>OX387965.1:19483367-20907534 GCA_947578425.1 Eugnorisma glareosa | reverse complement strand
TTTTTATTTTCTTTATAGTTCTTTATTTCAATGCAGTGACAACATTGTTACAGACGTCAATAGATATAACATACAGATTATGTCCCACAGATAGGTCCCGTGGCTCCCAAACTAGGTTTTCACCTGTGACTTGGGAGACAGTGTTTCTCCATTAAAAAGTCATTATGTATGTCAAAGCCTCATAGGTGACCAACAATGTAGCAAAAAAAATAATAATAACGAAAAGCAATATTGACAAATTGTTTCGGTCAAACCCGTCGCACAATTCTAGTGCGATCCGCACCCCTGTCACGTAACTACAAGTACACAAACAAACGAGTATGTTCACGCCACACAACCTGGAAGGCGGCCAGACTCGTCGCTACGACTCCTTACCTGTTACTACCCATAATTTTAGACGCTTTCTGTTAATTTACTGTTACTTGAGAACAGTTTTGTGCTCGTAATGCCTTTGTTTGTAATTTAATTGTAATTGTGTATCGTTTATTTTAGTAATAAGTAAGAGGGTCGTGATTAAACACATGTTAGGTACTCACTGAAAAATGCGTTGGTGTTGGTATTATTAGTTGGTTGTGTGCGGTGGTGTAATGCGTTGGTATATTTATTAAGAACTGCCCCGTTGGTCTAGTGGTCGCAAGCGCGACTGCTGAGCATGAGGTCCTGGGTTCGATTCCCAGGTTGGGCAAAGTGTTATTGGGTTTTTCCATCGGGAATTTCTCAGTACCAGCAGGATTTGTACCTGGTTGATGGCAATAAGCTCGCCCCCAATTACATGGGACTTACACATAACTGGTGAGGGCCTAACCCTGCGGGGATTACAAGCCTGATATGTATTATGAACGTAGTTATTGAATGCATGTCACTAGTAGGATAGGTTCTGATAGCCACAATGGAAAGTCCATTCTTCAATATTTTTTCTTCAAGTTGTTACATACACAAACTCAATAGTTTTTTTTCGCTCTTGGGTTGGTAGAAACTACAAAAAGTCACCTGGTACTATCCTCACATACTTCTTTCGCTCCGTCCACGTCCATCTGGTCATATCCCTGAATATTCCTGCTATCAGCAGTAGATGGTGGTAGTGAGTGGCACACCTCACAGTCACTATCGGCACTAACTCATAGAGTAGGTGCCACTGACAGTCGACACACGCGCCTTCTGATTTATAGCGCTGTCCTTCAGTGCCGTAGATTAATGGAGCAGATACGTCACTGCGATGCTTCGGAGAGTGACCAACTTTTCCGATAATCGATCTTACTTATACGGACAAAAGTAACTTAGGCATTACATAGTTAGGTTAGCCTAATTAAACTTATAAAGATTCCGTAGCCTAGCCGTACCTAGCTTTTCGTAGTTTTATAATTAAGTACATCAATCGTTTTATTAATATTTAACTTAACATGACAGTTATGTTTACGTCCCAGGTAATAGGGGGGAGACTATACCCATACTGAGAAATTCCTAATGGAAAACCCCAATGACTATTTGCCCGACTGTGAATCGAACCCGGGACCTAATGCTCGGCAGTCACGATTGTGACTACTGGACTAACGAGGCAGTTTATATAATTCTGGTATTCAAATTATAATTGTCATACTCTGTCATCTAAAAGATCTGATTGACAGGCAATATGAGGAATAAAATACTTCTTAATGTGTAGATGGAAAATAATTATTGTAAAATTAAAACAATGCAGTTTTCGTACCACTTGTTTCAAATACTAAAAAACACTATTAATTATACTGTCCGACCTTGACCTATCCAGATTTAGCTAGACCTTCTAAATAAACCGATAATTAATTTAAATCATACGGACAAACATGGTCTTGTGCAAGAGTCACACAATTATATGTATCGGTAGATAGAGATAGCGCTCTACGTATTATAGTGCTATCTCTTTCATTCAAAAGAGTAATGATAGTTATTATTTTGATTGTTAGTTAGTTCACGATCAAAATGACTGAACTTTTGTCTAAGTGATTGATGTATTTTTTTATCATAGCTTAATGTTTACTGTTGAAACCCCGAAGCTTTGCGATGCACATAATTAACTAAAAAACTATAATTTTCGTTGTTGTCAGGAAGTTTGTGATTTATCAATATTTCGTAATGCTTATTCGATCCCTAGCTGGCATAATGTCGTATCAGGCAAATGAAAAATACTTCACGAAGAAAAGTATTATGTATTCGCCTTAACAGTAGGTACGGTACTGCTGAAAAGTGTTGTTGTGTGCTAAAAATAATTTTATCATTCTGTATCCTTACTCAAAAACCACTCACTCAAATACTCAAACACACTTACTCTAATTCCACTCCATAGCACACACATAGTGTCACCTCTGCTCTGTGCGTGTACGAAGTTAGTCTATGGCACTGAAGCCCAACAAATCAACGCTATGCATATTGCGGCGGTCACCGGTGTCGCTGAATTTCATACATCAACACGTTTTTTGTGCTTTGTTCGCGAATTTATTGAAAAACTCATAGACATCTCTATTAGGACTGGTTTTATATGACCGTTAATCTATTTTCAGAGTGATTTCTTTGAGGGATCTACAACGTTGTGGTTGTTGATGCAAAGTACCGATGACCTGCCTAAAGGCTTACAAATGAGCTAGATGTCATAGTTATGACGTGTTATAGTCAGTCTCTAAAGTTCTTCGAACAGCTCAGGCCGCTTCTCTGCGAGAGGGCCAGAATCAACCACAAAGCACAATGCGGTTTGAAGCATAAAGTGTACATAGATATACAAACGAATCGATGTGCTCAACAGAATTAATCTGTTCAGTTAGCGCAGTCATTGTGAGGCCCTTTAATTTCGCTGCTAAAAATATCCAACAAAACCTTTTACTTTTTTTATATCTTTTATCAGAATTCCTTGCCCCCCCTTACCCCCGACATGAAAACATTTACCGGTCACTAACCAACAAATCATCTAAACTGGACCGATCTCATAAAGCCATCTTCCATACCACCGCGACACTTTGAGAAAATAAACACGGAAGGTTAAATCTGTATGACAACTCTGCAACCAGAAACTCACGAAAGCAGCTGTCGGACAAAATGTCGGACAGAACTAATTATAATTCAGCAGCTGCAGTTACTTGAATCTGTAGAATATTTACTTATGAGTACCCGCGGCAACTAATCAAGGTATACAAAATTAATTTATGCGAATCTGTCATTGTACGGGAAATCTATACAAAGCGAGGCATGTTATACTGGAAATGTATTAAATGTGTCGCCGTGTGCACCAACACATAATCATAATCCACTGAATTTTAATGGAGAACACCAGATGGCGCGTTATGCTCGCGCGATGATGACTGGAAGGTGACCTCAGGGTCCTCTAGCCTACGTACCAGGTTGGGTGCTGTAAACTGAGTGAAAATCTAGGTTGGATTTTAGATAGATTAAGGAGCCCTACAGACAAACTACCTAACTATACAGCTTTATACTCTAGAAATATTATATGCATAAGTGGGTTTTCTGTACCTTTTTACTTTGTGGCCCCATCGTCTAGACCAAGTTAATTTTCTGAATACCTGCGCACAATGCGCTCGCCCGGCGTCGTCGTGGAAAAAACACGGCATTTTTCTTGACAACAATGGCGGGCTCTTTTATGGAACCTTACGTGGCATTTAAGTTATTGGTCGAGAGCAGGTGGACGGGGGAAGATATTAGGTAATGGGTACCGATGATACGGGGTGCCTCGTCGGACTTTGAAAGGAAATATTTTTAGTTTAAGAATTTCGGGATAAATAATGTTGATAGAACAGTTATATTGTTCTGGAAATTTCATTTTAAACTGAGGTTCTGCGTTTACTATGAAAATCTAGTTTCAGAGAATAAAAACTTTAGGGATCGCAATGATTTGTGTTAATTTGTGAACATGAAACGTAATTTAAAACCGCAAAATGTAAGCACCTCCTGATTCTGATACATGTTTAATGATCTGAGTACTATCTGATATCTGCCAAGAGTTTAAGACATCTCTATCTCCCACACCAAGATTTTCTCCTACATTCACTCTCCATTCTATAAAGTTTTCCTTACTTATCAGTATTTCCCGCTTAGTGCGGCCAAGTCCCGACGTCACCTTTGAGGTTAATTTAATTGTCTTGCGTCTATTATGTCTGTAATGGCGTCTTAACTTCGCCACTGTGCCGTCTGCCAATCGCGTGTGGTCCGCTGGATACGACAAAGTTTGTGGAAAACGGCAATCATTTATAAAATACTTTTATCTTCCATAGATTCTGGTTTTCATGAACTATTTTTAACTTCACGTTTATATTATTTCGTACATGATCTGAAGAAAAGAATGTAATACTGAACTTTGTTTCCTGGCACAGAAATAAACTTTTAGCTATTAGTATTATTGCCAAAACCGGAACACCTGTAGGCTATACAAATACATGTTCCGTGCGGGAATCGAACCCGCGACACGCAGCGCAGTAGTCAATCGCTCAGCCACTGCGCCAAGCGTGTCGTCAAATTATTATTAGCTTAGTACTTGAATCCAACTTCCCCAAAAATTATCGTATACGAGAATCAGAAAGACAATTTTTTGTATTTTACCGCTAAACTCTTAGCACAGTTTTAGACAGACACTATCTACACACTAACGACAACAAGAAGACAAGACGTGACAGGGTCGGGGTAAAATAGCAGCCTCGAAGCACCGAGAAATGTCAACTATCGTAGAGAGTGGAAAAGCGCACCGTTCACCCCAGATCGTCTGTAAGTGGCGGCGCTAATAAAGTCGTCTCATAGTAACTGAGGCTAATCTCACCCGCCGACCCGCCACTGTGCACACCTTCAACACGCGCCGCAAGGTATAGGAGGAGGCGGGAACACCATAAGGGCAATCATTATCTGCCCAGCCTTTTACCGACCATGTTGGACTTGGCTTCCAGTCAAACGCAAGCAGCTTAATACAAGTTGTTTTACGTGAACCGACTGATTATCTGACAAAGATCTACAAATGACAAAAGAAGCCAACGGCTGATACTATATGTAATCAAATGCAACCCGTTCATACATCCATCCATCCACATTAAAGCAATATCACTTAAAATAAGACCATTTTGACGCTGGAAAAGTTTGAAAATTACTAGCCGATTTTATGACGTTGCTCTCTTAAAGTAACAAACCATTTACAAAATATGAACTACAGCAACGCATCTTGTGGAAAGTGGTTGGTTTTTAAGGAATAACTGTCCAAGTCCTGTGACATCTTCAACATATTGCTTCCATCTTCTACCTTGTACCAAGACATGTCCAAGGATCGGCCAGACGAACGGTTTAAACTAATCTTATTATACTTGAAAGCGTTTATGGGATCATTGTGGCGGTGCCAGGGTAATGCCAGGGTAGTACCGGGGTAGAGCCGGGGTAACGCCAGGTAAAGGCGTGTGAGCTAAAGATTGTGGGGCTATTGGGGGTCGTGGAACGTTTATGTACGTAGTATAACTATCAAATTAGGCGCTCGGGTTTGGTTAAGATCAAGTATAGGGTTTCGGAGAATAGAAATACTTAGTAATTACCTAATTGATCATGTAGTTAGCACGGTATACACACAAAAAACATATACACATGAAATAACAGATTTTCTCATTATTCATGCTAAAATACAACTCGTTGAATAAAAAGCTTGTTGGGTTGACGATATCGTTAAACTCGCAGGAAATACCTGGACGGGGGACGCACAGAACCGGCAAGTGTGGCTGAAAGAGGAGGCCTATACCCAGCAGTGGGTGATTCCGGGCTGATGTGATGATGATGATGAAATTTCATCTGATTGCATTAATAATATTGCATCAGATTGAAAGAGAGTGATTGCATCAGTTTTGGTGTTTACAGATGTACATAACGTCACGCTTGTAATCCCCATAGGTGTTAGCAGAGGTGTACATAATAGTCCACATTTCGCCAGTTATGTTAAATTCCCATGTAATAGGGGGGCGAGCCTATTGCCATCAACCAGGCACGAATCCAGAGTCCGTGGGTACTACTGAGATATTCCTGATGGAAAAACCCAACAGCACTATGCCCGACCCGGGAATCCAACCCAGGACCGCGGCAGCAGTCGAGGTCATGCTCAGCAGTCGAGCGATCAACGAGGGAATTTACTACCTTAAAAGCTTTATTGAATCCAACTTCACTTTAATTGTTTTCATAATCCTTGTTCGACAGTAAGTTACCTCCATTCAATACTTAAATATAAATAAACAAGCATCATATACTTTTTTTCTAAACAGCTGCACACATCAACAAAAGATATTGAAATCCAACAATCAATCACCTTGAGTACATAATCAAGCTATGATGAATGGCATGAAGATGTTCTGTGGGACTACTCCTCAGTCCTGCGGCTGCGTCATCTGTCAGGATTATACCGACTTACCTATTGTACACCTTGACGTGTTGGAGGTTTTATTACCAGAAGTGTTACTGCTTCTGCAAGAAGAATAAAATATGATGCGGTGTGTTACCTTGTGCTAAATTCCATGAAGATAGAATCTAATCTTTTTAAACGTGTGTACTCAAATAAATATTACTCGGCCTCTGTACTGTGTCCTTAAAGTGTTTAATGAATATAAGGACTCAGGCTTTGAAATTAGTTACAATCTAGTAAAAATGTGACCTTTTTGCTAGGCTGAACTGTCCACTGTCCTGGGCAAAAGCCTCCTCCCATTTCATGACTTACTAACTTTACTTACCTTGGCCTTAGATGCTATAGTTCACTTACCAACAAGAAAAAAATCCACGTTTATCAAACACAATTATGCCTACATGATTATCATAACAGTCCATCCAATCCTCTTCACTCCAATACTCTTTGTCCTCCAGAAATAAAAGAGACTCATAAATCCTTGGTCTTAGTGTCTCAGTCATAACACAGTGGGTGGCGTCCATTTGCACAAAATATTTGTATGTAAAGCAGAAGAGCAATCCACTTATAGCGTCTCTTACCTGCACGATGCTCGTCTGTTACATTCTGCTACTTACAGATGGATAGTAGACGGCGTGGAGATGAATTGTATTGTTATTTTTTGCTGTTGAACGTGATGCAGAAAAAATGGTTAAATACGTCATTGTACCCACTAGCACGTTACCCCAGACAGTCATAATATATTTGAGCTTTAGAACAGAAACTCTACAACAAATTGATCTCAGCCGAACCAATGATTAATCAGCTATTTCTTAATCCACCGCCTTATTGCTTCCTGATAAAAAGAAACTGCAACAATTTAATATTATCTTATCCTTGTCTTAGGTCGATTTGAGAAATATCTAGTTCCGGTTCACAAAGTTTTACTTCGTTATTGGACCATTATATTACCTAAAGCCTATGTTATAAAATAAATCAATGCATAGCAATATCTCCCCATAAAATACGCAGCTGCCAATCATTGATTCCTCTCAATCTAAGTATCAATACTCTATAATTAACACGGAAAAATAAAACCTCCAACAACGACTCCACACCACCCTCAATGCACAATTTGCCAAGGACTTACCTCTTCATAAAGAGGGCTGGAATTTTTCTTTATTGTCAGGATTATTTGAGCGCCCTCTCGTGAGAGGTTTACGCGATCTCAAGATGACTGCGGCCTTTTACGACGGTATCAAACTGCTATTCACCTTTATACTTTTATATTAAGTTATTGACGATCAGATTCTGAGCGCGTGGGCTTTTTAGTTAGAGTTTATTGCTGCAGTGAGGTGGTATTAAATCGATTTTCAGCAGTAACTGGAACTTATTACGGCTGTAGTAATAGGCTGCAGGGAATTTTGTAGAGTTTTAGGTGTAGCAAGAAAAGTATACTGAGATTTTAATGTCGGTCGTCTAGGCTCCACAGCAGTCCATGTATTCGGGACATCATCCACTGTGATGCACGATTGCACGACCACATCCAATACGAAATGAATGCTAATAAATAATCAAACCGTGTAAACGCGCGTAGATTTCTTCAGTTTTCAAAAACACTATAGATAGACTTTAAAAATAAAGTTCAATGATAAAATTACCTACGGAACTTAAATATTACTATTAAATTTTACAATTTCGAATGACTAAATAATATTCATTTCAAGAGTGCAATCCACACGCGGCAACAAATGCAAACGCTACACATTCGTTGCTGCATTTTTATTTCGTTCTCAATCAACATTCCAGGAAACTGTGCTCCAAACAGATAGTGACAGAGGTACATACATACAGTTGAAAGTTTTCGTTTCCAATGTGCAGCGGATTCCTGAGCTCGCTAGACAACGCGGACAAATAAATTATCATTAGTGTATGTAGCTCACGGCAGATGCACTCGCCGCTGAGCCAGGAAATGGGGATGTGGCATGTTAAAAAAGTCCATTACAACACACACTGAAGTATGCCTTGCCATGGCAGATTGCGTGGAAAGCCTTTTGTATTAATCAGACATCAAAATTAATTTTTAAATGCAATAATACCATGTTTATTTCAACCACCGATGGTTAAAATAAATCTGTTAAAGTTACAGTATCTAACCATCTGGGTCTACGACTCATTTAGACCACGGGTTGTCTCACATTCCTAATGAACAAACTAGAAAAGTCATTTCCGAATTTAGCTGCAGCTGCATACAGTGCATTGGCGACGCTTAAGGAAAACCTATAAGCAGTGAACGTCCTCAGTCAATTTGGTAATGATAATACGTAGCCTCGGCCCATCTGCCTCGTCCACATCCCCAACAATAGAACCCCGATATTTATGTTCGCAGCTCTTCGCTGGTGACACAGTGTGCACACATTCAGCCAGCACTTACGGTGAGACGGCACAAATTGAAAACGCGCTCAACGGTAAACGACAGTGATTTGTCGACCGTTTCCTTTCGCACATTCTACGTAGCTAAGACTTTGTCTAGGTTTTATGAATTACTAGCTGTTGTTGCTATTGCTAAGATTATTGAGTAAGTAAGCTTTTATATGTAATAATAAACTTAGTTTTCTTATGACTCTAGAATGTTTGTTAACAGTCATAAACCCACGATGATGGAAATGCAAATGGTTTTCTTAAGACATTATTCTACGACTTCTATAGAGTAGATTATTTAATACATACTCGTAAAACAATAAGTCCCAGTTTCTACTTTTTAGTACCTAACTACGTAGTTCTAGCTAAATTCCTAAACCAGGTAAATTTTATCTGAAACAACACTTCTTGGTATCTAAGGCACGGTTTTCATTTCCTTCACATGATAATAGGAGATAAGTTAATCAAAAAATTCGATAAGAATGACCTCCAATAAAACATTTACTATGTGCCTCTCATCTGCAAAAAACTCCTCAAACCCTCTCTGCCTAGACTGTCAAACTAATAACAAAGTCCGTCAGTCTTTACTAAGTTTCAGGTAAGTACGATTTTTTATCAGCGTTGTGTCGAGTCGCAAGACGCGAGTAATCGACACCCGAATTAATGTGGCGTCACTAACTCGGCCGACGCCGGCGCACTTTTAAAAAATCTCTCTTTCTTAATTTTTACATCGTTGCAAGGTGTTACTTGTGAAGGGATGGGCTGATTTTAGGTGAGGGATGTCGATGTATCGATAGAATTATTAGTAGAGATTTAAGGACTAGGTACTTTGTTAGCAAGGAAAGCCTGTTGTTTCCAGTTTTATGAGGAATTTTCTAAAGCAGAAAAGACAAGCTAGACTGGCGGGCCAAACTTTTTGGTCAAAACGTATTGTGAATAAACTAGGTTCATCTGGGACAAACAAATTTATCCAAAGATCGAGTTTGCCGTATAATATTACAAAAACCTCCAATTACTTACAAAATTTAAGCTGACACAATATCAAACGAAATCAACTGGTTTTTTTTTACGTCAATCAAGATAATATCGATAATTTTGTAAAGGTAATCCTTGGACACCTTATCCATGTCTACGTAGAAACCTATTAATAATTTGCGGGTGGCAAAGTTTTTAAAAGTGTTTTCCCCGGTCGGCACCTTGTCGGCCAGGGGTGGGCAGAGAGAGGGCCCATTAATTACACCACCTAGCTTGCTCATGATATTGTCGACTTTTTATAACCACGGGGTGTTCATGAAAATTGTTATGTTGGCGCTGAATACGCGTATTCATCCCCCGCTTGTTTAGATTTTTATTTTTAGGTCAGGAAAAGTTGGAACATTCCTTGCATGTTCTTATAGAAAGTTAATGTAATTTAACAACGTTACCTATAACGTGGCGGGGGGTGGAACTATACAATGGATGATAATTCAACCATCATGGGCCTCAGTGGCGAAGGTTCCATACAACTCGATTCCTACCCTACCCTTTGAAAAATGGCATAGTCAGTATTTTATAGACAAATAATTTACTCACATTAAAGATATCCGGCTTACCTCCTCTTAGTAGCAAAGGGTCAAAAATTGACCCTTTGCTACTTTGGGCCTAGTCTTTTAGCAACCATGTCGGCGTCGACTTCTAATCCAACCGGATGCAGCCAGTATTTTACATGGAAGACTCCATGTAAAATACTGGCTGCATCCGGTTGGCTGCATCTGACCTCTACAACCCAGAGTACCGAGTAATACGATACCAAACTTACACAAAACTTATGCTTAACCAAGCCACCTTCCATGCTAAGGCAATTATTGGGTCAGCCCCATCGCCATCAACACATGCACAAAATGCACATTGCACATCCATTATGAGTTTTCTTGTGCAATAGTATGTTTCAGTAAACCTGTAATACAGATAAGATAAAACGAGACAGTGAACAATATTAAAAACGCATTACCTCAGTCACACTCAAAACTCTGATGATATCCACTCAAAAATTTACTCAAAAAATTCATTCGTACCTCATTTTTTCCACCATAACACTAAGTTTTCGTACGCAATTACATCACCTATTCATCTCTCTGGAAGGGAATAGGAAATTGCTGCGAAACTTTTATCTGAGGCCGAGCCGTCAGTGCCGTCAGTCAGGGCGGCGGCCATTTTTCAAAACTCGCGCGACGGAGGTGTGCTCGCCGGCGGCGGTAAAACTTGTGTTTTACGAGTTTTTTTGTGACTCACTGTATTAAAAGTAATAGTAAAGATATTTTTCTTATAGAGTACGCAAGAGATGATTCCCTAGAACTGGCTTGGTATTTGAGTATTTTATAACAGTGTAGAATTAGCTGCTATTTTGTTAATCTACTCATGGTAAGCCGAATGCCAACCTTCTAATCCAAGTTCAATGCGCGGGATTAGGACAAACTGGACGCCTAAAGACAAATACGTCTTCACTTCATCAGGTGTCTAGTTTTTCTGCGAATTTATAGAAACTAATTTTCCTGCTTATGAATGAACTGCTGGCTACCGTCAACATGATACTAAAAATAATTGAAGACCTGGTCTAAATTAATAAAAAAAAACACTTAACAACTTTTTTAAGACTAAGAAAAAAATCTCCAGTTTTTACGTCCGTCAAAACAGGAAGTCGCCTAAAGCGCTTCCGGCCGATAACAACATCCGGTGCGAAGTTTCGCCGAACTTTCGGTAAACTTTCGGCAAGTTTCGAGCGAAGCAGGTGCTCTTTTCGGATAAAAAGTGGCACCTTTTGTTGGGAAAATCTTTTTATGTGGAACTGAAACAGATAGGATTTTACGACAAGATCATTGCGGGGCCCTTCGAGTGTGCTAATCTGTTTTTAAGAGTTTGTGCAGATAATAGCGTGACGGAGAGATTTTTTTAAGTAACTTTATTAGATGTTGAGAGGGTCTTAGCGATTGTTGGGAACAGTTCGGGTGATGCCGCTGAGATGCGCACTGATTGTGTTTGAATCAGCTGTGAAAATAATCTACGAGTAGGGGTCTTAGAAGTGTATGGATTCGTAATAAGTAGACGGATTTACAATACTTGGACGAGAGAAATAACTTTTGTGTGTATCAAATTTCGTGTCTCTTGGCGATATTTTCCAAACATAAAAATGGTCTAAGAAAGGTCCAGTGATTTGCGATCACCTATACACTATGCTCATCACAACACTAACAGAACATCGCGCATGTAATCCCCAAAGGCAGAGATATACATAGAGTACCCCCACTTTACACGGGTTATGTTTTACTCCCATTTAAGAAAGGGCAAAAATGTTGCCATCAATCGGGCGAGACTCCGTGCGACCACTCATTCCTGATGAAGATAAGAAGTAACCCAAAAAAAATTTGCCTGACCTGAAATGGAACCCAAAATGCTTACCAGTAGAGCTTGCGACAACAAATCAAGCACTACACTAATAGCAAATAAAAACTAACACATTACCATATTTACCATCCCCAACTCACAAACATATCGTTATGTCCTCAAACATTTAGCTCGGAAGCTCCCAAAACTCTTGCAAGTAACCCTTTCCGTCTCGGGGGCGTGATGGCGATAAAAACTGATTGCAGCGTGTTTACGACACCTGACGTGACGCCGTGACACCTGAACACGGCCCTCCGAGGGACGTTTAGGAGGGATGGAGGGATTGTTGTCCCTTTTTAAGACGGGGATTTTAAGGAAGTGGAGTTAGAAAAGTTAAAGCGAGTACGTGTATAATACGCTATGGAATGAATGATTTTACAGTCCCGGATCTACGATTTTTCCGAACCGGGGCAAAAACTTGATACGGCGCCCCTCTCTCCGATTTGGTTTGGTTTCCGTTGCCGAATGATAAAAAACGCAATCTGTCTGTCTGTTTATCCGTACGTGTGTCACAACCACTTTATTCCGAAACTATATTAGGACTACACAGTTGAAACTTGGTAGGTAGACGTATTCTGTGAACCGCTTTACGATGAGGGACTCCCCAAAGACTATGGGTCCGAAACTAAAAAAAAAAACATCAAACCTATCCGTGAAAATTACATTGAGGTTCCTAAAACAATTTTTTTCTCAGTAAATCGTTTGAAAGATATGACACTTCCAAAGTGGTAAAATGTGTACCTCCCCTCCGTCTAATTTCTAAAGTAAGAGGAGGATTTAAAATTAATTTTAAAGAAATGCAAGATTGTAGAACGTAAAAGTAAATTTCAACGAAAATTGGTTTGAATAAGATTTGATGTTTAGTTTTTGGCATATGGGACTTTTTCATCAAACTGCAGCAGTAACTTTGTTTTTCATGAACATACTATGAAAAACAAATTAGGTTTTGTTGTTGAATGTAATACGATATGTGAATGAGCCTTCAAAACATTTTTATTATTTTGTTTGGTGCTACGGAACCTGTGATGTGTGCGAGTGAGTACGACTCGCACTTGGCCGTTTTTTCTCATTTACCTAGGTAAAAAAAACCCTGGTTGGATCTAGATCCAACCAGGGTTTTTTTTTTCGGATGAGAAATCAGTCAATCGTCAAAGGAGGTCCCACTTTGGGCGGAGCGGAAGGGAGTGTCAGACTTGTACTGACTAAAATGTTCCTCCTTTTGCCCTTTGTGTTCCAGGGCCGCGGTGTCTCTTTCGAACAGTCCCGCAACCCTGGCAGGCAACAGTCCGAAAGGACTGATGCCTGCCGGGGTTGCGGCCCCTTCCCGTTTGCTGACACCTCTTTCAGGCGTGCACGCGCCGTCGACCTAGGACATAAGACGGACGGACGGCGAGCTAGTCCATTACTCACGGTCCACAGTCACAGGCCCGCGCCTACGGTGGCCGGGAACCACCACGTCGCCCCCGACGCCCAGGGCGTCTCTCGCGGCGGCTGGGACGTGAGGCCCGCTCTCACGTCCCGCCACCTCCTTCGCTAGCATGACTGCTTCGCATAAGGAGGATCCAACTAGGCTTCCTAGGCGCTTTTTGGAGCAAGTTTTTTATTTTCAATCAAACTATATTATGATTTTGGCGCCCCCTGAAACTGCCGCCCGGGGCGGATACCCCGGTTTGCCCCCCCCTAGATCCGGGGCTGATTTTATAGTTGAAATTGTGAATATTATGGTAAAAGGCATATTGCATAGATAACTACTTATCTTCGAAACGCTTCTATTCTTTTCGAAGCCCTTTTCTTAGGTTATTTAAATCGACAAGTCCAGCAAGAACCAAGTCCCAGTGAAAATTTGTAATCGAATTTAACTCAACTCGTTTCCAGTTTTCACTGGGATACGGTTAATCGAATAATATTAGCCTTGCTATCCGGGATCACCGGTTTTATATTATTGTGTAACTAATTGGCTACAGGTATTCCAGAGTAAGACCCAACTATTTCGGACTCTTTCCAGTCTAAATCTTAGCCTTTAAGCCCAGCTGTACCCAGTGGTTTTACTGTACGTACCAACCTTACATAATTATGTATGTGATCGTTTTTTTTTCTTTGTTTAACATCACATAATATAAATATTTGAATAGGTAATTATTATTATTTTTTAGTTGAATTTGTAACTATTGCTTATGTCTAAACTTTAATTTATAACTTTTTGCCATCGACACGCTAAGAAGAAGAAGAATGCTGAATTTTAGTAAGCGGAATATGTAGAACCTATTTATCTTTAACACCTCAATGTACCATATTTCACGCAAATAAAGATTTTCTATTCTATTCTAAAGGTTTAACTGAATGCAACCGAATACAAATATATTTTGTTGTTGATTTCCTAAATGGTGTACCGCGTAACTTGCATTATCTCTAATTGATTTCTACAATAGCATCCACGTGTTAATACTCGTAAACTATCACAAACCAAAACCACCAAACCGCCAGACGATGAATAGAACGTACACTCAGGATCACACTCGCAATTCCAACAAATCACAAGGTGTGTTGGAGACACAATGCCGAATCAAAGCGCGCCTGTAATCACGGCGCCCTGTAATCTGGCTGATTAGTGATCACAGGCGGCACGTGGGAGGTGCGGGGTAATTATTAGATACCACATAATACGTAATTATGGTGAATGTGTGAATTAGAAGGATGAGTTGGCGTATTGGCATGATTGGGTTTTCTGCGCTTAGGGTTGTAATTGGAATTCTATTGGGACAAATAATGAATGGCCCTTCACTTCTTTAAATATTTTGCCGGTTGATCACGCGATATTAAAGCTCCTTTTGGATTCGAGCACGGGGTCACCGCTCGTGGCGCGGTCATCCGTGACAACATTTATACGGGAGAAGTGCTTTTTCAAAAATCTACAGACCGAACTGACTCTGTCTCACTCACTCTATCTCTGTCTGTTGTCAAAATGCGTTCTAGACAATGAGCCCGTTACTTACCATAATTATTATTAATACTTCGATATAAGAGGCACCACTTTTCTGAAATTAACTCCTGTGATCTATACTAAACAATAACCAACAATGTCAAAGGTCATTGCAACATTCAAAAACACGTACCTAAGCCATTCTAATTAAAAGCAGCCCAACAAATCTGCAATTAAAATTCAAAAGCCACGACAAACTTTCTATAATTCTACACCAAAAATTGAGGCAGCCTCCCAAGCTCCATCGATTCACATAATCGGCTCAGACAGGTGTACCGATGCTATTTTAATTTCCAACTAATTTCAGCGCTCCTCGTAAAGCGGATTGTGAAGTTTAAAATGAAGCGACGGTGCCGAAGTTAGGGCCGCGGCCGGCGACTGCTAAATTCTCTGCTAAATCTGTTTGGAGTTGCCGAGTGTCTACTATTGGTAATTACGTTGCGACGTCGAAGCGACGGTAAATGGGCTATGATTGAGTTACTTTACAATACTCTGATTGGGATTTAGTAGGGTCTGGAGCTCAGGATAAAGGTTGTGGGTGTGGGTTGTGGGTGTTTAATGAACTGATGCAGGTATTTAGTGAAACGAATAACAATATAACACTTTCAGCTGGTGTAAAAAACGTTATTATGGCTTACTGTTTCTAGTGTTGTAGCTAGCTATAAACGTAAAAAAGAAACCTATAACATTGTGTCAAATTCCAGGGAGTCGAGGACGGCGTAGCTCCGTATCTCGTAGCTGCGTAGCTCGTAGCAGCGCTCACGTAATCTTTACAGGATTATTTAGCTACTATTAAAATAAAAATGTATTGTTTTGACTTTAAAAGTTTCTTAGGTCATAAACTAGGCAACTGCAACTTACGTAGACCGTACATATACTCCATGAAGTAGCTAGGTACATATTTTCCAATACATTCAGCCTCAAGAAACGTTCCATTCCACTCATTCCAGATGAAAGCTCAGCATAACTGCAAAGAAAACGTCTTCGTTTACTTTAGTGTTGTGTAAGTTATCGACGTGAAGGTGCACGTTAAGACGCCTGCCGCTTGCCGCGGCACGCGCGCTTATCGACACCGCCCAACGTGTAGGGAGGTGAAATATCGACAATTATTTTGATCTCTGTTTTACAGTTATAGTTCCACGATGAATATTGAGTGACTGTAAACTTAGTGTTGATGTTGTTTTGTTTTGAGGATGTTTCCATTATTTAAAGAGTTAGAAAGCAAACGACTCTGGTGTACTTTAAATGCAGATGGCAACTTGCATGGTTTTCTAATAAACTAAATTATACGCAGTTTGAGGTAAGTAGGTGTAATTTATCGAAATCTTAGGTTCCACAACAAACTTCATTTTTTTTCTTCGCTTTGTCTAAGATCTTATTAATCGTGAACGTCCATGATAAATAAGGATAGCCGATTATAAAATAAGTACCTATGAGATATAATTTACTGAATGATTCACCATCACACAGTATTTGATCATGATACCAAATATGGATAAATTGCCTAATTAGGATTGGATAATTAGATAGTTCAATCTTGATTCAACTACGCTGACATTTATAGACATTAAAAACAATGACGTTAATCACTAGTTATATCAATTAAATGGACGGAACAATCGACAAAGCCCTTCACTAAAGCTGACACCTTCGAATATATTACTCCGTGCCTCTGAATCTAATCACGATCTGACGGATTAATATCTAACCGTGTTCCCCGTCTGGTAGCTAAACCCACCGGCCATTTTAGGCCCCATTACTTTAACACCTTTAGTCCTACCACCATAATGCTTGGAAATAAAGCTGGAAATTGAACGTTCAGGGGTCAGGTAACGCTGGTAGTTTAAAATATTGAGTGGGTACATCCAGGGGCTATTGTGAAGATTTATTATTATACCTGCGTATTGTTTGAATTGTTCTTTAATATTGGATTAGAAGGATGATGGATTTAATGACGGGGTGATAAATTGCGATGGTTATGCAGTATGGAGAATTGGTGGAAGTTTTTGATTAATATTTTGTGATAACTTTGAACATATAATGCTGTTGGAATCTACTTATTTAATCACACTGTTAGCATCACCAAAGCAATGTGTGAATAGCCCGCTCCTTTAGCCAGCCAGCTCGGCGGCCAAATAGATCCAGCAATTTGTTTTTCAATCACACACTCCTGTCCTTATTCCACTGTCGGATACTAGACCCTACTATATAGCCTACATAATCACTCGCTTCGTATCTCTGACTCTAAGGCAATGTACCTTCGATTTGCCGAAAGCCATAGAAGAGTATATTCCAAGGGGCGATCTACGCTTAGAGGCTTGTAGTTACCTAGGTGCTGATTTAGAGATGAATGGTGATAACCGACATTTAAAGCTTAGTATTTTACGCAGGTTGTTTTCCATTGCATTTTAGCCTTGGCAAAGACTAGTGAGGTACTAACATCGTTACCCAAGGTCGACAAAATATCGATTTTCATCCAACTTTCTCAGCTATTGTAAAAAAGCCCCTATCAAAGGCTGGCGTGCCCTCCAACCCAGTGACCCAGTAATGTGCACTAGAACTAGATGCTCGCTAAAAGGTGTGGAGTGGCGGCGCGTGCTCGACAGTCGATGTATCGACGTTTCAGGTCAAACGACCACTGAGTGAGACTTGATGTGGGGAGTGGGGAGGTGGTGGTGTCGATAGTTCTGATGTGATTAACGGTGGCAGTTAGTGGCAGGTGTTGAGAGGTTATGTTTCAATGGTTTTGTGATTTACATAGCAGATTTGATCATCATTTAACTTATGATTAACTTTATCTTTTTTAATTTATTAGTAACTTGCTTGGCATGATTTTTTTTATAAGAAAAACAAAACAATTGATACATTTTGAGCGCACATTACTTATGTGTCCACAGTACACAGAGAAACGCCTTGATATTTTGATCATTCTCATTCATTAATGAATGATTAAATAAAATATCTAAATCTCAAATGTCACCAGTAGCCAAAGGTGATGGCTCCCAGGTACTTACAAATTCGAATTTAAAAGTTGATAAGACTGTCAGACAGCGTCAGATTCGGAATATAACCTTGATTCACAACCTCAACATATTATCGATAGTTTGACACACCCCTACCAGATCGCTGTCTAAGTGCTAGAGGGGCGGCACCGCGGCAGTCAGCATTTTGCAAACGGGTTGAGTGTCCCAGGTGCTTGGCTGAGAGCGGCACGTGGCCGGATGTGGGACAAGCCGATAATGGGCCACGCCACGTAAGTGAGGCTTCATTGGGGTTACTGTGCTTTTTTATACATAGGTGTAAAAATCTACGGCGACTAAGGAAAGGTATTTACAAGATAGACGAGGGTGGAAACTCCAGTGATGCCCTAGACTAAGACATACACACATACACTGACCTTGTTGGTGTTGGTTCTTCAGAAAGCTCAAGTGCCTAAGGTGTGTGTATTTATTTATTTATTTAGAGAAAACAAACAATTGTACACAATATATGTTACAGTACAAGGCGTACCAAAGGTAGGCTAATGTACAATCCACGACGTTTCCACATATTACATATATTAAAGATAAAATGTGTATGACCAGATGTATGAATGTGTACCAGAATCATAGTACGTGGGGATCCGTAGTTTCTACATGAGACCAAAGTGAACTAAGAATGTGTGATAATCGGTCTCGTTCGAACAATGAACATAGCTTTTGTTTTGTTTCTCGAGTTGACATGAGTCATACAAAAATTAGTTGACTGAGGTTACCTCATGAATTTAAACCTGACTCATCACTCGTCCAGTTTAAGTACTGTAGTAAAGCTTAAATCTGTAATTGTGTAGGTTATAATAAAAACAACAGAAGTAATGTATTTGTGGAAAATTTATTCGTGATTTACGAAGTAGTAAAATAAAAACTCTACTATCAACACGCTACATAATTATCAGTGAATTAACTCTATGTGCCGGCTCCGTTTGATTACTGATAAGGCACAAACACCTTAAATTACCGCATAAACCCATTTCTAAGCCTGAATAACACTCGATCGGGATTACGAACCTCAACATTCATCTCGCACAGTTCAGATTCCAATGCTTCTTTTGGGAGTTGTGTTCATTTTCAATTATTTTTGTAAGACGGAATAAGGACATATTTTACATTTAGCAGGAGTTGCATTTGATGACTTTGTCGTATGACGTTTATGGCACCGAGATAATGTTCAAATTGGAATGATTCACACATCATAAATGCAACTACTAAGCTGATTGACATACGTACAAACTACGATCAAGTGATATTCGTATTTGAGACCAAAGATTAATCGTGTCAAATATACATTGTGTAGAAGTAGATTTCATTTCATCATTTTTGGCTTGCTGATTTGACTATGCTTTCTTATAGGCCAATATACAGCAATGCAAACAGGGGGAATTTAAAAACCTGCGTTTTTAAAGCAATTGTATAGTTAACATGATTAAAACTTCGTCTCCATTCATTTCCGTACATAAACAGAGCACACTATCTAAACTAACGTCGACCTCGGATTCTGAAAGCTCATCAAGGATTGGTTGATGTCCGTCGTTGTTATTTTGGACAACCAATCACAGTAGCTTCATCATAATAATATAGTTTATTTATAAATAAACGATATTATTTTATTATTATCATTGACCAGCATAGCTTGTGACGCGGTGGAATTTGGAACTACAAATGAAAAGTATTGAATTTGACAGATGGGAGACGTTTTTCTTAGCAAGTCGTCTCAAGTGATGTCGGTCAAGTAATACGTGAATATTGGTAAAAGATTGACCGATCAGAGACTTTCAGAACCCGCGGATTTTTTGACATCATTTTTAACATTCCTTAACGATGATAAAGCAATGACATTAATTAATATTTTTATTATTATTTATTTTGGAACTTTGAAAAGGAGCTTACTGGCTTATAGTTGGAGTACACGAGCTTATAAATATTGTAATACAAAAATCATACACACGTTAAATAATTTGTATAATAATATAAATTAAATTCAAAATTATACACACTGTAACTTTTACCAGTTACTTACGAAATAATTAATTAAAGATCTTAGTATATTTTGATTAGTTTGAAAGATTAACAAAACTTTCATATACATTGTATAATATGTTTACGTAAGTAAAGTCAATACATAATGTGTTTGATTGAAGTATTAATCGTCCCTACTACTCAAAATACAAATAAGCCTTGCAAAATAGAAAAAATATGATCACATCATTGTCAAGTAACGAAAAATATCATTTTGGACGGAAAATAAACAAAAAGTAATGCTTCCAACGCGTTTCGTCTTAAGCTAAAAATATTCTATTTGCTTATCCATAAGCAGTCTAAGTAAAATAAACTCTATGAATAAGTTATAAAACTATAAAGAACCTACTTAAAACCTAAGTCTAATTTGTAGTATTGTATATTTTTGTCTTGTCTTGTTTCAAGCGATAAACGACCTTAAATGTGAATTATTAGATTACATTTTATCCTAATGTCGTGTGAAATACATATAGGAGTATCTTTTGTTTTTTATAATACATGGAAGAATTTAAACTTTGGTTAGTAACTTAGTACAATAACTCGAGAGCAGAGAATTTGAGATTCATCCTTAAAATGTATACAATATAAAGTAGCTATATTAATTTGAAATAAAATGAGAGCGATTTAAGTAAGAGATTCATTAAAGATAGCTTGAAGCTTATAGAACTGATAGCAAGTAGCCAGATGGCACTTAGTGGGAGAAATACTTTAGAATTTTACTAATTTCTTTGTTATAGTTTGAATGAATGACATACAAGATTATCAATATGAATGTTTTTCCTTGCGAGCATTTTTAATCGATTATTTTGCGAACTGAATACCTGACTTATTCGGACCTGGCCGAAACATGCGCGAGAGGAAAACTGTATACATTCATATCGCAAGTATATTTTAGAGTACTGGAAGAATAATTTAAGTCTAGGTTTTTTAGTCATAAAATGACATTGGAATACTCAAATATTGTCCTAATTATAAATGTTTTTGTTGTACTAATTTGCATTAATCTACGCGTGAATTTCGACCAGTATAAATATTTTTTAAATACAACTCTCGTGTCAGCAAAACTAGTATTTTTGGCAGCTTGTTATATGTACCTGCGCTTGCGATATATCCAAAAAACGATGTGTTGATATTTTAAGGGCGCTTAAAGACTTGAGCGAGCCGTTGGTCTGAGAGCACCCTAAAAGAGGCAGTGTCCAAATAATTCAGTATAATTATAAATATAGTGTGTAGTTTTTCAGGCACGCACTGGTTCAATTTGAATACAAAATATGAATTACATAGTAGTAGTATATAATCAGTGTCGGCATTTTACTTGGTCTTGGATTCAAAAGTTTACACTGTCAGTATTGGCTTCAAATATTTGTGCACATCTGAGTTATCAAGTTCACTGTAGTAGTTAACGGGTTACGGGTCTGCGCGGTGCAGGTATTAGTGCAGGACGTGTGCTAGATGTATGTACTAGATGAAGAACTCGCGTCGCTTGGTGACGCGCGGGCCGGTGGCGGCCGCCAGCGCCGCCGCGTCCTGGTCCGCCGCGCCGTCAGCGCCGCGCTCCTCCTGCACACGCCATATATTAATACGAGTATAGCGGACCAGACCGCGCAAATCGACCGATCACATTGCTTGAAATACACATCGCGTCTCGCCTTTCCTACGGCTGCAGCAGTTCAAGATTGAAAGCCGAGTGTTCTTGGACAAGCATCTTAATAACACGAAAAACCAACATACATCTTTGTAAGCGAGTTAAACATGGAATAAAGTGAATAGTGAGCAAACTAACCTGTGTAAGATATTCTCCCTTATGTCTTGACAGCGCACGCACTAGCACAATGGCTACTACGATCAGCAACAGGAATATAAACCCAAGAACCGCTGTAAATACACAAAAAGTTAATATTATAATGGACGACAAAAGTATAGTATTTTCTTTGAGAATGGACAAGAGTTATATAGATAAACAATTCAACAAACATGAGTAACGGCTACCACATATTCAGATCAGCATGATACGACACAACCGGACGGCAAAGTCGAATATAATGTAGTTGTAAAAATATAACATTTTAGAGAAGAAGCCGCTCAGCCTAGCTTGAAATATGCTGAGCCGACCTCAACCTGAATCGGCGATGGTAGATGCAGAACGAAATTTGCCGATGGACACGGGCGGATTAATTTTACATATGTATGTAGTATAAAATTGCTTCAGGTCAACTTTCGGCAACAAATACTGCCAAATCGAATGTTAAGCTCAACTTCTAAAACGGGATATCAAGCAATAAAGTTGTACTCACTGCCCAGGATAGCTTCGTCAGTGTTGTGCATGTCGATCTCGTGCTGCAGGTCCAGGTCGGGCGGCGGCCGCGTCTCCAGGCGCTCGGGCGGGTGCGTCACGGGCTCCACGCCGCAGAAGTCCTCGTTCAGCACACCTCCTGCACACGCCAACATATTCAAATAGTGCCTACAACTTGACGAAGTAAGGCTTTGGAGTGTAATCATCAACTATCATTTGCAGATCTGCTGTCATATGCAGATCTTTGACAGTCGTTACAAGTGGTAAAATGATATTCAGCTGTATCCGGTTGGACTGAACACCGACATCGTTGGAGAAACCATCAGCTATCAGCCTGATAGACCTAACATCGCCCGACTAGCTATATGAAAAACCATATTGGGATAATATCATTATACAAAACGTCACTTGATTACAAAGTACAGTATCCCACCTCCCAGACTCCTAACATTAGGCGGCGGGTCCTGCTGGAACAGCAGCTTGAGCGGGTAGATGTCGTCGAACTCCACGCGACTGACGCAGCCCACGAAGCCCTCGTTCATGCTCTCGTTGCGCCCGATGTACATGTACTGGATGTTGTTGAACTGCGCATCCGCAGAGTCTTTTATATTGAAGTTATATTCTTGGGTCTCGAAGTTGTCCACCTAGGATAGGTTTTTTGAAAGAACTTATTAATTTATTATATATTTCTCGATAAATAACAAACATGTTTTTCATATTCACATTCATATTCATTTATTTTGCATTCCATATTGTATAAAAGATGTTACACAGGGCTTAAAGCTAGGTACATAAATATGGACCCTGTAAGGGCACAGCAAAGTAAAAGAGAGGAAGAGGGCTTTAATTTTACTAATTAGTTGTTAAACAAAGTAACAATACTCAAAAAAACTATTTTGTGAATCATATTCATTTTAAAATTTGTCATTATGATATTCATTATTTGTAATAGCATATAAATAATAGAAACTGTTGTAATTTGTTTATGAATGTCTTTTTTTAATTTCATAACAGCTACATTAGTCTATCAGTCTCTTTTCAAGTCCATACAATCACATTGTAATGGTCAGGGAGCCTACCACCTTCTGTTATAGCAATAACTTCAGTGTGGGAAAGAGGAAGTAGAAGATCTAAAAAGCGCTATCTCTTTCGCACACTGAAGTATGATTAAAGTCTACTGCTATAAGAACCATGTAAGTTGTAGGTGTCTGGGGTGATTTTTTGAGGAAAGCACAGATTTGATTGGACTCTGCACTCATGAACAGTTCATGTTGGAAAACCCATTGGTATTATGCCTTAAACTATGAAATTGACGTTTTTTTCTCACATTTTGTACTGTTTGTAACTTTGACGTATAGTTAGTGCCATCGGTTCCACTACTATAAAGTATTGGTAGGTATATTTTGTCTTATACTGTGTTTTAGGAATTTAAGATACGCAGTGCAACGCAGCTTTTTTCACTCTAACTATTGCAATTGCATCATACATAATCGGTTCAGACGTTCCCAAGAAAAATAAAAAATGCTTGTATTGACAAATCACTTTTCACAAAATCGTGCATATAAATCGACCATTTCATACTTTAACCCCTAATATGAATAACATATACCACAGGAATTACGTATTTACAGGTGGACTCTTATCAGTATTTACTAATGATATGAAAAAATAACACAATGGTAAACTTTTTTAAATGATTTCATTATAATCAAAATACGACATAGCCTATTCTCGTCCACGTAGTTATAACCTATTGATATCAAAATACTTAGTAATGCTTAGGACTTAAATTATTATCGACTTGATGGAATTCATGCTTGACATACCTGTAACACCATAGTGGCTCCACTGTTCTTCCTAGAGAGTCGCACATCGTGGTACTGTCCTAACGCGAAGTGCTTCCCTTGGAACACGATCTCCTGTCGCTCGAAACCGAAATCAAATACCACGCGAAGATGACCTGTGGGTCACACAATATTTATAAAACTGATTGAAAATGAGAAGAATGCTTAGAGGTGGGTCCAAAGTGCCAACAGAGTCAGAAAACAAAACATGAATGGGTACCGGTATTTCCAGAGAATATACTATGAAGATTTACTATACGCATTTCATCTGTCACCCGGATGGTTCTTAGCTATTGTTGGACCGGGTTGGTGACCATCCAGAAAATAGGACAGTATAACCTCTGTGGTCAACCAGTCTATGCTAATATTTTAAAGAGGTAAAGTTTGTGAGGTTGTAGGCGGTAATCTCTGGATCTACTGAACCGATTTTGAAAATTATTTCACTAACAGGAAGCTACATTATCCCCAAGTAATATTCATAAAGTGCCTGTGGGATAATTTCCGACCAAAACGCGAGCGATGCCACGGACAACAGCTAGTACACTATACAAACCAACACTTACCAGAGTTAGAAACCTGCAAGGTGAGATATTCTCCAGAAATGTTGGAGTAGAAACCAAGCAGGAAACCCTTGGGGTTCGTGGTGGTAAAGCCGACGCGGATCTTCTCGGCGATGGTGGAACGCCACGAGCCCAGGAAGTCGTACTTTATGATGGAGTTCGGACGGAGGTTCACGCCGATTTCTGGGAGGAGAAACGGAAGATTAGGATTAGTTCTGTTGTGTATACAAGCGAAGTGAGTTTCATCTGTCTGATGAGCAGTCGTTGAATCTTAATCATCATGTTATTTACATACGACATAGTTCTTACTGTCTAAGCATGGTCATAGGTGGACAATAGACTTACCGTCAGCACAGATGGGTCCCTTGAAGGCAGTCCAGCGACAGTCGCAGGAGTAGGAGTCGTAGCCCTCCAGGCAGGTGCCGTTGTTGAGGCACGGCGACGACGAGCACTTGCCCTGGCAGCCCTCCGAGATGCCGTACAGGCCTGTGGGCAAGCAGACATGTTAGGCTCATTTGTTTAAGTCAAACTTGGAAATTGTATCCAAAAGACTTTCGAGTGTTTTAATTTTGGAAAGAAAGATTTTGGTGAGATAACGGGTGAGTTGCGCCGTTTTATAAAACTTTTATTGAACATTTTCGACTTTTGACTTTAGTGGTATCAGTAACAGGGTGCAATGTTCGTCGTCGTAGAAAAAGGAGGATCGTCCGACCAAACCAGATGAATGTTATCCCTGGTGGGTTTTTGCACACTGTCGGGTTTGTGTTTTTTAATCGAGTGGATAAGTCTGATATCGCGATGTAGGATGCGTTTAGTGTATTTCGTATACGACGGTATAGATGTACTCATCCAGATCATTACCTCTGTGTTGTGCGACAGTTGTATGTGTTGTGTTTGGAGACAAAAATACATAGTATTTATCACAATGATCTATAGTTATTGTACGTACCTCTTCTAGCATATCCCCTGAGGTCTACAGGCCGTCCATTGAGCAGCAAAGCCCTCATGCAGCCCACGAAGCCGTCCTTCCGGTCCAGCGCAGCTCCCAGCGCGACGCCGGTAGTGAGGTGCAGCGCCCGCACGGGCTCCTTGGCCGTGCGGATCTCGTTCTTTAGCGCGCCGTCTACTACGACGCGGGCCTCTTTCCTGTGGAACGAAATTATTGTTATAAATGGCATTTTTATATCGTTTAGAGAGTAGGAGCAGGGCAATTTGGACACTTAAAAAAGTGCGCCATGGTCTATCCGCGAACATCCACTGAGCGTCGGAAGCATCTTTAGTCTCCCATTTAACAAAATTTGTGTTGCAGCGAGCTAATTAGATGCGCAATCGATCGACTGCGCACGGGTTTCCATTGTTTCCATATAGGCCGCTGCAGACCACGTTCAACTTGGTAGATGTTTATAGGGTAAAAAAAACGCCACTGCCCATCAATTAAGAGCGGCCAACCCGTCATACTTTTCATACAAACGCTCGTACGTGATATTATGCAGTTGTTTCACATCTATCTTTGATTGTTTTGAAGTAATTGGTATTTTGTGCACTATATCTAGGTTTCTATGGTAGCAAAAAATAAAAAATTGTGGAAACAAAGTCAGTATACCTAAGCCTCCAAAAATTGCTGTTTTGCACAAATTTTAACTGAACTTTGGCCGTTCATAATGTACTCATAAACTGTAAAACTAAAGAAAACATCTCGATAGAAACCTTGCACATGTAATGGAGATTCTTAATGGTAAATATTTATTTCACACACTTGTAAGATTTATTCAAAAACACGTATTTCCAGGAACAAGTTTAAGAAATTTTCGAACACTATTTTTCGTTAAATGTCATCGCGTTAGGCGGTATGAGGTGCGCGGGAGACGAGATGTGCGGGGTTGGGGCGGGGTAAGACGAGGGAATTGAAAGAAAATCGCCGCTGTGGCTCTGGATGAAACAACAAGCTTTTCGACCATGCTCGCGTTGACGATATATGACGACTTAAAGTAGCTACCTAGGACGCAGGTAATTTGAAAAGAAGTACCATCGTTATGAGAAAGAAAACGATTGGTGCTATTGTTGTAATCGTTCGTCAATTGAATTAAAATTCATGCATGAATTTCGTTTCTATTATTCTATTCTCTTTGAGTAAAGTTAATATAATTAATGAAGTTATTCACGTAGCGATTTAAGAGAGCCTTCGCAATCAGGGTATTTCTGGGCATCGGTCTCGCATCTCCTATAGACTTCTTCAAGTGCTTTAATCGGACACGGTTGCTTTGGTGAGTACCTGAATAAGATTGGGCGAGAGGCCACGGCAAATTGTCACTATTGTGAAGGCAGTCTGGATTCCGCACAGTACACGTGGTACTCTGAACAACAGATCCCGGTTGCAAGGATCGGGCAAGAGATATCTCTGCCAGCCGTAGTCGGGGCTATGCCGGCGGAGTTTCGACTACTGGCCGACTGTTTCGGCTGTGAGACCGGGATGGACCAGGAAGGGACCAGCGACTCGCACAGAGCGGGCTACGAACAGCTCTTTGAAAAGGAGACGGTGCCTCCTCCCATGTGCAGATTGTGATCATCGGGTGGTTTTGAGATAAAAATCCCACTCTCCCCGGTCTTATCCCCAAAGACCTGTCGCCATTTTTCTTTCCCCCCGAAAACAAAACAATAGGCTGACGGAAAGCATCCCAACATACCTGTTTCTCTCAATACTGACGGAGTGCCAGTTGTTGTCCGCAAGCCGGTTGCTGGTCTCAACAGAAACACCCAGCGGAGTGTCGCCCACTTGGAACTGGAACTGTAGCTGGTCCCCGCCGATGATGGAGAGCTTTATATAGTCTTGAGGACCCTGTTAAGTTATTGTTCAACATTTTAGTTTTTTCAGTACATAATTTTAAAAAATCATGTTAATGTTACTTTTGTAAAATGCGCAGACACACTGTTTTTATAATGGAAATAAATAAAGGACTCACGGGCGCCTGCAAGTCACAGACTAATGCCCATTTTCACTAATGTAGTAAGCTAGACTTAAATAAAAGCGTCTTTCAGTATTTCCATTCACTTGGATGTCGCCAACTGTTCAGCGATGTATAAACGGGTAATATTGCCTTTCTGTCCACTTAATCACAATAAGTCTTACCCTCACCCTCTCACGAGCTGGCGTGCGTCTCGGCAATGTGAACGTAATAGACCATCATTATCCTTACCTTACAATGTAGAAGCACAGCATTTTCCCTAGTCGTCTTGAACTCGAAATAGATGTCGCCACTGTGGCCGAGGTCGAACATCGGTAAAGTGATGACAGCGTCAGATATGCGGAACGTTACTGCGTTGCTGAACAAATCTGGTAAATAACAAAACATGCTGTTTAGATCTTACATACACATATAGACAAAGACAGTCCAAAATCGGCTTGAGCTAGACATACAAGCTTTTTCTGTCCGGCTCAAGCGTATTCCGCGTGTACGATAAATGTGGTGACTCCCGTATTGTCTACCACTACGGCCCAAATCTATCATTATTAATCTGCGACTATTTATCTCTTTTTGGAAGTCGCGCATTTCACATTTAACGAAGATAAAACATAAGTAACATACCATCTCCTTCACACAGCAGCGGTCCAAGTGTGTACCGTCCTTCTTTCTCGTCGAGATGAGAGCCGGTGTCGCCGAAGCGCAGCTGTTTCACTGGCAAGAACTCTTTCTCCGTGATTTCACCGCCGTCCACTTGGAATTCTAATAATAACAAACATTTTACGTTTAATGCTTTTATGCTGTGATTTTAGCGCGAATTTAAAAAGAATCGGAGTTCCAGCAAGAGTTGCACTGAAATGCGATTGACAGGTTCTTTAACCGAATCTTCCAGAAAGTAAACGTTTAAGGCGACGGGAGTAGGCTACATACCGTCCGGCTTCATGTGCTCGGCGTCACAGTTGCACCACTTGGTGGGGTCGGCGCAGGAGCCCAGCACGCCGCACTGGCACATGCGCGAGCCGGGCGTGGCGCCCGCCCAGTAGTCCATGCGCTGCCCCGAGCGGGACACCCACCACGCGAACGGGTGGAACGACGACTCCTCGCCTGGGGAATCACATCACAACAACATAGGATTCATGACTTCATCAGTAGATCGTTCTTCAAGGTGAGGTGGGTTCAAAAATCAACCGTCCATACCAGCCCCCGTATTCACAAACGTTCGGATTAAACTTCGATTCGGCAAGTCGTATATCTATCTTTTTTTGGCATTACGAAAACGAGCGAGATAGACATACGACTTTCCGAATCGAAATTGAATCCGAATTTTTGTGAATACGGGGGTAGGCCCGAAAGCACCTAAGAAGCCGATTCCTGCCGGCTTCCCTTCGGGAACAAGGCACTGTACGTAGTGTCTAGGTGTCGACTGTAGTCAGTTATATTACATACATACACATTTGTGGGTATAACATCACAGTACAGACATCATAGATTGAAAACATTAAAAAATGCAAACATTTTTCATGTCAACAAAAGAAAGCAAGTCGAGTGTCAGAATTTAGAACTAAAATTGTATCTACGCGCACACGTGGCTTCACGGCTGGCAGTACCGTTTTGTAGGGAGCTAGATAAACCGAAGATAATCGAGTTAGAACAGGGCAGAAAAAGATAGTATGTAGGGGAGAACGAGATAGAGAGAGAACGAGATATGAGTAATGGTACGTATATCTTATTTGGTATCAACTAGCAAATTTTTTGGTTGACTTATTTACATCAGATAAAATCAGTTTTATTTTCTTTATAGTTCCTCTGTATTTTATTATTTTCTTTTTTTTCGTCATGGGTGTCATTTTCGTGATTTTCGGGTTGCTGATAATGAAAATGAGGTCAAAATGAAAATACAAGATGGCGCCACTGGAAATTTTCGCTTTTTCTTCATGGGTGTAATTTTCATGGTTTTTGGGGTCACCGATAACGAAGATGAGGTTGAAATAAAAATAGACAAATCAAACGAATAAAAAGTAATTACAATTTCATCTTTTTTCTTCGGCTTCCCCTAACATAATTTTGACCATTCGCCTGTACCGTAGTAAGCGAATTACTCGTTGAAACATTTCGTTTTGATCGCGCACTCGTCTCGCTAACTCGATCGGTTACTTCTAGCATAAATAAGATGCTAAAGTTATGACACTAGAAGAGTTTCGAACAGCATAAAAAGTCAGGACGTATGGAAAATATGTGCTTGAACGAAATAGTACATTTTGATATAAGTGGGGAAACTTTGTTATTGCATTCGAGCACGGAATTAACACCCGAGCTGCAGGCGAGGGTGTTATGGAGCCGAGAACTGCAGTAACAAATCCTCCCCCGCGTATCAAACGATTTTCAATATACTTTCGAAGAAATAAAATATTAAAACAGAAAGTATTTTGGGCAGAAATTATTATGAAACTATGATTTAATTTGCTTTTTTTCCGCGCTTTGCTTTTGCCAGGCTGAAGAAGAAGCAAAGGTATGATGCCGCTATACAGCCTGATCGGAAAGGAAAAAAAACAAATATTTTTGCATTTAGAACACAAAAAAAAATTAACTTGTTCATAAAAGTAAATATATGTTTTAAATAATCATGTATATCTATGATATTCTATTTATAAACACAATTTAAATACTAAAAAAATATTTACTCCGTATAGACGCATGTCTCTTTGCCGAGATTAAAAAAAAAAACAATCACCACCGATGTAAAGCTTTATTCATTGAACCCATTTGGACTTATCTGTGGAATGTTTTATTTCCGCACGAGTGCGGAAAAATATTAAAAATGCACGCGTGTGAAATACATTGCATGTTGAACATAATCGTAGTGCGATAAGAACCAGTTTTCGAGAAAGTATATTGAAAAGTATATTGCAGCATGGTTCTGCAGGCGTGCATTGTCGGAACCAACGCCACCAACTTGTTTTAATAATACAACTAGCTGTTGCCCGCGGCTACGCTCGCGTTTTGGTCGAAAATTATCCCACGGGTATGAAAAATAGCCTTTAGTCGCTGAGTACCTAAAACGCAGTCTGCCAATTTCGCGTTATGCCTAGACCTAACAAGAGATAGGCATATTGATATTTAGACCCATTGCGTATTAGTTCTTGACCGAAGAAGGCGCATTGAGATTTTGGTTTAGTGCGTATTAGCTTAAGGGCGCGGTAGGTATATTGAGCTTTAGTTTATGAGCGAGACAGGCAAATTAAGACTTAGGTTTAGTGCGTATTAGCTCAAGGGCGAGGTAGGTATATTGAGCTTTAGTTCATGAGCGAAGTAGGCAAAGTTTAGTAATTAAAAAAGTGTTTTTTTAGAAGTCGGTTTTGTTTCCACACAAATTCTTGTCATGAATTCGTTTTTACATTGTAACTAGAAGTTAGTTAAAGTACTCGTCAAGACGAATCATACGAGCCCAAACTCGATGAGGTTTTGTCGTTTTATAACGGTGTTCCTATGGCCACCGTCCAGCTCCATCATCAGACACTGGATACCATTTAGGACCAAAGTACTTGTCAAGACGAATCATACGAGCCCAAACTCGATGGGATTGTGTCATTTTATTACGGACTACATGTGACCACCTTCCAGCTCCATCACCAGACCCTGGATACCATCTAGAGACAAAGTACTCGACAAGATGAATTATACGAACCCAAACTCGATGGGGTTATGTCGTTTTAATGGAGTTCCTATGGCCACCTTCCAGCTCCATCATCAGACCCTGGTTACCATTTAGGACTACAGTACTTTTCAAGACAAATCAAACGAGTCCAAACTCGACGGCGTTTCGTCGTTTTATTACAGAGTTCGTATGGCCACCTTCCAGCTCCATCATCAGATCAGCTCCATGTCATAAATTGCATTGTCTCGCGATATACACATGCGTGCAAAATTTCAGCTCAATCAGAAATCGGGAAGTGTGTCAAATTTAACTAGCAAGTATCACGTGACGTCGCGTGATGTGACAATTAACGTGAGGAAAACCACCAAATTCCTAAACCGATTTTGATTAAATTTCTATGGGACCAATTGGGAAGCATATCCTTTCAGATGAAAAAAGAATTTTTCAAATCGGCTTACTTACAAATGACGGAGTTATCAGGTAACAAACATAAAATTAAATAAAATACAACCGAATTGAGAACCTCCTCCTTTTTTAAGAAAGTCGGTTAAAAATACCCAAGTTTTCTGTTTTCTTCTTCCATATCGCTCGTGAAAAATGGTAACATCACCCAGTAATGACTATGCCTGGAAATACAGTCTTTAAAGCCTGAATCTGTGTTATTTCGTAGTCAGTTTTAAATTGTCTAAAATTAATCTGCAATTCGTTTTTTATCAATTGATAAACCCAGTCATTTACGTGTATTGGGTCTTGTTCGGCAACAAACAAAATATACCTAACAGGTAATTTAGTTACAGTATCATTGTTGCTAGTATTCAGATGTACATGAATTGTGTATAGTTGATAGAACAACGGTACACTTAAAGGTTCCATCATCATAAAATTGTGCGTATCTGTTTTTCGACATAATCGTCTTGTCACTAAATTCCCATAGTGAAAAATTGGTTTATAGTGACATAGTCATATTGCTAAATGCCCATAGTGAGAAATAGGTTTACTACAATATAGTCGTATCGCTTAATGCCCGTTTATGAGAATTAGGTTCATTGTGACATAGTCGCATTGCTTAAAGTCCATTATGAGAAATAGGTTTATTGTGACAGTCGATAATCAGTCGATAAACTGAGATAGTCGTATCGCTAAATGGGCAATATGAGGAGTAGACCTATTGCGACATAGACAAAAACATACTTAGTCAAAATGCTTATTTTAAATGACATTTTGGCATAACGCGAAAATGGCAGCCTGCGTTTTAGGTACTCAGCGACTAAAAGAAAAATAGATAGTAGCCGATTCTCAGACCTACTGAATATGCATATAAAATTTGATAAAAATCGGTTAAGCCGTTTCGGAGGAGTATGGTAACTAACATTGTAACACGAGAATTTTATCTTTAAGACTACTGAATATGCATATAAAATTTGATAAAAATCGGTTAAGCCGTTTCGGAGGAGTATGGTAACTAACATTGTAACACGAGAAATTTATCTTTAAGACTACTGAATATGCATATAAAATTTGATAAAAATCGGTTAAGCCGTTTCGGAGGAGTATGGTAACTAACATTGTAACACGAGAATTTTATCTTTAAGACTACTGAATATGCATATAAAATTTGATAAAAATCGGTTAAGCCGTTTCGGAGGAGTATGGTAACTAACATTGTAACACGAGAATTTTATCTTTAAGACTACTGAATATGCATATAAAATTTGATAAAAATCGGTTCCGTTTCGGAGGAGTGTGGTAACTAACATTGTAACACGAGAATTTTATCTTTAAGACTACTGAATATGCATATAAAATTTGATAAAAATCGGTTAAGCCGTTTCAGAGCAGTATGGTAACTAACATTGTAACACGAGAAATTTATCTTTAAGACTACTGAATATGCATATAAAATTTGATAAAAATCGGTTAAGCCGTTTCGGAGGAGTGTGGTAACTAACATTGTAACACGAGAATTTTATCTTTAAGACTACTGAATATGCATATAAAATTTGATAAAAATCGGTTAAGCCGTTTCAGAGCAGTATGGTAACCAACATTGTAACACGAGAAATTTATCTTTAAGACTACTGAATATGCATATAAAATTTGATAAAAATCGTGTAAGCCGTTTCGGAGGAGTATGGTAACTAACATTGTAACACGAGAAATTTATCTTTAAGACTACTGAATATGCATATAAAATTTGATAAAAATCGGTTAAGCCGTTTCGGAGGAGTGTGGTAACTAACATTGTAACACGAGAATTTTATCTTTAAGACTACTGAATATGCATTTTATAAAATTTCATAAAAATCGGCTAAGCCGTTTCGGAGGAGTATGGTAACTAACATTGTAACACGAGAATTTTATCTTTAAGACTACTGAATATGCATATAAAATTTCATAAAAATCGGTCTGGGCGTCTCGGAGAAGGATATAAGATTACTTAAAGTGAATTTTTCAAGTGGGCGTGGATGGCCAAATCCGAAACTGAAGAATATCGAAAACAGCTCAAAAGAGTCTCGAGCCCGATATTGATGAAAACTAAAACTGCATCATTTGATTTTTGTAAGATCAATATTCGATAGCGTAGCATATAAATTTGACGTATGTCATTACTGCCCAGAAAATTTGATTCTTAATGGCGACGCTATCGAATGGTGTAATAATGTGTTTTTACTACAATTACAACAATACTTACTAGGCGAGTTCAACAACCGGGAATGCTTGCACATATACTCGAGATGCTGCATGCAGTTCTCGGACCGGTTGAGCAGCGCCTCCAGCTGCTGGCGGGAGGCGTCGTAGATGATGTCCTGGCGGAAGGCGCCGGGCTCCTGGTACCCGTCCACCACCGTGTTCTGCGTGGACGAGTGCTCCACTGCTGTTATTATGCGTCCGTCCGCTGTTGAAGGAGATTGGGGTTAGAAACAGGAAGCGTTCACATAAAGTACGGCACCATTTCCGCCTTTGTTTGGTTATTTTGACTTGTGTGTCAACATTTAACCTTTTGAACGCCAGAGCGTACACGCATCGGCGCCCCTACCACGCCAAACGACAAATTCAATGCAAATACCTACAAAAAAAAATAGGGATTCCAACATCTTATCGATAAGTTATCGATAACCAATTAATCTTTGCTTTTCGTTCCATATTTTTTAAATAAAATATTACTCGTGCATTATTCTTTTATTTAATTTGACCCTGTTTGGTATCATACTATCATTAAACACCAGTTACAAAGTTCTAAACAAACTAAAAGCAGACATTAGAACTACAAACGAATAAATCAAATAATATTAAGGTACATAACTAATCTCGTTCGTGACGTCATCCGCTGTCGGGAAGACCCGACTCTGGCGTGGCTGGCACGACTTTTAACAACTTCCTCGCATGCGAGTAGGGATGTGATATTGCGGGACATAATAAATAATAATCATCTATTATTTAAAACAATTTAATCAATTTACTTATATAAATATTACTCTGACTCCTCGTAACTTGGCAAACTAATGTCATCCAAGACCTTTTGCTGTCGTACTTTTCTAATAACTGTTATGTTGGATGTTTGAATAAAAGATACCGTTAGGTACACTTGATTTATTAACATAGCAGACACATTATAATAAATATAGACGGACACAGCAGTGTCACGGACGGGATCAGTTAGGACAGTGATCGGAGTAGTCTACCGGAAGTATAGACAATTACTAGTGGTGTACATACTAATTACATACTAAATAGTGATGTCACAACATCCCCCTTGTTGAGTTCAATTTAGACCCCTGACAAACAATTAAAAGATAGACAATGTTATACAACTATACATATGACAACATGCTTAAAAATAGTTATGACAAATTTATTCTAGACAACATTCTTAATACTATTTAGTTTACATTCAATCAATTTCTTCTATTAGCCTTCTTGTAGGCTTTACGACACGACCTGACCTAGTGGTAATATTTGAGGATTCTTGAGATGAGGATGCTTGAGGTCTAGACTTCTGTCTGTCACCTTCCTCTCTCCCCTGTGACGAGTTGGATTGCATAGGAGGGTTTGCAAAGTTATGTGAGTACTTATGTCTTAAATGAATTCTATTCCTCCTATACCTAACACCATTGACATCCTCAACAACATATGACCTATTGTTCATCATTCTTTGTTTGACAATAGCTTGTTCCCAGTTGCTTTTTGGATTTCTTTTAAAATAGACATGGTCGTTATAATGTAACATAGACAATGACTTTGTATTCTTATCATAATACTTAGATTTATTTTCATCATTTTTCTGTACTGACTCTTTATATTCTTTAAATGTAACTACTTTTGGCTTTAATTTGTTACATGACACTGGAATGTTATCTCTTAGATTTCTTGACATTAATAACTGTGCTGGTGACGACAAATTGTTTTTAGGTGTATTTCTATAGTGTAATAAAGCTATGTATGGATCTGATTTGTTTTCTTTACATTTCCTGAGCATGTTTTTTATAATTTTTACTGAGCTTTCAGCTTGACCATTTGACTGTGAATGATATGGGCTAGTAACAACATGTTCTATGTCCCATTCTTGTAGAAATTTTTTGAATTCTAGTGACTGGAAAGGCGGACCACCATCTGACACTAAAGACAATGGTATTCCATGACGAGCAAAAATAGATTTTAAATGTGTAATTACATTTTGTGATGTACTGTTTTTATTTAGTAATGCTATTTCTATGTATTTTGAGTAGTAATCTGTGACAATTAAATAAACTGAACTATCAAAATGCATTAAATCAATACCAACTTGTTGCCATGGATATTTACATATTTCAAAATTTTGTAGTGGTTCTTTCTGATTACATGGTTTAAATTTTGCACATATTAGACATTGTTCTACTATATTCTTTATATCACTTGACATGTTTGGCCAGTACAAAGATTCTTTAGCTAATTTTAGACATTTTGTTATACCTTGGTGACCTTTATGAATTTTTTCCAACATTTCTTTATGCATTGACTGTGGTACTATTAATTTTGAACCTTTGAACACTAAATCTTTAATTACATGTATTTCACCTTGAATATTCCAGAATGGTTTTACTAATTGACTGACATTGTTTTTATTTTTTGGCCAACCTTCATTATAATATTTTTTTAATAATTGCAAGGATTCATCACTCTTGGTTTCCTGAGCTAATTTTGTGCTGTATTCATTTGTAATTGCTAAATTAGCATACATTAGATTGACATGACATGACATTTCTGATTCATTTTCAGGTGTGTAATGGTCTTTTAAAGCTGCTCTTGACAAAGTGTCTGATATATACATTTCTTTACCTGGAACATGTATAACCTCTAAATCATATTTTTGTAAAGTTAACATCATACGCTGTAATCTAGCGGGGACATCATGTAATGGTTTTTTAAATAAATAGACTAATGGTTTGTGATCAGTATGAACTGTGACTCTATTACCATATACATATTGGTGAAATTTTTCACAACCAAATTGAATTGCTAGTAGCTCTTTCTCTATTTGAGCATATCTTTGTTGGGTTTCAGTTAAAGTTTTTGAACTGTATGCAATAGGTTTATTTTTTTGTAGAATGACTGCACCTAATGCTGACTTTGACGAATCAACTGACAAGACTAATGGAATCTTGGGATTGTAATGAGCTAAAACTGGTGAGTTAGTAATCTCATCTTTCAGTTTTTTAAGACATTGACTATGATTTTCATCCCAAGTCCAGACTGAATCTTTTTTCAAAAGATTTCTTAATATTTGAGTTTTCTCTGACAGGTTACTTATAAAAGGTCCTAAGTAGTTGATCATACCTAGTATTCTTTGTAACTCTTTGACATTTTGTGGTGTAGGCATATTGACAATGGCTTTGATCTTTTCTTGATCTGCTCTAGCACCATCTTTACTAAAGACATAACCCAAAAAACATACTTCTGTGACTAAAAATTTACATTTTGACTTGTTAAATTTTAAATTAACTTGACGAGCTCTTTGCATGACTTTATGTAATCTTTCATTATGAACTGACTCATTTGGACCATAAACCAAAATATCGTCTATGAATATTAAAACTCCTTCTATATCACCAAAAAGATTCATCATGACTCTTTGAAAGATTTCAGACGAAGCATTTATGCCGTATGGTAGTCTTAAATACTTATATCTACCAAATGGTGTTTGAAAAGTACATAAATCTGAACTATGTTCATCCAGACGTAGCATCCAAAATCCTGAGAATGCATCTAAATGAGAAAAACATACAGCCCCTTCGAGCTGAGACCTAATCTCATCAATTGACTTGAGTGGATAAAATTCCCTCATAATGTTCTTATTTAGATTTCTAGGATCTAGACAAATTCTTAACTGACCTGAACTTTTTACAGTTATGACGACTGAGTTAACCCACTCTGTAGGTTTTGTAACCTTTACAATAACTTGCATTTCCACCATGCGATCCAACTCCTCACGCAGTTTCGTTTGTAACGCGAATGGAACTTTCCTGGGCGGATCCACGCATGGGACTGCATCAGGCTTGAGTTTAAGATGACAGACTGGAGGTAGACACCCAAGACCCTGAAATACATCATTATATTGTGTAAGAATTTGTTTACAAAAATCTTGTTTAGTTACTGAAAAGACACGTTTTATTATACCTAACTTTTCACAAGTAGGGAGACCAAGAACATTAGGACAATCTAAATCTGTTACTATAAACATTATAGATTCGACGACGTTTTTATTATTTATGCATAAGTTACAATTTATGTTGACTTTGCCTAAAATCGGAATGGATTTTCCACCAAATCCTGTGACGTTTATTTGACATTTGACAAGTGTCACTTTTGACATATTATTATTCTGACATTGAATATAATGAAATGTTTGTTTGGACATTATGTTGACATCTGCACCAGAGTCTATGATGCATTTAATTTGTTTATTTCCAATTGACAAGTTAATTTCCCATGACTGTTTTGAATAATTACTTTCTAAAGTGTTGACATTATTTACTTTATGACTATTATCTGAGTAACTGACTAATGATCCATTGTGTGATTGTGACTGTGAATACTGACTGTTATATTTATTATAATGATACTGATACTGTGTGTTGTGTAATCCCTCAGACTTGAGACCATTTTCACCATTGAGATGTAAACATGGACTCTGACATTTTTTATTTTGACTATTTGAGTGGACATTGTATCTCTCTGACCTGTGACTGTATTCATCATTGAGATGTAGATTGTATTCATTACATCTCTCAGACATATCTCCATTTTTATCATTAAGATAATATGAATATGAATGGGGACTTTGACTTTTATGATTTTGATTATTGGAGTCTACTACATTAGATCTCTCAGACATGTCACTGTTCTCATCATTGGGATGTGAGTAACATGACTGCGACTGGTCTAAATATGACCTTTGTGACGGTGACTGTCCTGTCTGTGTGCTTTTGTGACTGTGTGCCTGTGTGTTCTGACTGTTTGACTGATTCCTGTGTGGATCATATTGATATAAATGACTTTTATGACATTGACTCGACTTTGAATGACTGCTCAACATGCCAACAAAATAATCTTGACTACTTTTGTCTGAATTAAACGATTGCAACTGACTGACTTTTTTATTTTTGAAACAATATTTAGCAAAATGACCAAAAGATTTACATGACCTGCATTGAACGCCTGTAGCTGGGCACTTGTAGCGATGAGACTGCCCACAGCGACCACATGTCGAGGCGCTGCTCGAAGCTGAAGGTGTCTTGCGACTGCTTGACGATGACTTGCGACTGCTTGAAGCTGACCTGCGACTGGAAGCTCGCTGTCGACCATCTCCTCGACTACGGCTCCTCCGACTGAGATGCATGACGGTTTCACTGGTGGACCCTTTGACGATTTTCTCTGCATCTTGTTGTGCGACTATGAGTGTCCTTGCCAGCTCGTGCATCCTCTGATATGTCAAATCAGGCTCCTGCAGCAATCTTTGACGTACATGTGACAAATCTATGTGTAGGTTTGCTATAAAAATATCCTTGATTAGGGACTCCCTGAGCGTGCCAAACTCGCATTCTTTGCTCTTATTTTCCAGATCTGTGAGGAAATCATCGATGCTTTCGGATTTGTTCTGCCTGCGTGTGAAGAATACATATCTACACATCGTCACATTTCGCCTTGGCTCGAAGAATTTGTCGAATTTGTTCTTGACATCGTTTAGTGTGCTCGCATCTAACTTGATGTTGAACGCATTGAATATGTTGAGACCACGTTCTCCAATGAAATGCAATAAAATGGCTATTTTCCGTTTCTCGGTTGACTTTTCCAGACCTGTGGCTAGCAGATATAGGTCTAATTGCTGCCACCATTTCTTCCACGCTTCCGCATTATTGTTTGTAGAATCGGATGAGATATGGAGTTGCTTTATGTGCGTGCGCAAACCTTGATCATGTTCGCCATCTTGACTGGCGTCGGTGCTCGTGGCTGGATTTGGCATTTTCACGACTTTGATGATTTCTTCGAAACGACTTCTGACACCATGTTATGTTGGATGTTTGAATAAAAGATACCGTTAGGTACACTTGATTTATTAACATAGCAGACACATTATAATAAATATAGACGGACACAGCAGTGTCACGGACGGGATCAGTTAGGACAGTGATCGGAGTAGTCTACCGGAAGTATAGACAATTACTAGTGGTGTACATACTAATTACATACTAAATAGTGATGTCACAACAATAACGTTCAGTATATTGACGTAAGTTACCGAACGTTTTTTTCTGGCACTCGATCCAGTTCAAAAGCGACCAGTTTTGCGAACGCCGCATTTCGTGGGTCGCTAGGTCTTGATTGATTAAAATCCAACGGAGGTAAATTGGAGAGTTCAAACCTTAATTCGTTTGCGTCCCAAATTTGTTCCATAATTATAATGAAAAGTAATAGATTATTAAGGGTTTTTTAATATTTTATGTTATCGCTTTTGTTTCCCTAACGCATCATTTAATATTAAACAAAAACTACATACCTATCTATATGAAAAGTTTGATCAAGAATAAAACTCTCCAAATCATCCTCGTATAGATATTTCTTCGGAAAATTCATCAACCTCTTCTACATTTCCTAACACACGAAGGAGTTCTTCAGTAGACATTTGATTGCCAGCCATTTTTATTATACACTCGCACAATAATAATGCCGTTACAAATATTACCACCGATCATAATAATAAATGTACGAAATCACTAGCCGTCTCCCGTAGCGCTAATGACGTCACCGCTTGACGTCTATTCCCGACTATGGCGTACAGGTTACTATTTATGCGCAATTGCGTAGGGATGCGCGAGAGTGGACGGTTAACTATCGCTATATGGATATCAATTACGATTTTTTTCCATAATTTTATAAATATCACATGCATGCATTAGGAATATTCAGATATGTATAGTTGTCATTAAAAAAATAATTGTCGAAGTAATAGTAAGTTACTTTTATAATAATATTTCATAAATTTGAAATATAAGTTACCTTACTTACCCATCACTAGCTGTCGTGTCTTGACGACTGTGGCGTGAGGAAGTACACTTTTTTTCGGATTTCGATTAGCAATTTTTGACGATTGTTTTTTCTAGTGAAATGTAAGTTATGAATATATCTTTGTCTGATTTTACAATATTTCATTATTGTAGTTTTAAATAAAAGGAAAAAGAAACAGAAAACTTAATTTAGTATTTTTATAATTTGTGCTTAAAAATGTCGTTTTCTTGTCGGCTGTAGACGACGGTGGCGTGTTTGGCACGTTTTTGTTTGTCGGCTATATCCGACCGTGGCGTTCAAAAGGTTAATAAATAAACAAACGATAAAAAAGAGGTGTGCTGCTTTTAGCGTAGGACTAGCGCAAGCGTTCGTCGAATAGTGTGTTCGTCCAATATAATGACGTATATTTTCAGATATTTTTCCATCCAGAATTTAGCGATTTAATTTCCAAGGTATTACTTTTATCGATATCTTATGATCAATGGAGCGATTTCTGGAGGTTGACACGGCCTAAAGGATGCTCGTATTGTGCCTTTACTGAGTACTTTAACTGAAAACATGTGTAGCTGATGCTCATAAAATTACTATTAGTTTCTATTTTTAAAGTAAAGTTCATCATAAGTAAAGGGAATCTTATAGAGGAAGATCCCGCGATCGCCAGAACAGCGTCGTTTAATAAACGCTGAAACATTTTCTGTGGAAGTACCTTACTATTAGGTAAGAACAATTGGATATTATGAAAAGTCGGTCGTAGTGAGTGGACTGCTAAGTTACGTCATACTATAAAACGTGTTTTTTTTATATTACATAATGGCTAGTAATGATTCACCTAGACCCCGCTAAACCCCGCCAGAAACGTTTATAGTATGTTAAATAGTAATAGTATGCTTACAATAAAACTCGCAAGTGACAGGGAAGGCAGGCAGCGGGCCGGAGCCGTCCACGTCGATGTGTATGTCGGCCGAGCGCGACACCGCCTGCACGTTCTTGTACGCCTGGCACGACAGCGGGTGCACGGCTGGAACAAACATATTCGTTTTAACAACGTCACTGACAAAACAAATTCAGGACTATTATTTTTAAATTCGAAAACAATTCAATCCGAAACAATTAAAAATCATATTTCCAATAAAATCACCTTGATTATTAATTGAACAATGTAATTTTGAAACAATAAGGGAACTGCATCATCATTGACTTATTTACGGCCGCTTACTGAAGTACCAAATACAGTTTTATAACATTTTCTAGAAAACGTATTAATTATCTAAGTACTTACATGTGTGACACACGGCGCCCGCGTACCCAGTGCCCTGACAGTTGCACGTGAACTCATCTGCAGTTTGCGTGCATACTCCGCTATGTTCACACGGATTAGGGTTGCATCTGTAAGAGAATACATTCCGGTTACTTATCTGGATGATAACTTGGTTTCTAGTACATTTTTGCAAAAATCTACTTTACCTATCAGATAATGTAAGTCGGTGTCCTAAAAGAAATAAAAACGATTGACTGATCACGTCATTATGGACCTGTTGATCGCATGAGAGCTAGTCATGTAGCTGCACATAGCATCACACCGGTAATCCCCGCAGGCAGCAGCAGGAGTGTTCCCACAGTAGACCCACATTTCGCCAATAATGTTTGAGTCCCACGTAAGACCTCATCAATAAATCAAAAAGCTAGTTTACCTGTCGATCATCTGACAAGCATCGAACACAACTTCGTTGGGACAGCAGTACTCTTCCTTCTTCCAGTCAGTTGGCAGTCGGTAGTTGCCATCCACTGCGATCTTGCGCATGCAGCCAATGAAACCGCGAGGAGGGGCTTTTCCACCTAAAGGATGAATGAAATTAGTAGTATTGACGCCCAAACTTCACCTGAAAGCTCTTTTACTAAAAAAAAAAGTAAAAAGGTATGGCATTATTTTATACTATTCAATGCCAACCCGCATTCACAGACAGAAGGTTTGGATCCTAAATCTCAGCAGAGAGAACGTTGTAGGCCAGTAACCTTCAAAACCAAACATGCTAACTTACCAGCAATATAATAAATGCTTCCAGTCATAAACCTCAGCTTCTTCAGGGTCTTAACAGGCCGGTAGTCCACTGCTAAAGTCAAACTGTCGGTAGCCATGGTCAGCAGCAGGGAGTGCCAGCGACCATCGTTGAAGTCTTCTGCGTAGTTGTCCAGTTTCACGCGAGGGTAGCCGGGTGTTTCTAGTTCTACTTTTACTCGGCCTTCTTCGATGTATACCTAGAGAAATAGCTTTGGTAAAATCACGTTGCTAGCAATCTTTTGGAAAAAGAATATAAGCAGAGATGTACCTTTAGTTTATACACCCACATTGCGTCAATTATGTTTTAAGGGGTAGACTAATGTAATCACCCGCGCACAAATCAAGACTACGGACCGCTACTCACTACTCATCTTTAAAGAGTTATAGAATCTCACCTTGACATGCCCCTCAGTGTTAAACTTGTGGTATATGAGCAGGCCGTGCTGCTCGTACGTGCGGAACTCCAGCGAGATGTTCATCGTGTTGCCGCCCGAGTAGCCGCGCAGCTTAGCGTACGAAGCCTCCTTGAGGAAAGTTATGGGGACTACTGGTGGTTCCTGTAACGAAGGTTTAGTGTTATTTACAGTTTGGCACATTTGTAGGGAATTATAAATATATTATACTGAAAGATGGTGCCGATGAAAATTTTCGGTTTTTTCGTTATGAGTGTCATTTTCGTGGTTTTCGGGGTTGCTGATAGCGAAAATGAGATTAAAACGAAAATAGTTTACGGGGGCGGTGAACAAAAAATTGCAAAAATAAAATCTCGTTTTTTTCGGCTTCTCCTGCCACAAATTTGACCTTGCGCGAGACACAGGTGTCAGTACCTATGTCTCAATACGGAGCATAAAATGCGGCGACAAAATGTTGTCGTTTTGCTAACTGCTCGGCCTATGGATAGGTGCCCATCCATAACATACGAGGTTCCTCCGTGTCTCTTATAGCACGTTAAGCCATTGGTTCCGGTTGTCATTTGTACAACTTTGACAGTCGTTACAGGTAGTCAGTGACCCGAATGTCTGACAACCTGTCTTACCAAGGGGTATCGATTACCCAGTACTAACTGGGTTGTCGAGGTCAGAAAGGCAGTCGCTCTGTTTGATTGAAAACTGTTTGGACCAAACTTTTTATATTTATCTGTACTCGTTAGTTCCATAATTTATAGTAAGTTTCAAATACAGCTTTCCACAAACCACACGTGTTTTATTATCAAAATCAACATCAAAGTAATTTCAACCCAAACACGCTCTATGTTATATATTGATACTAGCGACCCGCCCCGGCTTCGCACGGTGCAATGTTATACATATAAACCTTCCTCTTGAATCACTCTATCTATTAAAAAAAAACCGCATCAAAATCCGTTACGTAGTTTCAAAGATTTAAGCATACAAAGGGACATAGGGACAGAGAAAGCGACTTTGTTTTATACTATGTAGTGATTCAGCTGCATCTTGTTAGGACTGGAAGCCGACCTAAAGGCTACGCAGATGATGATGCTCATTGAATATTTAAGTAAAAATCGTTTAACACTTACCGGGCAAGAATAAAGCGTGTTAACTTTAGTGAACTTGAACGGCTCCCCAGTCTCGTAGCCTTGCTTCAGATCCTGGATGACGTTGGTGGCGTTCAGGTACATGTTCTCGATGCAGCCCGTGAAGTTCTGGTTCACCACCATACCTTCTTGGAAGTTTGGTACGCCTCCTATGTAGAACTGGAATGTGATATTGTGTTGTTGAATAAGTTCTTTAAAATCACTGAAATTAGGATTACCGGAGATTCTACGCTGTTTTATGACTCAAGGCGACGGACCAGTCTTCAATAGGTTGGTTCGCGAAGGTTAGGCTAGTTAATTCAAATTCGTAGGACTTTAGAACCGACAAAAAAGGAGACGGTTCTTAAGTCGACGCGCATATTTTTTTTAGATTAAACGGTGATGAGGCTCACTCAGGTAAATATAAATAAATAATAATAAAATATAAAAAGCCTTCTATTTCTAATTCCAGGTAATTTACACACTTTTTAACACTAGGTACTACACAGGTAAATATATGTTATGGAAATGCATACTTCTTGGTTCTTCCGGTCTTCTTTTAATTTTTTTCACGTCATGCCAGATGTTACGTCTAGGAGACAACTGTACAACAAGTGATACTCACAGCCCTGTTGAGGTTGAGTCGCGAGAACTCGCCCTTGATGCGGTCCTGCACGATGACGCGGTCCACTGAGAAGATGACAGAGCGTCTGTTGCGGGATATCACCACGTCGTGCCAGATGTTGTCGTCTAGGAGACTTCCCACTGATAGCGAGGATGATGTTCCTGAGCCTGTTCAATTATGTCTTGTTATTAACCATGATTTAGCCTGACCTTTCTCAAAATCATTGCAAGCAGAAAATAATGGGTATAAAAATACCCTTCACGAAGCCCAAAGGCACTTGTTCTCCCCTTCATTGTGATCAATTTTTTGTTCTGGACTATATCCTGGACCTTCCAGTTAATACGGAGATATTGGAGGTCTGAGTTCAAACCTTTTTTGAAGTTTTTTTTTTAATACTATTTTTAATGTTACCACTTTACTTTAAATACCTCCATGACCGGTGACCCCCTGTATGCAATGCATCCATCAGCACAATGTTTTGATTTATCTACCCAAAAAAAAAGTTGTGTCCCAGCAATAATTTTTGCGTAAAGCTACTTAGTTTGATGTACAGAATTTGATGACTTCGTGAAGAGTCCATTTACAACTTGTATGTCGAACCGCTATTTACATTAATCCGATTGAAAGTTATACATATTATAAAATTATAATGTAAGTTAGTGGCGGAAATTAAGATCTCCACAGTCGTGAATGATTTATTTATATTGAAATAAATATCCGGCCAAGTAGGAGTCGGACTCACGCACGAAGGGTTCCGTACCATTATCAAAAAAAAAACACGTTTATTGTATGCCCTTGTTATAGCTGCAACATAAATACATTATCTGTGAAAATTTCAATTGTCTAGCTATCACGTTTCATGAGATAAAGCCTGGTGACAGAGAGCCAGAGAGACAGGCAGACAGATGGACAGTGGAGTCTTAGAAACAGGGTCCCGGTTTTACCCCTTGGATACGGAACCCTACAAAAAACGACAAAATGCAACATTTGCTGGTAAACTTACCCAAATCAATATTCAGCACAAGTCTATTATCCCTCAGCTGTAAGGCCACATAATCTCCCTGCGTCCCTCTGGAGTACATGAGGGCTCCTGATGCGGTACTGGTCTTGAACCGGAAGCGGATGACCTCGCGAGATGCCGAGATGGGGTCCCGGAGTAAATCCATCTTGATTAACGAGGAGCCATTGAAGTAAAGTGTGTCGGCAACTGTTGGAGGAATTTTGGGGCATTAAAAATAATAATATGTCTATTGTATATTATATATCGTAGGTCGTGAGTTTGAACCCAGGCAGACAAATTTATTTAATTATTGTAAGGTTAGTTAGGTAGGTAAAGAAAAACATCCTGAGGAAACCGGCATGTCATAAAGTAAAAAAATTGAGACATTTGATTGACATTTTCACCAACCTACATTCTGAGTCCGCGTGGTGGACACACATGCCGTGTCCCAACACTTATTTTATAATGGGTTATAGAATTTATAATTGGAAGATTGGAACCAGGTTATTATCATCTTATTTTTTTTTTAGCAGCGTGGCCTGGTTTATTGGTGGTCTTTTACTCCCTGTCATTAAAGCGAGAAAACTACACACGCAAGTGAGGCAAGGCCAGGGGCAATGCTAGAACACTTCATAGCTTCAACCTTTCAGTAGGTGTTAACCAGTAAACCCTGAACTCAACAAGACGGCGTATTTTTAAGAACTAATAAAAATAACGTTTGAATATCATTGGGCGAAAGGTGCTTTACTTTTCATATTTATAGTGCACTCAAGTGCACACAAGTAGTTAAATCGATTTATCGAGCTGTTATTTTTGGAATTAAAATTATACGTTTCTATTACTCATATCGTATCTATTACTCGTATTAGAGTTCATTGGCTTGTCGAACAATTTGATCTGCGACTCAATTGACCCCTCAAAAGTTGTTAAAATCATAGCCCATAAATGATTTTAATAACTTTTTAGGGGTCAATTGAGTCGCAGATCAAATTGTTCGGCAAGCCAATGAACTCTGAACACTTTTGACTTCTTCTTAGCGTGTCGCTGGCAATCTAAATTGTGTCAGCCCAGAATTGATGTACGTAGATATTTTTGACTTGATACATTATGTAGATATTAACACACGAGCAGCTGTGCCCCGCGGTTTCTACCGACGTTTTTCTTTTTAATATAATCTTCCTCAAGAGTTGGGCTCAAATCCCACTGGCAGTTTCAGATTAGCGCGTCGTCCAATGAAACACAAACTCTTCAGCTTATTATATCAGTGATCTCAATTCCTCTACCGAAAAGAGTGTCCATGGAATTTCTTGCCCATTCTTCTCCATGAGATCTACGATTTTCGAATAGGCAACTACATTCCATTCAGTTATTGTGCCTGTGGCTGGACTGTAGATAACTTATTTTTGACTATGCAAAAGTGCCTTGTCACGGGTCTATTTGAAATAAATACTTTGAGTTTGACCCATACGTACCATAATCGCATCCATAAACCTCGACCCTCATGGAGATCTTGTCTCGCCATCGCATCGGATTGATTCGAATGAACTGCGCTATAATAGGAACTTCGAATTCGTTCTTCTGAACCGTGTTTCCATCTTGGTTGCCTTCGAACATCTGTTGGAATATAAAATATATTGGTTTGACGTTTAAGTATAATTTGGCGAGTGTTTGGAGCTGTAATGTTCAGCTTTTGACGTATATTTCAGCTTGTATGTGAAATGGAAAATAAATGAGAAAGTGCCGTAATTTGAGTGTCTATAAACAGGCAATTATGGCCTCTACAGTACCTATATGGGTTAAGTGTAAACAATGTACAGTATTGTTTACAAAGCCTCTATAGTCATGACAAAATAGAAAATGTTCACGATTGTTTGCAAATGACTAAAAAAGCGAGTATTGAATTCTTCACCGACTCATCTTCAAGTTATATTTTGTCTTGCCGTCGGAATGGAACTAGATCGAATGGCGAACTCGCTGGCTATAGGTCTCACTCATAGTCATCCCGATATAATTAATATTAAAAGCATACCGCATTACATTACATGTTAGTTTTTTTTTAACAAGAATTACTCTGTAGCAGTCCCGAGCCTGGATTAGTGCATGGTTGATGGTAAGAGACTTGCCCCCTATCACGTGGTAGTTCAACCTAACCAGCGAAATGTTAGAGTACAGGGTACCGCTGCTTAATCTAAAGAGTATTACAGGCGTGTTGTTAGGTTTTAAAAGCTTTAAGACCAAAGGAATTCCTTTAAGCAAATGCATTCGCAAAGGTATACTCAACAGTTATTATGGCCACGTGACGCCGTCTCCCATAAAATCAATTAAAGCAGAAATACTAATAATATTAAGGAAGAATTTGTTAGAACATCAAAACTAAATCACCCAAAGCACCCTACCTGCGTATACCCATCCTCTGTAGTCACAGGCCTCCAACTCTCTCCATCGTCGGAGTACTGCAGCATGTACTCGGTAACATACTCGTCAGTGGCAAAGCGGCCCCTGGTGGCGATCCCGCGCATTTCCCGCCGCTTGTCCAGTTGGATCGTCATGTGTTGGTAGTACGAGCTCTCGCGGGCCGTCCACGCTGCCGACCCTTCACCGTTATTTGTTAGTTAGTGCTACTCTTGCAGTGTGTTCACAGAAAAGATTAGGTATACAGTCAACTTCGATAACTTATTACTTTTAACTTAGACTTTGATGACTTTAGGTACCTAGACAGGTCTTCAACATCGCTATTCAGTGAAAAAGTGAAATTGTTTTGCCTGTATACCCCGCTCTTTTGTTGGCTGAACTCATTTGATTGTGGATTGCATTTCGGAGGTGACATTGGTATAGGCCTCCGAAGAATTCGTATATGAGAATGAATGAATGTATTGAGCCTTGGTAGCCGACTGTAACATTGTGATTTTCAAACAAATAAATGCATCGTTTGCTAAAAGTTACGAGTAATAATAATAGTTCTCGCTGACTGAAACTTATCTATCTGTTGACATGGATTCCATGCGGCTAACTTATCAAGGATATAAAACACATTGAATGTCAATTTATCAGGGTTCAACATCAATGCCATGGGTTTGTATACCTAGGTCCACAATGGAAGTATTGAATGAGAGTTGAGCCACAAGACGACACGAATTTCAAACGTAAAACTAAATTAAAAATCGGCACGTGTATTTTGTTGTTAATTGCTGTGTTCCTTTCCAAATCCAATAGTGTATTTTAGGCAACCATTAAGGTGATGCCTAATGTTAGTGAAAATTAGCAACAATATCTCATGGGCCATATTACCCGCGGGAGACGCCCTGGGCGTCGGGGGCTGGTGGACGGTGAGTCGGGAGACGGGACAGCTCGCCGTCCATCCGTCTTATGACTAGGGTTGCCATCCGTCCGGGTTTCCCCGAATTTGTCCTAGTTTGGAGGGCGTCCGGGGGCCGTCCGGGCGGGGTTTTAATAAGTGTCCGGTTAAAACTTGTTGTGATAGTTTCATTATAACACCGTCTGAACCCAATTGTTATCTACCGGGAAGCAAAAATGTTTGAGCTTGCTTCGCTCGCTCTTTCTTTCTCAGTCCGAAACGAACTATGCCTGCCAGGGCTGCGGGACTGTTCAAGAGAGACCGCCCCTGGAACGCAAAGGGCAAAAAAGGAACATGGATGGGTTTTAGTCAGTACAAGTCTGACACTCCCTTCCGCTCCGCCCAGGGTCATTTGATGACTTGCCATCCGAAAAAAAAGGGGGCCATATTATTTTATGCAAACCACAATCAGAATCGTAACATTTAGACGTATATTGGATTAATCGAAATTGTTAAGATTTAGTTCGAGAAAAGAATCAGAAAATATCAGATGTTTTGTATTTACATACTGGTGTTGGAGCAGCCTTAGTAGTTCTTCAACAGGGCTGTGTTTGTGAAAAGAAGCAGTGGTTGTTTACATTAAAGCCTTTGAATGATTGAACTAAAACAATGAATGGAATGGTTATCAGAGCAAACATGAAACACTGAATATTTACAAATTAATTATAGTGTACGAAAGAGCACTATCTTGTTTACCTGTTATTCATAGATAACTCTTACCCCACACTATCAACAATAACAAAAATAGATATATGGAGTATATAAGGCAACACATCTTACGACCAAGTGTATAGTTTGTTTATAACATCCCATACCATTGTCTTAGCTCTTAACATGTTTGGTACAATATTGTATTCTGTGGGAAGCGATATTTTAATGCTACCATTTCTTCCCATTAATTAGCACTAAGCCTAGTATTTTGTCCTCATAACATTTGGAAAGTTCAAACAGTACTTAGCAGAAAAATAAATAAAATTAAGTTTGGATAAAAAATATGTACTAAAAGTTAGAACCAGCAAACTAAACACTACTCCCAAACCAAAGTGAATGTTCTATCAAAACGTGACAACACCACACGAAAACCAAAAAAAAAAAGAAGCTCACACATGCGCCCAACCTCTCAACCTGTTAGTCATAGTTATATTATTTTAGTACATTTTTACCTTGACTTCTCCTCCAGCCGCTTTGTACTGAACGTAATCAAGCCCGTTGGAGCCATAGCTGATATGATACTCTTGGACAAACTCCTGGGAGTGTGCCCGACCCTGAGTAGCCACCCGCGTGATGTTCTTTACGCTACCGAGGTCAATGACCAGCTGCTGGTCGAAGTCATTCTCCGATGCCGTCCAAGCGTTCAAACCTTTTCAGTGCGGGAAAATTTGCTATCTTTATTTCTTACATGCTTTACTTTTATTAGTAGGTAAAACTGTTAGTCGGTTAAATAAGACGTTAACGTTATATAAATAGTTATTTATTTGCCTTTGCCATTTATTAAACCTCTAAAAACTAAGTCATATATTGATCCTAAACCTACGTAACGTCTATATAATCCAAAAGCAACCCAAATATTAAAAATTAACATATCAGAACTAAATTAGCGAACTTTTAACATTACAAGTTTATGAAAATATTGTTTTTTCTTTAACAATAAATTCGAGATTCATTTTCAACCTTTCTTAGTTTAAAAGTGTTTCATCTGCTTCTCAACAAAATCGGAACTGAAATTAAAGTCCGGTTCATGCAAGGGTTTAGCACCTTCCACTATTTCTTCAAAGGTCAGATAAGTATAAGGCGAGGGTACATAGTTTCCATTATCGACTTTTAAAGAAACCGCCACAGCATGCCTGTCGTCCAACAACGTCTCTTCAAAGATCCACCCCTGCTTCAGAACATTTTTCACATGCAAAACCGTATCAGTTACTAGCCTCCCCACTTCCAACGTGCGTGTTTTTAGTGAAAAACTTATTTCGTCCAGGGGTACAGTTATACCAAACCCTATGTTCTTCACATAACTTTCTTTGAGACACCAAATGCGATAGAAGCACGCGATCTGTTCCATTTCCGTGGGAAAACTTAGTATCGTCGACCATTCGTGTTTCGAAAACTGACGCGTCATTATACGAAAGAATTCTGGGATGTTTTTATTTGCTGGTGGTTCTACTTTCATGACATCAATGCCAATATTCCGTTCTTTATTGCCAGCCAGTACTACATAGTCTCCTTGGTGAGACACATTGAAAGTTATTGGTATGTCCCTACCCTCCACTAAGTAGGGCTTGCCCTTTTCGTCTCTACTGAATCTTACTTCCTCGTAAGGAATTGTAGTTGTTTCACAAACAAACTTCCTTAGCATCAGTCGTCCAACAAGTGATGACTTAGCATCATTCTGAAACACAAATCTTGCAATTCTTTGCTTCTCCTCTTGCTGTATGTAACTTGAGGCAGCTACTATTTCCTCCTTGGTAGGTTTCCATTCAGTGGCATTGAAGGCCCATCTGACATTTGAACTGGCCATTGTGGTACTAAAGTCTTTATTTAGTATGGTTACTGAGGTCCAAGTATACAGTGTTTTATAATGATAACGGACCTGCAGACGAATGAACCCTGTTACTTTCTGTCTTCGTTTGATTTACTTTTGAATATTTTGTTTACAATTCACAGGTTAAGAAGCATAAACTATAATTTTGGCAACTGAATCACGAACACAACACACAGCATGCAAAAATAATAACATGACTTTCATGTCCAAGTGAAACCAAATCAAATGATCTATTCTAAATGTTGCCATCGTAGCTGGCTTGTGTCCTACAGCATTCTCTAGCATTATCTTAACTTGTAATGATCCATAACATTTTAACATAAGAATGGAATGTTGTCAACTACTTCAAGAAGTCCAAATGTTATGAAACACTACAGGTGCAGCAAAGGCAAAATGATAGTGACAACTAAATATTTTTTCCCATATTATTATTATAATTTCCATGTTAACATAATCTGCTTAATGCTATAAAACATGAGTTCTTGTGCAGCAGGCTGCAAGTCAAAGGTACCTGTTTGACCTTCTAGGTCAGACTAGCATGTAGCATAAAGTTGAAAATATTTATGATGCCAGCTTATACTGGTTTTGTTACCACTGACGTGAGGCTTATCATGCTAATGAGCCCACCACAATATTACAGATAATGTATTAATTTTAATTTCATAGCCATTATCAGCATGTTAACATGTTTTTGTAAGATTCATTGCAGGTCTCAATCATGATTTTAAACTGCAGAGAATGTTTCAAAATTTTCTTTCTCTTGCTTAGTTCAAACAGAACTATTTCTGACCTGTATGGGTAAATAATAATTATTACTTAAAACAAAACAGCCATTCTATTCCTAGATCTAAGAAGAAATCTGAGTAAAAGCTAAGTTCTTTGAGTAAGACTTCTTCCCTCATACAAGTCAGAAGTTGATGTTCTCGTCCCAAGTCCCATACTCACCATATAACTTAGCATTCTCTGGTCCTCTGTCTCTTAGGCTGGAAGTGGCGGTCAACTTAGCGTTGGCAACGAGGGGCTCATTACATTCGTAGTCGTAATAATATCTTACTGAATCTGAAAACAATACCAGTTCATACTTTAAACATTATTGCGGCGTTTAAAAGTACTAAAATAGTAACTGACACAGTTCTCTTCAGGGTTGAATGAATTTGTAACGAAGTAAACAAGAATGACTGAAACGTGTAACACTTTCTTTTGAAAAATAGCCCAAATGTATATTTGAGTTGGTGTGTATCAGAAAATCACGTTTAATCTTCAACGAAATATACGTTATATGTTTGAATAAAATGAGGGAATAAAGCCAAAACTTGCATTGAAAATAATCGTTATACTAACCTGCATCAGATTTTGTTATGCTATGGCAAAGCAACACGAAGAAATAATACACGAAACCACTCATCATAATTTCATAGCTATTTTATAAATGCTACTAATAATAAGAACGTAATGTATCAGTCAGAAAATCATATAAAACTGTTTGATCATTACGTTAGCTAGCGTTGTTACAATGACAATCATCAAGCCGGACAACACCCAAGTACGTTTTAGGCAACCGAAACGTCAAACTCCGAATTATTTTCGAATTTCTATTGGCTCACGCGTGAACGTTAAACGATATTCGAGATTTTCCACCAATAGCAATGACATTTAGAACTACGCAAAGAACAAACTTGTTTAATCTGCGTTCAAAATAATTAGCATTGTAAATTTCTTCTTGCGTTATTTGCGTATTTTTTTTTAAATATTTGTCGAAATAGTACCATACAAACAAATATAATCAGCAAATCATTAATTTGTGGTTTAATAGTTGATTTAGAGAGTAAACGCAATAATAAATGAGTAAATTCTACATTTTGAAAGCACTTTTCAACGAAATGGTTTTCGAACGCTTCGGTTAGTCCGTGACAATTCACGATTTTATTGCCAACATAAATATATAAAAAAATCCAGTGATATCTGGGAGCTCACAGGACATTTTAGATTTTTAAAGAAATTAATAATATAATTTTCACAGAAAAAATATTTAAAATTATACCATAAATACTATAGCACTAGTTTTATTTTATAATTCTACCTATCCGCTGTTGATTTATTTAGCAAAGGACACACAATATGAGGGACTTACTACAACAATAGTTGCAACACTAACATTTTCTGCCGAAACAGAGAAATAGTGTTGATCGATATATTTTCGGTATTTTACAGAGTTATGCGTATTTTGTGAAAAGTTTGTGATAAGAACACCGATCAAACTTAGATATTTATTCAATAAATAATTACACGGCGTAACTGAGCCATTTGTTGTTATTGTATGGAGTGAAATCCCGTTACACATAATTTTATTTTTGCCACGTTTTGTCGGAATATTTAGTGATAAAGTTGTTCAAAAATGCTTATTTTTGTTTGAGGAGCCAAGTGTTTAGCAGGTATTGTTTAAACTATGCATATAAAGTTTTCCCAGTTGACAGTGAATCACCTGCCCCATGACATGACATCAGACATGTCCTAATACGACTGGCTGTCGCATGAAAAAAATGCTCGTTTATGGTTACGATGAGAAAGAACAATACAATTATTACAATCCTTCTATATTTGTTACCATTTTTATGTCTTCATTGGTGCACGCCCCTAAGACGACCCACTGACCGCATGCCTACCTACAACTTTTTTTACTCATGATGCAGTTCCTAGATTCTCTAAACTAATAACATGTAAACATAAGTAGGAAAACTATGGATAATATTTTAATTAAAGATTCAATTATAACTATTATTTTGATAGTAGAATGCTTGGGGCATTCCAACAACAAACCTTTTAACTTAGATTATCATAAAAGTTTAGATACTAAGAATGTTTTTTTTTTTCTTATCAGAAGCAACAATGTCAAGCATGTCAGACCGTAAGGCGGAGCTGGAGCGCAAGAAGGCGAAGCTCCAAGCTCTTCGAGATGAGAAAGATCGCCGCCGCAGGGAAAAGGAACAGAAAGATGCTGAAGAAGCCCTGGTTTGTGGCCATGTTATTAGTTCTATTTGAATATGTCAAACAATTATTTGTTTAAAATGCTATCAGTCACTAATGACTGATGCTGCAATGTTGACCTAAGTTAGTGTGCAGTGGAATATCAGTAGTATATATGTACAAGATTGGGATGAATCTCCTGATTTTTCCTTGACCTGAGAAGTCTCTTTATGCTGAATTTACAACATACTTGGATATATCTTTGATGATAATAATATACATATTATGTATGTGTTAAAGCTTGCTCGAAATGTGTTAGTTGAGTTCCAAGTTGATTCTTGTTGGCCCCGATTGAGTCGAATAAAATAACAAAAACATTCCAGTATCTCAGTAGTACCCTGCAATATGTAGGCACCACCTTAGGATAATAACTGAGGCCAGCCACTGTTGCTAGCTAACCTTTCATGGCCCATGAAAACACTAGCAGCTATTCATAACCTGTACTATCTCATTCCAGCAACGTGCCTCAGCAGCCTCCAGCCTGGACAGCCGGCGGGACTTGGACGAGATGCTGTCCTCTCTTGGAGTGGCTCCCGTGAAGGATGTACTCTCATCTCTCTCGTCAATGACGTCACTAACACCACCGCAGACTGCATCACCTGATGCCAGTCTGCCACACACTGATAAGTCCAGTTTACCTGCACATGGGTAAGTGGAACTTACTTGTGTTCATTTCAACTCAATCCAGCTTATTCCAGTGCTTATTACTTATGATGAAGCACTGATCATTACATCTAATTCAGTAGTCAAATTATCAGTAGTGACTATGAAGAAAGAAAATTTGGTTGGATTTATAACCAGTATCACTTGACACATTTATGTATGTACAAGTTTATCGACAACTAGCGTCGTCCCGGCTTCGCACGGGTACCTATGTTACAAAGGATGAATGTAGCTTTCTACTGGTGAAAGAATTTTTGAAATCGGCGCAGTAGTTTTTGAGTTTATTCATTACAAACTTCATTATAATATTAGTGTAGATTTAGCCCAGTCAAATTAGCAAAAAAAGGGGGTAAACCTCGGAATGAGAGATAATAAGCTGTAAACTCATATACACCTTCATTCTGGTGTTCTCAAAGTAGCCTCAAAAGTCTCATAAAATCTTGTGTCTGCGTCATAAGTTATTCAAGGTCAAAGGTCACAAAAATCAGTTTTTCGCGATTATCTCAGTTTCTTTAGCTCCAATTATGTTAACATGTAAAAATTGTAGAGCTTAAAAGTTGCGACAAATTTTGCATTGAACATTATTTCATACGCCCAACCGTTTTTGAGATAGAGCTTAGAAGTCGTGTTTATTACCAGGTTCAAAAATGGTTGAGAATGGCATGATTTAGAACCCCAGGAATGGGGTTGGGTCTGCAAAATAAACCTCTGGAGTCAATAACCACAATATTACCACCAGAACCTAAGGAATTAATTACGAGTGTTAACGTCTTACGGCATTTCATACAAACTTTGAACTCATTTGTTTTCGGAATGACTGAACCGATTTCAATGAAACTTTATATGCATAAGCATTATACATAGCTCTAAAAAGTTGATAGAGAACATTTTTTAAAAATAGTGTAACAGCAAAATTAGACCGATTTTAGATTTTCCATAAAAACTGAAATTTCCAATGAACTTCTTTTTTTTTTAATGAAACTTCATATGCTTATGTAGGATACATATTTCTAAAAAGTTGACAGAGAACATTTTCGCTTTAAAAAAAAGAAGTTAATTGGAAAAGTTTCTGTTCTTATGGAAATTCTAAAATCGGTCTAATTTAAGTAGCTGTTACACTATTTTTAGAAAATTAAAACTCCATAGTAGTAAAATCCCTACATTCAAAATCCAACAATATTGTACAGTATGGGTGTAAAAGACTGGACTGGACTGAAAAGAGACCTTTAACTTAATTTGATGTACAGAATGCTTGGTTGACGGCTTTGTGAAGGGTCTGTTTACACCTTGTATTAAATATTCATGTTCACAATCAGCGGCCCGAAGAAACCGCCGGCCCTGCAAGTGGTATCGGTCCAGTCCACAGACATTCCACCTAAAGAAAACGTGACGTACGCGAAGCAGACACAGACCACGACATCGGGCGTCACCGAACTGCGAGATGGTAAGCTTTATATGTAGTCTATGTACACTTGTACAGTCCTTTCACAGTTATATTAGCAAAACTGTCAACACAGTGATCTTTAGTGTCGTTACAATAAGGTTCTTTTTGGGTTGATGCCAGCGATACATCTGGTAAAATCACAACCAAACAACAAAGGTTGCTGTTTGATTGCAGCTGACAGAGGTAATATGGCTCTGAAAAGACTTTAGCCGACATTTTTGCTAGACCTTTTATTTTTTATACTTTTTAAGTTGACTCTTTAGTTTCTTTTTGTCTTTGAGTTTATGCAATCACTAAGATGTAGGTTTTATGCAAACAGTAAATGTATGTATGTTTGTTTTTGTAAGTGCATTATGGTCTACTTCGAGAGTAAAGTTTCATAAGTTTTCTTTGACCATCCTAAGTGAATGTTGGGATTAGATAAGACCATTGTTTCGACCGGATTAGTGATCGCAATGTTATAAATGAGCCAGCAATTTAGTAACTCATACAAATAGATCTGCATATTGGGAAACTCCTTTTGTTATAATATTACACTTTTAATTCAGATTTAAACATTACAAATAATTTAATCTTGGGTTTTGGATTGTTTCTGTGTTACTGACATAATTATTTATGTTTGTCCAATAACATATTTTGAGAGTTTGCATACCCATTTAAAAAATAATATAATAGCGTTTAACTGTGATGTCTGGGTGTTGGTTTAACTATACTTTGTCATTTGCAAATAATAAATTTTGTTGTAGTATCTGATCATTTTTAATAAAAATTTACATTTATAAATTACAAACATTACAATTTACAAACTTAAAAATCACCATTTACCATCTAACTAATTCGTCTGACATAAAGTATCATAATATTCATATTCTTTTTTTTTTTATATATACAATTAAATTAGCCTACTCTTGACCTCAATCTAGTCCTGAGGACAGATATTAGGTCGACGATGGATCGAGCTAACCCAAAAGAAGCCTATTAACTCGCGACTTAAGTAGATTGGGGTATTTTAGCATTTGGAACGTATTTGCAAATGACAAGAGCCCCTTGTAACCAATGACATCTCTGTAGTTTTTACGACAGTATTTACTTTTCACCCATCTCTTTTAATTTGGCCTTTGATATGCTGTCTGAATTTATCAGTAGTTAACTTACATTTATTGTATCCTACCATCTCCGGTTAAATTACGTGTTAAATACAAAGCAAAATTTAAAATAAAATTTAAAACATACCAAAATTATAAAAAAATATTAAAATCATTCAGTTTGAAACTGTAATTAATTAAATAATGTTTAACTGAAATTCAAGGGATTTATTTTAAAATGCCTAGTAGACATGCTACTTATATTATACTACATTTTCAAACAAAATAAATTCAGGCAACATTATTTGCGAAATTTTTATTTTGTTTTCTCAGCTTAACATGTTGTGTCGTCTTCCATTACATTACCCTTCTAATGAATTAATGATATAATATAAAAGTAAATACTGTATGAGAATTGTGGTGCAATGTTTGTGTTTGTGCTACCATAAAAAAAGGCTGCTCTTCCAATGCATCACCGCTTGCAGGATACATGGAGGACTGGTGGCGGCCGCGAAAAGGTAACTTGTACCTTATTAACATTGTTTTACAGTATATATTTTGTTTGTCCACGAATATGCACTGTGATTGCTTGAAATGTAGATAGTTTTGTGTTTTTGTAGTTGTCAAAGTCATATAATATCTTTAAATGAGTAGCTTGTACAAGTAAATTCTTTAATAAATAAGACGAAATGGTTTGTCAATGCATGATTATTTTAAAACACTTGAGCAACACTGGAAAAATGATTATTGTATTTACAAGTAGATGTCCATCTCCTCGCAATGAAGTAGATTCTAGATCACATTACTTTGGTGTCATATTCGTGGACGTCTGATCAATAAACCCCTACATGGGGCGTCAATATACAATGCATGCACAGATATTTGTTTACGTGAAATGGAACAAAACATATTCATGACACGTAAAAATAGCGTATTTTTTTCTGCGCACCCTCTCCCCGTAAAAAAGGGCCTGAGTTTATGTATGTAAAATATTTGTCCGTTTCTCGAAGCAAACCCCATTAGCTTATTTTAACTTAAAGTATTATTTCATTAGAATTTTTGCAAAAGAATTGAACCATAAACCACCATTGGCCATAGATTTTGTACACTGTTTTAATTTTATTCTCAACTAAATTAGATTTCATTAATTTAAATGGATTAAATGGTTTTAGACTATTATCAGCAAATACATACAATAAGTTTTGTTCCATTTGAACTTGTAACTAATACACCGTTTGTGATATTATTTGAAAGCGTAGCCAGATTGTAAACTAAAGTCTATATAAAGGACATACAGTTGAAAACACTTGAACTATTAATTTCAATATCCCTGGCTACGCCCATTTGGAAGTGTGTGATCATGTTTGTCCGAGCATGTACGTATTGTTTGCGCCGTCAAACTAACGTCACAGTGAATGCACTATACTAAACACTGACCGATGAAGTGACTGACGCTAGTTTGGACGTAAGGCCGTGGACTGGGGAATAAGAGCATATCGAAATTAGAGGTACATTTCCGAAGGCGACAACCACTAACCGCAGCAGCAAAGCCGCCCAAACTAGAACAGACCGCAGGGACACGACTGGTTTCTATGTAGCTAACTATGAAACGGCTTCGTTATTTAGCGACATTGACCACTGGTCTAGGAGGTTCGGTTGCCATCGGAATTGAGCCCTGTTTGTTACCTGTTAGTCTGTTTGTGCCGTTTTTATGTACACAGAAGTTGCCACATTCATCTAGGCCATGGCCACACAGGAATTGCATGTGCTCACTACAAACTTAATGGACTAATATCAATTCATTGTGAATACCATCCATACCATTTGTTCAAGAATCATTTACATACGTTTATGTAAATATGAATAATATATTTATCAAAACAAAAATATTCACGGTTCTTAAATAATTATTTTTATCTAGATAGTATTGTAAAGATATGTATTTTATCACTGAACTATAACTGACAGAATATTTTTATTTTTTGTCCTTTTCTAGCACACGCAACCGACTACTACGGTAAGTCATTATTCCGCCAGGACGCTTTCTGTCGTTTACCCTTAACACTACCTCTCTCTTATCATGTCGGTTAACTCGGTGTCGGTTGTATATTAGTCCTCATCTCGGTCTAGATCTGTATATATTTAGTGTAGGTTATCCTTACTATCACGCTTCTAGTTATTTCCTACTAACAAATAGGTGCGGTACTCAGATTACTTGATAAATAAGCTCAGTTTAGCCGAACATCTCTAGACCATTTAATCCATTTCATTTTATCAAGAAATCTGTAACGTTTAGTGTTTAGAGGGGGTTTGAGTGACACTACTCAACTAAAACATCATTTGATGCACGTTTAAGAGTTTACACGGAATTGTGGCCTTCCAGAGTTCTCCACTAGGTCTCTCACGGGAGACCTACATAACGGCCGCAGAAATATACAGAATATAATATGTGTATATGAATTATGGTGGTATTATGGGGTCGCCGTATCATTTCACGCTGTTTTACCCTTCGAGTCCACTAACATACACTGCACAGGTCCTAACACACGGACGCGTGTTGCGTGGCTGCGCGTTGCTGCAACACCGCGTAACGCCGCGCCCACGCAACGCGACACGGTCATGCTGTAAAATATATAAGCACTAGCTATTTCTATGTATAGTTTGAAATTTTTATTTATATATTATGGTCGAAAGATACTGACATTGTTTTTTTTGTTTTTTCCTCCCTTTTCAAGATGAGTACAATCTAAACCCGGGTTTAGAGTGGGAGGACGAATTCACAGGTAGGTTTCAATTCCGAATCATACAAACAATCATTTTAACTAAATATTGCCCTTCGTAGAGCCTGTGCCTATCACCTAGCATGGTTTGTTGTCTATCTATTCCTATTATGTAACGCTATTTATGACAAAGCTAACAAAAACATAACGTAGCATATATTTGTGTGTGTGTGCTCTAATACAGGATCCTTCATTTCTAATTTAGTTGACGGTCAGTCAGTAACATGCTAGTAATAATTACTTTAATTATATAAATCTGGACTTTAAAAAGGCTTTAAAATAAAAATCAAACGTAATATATAAATGGAAAAGGTGCATTTCATAAGACCACAGCAAAAATACTATACTTTTACTGCTGACAGTCAGCTGTAAATAACCCACAAAATTCTTCCTGTATTACAATACATACAATTAATTCTTCATTCTTTATAAATAATACATTTGAACCATAATGCATGTGACAGAAATACATGTTGTGTATAAGTATGCATGACAAATGACAAGTCATCCATATGTTTGTAATAGACAAGTATTATTTTTATTTATTTTTTTATTATTTTGGAACATGTACCTCTCTTGTGGAGAGCTCGGGAAGTTATTTTGCATATTTTTTTGAATATTCCAAAGCTTTCTGTCACCAAATGTTTAATGCTTTTAGGAATTTGTGTGTTTAGTTGCACAGTTTTAGAGGAAATAAGTAGATCACATAACGTTCATTAAAACATGTTGATTTACTAGCTTGTAAATGTGTATTAGAATAAAACTTTCAGTTTCTCTTGAAAAAATAAGTATTCCTGTAAACTATTTATATTCAAATGAAATGTTATAAAAATGTGTTGCAATTGCATGATAAAAAGAAGAAATAAACAATCAGCTAAAAAGCTTGCGGCGATGCGACCATCATTACTGCCTACTTTCCACGTCGGCGTACCTTTTGGTGGTTAAAGTATGTTGTCCTCACTTCATTGATTACACAAGATTACTATGGATATCACACAGCCATTTTCATTTCACAATTTACTTTCTTTTCGAGAAACTGAAAGCTCTGAGAATATAGTTACAGTAATGCTTATGTCTTTCTACGCTGCACATAGAAGGTATTATATCAAACGTGGTATTGAAGACAAGATCCTTTATATGTGTGCATGATATAGATCAATTAATGTAGATACTTCTAGATTTTTTATGCGGACGTACTATAGGTACACCTCTTCCTTACTCGTGGAGTACAGGCGCGATGTAGTGTTTAGTGTTATTTTTAGATTGACGCTAACAATTTGGGGATTAAATGTGTAGCGTGAAGACCCGTTTAAGCAGCATGCTTCTCGAAATTTTATAGATTTTTTGATAATATGCGACAGTTAATTTTTAACAATATGGTTCTGGTTATAAGGTTGAGTTTAGAAGTTACTAGGTGAACTATTTTGTTTGTCCTAGAATTGTATTAGTCGTCATAGGCTTTTTTTCAGAGCTAAATTAATAAAAAAATAAGCTCTATAAACGTGATAGTAAAGTTTAGGTTGGTATGGCATCGCTGAGGTTTCATAGCTTGTTTTCAAAGCAATTCTTTCTATTTCCTAATATTATTTCACTTAAATAACTTGCTGTAACTGTAGTCTCATACACCATCGCTTTAGGGTTGAAAACCGCATGATTTTGGTTTGTTAAAATATTTGATGATTAGCAAACGAAGTCATCTGGTCGTGTGATCATTTAACAAGTAGAGATGACGCTTATAATAGCTAATGTTCATGAACAGATTAAAATTATATCATTGACTTACAATATTGTATGTCTGAGTTACAGTACGTGCTTTTGATAAGGATGAAAAGAAAATTGGATGACAGGTTTCCACAAGTTATTACTTAATTTAAAATTAAAAAAAGTAACCAGTCAGTATGATTTAAAAAATCGACTGGATTTTAAACTTTCTGTGCTGAACCGAATGGAATTTCCACCGTCTAAACAAGTGAGAAGAACTAATTCGTAATAATAAAAAATTGTGTTGCTTAATCCTATATTTTTATTCATCCTTTGCCATCGTACTCATCAGTTTGCAATACTTTAAATATAAGCAGCTTTTGTTAAAAATAATAAATTCTTAATAAAGTAACCTTACTGACTGCTGTGTTATTTTTACTACAAATTATAATGTTATTAATGTTTGTCATTTGCTTTGTAAGTTCAAAAACAAACGAACTTTGGAAGACCAATCCTTAGGCGTTCCGTGTTTTAGATTCAAAATGGCTGCTTATATTTTAGGTGTTAAAATGAACTAGTAAGACATCCATTTACACTCCGTAGTTAGGTTTAGCTACACCAGTAGAGCAGTAGTTATATATATCTTCATAACTCATTACATTATGTGTTTCATGAAGTTATGGACTTGCCAGAAAAAGTGTAATACAGATTTCTGGTTTTCATCAATAAAATTAAATGAGAAAATGTAAAAAACTTAAAGGATATCAAATTTCAATCAAATTAACCTTAATCTAAACATATTGTCTAGTAAATAATTGATTGTGCATAAACACAAGCTAAATAACTTCATGAAATTCAGGTTTTAACTCAAAGTACGGCTGATTTATTAAACAACGCTCTCTCGAGCGCGTTGTAATTTATTTTTTTAAATATTAATTTGAGCTGCTGATACCTTGGACATGAGAATAATTAAGCCATTTTTTCCCTCTAAAACTCATATGTCTGAACTTCCATTTATTACTATATGTCTATAAAATGATAAGTCAAATCTCTAAACCTTAAATATCAAGGTAATTACCAATTACCATGATTCCTTACAATCTCTCTTTCGACTCAAGAGTATCATTCTCCGTACTAATATTATATCAGCCCATATTGACCCACTACTGGGCAAAGGATTTTGGACGTTGTGGTGGACCAATTTCTCCTGTAGTTCGACGTCTCGCCATCACCCTTATCCCAATACATTTGGGGTCGGCGTGGCATGTCTTCTTCTTCAATTGACCAGCTTATAAAGTTCCCATTGCTAGGGTACAGGCCTCGTCTCTGTGAGAGGGAATCGGCTCAATTTGGGATTGTGGACCTTCAACACAAAGTAACAAGCTCAATATTCAACAATTAAGTATAAAAACAAAAGCCGCTCATAAATAAATCAGCCATACCGCACATACACACGCCCCCCCGGCAAGGGCCATTCTTATTCACCGTCCAGTGCTTACATTCGACGGCGACGGCGCGCGGCAAGGCGACGAGGAAGAAGCGGCGTTCCACGGCAAGCTCCCGCCCGGCATACTGCCGCATGGACTGCCCACCGTCAAGGAGGTGCAGCCGGCCGTCACCGTGGAGCCGCAGGAGAAGAAGGATGACGAGAAGGAGAAGAAAGGTCGGTGTAACGTCAAAAGTTTTTATATAGAGACCAATATAATATGGGCTGATTAGTGGCAACAAGTCCTAATATAATTTCTGCTGCTTCTAACAGCGCGAACTGAACCGGGCATAACTTGAAAGTTTTAATCTATTGCTGGGAAATTCGAGTAGAAGAGGCGGCACAAGATGTTACTTCCGTCCAATTACGACTCAACGTCTGTCATTGAAAATCACTTTTTATTACAATGATGTAGTGCTACTGCGAGACACGGTCCAATACATTTCATTCACTGTTCCATTACTATAATACTGTTGTGTCGTGTCAGTTCGCGAGCTGAGCGCGGACGAGAAGCAGACCATCATGCTGTCGTCGGAGTTCCAGCGCTTCATGTCGAAGGCGGGCCGCGTCATCGAGCGCGCGCTGGCCGAGTCCGTCGACATCTATACTGACTATACTGGCGGAGGAGATGCTGAGAATGCGCTGTAAGTACTAGATTACTTATCTTGTAGTCTTTTCGAAAGTACCGCAACAGATGTTTTAAAGTCAAAGCACGGCAAGGAGACCAGCATCGCCTCAACTCGCATCAGCCGTTCAACATTCTTTCGATGACGCATGCTTCAAAGCAGACTACACAGCATGAAGAGAGGTCATGCTGATTGGGTACAGTGCTTAAGTGTGTTACGAGCTGTAACCCCCAACTTTATAGGCGCTAGCTATTCGTTAAAGCCTATATCGATGACAGTCACATGATGGATCAATGGTGTCTGACTAAAGGCCAGAGCATTTTTATTTTTATGCCGGCTATGAAACTACTCTCGCAAAGTCCAGCAATGGCTGGCATAGCTTGACTTGACCCGGTCGGTCAGTATGCACAAAATTTTGTCAATTTATGAACGTCATATTGTTAATATTTTTAGGTATGGTGACGATGGGTATAAAATAATGGTAACGTAGGTTTGCAGTGAACTAAACATGTATCATCAAAAAAATACTCTTTTGTTATAAAAATAATAATTTGCAATAATAATAATTTGCTGTGAATTTTTAATTTTATTGGGATATGTTTTTATTGATTGTTTTCAACTAAACAACGAACATAAACAGATGACAACTCTATGAATTGGTGTGAATCGAGAATATCATGATTTTATGCCTTAATACACATGCACAACACTCACTTTCAACATTTTTTAAGTGCCTTTAATAATGTAATAGAATAACTCACAAATGACGTCGAGAATCTCTGTATTCTAACACAAAAACCTTCAAATCCACGACCCCAAAGTAAAACAAACCCAAATCGTCCGTTTGTTACAGCGACGACAAATCCGACGCGCGCCTGTCCCTGGTGCGCACGTTCTACGACGAGCGCTGGTCGCGCGGGCGCTGCGTGACGTGCCTGGACTGGTCGTCCGCGCACCCCGAGCTCATGCTGGCGTCCTACCACAACAGCGACGACGCGCCGCACGACCCTGACGGCGTCTGTCTCGTCTGGAACACCAAGTTCAAGAAGACCACCCCTGAGGATATCTTCCACTGTCAGTCGCCGGTTATGAGTGCCACTTTCGCTAGGTAAGAAAATAAGCTTCATCCTAGCGAGTCGTTTGGAGTCTAAAATTGAATAAATGGGCTCAGTATTTTGTAACGCTTATGGCACCTTCAGTAGCATCCATTAATTCACGTGCAGACAACAGGTCGATATAAATTGTCCCATCCTTTGTGGGACAACACCGCATAGACACTCCAGAGCAGAGTCATTTATGAATCTCCACCTAAACCGGTTTTTCTTGCTTCGGTTAACCTAGGTCTGGAGTCTATTTAAAGACCACCAGGTCAGCCATGGCAATTCAGTTTTAGCAGGTGCGTAGGCTAGGGCAACACTGCTCGTCACAGCTTCGTCTAGTCTTTTCTTCACAGCGATCGCCACTGAGCCACTCTCTTTTTTTACGTGTCCTCCACACATAAAAAAAGATAGGTAAGATCTGAAATCCATTCCATCCATTTTACTCAGTGTTTCACAGGCGGAGAGAAACTGCGAGATTTTAATGATGTGTTCTGTTGGCTAGGTTCCACCCTAACCTGATCCTGGGAGGCACATACTCGGGTCAGATCGTGCTGTGGGACAACCGCGTGCAGAAACGCACGCCCATACAACGGACACCGCTGTCTTCACTCGCACACACCGTACGTATACTTTGAGATACTAGCTGGATTGACATGAACTTGTTGTAGAAACAAGCTTTCGATTGAGGATGGTAAATTAATTAAAAAGTTGGGCTAGAGTGGAGAGTACCCGACCTCGAGTGCTCATCAACACCTTTTGCAGAATTAGGAAATGTGTTACTATGTAACTGTCTAACAAGCAAGACTATATCAGCCCATAGGAATGAAAATACTACTTACAACTACCAGCTCTTGCAAGGTTTTTTCTGTGTGATGAGTCCAGACACTTTTTTTAATTTACATGTGCTGATTCTTCACAAATTATGCGTTGTACTTTCGAAAAAAACTAACCACAACCTGCTTTTTCCAGCACCCGGTCTACTGCCTCTCCGTAGTAGGCAGTCAGAACGCTCACAACCTGATCTCGGTATCAACGGACGGGCGCATGTGCTCCTGGTCGCTAGACATGCTATCCCAGCCTCAGGAGACGCTGGACCTGCAGCATCGGCAGAGCAAGGCAGTGGCGGTGACGTCCATGGGCTTCCCGCACGGCGATGTTAACAACTTCGTGCTTGGCAGCGAGGATGGGAACATTTATACTGGTTCGTCTATATTATGAAAGCTAAGTAAATTGGTCATCGAGAATAATGGGATTGGCTCGATGAGACTATTCAACAAAAGCTCATTCATGACATTCACGAAATACAAGCATCCTGTATCCCATACAATGCCAGTTTTAAAGCAAATCGAAGGTACATTGAAAGAAAAATTAGTGAGATGCTCATCTCTTCTTGTCTTACTTGGAGCCAGCAGGTGGCCATGTTAATCGCGAAGTCAGTGACTAGTTTTAAGTCCTCCAAAGTGCAGGTATAGGTGTACAATTTTGACACTCGTGCAAGTAGGTCATAGTCTGGTCGGGAGCACTGCATTCACATTGGCCGTCCAAAGAGTCTGTAGTCCATTATTTTCCCATTGGTTTTACAGTAGTCTAGTGAGTCGCTCTGAATACTGTCGAAAGATGGATGAAACCCACGCGGTTCAGTTTAGTTAATCTATAAGTAATGTTCCGCAGGCTGCCTGTACGGGCAGCGCGCCGGCGTGACGGAGAGCGTGGAGGGCCACGCCGGGCCCGTCACCGGCGTCTCGTGCCACGCCGCCGCCGGGGCCGTCGACCTGTCGCATCTCTACCTCACCTGCTCCATGGACTGGAGCGTGAAGCTGTGGAGTCAGAAGGTACGGTGATATTACTGCTCTTTACATAACGACAAAAAAAAGTCATTACTCTAAATAAGCTAAGAATCATCACTTTTTGAAAGACAAGATTACTTTTTAACATTTCATTTCATAGTGTTTTAGTTAGGAAAAAGAATTGGCGAAACAAACTCTTGCAACACGTGTCTGATTGTAACATTTGGTACGTTCCCAGGAGAACAAGGCGCTGTACTCGTTCGAGGACAGCGGCGACTACGTGGTGGACGTGCGCTGGTCGCCCACGCACCCCGCGCTCTTCGCCGCCGCAGACGCGGCAGGCCGGATCGACCTGTGGAACCTGAACAGGGATACTGAGGTACTTCAAACTTATTCATGAGCTCGATGGCACCGTAATTAAAAAGGTACATCACGCGCGCAGTGGCTGACTGCGGCACGTGTAAGCGATCGTATGGTTTGTGAGTGTGGGACAAGGTTCATAAGCGGAGCGGTTTCGCTACAGAATCAAAGGTGGCGGTACATGTGAAATTAATTGCGCCACAAACCCATCAATTACTCTTCAGGTGCCAGTAGCATCGATCCAAGCAGAAGGCGGCGTAGCGTTCAACCGCGTGTCGTGGACTCCCTCGGGCACACACATCACCGCCGGAGACGACGCGGGCAAGATATGGGTCTATGAACTCGCTGAGGTAACTTCAAATGTTTCTACTGTAACCCAAGCTTAGAGAAAGTTTTATTGGGGCTAGTGACCCAGCAGACCTTAGAGAAAATGATAGGAAGAAGTGGGCTGGGATCAGTGCAGGTTCCGTCATCTAAATGACGAAGACTACTCTTTCTTACTCTATAACAAACAACTTTGTTCTGTAGTAAAAGAAAATGTCGAAAATTCTGCTGACAACATTGGATGACATCAAGGGCAATCAGTATTACTGACCCCTCGAGAAGCCCAATACCAGTCTGCTAATTATCTTTAACAACCAACAAATGTGCCAAGACTCTGTCACACTGAACTGCTTGAAGCAATTTGAGATACACGCATCAGCTAATTAACTGTTGTTGTGTTATTGTGTTTTTTAAAATAATAATGTATCTTGAGTATCTTCAATAGTCCATATTTTGTTGCTCATTAATTAAAATATGTATATCATTGTACAGCACGTGTCCCAACCGCGTCACGACGAGTGGTCCAAGTTCGTGTACACTCTGCAAGAGCTGCGCAACAACCAAGCGGACGAGGAGACCGACCGGCTGAGCCTGGCCGCCAGTGGGCCATCCTCGCTCACCAGCCTCACCAGCCTGGCCAGCAACCCTCTGAGGTAACTGCTGGGCCAGCAACAACGGCCGCACTGGCCCTTGTGAGTGTCCGCTTTGGATATGGTAGTGTGATGTTGATGGTGAGAGGTTTGGTAAGGATGTGACGTAAAAATTGGGATAATATTTCGTATAAAACCGAGGCGTATCATACGCCCACAAACTGTTTCAGAGCCATTGATCGGTCATGGTTGTGAAAGAAAAAGTATATAAACATAACAAAAGATAGCACAAAAAAATAAGTAGTGGGAAACATGCGTCACTTCAACACCCTCTACAATATTGACTGAACGATAATGTGGCCGAAACTGTCGGGTAATAAGCGCTACTTTGATCGCATGATGGGTCGCTTCTATACGAAGTATTATTATTTTTCTATGGCTGTTCCTCGTGTGTAGTGTGATGTATAGACAAGACAGAGATTAATATTACCATTATATGTCTTGTCGTAATACAAAGATAAGGTAAGATTGTGTGTGAAATACAGCTATGCATATCACTACACATTTAGAACAAAGTGTAAAGAATAACCTGATGAGATTTGTATGTGTCTTAAAAGAAGGTTTAAGATTGAATTGGCTGAACTTTGTATGGCTGTTACATTAATTATTATAAAATGTATGATGGAGTTAAAAGTGGGTACGAGGATATTACATTATCATATTCAAAGCTCGTTCAGAACTGAATAGATATGATGTACAGGCAGAGGAAGTTAGGGAAGGTAAATGTTTAGTTGCAATATACAAATATAAAATCAACAGTGGAAATTTGAAATGCATAAAGGGACATTGAGCTTGCTGTTGATTTTACAACTTTCAGTGCTGTGTGTCAAGGTCTCTCATGGCATTTTAGTTGCTTCGATATGTCTATATAACTGCACTTAGATAGAATATTTATGTACATTGTTGATACTTAGATATCGGCTTACTCCATACGAGAATTATACTTATATATAGATAAAATGAATATTTTGTCAATCACTTATTAAATGCAGGGGCTATAAACACGCATTTCTTGTTCTTATATACTATATAGTAGTAAATGTTGAATGTTGTAACTAAACATGTATTTATATTATTTAAAACAATATCTCTCTCTTAGTTAGAAGTATATGAACGATAATGTTGAATGATATGTATATTAGAACTTAATAGAAGCAGCTGATAAAATTCTTATACATATAGGGAACTGTAAAGTAAGACACAAAATAAAGGTGACAAATTACATTATACTCTCTGAATCTAGAAAAGAGTAGCCAACACAATATTTCTAACACATTCATAGATTCTATATTACTGTATGATTCAAGAAGAAATATTATGTACTTAATGTTTTAAAGCATTTCTGTAGCCTTTTTTTTGTGTCTGTTACTAAGGCAAGTAGGAATATTTCTTATTACTGCTAACCTAAAGACAACACGAATGTAACAGGTAAAGCTAAGTTAGTTTAGTTTTGTGTTATATTACTTAGTTATCTATATTCATATCGCTAATATTTATTAACTACAGGTACCTATTTATAGTATTACTCAAAACTAAACAGATATTGCTTTATTGTAAAAGTTAAATCAAATAAACAATTGCTTATATAAAATTGTTGTTGATTCATTTACTTTATCCCCATTTCTCAATCACTCTTTAAAAGAAATCATCTACAGTCCTTATTAATAGTTTTTGTCTAACTTTGGATGACGGTTTTATTATTTTTCAATACACTTTCTCGAAAACTGGTTCTTATCGCACTACGATTAGGTTCAACATGCAATGTATTTCACACGTGTGGATTTTTACTATTTTTCCGCACACGTGCGGAAATTAAAAAATCCACAGATAAACTATACTTATACTAAGTTCAAATGGGTTCAATGATTATAGACGGCGGTATTCTTTTTTTTAAATCGTAATTTTTTTTTTGTGTTAGGCGAAAGCAAAGCGCGGAAAAAAAGCAAATTAATTATTGTTTCCTAGTAATTTCTGACAAAAATACTTTCCGTTCTAATATTTTATTTCTGCGAAAATGTATTGATAAACATCGTTTGATACGCATTGGGATTTGTTACTGCAGTTCTCGGCTCTATTACACCCTTGCCTGTAGCTCGGGTGTTAGCTCCGCGCTCGAATGCAATAACAAAGTTTTCCCACTAATATCAAAATGTACTATATCATTATTCCATGCAGATAAGGTTCATTCCATGCAGAGATAAACAGAGCGAGAGTGGTACCGCACGCGGCAGCATCGACGATGCGCTCGGCAGCACGCTGTTTCCCACTCTAGCAAATTACGGCTCTGAGCGACAGAAAAGGATAGGAACATTGAAAAATGCGATTCTGTGCTGGAGATGTGGTGCAACTAATAAAAGAGATAGTCAAGTCATCATCACTTTCTTGCCCGTATCCCAATTTGTTTGATGCTGAAGCAGCATTTCTTCTTAGTTCATATTTTAGTAAGTACTAGATACTCAACTATAGAATAGCTGAGTATCAGTACCAGTTAAAAAACCGGCCAAATGCGACACTTGGAGGAGGCCTATGTCCAGCAGTGGACGTCTTTCGGCTGAAATGATGATGATGATGAATAATGTTGTTATAGTGGCAACAATAATACACAGCTAGGGAACATTTCAACTATTTTGCTAACAGACGTACAGATGGAGAGTGGAGGCTTCGTAATAGGGTCCCGTTGGTTACCCTTCAGATACGGAACCCTATAAAGGAGGAGATACTATGAGTTATGTAAAGAAAAGAACACCATGTGCAATAAATATTTTACTGTGGACTGAAAGGTATAACAAGTTTCCCTTTGGACAAGTTAACTTCTTCCCAACAGGCGCATGTCAAAGTCTTCCTATCCATGATGTCAGTGTATATCTTGCCGTCTAGATGATCCATTTCGTGCTGGGCTATCCGTGCTGACCAGTCTTTGAACACTTCTGAAGTCTCTTCACCTTGTGCATTTAGACCTGCAAAAATAAAATTAGAATCACTAGTTCGAGGCGTCTAGTTTAGAAGTGTGCCTAGCAACACTGTTAGTGCTGCTGATAGCTACATGACTTCCACTTTTCCCGATGGAGGGCCAAAGTGGACCACTAGCAACTGCAAAATGATTTTCCTTTGCAGAATAGTTTTATAGTTCATGCCATGACAGAACAAGTTTGGAGAAATTAGGATTTAGGCTTAGATGTTTGTTTTTCTCTGGATTTTATTGCTATCTGTCTATTATACATGGGTGAAATGGGTGTTCATACAGAAAATAACATAACCTGATTTTCATAATATACCTGTAACTTGGACTGCCTTATATCTGGCTACTTCAGCCAGATACCCTTGGACACTTTCACACCCCTCACTGTGTATTACTTTCTTGTAGTCAATCACTTTTAGTTTTGGATTTATAAACACCTGAAAAAAAATTGCTTTAAATCAAATATAACAAAGAAAAGGTTTGGTCCAAATTGAAATGAAGTGTGAATGAATGATTGAGTTTCAATTGCTGTATTGGATAGCATATGGGATACATTGATCAAAATACCATCTCGGATACTACTCACACGAAACATCTAGTTTTAAAACAATTACTTAGTGTGACATGTAAAAGCGTTTTTTAAAACCAATTTACAAATATCTAGGTAGGTATTGCATTGTTAAGCCAGATTACTTACTTACAGTGAAAGGTACAACCTCCATTCCTCTTAGTCCAGCTATTTCCCTGGGTACGTTCGCAATTTGTTTCACTGTGTGCCTCATAGCAAATACTCTCAAGTTAACCCCGATTTGAGGAGCCGACATACCAAGACTACCATACTTACTAATAACATATTCTAACTTCTTTATTATGGTTTGTATTTCATTAGTTTTTATTTTATCGAGAGGAACTTGCTCGGAAACTTTACGTAATATTGGGTCGCCGATTTGCACGACATGTTCAAACGGTGGACTTGATTTTCCGTGTGCGGGCGCTAATCTGGCATACCAATTGAGCACTTTTCTTGTAACGCTCATCTTATAAAGCAGTTGTAATTTTGAGTACAGTTTTCCTTGATAATACTTTCAGGTTATAAAATCAGCTGGTTAACTCAGCTGTCATAACATGTTGTGACTTTCGTTTCGTTCGTCTACCGCCATGTTCGCCGTCGCCAGTGTCGCCACCGATATTTTCCCGCAAGTATTCTCGTGATTGTAGATGCGTTCACAGTTCGTGAAATGAAATTGGCTCTTTCTCAAAGCTGTAATTGAAGTTCATGAAGATACATGATGAATTTGAGTTTATGACTAAATAATATCTCCCAGCCTCTTTCTGTCTACATCCCAAAAACGTCTAAGCACGGAATATTTAACTTTATTTAAGTCACGTTCGTGGAACAGAGGGACCTATTAATGACAATATTGACATTGACACGACAAAGCATGACAAACTTCAAACACGATTTTTTTTGTCGTCGTACCGGACAGCCGCGACCGGTATTTGGGTAGATTTATTTATTTTAAAATCATTCTTCACACTTCAATAACATTTCATAACAAGCAGAATATTGATCGCTAACTACTTTATACGAGTATATCGGTGGTCTTCTTATATGTGTTGCTTTGTTATCACTAGATACGAGAAGTGATTTTGGCAAGTTATATTTACTGATAACGCTGTTTTCGTAGGTCCAAAGTAAGTAATTATGCAATTTATGTTATCTGTAACGTAATTATATTCCATGTGCTGTTTAAATTTGAATAATAAAAGGTAAATTGTTAATTAATGGTTAAACAGTGTTCGATTGTACTGTTATACTTTGTTTTTCTGACTGATAAAAGGTTTTAAACTTAATTTTTTTCCAAGAAGAGAGTAAACTTTATGTTTCACACCATTGTTCCACACACGTTTGGTACTGTTATTATTGAGAAACACACTTTCCACAACCATAGGTACTAATATATTAAATAAACTTCTCGAGACTCATAGCAGTTTCAAAGAGGCTATAAAATGATTGTCAATCTGTTTTTTAGCTACTTTATATAGATTATCCTAGAGATTTTGTCAGAAATAACCATAAACTGGTTCCTTTTTTTCTTTAGAACTTACTTGTGACAATTTTATAATCTAGCTTTTAATGCAGGATCTATAAAAAATTGGTATTATATGGACAAAACAAAATTATTGTAAGCAAATCAAGAGATCACGGGGTCAGATTAATTAAAATTACTTTTCATTCAGAAATTATACTCCGCAGTTGTTCCTTATTTAAATCAATCCAGAAAAAAAAAGAGTAACTTCAAGTTAAAGAAAATAATTTACTTAGTGATGAGATATATTATTGAAATATTATTAGTGAAATATATTGTGGTTAAGTTATATATTTTTCATAGGCTTTTTTCATCTGCAATGAAAACTCTTTCCACAGATGTTTAAGCTCAGCATCAAACTTACACGCACAGCATCCTACTACGTAAAACGCACTATGTCTAGTCAAGAACAAGATGTACTGTTTGAAACACTCAACAATGCGGGTATCATCACTCTCAACAGACCAAAGGCATTAAACTCTCTGAACACTTCTATGGTATCAAAGCTGCTACCTCAGCTCCAAGAATGGGAGAGTAAGAAGACATTGGTGATAGTCAAAGGGGCTGGTGATAAAGCCTTCTGTGCTGGTGGTGATGTCAAAGCAGCCATAGATAAAGTTGAAGGCCCACGGTTCTTCCACGCTGAGTACAATGTAAACTATCTCATTGGAAAATACAAGATTCCCTACATTGCTTTTATGAATGGCATTACGATGGGAGGCGGCCTAGGAGTATCAGTTCATGGCAGATACAGGGTAGCTACGGAGAAGACAGTGATTGCCATGCCTGAGACGAAGATTGGACTGTTCCCTGATGTTGGAGGGTCATATTTCCTGCCAAGGCTGCAGGTTAATTTAGGTTTATATTTGGGATTGACTGGTGAGTAAAATGAAGTAAACTAAAACACAAAGCAAGTGATGCTTTGTGTTTGTTTTGAACTAAAATCTTCATAAAACTTTTAATTATTCACAGGTCAATAGTTTGCATGCATAATTACATCTAACTCTGCCATAATAAGGATGCATCTATATTAACCTTAATTGGCCAATTATTTAGCAGCACATGTATCTCATCTATTTGCATACTTCTATAGTACTGCTAGACGCACTTTATACAATTTGAACTTAGAATAAGTCAATAATTTTCATAATATTTTCAGGTGATAGACTAAAAGGATGGGACGTAGTTAAGTCGGGCATTGCCACACATTTTGTACCTAGCAAGAGGCTATATGAATTGGAAGTTTTACTGTCACGGTGTGCTGATGAAGTAGAAATCAGGAACCTTTTGAGCAAGTTCAACGAGCCGTCGAATGAGTTCTCTCTGTCTGATAACATTAAACATATTAACTATTGTTTTGCTGCTTCGTCAATTGAAGAAATTTTTGAAAGGCTAGAGAAGGTTCAGAATGATTGGTCGGTCAAAACATTGAAGGTGAGTAGTGACAATATCATTGCTTGCAGGCAATGACCATGATCATCAAACCATGATTTTACTTGCTGCAAGCCCTTTTGTATTGACAAAGAAATAAGGCATATATCATACATAACCATGATATTTACTAATATTTGCTCAAAACAAAATGCCTCTACCCCAACTACAGAACAGCTGTGGTAGCAAACTTCAAATAAACCTTTACATAACATAATCTACAGCTTATCCATGATCTCCACGCTCAGGCGAGACGCGTGCGTACACTACGAGTAGTAGAATGAAGTTGCACCATGAAACCGGACTAGATTGCCCGTAGACGGCCGTACTCGACCTCGCTCTTTTAAACTTGGTCGATTGGCCCAATTCCAGAGGCAATAAAATTCGGGCAAACGACCAAGTGTTATAGGGAATATGCATGTAATTTTTTTTTCACTTATATCATTAATATGCAGTACTATCAACCCAAGAAAATAATTAAAAGTTAATTTCAACTACAGCTTGTCGCACAAAAAAAAAATTAAACTCCTGCAATTTTCTACGACAGTTCAAACGTCCATGACTATCGCGGCCATTCATGTCAGGACTTTGATGTCACTTACCTCTATCTGCCTTGTTTAAATCTAATTAATTAATATTTTTTTAAATTTTTTTTGTCCTTACTAGATTAGTTTTACTAAAATGTAAGTGCTTTATTTAAGCAAAAATTGCAATAACAATATGATAGTAAAATCTTAGTGAAACTTTAAGTACTTTTCAATTAAAAGAGTTTCTTTGACACATAGATTTTGGCGTCACTACCGGAATCGATGCGTTCTGTGTTTGCGTTCCGTTTCACCAAAAACACGCAAAATAAAATATAAAATTGTAAAATAATTGTTGTATTAGAGAATTAAACAAGTGTACCACAATGTTTTTATGGTCCAATACGAGGCATTTTAAAGAAATAAAAAATGTTTTGTATTTCTTGCATATACCCTATTGCGCCATCACATATTCAAAGTCTTTATACCTATTCCAGACCCTAAGCCAGATGTGTCCCGGTTCGCTGAAGATCACGCTGCGAGCGCTACAGCGCGGCGCCCAGCTGGACCTGGGCCAGTGCCTCAAGATGGAGTACCGTGCCGCCTGCCGCGCCACCGAGAACCACGACTTCCCTGAAGGTAACTATGAGCCATCGAATTACTGTTATCTAATATAATTGTTAGCTGTTGTTGCCAGATGTATTGATGTGTTATTACCAAACTACTTCTTTCTTTCTTTCTCGTGTGGTTAGTGCCTAACCTGGTGTCAGAGTTTGTACGCTGCCCGTGGGCCTCTGACTTGGCTTACCAAACTACTAAATTATCAGCATAATTCTCCTGCCCTTATCCCAATTTCTTCTATTACTCTCACTCGTCATCTCAGCAGACTTCACCTCCTTTTTAAGTGAGTTTTTTGTTTGCCACGCCTTATCCCGATAGTACGATCCCGTGGGATTAATTCCGAAACCCACGCGAGCGAATCCGCGGGCTAGACTCTTAGAGTCTCGTGTCGTCCACTGCACGCGTAGTATGACTTGTGACCACCGTAGAAACGGGTTTTGTCGACGGAAGATTCGAGAAAATTACAGATTTCTTATGTTGATCTATCTTTTTGTCGATTCTTCCGTCGACAAAACACGTTTCTTCAGTTCTTCCGTCGACAAAAACCCGATCCGTGCTGGCCACCACATTTTGTGTTTACGTTCAGTAATATTTAATTCAAATCCAAATTCATTTATTTTAATTTAGGCATTTTTAAAACCACATAATATTATCCAATAACTACCCACATTGTTTACTACATTGAGAGGTACCTACTGATTATTGATGAATAAACATTCCCACTTGATAGGAGTGCGCGCCCTTCTGATAGACAAAGACAACAACCCCCAGTGGAAGCCCAAGACCTTGGCGGAAGTAGATGATGACTACGTGGAGAGCTACTTCAAGAAGCTGCCGCAAGAGAAAGAGCTGCAATACTTCGACTCTAAGCTATAAGCTGCTGGGGAGTCACTACGGGGTGTAAGCGAATTTATAGGTTTTGTTAATTGTGGGTACTGATATGTGATGTTTAGGTTTGATTTTAGAAGTAACAGGATTTAATTATCAGTGGTTAAAAAAGAAGGCTGATTGCCCAGACCGTGTTGAGCAAATTTGTGCCGTCAATTGTGGAGGCCTTTTAAGGGTACAGTCATCATCGTGTGCCCAGCCTGTTCCCAACTACAATGTTATGATTATGATTAGCTTCCAGTCTAATCGGATGGAACTGAATACAGTATATTACAAGGAGCGACTGCTTATCTGACATCTATCATTATTCATCATTATCTGCCTATGCTATGATTAAAAATCTTAAAATGGTCACAGACACAGTTAATACTATGAATTGTCACTTTGTGACCATTTTACGAATTGCAAAGTAATTCATATTATTTTCCTATTATGATTCTGCTAAAGCGGCCATTTTAGACCCCCTAAACTCCACAACTGAAATACTTAGTAACTGAAATTAGGGTACTTACAGTTTGTAATTTCCTATTAAGGTAAGGTTGTTAAGGAACGATTCTGAGCCCATAGCAGTGTCAGTCAATACATTTAGTGCTTGCTTGTTTTAACAATAATAATACACCTTGCGTAACACACAGTCTTGGCATAATTATTTGCATAGCAAAAAAAGACAGTACGGATATTATTATCTTTTTATTTGTCATTGTGATGCGCGACATATGGTAGAGCATTGTTATCAATTCTAATTGGACGATTCTAATGCAGCTTATTCAAAAATAATAGCATTGCGTCGGATGTTTTTTGACCTTGAAATGTTTTTAAGTTGTACTTTAAACACTAAGACAATTTTAATGAAAATCTCGGAGGCAACCGAAGATCCCATGAGGAATATATCAAACTAATCTGTTATAACAACTTCTCTGTATGCACCTATACCGGCGCCTGCACATTAAGCTATTACCGTCGGTCACATTTCTTTAACAGATTTTCAACTTTATCTCTAAAGCATTAGGTTCAAGGTTGATTGGGAAAGATTAATTGTGATGGCGTCTGCACATTCTTCTATAAGTAAAAAAATAAATACATATCAGTACCCACTGCCTTCGACTGATAAGAAATGTGGTGCAACAAGTGATGCAATTATAGCCATTTTACTATAGATCCAAGTTTATTTGTAAGTCTTCCACTTAAGAGAGTTCCTTAGTTTTTTAAACAGGGTGAATTTTCCAAGTGGGTGTGGATGGCCAAATCCGAAACTATGATGAATAGCGAAAAATGTTCAAAGGAGTCTCCAGCCCGATTTTGATGAAAACTAAAACTGCATCATTGGATTTTTGTAAAATCAATATTCCTGGCCAGAAATGGAACCTGTTGGTTTGAAAAAAAAAACACTGTATTTTTACACCATTTGATAGTGTCGCTACTAAGGATTAAATCCTGGGAAGTAATGCCATGCGGAAGGAAAATGTAAAATTTTATGTTTTATCATATTTTTAATTACAGTCCTTTATTGATGGCACCCGCACCACAGTCATCTTCAAAACATTGTTTTAATTTTATTTTTTTATCTCTTCGTATTTAAAGGCCTCAATAAAAAAATAAAAAAATTTAAACAATTGAAATTAGAACTTACAAGTGAGTTGGCGCCAATAGTGATTTTGTTCGATGTCTCGTTGAAAACTACTTTAACTGTTTGCAGACCTGTTAGGTATTTTATAAAAAAATAACTCTTTCCATTGGTTTGTCATATGTCATTACTTCCCAGAATTTGATTCTTAATGGCGACGCTATCGAATGGTGTAATAATACAGTGTGTTTTTTTTTTCAAAACCAACACGTTTGATTTCTGGCCAGGAATATTGATTTTTCAAAAATCCAATGATGCAGCTTTCATCAAAATCAGGCTCTAGACTCCTTTGAGCATTTTTCGCTATTCCTCATAGTTTCGTATTTGGACATCCACGCCCACTTGGAAAATTCACTCTGTATAACGTGTAATAAAGCTAAATATTCGAAGTCGGAAGGGTAACATGGGCGCAAAGCATATCTCTATATTATTAACGCTGCAGACGTTTCCTTTTTTACCCGACTGCGCTAATTAAGACAGGGTAATGTTTTTTCTCATTATTTTACCTGTGTTGTTGTATTATAGTCAACTTTTTCTCGAAAGGCCTTGAGTCGCGAAAATCAAAAGATGCGCCTTGAATCGTTGTCTACATATAAACAATTTGCTTTCTGTCTTTCCATCCTTCTAAATCTACTTGTCAGCCATGTAATCTCGGTAGGTAAGCTGCGTCCGTGTTATGCACTTCTGTATTTTTCAAGATTGAGAAATAAGCTATTCGCATATTATATTACTTAATATGGGTGCCTTAATATTAGTATCCATGTGCAATTACAATTTATGGATGTCCTTACCAAGGGCCCAGTACTTTACACTTTTATACTTTTTATAATTATGTGTATGTGAATTAATCTGGAATTTAGAAGCTATGCTGAAATGCCCACTTTTATGAGGTTACATCTAAATGGCTGAAATTCCGACAGTTTAGTAATATTTAAGTATTAATTTAAGTGCCGCTTAATGTTGGTGAAAACGGGCATAAAAATGTATTAAATGTCATTGAAAAGGAACTAAGTTGTATAGCCAATCTGAAACTAAAAAGAATGCGTATCTTTTGTTGTTTGAAAATTGTTTAAACATTCTAGTTAATATGTAGAAAAATATCTCATTCTTTCTTATACCAGTAAAATAAATAAACTAACTGTAAGGGATACACAACGCATTTATTTTGTTTTTCTTCTTTATAAAATCATACAAAAATCTTGTTTACGTACTTTATTTGGATGTATATTTTATGTAAAAATGTATATTGAACGTGTTTGTTGTCTGTTAATGTTAATCAATTAAAGAGCAAATTATATACTTTGTAATCATCTTTTATTTTTAAATAAGACTAGAATATAAAGATGCAAAGAAGCTGCCATGCTTAGCGAATATTTGTGAAAAAAATTGAGAGTAAATATTTGAAATATGCTTTTGTACGTTTTCAATACAGCACAGAAAATACTGAATAAGATGACTTTACGATCTGAAAGAGAAAAACATAGGTATCATATAATTAACAAATTCGCAAAACAAAAATGTACCTACTTAATGAATGTTTTATTGTAGTGAACTCACAGACACGTAGGATTGGTACGAAAGCTCAATAATACCAAGACCAGTCAGAACCACAGGTGCCTGAAAATAAAAACACGTTCATTATTTTAAAATCTTGAAATTGTAGAAACCGTAGATTAAGAGGAAATGCGGAAGGTATTTCAAGAAAGTATCGCTGTCGCTCTACGAGCGCCATTTAGACATTGGTGCGATAAGGAAAACTGCAGATCCGACAAGTAAAAAGTCATAATTAGAGGTTTGGCTCTCGACTATTTTCTCCTCCAATATTCGACTAATTTAAAAGTTATTTCATAAATCAGTTTATGAAGAAGGATAAAATATATACTGTGTCCCTGTTTCTTTTTTCATTAATAGTTGCCAAATTTGTACACATAGGCCTCTGTTGACAGCGGTCCAAATAGGCTATTTTGAGCATTTTGTAAAGGTTCTAGTGCTGATACAGATTATGTACCTATCATCAAAAAGGAAAACATAGGGACATAGAAAAGGTTGATATTTATTTAACTATAAAAAATCATAGTCATAGATCATAGTCATAAACCAGAAAGAAAACAGGCGAGAGCGTTTGTATGGAGATAAAACCACCCCCATTTCCTCTTATAAACTTCTTGATTTGGGTCTATTTACTATAACTACGAGTATATCTTGAAAATAGAACGAACTACACGACGCGAGGAAAGGTTGAACCCTGTATCAATATTCTTTTTATTCCCTAAAAAAAAACTGTTTTTCGTGTCGCTGGCACAACAGTATTTTTGTTAGCACAGAACATCGCTACTTCCACGGCTTCGCCGTTGGCAGTGCAGAGGTAACTCTGGCTGCACATTTTTAATCAACCTGCATCTTCCTGCATGGTCTAACCTTCCGTGGTCCACCTGGAAGACTGAACCGTTTCCGGACTAGAGTGGGAAGATGTAACTCCAATCTCGTTAACACTTTCAAGGCCGGGAACCAGCCTGGTGTTTCACTAGCAAAATGTATGGCGGGATGGCATATGAGCTCTATGAAAAGTAGCTAGACTCGAACGTGTTAAGTGAGGCTACCTCAAACTCAACGGAATAGTGAGGTATGGATGTGAAGCTGTGTTGCAAACTATGCTCCACCGCTTATCCTGCCTTCTTAGCTCGAAAAAGCCCACCTGCACTTTGAAGGACCTGTCCGAGGCCACCACCAGCGCCATCGAAATGGCTGAGTTCTGTTTGCAGCTTGACTCACATTATAGGGAATCATCGTCACGAAAAAGAAGCCCAAAAAAACTGTAGGTACATGATAATACCTGTGCCTGCATCATAGCGATGCCGAGCAACTTGCGCACGCGCACCGACGACTCGAGTCTGCAGTTCTCCCACCCGGAACTGTACATGGCCGTCGAGAGGACTTTTGCCTGAATCAAGAAAACAAGGTAAGTTTATTTCTGCACACTTCATCGTCTGCCTAGCCTTTTCCCAACTGTATTGGGGTCGGCTTCCAGTCAGACCGGATGCAGCTGAATACCAGTATTTTACATGGAGCGACTGCCTATCTGACCTCCACAACCCAGTTAGTACTGCCATGGGTAATACGATACCCCAGTATCAGTTTTATTTCTGCAAACTTATTTTAATGAAATACGTTTTTGCCAATGTGCCATTGGTTTCACTTGCATGAAGTAGCTGTCAGAGTAAGTACTTACCTCTACGGTGATGTCACCAGCGTTCCACATGAAGAAGCCAGTGCTGCACAGTATCGTAAGCGCCGTCACTACCAGTGACAATGCAGTCGTCAAGTTTCGGTCCGAATTCTAAAACGTTTAAATTGCAGTGTCCGACCGAAGTCAAATACCTTCGGCTTCAGTCTCCGACCTAAGCTTCAGCTTCGGCCGAAATGGGTCTGACACTATTAAATTATATCAAACATAACAACATTACGCTTGTATTACTCCAAACATTAACATTTTTTTTTTTTTATAAATCAGATTAAATCATTATCAAATTATTCGACTCTCACTCAGTCAACGACTCGGGAACTCTCTCATTTTATTTAATCTTGTTGTCTCGGAATAAAGGCCGTTGGAGATCTCGCATTTAAGCTATAAGTAATACTTACCACCATCTGATTCATCAACACTATCAGCAAAGTCAGATTAAATATAATCTGACCACTGAACACGTCTCGGCATATCGCTTGTATTTCACCTGTACACCTACGGTAAAACAGAGCATTTAAGTAAAACTTGTCTATGTAAAGATTCTCTCAAACTATTACCCGGACACCGTGTCCGAAGCTGCGCTACAATTTGTCCATACCGGTTTGGAGATACCAAATCCTATTTTATTGGTCTCCTTTAAAAGAAGCAAAGCTTTTAGAAATTCTGAAGCATTTTTTCCAAAGCGACTACCAAAATCAAGAAGAGGAAACATCATCATTATGACCACCAGACAACCAGATCTCAATGGTAGAAGTCCGAACTATTCTGTGGTCGTATTTCGGGCTTTTCCAGTAACAGATATATAAAAAAAAAAACAAAATAAGTTTATTATTCAATACAAACAAAACTGTTGTGTCATATACGTCGGAGATGTCAGGATTTATTCCGCTAGGCTTCTACATCATGTGGGCAGACGATTCGTTTCGTGCTATGAAAAGACACTGAGAGCGAAACAATAATGTTTCTAACAAAACTACCTAACGAATTACTTGAGATTACAACTTAACACAATAATACGGGGCACAATGAATCGGGTACAGTTCCAAGAGGTCTCAACTATCACCGCCGCGATCAGACACTGGCTGTCGTCCTAACTCCGAGTTGTCACCATCAGGGCTCTGTGGAAAGCACGCTGTGGTGTGGGTAGACTTGTAAGTAGGTCGCGTGATGCGTGTGCACCGAGTACTTGCGATTCATTTAAGCCCGTACAATGATCGTCTCCGACATATTATATAATCGGTGAGCCACAAACTAAGCATCGCTTGTATCTTGTGCCTACAGATAATGTCTATCACAGCTGGACGTAGGCCTGCACCAAACCGTCACATCGACTAGTCTTGTGTTTCTCACATCCAGTGGATTCCAGCGCCCTTAGAGATAACTTTTTTCAACCTATTCTGTCCCACTGCTGGCAAAGGCCTCCCCCAGTTTTCCTTCAATGAACTCTTTTATCTACTAAAGTGATTACAAACAAATTACAAGAAAATTATTATCCAACACAAAATCATTAAGTTTTACTTCAATGTCTCCGAATGCATTTTGATGCCAACTTTGAGAGCCCTCTCATATTCCTGTTCTTTCTCCTCTTGTGTCAAGAGATCATCTTCAAAGATAACCGTCAGGCTCAGGAAGTAGCTGTTCAAGTTCTTGAACTGGTGGCTGATGGCGATGGTCAGGCATATCACCAGGGAGTAGACCGCGAAGATCCGCGTCATATAGATCAACCAGAATATGTAGAAGATTATTCTGCATAAGTTACTGATTGTAGATCTATCTTCGACGTCGGGCCAGCCAATGATTATTGTGTTGAATGTTTCTCCTGAAATTAATAAAATCGCCTGAATGTCTTTTAGTAAGAAACAATATTAAAATTCAACATATTTTATAATAACAGTACCAACAGCTTTTTACGTAAAGTTATTCAATAGTTTTATAATTCACAATCGTCGAAATATTTAAGAATCAAACGAACTTCCCTGGCGAAGTTTGATTCCAATTATGCGAGGGTCTCAACCGAAGACGATTACTTATTATTACAAGCAGCATTACATGAGATGGTGCTACTTTCATCACACGTGTAGTTCTTAAACACAAAAAAATAGGATAAAAGGACATATTTTTTATTACAATTTCCTGTTTCACTACCACTGGCAACACCGTATCCGCCGTAGGTACCGCCAATTAGTCATTATTTCAGAGTAGATTTTTGTGTTATAACACTGCCTTTTGGCCACTGGGTTGGGGGGGATAGGGCAGTAATCGTCTTCGGTTGAGACCCTCGCATAATTGGAATCAAACTTCACCAGGTAAGTTCGTTTGATTCTTAATTATACTTCGGGTCTCAACCGAAGACGATTACTTATATTACAAGCAGATGTGTAGAGCTATGCGGAGGAAAAAGAAAAATTAAAAAACAGTTTAGTGTATGAAATATATGTATAGAGAAAGGTTTAATTAATTTTTTTGATTAATCATATTTGATCAACGTACATCTATCGTTCCCATATAAAGCCTTAACATGTTAATTATGAGCGAGCGAGTACTATGAGCTCCGAATATGGAAATGTCTATTCCGCTGTCATGCAAAACTTTTTTAACCCAATGTGCTAATGTTGAGGGCCTACTTTTTTATGAGGTTTGCGTATACCGATAAAAATATTTCCTTCAGGGTAATAGTCTTTTCGCAAGGACCTAGTTTTGTCTATGTAGGTTTCAATAGCAATGCTGGACAAATATTGGGGTTTTCGCGAATGTACGGTAGTTTGATAAGTGGTTGGTATGCCTCGGGCCTCGATGTTTTGATTAAATCACTAATTTTATTACAATCTCATTTTCTTGTATCGATATATTTTTTAACTTTATAACACTGACGGTCTGCATTCTTTGGGCAGAAGCGATAGCCAATAATGTGCAAGTTTTATGTGACAAATCAACTAAAGATATATTATCGTAAGGGCATAAATCGGAAAGGTATTTCAGTACTACGTTTGTATCCCATGTTGAATTGTATTTTGGTTTTAGGGGAGTAAGTCTGTAGACACCTCTAAGAAAGCGGCATATAGCTAGCACGCTCCTCATTTTTTTGTTAAAAATGATTTAATTGTGGCACTATCCGTCTCGTAAAGATCCAAGTTATTATCTTTACAATAAAGCCACCAAGATTTTATCGAACTATTTTACTGCCTAAGGTTGAATTTGCAAAGGAGGCCATCATTATATGTAATTACGTTCGTGGTACTCCACGCTTGATCAGCGCCTCCCAGATAATTTTTCTGCCACCAGGATAAGCGTCGCGTCACAATATAAAATACTGTGGTCGCGTGTGAAGTGGGTGGCGGACTCTGAAAGGAGAGTTTAAAATTGATTCGTGAGGGCCAAAGAATGTCTTTTCTGATGTAACAAGACTAGACCATAGTGGGTACCATGGTTGAGATGGCCAGTAAGGCACTACTAAAATACTCTTTCGAATAATGTAATTTAAATGCGGCCACCCACCACCCACCCTTGCGCCCACCCATGCGGTTTCAATAACATATGGCAGTGGGTGTTATCAATCCTTAACAAAATATTGAGATTTTTTAAGCCTTTAGTAAAAATCTTTAAGCCATAAAATGCGGCCGTAAGCTCAATTTTGTTTATATGTAAGGACAATTCTATCTCTGACCAATTTCCATGCGCCCTTTGACCACTGCATGTTGCACCCCAGCCAGTGTTCGAGGCATCACTAAAAATTTCTAGACAATTATAGTTATTTTTTCTGATAGGTGAAGATGACGATAATATGCTATTGATCCACCATGAAAGATCTTTATTAAGATAAGTTTCTACTTTCATGGGTGTTAAAGTATTAAAAACCATATTATAATAAACCGGTAACTTAGTCTTTTGCACAAGTTACCACATCCCTATTCCTTCTCGTCCTTGTTTCCGTTTCCTGCGCGAACCTCACTAGCGCGCACACACACATAGCCACTTCCGTTCAAACACCAAATCAAAACGGCGGCATGCGAGCCGGCTCCTTGAAAACACAAGAAACCCCTCACAATAGTTGGTGAATATTAAGCAAGGGACGTCCCAGACTATTTAACGTAGTGCACTGTGGAAGAATACAGTTATAATCGGGTGTGAAGTGAAGAAGTGTGCAGGACTCCACGGCTACGTGAGTACCCATTTCCTTCATTCCCCTTGTTGTAAGGCTATTTTACCGGTGGATTTACAGTCACTTGTTCGAAGGGATAAAACTACAACATTATTTGGGCCTTCAGCCGGATTTCATACATGTACCTATCAAAATAGTTTTTGTTTCCTTTGTTGTACTACGACTGGCGTCCATCTTTTCTCTATCAATTTACACAAATTCTAATATTTCACTAACTCATTATAGTGTCTGATCATATTTATATAACATAAACATATCATTACATCATACAACAAGTGTTTTCGGAGTATTCTCATTTCAAACTTCTAGTTTGAAAACTTTGAAGTCATATCTTAAAACCAGTTTCGACTAGTTCAGTCCGCGTCGTCTTCGTGCCGCGGATCCTGTTAGTGTTCGAACGAGTTGTCAATACTATTTGAATGTAACATGCAACATTTGGATAATTAAATCATCAAAGCAACCTAAATGTAACTTAATACGTTTTGGGTTCATATAAAGCGACCAACGTTTTAGGTTCATATTCTAGGCGATCTAAACGTAACATATAGCGTTTAGGTTCATATTCTTATAGTGTTAACGTAACATATAGCGTTTATCATTCAATACTTTTATATTTATTTCGTATTTTTATCATAATTATCAAAGGTCCTTCGACATTCAAACTCCTCAAAATAGGTATCCTTGTGTACCTAACTACCTACCCACCTATTGACTGAACGCTGTCCCGGCTGTCCGTCAGATCAGACATTCACTCATTCCATTCATTTTGTTAAAGTGATACAAGCTCTAAAAGTAGTACACATTATTAAAAAAAAAAAAAAAAAAATTCTTCCATTTAGTAGATTTATGGTAGTTTTAGGAAAAATATTTTCTACTGTTTTTAAACAAATGTCAAATTGTTTTAATTAATGTTAATACTTTTGAAGTCATTTATAAATTAGGTACTGGGGTCAGTGGGTCCTCTTAGGGGGTTCTAAAATAGTGGTTTAGAACTATATTCAAATAAATAGCAAGTAAATATTTAAATTAACTTTTCTGAATTTCAAATTCAATCATGAGTGAAGCAATGGCGGCTCATTATGAGTCTAAACGCAACATAGCCTTTAAAAGATTATCAGATGCTGTTACCTGTGCTCGTAATTGTCTAAGCGACTCCAGTATTCTACCACGTTTTGAAACATGGTGTTCACGGTTAGAATCACTTATGGATGTGTTTAATGACTCTCACATCAAGCTCATAAGTGAGTATAGGGGCCTTGGAAATGAGGATTGCATTCAGAAACAAACCACCTATCAGGAACAGGCAGATGATATGTATTTTGAAATTCTTGAAGCTAAACGGACACTTTTCCCTGAAAACTTAATTGAGGTTAAAGCTTCAATATCATCATGTGAGCATAAAACTGAACACAAAAACCAAGCTAAATTGCCACCAATAAAGCTGCCTACTTTCTCTGGTCAATTTAAAGATTTTCCAGGTTACATTGATTTATTTAATACTCTAGTCCATAGTCGGACAGATTTAACAAATGTTGAAAAGTTTCAATATCTTATAACTTCCCTTTCTGGGGAACCAATAAATTTAATTAGAGCATATCCTATTTCAGATGCTAATTATACAAGTGCTTATGAAGCGCTGAGCAAGCGATATACCAACAAGAGGTTTTTGGCTTTCTTATGTTGGGAACAAATTTGTAATTTGAAATCTATTAATACAGCATCAGTGCAGAGTTTACGTACTCTCTTAGATAGTTATGCTGAGAATCTGTCAATGTTAGACTCGTTAGGGTTGCCCACTTCTAAATGGGACTTTGTTTTATTTCATTCTCTTTTAACTAAAATTGATAAAAAATCTCGTGAAGCTTTTGAGCTTTCTTGTACAAGCAGTGATATCCCACAATTTAGTCAGCTTCAAACATTTTTAGGAGATAGATGCAGTGCATTGGAGCGTTCATCTCTAACAAATGTACCAATGGTATCATCAACTACCAATAGTCAAAGAAGTAATAATCAAACCAAATCAGATTCCACAAATAGAACATCTTCGCTGTTAGCTCAAACGCCTAACACGTTAGAATGTATAATTTGTAAAGAAAAACATTCTCTTATTCATTGTAATAATTTCATGTCTAAAACACCTCAAGAAAGGGCTCAACTTGCTAGACAACATAATCTTTGTTTGAATTGTTTACGTTCAAATCATAGCACTTCTAAATGCTTTTCAACCCGTTCATGCAAGAGTTGTAATCGACGTCATAATAGTTTACTACATTTTCCTAAGGAACCATTGACTAATCTTAATCAACAAACTTCATCACAAGTCCATACGACCACAACAAATCAGCCTACTGCAGATAGTGCTGAAAAGCAGGTTATTACCCCTGTTACTACGTTATCCAATGTATCACGAGGCTTGACTCCCACCTTTGTTTTACTTGCCACAGCTCAAGTCAAGGTCAAGGATTGTAACAACACTTATCAGAAGGTTCGTGTCTTGCTAGATCCTGGTAGTCAGAGTCATATCATGAGCAGTGCTTGCGCTCGTCGCCTTGGTCTGACTCGTTTTAAATGCAACACACCAATGTCAGGTATTGGTGATGTTCCCACTAATTCAAGCAGTAGAGTTTTCCTTGAACTCCGCCCAGTAGGCAATTCAGAAATATCCTTTAGTATGGATGCAGTAGTATTAGATAAAATTTGTGGTAATATGCCCACACATTCAATCAATCTCAATGATTTTCAACATATAGGAAATCTTAAGCTGGCAGATCCAGAGTTTCATCAGTCTCGCCCCATCGAGCTCTTGATCGGTGGAGAAATATTTCCGCAGATTTTGTTACCAGGCAAAATTGATGGCGGCATTCATTTGGCAACAGCCATTAACACAGTGTTTGGATTTATTCTCATGGGTAGGACCAAAGCAGCTGATCCCAGTGTTGAACCTTCTCCAGCATCTGTCAATCATATATCACTGGATGCTAACTTGGACATTGCTATCCAGAAGTTTTGGGATATAGATCATGTACCTACAGAATCACAAGTTAATCAAGCAGCCTCCGCAGACGATTTTCGTTGTGAGGACATTTATAAGTCAACGCATAAACGTGATGCTGACGGTCGTTATATCGTTCAGTTGCCATTTCGCGATCAATCGCTTCCAATTTTTTGCGATTCATATAGTATAGCGCTTCGGCGTTTTAAGCAGCTCGAAAAGCGCCTGCTTCAAAACCCTTCATTTGGGGACGAATATAAAGCACATATCACGGAATATTTAACAAGTAATCAGATGGAACGCGTTTCATCTGACGAGTGTCAGTCTCCTACCGCGTACTATATTCCACATCATGCGGTAGTAAAGCCTAACAGTGTTTCCACTCGGTTGAGAGTTGTATACGATGCCTCGGCCAAGGATAAACTTGGAAAATCACTCAATGACACTCTTTTAACTGGTTGTAAGTTGCAAGCAGATATCACAAATATCCTTTTACGGTTTCGTCTCCACGCTATCGTCTTATCAGCGGATGTACGTCAAATGTACCGCCGAATTATCGTTACCCAAGAGCATAGGGATTATCAGCGTATTCTCTTCAGGTTCTCACCTGAAGAACCTATTCAAGAATTTAGAATGAATCGCGTGACCTTCGGAGTCTCGTCGGCACCATTTCTGGCCATTCGCACTATGCATCAACTGGCTCAAGACGAACAAGAGTCTTATCCGACCGCAGCTAAGGTTCTGCAAGAAGATCTCTACGTGGATGATGTAGTCACTGGGTGTAACACCATAGAACAGGCAATTCAGCTACAGCAGGAATTGACCGAAATTATGGCTGCTGGTGGTTTTGAGCTCAGAAAGTGGTCCAGCAATCATGTGGCTGTACTGCAAAATATACCAGAAGAACATAAATTGGTTCCAGTTTTGACGTTCGATAGTGACACTCACTTCGTCAAGGTTCTCGGGCTTGCCTGGAACGCTCCTAAAGACGTTTTTAATTATCAAGTTAATCAAATTCCACGCGATTGTACCAAACGAACAATGCTATCAGAGCTTGCTCGCATCTATGACCCCATTGGTCTTCTCACACCATTAACCTTTTTAGCTAAATTTCTTATTCAACGTTTGTGGTTACTAGGAACGTCATGGGATGAACCAGTACCAGATGATATTCATCAAACTTGGACGAAGTACACTAATCAGTTATCCAATTTACAAAACCTTCACATTCCGAGACGTATTACTCACGCTCACGCATCAAGCTATCAAATCCATGGATTCTGCGATGCCAGCGAGGCTGGCTATGCGGCAGTAGTATATCTTCGTTCCAACATAAATCAAAATCATCATCAAGTCTGTCTTGTAAGTGCACGATCGCGGGTGGCACCAACAAAGCGTAGAACGCTGCCAAGACTGGAATTGTGTGGCGCTTCTTTGTTAGCAGACCTTATGCATTACATCATTAATTTATTTTCTAACATACTGAACATAGACGGCGTATATGCATGGTCTGATTCTATGATCGTTTTGGCATGGATCAAATCTAATTCTAAAAATTTTAAAGTATACGTAGGCAATCGTATTGCTAACATACAGCGAAAATTACCTACTGCTGTCTGGAAACATGTACCAGGCAAGCAAAATCCAGCTGATTGTGCGAGTCGTGGCTTGCTACCTGACGAGCTCATCAGTCATGCCCTCTGGTGGTCAGGACCGGAGTGGTTATCATTATCTCAAAATCATTGGCCCAACGATACAATTCAATCATCATGCGTCACAAACAATGACGTACTATGCGAAAGGCGTACAACAGTTTTAAGTAACATAATCAATCTTGATCCCATCGATAATCTTCTTCAAAAATATTCATCACTTCGTAAAATTCAACGTATTTTAGCATATTGTAACAGATTTATCAGTGCCTTACGAAAAACCAAATATTCAAATAAATTTACTCAAGCTGAACTTCACTGTGCTCTTATGAAGCTTGTTAAACATGTTCAACATTCCGAATTCCAAAATGAAATTAAACTTTTATCAGCAGGGAAAACTTTACCTAAATCATTTAGAAAACTTAATCCATTTTTGGACCATTCCGGTGTTTTGCGGGTGGGGGGAAGGCTCTCTCGATCTGAACTCGATTATGAAACAAAACACCCAGCTCTACTTCCACGCAAACATCGCTTAACTAAATTAATTATACAATCAGTACATAATGATAATCTTCATCCTGGTTTACAAGCATTACAGTTTTTATTGTTGCAAAATTTTTGGATATTGTCTCCTCGTCGAGCAATTCATCAAGTCATATCTAATTGCTATAAATGTTTTCGCACAAGGCCAATTGCATTTGAGCCTAAAATGGCAGATTTACCAAAAGCACGTATTACCCAATTAAAAGCATTCCAAGCCGTCGGTTGCGATTACGCAGGTCCATTTAATATAACCTTGCATAGATATCGTGGCGCACGTACTACAAAAGCATATTTGTGTCTCTTTGTATGCTTTGCTACAAAAGCACTGCATTTAGAGTTAGCATCCGATATGTCCACCGACGCCTTTTTAGCGGCATTACGCAGATTTATTGCCCGCCGTGGCAGGTGCAATGTACTTCATTCTGATTGTGGTACGAATTTCAAAGGTGCGGAGTCACAACTAGCCACTGTGATGAAATCAGCCTGTGAGTCTGAATACATTGAATTTAAATTCAACCCTCCCGGGGCACCACATTTCGGTGGACTTTGGGAGGCCGGCGTCAAGTCCGTAAAGACACATTTGTATAGAGTCATAGGTACTCAAATTCTCACATATGAGGAATTAAACACCTTACTTACACAGGTTGAAGCAGTACTCAATTCAAGGCCGTTATGCTCACTGAGCACGGATCCTAATGATGTATCAGTTCTGACACCAGGACATTTTTTAACGCAAGCACCTTTAACAGCGTTACCAACGCCGGATTATTCAAACATTAAACTTAACAGACTCAAGCGTTGGCAACTTGTTCAACGCATGCATCAGGACTTCTGGGCCAGATGGCATACAGAATATTTAACTAGTCTTTCGCAAAGACTGAAGTGGACTAGGTCGACTGACCAAGCTCGCCTTGGTCAAGTTGTTATAATAAAAGACGAACAACAACCTCCGTTGCGTTGGCGTTTCGGAAAAATAATTAAACTTTATCCCGGTCGTGATAATATACCACGTTCTGCTACTGTCGAAACTGGACTAGGTGTCATTAATAGACCTCTTGTTAAATTGTGCCCCATCCCGGATGGTGGTAACTAATTTCATTTTTTTTTTTTCTCATTAAAGTAAACTTTCATTGTCATTTCGTCTTTGTATTTATAACATATATGTATAAAATATTATTTATCTATTTCATTCACTCATACACAACTATTAAAAGATGTGGACCTAGTCAAAGTATTTTTTTTTTTCTCTTCAGTCTCAATAAATTTCGCCAGCGGGGGGGAATAATGTTAAAGTATTAAAAACCATATTATAATAAACCGGTAACTTAGTCTTTTGCACAAGTTACCACATCCCTATTCCTTCTCGTCCTTGTTTCCGTTTCCTGCGCGAACCTCACTAGCGCGCACACACACATAGCCACTTCCGTTCAAACACCAAATCAAAACGGCGGCATGCGAGCCGGCTCCTTGAAAACACAAGAAACCCCTCACAATAGTTGGTGAATATTAAGCAAGGGACGTCCCAGACTATTTAACGTAGTGCACTGTGGAAGAATACAGTTATAATCGGGTGTGAAGTGAAGAAGTGTGCAGGACTCCACGGCTACGTGAGTACCCATTTCCTTCATTCCCCTTGTTGTAAGGCTATTTTACCGGTGGATTTACAGTCACTTGTTCGAAGGGATAAAACTACAACAATGGGTTTGTTTTAATTTTAGGAATAATTTAAAGCTGAGTTTCTCGCGCTCAGGTTAAGCAGTAGCCAGCCTGAACTGCGAGATGCCATCTCCAAAAAAAAAAAAACTCAAGCAATTTTGATAGATCCAACCGTAACTGACTACTGGGCATGCGGAGGTCAACAGTCCTATTATTTCAACACCTTAAAAGTGCATTGATTTTTTGACATCAACTCAGTACCTTTATTTTTTATTCAATATTTCTTTTCATCCGGTAAAGTAATAATCATGCTTGAGGTATTAAATATAAAGCCTAGAAACTTACAAACCCTACTAGGTGGCATAACACTTTTATTAATGTTAAACATAATTATGTATTTTAAATTCAGTTGTTATGTGAAAGAATATTAAATTACCTGGTAAGTTCGCATCCTGTTCATATCCGTGGGTATCTTATTACTTATGGGTTGTACGACTTATCACTTTCCACTGACTCCGACGCTGACGAAGACGGACGCCGTCGTTTTCTTAATTTAAACTCTAATTTTCTCACTTTTCGCAAAATACTATCATAATCACTATTTTTTGACCTTGAACGCTTTCTTTTTCCCATTTTAAATACGCGCAGTGAAACTTCGTGTGAATCCGTTAACACAAAAACACGTAATGATCATTGGCGTCCCAACTAGCAAAATCAGTACTTATAACGCTCTCAAGACTACTTTTATTTTTACTTATAAATTGTTTATAATACGCTACAAGCCTGGATTTGGGCGCAGTTATAGGAGCGTTTATTTCTATAACTATCTTTTAATCAACTTATTAAATGTTACTGAGCTCTATAATATACTTGACGAAGCGCAATAGTTTCTATAATGATCTGAGCCTACACAATTACAAGCACAAACGCTCTTACAAGTATCTGACATAAGTATCTTAACAAAGCAATCTTGTTTATAATGCACTAGTAGCGTAATTAGTTATTGGATATACATATATTTTTGTTGAGTTTGTTGTCGCTTCGGCTGGTGGTTCCGATTGTTTTGTGGTAAAACTTAATAATAACGTAAGTTTCTATTACTATTATTGTAGAATATTTATTACAAAATATATCGTAAATATAGTGTATAAACTCGTGAGGAAGTCATTTTTACTGTGAATATGTACGGCAATTTAGTTAGTTTTTACAATCCACTCCGAAAAATAGCACATTAGTATATTGTTGTAAATAAAATATTTCATCAATTCTTATGAATATTCGCCATTGCTCTTCATTAGGTACTTTGTAGAACTTTATAAGTAAATTAGTACTTGTAGCAGGTAAGTAAGTACTTTATAGGTAAATTAGTACTTGTAGCAGTTTCAGCCCAGATAACTCGCCTCCATCGGCCTCCATTTTAAAACAAATTAGGGTTCCCTTGGAATATGCCTGCTTTACCTATTTTTCACTTTTCTCCTGTAACCGCCACTCGTTTTCAATCGTTTCCAATCGCTTAAATTCATGTTTAGCTTATTCACTCAACAACTTAAATTCGACAAAAGTTATTGGCCTAGTAACTTATAAGCTTTTTTGATCATAAAGCGCTCTTATCAAGTACTATTAGATTTAAAAGAGTCTTGAGCAAAACCATAACGCCGCAAACTTAAAGTGATCTCAGCTAAGTATGTTATAATATCTTATTCACTCACAAAATGCTATTATTGGATCAAAATGTTATTCTGGATTATTTAGTTTTACTGTAGACAATTATAAGAGACTTATTCCTAAAAGTGTCCTATATGATAATCTTGTAGCTAACTATAAGACCGAGATATAAAAACTAATGCGCTTGAGTATGTTAAGGCTTGGCAAATTCTATTATAAATTAAATAGTATACCGCAATGCCTTTATAAGAACGTTATTAGTAATGATAGACTTATAGTTTTTTTTTTATAGGATTACTTTGCTAGTTGGGGTACGGTGTTGCCAGTGGTACTGAAACAGGAAATTGTAATAAATAATATGTCCTTTTATCCTATTTTTTAGTGTTCAAGATCTAAACGTGTGATGAAGATAGCACCATCTCATGTAATGCTGCTTGTAATATAAGTAATCGTCTTCGGTTGAGACCCGAAGTATAATGAAATCTAACACTTACCCGTCCGTATGACCCTTAGCACAGCCTCAACAGTGTACATAATAAGGGACATAACACAATTGACGATGAGAGCCCCAGAAAATAACTTTGACCTATTGATCATCTGCTGCTCAGCCTCCCCATCATTGTAGATCTCCTTCAGTCCTATCCCCAGCTTGTACATGACATCTCTTATTTCCCTCTCTTGATGAGTCATACGAACCCGAAAGCCAGTGATGATAGAATGAGAAATGATGAATAGAATCAGATCAGAACTCTGTCGTTCTGTCAAGTTCTTCTGCGTGACATACGCAACGTATTCCGAAAGGATCATCGCGAAAATGGCCAGGTTTCCAAATGTAGTTAGTTGACGAATAATTTTCTTGAACGCGTTTGTAAAATCCAGGTCTTCAACCCAGAAGTTTGGCAAACCGAATATGTAAACGAACTTGTTCAAATTGATCAGAAATTCTGTGGTTTTTGTAGGCTTGTAGCTACCAGAATAATTATTCATTTTGGTTTTCTAAAATAGTGTGTTTAAGGCTTGGAGGCAGTTGTGTGAATTCGCGTGCCTGAGAATTTGTAGAAGAATGTAGGTGCAGTACCATATTCCTAATTACTGCAGTGTCCTTTCTAATGCAGAGACGTATTCCGTTAGACCGAGGGAAGATTTTTAATTAAAAAGTTCAAAATCGACCAAAACTCAATTTTCCTCAAAACGAAATAAGTAGTAGTAAGAGTCGAGAATTTGTTTTGTTTAAATTCTTGGTTAATAATAACCCCTTTATTATTAACCAAGAATTTATTTTTTTATCCATACGACAGATATGCCACCCCCATGAGGATGTGATAAACTAAGGAACTGTAAGCAACCAAAAGTAACATTAAAACTTGGTAGGTAATTATGAACTTTGCACGCATGTGATTTAATATGAGCTAAAAAAATAAATACTTTACCCTTTAATAAACTATGTACGAGTGACAGGTTCTTCGATACCTCCCTGTAAGTCATAAATTAGTCCTACGAACCGAGCGATGTTCGTAATAACTCGAAATCACGTAATTGGTTAGATCGTGGACATAATTGCAGGCGCTAATTCGTTTGAAGCAATATACGTACATTCAACCTGTACAAGTAACCACAAAAATCGCCCTTACTACTACGACAAAAAGGCGTTGTCAATCTCAATATGTTAACATGGACGTGTGGTCGAGTGTACAGTAATAACGATATTAATTACACATGTCATTTGATCATACATTTTACATATGGAAAGGGTTTCATAATTAGAAACGCTGCGCCATTTGCGATCAATTATGTTTAAGTAAGTACGTAAATGATTGCCTCTAATTCCTTCCTTCGTTACGTATACCACAGATATAATGCTTCATTCAAATACTTGTATTTAGTCTTGTGTCTATTTTTTCTTTTGTAAATTAATACGGAGACTGCTTATGGAGAATTACTAACCTAAATGCTCGTCTGTTATCCGCTACCGCTTTTCACTCAGTTCCGCATCATACACAGAAAATGAGGCGATAATTTAAAATCTTATTGCATATTGAATTCTACTTTATTGATTCTTATATTATTATGATGACAATAAAGTTTCAAGCAGTAAACTACTTTTATATTAATATCGCCAACAATAATCTTAAATGTAAGATCAGCAGATATATTTGGTTACTGTAATGATTAGAATTTGTTTGTCGCTGTCAAGAACTTTTTTTTGCTTTAATCTCGTCTTTACTTTATTTAAGCAACAACTCGGTATACGTTTGAAGTAGATTCTTTAAATACTGATTTAATGATGAATCTTCTGAGTATTCTATGTAAGTTCATCTACTTTCTTGTTAAATTAAAACAGCACTGAAAATACGGAGTACGACGACTTCACGATCTGAAATAAAAATAAAAAGTTGCAGATACATTTAGTATTTTAACGTTAGATGCAAACTTATTAGGTATTTCATTACTTTTACTGGAATCGAAAGGAAATAGCTAATAAAAAAATAAAATAATAATAATAATACATAACCATACGAAATTAAGGATATTAATAATTTATAATTAAAGAACAGCTGTGCGTACCTAATCTCTGTATGTGAGAGTATAATTTAGGAAATGAATACTCACCCTAATGTACGACTGATACGATAGCTCTATGTATCCAAGGCCTTTGAGGAGCACAGGGCGCTATGAACACAATTATCGTTATTAAAAAGTTAGGTTTGTATGGCCAAATCTGAAAAACAGGAATTTGAAAAAAGATGCGAGTTAACGCTCTGTTTATGCAGAAAATGTAACGCCACTTTCTACCGGAATTCAAAATATTTTGAAGGACATTCCATTGCTATCGCGAAACTTTAAGGAATATCGAAGTGGTACGAGACCTAAATTAGCCACTTATTCAACGAACTCAGCCCATCGATTCGAATGCTGGGCATGGGCCTCACCCTAGCTGGGCTGTGCCTCAACGTCCTGTTCTCCGCTTTTTGCAACCAATCGGTCCCAGCCACCTTTGTAAGGTCGTCCCTCTATCTGGGGACGTCCACTACTCTTTCCGGTACGCGGTCTCTACTCCAGAACTCGTTTTCTCTATCGGCCATCGGTCCTTCGACAAACATGGCCGCTTGAGTTACCGATATTGCTTGCAGAATCAAGCTAAGACGGTAATTGTTGTTATCCCGCATCATTTAATTCTGGATGTTTTACTTACATACATTCACTCCTTTTTTCCCATGGGGATGAGCAGAAACCACAGAACGCTACCTGCTACGATCCTTACATAATACATACTCCTTTTGCCTCGTCCACACATACTCGTATTTACGCTCATACACGCACGCCCGGTTGCGAATACTACGCACCTGATCTTTCTGTCGAACTTCACCAGGTCAGTGTATGTCTAAGGCGTCCCCTACCGACGTTGTCACTGACATCTGTCTTGTAAAACCCTTTGTGAATCGCCTTTCCCTTATCCTCTCCACATGACCAAACCGAAGATGGTTTGGTCATGTGGATGGACGAAAATTTAAAAGAGAATGCTTAGATAAGCATTCTCTTTTCAATACTCTATCCTACCGACGTTGTCACTGACATCTGTCTTGTAAAACCCTTTGTGAATCGCCTTTCCCTTATCCTCTCCACATGACCAAACCGAAGATGGTTTGGTCATGTGGATGGACGAAAATTTAAAAGAGAATGCTTAGATAAGCATTCTCTTTTCAATACTCTATCCTACCGACGTTGTCACTGACATCTGTCTTGTAAAACCCTTTGTGAATCGCCTTTCCCTTATCCTCTCCACATGACCAAACCGAAGATGGTTTGGTCATGTGGATGGACGAAAATTTAAAAGAGAATGCTTAGATAAGCATTCTCTTTTCAATTTTCGTCACTTTAACTTCTTTTAAACCGTTACATTCTCGTACCTCAATTTATCATAGCTATGTCCACATTGTGCTCTTTTTTTTTCATCGAGGGCATGCGTCATAGCGCAGTCAACAGCGCACGTATACGCTTGACGCATACGCTATGACTGTTGAAAGCGTAGCGCGCGCTATCATACACGTCTTTCCGCGTCGGGTGGATTTCAGTGCCACAAAGCGTTCAACAAGGAGATGCCGGACGAAGAAAAAGAAATAACTTTGAAGTTTATTGAAGCTAGTTTTGGCAATTTAGTTACTTCGATTATTATAATAGCCTCGTATCCAAAACTTTCACTTGGTTCTATTTTTCTGGAATTTCTTAAGACCAAGCAAGCCGCACATATTCCACCTAGTAAAATGTTCTCGTTGCATATGTTTCCACAAGCTGACAGAAGCTACGACTGAACTAAATGACTATAATGGCGTTGCGTTCGTTAACGCGTTCCATTATTGAAAGCGCCAAACGAAGGTTGAATAGAAAGATGAAGACGAAAGTTGAAGATGAAAATGCATAGTGTGGACATAGCTATCAGAGTTACACCGCACATGCATCGCAAGGAACGTAATAGTTTCAGGTGCATATTATTAACGGTGGTTTATGAATAAAAAGACGTCTTACCTGAGCGTGGCACATCGTTATTACAATGAGCTTCCGGACGCGCACCGAACTCTGCTGTTGGCAGTTGTGCCATCCAGAGAAATAAATCGCCGTGCCCAGATGGGACGCCTGAAACACCACATTCTGATGGATATTTTTGATTATAATCGGAACGAAGTAGGATTACCAGGATATGATTAGGAAAAAGGACGTATGGAAAACAATGGGATATTGTCGCTGCCAAGTTCAGTTATGCAGTGGCTGAAAGTGAAGACATGCAAAATTCAAACCGTACTGCTTTGCTTAGTAAAGTAAACTGTTTATCGAATATGAAGCTTATTCGTATGCAAGTAAATATAAAGCTAATATAAGTAATATGTAAGCTAATTCGAACCTATTTCTCTAACAAGTAAAGTAATGTTGATATTCTTATGAAACGCCTACGTTACTTGGCAAAGTCAAGAAAAAGTGCGGTCTGGGAATTTTGCCCTGAAAGGTCGAGTAATTCCAAGTTAGACTTCGTCGATGGTCTAAATAGGTAATTTCATAGTATTTTAGCTTCAGGCTTGACTTACAATATACAGTACAAAATTACCAGTACAAAAAAAGGCTTAAAATAGCCTCTACGTCAATGTTGAAGTGCGACTAATAGGTCTTTCAGTTGTGCTCACCTCCACGGTGACGTCGCCAGCGTTCCACATGTAGAAGCCAGTGCTGATGAGCACAGCGGACGCAGTGAATACCGCGGCACATAAGTTCACAAGCGTGCGCTCCGAATTCTGAGCAAAGCAGATAACATGTTAGACAGGGTTACCTAATTAACTAAGTAGGTATGTTGCTTTGTCGTTCCTTAATTAAATGACCTTCTCTAATAGTGAACTACCCTCATCTTCAGTTGCACAGCAACATGGCAGTGGTTTTAATAAGTTTGCGAACTGAGGCTTTCAAATTACGTAAAAATATTATAGACCAGCTTTTGTACGCGGCTCATGTTATAGTCGGAAATTTGATAACGAGAACGTTATAAATAAAGCGAAAGAGAATCGAGGATAATTTTGCTTTGCATTAGTGAAAGAATTTTCTAAATCGGATCGGTTGTTCCGAAGATTACCCCCTAAATCCGAACTTAAAAACTTAACTTAACTTCTTTTAATATTAGTATAAAATGGAAATGTGATACGGGATAGAGGCCACGAAATATGAAAATGTCTTGAGCAAGTTTTGAAAATGAATGTAGCTATAAGAGTAAGGAACCACCAAAGAGACCATGGATGGACTAATAGACAAGTATGGCAGGAGAAGGCATGTTGTTGATCCCATATAAATGGTGATAAGGTCAGTAGAATGATGAATCTATGAGACTTGGATACCTACCGCCATCTGGGCCAGTAGTACAACAAGCAAACAGATGTTGAAGATGATCTGTCCACTGAACACACCGCGACACACAGTCTGTGTTTGCTGAGTGCATCTGAAAATACAAAAAAAAAATAAGTTTCATAAGTGAGGGTCACTATGGAGTTCCAGTAATAAATATTCTACACCTAGATTATTTTACGTTCAGGCATTTCATTAATTAGCAATCCAATCTTGTTCGTAGGTAGTAGAAGATTTTGAAAGTAAACGCTGCAATATTTACTGTAACGTGTCTGAATGTAGTTTAATCCCAACTTTGATCCCAGTCTCATACTTCTCCTCTTTCTCTGCTTGACTCAAGTCTCCTCTCTCAAATATTTCGTTAAGACTTGAGAAGTAGCTCTGCAGGTTTTTATACTGATGGCTGAGGCAGGTGGTCAGGGGGATGACCAGCATATATACTCCGACGATCCTAGTGAGGAAGATCCACCACACTATGAAGCAGAGGGCTCTGACTACGTTTGCCAGGTCAGACCTGTCCTCAACATCTGGGTATGCAGTAACTAGAGTCGTGAAAGTCAAGTCTGGAAATGGAAATACAATAAATAAACGTTCTTTTTAATTTTTACTTGTTTGTGATTATTTGTACCATAATTTTTGTTTCTGTTGTCAATAAAGTTGGTTTTGATGCTGTTTTCATTAATACTTAAATTTGGAGTCTAATTAAAATTAAGTCGTAGAAAAAAGGCTAGCAATATCGGCAAAATATATAAATCAGTACATTTATCAACAACGTTGCCATTATCCGAAACACATAATATTTGCAATTATAGGAGAGTTAGTTCTTTAAATCCGCCAAAAGTTTTGGCATTGGAAGCAATTGGCATGCGTACCGTATCGTATGACCTCCCAGACAGCTTCAGCCGCATACATGACCATAGACAGCAAACAGCTGAACAGTAACGCGAATAGGTACATGTATGAGCTTCTAAGCATCTGTCTCTCCACCTCCGGGTCATTGTGGACCCTTTTCAGCCCCACAGTCAGGTTGTACATCACTAGCTTCACTTTATCCTGAAGCCTCGCCATCATCACGCGAAAACTGCATAGCATCGGATGCGATAAGGCATACACCAGCAAGTTGGATTTCTGCTTCTGTGTCAAATTAGTCTGCGTAAAGAACGAGCCCAGCTCAAAAAGTATCAGCGCATATATCAAGCCATTGTTGAAGTCTGTAAACTTGTTGTAGAATCTAACGAATCTTTTGGATAACTTCAGGTCTTCTAACCAGAAGTTAGGTAGACCGAAGAAATAAACTACATAGCTGAGTTTGTAGAAGAAGTCTGTGGTCTTGCTTCGTTTGTACGTCGTGGTCTCCATGATTGATCTCTCATGCCCGAATGACTAGGTAACGAAAATTCAAATTACGTTCTAGTGAATTTCGTAGTTGAGCTAATTAGCGTCATTTTTGTAATGACTTCCAATCAAAGAGTTTTAGGGTTGCCAAAAACTATCAAAAACATATTTAAACTTTCATTTAAAATAGAATTTCAGTAAAAATATCGGTGTTAGGGTGTCGTTCGCGGTCCTGTGGACGGTGAGCTATGGGCAGGCTGTGTCGACGGCGCGTTCGTGTACTACGCGCGCCTCAGAGAGATGTCAGCAAACGGGAAGGGGTCCGAAAGGACTGATGCCTGCCAGGGTTGCGGGACTGTTCGAAAGTGATACCGCGGCCCTGGAATACAAAGGGCAAAAGAAGGAACATGGATGGATTTTAGTCAGTAAAAGTCTGACACTCCCTCCTGCTCAGCCCAGAGCGGGAGGAGTTATATGAGGATTTCCCATCCGAAAAAAAAAAAGGGTGTCGTACATTGCTTCTACTGAAATGGGGCACAGAACCAACAGCACAGCGCGTGTTTGACAGGTTGGTTAACAGTAACCAACCAAGCATTTGATGGTTCAAACACGCGATATCGCGATTACAATACAGGACCTACACACAAATAACACATTAAATGTGACTTGGTAATAATCGCCTTCCTGAAGTGCATGTTTTCGGTCTTGGCGATGTATCTATGCGGGACATGCCATCGACGATGAAAAAATTATACTACACAAGTTTAAAAGGCAGGTATTCTTTCTTTCTTCATCTTTTATGTCCGATGGGACTACAATCGGAGACGACCGGAGATAGAGAGTTAGGGCTGTCAGGAATTTCCGAGGCATAGGTAAGATGCAGAGAAACGATCCTCGTTTTACTTATCAATTTATCATGCAATTGAGAATACACTCTGAAATATCATGATATTATTTACTTGCAGCTTGCAGCCCTAGACAATTTATTAGGTTGATTGTTAGATTTTCTCAATATTAAATCATTTGATTGATACATTTCGATAATTATTCAAGAGCTTCGTAATAGAGCAATTGTCTGTTATTTCAAAGAAAATGACAAATTAAGTACTAGTTATCTACTGTGTATTTGATGAGTCGATCAACTGATCAAGGGGGTAATAATGCAATTTGTTACGTCAAGGTTCGTGTCCGTTTCGTTCGTTCGTTCAATGAAATGGACGTGATGATTATTCGACACTTTTCGTGAGAATCATTGAATCATATTGATCTCATTGTGTAATGTAATTTCAGCTATTGCTGTAAACAATTTGTATTGAGCTGCGTCTTAGACCGGAAGCCGACAAGAATTTGTTGGTAAAGACTAGGCAGATAAATTAATGAACTATATCTACCACATTTTGTACCAAATTCCTAATGTATTTTCTTTCAGTGAATAAAATGTATATCTATTAATACAAGACTTTTTGTTTTATAGTATAATTACTCAATTATCTTGCTTCAACGAATAAAAAATTAATGTCTTCAGTAAACAACACTATAATGCTGTTTTTCTGCGTCGTAGAATTGCCTGCATCCTGGCTGTTCCCACGTGTTATGGAATTATAATAAACAATGTTGCGAGCATTAAGTGACCTTGTATCATTTTTTTAAAACACATATAGGCCATGTTCTGTTTTATTTTGTTGAGGATTATTCCGCGAATGTGTTTTTACTTTTTTAAATAATAAAGTAATTAATGCCTCATGAAGAAGATCTTCTAATTTATAAGGCATTCATAATCAAAGCTGCAGCATTACTTAGATGTTTTTCACCGTCAGAAATGTATGGCAAAAGCAAACACCACCATCATTCTTGTGAAGCCTGCTAGCAGCTGTCTAGCTGGGTAGGGGATAAATTAAAACAATACCAGTTAAACACCAAATATTTTTATTAGTCACTTAACACTTAATACAATCACAAATTCACCACTGATCACTATTCACTTCGATTCGTTTCGTTGTATCGTCAAAATTAGACTGACTGCTCTCGCCAACCCGACGACTATTTAAATGTCGACTGATCTTTCGAGAGATTTCCACAACATTTTTGAACCTTCTTCGAAGCTCAATAATGGAACATTCTAGGATTATTCTCGAATCTTCTACTCAATTCCATAGTAGAACATTCTAGTCTCGAACGTAATCTAGAATGTTCTCGTAAAATAACCAACGTAACACTAACAATAATAAGTGTTATTTGTAACAAGCAGGGGGACCGTGTGCCACCCATCCTCCTAATACCTTAATACTCTTAATACCTTTAATCTCGTAGTTGCTAACTAAGATATTCTTGAGTTGATAAATGTTATCCCGAATAATACAAAAGTAAGAAGTCAGTACCTACATAACCCTTTAGCGAAACAATAAAAAAACATGATTGCCAATCAAATTAAAATTAATTATTCAACGCAACTGTCAGTATAAAAACAACTTCCGAGCTAGCTTTCTTAATAGTGAGCCACGACCATTTACCAATAGCTTTTTAGCTTTTTTTGCCAATACGAGTAGTAATAAAAGAGTTTACTGTTCCTGACAATGAATATCTTCAAAAATAAACCCAAAATACCGACCGAATCTCTGATGTATACAGAGACACCTTCAACGGAACTGATCGAGAAGTACAACCAATTCTGGTTCCTCTGCTGCTGCCCAGACTTCTGGGTGAAGGACAAGTTCTCCGATTCCTTCATCAAACTGTACCGACCAACCATGATCGTCATTCACTTCGTCATGGTGGTGTTCTGTGTTTCTTGCTTCGTGTCTCTCTGGACACAACACGACCTGTCGCAGAGCCAGGAGTCTGACAGACTTGCGTACGCAGCATCCGCTCCTGTCATCACAATATTCTACCACTTCGTCCTCCTGTACTACACCGATGACATTAGACAGGTGCTGTATAAACTGGCGGTGGTACTGAAGGCAGACCACGACGACAAGAAAGCTGAAGAGGAAATGATAAAGCAATCTAAACTGCAGAATGGGATATTCTTCTCGTCTTGCGTCTGCAATATGGTCTTTGTTGGCTTGTATAATTTTTTTCAGGCTGTTACTAAGGGTATGTATTATTGGTAGACATAGGATATTATTATTGTTAAGCCATCTCCGTATGACAGCTACACGGGCTACGGTCACATAAACTCGACGATACAGGCGTAGCTAATTGTAGCAGTAACGGACTATGCTTATAAGTCTATCGTAGCTCGTAGCTGTAAAATAAGATTCGACGTCAGTCGTAGCTACAAAGGACGAGCTACGGCTGGCGTAGCTCGTAGCTGCATATGATAGCTACGTCGTAGCGCGTAGCTTCAAAACACAAAGCTACGGTGACAGCTCGTAGCCGCTACGAAAACTAATATTTCTTTTCACCAGAACTGGTTTTCTGGTTGTCAGACGAGACGTTCATTACGTGCATAACGGCGTGGCCGGACATCGAGGACCACTCGGCGCCAGCGGGGGTCACGCGGGTCATCGTCTACTTCCTCTGGTTTGCCCACGTGGTCCGCAACATGGGCGTCTTCCTCATCGTACACACTGTTCTCCTCGGCTTGGGTCAGCAGTACAAGAATCTTCAGGGCTACTTCGAAGACTTGAACAAGATATTCGAAAAGAGAGATCTGAGTCAGGAAGAGAAGGAGATCAAGTTTGAACAAATGTTTATTAAAGGAATCGAACAACACACGCTTACACTGTGGTGAGTTTTTGTCTCCTAAAAGTTACGTATAAAACTATGTTTATGTTGTTTATCAAATGACTTCATTCCAAGGTAAAGACACTTGCCCAATAAAGCGTGAACTAAATACTTATTTTTCACTATTTTAAAGTTGTTTAGACTGAAAGAATGCTTCTAATATTATCCGTTCCTAGCTTTCCGCTATTCCAATGTTCCTTTTTCGGTTCTCTGCTGTAATTCTCATATGCTCATGATGTACTGCTTGAGGTATCTGTTAAAACTTACGAGTACGAGGTCGTTTTGGCTCGCACTCACGCAGGCACTTTATTTTGTGTCCTAACACCACTGCTCTTGAAATGGTGAAGGAAAACATTGCGATGTCCTAGTAGGTATTGTAGGTACACCAAAAATACGAAGACATGCGACATCCACCAACCCGCACTGGCTCACGTGGTGGATTACAGCCTTCTCCCTGTCATAGAGATAAGGCGTGTATGCCAGCAGTGGGAACCTCATAGGCTGATGAAACTGTTATGTTATGATTGTAGGTGCGTGGACGAGACTCAGCGAACGTTTCAAATAACGTTCAGTGCTCACGCGATGCTGTGGTGTGGACTGCTCATATCTATCCTGCCCGAGGTGCTGGTAAGTACGTCATTTTCATCTAAGGCTTTACAGCCGCGGCTGGGCTTTAGCCCGCTGGTGGTAAATACTAATGGTATAGTGCACAGAGTACTTTTACTATGTTTAATGCAATAATTGTGCTCGGCTTTTCAAAAATAATTAAATCTTTATAGAATATTGAAACAAACGCTATCCAGTGAAATAAAATAAAAAATATTAACCTTTTTTAATAAACCTGTTTACTTTTACGGTACTGTTCGTTGCATAAAGATCTCGTTTGTGTTGATTTTAATAAATTTTTTTCCTATAGAACAATAACGTTCATTCGCTGACGATGCTGGTGTCGAACGCGCCGCGCGTGGCTGCCGCGCTCGTCGGGCTCGGCTACTTCATGTGGCCCGCCGGGGACATTACTGTTGAGGTTAGTCATTTGTTTCATTTGTAATGATAACATTATGATCCCTGAGAACGCCAAGATCTAGAAAAAGGAAGTCTTACCTTGGTGTACCAAGGTAAGACTTCCTTTTTGAAGTTATAAAAAGATTTGTGATGACATAGAATACAAATAATTATTTTAAGAAGTATCTAGTTCCCTGAAGAAAGAGCACAATATCTCATATCCCAAAGTTTTGAGCCTATCGTAGCGCCACTCAAATGTTCAGAACTTCCAATAACGACATTTGTGCAGTTATTGATAGGCCCATTGACTGGTGGCTCAGGCAACCCGGACAGATGTGTAAGTTTGTGTAAATTATTTCATCACCACTGCTCCCGAACCGGTGAAGGAAGCCGACATAACCTAGAACAAAAACTTCAAAGACATGTGACATTTGCCAACCCGCACTGCAGAACTGGACTGGTGTGGTGAATAACAGCCAACTGCCTCTGATAGAGAGGCTACTGTGTCCTAGCAATGAGAACGTTATAGGCTAATTCGCCATATAGGCGTTATAGGCTATTATTTTAATTTTTATTTTTTTTATTTCGTTGTATTTTTTTTTTAATTTTAGTTTAGTTTTATTATTACTTTTATAATTTTGTTGTAGCTACTGTAAATGTAACCATTTTTTTGTTTGATGTTTTGTCCTGTGCGGGCTAATAAATACTTTTTCTTTCTTTCTCTCTAATTATCTGTGATCGGATTAAGTAGAGATAATGTACCTACAGTTCAAGGAACAGTAACGAAAAGTAGGGTCTACCTTACGACATTTTTTTTTTCCGAATATTTGTAATATTCTGACTGGTCATAAGATTGGTAGAGGTTGATTTATGTTTACGTTTAATTCCAATAATTGTACAAAATGAATAGTTGGTATGAAACCTATAAATTGTTTTTTTACCTTGTTAGTTCTAACTATTAAAGCTGGTATGAAAATTAAATTAGCTTCCGCACTTACTTACGGCGTTCAAACGAAGATAAGGAAAATACCTTTAATTTTAAATTTAAAAAAATCTTGCTGCTTTTTTTTTAAACAGAAACAGTAAGTGAATTCGATAGTTGTTTTACCTTATTAATTTTAGTTGTACGAATGTAATATTAAGACATTCGGAACAAATATTCCGAAAAAAAAATTGTCGTAAGGAAGTCTCTACTTTTCGTTAACTTTAGGCACATTAGCTGTATCTACCTATTCCGATCACTGCTCATTATGCTATTATTGACGCTATTTTTCTAGGCTTCTTATCTGCCCAACGCAATGTACGGCTCCGGGTGGCAGGGTTGCCACGACAGATCCTCACGAGTCAGGAAGCTGGTCGTTTTGGCTATGATGCAAGCACAGGTATACTTTCATAAAGTTGATAATAATATAATTTCAGAAAAGTTTATGAACGAACCATACACACACTTATGCTGTTGATAAAAGTAGCCTTAGCAAGAATACCCAACCTCAAAATATGGTGTTATTTGCTGATGACACTTCTCTAATTTTTAACGGTTAGACGGGCCCAAAATCTAGACGACGTGAATAATGCCCTACTTCAGGTCCAAAAGTGGTTCACAGCAAACAATTTAGTATTAAACGAAAAAAAAACTAAATGCATAAGAATTCCTTTACCGAATGTTAAAAGTAGTGATTGTGATATAATATTGAATAAAGAGAAACTTGAATTCGTAGATAAAACGGTTTTCCTGGGGATTACGCTTGATTCAAGGCTACAATGGAGTTCTCATTTAACATCTCTTGCGGGGCGGCTAAGTTCAGCAGCATATGCTATTAGAAAAATGCGTCAATTTACTGATGTAGATACCGCTAGACTGGTCTATTTTAGTTAATTTCATAGTATAAGGTGTGGCATTTTGTTATGGGGACGGGCTGCAGACATTCAGTCAATATTTATTCTGCAAAAAAGAGCCATCAGAGCCATATACTCGTATAATCTTCGTAGGTGCGATTCTCTAAGGGAACTGTTTAAAGACATAAACATCGTGACGGTACAATGTCAATACATCTACGAAAATATAATGTACGTAAGAAAAAATCTGCATCTTTTTAGTAAAAGAGGTAACAGACACAATTACAGAACTAGAAATAGGGACTAATTAGTTCAGCCAGGCTTCAGACTCCCCTGTACGGGGCCCCGGTGTGGGCCTCTGACCTGACGGCTGGCAGCATCGCGATGCTGCGAAAACCGCAGAGGGCGATGGCCGTCAGATCTTGTGCACTGGCCGGGTCGCCACCCTGGGACCTAGAGGCTGGGGTCGCTTCCTCGCGTCACTGTACCGGTGGCGCGAGGAAGCGCGGACGCGAGGGCGTGAACCGATGCAGCGAGAGATCGATCTGCGTCGGTCTCAGCTCCGCGAGGTCCTCGTGGCGGAGTGGCGGGATAGGCTTTTGCGCCCTACCGCCGGCCTCCCTACCATTGAGGCGATCCGACCAGTGCTCGAGGAATGGCTCGAGAGGAGGCACGGCTCCCTGTCGTTTCGGGCGACGCAGGTGTTCTCGGTGCATGGTTGCTTCGGGAAGTACCTGTGTCGCATAAACAGGGAGCCGGACGCTCGGTGTCATCACTGCGTCCAGTGTCTGGAGAACACGGCGTGGCATACGCTGGCAGACTGTGCCGCATGGGAGGAGCCGCGCCGTGCCCTCATAACAGAAGTCGGAACCGACCTGACGCTGCCGGCCGTTGCTCGTTCGATCATCTCACAGAAGGAGGCTGTGGAAAGGTTGAGGGAAGTCGAAACCACTCTCCCGACCCGCAGCAGACGTACCGGGCATCGGAGGAGGGCGGACAGCGCCCTCTTCCAGCCCCCCTAAACGGGTCCAGAGGGACGGTGGACTTGGGGACGTCCGCCGCCCCCCTATATAACTGGACCCGAGGCGGTGGCGCGTAGTGTTCCACGCACGCCCCTTACCGAGGTCGCGGGGGGAGTACACCTCAATCCCCTCGCAGAATTGAGGAGGCCCGCGGATGCGGGCCGGCACTAGCCGGGGATCGTGGAAGGCGCACTAGTTTCCATTATCCCCGGTGCAAGTGTGGGATGGGAACACCGGGGTGGTTTTTAGTCAGTTTGAGTCTGACAGACCCCTCCGCCTGCCCCAGGGCGGGGGACATCCGTGAGGATTTTCCACCCCGAAACCAAAAAAAAACATCTCTTAGTTGCCACGGCTTATTTGAATTAGTTATTTTTATTTTTTGATTTGTCTTTTTTGTTTTTACTATGGACACTTAACGTGCACATCTTGCTACATCGTTCTCACATAATGTACCATCTCAATATGAATGATGTAACCAAGGTTTTGTAACAATATGGTGATTTAAATAAGGGTGTCCATAGAGTTTCTTTCCCGTTCTTCTCCATAGAGATCTACGCTAGGGAATGGGCAACTACAGTACTTTCACAGTTTTTGTCTTGTGACTGGGACTGTAGCTACATTTCATTGTTATCTTTGTTTCGACAGTTCAAAAGTGTCTGTAACTGGCCTAATTGAAATAAATGCTTTGATTTGATTTGATTTGAATGTCTTGAGGTTTTAAAACCTGTCCAACTGCTATTATGTTTCGTTGCAGCGGCCTATCGAACTGAAAGCTTTTGGACATTTGACATTCTCCTACGAAACCTACGTATCGGTAAGTTTTTTTAATACTGACAGTGACTAAGTAGTTATTTATTGTTTATTTATTAACAAAATTATTTTTTTCAGATCGTTAAGTTGTCGTACTCCCTCTTTTCTGTATTGTATTAAACTTTTTCTGTATCCAGATTTCGATGTTTTAATGTACTTTTCAATTTTAATATTTTACTTTATTAGATCATTCCAAACCATCGCATATCTATATAATTTTAAATATTGGCGCACCTACTCGAGCGTTTATCTCTTTTATCCATTTTAATAAATCTTACACAAATATTTGGCGTTTTTCATTTATTATCAAAAGTCGATATAAAACTTTTTTGCTTTCGGCATTGTTGCTTTCATAATTTTATTATTTTGATAGAATATAAGATCACCTTTCTTAAACAAGTGTTCTGTAATTTATTTTCCGCACAGAAAAAAAAAAATTTTTTTGTCCATCCTTTAAAGTACTTTAATGAATAGGACAACTTTGTATGTTCACAAATTGCTGTAAGTTCTTTGGCATAATTGGATGCAATTGAAACCATTTGGTTTGAAGTCAAAGTAAATAATGAAAGGGAAATTGTTCACGTAGTTACACATGCAGGTATATTTATTTGTGCAATATCCACAATATTATATTACTTGATACGCTTCGTAGCACACGCAAAGCAAAATAAAAGAAAGACGTCAATTCAGAATGGATCGTACAATGAGCAAAATCAAACAAAACGAAATGACAAAACTCTTAGATAAACTAAACACGATTGGTTTCATATTCGGGTTGAAAGATATCTGGTTTACGGATATCAAGCCTTCCAGCAGATTCATCTACTTCTTTATCAAGTTCGAATACATTATAAATATGATTAATGTGTTCTACGCCTTGTCTGTTCTAGGATCTTTTTTTACTCAGAAGAATTTGTCAGAGAAACAAGCAACGGATAGGTTGATGTTCAGCATAATTCTTCCTGGAAACATGATCATGTACTATTTATCACTGTTTTATAAGCATGAGACCAGAAACCTTCTGTACCACCTAGTTGTAGTCTTGAAGGAACGCCAGAATGATGCTGACTTGGAACGAGAGATGATTATGAAGATAAAAGTATTTTCAATGAGTTTAAGTGGTCTCGTTTGTATAGTGGCTGTGTCTTTTGGCTTACACGCTCTGTATCGAGTGGTTACTGCAGGTGGGATGTTTATTTCAAATTAAGAAAGATTTATGGTACCTCTTGTTGACGTTTGGTCATTTTCTTTGATAACTGCATGTTTTTTTGTTTTTGCATGAATAAACATCTATGGAAAAACCTGACAATGAAGTTTCTATTTTCATAGAATCATTCAAATTGTTACCTGATCTGACTTTCTTCAGGTGAGAACTTCATCACCATCACATCAGCCTGGCCGGACGTCCACGACACGTCTATAGCAGCCGGTGTGATGAGAGCGTTTCTCTACCTCTGGTGGTTCCCCTACGCAGCCAGGATCATGTTCACCTTCCTCATGCTGGTAACAATGATGCTCGCCGTATGCTACCAGTTCAAGAACCTGCAGATGTATTTCTACAGCCTTGATGATATCTTCAGCGATAGACGGCTGAGTCAAGCGGAGAAGGAAGTGAAGTATGAACATGCGTTTAAAGTTGGGGTTCAAATGCACTCACTGACGTTGTGGTAAGTTGACAATTTGTGATCAAATGACTTTTACAATACCTACAAGTTTGAAACACTAATTATATGTGATGTTTCTCCTCACGCCTTTTGCCCATGGGGTAGGAGCAGGTGGGAGGACTTGCAGCGAAAGTATTTTATCTAGTACGCAACTTGAAGAGACATATTATGTTTTACAATTATTGATGCATTTCATTCAAGCAGTTATTTCATTGCCAGGTGTAAGAAGCAACACCTGCACGTTAGTAAGGAGATGTTCGCTGTAGAGGTATTGCTGTTCTTCGGCATGCTGTTGACTCAACTTATAACTTTACTGGTGGGTACCACATTTGCACACAACCCCAGAGTTCGTAACCTTCGTGAGCTACGCCGTAGCACTGATCGTAACGATGCTACGGCGTACTCATGAATTTAGAACTATTTTACAGATTATTTGTATGCAGGCAATTTTTTTTACAATTCTCATTCCTAAGACAACACATGATCACCTCGACCCATTCGATTCGACGGTATTCGTTGAGCACCAAAGCTGACCCAAAACAATGACACAAATATATTCCGCTACTAGATGAATCTTGGGAACCTCAAATCAGCTCGAATTGTGCCGAGCCGGCCCAAACGTGCGAGCGAAGTTTACCGATTGGCACGAGCTTAAGAGGAGCCGAGTATGAATATACCACCTTCTTGGGGGCTCTTGTAAACTCTTCTTAGTCTAATATTATGAAGAGATAAGTTTGTAAGTTTGTAGGGGTTATTCTTCGGAACAATTAATCCGATTCCGAAATTATTTAGGGAAGTTACATTACATTATCCCTGAGTGTTATAGGTTATATATTTAAAAAGTTCTTGTGGGATAATTAATTATGTATGAACTGGATCTATGAGTAACTATGATTATGTCATAGTTGATGTAATATGATTCGTTGCTTGTTGTATTGTTTCAGAGCGGTGCGCGTAATTTGGCGCAGCTGACGACGATGGTGTTAATGTCGATATCAACTTGTTTGTCCTTTGGGTTCTTCATGTGGAATGGTGGTGATATTACAATAGAGGTAAGTGAAATATTCGATAGCATTTAGAAGGTACCTGCAGGAATCTGCTTCTTTCGTAAGGAGTCTATTCAGCAGTGGTGCAATGGTGGCCCAGTTTTTATGCATCCCAGCTTTGTTTATCTAATATACCTAGTAAACAAAAAGTTAATACCTACTTTGAATTTCAGGCAGCCAAATTATCCGATGCGATGTACAGTTCCGGCTGGCACAACTGTTACGGACAATCATCTGTTCGCATCAGGAAGCTGGTGGTGAACGCCATGAGGCAGGCTCAGGTGACCTGCTACAATTCTATCACAGTTATGTTTAGCAAAGAGAATAAAGATCACTGCTGAGGGTCGTGGCACTCGTGGCTAAATGTTATTAACAGCCGCACGGCTTGAATTTGTAAGCAGTACTTGCGGAGGTTGATCCGTGACCCATTCCATTCCGACTGATTATACCGCCGTACCTCGGAAAGTACGTTAAGCTGGTGCTTGGTCCTGGCTGTCATTTGTAGACCTTTGCCAGTGGACGTGTAGACATGCCCGAAATTCTGACAGCCAGTCTTACCAAGGGGTATCGTTTGACCCAGTTACTGGGTTGTGGAGGTCAGATAAGTGTCGCTTCATGAAAAATACTGTTACCAGCTTATTCTCTGCTGTTAAATAGTTAAGTCTGGCGTCTGATTAAGATTAACCTCTTATTTTTTCAGGAGCCGGTGGTGTATACGGCTCTAGGAGTCATAAAGTTCTCATACGAATCATACGTTACTGTAAGCATTATTCATTCGAAGCCTCACCCCTTTTACTTATAACTTTATTTTCTTTTGCTAACTACGTTTTGAGCAGGTATAGCTTAGCATTCCTACTGCTAGCCTGTATCCTAGCTCCCGTTCCTTCTCCGGTGAGAAGACTGGCTCTAAGACAGGGAGAGTGCTGTAAGCTAATTAATTATTATTTGTGTGATTGCAGCTTGTGAAAATGCCCTACACAGCCGTGTCGGTGTTCTACTGAATCTACAGCAGGAAAAGAATGCAAAAAATATGGAAAAAAATGAAAAATGCAATGTTACGCTTTCTTGAGTCTATTTAACTTAATTTCATTTATCAAGCACCTATGGTACCCACTAAAACTCATCGGTTTTGGTATTTATTCATTTACATCAATAAAGATTATTTTAATAATTTAAATGTTTCTCCCATTGCAACGCTATGTATATATATATTTAACCCCGGAGATCTCAAACTAAAATCTCTACCTACTTACCAATCAATTTCTTCATAGGTTAATCCCTTATCGTTTATCAGGCCTTGAGATCTAATTAATTTATTTATGAATAAAGGTCTACCAACAGCTTCTGGGTACATCATATCCTAAATAAAGGTTCCACAGTCTTGGCCTTACACAGTCGCCAATTACTGGTCAACCAGCATTCACAAAAACAAGGGATAACATAAAAAGAATATAAAACTAAAAAGAGTTGCTTTAAAAATGAAATAAAACTAAACTATACAACTACACAACTAAACAAAAAATATTAGTGCCAGAACAGTAAAAATGAGATCAAAACTGAGATCATTACCATCAATTTAAAAAAAAAAAAAACAAAGTAAGAAGTAGTAAAATGAAATTAAATAAAAAAAAAAACATAATAGTCATGATTTTCGGGAATCCATTAATTGGGCTCTAAAGATTTTTGTGGAATCATGGTGAATGTCAACATCGGGTGAGGATTTGATGATAGAATTCATCTCTCTACTGAGTCTGTTAAGTGGCGAGTATACCCCAATATTTCTGTTTGTTCCTTGAGTATTGAACAGGTTGGTTAGGGTATCTAGGCATATTGTAAGGTACTTTTAGTCCGATACGCTGAACTAGTTCACTGCAGTCCAATTTATTATTTATTAGTTTGTACAAAAACATGAGATCCTGTATCAGTCGACGGTCGCGCAGACTATTCATTTTATATGTTTGAAGACGTTGTTCATATGGTCACCGGGGAGATATTTCACTGAAGGTATACGCTAGGTGTTTTGTAAAGGCCCTCTGGATGCCCTATGTGAGTGTACTGCATAGTGGGGATTCCACACCACGCTGGCAAATTCTAAATGGCTCCGAAGTAAGGCGTTATAAAGTACAGTTTTTGTTCGTACCAGCTTAAAACGTTTTGTACTTCTCTTAAGAAATCCTAGCAACCGTGCAGATTTCGTAACGATGTTATCGATATGGCTTCTGAAGTTAAGTTTACTGTCCATGATGACGCCAAGATCGCGGACCTCATTAACGGATTCCAATACTGTTCCTTTTATTTTGTATGAGACAGTATTGGATTGCTTTTTCCTAGAAAATCGTATGTGGCTACATTTTTGTACGTTAAGCTGCATGTGATTCAGGTTGCACCAATGCCCAGTTCTGTCTAAATCCTCCTGAATTAGGGAAGCATCTTCATCTGAGGTGATAGTTTTGTAAATTTTTAGATCATCGGCAAACATTAGGTATTTACAGTGTTGGATTTTATCTGCAATGTCATTAATGAAGAGCGAAAACAGAACTTGTGCAAGATGAGAACCCTGAGGAACTCCTGAGTCAGCATAGTACGGGTAATATTCATAACCATTAACAACAAGAATTTGCGATCTACGGGATAAATAAGATGAAAACCAGTTTAATAAAGAGCCATGTATGCCATTGTATTCTAACTGTGATAGTAGCAGAGAATGGTCAACTTTATCAAACACACTGCTAAAGTCCGTGTGCACGGCATCTACTTCTAATCTTTTGTCAAGAGCTAGGGTTACATCAGAAACATACTCGACAAGGTTTGTTTCTACACTGCGACCAGCTTTAAAACCATGCTGACTTTGTGAAATAATTTTATCAATGTGGTGAGTAATGATTGGACAGACAAGAGATTCAAAGATCTTTGGAAAACATGATAATATTGAAATGGGGCGGTAATTTTTAACATTAGCAGGATCTCCTTTCTTGAAAATCGGGACGATTCTTGCGCTTTTCCATACCTTAGGGAAAATTCCTTCGGCAAGAGAAGAATTAAAAATTAACTGCAACGTCACACTGCAAGTTCATGGCAGCATCGTTTTATTAACAAAGGTGGTATGGAAGCCAGCCCCTTTTTAATTTGAGCTTGTTAAAAATATGCATTTCAGTAAACTTAATAGTACTTACGACAGAATCTATACCTGAAAATCTATTAGAAGTGTTATTATTAATAACTGGGTTTTGACTGAAAACAGACACAAATGATCTGCAAAAAAGTTAACAATATCAGGACCACAACTAGCGACCCTATCATTCATAAACATTTATCTTTTATGTACCGCCAGAAAGCTTTAGGGTTTTTGGGAATATCGTTTTCAATTTTACTTTTATATGTATTCATCATTCATCATCATTTCAGCCGAAAGACGTCCACTGCTGGACATAGGCCTCCCCCAAGTGTCGCAACACTGACCGGTCCTGTTATATGTATTGTAACAGTTATTTATTAATGTATACGCGAAGAAGTATGGAATGTATAAGCGACTGCGAAGTAATTCAAAGGTCTGTCTCGCGGATTATTATATTTGCGGTATTTTTGTCTAAATTTCTCTTTTTCAGCCAGGGCCCTAATAAGTGAGGCAGTATACCCAGACGGATATTTAGATTTTTTCTTAGTATATTTGGGTACAGAATTATCAATAGCGCTCTGTACTCGTAGAAGGCGTCGACCCGTTCGTTAGCACCAACACATTTATGGAAGGCATCATGCCAATTTATACTTTTAAGATAAATTTTGATTTGTGCGTAGTCAGCTTTAAAAAAGTTGTAACCGGAGCGATATTTTGTTTTTAATTGGTTTGACAGTGGAATAGATATAAGCAAATTTGGATGATGGGAGTCCAGTTTACTGAGCAGGTCATTAGGCTTAGTAACTGTTACATCTGTTATGTTACTTAATACTAAATCTAAAAATCTGTTGTCGCATTATGGATAGTATTAAATTGGTGGAGTTCATTAACTGACAAAAAGTCTACAAATGAGTAACCCAGTGCATTTTCATAGTTGGATGGTGAAAGATTTAGGTCATCATCTTTCCTGTTCCACTCGATAGAACCCAAGTTAAAATCCCCAAGAATCACAACATCATCAACATTATTGAGCACGTTATTAACATTATATATTATCTGTTTTCTTTAGAAATGAGTGCAGTAATGGTTTTGATGTTATTTGTTTGATTGAGATGTGGCTGATGGATGGCATATCTGACTCGGAATTGTTTGATGCCGGTATACCGGTATCTTGTGTGGAGACGAGACCGGGACTACACTCATACTGGCCAAACGAGGGGAGGAAGGGTTTTAATTGCAGTTAAGCGTGACCTTGCCGCTGACACCTGCAGCGAATGGCGCTCGTCTGCGGAGGATTTGTGGGTTACGTTAACGTTGCATCATAAGAAACCCAGAGTATGTTATAAAATGCACATTTGTGTTGTATATGTTTGCTGTCAGAATCATGGATATTCTTTTACGGCGCAACTGAGTAACTTTACAGACAAAGTATTTGAAATTACCCTCAATCGTCCGTCTGACAAATTTGTTGTCTTAGGAGATTTCAACCAACCTAATATTATATGGCAGCGGGCCGGCGGGCGTCGGACTATCATTATACCCTACTAATGTTCAAGGCAATGTCCAGACTAGTTTAATTGATAGTCTTAATACGAATAATCTAACCAATACAATAGTCAATCGAACATCGATGATAGAATCCTCGACCTGGTTTTTTCTAATGATGAAGTTGTCGTCAGCCACTGTGATGATCCACTGGTGCCTGAAGATCCTCATCACAGAGCCTTATGTGTTACCGCGGAATTCGTTGAACTGCATCGACTGCCATGTCGGTCCTACGTAAAATGTTTATATAAGTCTGCCAATTACGAGAATATAAAAGGCGAGTTAAATCGTGTAGACTGGCAGTCGGAGTTTAGTAGAAGGTCGATGGATGAAGCGGTAGCTTACTTTTATAGTATATTGAGGAGGCTGCATGCCACGTATATGCCGACAAAAACTGTCGTCCCTAAATCAAAATACCCTCTCTGGTATAAAAGTTCGCTGATAAAAATCTTAAAGGAAAAGGCTACATTTCACACTAAATTTAAGAAGTACGGGAACTTTTCTGAACATCAATCGTTCATTATACTCCGTCAACGGGCTAAAGACCTGGAGGGGGTTTTGTTTGACGAATACATAGCTAAAATAGAATCTGATATTCGCGACAATCCGCGGTCCTTTTGGAGATACGTTAAGTCTAAGCAAAAATCTTGTCCTTATCCCTCAGTGATGCAATTTGGCCAGGTTACGTCCACTGATAGTGACGGAATTTGTGATATGTTTGGTGATTGTTTTTACGCTAATTTTCTTGATAATACTAGCAATGCCAACAGTCATGACAACATGCAAGATATAAGCCAGGTGGAAATACGACTAAGTGAGGTTTGTAGGCTGCTAAAAGAAGTCGATGTAAACAAGTCTGCGGGTCCAGATGACATATCGCCCATATTCATCGTCAACTGCGCCAAGGATCTATCTGTGCCTCTTTCTATCCTGTTTGAAAAATCTCTTGCTACTGGCGTGGAGCCTAAGGTATGGAAGTCGGCATATATAACACCGATACATAAAAAAGCGTCAAGGACATTGGTCGAAAATTACCGACCCATTTCGAAGCTGCGTGTGTTTGCTAAAATTCTGGAGAAAATTGTGCATGCACAGGTTTCTTCGGCACTCAAGCACATCTTAAGAGAAAACCAGCATGGCTTTGTAAGGGGTCGGTCAACCTCGACTAATCTCATTGTCGGTAGTGACTACCTCTCCGAGTGTATGTCACAAAGGTCCCAAGTCGATGTTATATATACTGACTTCAGTAAGTATTTCGATCGTATAGATCATGTGATCCTGTTGCGATAACTTTTATCGGTGGGTATCAGGGGCGATCTTTACCGGTGGTTCAAGTACTATGTGGAGAACAGATGTCAGACTGTAGTTCTGAGTGGATACTGCTCTAAGCCTATGAATGTCCCATCAGGGGTTCCCCAAGGATCCTTGCTAGGGCCACTATTATTTAATATCTTTATCAACGATATCTCCTCTTCATTCCGGTATTCAAAATTGTTGCTGTACGCTGTTGCGTTGTTTTCATACGATTCGCTTTCCGTTCCGATTCCGTTCATTGAAAATGTCGATCTCAGCCTCCTGGCTGCAAATAGTAATTTGTCTCTTTGGTGCTATATAAAATTAAGTCTATCTTAAATTTTCTGTTTCTGATCCATATTTAAAAACTACATGTGGAAACTTGTAATTGGCCATAATATTTTGTTTAAATTATTACTCACTGTCTGTTTAGCTGTAAGTTTTCCTAAAAACGAAATAAATAAATTATTTAGGAAGCACTGTAGAGAGTCCAGTTTGACAGGCGGGGGCATTTAGATAACACATAGTGCAATTTTTTCATTCGTACAGATTTAATTTTATTAGTAACAGCAACCATAACCCTTCCCCCATCTTTTTTGGATACCTTAGAACTTAATCTATCTCTACGATATACTACGTACCGCGGGTCAATGAACTCTCCATTAGTTAAATTAGGGTTTAACCAAGATTCAGTAAATGCTATTACATCATAGCTAGTAAACAAAATATTTTTATACTCGCAGATATGTTCAGTTTTAGTTCTCATTCCACGTACATTTTGATAATAAATATCAAGCATTGCGGATACAAATAACGCGAAGAACACTTTTGTAACACATAAGTAAACTTAATTCTAAATTGCTATATCTGTCGTTTTAATTAGTTTTAAGCTATCCAGATTGCGAATATAGATAGGCTTCGAACAAATATCTTTCCGTACAAGAATTCTGATGAAACTAGTGTGTTCTACGCTTTAATTATCTGTTAGCATAGAGCATACTTCCTCTATACAAAGACAATATTTTCACTCTCTCTTGTCAAAATGTCATCAAGGTGAGAACACGTTTTTCTCTAATAATTTATTCTAAACCCATTTATATGTGCCTATTATGTTAAGAACAAATATGTATTGATTGCTCGCTATTCGTGAACTGCTTGATAACAAGAAATACAGGAATAGTTACCAGAACATCTTTTATTTAAGTCTCACCGCATGCCACCTAGATTGCCCATAGGAGATTGCATGGCCAGTGGCCACCTCTTCTTTATAACTTGCTTCACAGTGCAGACAACCACTCTGTTCAGATAGTCCGTAATAACAGGTTATGGCCCCAAAACCCAGAAAAGTTATAAAGTGATTACGAGTGCACGCGGGCAAAACATAACCTCATTTTTTGGCTGTGGCGCGGTGGTGATTTTGCGTAGGTGGTGTGGCTTGAAAATGGCCCCGCCTAGTCATCAAGAAGCGAGCAATGGAAATGCTGCTTTGCAAGGTAACTATGGCTTGTCATCGTCTATAGAAAAATTGGAAGGAGTAACTAACTATTTGAATTGGAAATTTGCAATCAGAATGCTGCTTACCATGGATGGCTTGTGGAATGCAATCGAAGGCACGGAGACTGATCTGATGAAGGATCAGCGTGCTTTGGCGCGTATAGCTTTGAGCATCAAGCCGGCACTTTATCAGTATATCAGGAATGCTACTACAGCAAAAAGTGCATGGAAAAATTTAGCTGATATATTTGAAAATAAGGGCTTGTTACGGCGTGTGCTACTTTTGAGACAGCTGCATAGAATTGAATATACTCAGTTTTCAAATATGTCTGAATACATACAGGGTGTCATGACCCTCGTGCAGCAGCTCTCGGATATTGGCCGTAAGACTGATGATGCTGAAGTCGCAGAGATCTTATTGAGCGGTCTACCTCAGGAATTCGAATACTTGGTTTCTAATCTTGAAACAGTATGTTTAACCAATAATCTCACCAGCGAGATTGTACGAACTCGACTATTACAAGAAGAGCTGCGTAGGAGTGATGGTGCATCGAACAATAACAACAAAGCTTTAATTTCGAAGAACTCTTCTAAGAAGAAGACTATGGTCTGTCATTACTGCAATAAGCCTGGGCACATCAAGGCCAAATGCTACAAGATGAAGAATGACAAGAAGAATGAGTCTACAAGCTTCGCTTCAGCTTTGTTTGTTCATCAAAGTAGTGCATGGTTCATCGACTCCGGTTGTACATCTCATATGACAAATTGTAAAGACAATATGGTGAATTATAAAGACTTTAATTGTAATCAAAAACACACTACAGTTGCTGTAGCAAATAATGAACAATTAAGATGTAGTGGTGTAGGAGATTTAATGGTTAACCTTGGAAATGAGGTAAGACAACTTAAAAATGTTTTGTATGTGCCACAGATAGCCACTAATTTAATGTCAGTAAGTAAATTTATAGAAAGTGGGCTTACTGTTGTATTTGATGGTAATGGGTGCAGTATTTATGATGGTAAAGTCTCTGGCAATCCTATAGCTCTTGTGGGATGTGAGAATGGAATTTATAAACTAAATTGTAACATTGTAAAGCCTTTGCACAACAAGGTGTATTCTTCCAAACTTTTGAGTAGTGTGCAAAAGACAGAGAGTACCGCAGTAGCTGTGTCTACTGAGCTGTGGCATCGCAGGTTAGGACATTTAGGTCTGAGAAGTATGAGAACTCTGAAAGGTCATGTGTCTGGAGTAATGTTTCAGGATAATACCCAGGACAGTTTGAAGAAATGCATACCCTGCCTTGAGGGGAAGCTGTCAACACAGCCGTTTCCCAAAGGAGAGGGCAAGCGTGCCGAGCGACCATTGGAGTTGATACATTCGGATGTCTGCGGACCAATGCGCGACTACAGCTGGGGGGGTGCAAAGTATTTGGTTACATTTACAGATGATCACACAAGAAAAACGTTTGGATACCTAATGAAGTATAAATCTGAGGTAATGTCCAAGTTTATTATTTTTAAGGCTATGGTTGAGAGGCAAACTGGATTGAAGATTAAATGCTTACGTTCTGACAATGGTGGCGAGTATGTCAATCATAGGTTTTCTGGATTCTTAAGTAATGAAGGTATTGTACATCAGACTACAGTTCCTTACTCGGCCCAACAGAATGGTGTTTCAGAGCGTCTTAACCGGACACTCATTGAAAAAGCGCGTTGTATGCTGCGGGAGTCAGGTCTTAGTAAGCCTTATTGGGGAGAGGCGGTAAATACTGCAATATATTTGAAAAATCGGTCCCCTACTATGGCTTTGTCTGGACTGATTCCTGAGCACCTGTGGTCGGGATCTAGAGTTGATCTGAGCCACTTGAGGGTTTTTGGTTGCATCGCTTATTCTTTGGAGCCTAAGCATAAGCGTGGTAAGCTTGATGCTAAGAGTAAAAAGTATATTTTTGTGGGGTATAGTGAGACCTGTAAAGGGTATAGACTATCAGATCCAATGAATCCTAGAAAAATTGTGTTGTCAAGAAATGTTGCATTTTTAGAAGATAGGTTTTATAATGGGAATGTAAATGAAAAGGATAATGATGACATTAATAATTATGAAATTATTTTGCAGAATAATTGTTTTGACAAGAGCAATGAATTGGTTATAAATAATGATAATTTAAATAATTCTATTGAAATAAATTCTAGTCAAATAAATTTAAATGAATGTAGTAATGAGGAAAAGACTAGTGATAGAACCAATTCGTTGGAATTAAATGATGGTTCTCAAATTTCAGATACCACAGACGAGGAGCATTACTGCACAGGCAGTGAGGATGAGTCCCGATGTGCAGACTCATCGTCGGCGAGCCACGAGTCTGTGACTGCGTCATCGCCGGACGTGTCTGTTCGAGGGGAAGGAGAGACAAGTACAGAGGTACCCCGGGCTGAGGCTAATACCCGCCCTGTACGAAGTACTCGTTCAATTCCGCCATTGAGGTATCGTGATTATGACATTTCCATGTATGTCGGTAATATTGAGGAACCATCTAGTTATGAAGAGGCTATCTCTTGTTCGGAAGCCACTGAGTGGCGTGCAGCGATGCAGAGTGAGTATGACTCGTTAATTGCGAATGAAGTATGGAAGATCGTGAGTCGCCCTAAAGGGAAAAATGTTATTAAGTCCAAATGGGTATTTAAGCGTAAACACGATGCTTCTGGAAACTTCACAAAGTATAAAGCGCGATTGGTTGCCAGGGGGTTTACACAGAAACATGGGGTCGATTATAATGAGACTTTTTCCCCAGTGGTTAGGCACTCTACTATGCGAATTTTGTTTTCATTGGCAAATGATTTAAATCTCAGTATAGATCACATTGATGTAGCTTGTGCTTTCTTGAATGGTAACTTAAACGAAACAATATTTATGGAACAACCTATTGGTTTTGATAATGGAGATAACTCCAAGGTTTGTTTATTAAATAAGAGTATTTATGGCTTAAAACAAGCTAGTAAAATGTGGAACAGTAAAGTTCATGATTTGTTAAATAATAATGGTTATGTACAAAGTCAATGTGAACCATGTGTTTATGTAAAGAAAGAGAAGAATGATTTAACCATAATTGCTCTATATGTTGACGATTTCTATATATTTTATACTGAGAAGAGTGTTATTCAAAAAGACTTAGTAAAACTGTTAGAAAAAGAATTCAATGTAAAGAACCTTGGCCCATTAAAAAGCTGCCTGGGAATTAATGTAACAAGAGATAGGACAAAAGGTATTTTAAAACTGGACCAGACTGATTATATTAAGAAGTTATTATTGCGGTTTGGTATGGGTAATTGTAAGACTGTATCTACACCTATGCCATTGAATTGTAAATTACTGAAAGCTGAAAATTTAAGCGAGAGCAATGATAATTTCAGGCAATTGTTAGGCTCGTTAATGTATTTAGCTGTATGCACTAGGCCTGATATCGCTTATGCATGTAGCCAGTTGAGTCAATTTAATAACTGTCACGATAACAGTCATTGGCAAGCTGCTAAACGTGTTTTGCGTTATTTAGCGGGGACAATTAATTATAGCTTACTATTTGTAAGAAGTAATAAATTGAGTTTGGCTGCTTATACTGATGCAGACTGGGCTAATGATATAACTGATCGTAAGTCTTATACTGGGTACGTCGTGAAGCTAGGTAATAATACAATAAATTGGGAGTCACGGAAGCAACGCTGTGTTGCTTTATCTACTACGGAGGCTGAATATATTTCAATTTCTGATGTTTGTAAGGACATATGTTTTATTAAGAGTCTGCTGTCTGAGATATTCTGTTTAAATGTAGAGTCAATAGTTTATAATGACAGCCAAAGTGCAATTAAGTTGTTAGAATGTAAGGAGTACTGTCATAAAAGAACAAAGCACATAGATCTCAGATATCATTATGTAAAAGACCTAATAAATAATAATATTGTAAATGTAAATTATTTACAGACTGAAAAGATGATAGCAGATGTGCTTACCAAACCGCTTAGCTCTAAGAAACATGTAGATTTTATTAAAGACATGAATGTATGTGTTGTGTAGCATGTCTGTGTGTATGTGTTTAATTAGGCATGTAATTATTGACTCTTTAGAAATGATAATATAAAGCGTAAGGGGAAGTGATGAAACTAGTGTGTTCTACGCTTTAATTATCTGTTAGCATAGAGCATACTTCCTCTATACAAAGACAATATTTTCACTCTCTCTTGTCAAAATGTCATCAAGGTGAGAACACGTTTTTCTCTAATAATTTATTCTAAACCCATTTATATGTGCCTATTATGTTAAGAACAAATATGTATTGATTGCTCGCTATTCGTGAACTGCTTGATAACAAGAAATACAGGAATAGTTACCAGAACATCTTTTATTTAAGTCTCACCGCATGCCACCTAGATTGCCCATAGGAGATTGCATGGCCAGTGGCCACCTCTTCTTTATAACTTGCTTCACAGTGCAGACAACCACTCTGTTCAGATAAATAAAAATAAAAAAATAAAAAATAAAAATAGCCTTTATTCTACCACAATTTAACAGTTACATAAACAAACTTTCAAAATAATCACAATTAATTAACAAATGATGTATAATTGATTTTATGTTTTAAATTACTACCATTATTGAATAAAAAATTACAAATTATCATTTTCATGCATAAATTAGTATCATTATTGATTAAAAATATAAATTATCATTTTCGTGCATTATTTTTATAGAATTATAATTATTATTTGTTTTTCTTTCATTTAATTTGTGGAAGTCGCCTCTTTGGCGTAGGCCTCCCCCAGCTTCCTCCAGTTGTCTCTGTCCCTAGTCTGTCTTCTCCAGTCTGGTCCACATCTTTCTTTAAATATGTCCTCCCATCGTTTTTTCGGTCTACCTCTACTTCTTTGCCCTTCTCTTGGTACCCATTCGGTTAGTTTTTTGGTCCATCTGTCATTGGTCATCCTGTACACATGGCCTGCCCATTTCCATTTTAAATTTCTTATTTTTTCGAGTATGTCAGTTACTTTCGTTATTCTTCTTATTGTTTCATTATTTATTTTATCTGATAATTTTATTCCTAACATGCTTCTCTCCATTTTCCGTTGGTGTACGGCTAATTTGTGTTCGTCGATCTTCCTCAACGACCATGTTTGGCAACCATATGTTAGGCATGGTAGGATTACTGTGTCATACAGTTTCCTTTTTATTTCAATGTTAATCTCTCTATTTTTCATGACTTCTTTCAAGCTCCAATACTTTTTCCACGCAATTGCAATTCGTCTGTTTATTTCTTTTTCTGTAAGATCTTGGAATGAAATTGACTGACCTAGGTAAATATATTCCGTAACATACTCTATGCTTTCTCCGTTCACTCTAACGGCTTGAACAGTACCATTCGTGATAATTTTTGTTTTTGAGGCGTTTAGCGATAAACCAACTTTGCTGCTCTCTCTCACCAAATCGTTTACCATGCTGTCTAACTGAGTACTCTCTTCAGCAAATATAGCAATATCGTCCGCGAACCGTAGGTGGCTTAGGTATTTTCCATCTATTTTGATGCCTTGTTTTTCCCAGTCGATATTTCTATACACCATCTCTAGAACCGCTGAGAATATTTTTGGTGAGAGTGGGTCGCCTTGTCTTACGCCTTTTTCTATGTGGAATTCCGGTCCTTCTCTTTCCAGACGTATTTTAGCCAAACTCTTAGAGTATATGCTGTATAGGAGCTCAATGTACTCTACGTCTAAGCTTTGCTGTTTTAGTGCTTTCCAGATAGCAGTGTGTTCCAAGGAGTCGAAAGCTTTGGAGAAGTCTATGAAACATATGTACAGAGTCTTTCCATATTCTTTACTTTTCTCTATTAATTGTGCCATGACGTGGATATGGTCAATTGTCGAAAAATGTTTTCTGAATCCTGCTTGTTCACATGGTTGGTTCTCGTCTAGGATTTTGGAGAGCCTGTTTAGAATGATTTTTGAGAAAACTTTGTAGACATTGCTCATTAGGCTAATTGGCCTGTAATTGTTTAGGTTATCTCTATCCCCTTTTTTATGTAGTAGAGTCGTAGTAGCTCTGGACCATTGTTTGGGAGTCGTTCTTTTTTCCAGAACGTTGTTGAACATAGTTTGTAGCGGTCTCTGTAGAGGTTCAGACAAGCATTTTAATAACTCGTTCGTAATATTGTCCTCTCCAGGTGATTTATCATTTTTTTGTGTTTTGATTGCAAAATCTATCTCTGAAAGTAGTATTGAAGGTACTTTTTCTGCGGTTCTGGTTTTGTCCAAAATGCACTCATCAAAATTCGATGTTGTTTGTGCAGAGTAGAGTTCTTGGTAAAATTTAGTTGCCTCCGTTATTATGTCTAATCGTTTCGTTAATCTATTTCCTGTTTTATCTGTTAAATGTGATGTCCATTTTGAAGATGTACGGAGCTCTTTATAGGCTTTTTTCACGGCTCCCGTCTTACTTATATATTTTTCAAACGTACTCTTCCTGTGACCCTTCGTTTTTTCTGAAATCTCTCTGTTAATTGTCTTGCTTAATTGGGTAATCTTATTTTTTACTTCCCTAGTTCTCCTTTTACTGTATAATTGTTTCCTTTCTTCCAGTAGTTTCTTTATGTGGGCTTTCTTCTCGTCTCTTTGGTTTTTCTTTGTTTCAGGTAATTGTAAAAGCAGTTTAGTCATCTCTTCTTCAAAATTATTATATTGTATTTGTATGTCCGATGATTTTTCCACTGCAGCAGTAAAATTTTCTTCGCATTGCCTTCCACTCTCTCTCGTTAGTATCGGTAAGTCTCTAGTATAGTTTGTGCTTGTTTTGATGTATTTCTTTTTCTTCTTCGTGTCTAAGTAGATCTTGCCTCTTATCATTCTGTGGTCAGTATTAAAATTCAGGTTTTGAATTATATTAAAGTTGTGTACTTCAAGGCTCTGTTCAGATAGTCCGTAATAACAAATTCGCCCATTACGTATCCAGACAAAGTTATATGACATCTCCTTAGCCAATTTCCGTGTTGCCGCATGAAGTTGTTTGCCAGAAGGGCATAAATGCTCGTTAACAAAGATTGGCACTCGGTTACCAGCTATGCCTAAGTGATGCGAGCTCAACTTGTCCGAGGGTTGTTTTTTGTTGAAGTTTCCCACAGCAGCCAGAACATTGTCACGCTGGCGAGGGCTACGGAGCTTAGCGATCACAGTGCGTGGACGGTTGCTCTCCCTATTTACTTTGGCTACTCTTGTGATTTGCATAACGTCACTTTCGGCAATGTCACAACTAGTCACCTTAGCGATCTTTTGCAGCGTTTCCACTAAGTTTTCAGATTTATCCTCAGGCAGACCATTTATTTCCACGTTGTTTTCGCGCATGTTTTGTTCTACGATACATAATCGTGTAGTAAGTTCACAAACACTCTGCTGGAGGGTTACATTTTCGTTGCGCGGTTGGTTTATTAGGGTATCCTTTTCATCAAAGCGTTTCTTGAACTCTTCGTGCTCGTTGAAAAACCCAAGCGAAACTTTGAACTCAGATATTTCTCCTTGTTTAGTCTTCAACTGCTCAATAAGTAACTCTTTAAAAGATGACTTTAATTTTAATTCTATAAATATATCTATAATTATATCTCTAAGATTCTTTTCATTTAAACATTGTTCCTGAATATTTGAGATAGACTTGGGCTGACTACATTTCTTCCTTATAGTCACATTCACATAGAGCCAAGGTGTGGGCGTGTTCCTTGAGGCTGCGGGCCGCCCACTACCTGAACGTGCCCCAAAAGGTGGTAGCCGTAAGGCTGGTCCGTGGTTACCGCACGATCTCCCGCGAGGCGGCGAGCGTCCTTGACGGATTGCCGCCATGGGTTCTAGAGGCAATAATCCTCGCGCGCAATAATCCTCGCGCGCCTGCACGAATTGCGCGCGGAGGCTCTACGCCGGGGGGAAACTCCGCTGCCGCGGCAAATTACCGCTCAGCGGACAGACTTCCGGCGTAATCTCATGGCGACATGGAGAGAACGACTGTCGCAACCCCAGTGCAGGGCACGCCACAATAGTGGCGATAAGGCCCCTCTTTGAGGAGTGGCTTGAGAGGCGCTACGGCGTCCTCACCTTTCGCCTGACGCAGGTCCTCACCGGACACGGTTGTTTCGGGAAGTACCTGCACCGGATCGGGCGGGAGGAAACGCCCGGGTGTTACCACTGTGAGGATCGACCGGAGGACACGGTGGAGGTCTGCCCCGCGTGGGCGGAGCACCGCCGTGTCCTACGGTGGCCGGGGGCCACGTGGTGGCCCCCGGCCACCGTAGGCGCGGGCTTGTGGACGGTGAGCTATGGGTTAGCTCGCCGTCCGTCCGTCTTATGACGACAGGCCGTGTCGACGGCGCGTTCGTGTTCCACGCGCGCCTCAAAGAAATGTGAGCAACAGGAAGGGGTCCGCAAGGGCCGATGCCTGCCGGGGCTGCGGGACTGTTCGAAAGAGATACCGTGGCCCCGGAACACAAAGGGCGATGAAGGAACATGGATGGGTTTTAGTCAGTAAAAGTCTGACACTCCCTCCTGCTCAGCCCAGAGCGGGAGGAGTCATTTGAAGATTTCCCATACGAAAAAAAAAAAAAAAGGTGGAGAGCCAAGAGTTTTAGGAATAGTTTTGGGGCGTGATGTTTGTTTTTGACCTGGTGAGCGACGAAGCGACGAAGGTTCCCAGTATTATTAGCCGGGCGCGCAGGTGTTTCAGTGTTGTCGGTTTTTAACTTTTTGCAGCAGCATTCGGGGCATTTCCAGATGGACTTATAATAAAGGTCCAATAAGTAAAAGTTACTATTTGGTATGTTCACACAACAAAATGTCAAACCTCGATTTGCACTCGCAACAATCCAGAATTCAAGAATTTTTTATTTCGTTCCGACACCCTGCGCAGGTATATAAGCTCGGTTTTATTATTATTTTAGGTAATTCCATTTTTTTAACTCAGATTGATCATACGTCGAATTAAAACTGGCAGTTATTAATATGTGGCATAAAGCTTGAAGTCGTTGAAGAGCCAAGCCACAATATAAATATGGAACAGTACGGAAACTACGTACTAACGGTCGAACCGGCGGCACACTCACACAAATGCGCGCAGCTACGAGACCCCGAAGCGGACATCGGAGTGCGCTCAGTCGTGACTGTCGCGTCAAGACGAGTGGGCGCGTAGTTAGTTTTACTTCGGATTTAAAAAAAATGCCACGTACGTATTAAGTAGCATAAGGGTGGTTAAACACGGCTTTATCAAAACCGGAGCTTTAGTTTTTTAAACTCCCTGCTGATTTAGAACGGTGAGAATGATTTATTGTTTTATTCGTTATCGAATTAAAAGTCCGTGTGATCGATCATTATAAATTCGTGAATTTTTTTTTAAATCCAACATTCTGCTGCTGCATTTCGGCTGCTACAAATTTCTCATCATGGGTATTGTTTTCGTGGTTTTCGAGGGTGTTGAAGCCGATAGGGCTGTCAAAATGTCAATCCAAAATGGCGGCTGCAAAAAATGTCAAGTTTTCCGTCATAGGTGTCGTTTTCGTGGTTTTCGAGGGAATTGAAACCGATAGTGTTGTCAAAATGTCAATCCAAAATGGCGGCTGCAAAAAATCAACATGTCGAAAAAATGGATGAAATTTTTCGTTACTGCTTTAAAAGAGAACACATTAACTGCAAAATAGCTCTATTCATTTACAAAGAATTAGAAAATATAGGTTTTATAGTACCCTTTCCTTGTTTCCCAATTGTTTATTTAATGAGAATTTATTACACCATAAAATATAATAATAAAGCATTTCGAACGTGTCGTAGCAGACGTAAGTATTTTTCAGTTACTAATTTGTAAGTATGGAGAATAAAGGTATTTTTTTAAATGTTAAGGGTTTTTTAATTAAAGTCACACGCATTTTCGGGTTGTAACGCGGTACGGTGCGCAGGCGCTGGGTTAACCAGGCATCGGCGCTGCACATGCACCCTGTTATGCCATTCTCTAAGTCGTCGTCAACGAGGTACAATTTGTCTTTTAATAGATTTTCAACTTTATACCCTAGAGCATAAAGTTGAAAATCTATTAAAGAGTAACTGTAGTTTCAACAGAGGAGCGCACGAAACGTTTTCGCCTTTCCGCGGCTCACGCGGTGAAGCCAAAACGTGTAAAAGGTTACGCCATATTGACAAAGCCAAGTGTAATTTATATACTTCTACAAGTTATTGTGTGTTAATATTAAACTGTTCCGTGTTATAAACTACTTCAACTCGATTGTTTGATCAATACACTACACAATATTTTCATAAATAAATTTCAATTTCAAAAACATTACGAGTTACAACCCTAATGCTGCAATGGAACATAGGTAATTATTTTAACAACTAGGCCTAGTTTCCGTACTGTTCCATATTTATACTGATTTATACTGTGGCCAAGCGGAAAGCGAGCGTGCATGTAAGCGCTGTACGAGTGTGCGTAGAAGCGAGCGATCCGTGCGCTGCCGTAGGTCAGGGATGCAACGGCAACGCAGTCGTTAATATTATTTTTTAAATGAAATTTGGTTATTACTCACGAACGCACACGACTCCTGGTATGATGTAAGCACCACTGGATAGTCCGTAAACACAGCTTTACGGGGACATATAACACTACTTATTATGGAAACTATTGACCATTTTTCTGATTATTTTAACGGAACCAAATTTAAAACAGTGTTATCACTTTGGCGTTGCATGCAATGTATGTAGTTAAAGTTCTGTTCAAACTTTATAGCGGCTCGGAAGTTACAAGTTGTAGCTGCGAGTGACGGTCATCTCTTCCTAGCTGGACAAGATCATCCAGAATTCCAGAGCTCTCTATGAATACTTCAAATGGTGATTGAAGAGTGATTTAGATTTTTATTATAGCCAAGTGCTCCATGATCAAACTGATCTTACAATCATCATCGTGTCTAATTTATAGTCTGGCTGTGGGGAGCTCATGTTCGTCATCCAATGGAGCTGCTATTGCACACATAAAAGATTTAGGATATTTTTTCATAAATGATTGCAATGCGGATCTATGTTAATGCCGAACAAACAAAACCATACTTAAAAAAGTCAAATGTCAAAGCATGGGAAGTAATTGTCACTATTGTCATCGTCGTTGTGTCAAGTCAATGTCAAATCAATCAAAGGCTTCAAAGGAAAAGTGCTCTCGCGTAAAATGAATTAAATCTAAATAAAAATATATCAATTGTTATTACTGTTTTGTTGGTAAAATAAATTCTTATTTTTAGTGCCCATACATGGATCCATGATAACAACATCAGTTTATCTCAAAAATAAATTGAGGTTATATTATTGTTTTAAATTCAAAACATCGCTGCGTGCTTTGAAAATCAAATAAATAATCTTATTTTAAATAATTATCAACTTATTTAAACGTGAAATAGCAACAATAAAACAATTTAACCAGAAATAATACCAAGGAAAAAATAAAGTGAATTCTTGAAAATCAGCTGAAGAATTGGTTGTTCTTCAAGATGATGAGAACATATACCCGTAAGCGGCCGCACCACGAGTTGATAGAAGATGTCCAGGAGCTGTGCAGACTGTGCCTTAACAAGGCCGTGGAAGCCATACCCATATTCACTGAAGACCCCAACAATATCTGTGCAACATTAGCTCTGAGGATCATGATCTGCGTAGGACTGGAGGTAAGAACCTTTGATGTTATTATTTATTTGGAAAACAATAATTAAAGCCTCAAGTTTGTACTATGAAACTGCACTTAAATCTTCAATTAAAGAGATAAAATGACTTAATGTTAAACCCTAATAGGTTTGAAGCTCTACTCCAATCTAGTTTTAAACTCATGCTAACAAACTAAACATGGATTGTTTGTTAGGTAAATGTTTCAGAATGTCTGTCTATGTTCTCTATTATCATGTCTGTTCTAACAATACTTTTCCAATTTCCAGATGAAAAATGAAGAATGCTTACCTAATGTGATTTGTGCCAAGTGCTTCAATGACCTCAATAAATATTATGCATTCAGGAAGAAATGTGAAGTGACATACCAGAAACTTAAATCTCATGTTCTAGCCTTCAAAGAGAATGTATACAAACAAAAGCTATTGAAAGAAGCAGAAATGAAAAAGAAATTAGAAGAAGAGAATGAAAATCGGATGAAGTTTGTAGTCACATTTGAAAAGGACCAGTTTCCTGAAGTCAATGTATTAAATCTGAATGGTGTAGCTCAAGTCAATAGTTTTGTAGATGTATGTTCATTATAATTTGGATGGAAGTTTAGTTTAGATAGTCAGTGGATAATTTTCTTTCTGTTTGTTAGCAGAAATTACCTGACCTCACAAATGTAGACAGCACAGCTATAGAAATCAATGTGATTGATGAAACTGAACAAGTGAGTATACATTTAGATGAGATATTCTGAGTAATAGACACTTACTATTCTTATATTCTTCTTGCAATCTAAATACTGTAATCATGCAACAGTGACAATGTGATCCACAACAGTCTGTTTACTATTTTTTTATCACTTTTTTGACAGTCACACTGCAAGTTGTGGATTATTCTTTACCTGCTCTGTGTCCTTTGCATGTAATTTCCATAAAGGAATAATGATGAACTTCCGTTCAAACAACAAGTTAAACGCCAAAATGATCCCCCATGGGCCCTTGGGGGATGAATTTTTAGAAATCCAGCCTTAGTTTCAATGCTTCTCCACAGCACAGGTTTGGGCTGCATAATGTCTGTCAACGAATTTAAGATTTTTATTGAGTCATATTCAATTTTCTTAAGTACTGCACAATTTTCAGCAATCACAAGACGGAGAAACATACACCCCTGACCTAACCGCATTCTTATCAACCATGCTCCTAGAACTGGGCATTCTAACTCAGCAGGAAAATGGCCTGGTCTACTCAAACCAGAACATTACGTCTCTGGAGTTGGAGACTGGAGATGGTAGTCAGGTTATGTTGGAACTGGTGGAGGAAGATGATGTAGAGGAACCTGTGGAAGAAGAGGTTGGTACTTAATTATGATTATTTAGTTTATTATAAGGCACGCGGTTTATTATTAGGAAACGCCTGAGCTGCAGTGGTGGCAAGAATTGTAATGACAAGAGAAGAAGCCTTGTATGTGGTAATATAAATTATATAAATAAATATAAATTTCTGTCCTGTCGTCAGTATCTAAATGCGCTGTTAGTCCCATCCATTAGCCCTTAATATCGTAATTATTACTCTTAACACCACGCCCATTATCCCAAAAGAGGTATGCCTTTTTAGCCACATCTACACTTTTCCAGTTGCGTTTTAGTTTTTTGTAATATCATAGTTATTATCTAGTGTTAAATATGTTTATGTGATGGTGTTTATGTGTGATGTGTGTGTGTGTTAGTTTATGTAACTTGTATTATCTGTCATCCACTCATGTCTGCTCATTTATAGGTACAAGAGGAAGTAATGGAGGAACCTGAAAATATTTCGAAAGAATTAGAGGAGTCACCGCAAGAAAATGTTATTAAAATTGATTCGCCAGAATGGAAAAAAATCCACAATCGCACCAAGAAATACGAGAAAAAGGGGTAAGTTGTGTGTTTCAGCACAAAAGGTATTTAACAGCGTATCCCAAAGTCAAATTAAGACAAAGAGACCTTTAATACAAAAAGTTAATATGTAACTTGGGTTCCTGGGAGTTCGTTCTGCTACTTCTTCTGCCCAACACAAAGAATAGAGAGTGGCAGAGGACGCGAATTTTGGAGTCTTTTGATTTTTTTTGGGGTAATTTGTTTAGAAAAAATATAAATTAATCAGCCCTATCAAGTTATCCTGAAAGTCGACCCCAATATTTAAAAAAAAGGCATTGAAAACCAACGTCAAGCACTAGTTGTCTGGCTTTTTGCGAAACTGCTTATAATTGGCGCGCAATATTCAATAATAATATTTTCTGATTAAAGTTTATTTTTCACAAAATGTTGTTTTACGTCAGTCCGGGCGCGTGGTGCGACTCGTGCGGCAAGCGGCTGGCGACGCGCGGGGCGCTGGCGCGGCACCTGCGCACGCACTCGGGCGAGCGGCCCTACGGCTGCGACACGTGCGGCCGCCGCTTCGCGCAGAAGGAGGTGCTGCTCAGGCATATACTGGTGCATGATGGTATGACGACTTTGCTAGTACAGTCCTTTCACAAGTATTTTAACTCTGATTTTGCATCTCTGTCTGAATCACAGTATCATTTATTTTCGCTACAATAAGGTTGTCGCTATCAGAGGCGCGATAACTGTGAACTCTTTGAACTGAGATGGTGCCTTCGGTAGCTGGGAGTCCCTTTGGACAGTTGAGCGACACGCCAACATACCGTTCCCGCCCCATGCGAGGAACTCGACCCCCGACTACCAACCAATGTTTCACCAGTGATAACATACTAGCCAGTACGCACCATCTCAGTTAAGCGGACGACGTGCAATGACACTAAGCTTGTAATGTTTGTCGTTAACAGAAGACCGTCCGCACAAATGCTCGGTGTGCGACAAGAGCTTCACGCAGCGCGGCGCGCTCGTGTCGCACGCGCGGGCGCACGCACCTGCCAACGCGCGGCCGCTCGCGCTGCACCGCTGTGATAGGTGTCCTAAAGTGTTCCTGTACCCCTCTGGTGAGATACCTGTTTCTCAATGGTTCTTTTCGCGCCTGAATGGCAATGCCAGGAGGGCTGTTTGTAAACATTTGTGAAGCTGTCTGTGGAAATTGTATTGTAAGACAAGTTATAGCGTTAGTTCAGATTCAGACTAACACAAAATACCTATGTGCAGATATACCAAGTCCATTGTAAGTTGTCCCGCGGCACAATATGTTTAATATAACGAATTTCGCATTTAAATTCACGTAAACAAGATGTTGATGAATGAAATGTACATGATATGACTACGTGTGTATCACCCGCTCGGTAGCTCGGCTCGGCGACCCGACTCTAATCTACTGTCGGCTGAAGTGTATGAAAGGAGCAGGAAACGAAATGAAAATCCGAAACAGTCAGCCCAAGTTTACTTAATTCATGGGTGGAGAATCATTGTTTATTTTTTCACCCATTCACATTTTTTTTTTAAATGTCGCTGGACATTACACACAGCACCATCTAGGTGCCACACTAAGCTACGACGACTACTTGTGTCGTGGACACCAGATAGTTGATAATAATAGTACATAGATACTTTTTTGTTTGTAAATACATACTTATTATACATATAAACATCCATGACTCGGAAACAAATGTCCATGCTCATCACACAAACATTTGCTCCTACCGGGACTCGAACCCGGGACCCTAAAAACGTAAGGCAGCCTCACTACCGCTGCGCAATTCGGGTCGTCAAAAAAAAAAAAATTTTTGGTGTATCGATGGCAATATAAAATCCGTTACTTCGCTCGCTATTTATATTTGACAGACAAGCCTCTACTTATATTAACTTTCAACTCGTCCAGGTCTCAGCCGTCACATGATGATGCACAACGGGCGGGTGTACGTGTGCGGCGCGTGCGAGCGACAGTTCAAAGACAAGAGCTCCCTCATGCGCCACCTGAAGAACGCCAACCATACGCCCAGAGGCAGCTCGCCCACCTGATCACACGGACACCCTGCCCGGGGATAGTGCGTCTTACTTACTGTATCACTCATTCTTGATTACGACACAAGTATTTCCATAGGTTTCGTGATAGAACTACTTTGTCCTCATAAAATTTTATCTCTGATGTAGCACCAGTCTAAATCATAATAATCTTTATGACCATTAAAATAAGATTTATGTTAGATTGCTGCTGGCAGAGGTAAAAACTGCGAAGACTGTAACTTGAGAAGTGCTAGTGTACTTTTCTTCTTATCGTTGTCTGTTGCAGCAAACTGCTAAAGGCGGGCTGAAGGTCAGCTCAGACTTGCAACGCGCTTTTTGTCTAGCTGACGTTAAATGTGATTTGACGCTTATATCTATAGATTTAATGAAATGTGATCTAAAATGTAATCGAATAAAATAATGTATTTGTGACAAATTAAATCAAAATTCAAATATGTACCTAGTAAAATATCATCAATAATCAAATTATATTAGTGTGTAAGTTTAATTTAAATGTATTGTGCATAAATAATGCAGTAATAGAGAGTATGTACCTATGTGATCAACTGATCATACAGTATTTTGTTATGGAAAGGAATATGTTTAAGAAATAAAACACTATAATTTATTTACTTAAATATTTTTATTGGAAAAAAATTTATATTAAATCCAAGGCAACGTGGTATTGTAAAATTTTAAGAAAATAATGACAAGAAAATATCGGAATACTGGTGCAAGGCCGCGGCGCCGCTCGGCCGACCGTCGGGCCGACCGACCGACCGACGGACCGACCGGCCGACCGTCGGGCCGACCTCGGACCTCTGACATGGACATGTGACGGATGGCACTTATATTAAACAAAACACGAACAATTATATTTTCATAACATTTTAATTTTCATAAAAACCAAGTCGACGCCACCGCATTGTAACTTATGGAATGCCTTCTATTCACTTAAAATTATATACTCCCTACAAGCATACATTTTAGTATCTATTTCAAATTTTGTTCAAGAAACAAGTGGGAACAGTTTCGTAGGCCGATACATTGTGTGTCTGACGCCACCGACTATAACATAACATACATAACATATTGGTCGCGCGATCACTGTCTCGTATATAAACATAATATCAGGATAACAGACCGACGTAATAACCGTTGAAACTGAACTGAAAATAATAATTACACTTGCAGCTCTAACTCCTACATCTAGATTATAAATGATTATAAAAATAAATAAGGGGCGTCGCCCCCTCCCTTTCACCGCTTCGCGTTCGACTACTCACGAGGGACTTGTTGTTGTTTGAGCAACTCTGACGTTTGTATGGACGTTACACTAGCGCACTAGCACAGTAGCGCACACAGTCCCTCGTGCCGAGCGGCGAGCCAGGCTCCCGTCTGTCCACACCCTCACACACACATCCGCCAAACACTAAAATAATCAACAGACAAATTATAAACCGAATCAACTACCACAAATAAAAATATAAGCCGCAGCACACAGCGACTATATGATTCGTACTCGGTCGCCCGGTACGACACTTAACGATACGTTTACATGAATAAAATCCAAATTATTTTCAAAAATGATTATTATTAATAAAACAATTCTGTGTGCTTTGATTTTATGATTTATCTGGCTATTGTTAAACATACATCGCTGTAGAAAGTGATACCTAGAATGTTCACATTATTAGGTTATAGCACAACGGTCTAAAATAAAATTACTAATAAGTAATAATAATCAATATTTACAGTTAGTTTCGACTACGACGCCCGAACAGTGCGAGTATTCGCACACATATGTAAGCACCGCTGAATCATTTGACCCTTTATAAGTTGACAATCTCTTGACGACGGCAAAGATACATATTGCCTGGACGGTGTATAAAATTATATAAAAATATCGTTCGATCATCAACGTACTATCACGATCGTCGCTCGCACGCGACCCGACGCGCGCAGCTCTTCGTCACTATTATAATCAATCTCAATATTATACAATGAGCTTTTTGATATCGCGATACAGAACGGAATGTTTGAAACTTCATTTTTGGCACTTCAGATTATGAATGGGTCGGTCCGCGTGCAGAGCGCGACTCAATTATAAGCTTTACGCGTTCGGAGTAAAGCCTATAATTGCTACACTTATCTGCTTACATCTCATTAGACGGCCGTCCACGACCTGCGGCGACTCGAGAGCTGATCTATGAATGCGTAGACAATTGCAAGGAAAGAGTTAGAATTACAATGTTATTATACAAGTATGTGGAGAGCAAGGGGAGCGGGAGGAGAGAGGACAGGAGACAGGAGGAGGAGGAGTGATCAGCCCGGGGGTCGCGACACAGGAGTCTACATGTTCTCGAACTGGTCGACGCGTCGCTTGGTGTTGCCCTTGCGAATCTCGCGCAGAGTCTTGTATTTGTCGCGTCCCTGGCGGACGTTCTCGCGGTGGATCTTGTCCATGGCGGTCTCCATGGTCTCGTCGCGCGACTGCGCCAAGTCTTGCTTTAGCGCCTGCGGGGAACAGAACAATGCGTTTCTATCACATACTTGGAAACTATTGAAAAATAAATGCTATATAAGTGTAGCCTGGTTCTTTGGGCACTGGAATGACACGGGCGCGCACATACCTTGAGCTGGTTGTGCAGACGCTCGTTCCGCTCGGCCAGGGTGCGCCGGTCGGCCACGGGGTCCACCAGGTCGTCGGGCGCGCGCGACAGCTCGCCGCCGCCGCTCTCGGAGCCCGCGTCGGAGGCGGCGTCCCCGTCGGCGCCGGCGCCTGACTCGGCGCGCTCGGAGCCGCGCTCGGCCACGTGGTGGTGCAGCGGGGTGGTGGCCGCCGCCAGCAGCGCGGCCGCCTCGTCCTGCGGGACGAACACGACTCAATCGACATTCCGTAAACATAAACGTGTGGCGTTTGCAGGGTTAAAAGTAACCTAACACGACGGGGATGGCGGGGTCTTAGTTCGCTCACCGGACCCCGCCGTCCCCTTCGAACCTTATCTAAGCTGCCAACCCCATTTACGCAATTTTGAAGTATTTCGTAAATGGGGTTGGCAACTTGACATATGGAGAGCAGAGTTCAGAGTTAATTTATTTGTCAGAAACATGAGTATGCACACAAAGCATTTTTTATTTAAATGGCATTTTATTAAACTTGGCCCCTAAACAAATCGACGTTTGATGAATTTGCTATAGTCTCACCTTGGATAGAATAGGCAAAGTCCGAAACAAATTATTTTACTTCTGATGTTCCACTAAAAAGTTAGGTACTTCTAGGTTTGCGTAAAAATACATGAGTCAGAAATTGGAATCTATTTTGGGTTTGCCGTAAGGCGTTCATCAAACTTACACAGAAGCGGAGATAGTTGCAGCCAATGAGGCTAGTCGTGAAATGGTTTGGTTGAGGAGATTGTTCCAAGATCTAAAAACTAACCTAGAGGGAGCAGCTTGCATATAGCCCGCCATACGAGCTGCACTGCAACACTAAACATATAAAACTAACCTAGAGCAGCTCGCATATAGCCCTTCATACGAGCAGCACTGCAAGACTAAACATATAAAACTAACCTAGAGCAGCTCGCATATAGCCCTCCATACGAGCAGCACTGCAACACTAAACATATAAAACTAACCTAGAGCAGCTCGCATATAGCCCTTCATACGAGCAGCACTGCAAGACTAAACATATAAAACTAACCTAGAGCAGCTCGCATATAGCCCTCCATACGAGCAGCACTGCAAGACTAAACATATAAAACTAACCTAGAGCAGCTCGCATATAGCCCTCCATACGAGCAGCACTGCAAGACTAAACATATAAAACTAACCTAGAGCAGCTCGCATATAGCCCTCCATACGAGCAGCACTGCAAGACTAAACATATAAAACTAACCTAGAGCAGCTCGCATATAACCTTCCATACGAGCAGCACTGCAACACTAAACATATAAAACAGAAACACGACAGAGTGTATCCGAGAAGGATATAACCATAGAGCAAATACCGACTGCAGAACAACTTGCTGTCATTTTTACGAAGCCTGTTTACAAACCGAGACTGGTAAGGCTCTGTGAAGAGTTCAGCTTGAAGAATAGGGAACGTTAAGGAAGCACTTCTAGTATAGAGCGCATCCAGCTGGTTTATACCGATATCTGTGTTACGTTGTTATGGGTTGTTATTCTTCTTCTAGTTTGACTTCACAAATATAAGGCCCCATTAATATAGATGGACAAATTTTAACACAGCGTTCAGTATGTCTAACCAAAGATATCCAAGCATAAAAAGCACTGATTAGAGTGATTTTATTTTCACTTAGTGGATGTGTTTCTTCTAGAGTGCCGCCGACAATTTATAATTTTAGGTCAAAATAAAATCAGTTTAATCAGTGTTTTTTTGTGCTTGGATAGCTTTGGTTAGTCGTACTGAATGCTGTGTTAAAATTTGTCCATCTATTTTAATGGGACCTTATACAGCATGTAACAGAAAGGGTATAATCATATGGAATACTGTGGTACGGCCCATCAAACTGAACAACTTTCTCTATGGGACCACCATCGAAATCGTAAAAAAATTATCAGCTGTCCCATACATTTGGGTCGAGTAGGTATTGAAATTTTGTATAGGACAGCTGATAATTTTTTTACGATTTCGATGGTGGTCCCATAGAGAAAGTTGTTCAGTTTGATGGTCCGTACCACAGTATTCGATATGATTATACCCTTTCTGTTACACGCTGTATACATTTATTTAAACAACATTTTACTAATTCTTTAATAATAAGTGCCGTATATAGGCATTCATTTAAAAGCTGTTATTTTGATATTACAAACAGACTACAATTTTATTTGTTTGTATAGATGACAAAAACAATGTCATCGCGTCACTTGCACGAATACGCAACTCAATTTTGCGCGCGCTATCGCGGGTCGGTCATTCGCCTCGAAGCCTGATTTATTTCCGAACAAATCGTCGCACAGGTGCTTCCCAATTTATCAATGAAATGTTATTAAAAAACAATTGTAAGCCATCTAGTGCGATGGAGAACATTGTATAGCGTTAGAGCGAGATCGCACTATACCCGATTTCGGCGAGATGGTTTGGCGTCGCCACACGGCAAAGCAGCGCGGAATTTAAATTTAATTCGTGAGATATTGAATGATTGTGTTCAACAAGTACGTAGACTAGATAGGCCTGGAAACGTAGCGTAGGTTACGTTCCGGTTTTCGAATTGTTAATCATTTTTGTCATAAATTATTGATATGATAAGCTTTTTTTTTAGAACTGTTGATAGATATAATAGGCTCACGTTTGATGTTATGATTTGGGTCAATCCGGACTTTTTAGCTTCTAAGGAAAGCCCGATACCAGTGTTGCCTTACTTTTGGTAAAATAAATTGTATACTATGTTGTGTAGCGTAGACGTGCAATGTTATGCAACAAAGATTGTTTACAATACGAGTATAATGGTAACTTGGCCGTGTTTTTGGGACTGGTCAAAACCAAATCAAGTCCAATCCAAGATGGCGGTAGCCAAAACTTTTCAATCTTTCCATCATGGGTGTAATCTTCATGACTTTCACGTGCTGATTAAGAAAATAAGGTCGAAACCTAAAATAATAAAAAAAACAACAGCGATAGCCAAATGTTTACCAAGTTTTCGTGATTGGTGTCGATGCCAAGATTTTCGCGGGGTACAAATGTTCGAAGTGGTAATAAGATCAGTGAAGTGGTGTTACCTGCTTGCGCCTCGCCTCCTCCACCTCCTCCTGCAGCCGACGCGTCTCCGTGTCCTTGATCTCCACCTCCTGCTGGATGCGCGACACTTCCTCTTGCTTGACGCGGATCTCGTCTTCTAGCTTTTGACGCTCAGCGGCTTCCATGTTCTATTAGAAATATAATAAATTTAGTATTTTAATCACGTCAGCGAAGTATCATTCCCATTCTTGGTGCCATCTATTTTTAGGACCAGCCACAAATAACTGTCATTCGTATATCTATTATTGTTTTAACACTAATTTGCATGGTTTTTATAATTATGACCTGACCAAGATTATATTTCGACTCTGTAACAGATACCTCAGGTAAAAAAGTGTAAAAACTAATGTAGTATGTAAGCATGATGTGTAAGATACCTTAGTCTCCTCCAGGCGCTGCATCATGGCCTGCAGCTCGTTCTGGCGCTGCTCCAGCTCCTCCTTGGCGGCCTGCAGCTGCTTGAGCTGCTCCTCCAGGCGCCGGATCATGTCCTGCGCCTCCAGTAGGTTGGCCTGCGAGCGCTCCATCTCCTCCTGCATCTGCCGCAGTCGGTCTTCGTACTCTTGCTGCTTCTTCTCGGCTCGCTCGCGAGCTGCGATCTCCAGTTGGAGTTTTTCTCTGGAATTTTGAAACAACAGTATTAGTAATAATGTATTGTGAACTGCAGTAAAAGTGTCATATTCTTAATTGGCTGCAGTTTATGGCGTCAAAAATGCAAGATTTTTCTCTGAAGAATTTATTTTTGATTTTTTACTCGACTGCAAGGAAAGGGTATTTCGCGCCTATTTTGGTATGTTTGTTATATTCTTTTTAAGGGTTTGTTTCAAAATCTGGATACTATATAATTACTTTAAGTTGTGTATTGTTATGATTTTAAACATATTACGGCTACCACCAACGATTTATCATCTATAAAAGTCAAGAGTTATAAATAGCAACCTCTGCGCCTGTTTAGCGAGCTTCTCCTCCCTCGCCTGCGCCTTCATCTGCTGCACGTCGATGGTGTCGGGCTTGCGCCTGCGCATGTAGAGCTCGTGGTTGCCCATGCACAGCGCCAGGATGCGCTTGTTGACGCGCACGCGCGGCGCGAAGAACACGAAGTCCGGCGCCTTCTTGTCGATCGGCTTGATTATGAACTTGCGGTCGTTGAACGAAATGTTTCGGATCTCCGACCATGGGAAACCGATTTTTGGTGTCAGTCTGGAATGATATAAGTGTAGTGTTAGTTTTTTGTGAAAATTTCTTTTTGAGATTGCGCAATAGAAAAAAAATAGGATTAATCATTAGTTAGAGGTCGGCCACTACGATAGTTTACGATCAAGATAATATTGATGACAGTAAACAGTTCTTTATTTTATTTCAAGTTTGAATAAAGAACGTAGTTTAAAATTACTTTATGTTTATCAAAATGTATAAGACAAAAGTGAAGTAATTCACTCGAATAAAGTCCATGGATGTATATTTTAACAAGACAACAGATTGATTAACTTAACATCACTAAGTAACTTTAAGACTCTTCTTCTGGTTAATTCAAATTGTATCCGACCAGCATGTAGCCTGGGGAGCTCATTTCCCTAAATCCTAGAAGGTGTAGGTGATTGTGCAAGATAGATAGGGAAGGAGGATATCCTGAAAAGGGTCTACTGGCTTTGGGGCGAGGCGAGGGATTTAATCTGACCAAATGGGTTCATCATAAATAAGTAAAGTACTAACTTGTCATCCTTCTCATAGATGTTGAGGCCTAAAGCATCAACTCCTAGCCAGAGCTCGGTGTTCTTCTTGTTCCGGATCTCGAAGTAGTTGACGCCGTACATCTCGAGGTCCTGCGCGATCTTCAGGTACTCCATCATGGCGTCCTCGCGCAGCATGCCGCGGTGCTCCTGCCACCAGTTCGTGATGCTCTGCTCCCACTCGTCGCGGGACATCTGGCCATACGGACTTACTGTTAGTTTGTTTGGAAGTACGCGATAACAGTTTGGAAAGACTAACTAGTAACTACGTAATATCAGTGTGTTTGTGTAGTGTATACAGTGACCCTCCCCGAGACACTGTGGAAAGCGCGCAGATTTTTCTCTTTTTGTTTTTGCTATCTTATCTTATCGTTATTCATTACGGAGGTCAATGCAGCATGGCCTTCTCTGGGATAGAGTTTATACAGATTGCCGATTTAGTTACCTGCATGTGCATGTGTATCCTTCAAGCAAACGTTATATATAAGTTGCATAGCGAAAGTTGTTTAGTATGACGGGTAAAATCACCCCCATTTATGCTACTGGCTAAATCACCACCTTGCGTGTTGGCAGTAAGCCAATAATATACACACCTTGTGCTGGTCGGTGACTCGCTGCGGCAGCAGACGGTCGTTGGCGAGGAAGCCGGGCCCGTGCACGGCGGGGTTGTGGTCGCCATGTCTCGCCTGCACAGCGTATGAGGCCAGGAGTACGGACGTCTCCGGCGGGCAGTATATCTCGTCCGATAGGATCGCGTTCTTCACCTGAGGGATTTATAAATATGTTAGAACAGGTTAGTACTCGCCACTGGTGTGAGTGTGTGTCGGTCAGCTTGACTTTAATCAGCTAAGCAAAACCAGTTAAGTGATTTTTGGGATTTTTGCGATTTTTGTTAAGTCCTATGAGATGGTCGTTTGAACGATGCACGAAAATCAAGTAGCATCTACCTCCTGCCCTTATCCCAATTCACTTGTGGTGGTTATGTCGATCCGCTGTAATATCAGTTTTAACTCCTTTCTAAATAAATCAACATCGAAATCCATCCAATTGTATTTGGCCCAGATGCACCGACGCATCTTGATTCAACGCCCACCCGCATTGATTTAAAATTAATTCCTATAAAATGGAGGACTTCCTTTTTGAGGCTGTTCAAAAGGGTTCCAATTTAAGTTGCCGTCTAGCATCCTAACCTGAGAAAGGGGATACACTAATAGCTACTGTGCAGTTAAGGTAGCCTTGGTGATAGACCAGCCATACCCTTCCGTGCTTCAGTGATCACGGAATTGGCAACAAGTAGGCAATTACGGAGAGTATAGAAGTGGTTAGTTGGAGGCCTTTGTCCAACAATGGGAAATAGGGCTAAAGACTACAATCGAAGTAATGGCGGGTTGCAGGCCCTGACCCTTAAGGCATTTACTGTAATTTATTGTGGCGGCAACCACACCAGTGGATTTGTTACATAGAATTATTCTATTAAGTTTGCTTTACAGATGTAAGCATGGTGTTTCTATGTTTGCTGATTGAAAGTTTCATATTGAGTAAAACTTCGTAATATATGACATAAGAGGAGGTCTTTAGGTAAGTAGTACTTTCATTTACTTGTTTGCCTTCCTGACTCTACTCTTAGGATGTAAATCAAATTAATCTTTTCACATAATTAGATAAACACCGAGTCACATCTACAAGTCCAAACTCTTTTCAGTTAGGCAGTATTCTTTATAATGACATACTGCAAGTAGTTTTACAATCCAAGCACGTGGGATAGGAAGTCGTGGTTTCTATTTCAGATGTTATGAGAAATACTTCTGTTTATTTCGAATCGGTGTCCCTATTACGGTATATGAGTGTTAAAAATACTCATCGAGTTTAAGATATAGACTGGTTCACATGCATGAGTGACGACATCACGCTAATCATCACAGCTGACCATTTGTTAAAATTCGAAGTGCGGAAGTGCTTCAGCTACACATATACGTTCAGGTAGGCGTGTGTCGGCACACTCGGCCAGCAAAATCCAACCGTAGATAGATATACGTTTGGGTTTTCGAATGACAGCAGAAAATATGCAAGAAATGCTTAATCCAAAGTAGGCTTAGTGGTTCCCGAATCGAATGGGCGGACCCGAGCAAGTGTGTAGCACTTAGGGAATATGCATGTAATTTTTTTTTTTCACTTAGGTCAATAAAATGCACCCAAGAAAATAATTAAAAGTTAATTTCAACTACTGCTTGTCGCACAAAAAAAATATTAAACTCCAACAATTTTCTACGACAGTTCAAACGTCAATACAAGGCATTTTTAAGAAATAAAAAAAGTTTTGTATTTCTTGCATATATCCTATTATTGGAGCAGTAAGTTTCATTGCTTTTCTCACCTGAAGGTAGAACAGTTTGAGTGTGATCTCCTGGATAAGTTCGTCAGCCACGTCTTCGGGGTAAAATTTGGCGCGGAACTTGAACTGCAGCGGGTTTTCTTTCTTTACGTCTTGTTGCATCACCTGTAATGTACATAGAACGTTAGGACTAGAGATAAGAGTCATAGGTACGGCCACGAGGCCGGGACGAGGTTGTTTAAGATGTTTTATTTAATGATATATTACGAAATTATGCTATCGGCACATCATATACGTCAAATCTTAAAAGGTTGCGTATCTATCTAATTTTGACACACAAACATGTTTATAGAGTGGTGTAAGTCTACAAAGGTGAACACAGATGAACTCTAGACTTTAAGATATTACCTAGATTAAGGCCCGGTTTCCGTCAGACCAAGAGATGAACGGAACAGAGAGGAGTGTGGGAATCACATTGGTTGGATTGGTAAATAGCGTTTCTCTTCTCTGGGTCTCCTCACCGCTTTGCTAATCTCCGTTTTTTTGGAAACGGGCTTAAGGCCAATCTACAAGTTTGCACTCTTGGGAGTCTTTCTGTATTCACCAGTCAAAAGCACACTGGTCACACACACATAATAAAGGGTAAACGAATGCACGTAGAATCTTACCCATCTCGAGAACGGTAGCGACCCTGACTTCGTTGTGTGCCACGTAATCCAGGGGAAGCGTTAAAAAGGCAACAATTAATTACAATTCATCGCCATTTTCTGGCTTAGGTTTATATTTCAAACACACAGAAATACACGGGATTTCACTACTTATATTATAGTAAGTAAATAAAGAGATAAAGGAAAATAGAAAGCCGGAAGGCAGGCTTTTACCCTGCAGTGGGACACAACAGGCTCATAATAAAATATAATAATAAAAGTATAGGAAGTATTTATTTATTTATTTAGCGTAATAAGTAATTACTAATTAGCAAATACGTCACTAAACGTAGCAAAATAAACTTTTTACTTCAGTTTAATATATTAGCCATAAAAAATCTTGTTACATACGGAAGGACAAGTTATTCAAGGCAAGCATATTCTTAGCTGTTTCTCACGATGGTGTTATAATTATGCAGTAACACTTTTTGTGCTCATAATTTAACACAATAAACTTGTTAGGCGATGACATAAGATTATTTAATAAATACAATAACCTTAAGTTTAAATAATCTTAGTAGCATCATCAACAATTAATAAAATTGCCAACTACATAACCAACTCTTAGCCACATGACCAAGAGGCGTTTAAACTGTATCAATTAAAGTAATTGGTTTAAATGCTGCTAAAGAAATTCAGTTCAATAGCCTGAGTACAGTGACTCATTACTGTACTGCAAGGACCTTTGACAGACCTACAATACTTCATAAAGCATTTCAGCTTGCCAAAAGGGTCCATACTGCCCACCGCCTCAATAAATCCACCCATCAAGTACCCATTTGAACAACAGCTATAATTGCCAGTGAACCGTTTAAATAACGTAGAACGAATTGTAAATGGGTACTCATTTTACACCCAGTTATGACTTCGTCAGTTTGAAGGTACATTCTTAAGTGGGTTAAATCGTTTAAGATTTCTGTTAATGAAAGGTTAGTGACCGCTGTGGGACAGCTGTAAATTCATTGATGACATGCCCTAAATTTTTTAAGGAGTACTTTATGGTTGTTTTGGCCCTAATTTTTATTTGACTGGAGTGTGTAGTTAAGCAGGGTTTTCGTAATATTCAGGTCTTATACTTTAGTTTTCACTGCTACAGAATAGACTCCATTCTGTTCCGAGTCTACGTACTAGAGTTACTTTTCAATTAGTTCACTACACTATAATCCAATAAGTACGAGCTCTATGAAGTACATGTGTTGCTATGTTATAATATTGTTACTAACATAAAGAAACTCCTACACTTTATGTAGCAGACCGACAAAGAAATTGGAAAATTAATTTCCCTAATATTTCAAAGAAAAACTTAATATAATACACGGAATACAATTCATAATAACCGAGATCAGCGATAAGATAGAGCGAGGCGAGATATGAAGCACGACTTGAACGACGTGATAATCGTTCAATAAATATTAAAACACTTTGCACCCAATTGAAAACTATGGGAAAGCCACTGATGTCGTGACCCAAGGTTTCTGGACGATAAGCTAATTCCCTAATCACTATTTTTACAAATTGGGTTAATACCAAGAATAATTGAGGAAAACTTTATGAATGGCTAGCTAAAGCAAGTCAGTTAAGGATAAGAAGAAATGAAAAAAAAAACGTTAACGAATAGGTACTCGTATAGCATAGGCAAACTGTGTTCCGAAACACCAGCCATTGTTCTCAAAGAAGAAAATTATATTGAATTTTTCGTGCCAATGGATTTAGTTTAAATTATCTGTAAATATTCCCAGACAATAAGGAAAATCAGCCTTGAGCATCATCATCATCATTTCAGCCGAAACACGTTCACTGCTGAACATAGGCCTCCCCCAAGTGTCTCCACATTGACCGGTCCCGTGCGTCTCGCATCCAGCGGATTTCCGCAACCTTCACCAGGTCATCGGTCCACCTAGTGCAAGGCCTTCCAACGTCTCCCGGTTCGCGGTCGCCACTCCAGAACACTCTTTGAGCAAGCGCGTGGTAAATGCTCATGCCTTCTCTGTATGAGAAGAAACATTTTTCTTGCAGCGGGATAGTTACAGGCAGGTCAATGAATGTAAAAAAAATGTTGATAACTTTAATATCTCTTAGTTATACCTATATGTTTTGTGTACTTTAGATATCTGTTACTACGTCAAGCATTGGTCTATAAAAGACGTTACGCTTCTAATCTTTTTCATAGATAACGCTAAATGAAATGCTGTTTTTACAGACGTGACCTAAGTTACAACAAGAGTAAGTTGACATAACAAATACATAAGTGTGGATGTTTTCTAAATATGTTTTGAGAATCTTTGAAAATTTGCACGTTCACGTAAAACAACTTGTAATTTTTGATAAGAATTTATACATATTATTATGTATGAAGTGAAGGTAATCTCAAAAATGTTTATTCTATTCAGCAAAACAGAGCCTTCAGCTGGTGGAACAGACAAGTCCAAGAGGCAAGTGATGTATGGGACGTGCCCAGCGACAGACGACCTTAAAAAGATGGCTGGGGTAGACCTGATGCAAAAGGCGGAGGACAGGGTATTGCAAAATATTCAAATCAAAACAGTCTACGACAAAATAAAACTTTATTTCATGAAAACGACATCGATATCGTCATTTCTCTATTAATAAATCGTTTAAAAAATGCAAAGTTTAATTACACTGCACATTCAAAGGACAGAAAAGTCCGGAATTATCGTCAAATGTACGGAATTTTCTCCGGAAAACTTATTTGTTCTGGGAACCCTACTACACTTCTAGCCATAATAAAATTTTGAGTAAATCCCAACAATAAAGGTTTTCATATCAGTATGAACAATCGGTTATCTCCATCTAATTCATGTCATGATGACGATTATTAACGAAATCATAATCTTCACTAATAAAATTGAAAGGATTTCTGTGCTTTTATTTTGCTTCAGATATTTTGATAAAGATAGCAATACTTTTAGGAAATAGTCTATTCGCGCTTACCTATTGATGGATTTTTATTCCATTTCCTCTAAAATTTTCCTGGTTTAAACCTAACAAATGAGGTTTTATTGCTCGATTTGAGAATTCTAAAATAATTAATACCTTATTTTTGGATACTTCTGCTGATGCTCATGGTTTTTAGGACACAGATTCAACCGTAAATAGGTGATAATAATAATGTCCTTGATCTAAAGAATTTAAAGCATTTGTTACCGGGTTCAAATTCCAGTGAAGGGTGAAGTTTTTGCAAAGTTTTTGTTTCTGAAAACTTGTTCCATACTTAATTTATTTGAAATAAAAAAACCTTATCATGCTCATGATATTTAATGACGACGATACAACATACCGTAATGCTAACATCTAAAATCTTACACGATTTTAAGATGTTAGCCCGTGGTAGACTGCAATCAAGTTTTGGTTTATCTGATGTATTAAAAACCCTTGAGATTTCAATCACAATAATAGCAACTAAACAAAATAAATAACTTTATTCGATCCTAGTACGTTTTTATAAAAGTATCCATTTCTAAGTGCATTCCATAGATTTGCAGATTGACCGAACAAAATCGTCTAACTAAACGTAGCGAATCAACTCAGTTATGAATTGGTACTATTGAATTATGATCAAACGAGAATGATACTTATTAGATTACAAGTAATTTAATATGCTGTAGCGTGGAATAGTACAGCTGCTTATAATACAGATGTAATAGAACTTAAAGATACCTTTGATATTGAATATATTGAATCAGAGACGCAGAGCGCAAATGAAGACGCTAAAAATGATGATGAAGAGGTCTTGCTTAACTATTATCAAATATACGTCGGTACGTTATATGTATGTAAATTTGGAAACTCATAGAAAGGCAGAATATATTTCGATAACAGTGGATAAATCCTCCTTAGACAATATTGACGTAAGAATTGACGTCACGGACACATATGATAATTCAACACCTACCACACACTTGATACACCCAGATATATGTAGCTTCTTCATATTCAAGAGCATCGAGTATAATTATGATTCTGATGTAGCAACACTACTATTTTATCTACAGTTTCTAGCTACAGCGTGGGCTGTCGTGTTTCTAGCAAGGTCTTCTACGTTTCCACTAGCTTCTAGATCTGGTCTTACCAGATCATCGGCTCTGTCATAAGCAGCTTCTTCATCTTCCTCCTCGGGTGTCATTAGTTTCTTTACGGCAGACGAGAGAACCTTGCTCGTTTTCTCCACAATCGACTCAGGCTTGGAACCACATAAATCTTTGGTAAGAATTTCATGAAATCGATCAATACAAGTTCTAAAATCATGTTTGATGTCCACTATTCAAATCAAGTTTGCAAGCTCGCTATAACATTGCAATCGTATGTTTACGTCATAATTTTAAATGATGTTACTCCGGCTTGCAATTTGGAAACACATCAAGATAAAATGTGGCAAAAATAATCTCCAATGTCAAAGAGATGCGGATATTGCGAGAGACCCACCACCCAGCGCCATCTGCCACGACAGTTTAGTTAACGATGTCGGGCCGCTAAAATGATCAAGTTATTATGTGTTCTAAGATCTGCGCCTCAGCGTTGTCTTAGAGGTTCTCGTTGAGCAACGAGCGTCGTGGGAGCGGCGAAAGTACGGTCGTCGACCCCGTCAATGATCGGCGCACAATCAGCTGTTCTTGTGCGCGAATACCGATGATAAAGATTGCATTGGAGACATTCAATTTTAATGGAATGATTGGATTGTTTCACAGGCGCTAGGTGGCACCAGCCCAATAACACACTCCGTCAAGCTCACTTTGTTATTAAGGTGCAAACATTTGATGTATGGGAATGGAAAAGGATTGCTTTCGATGCCATTTTGTTCAGCAACGTAGATCGAAATGTCATATTCAATATCACAGAGGAATGTTTTCCATGGGAAAGCGCAAAAGTTTAATAAACGAAGACGCTGATATAGCATGAATTCCCCGCAAACTCGATGCGTACGTGATTACATCAACGACAGATTGGAAACGAAAGCGGCTCTTAGATACCACACTACAACCTGTAGAGATGTGTATGTAGTAAACTGCCTCGCTAAGAAAAAAATTGTGAAAATTAGTTGCGTCAACGTTAAAGGAAATCGTATTACGTAGGTACCTTTATGATAATTGAATATGTACATTGGTCACGACTGTGAATTACTTCCTTCAGGGATTTTTTATAATGCGGATACAGTACAAGGAAAAGCTGCAGAACATGGAAAAAATAAGTCTCGGATTTTATCAATAAAGTCTAATCGTGAATGCATTCGCGCACGCATCTCTGTGTCATCCAATAGGCGAGGTGTGTGACAGAGATGACCATACCGTTGTCTTTGTCTAACATAACCCAGTTCGCGGACGACGCCATGGGCCGCCACCTTGCTCGACCCTTCTCTCAAGTGTTGCATTGGCACAATTGCGTTCATTAAGAGGAAAATTCTTTGAACGTGGAGTCTAATAAGACATTGTCCTTCCTGGAAGTCAAGTGGTAGCAGCTGCAGTTAAATATTGTTAACCAGGCGAAACCTCTTTTGGAAAAAGAACAGAAGTTCCGACAGATCTGTCAAGAGTTTGTGTGCTTATTTAGCTCTTAGCATAAGCATAGCATAATCAGCCTTTAATGTTCCCACTGCTGGGACACTCGGCCTCCTCTCTATGAGAGGGAATGGGCTATAATGCACCACGCGGGCCCAGTACGGGTTGCAGCTCTTACGCTATAATATTTCCTTCAATATAATATGATCAGAAACACACACGGTATAAACGTCGTAAACATGGCTGAACTCGATACCACGTGAAGTTCACAGCTCGCCCCAAGAACACGTCAACCGCAAATCGAGTTCTCTACTATACACAGAGTATGACACCCGACACGTATTGTTATGCATTAAGGAGACAGGCAAGGTCGTCTGCAGATGCCGTCATGGCACTTTCACCTGACTACCGTACTACTACTACCAACTTATAGAAAATCTCGTTAACCTACTAAACGAACTCATTAAAATTGTCATCACCAGCAATACGTTTTTCTTCTTCCCTGTCAGCCGTCGCGCTATCATTTTCTCCATCAAAACTATACGTCCCAGGAGACTATTCGATGTAACTCTGTCATCCATCAGTTTGTGTTTAAACATTTACATTGTAAAATTTAGCATAATGAACACCTGTTTAACGTAGTCAAGGGCATGGTATTGTATGGTGGATAGTCGTGATGATGGCACCTGGTGGCTGGCATTCGGCGTGGGAACGAGGTCACGCGGGCGCACTGTTGCGCTTGGCTGGTCGCGCTTCATGTACATTTGAACCTGTCGGTTATAGCTTCGAGATAATAACAAACATACTCTTGAAGTACCAAAGAGAGACTACGGGTCCCTTCAAACAAAAATTCTCGTTAAACATCAAAAGAATTCCGTCGACTAGTGTAAAGAAAGTGGGCAAGCAATGTCGGCGAGCGGTCGAAACGGAACTTCGCGAGTTAGCAACCGGCTGACCTAGCAACGTGTCAGCAACGACTCAGCGTTGATGTATGATAAGAGAAGACGACGCGGAGCCGAATAATGACATGCCGACATGAATGGAATTTTTGAACAAGGATCAATCTAGGTTTTGATGATGCAGAGGTTGAATTAACCTGGGAGTCGGAAAGAAAAGGTCAAAAGAATAATGAAGCAATTTTCGGATTGGGTCTCGGCTGCCATATCCTTTGGAACTGTGTTTGCTACCTCATTCTCACACAAAACACGTTCCGACACTAACTAAGTACCTGCGCAAAGGATAGTCGACAAGTGTTTAGCCACTTCAACAACAATATCGCAAGACTTATCAGAACTCGAGACACAGATGGACACCTACAACTTCGGCATCACACAACCGATTGCCAAAGTCTTCTGAATTTGCAACGATACGCTTCAAGGTTAAGCCGATAGGAAGGCAAATGATTAAGTAATCGTTGGATTGTAGGCTCTCTTCAGTATCTATGATAACATTCCGTCGTTTGTCGTGTCGTGATCGTGACGCAACGTCGGCGTCACCACACCACCGCAGGGATGGCACCTACCTACGTAATTAATCTTGATTGATATAGGTACGCTTTGAGATATATGATAATAAAATGCAAAAGATTTATGTAACGAAACGCAAATATTTTTCGCAGAACATCAAGTTGGGTAAGTTCTATTATAATAGAAGTTACTCAAGCATAAGATTTGGAAAACAGGTGTAACAAGTTTTAAATGGAGCCGAAGGTGGTCGTCCCAATCGTAAGTTCGGAATCCAATGACATACTGTTTAAAGCAGCCCTACATATCGGGGCCATGTCTCATACGCGACGATAATCATAATGATCGGGCGACAAAAAGCAGCATTCCTAGCACGTCGAGAACAAGATCGCGTGCCGTGGACGTAAGTCATGCTGCAGAACGAGATACAGACTGTACTATTAATTCATATTTTAATCATTAGATACAATACAGAATCAATAGACACCATCGAAATGCATAGCCGAAAGGAGATATGCAATAGGTAAGTTATGAAAAAACGCAAATGCAAAATAGTATGTCATGAAGTGACTGGGTAAATAGACAATGTTTATTTATAAAATCTGTGTTACTACGTGACACACCTAAGATAATTGTAAAGACTAACAATGAACAATTTATTTTAATGATGCGTAATGGCCAACAAAAATACGTCAGTGTCTCATTGCAAGCTTCGTTTGCTCCCACAACGACTGTTTAATGACGAAATGATATTAGAATAAAGTTTCATTATGATAATTTAAAGATTTTTATTGCTCTTAGAAAGCGAATTGCGGATAGCGAACTGTTGATTATAATATAGCTGATGAATCTGATTTGCATACACGTAGAATTTGGAACAATGTACAAGTAGACTCGTTTTTTTGTATGTGAATGATCTCACCGCCATGTGGACTTAGCTAGACATTGAAAGCCGATTGGTAAAACAAATTAAGTCACATTGGATGACTTAGAAAAAATATGCAGGCAATGAGGCAACAGAATGATTCAGTATGGCACACAAGTAATTTAGACTACTGAGAATTCAGAAAACAATGGAAAGGTTACTCATGCCAATGTTGAACGAAATAGCAAATAACTAAATTCACCTGTTTTAAGTACATGCGATAACGAGGGATACGATAAAACCAATAGTTATAAACGGAGCTGAGAATAAGTAGGCAAATAAGAGAGCTCGTATATAACACATAATTCTCGAGTATAGAACAATGAGTTGGCAACGTGACGTCTCTCACATTTAATGGCGAACATTAAATTCAACGTTATTGCTGCATGCATTAGGTACTTTTTGATCATCTCGTGTTTTCCATACTCCACTTGGGTTTAATGGCATGTACACGTGATGACACTTGATAAACTTATCGTGCTTGTCCCAAAACTATCATTTAATGATATTCAAACATTTCTTTACAATATCTCGGGAGGAGTACTTGGTAAAGCCTTCAACATAAGTACAAGACGGACGAAAGCACATGCCCAGGCGGACCTAGGCCAGACAGGCGTCCGACCGTTTTACTATTTTACCTATGAGAACCGGAATCTGACACATGAATGACTATAGCAAACACGAGACAGATGGGTGTTATAATGTGAAGATACCGATGACTAAACCTGCGTGTGGGAGGCGTTGTATACAATATCTATGTAAGCTATAAAGTACAGACTGAAATGCGCGGATAATCCCCATCTGATTAAACTACGCAAGTGTAAACAAGTGCAAAAGCATTTATGACCAAAAGGAAAAAAATAGACTCATCTATTTAAATAATATACCGGAAGAACTTCTGCTATTATTTATCATTAAACTCATTTAAGTTCAATCAGATCATTGGGTGCGGTAACAACTTACATATAAAATTGCTACTATTAAACTTGCTATCAGATACGTTTCATGAGAAAAACTCGATAGAAATCAGATAATCGATGGCAGATAGAAGATTCGTCGATAAAACCATAATCAAATTTAGTTATCTGCACAAAGACCTAATGCAACTGGAACAACAGATAAAATAATTTTATCTGAGATATTCGGTTCAAACAAATCATGAAATGAAAATAATTATATTTCAGCTTAAGTTTGAGCCAACACTTGCTTGTTAAGTTTCAGCCTAACTGGAAATAAGTATATTAATCGACATGACGTAGGACTATTAATACTCAGCCTGTAGAATTCTCAGTACGATTACTTACTGGTACCGAAGAACTATCATGAGTAACGATTTTGGAATTTGTTTAATTAATACGGTTCGAAGTATCAAAGTTATCAAGCAACATTTAGTCACAGCGACTGACGCCGGAAGCCAACAGATGAATCAACACGACCATGCAAATATGTTCAAATTAAGTATTTAGCATTGTTTGAAATAATTCACGGAACCTTAATTTTGAGACTTCTAAATGTTTTCAACCACGGACAACGGTGGTTTTGCAAACAGTTCTATAAAAAATACAGAAAAGAAAAGCAAGAAACACGTAAAAAATTAAGTTATGCAACGGTATGTAATAATAAATAGAAAAGTTAGCGAAAGGTACAAGTTTCTTAACACACCCAGCAAGATACACAATGCCTCATCAACAGGAAAACTTGAGGAAATATGCAAACTTATTTGTTGTTTTCCTACTAAATTCTATATTTTAATGCCCTCAGTAGAAGTAATATATGGGGGTGACATCATGAGGCCGTCATCATCATAATCATTTTGAGTCATTTATTGAGCAATGTTCGTGAGAGTGTTCATGAAATTTAACAAGACTAACACGATAAGATTACTGATTATATAAACGGGCTTAATGGAGATGGGAACACTGTAAAAACTGACGCAGAACTTGGAGATGCTAAAATAATAGTTGTGAAATATTGGTCCTTGGCAGTTGACATTGGAAAATGCGCGAAAACTGAGGGTGACGATCTATTCAGACTTACTCAGGACTAAAATAACGATACGACCAAAGCAAGAACATATTTAATAGAATAGTCCAAAGGGTGGGGACGTAAATATGTCGAGTAGAAAAGCGATTGCCACACAATGATTATCACATGTCGCACGAGGCCGCAGGTACCGGTTACGTAAGTGCGATACACGACATGTATTATAATATAGTATGTGACGCCACTGCGTAACAGCGGAAACCCTTAAACAGAGTGGCATGTCCAGGTGAATCTAAGTTGTGACACTTGCAGCTTGGTGAGCCTAATAAAATAGATAGATTCTGAATCGTGCTGTCCATGACAGAGTGGCAGACATAGCAATGGTGAATGAGGCTTTGAATTTAGATACATAAAAGACTTAGCTCGGCCAAGACAAAATTCTGGCAATAAGCTAGCGATACAAGGATTTCATGGTAACGATCGATCGATTCAAAAGACCCAGTCAACTTTATTATGATTTATACACCATGTGTTACCAGGTGATTTGCCAAAGAGAAAAACCTGAGCTAGTTTTCCCGCGCATGTAATAGAATAGATTCATAGCATTTGTAGGCACCAGATACTAAGACTAATACTGTCACTTCTTGCATACTATTGCAGACTTCCAATCTAGCACATTGCTTGCTACGTATGTTTTGAAACATTTTCAACATTTATAGGATTAACTAATGATGATACTTCGATTACTGCAACCTGTGTATTGAGATTATTATAAAAGGTCATTTCTGACAATCAAATGATAATTTTGATTTTGTTATAGCCTGTAATATAATAGATCCATTCATACTTATTTTTGTGTTCTTGAAAAGCAGCCAAAGGACGTATACGATATCATTATAACTGAATATAAAATAAATGAACCAAGCTGAGGCCAAGGATGTTTCCATGGCCCGATATAATTATTGTGATGAGAGCAATAAAAGAAGTTTTCATTTGAATAACTAGTTTTAACTCGAATATTCAGTTCCTTATTCAAATAGCTTTTAAATTTAACAATTATAGTATTAATAAACATTCCAATGATGATGAAAAAATATTATAAATTAAAAGTAACAAACGTACAAAATCACATTTCGGGCTTCTTTGCAATGAAGTATTAGAAAATATAAATTGCTGTTAATTTGCTTTCAAACTAGCAATACCACTGGTAGAAATAGGAATAAGCACTCGTGGTAGTAAAATGCAAATTAATTCAACAGATAGTTTTGAACTAAAATTGTTTCAATCTTCAAACATTATTTATTGGCAGGGTTTTATTTGAGAAATACAGTATGCAAAACAGTATTACGGAATTAAGTAGTTAATACATTATTGATGCTAGCCAATCCGGAGCCAACACGGCACGCGGAATGACGATACTTTAGCGAAAAACCCAACGATGACGGGAGATAGATATTTGATGTATAGAATTGTTTGTTAAATGGATGTGTTTGTTGTTGTTATCGAAGTCAATTTTAGGCTCAAGTTACGATTATGTTTTTATAATAATCAACGTTATTGACATTGCCAAAAGTTCGCCGTCTGCCTAGCACATGTATCAATTATAGTCAGGATTCGATAACCACGCGATGCCGGCTTCCGACCATGACTCATGCTACCTCGATTGCCTACACGCAGTCAGTCCTTGTGGGAATATCCAACCGTTTTGTGAACAATGCTTTATAAATTACATCATGGTACAAGACGGTTTGTATCAGTCTTCCAACGGATTATCTTGTCCAAATCCAAATTTGCGGACCGATTCTCTAGAACATTTCAGATTTTTTCAGCTTTTCACTCTGTTTCTTGAACTACATAATAGTTATTCAAAGTACACAGAATAAATTCCATGTGTCAGTTTATAGACAATGCAGAGTTTCCGATCTACAATTATATCTGTAAGGTGTCAAGTATACTATACTTGACACCTTACAGAACAGAGAGCTTCAAAAAGACCCTGATCACGAATAATCTTGAGGTTCCATAAATTGTACTTTTTTGCGTTCCAAGTATTATTCTACCTGTTCGATTGAATGGAAAGCCGTTTGCTCACGTTCCACTGACTCACGCCTCTATTGGTTATGGAATATTAGATGTAGGTGTGGAGAAACAATCGCTCGCAATAAGCATTAAAGGTCGATACCAATAATATATTGACGTTATGTTCCGACCGTACTTTATCCCCAGTTTTATGTGTTTCAATTGTACTAAGTCCTTTATAGCTTATTTCTATACCTGCGAGTTGTTCTTTAGTATCTACCTCAACATAGTTATCTCCAAATGCTACATCAATCCTTTCAAACAGTGACACTTTAACCAATATTTCATTACATACAATTGTCCAAGATTTCTATTGCCATGACAAGTATTTGCAGCAATTACATAGTTTTAGTCAGGTTTTCTTTCTGCCAACAGTGAAAACCGCTAATGTTAGCTAAACGACTAGTCCCTGTCACACGTGTTTAAATGACCGTGTGACAGAGAGGGATAGCCACATGTACATCTGTTTACATTGCTGACCGTGTGCATAGGAGAAATTAGCGACACGCAGCCGTTCAAGCGAAAGGTTTGTAAATGTGATTGAGGTAAATAAGGCCGAGTGTCCATTGAGTCGTATCGTCAACTGCGGATGAATTGAATGAGAGCGAATATTTGAATAAAGTGAATCAAAACATAAGAATGTTGTAGACTTGATATGTCTAAAACCCACTTGCGTGTCTGAAATCCTAATTTTCTCCACACACGACCTGTCATACAATGCCTGATTCGTGCCAAAGTTCATGGTGCCAAGCTTTTATGGCGTCGGGACATGCAATAACAATGCGAATAGCAATGTAGATTTTGCGCCGCCCTTGTAACGAAGGACATACTCGTAATAAGACTTCGGAACATAAATTACAGAAGGAGGTCGAGAATTTTGCCTACATACCAGAGACTGGTTCTTGCGCTGCATTATGAGAGGGCTACAGTTGAAGCTGAATTAAATGTTTATTGTAGACATAAAGAAGACATTTGAGGAGGATGGGATAGATCTTGCAACTTTGGAAACATTGCAAGTTGCGGCAATTGTTTCACGCACTTTGGTTCGGGCGCAGTCAGAAAGCCCCGGATAGAAAGGAGTGGAAGTCATAGGGAGAGGCCTTACTCCAGTAGTAGGATAATGCAGGCGTACGGTAATTTTCACCAACAGCCATAAGTATAAAAAGTTCTCTCGATTGGGGATTCTGGTACCAATGATTCGTATTTTCAGTGGGCAGTGTTCCCAAACATTATTTATCAACACAACTATCCAATGCTGAGATAGGTGGTTTATCAAACATTGTGCATCAATGAGGTTGTTTACATACGGCACGTGGGCTGCCGGATAACGACCGGAGACAGGACGGTCGAAGATTCGGCTGTGGGATGAAGCGGGCCTTTGAACGGACATCATTGCCGACGGTCAAAGAGTTAAAGTGTTATTGATCTGAATGTATTTCAAATATTTCAAATTAAAGTGCGCTAATACGATAATCCTGACGTTAATGTTTGGTAGTGGCTTTATCCTCAAATCAGAGAAATTATGAATGAAGTTTTTAGGAGTATCTACGAATCCAAAGAGTAGGCACCAGGTGCAATAATTAATTATAAAAATGTTATCCACAAGGAAATGATTCATTCCTAAATATTGATAGTATATCATAATAATCTTCTATTATTAAAAGAGTATTATTCATCCACATGACTCCTCGGACAGCCCTCAAAGAATTTAATGAACACACTAATTTAATGAAAGTTAGGAAAATAATAACCGGATGGTCGATCCTTATTAGGTTGTTTAATCTTATCTGGGAGCATGTAAAACTAATAGCACAGTGATAAAGGGCGCTCCTAAATCCCGCTAGAACATACCCAGTTGACATAGAAAACATAAAAATAAATCAATTTCACACACTATGAGAATAGATGTCGACGAACAATACAATCCTGTATGTATCAACGAACGAGGATAACCTTGCAGTTTTGAGAGCTGAAGACAGCAAAAAATAGAGAGCTTTGAACGAGGTTCGACCGAACGACAGATTCAAAGGCATCAAATTGCCTACTGAATATTCTATCGATGTCATTCCTAAACGGTTTTTGAACGCAAAGAAAGTAATACGGCCTCTTTGAATATTCATGATTTATAGAGTAGTGCAGTTATAATCAACCAGTCGACCTTACTGGTTAAAATACGTAGGTTCTGTAATGATATATTCGGTAATGTTGAGCACACGTTGGCATTGTAATACGGGGTCAGTGTCGTGCGGAGGATAAGGGTAAAGGAAAACAATTTCACAGAATCGTTTGTTTGTGGCACAGCATGACGGAAACGTGTTTCGAATCAATGAGAATTGAACGTTGCCAAGGCAGACGAAAGGAAATGGACGTTTAAGTACACATCGACCAAGACTATTTGGAGAACATAATTTGAAATTCGATACAATTAAAATGTTGATCGCGGCATCAGCGTTCATGAAAGAGACAGTTACTAAGAAAGAAAAATACCAGTTTATCGAGCGAGTATCTCACAAATAACAAATAAAACGAACTTGAACTTGTTAGGCGCACTGGTCGTGCTAAAAATAATCGTTATATAGCATTGGGTTCACGGCTGGCAATAGGTGCCCCCTCACGACTTGCAGTAGACATACACAATTTAAACGTTAATGCAGTATCTAGCCACATAAGTGATGATTCTGCAACACAAACAAACGCAGATTCATCTGTAATGTATGTAAACGGGGCCGCTGATTCAAACGACGCTGCAGCTAGATTTCTTTCACCGCTTATCAAGTTTATATTGTTGATATTTGCAAATTAATATTAGCAAACTATTTGTGATTCTGGTCTAGTTCTTCTGCTATCGCTAATACGACAGCGACATCGCGAATCTTGTTTCTATTATGAAGGCATTCATTGACCTCGTTATGTAACCAGGTTGCATTTTTGTGAAATTGTTGACTAATAGATAAATCCTCTTCATTCTAATCGATTTCTGACACATCTTTTATTCATTCTGAGATTACTTTGAAAATAGAAATGTTTATTTTATGGATCAATCTTCTGTAAAGGAACTTAGTTTAGAAGGAACTAGCTACTAACCTTTTTGTAGAGTTTGATCCAGGTGAGGTCGCCTTTGGAGTCGGTGTACTGGAGGCCGAAGAACCAGACCTCTCGCAGGCCGATGGTCTTGACGACCTGGTCAAACAACTGTTTGCCAGTCGTCGTCTGCTGGATCGCGAACTCCAGCTCCGCGTCCATCGTCGTCACACGGACGTTCATCTGGAAATAGAGAAACAGTTAATATATGATCTAAAATAGATATAAAGGGTGTTACAAGACCCTTAAAGAAGCCGAAAGGTACTTGTTCTCCCCGTCACTGCGTTCATTTTTTTGTTCTAGACCATACCTGGAAACCTTTTTAGTTATATATGTCTCCGATATTTGGGGTCAAAGTTCCAACTTTTTCAAAGTTTTTTTTTAAATACATGTTTATATCGTAAGATTTTTACTGTAAACACCTCCACGACCCTCGTACTATTCAATACATCCATCAGCACTATATTTTGATTTCATAACATTGAGTCCTACCATAAAACGTGATTTTTCACCCCAAAAAAAAGTCGTTTCTCAGCAATAATTTTTACGTAAAGTTATTAGTTTGATGTACATTATGTTTGGTTGACGGCTTCGCTAAGGGTCTTGTTACACCCTGTACAGTGGCATATAATTATCAAATTGTATATGAACAAATTCAAGCATTAGGTTCAAGGCATTACTTGGCGTTTAAGGAATGTTTAAAGCGCAAGGGTAGAAGAGGTTTCCTACTGATTACTAATATGAAGAACGTCGGTTTAAATAAAGATTTCGAAGATACGACAATTAGTCAACGATTTGATTTGATTTTGATTGATGATCGTCTCATCTCCTGACTGATTTTCTTAAATGTGCAAAAGTATTAATTTACGCATGAATCTACACATATTTAGCATCTAGCATATTTATGCAACATCATTATTATAGGAAGTTTCTCTCAACATTCAATTATGCTACTAAATAACTGATATTGTTCAGCTTTATTACTTTGTTGTTTCCATATTTATTGTATGAACGGATACGTGCGCCCTTGTTCCAACGTAAAAGACCTTAAGTGTCAGATCGAATATGGCAAAGAAAACAGTGGAACGGACGCAAACTGCATTGTGTACAACAGATGTGTGCCAACAGCCAACCGACTTTGTTACACCTAGCTAATAGTGCGCATAATGGAACAAACAGCCTTTAGGTAACAGCAACAAGTTATATTGGACAGATGATATTGATAAACTGAATACCTATCTAATAAGGCCTAGAAAGAATCGGTTTCGATTATGTTCTAACGAGCGTCAAGCGCCACTTTTGCATGAATATTGGTGGAAAAGGTTGGTAGGGGCCGAAAAAAAAATGCTTTTAGTAACACAGCATTTGAAATTTAAATACCTTGCTAAAATATGTTGCTTATACACGTGGCAATATGAATAATAAAGTTTTTTCAAGTTGATTGACTGGTTAACAGCTAGTAGGTCCTTTATATATTTTTTTGTGGTTTACCTTCAAATGATTAATTTTGTCGATAAGTTTATACCACTAATAACTTAGTAATTTCGACTATAGTCACGAATTTTATGTACCTACATTAAAGCGTAAATTATCTAGAAATACGTATTCTGTTCCGTCATATTATAGGTGACTATATCACCAGTAATATAGGGTCAGATTCGTGTATCACTGATATCGCCAGATCACTAATGACAACAAATTACTCATCAATATCACTATCAATTACACACAAAGAACATGTAATATTGTCCCTTTCAAACACAAGAACGATATTTAAAAAAAAAAAATGGTAATAAGGAAGATGAATACCAAACTACACCGCAATAAAGATTCATGCATAGAAACTGAAATAAACATAAATATAGGGAATCAACAGAAATAGAAGAAACGTAAACGCTGCTATCTAGTGTACAGTTGGTGGCATGCCAAGCGGATGCCATCTTCCGGGGCGATTATGTCATGGCACTGCACTGTCGAGCTCTATCAACGTCCGTTTATGATCTCTTAAGTTTAGATCGATGCTTTACTTTTATGGAGATGATGAAAAGAGGCATGCTAGTTGAGAGCTTCGTTTGATAAAAATACTTATCATAAATATGTGGTTGTCCTGTCTAGTATCACTAGTAGGGTCTTATCATTGACTTGAACAAGAACTCTAACTTACTGCCAAAACGGAAGGAGATTTTAGATATAAAGCATCTTTGGTCGAAATCTTCCAAAAACTTGAGTTCAGTTGACGTCAGTCATTTCAAGAAACAAATTGGTATTTAAACGGTGGTATTTTTTTTCCAAATTTTCACGAAACAATTCTAGACAAAAATAAAAATTCTAGCAAACGATCTCAGTTCACGCAAATGAAATTGCTATGTAAATAGTTTCTATTTATTTTGCAATTTCACAGAAAACGCTACAATATTTTTCATTATGGCCAAGGTCTTCCTAGAATTTCTGCATTAACCAATGAGGCAGATGGCAAGGGGACGGGCAGAACAATGGATAAGGTTGACGTGGACGTGAAGTATCGGGAACTAACGATAATCCTTGATCTAGAATATGTCTAATAATACCACTCTTAAGTAAGTTACAAGTTTTTAGGTCACGGATTTGTCACAGAAGCCAAAGAGAAAGATATAAGGAAGTCTATGAGAATACCTATCATAAGTGGGACAGTATTGGTTAAAACAAAATAAAAAAACGTAGATTTTACAACATTGCTCGAGTTAAAGAGAATATTATTGAATAAAACATTACATTTCCAGACCAACGTGGGAGGCATTTGTGCAGTTCGCCAAACGCACGAAAGCATACATATTTTGAAAGTAAGCGAGAAGATATATGTAAAGTTTTAAATAAACTCGGTACAAAAATAAACTAAAGTAGCAGAGCGAAGGCATTCGCAGTAGCCGATGACTGGACATCGGAGCCTAGTAATGAAAACATGATTACACTAACAATGCTAGTTCTAGCTGCGGATGAAGATAATTATTATCTGCAAAGTGGTAACAATGGATGTACACATCGTTCATTCATAGTATAAGTACGATAGTTCCGGAAACATATTAAATTTTACTAATATCGATAATTTGGGCGATTGCGTTGACTGTTTATGGGTATTCAATGATGAGCCAAAAGCAGTCAGTTCTTAAGGTATGTATCATGATTAAAATTTTCATACATTCGTATCGTCCACTTACAAATCATGCATGACTTAACCTAGATAATAAAATATCTTGAATTGATAATTTTGTTATCTATAATCGATTTTGAAGTACATGATAACATAAATAAATACTTTCAGTGAAGGTCAAAGTTCAAAGAGCTTAAGACCGGAATATAATCAGAGAGCGCAGCTTGGAGCCGGGCCAACGCAGAACATAAACAGCAAATAAAAAGAAGCCAACCAACCAGGATCTTTCATGTTTACGTTCATGGGTGGGAAATCTTGTTACCACTAATTTACTAACTTTCAATATTTTAAAGCCGTTTTACGTCCAAGCCAATTGAAGATGCTCACGATATTTTACACGATCCTAAGGACAATTATCGATGACGATACTTTTAAATAATCACCCTCATTTCTTAGCCTCAATTATTCAACCTCGGTTATTCTCGTCTTCCCCTATAATTCATAGCTTATCAACTAGCCCGCATGATTCATTATTTAAAATTGTAACACAACCTCTGCTAACCTCCAGTAATAAGGTTAAGGAAAGGACAATGATAGCGTTCATAAAAATAACTTGAATGTTCTCAATGTCGTTAATTTAAACTAATGTGAACTAGTTTCTACTGTGAAATGTATGTAAATGTGATCGGTGTAAAGTCGCGACTTTGCTCTATAAATGATGCATATTTTACAACCTTGGAGAGCATTTCTAGACAATTCGTCATCATTATGTCAACACTTGTTTAATCTGCTCTTATGTGTTCCGTAAATCCTGACTAAACCACAAAATATATGAGATGTGTGAAGTGAAGTAGAAATAAACCGAAACATACACTCCGAAATAAAATGAAGTAACTAAAATAAGATATTCCTCGAAGTTTGGTGCCGAGAAACTGATCAGAATTTGTGATACTTTTGTAGTATGATGTAACTCAAAGGTTTTACGTAAAGGAAAAAAAAAGTCAGAAGGTCACCTGTCAATTTGAAATATTTCCTCTACCACAAACCAAGTTAGTAAACCTGTTTTATTCATAATTTTAAACATAATGGGGACACGAGCACGCTAGTACACACGTAGTTACACGTTCATATATGCGTAACTAAAAGCTAATGAACGTACGACACGGCCATCAATGTCACATGCTGATGTGCTTGTAGTTTTGGATATACCATATCGACGAAATTGTCTCATGGCAACGGAAACAGGCGAGACAAGTCCCGAAAGATAGACGAATCTATTTGCTTCCCATCAGTGTTAAACCTGCCTGTCTACGATGTGGTTTACCTTTGGCGTATATAATCCCTAGATATCATCAGTTTTCATTTTTGTAAGAAAGGTTCGTGTTGGTTTTGTCGATGATATGATATTGCAGCTGAGCAACTAAATCTAACCAAAAATATAACACACTTTCTAACTAACGGAATTCAGGCTTCCTTTTTTGGAAAGCAAAAATTATAGGCATTCCGAGCGCAAGGACGGCTGATAATGAAGTAGCTAATAATGCATCTGAGTCATCTAGGCGAGATTGAGAAACCAACGCGAGATAAGAAGGTGGTGTTGCGACTAGAGCGTTATCGCCTGTGTAAACGACGGATGTTTGTGTAAGCTACGACCAATTTGCCCGCTTCGTTTTGCACGCGAAACTTGCCTTCAAGAAAGTGAGCATGTAATTTCTTAGATCTATTATTATGAAGAAACATGTGTTGGAGAGTGACTTTTTGTTTTGTTTGGAACAGATACTAATGATAAGAATCTTAATAAAACTGATGATGATGCTAGAACTTGCGTACAAGACGTTTCGCCGGCAGATACAAAATACGTTGAGTATCTTGATAAAGAAACCGGTCTCAAACTCTCGCGTGTTGGCTATTAGTAAAGAGCTATAGGCGCTATGAGATGCGCCATTAGTTTTCTTAATGTACGACCATTTAGCTGATTAGAAAATCTTGAATAATGATAGGCATAAACCACCAGTATGCAGTGAAAATTATTTCATATTACAACCGCGGTCCCTGTTAGTGTGTCATGCGGCTTGCGACAGGAAAAAAACCGCTTGTTAGCAGGAAACCACGGAAAGACAACAATTTCTTGGAACAATATGAGGATATAAGTGATTTTATAATAATATCGGTAATGGATGCACCACGTCTATATTTAGAAAATGAGTCACGTTTTTCGCGAATAAGAGGTGCACAGCTCATGAGGTCACTGTTACACTGAATAAGGGTAAAGATTTGAACGCAGATTCTGTTATAAATAGTTGCATTACAATAAAATGAACACGGTTTACAGTATTGTGAGCGTGCGTGTATTACATGTTTCCATTTTCCTTTCGTGACACTAATACGAGTTGTTGAGTGAATCGATACTTTAAAGGCCATGTTGGACAGTAATCACGTATTAACAGTAAATCCAGTCGCATGTCAAGGAAATCCTACCCATATTGCGACCTTTTATTGTTATCCTATGAATAATTAGTTTAAGACTGACTGCAGTTGCTAAATTATAGAAATGAATCTAAAGATAAATAAATTCCTCGGCCTCAATCTCTGTTTTTGGGTGCAACCCAATTAATCTATAAATTAGCTTATCGTCCATATACACCACAGTTATCCATTTGAATTCCAACAGCTTCGCGGAATGATAATCACTTCGATTATCTTTTACAATCAAAAAGTTAAATGGAACTCTATCATAAACAATGCCAAGGAAAACTCTATCATCAAATCATATGTCTAGTTTTTCACATTTTTGCTGAGATATCGATCGATAGCATGATATCTGACTTAAAATAACCAATTACTTTGTCTTTGCTACCAAGCCGACGTTTGGTGGTCGTGGTCATGACCACATCTTAACAAACTAGGGACACATGACATCATCTAAATACACAAGTAACGCATTTATAGATAGTGCTATGATAAACTAGAAACGCGTATGGCAACCGTGTGTGCTGCGGATTCTATAAATAGGAATACAAGCGAAGGATTGAATAATGCTTAGAAGACGCTTATTATATTTGTACCCACAAGTTGGCAGCTTCAAAGGTCGCGTTGTCTGTCTCGGGAGTTTTATTGTCTTTTTTGTTTCTGGCAATTCGCAACCTGATTCAAACTTAAATTGATTTGCTTGTGCTGCATCATGTACAAAACTCTGCCTATTAATTTTATCGCAGTATACTCCTGTCAGCGGATGTTAGGCTTAGGTTCTTAAGCTCATGATCATATTCTTTAATTTTAAGTCATGGTAGGCCTATTCCTAGACAAAGACCACACGCCTAGTTCATAATGTTCACATCATAATTTATATTGAGACATTGTATAACATCTGCTTCCAACATCCAAACAACATGTTGGCATTAACATCTTGCTCTAAACAGAAGCGAATTTTGTTTTCATCTAACTACTACCGTGAAAACCTCATTTATTTTAAATACATCTGCCAAACATGTTAATAACAACACCATTTTCACAAAGACCCATTCTATTGTTTCACAGAAAAATATTCAAGAATCAAAAATATGGTAGAATGATGTCCTTGCTGTATCTTAGCTAAGTAGGAAGTAAAATGAGGTGACCAAGGTGAACTGATGATAATTATGAAGATACATTAAATATACTTGTTGTAAAGTACATTTGACGACATAATTATTAACTTTGAACTAGGGTCGCGAGGTCGGCGCTGGAGGTAAAAACTTGTAAGAACTGGTATTTCGAATATTCGTACCGTAATTATCAATACGGGAACTGAGATAAGTTATTAATAAAATAGGTATTGATTTATTCAATGATACCACCAAATCTCAAGGTGACTTTCCAAAAAAACCTTTAAAATTATAGACTTGTTGCTACGATTCAAAGTCAAACACGTTCAGCTAATGCAGATAAATCGTTCGGTCAACAAAAATCGTCGGTATAAACCTACCCTAAAAATCAAACAGATGATAATATAACGAATGAGACTATTAGGAAACTACAGAATGATAAGAACCATCACATAAAGGTAACAGGGAACAAAATTGAATGGGAAGTCGTTTGGACAAAAAATCCCGCCGTTCTGAGGCAGGATGGTGCAAGGGGGATGGATCGAGGGCGGCGTAACAGGTGCACGGACAGATGGATGTAACACGTGGCTAAAATGTGTACGATCAATGGTGTAGTCGCACCTTGCGGAAGATCCTATATCCTATTGTTTTAAAATAGTGGATGTTTAGAAGCATTACTTTCTGACGTCAATCGCACCGTTTTTATCAGACGAGGTATTGCATTGGTATTGTGTGCTTTGTGCTCGAGGAGGATTTGGCTCCTTTGGACCAAATTAAACCTACAATTTGCGTCAAATGGAAACCTAACAAAATCTTCACGATCTTGCTACCTGACTCAATTAAAATGCTACACCTCCGCGAATCTCACGAAGTTTCGTCAAAAGCGAGACTCCAAATACTCGAGTTGATAGGAAAAGAAATTCCACTGTGCTTTAGAAATCGCAATACTGTGTGAGTAAGTGAAACGGAGTGAAACGGCACTACATGGTCATGGAGCATATCGACCGTCAAATTAAATTCAAGTACAGGCTGTAATGAATGAGGGGCTTATGGCTTAATGGCCTCCGCGAAGATCGATTGATGCATCAGGTGGTGCTAAGTCGTTTTCAGTCCCGTATTGGATAGATCACTTCTCTTTAGAGACCACATTGTGACTCAGAGAACATGTTTAGCTTGGATGACCATTGACACGTTAAGAGCAATCATAAACCACAAAAGCGAGATCCCCTATCACTTCATTGGGATTAGGGATGTCAGAATGACAGAAGAAGCTCCGTGTCTTACGTTGATCAGTGTCTGATTAGACAGGGAGCCAAATAAACTTAAATAATAAAGGATTCTCTACATTCATTGTAGAGAATAAGTGAAGTTGCGAAGTCACGTGCAGTCATTGTGATAACGTGATGTTGTAGATACTTATGCAGGTTTCAATTATTGTCTCTGCGTTGCATGTCTTGTTACTAAGTAAGGTTCGTTCTTCTTCTTGGTCAGTAATGATCGCTGCCTTAATGCCTCAATTAAGGGCAAAATTAATTTTATTTACTAGATTAACACTATTCCAATGGTGCATGTTTCTTTTATCGCAATCATAAAGAACTGCCGAAATTGCATCCGTTTTACACCAGGATATGCACTTAATTAAAACTCTGAGCCTTCATTAACATTCCAAACATTTTTTGATAAATCGAATTCGTTTTTTTATGGCTAAACGTGACCGAAGTTTCAGAGCGAGGTGGAACGAAAACTGGTAGTGTTATTTAAATTTTCAAGGCTTTAACCAACACGGCCACTGAAAAATAGTTAAATAATATAATTTACGCGAATTTATAACATTACAATCCCCAAGACAAAGGTTAACTGAATGTTGGTCTCCCAGATTTAAGTGTATGAATATTTTACGTGGTAGGTCTCACCAATCTGAAGTTAGCAAATTATTTAATTTCGAAGCTGAGCGACGTCAACAAAAACTATTTTAATAAGTCTAAAGTGGTAAAACAAGCAGTGATTAAATGTTTTTTCTGAACACTAACAATCTTACAGATGAGGAAAACCTTGACATCTTCATACATTAGTAGTACGTGACTTAAGTGGCGCTGATGGAGCAAGATTTATAATAAACTAGTGTTACAACGCGCCCAACGATGTAATGAGCCCGTTAAATGATAAGTCAGCATCTGCATCGCGTGACGCAGATACACAGCCAACGTCTACGTGAGATCTAGTACTCCAATGTACTAATCATAGGTATTTTTAATAATGTATTGAAATGTACCAGTAGGTAACCATAACGTACACCATTATACTAGCGATAAGATAAAATTCATTACAACTTATTGTGTTAATTTCGATAAAGTAATCGAAAATTCACACGTTTATATTGTTCTACATTCGTATCGGTGATAAACACATTGAAATTCTCCGTAAGTTTGCCATAACCGAGCTAGATCGATAAAAACATTCCGAGAGAATAATGTTAGATTTTTTCATCACGAGCTTGGAAGGTGATTCAAGACAAAAGATCCCATCGAAAGCGAGAGCACCAGACCCTTGGCGAAACAGGAAAGTGATTCTATCTCGCTCCGACACGCGGGAGGGACAGGGATAGGGAACAAAAAGACGGTTACGACCGTTTGCATGATGCAAAATAAATAATAAAGCCATGACCGACTCCATCTTGGAGTTTGTGGCTTTTCCTTGCGATGACATCACTGTAACTTATGATTTCAGTCAACATGATTCTCGCCGATCTGTACACTAACTTAATTTATTCGTTTGACGAAACGTTCGGTCAAGGTGGCCCCGGCACCTGTTGCTATGCTGACTTCACACTTTTTGTGCTCGTGATGAGCTGTGAGCTATGCGACCACTTGTTTGAGGTGCTACTTAATTATGCAGTACAGGTGACTAAAGGCACCTGGACAGGATACCCCCAAACATAAGTAGGAAGACTTTGGACGATGTACATATTGAGAAACAAGTTTTAGAGGTCTAGGACTCAAAGGATTTTGTATTACGCTAAGCACTAGAAGATTCTCGTAGCAGTTTTTGCGGTCTTTGCAAAAAAAGTAGTTGAGACGTCATCTGTAGAGATGGTAGAGTCGTCCTTTGGTTATGCAACTGACCTGTTTGCCGCCGGCAACCATGGTGGCTGATTTTATGGTCACACGCACTGGGTAATGTCACAAACACAAGGTTGTTTATAAGATCCTGTGGTGAACTGGTGAAGCACATGAGCCGCGTCTGGCGGACGCGGCGGTACAGTTTGAACTGAACGGTCGCGGTCGCCGCGGGGATGCGCGCGCGCCCCGAGCTCAAGGCCGGCGCACGCGCTCACCTCACAGCTCACACACCTCGCTCATACCGCCTACAGTTTCGCTACTTTTTTTCCTTGCATCTAAATTGAATTGTGATCGAATCGATGAGTCTGCTTACGACATTACGTGTAGTGCAAGGCGCGTGTGTATAATTGTGCTCAACTCAATTAATTGATATATTTAGTAAGTTTTAATTTAACTTTATTATGTAAATGTTTCATTTATCTACCTACAAGTGATAAGTTATAGGAACCCTGATTATCTTTACCTTGCTAATTATAAACACCTGTGTTTGTATATTTTTATATGTAAGTGCCTAAGTTCAGCGGTGCGCGAAGGTTCTATTGGCTCCCCCTATCGTTTAAATTCTTTCATATTACGTGCGTTCTTGCTATAGCACATAAGCTTGCCTTTGCTAGGTGTTAATTACCAGCTAATTAGCACTTCAGTACTTATATTCATAAGGGACAGCAAAACAGGTGCCTTTATGGCACCAGACTAAACCAGATTATAATTATCAACTAATACTAATTTACACAATATCGAAACTTTACCAAGTTTCGATATTGTGTAAATTAGTATTAGTTCACCATGATACCTCATATTAAGCTATACTCAGCTTAGGTAGGTACCTTATTTAATAGTCTACAAATGATTTCTCGACCACAATTGATAATGAAACTTGTTCAATTAATGTTTAACAGTTTTCCTGATTTGAATATGCTAGATTTGATTTGAGCATTAAATAATGAGCAATGTTTCATTTCGGTAAACTCGTAGCTTTCGATTTTTAATGAAAATGTAATCTGCTAAATTAATGAATCATTTTTATTTTTCGATAAAATGTTTTTAAAACAGAAATAATGAGGACACTCACATTTGGCGTCAATTTGATATTGCCTTTTTGATCGACACGGTACATAGACATTGTTGAAATTGGCGAGTCTTCTCTTCTAAAAAGAACTTGGTAGAAACTTTTCACTTGAGTATTTTATTGCACTGTTCTGGCAGGTTTTCACATTTCATAAAGGAACAGTAAATTTTATTTTAATGGAGCACTATTTTATTAAAATATATCTGCCGAATAAAATTATTTTCGGCCGGGAATTGCTTTTGCGTTGCGGGATCGTGAACGACTGACATATTATCCTGAACTTCAGTAGTCCAACGCTAAAGGAAAAATGCTCCAGTTTTCCCCCACTGATTGTTCAAATGGCTATTATTAGCAAATAGTGGGTTTTTTTTTTATTATTATTTTGTCATAAGTCATGACAACAAAGTATGTACCTACATAATAAAACAAACAATCGACTGAAAAAATGAATAGTTGCGTAACAGACTAGAAATGAATATTAAACAAAATTCGATGCGTTTTTTTACGTTGTTGAGCATACGAATTTTTACCCGACTACGGCAAAGCCAAACTGAAGGGTTATGATGCAAACATAAATGCTAGCTTTGTATTACGTATTTCTTCAACATTTTCTGGGAGGCGATAGAAAACTGTGTAACGCAATTGGGGTGCTGGTTTCGTATCTTTTGTTTCTTGTAGCACTGCCAGTGTCAAGGGGTTGTCGACGCGTTACTTCGCAGACAACTTTGCAATATTGATGTGCCTTGATTTTATTATAAATGGCGGTAGGTTTTTTTCTTTTATTCTGTACAAACATCATCATATCAATGGTCAGGCCAGAATCACCCACTGCTAGCCAGATATAGGCCTCACCTTTCTTCTACCATAGGACCTTCTCGGTTCTATACATCCTTTATCCAAGTTTCTCGCAATTTTCGACGGTCATTATATTCAGTTTCTTACCGAAATATTGGAGCCTTTCCATGCCACTATAGTCGTCCAGGAGACCCATGGAGATGGAACCCAAAGCCGGCCATACATCGATGGACTCACTCTTATCGCCGAGATCTGTCACCCGAACAACGGTAACGCAGTGTTTGCTGGTCCCAACGTAAGCGTACTTTCTACCAAACTCGTCGCTAAATTTTGGGCTGATTGAATTTTAATTGTCATCGACACGCTAAGATGGCACTCTAGGTACTGGTATTTAGTCATAGCATCCGTATCTAGGGTTCATTGCCCGCTTTCCGCCAACAAGATAACACGCGCTCCACTTGGGATCTTCAGTGCTCTGGCTAAACCTTATCGACTCTTTTGAACTTTACGTACTTACCTAAAACATCTACTACTGCCCGTTTTCACTATCAATAAGCGACACCTAAAAGAATGCCTAAATAAAAGATTTTGTATTTTCAACGCGGCAACGCTCGGAAATTTAGTAGCACGCATTTATTTATGTGGCAGTTAGTGATAGTGAAAATGGAAATATGTAGTCGACCAATTAACGGCCTAAAATGAGCTGCAATCGCAATCCGGAAAGCCGTGACAAAAAAAGTCTAGACAACTTAATTTAGATATTAACATTGGGAAAATTAGGCGATATTAATCTTCCCAATATTAATATCTAAATTAAGTTTCTAGACTTTGAAAAGTTCGGCCGGGAGGCCAAAACGCTAGACATGTACGGATAAATCCTTACGGCTCGTAACCCTAGTTGCACTCAGCTTTCAGCAGTCTGAAACTATCTTTACTCATGTCGTAAACTCGTAATCGGCGGAAATGAATCGCGGGCGGAGTTAGCTTATCTACAGCCATTCAACGCATTTCGTACCAAATATACACCGAACATAAACATCACGGCTGTATAACCCGAAGAGCTCGACAGAGGAGTCATCATCTGTTCCAGTCTAACTAGATGCAGGTACCCAGGTACTAGGTACCAACCTAGTAAGACTGGTTACCTCCGTGCTCCTGACATCCCCACAGATAGTGACGGTACTCATTCAAGCCTAATAGCTTGCTTGCCGGTATAATCTACTACTCTTTATGATGTTGGGGTTTCTGACCAGTCTCCTTGCCTTATAGGCTTGCTTTTTGGCCCCTAGGCACTCCACTGCCGACACAGGCATAAAGTCTGTATAGTACACCCACTTGTGCGTGGGTTTAACTTTATTTATAGGAAAATGGGAATTATATGTGATCCCTCCGACACCAAGAATGTGACTGCTCTAAGTACGTACTGCTCCAAGTACTGATTCTTCTTTCCGAATGGATTTTGGACGATTGATTCAGAAATAAGAAGAAGTAGGAACAGCCACATTGGCGAGCATTTAGCAATTTTATATTTAAACTTCAGGCAGTGGTTCATAGGCGGACTTACAGCCTCGAGGCGTTCTCTTCCAGCCAACCTTTTGTTAATGCAGTACCGTAAACTCGTGCCCAAGTTAGTCGGATGGCTCTAACTGAGCTAACGCGTACATAAACAAGGGCCGCGCTGTGTCGCCGGGCGCGGGTGCACCGGCCGCCGCCGCCGTGCCATCGTCCGCTAACCAGATAAGCTTGCCCTACTTTCCCGCTTCCTTCCTCTGACACACTTGAGCCAGGCTTCTCTTACTTACATTATATCACTTGTTATTAGATTTACGACTGGCAACACCCTTCATGATGCGAACTAACTTGCGTCTTGTTAAACATTATCATTAACACTAGAAACGGGATTGTTACCATGTTTACTGTTCATTTTGAGTTCCCGATATTTCGGTGCCGTTGCAAGCACCATGATCACGGATAAACTGAAGTTATTGCGGGTGGGTGTTTATGAGCAGACAAATCGGTCAATCTTTTTGCATCTTGTAAGTTTGTAGCAAAATAAATGAGTTTTGTGACGTATTGTAGCAAGTTCGTTAAAAAATGGAATAACTTTGGAAGAAAATATGCGTGGTTAGAATACGAAGATGTATTATAATTGCGAAAGTAACTCTGTCTGTTATCTTTTCACGCCTAAACGGCTAAGCGGATTAGGATGAAATTTGGCACATGGGTATACCATGACCTAGGTTTAGAAAATAGGAGTAGGAGAATAGCTTTAATAATGTCGGAGCTCTATGCGAGCAGCCGCGGGCCAAAGCCAGTCTAGGACAACACAGGTATTGATAAGTCAATCAAATGGACGTCACACACAAACTTACGCATCATGCATACAATTACTATTCCATTCAAACTACAGAGCTAAAGACAGACACATTTAGTAATAATATCCATAGCTACGAACACGTACCATACATTACTGAATGAGTTATTAATTGGTTCATGTCTGCAACAATTACGAAGACATTTATGATCATGTTTCGTGATCCTTTTAGTTTACAGCTCATTCTAGGGGTCATCAACACAAGAATTTGCTAACACACCAAAGATTTCAATCGTAAGTTGCGCCTTACGATGGCGATGTACGAGTTCAGTCTTCTCTGTGTAAAAAGTTTTTCGTGCGACCTAATTATGGCGAGGGCACATCCAACAATTCAAATCTTTGTATTAGAATGCCAAAAAACTGCAATTCAAATCACCTCATAAGTTTGACAAACTAATAGCAAATTTTTCTGTTGAAGACTTAATAACCGCTAAGTAGATAAGCCTAACTGTTCATAACAGAAAAATCCGTAGAACTACCTAGGTTCTCACAAGCTACCAAGAATGTTGCACACAAACACAAAAACTAAGGAGAGCAAACTAGAATGCAATCATGCTAATGGAATTTACTTCATATAACTACATTACATTTTAATAGATATACGGATACACTCCATAGTAACTTGTGTCAAATGAATTGTGAAGCTGTGGGGGTGACAGTTTCTATTTCAACGAACCTGGGACTATTGTGTATTATTAACTAATAGGAATTCTATTTTTAAGACATGCATGGATTTATTCAAAGTTTTCAAAAACTAGCCAAACTATTTTCTAAATACCTCAAACCCACAATTTCAAATATAAGTCACCACTGCCTCTATAAACTAATTAGGAAAAAACCAAACAACACAGGGTTGCAAACAAAATGATCAACTATGGGTTATAAACATTTGAAAATAAGGGAAAACCAAACGAAAACTTTTGGACTAACCAAGGCATTATCATTCGCGCCTAAATCAAGCGCGTTGCTAATATAACCCAGTATCTGGAAAAATAAATGGTTACAGAAACAGCGTAAGTATTTGTTTGATCATACTTACTTAATACAATAAATAAATTGGTGAAACAAAATAATGTATAGTGACAAAGATAACATACACAAAAAAATATGGTTGACTTCATTGACATAATTTCATTATTTTGGTTGAAATATCAAATTTCATATTTTAGTTACAAAAATTATACAACAATCTGTGCCCAGCTATTTAAAAAATATTTATCTACATAATAGTGTATCCAAGGGCCTTGAAAGGAAGAGTGTAATCACTCAGTGTCAACCAGGATGTGATGATAACACAGTCAATGTCATAATGAACTCATTAAAATATTGAGGCTGAATCATGAATGCCTCATTTTTTTAAATGAGGCTTTATTTTTTATTGCTTGAGTCACCAGTTGCATTTTTAAAACTGCCCTTTTGGTATTGCCTATGGCACAGTTTATTTTTCAATTAATTAAATGGGGTTTAATTTGATCAAATATGATTTGGAAATTATCATGTTGATCATATTTTTTTTCAATAACTTACAACTATTAAAAATTTTAATTGTGCAGACCTACAGGTCATCAGTAAATAAGTAAATGATTTACATTAATCATAGTTACAAGCTTTCAGAATATGTTTATCCTGTGTTTATGACACGGAAGCAGTATTAATTAATTTATAATATTAATTGGTAACCCTACAAATACTTCTAATAACTGTGATTGTATAGAATTCTCTACAAGACTCCTGACAGATTGAGCAGGTTCGTATTGACATTCTGACTATAACAAATTCATTCATTTCTCCAAGGTCATTGGTGATAACATCTTACACACTTTCTTTCTGACAAAATAACTGGTTAATGGTAAGCAAGTTCTATTAGAGATGAATCATGCCAATTGAAATGTGCATGCTTTATGTCATCTAATATAACTTTCTATTGTTTAATATCTAAAGCATTTACATGGTTATTTTGAAAGTCTATAAAATTGATATTAAATCACTTTTTTATGTTGATAATATAGGTGTTTCATAATTTGGTAAGTACTTAAATTGAATAAGAATCTAATGTAGTATGTATGTCATTATAATCTACACCTATTTCTTATTGGACAAGATTTAGATTTCAACAATACTCAAGCAGCCCAACATGTACCTACTTGTGTTATCACAATTTTAAACAAGATAACCCATAGTGTAATTCCTTTATATTACGAAATACTCTTATCTTCTACACTAGACAGGTACTTTTACTTTCCAAAAGAGATATATCATAAATATTTATAATGTCACCTCAATATATCTAGAGTTCCACATTTTACAAGTTGTGAAAACAGTTTCTGCCCAAATATTTGTACTGTAGTTAGTTGTTGAACATTTTCAACCTGCTATCAATGTAGAAAGTCATTTTGTATGAAAAATGTCTCCTCAAAGCTGATACAGCGTCATACATGTGTCGTCTGATCACATTGCGATGGTGAAATCAGTGGGCTCACGTATCCACGACAGACACAAACTGCACAGCTTACCACTCAGTAACCTAGCTCAGTTATAAACAAATCAACGTAAACACGAGTACTCACCGATTTCGGCATGTTGGCGGTTTGGGATCACAATCTGCAACGAGACAGAATACATGTAACGATAATTTTGTTCACGTACATTTCCACCGCCGCTGACGGGTCCTCTGCCGCGTGACATTACATATGAAATTGTGACTGAACGCCTACTTGTTTGCACTCCGAACGTTCATTAGAACCTCTATTCAGTGCCATTCTATACATTTTCACACAAAATAATCATAATCGAACGATGACAATAAAATTGTAGTCACCGGGCATTCGGCAGAGTACAGAAAAACGTTAGGTTAAAATTCGGAAAGTTAGCTCGGAATATGAAAGTGGGGTTTTGGGTGCCTATAAAAAATATGATTAGATAATAACTTACCCGGTAAAAAGAAGAATATCACCTAATAATCCACATAAGTAGAACAACACACATAGAGAATGCACACACCCTTGAGTCACAAAAATATCGCGATGTGACAACTGCCTGCGTGACGTGGTAGCCGATGTTGTTATAAAAAAACTGTCATATTCTTCTTAACTTTTCTGACAGAAAAGTAAGTTAAACATTAACTTTGGCAATTAAACAATTGATTTATATCGATTAGGATTCTAACTAAAAGTTTAATGTACAAAAGATATTAATTTTTCCAAATGAAAACTGTAGGAAATCATAAATGTACCAAAATTTAAAAATGTATCTGCTGCGGCAACATTGATACGAGCCTATTTATGCAGCAAAGTTTGAATGTTAAAAAATATAGCTTTACTATTATTAGCTAGTTCCATTTATATGATTTTATTTTGCCATTTTGTATGTATCATTTTGTTATTGTTTCACTAATTGTAATTTTACGGTGGTGGGCGGTAACTTATCTGTCTACATTTTATATTGTTTCCTTATTTAAATTCGTTCAGAATTTCCAAATTTACTAAAAACTTTTGTCGTATTGTTTACGATAAAAGTACACAGAATTTTACATTTGCTTTTGAAGCTGTTTTTTTTGCAAAACATCGTGAATTTTGAATAGTAGCTGGATTCATTTAAAAGCCAATGATTGTGAATATTACTTTGGTTTCAAAACGTAAACCTAAATGTCTACAACTAAAAAAGTCAATCAAATGTCATTGTCATCAAACGTTAACAAGGCGTTATTTTGCTATTTCAGAAATTGTAAATAATTTAATATTACGATTGTAATATTAAAGATAACACAATGTGCAAGTATATAATGTGTTAATTTGATCATAATTTTACATGTTTTATAGAACCTAGGTAGTCGGTAACCTCTGCTAAATGGCGCCCTCGCCCTTTCGTAGATTGCTCCACTGGGGTCCATTATCAGTTTTAGGTGAGTTTTATCCTATTCCAATGCTATATTTAAATGATTTTTAATTTTTGGATGTCCCTGCTTACACTTGAGACTTCCTAGAACCAGGAATAAGTTAGATACGTTAATAACTCTGCCACTTTCGTATACCGGGAACTTGTAAGTGTATGTTAACAAAAACATGAAAATGTACAAACATAGTCTGTTGCTAATAGGTGTGTGTGTGTGTGATAGGATTGCTTTTCAATCAGATTTTATAGCTGAATCTTATTTCCGCAACAATTGTTACTTGTTGTAAATACGAGTCTAAAAAAAGAAACCTGATAGGTCATAGTTTATGGTTCACATTGTTAAAAAAACACTACTTGAAAAAGATAAATTTACTTTAATCATCTTTTCGAGAATGTACTTTTACTTTGTTTTGTTTAATAGAATGGAAGTTTGACATCACACTTAAAACAAGGATTGCTAGATTAAAATAATCATTATTTATTAATCCACTTTTATGTACATAAAAACCGGCCAAGTGCGAGTCATACTAACACACACACAGGGTTCCGTAGCACCAAACAATAAAATAAAAATATTTTGAAGGCTCGTTCATATTTATGTTGTATTGTTTAACATTCAACAGCAAAACTAAATTTGTTTACCATAGTATAGTAATGAAAAAAAAAATTCTGCAGCAGTTTGATGAAAAAGCCCCACATCTCAAAAACTAAACATCAAATCTTATTCAAACCAATTTTGGTTGAAGTTTTTATTTTTACTTACAACCCTACATTTTTTCAGAATTTTCGTCCTCTTACTTTAGAAATTAGAAGGACACACACATTTTACCAGTTTGGAAGTATCTTTCAAACGATTGACTTTGAGAAAAAATGGTTTTAGGAATTTTTAAAGACCTATCTATAGACATAGATTTGATGAAAAAAATATTATTTAGTTTCAGTTCCTTGTATGGGAAGCCTTAATCTTTTTTTTAATTTTTTTTTTATAAAAATCGTATAATAGTGATACGTCTACCTACTAAGTTTCCACCGTGTAGTCCTAATAGTTTTGGAATAAAGTGGCTGTGACATACACCGACAGATAGACAGACAAATATGGCGAATCTATAAGAGTTCCGTTTTTTGCCATTCGGCTACGGAACCCTAAAAAGTGGCTACACATTTATTAACACACAAAGTTACAAAAAAAACTATTTTGTTTAGGTTAAAATAACCAAATACTTTCAGTGTGTGCCAATTGGACTCATTTCAACAATTTTCCCTAACATATAATCATGAAACAAAACATCTCTCTGTGTCTTTCTGTTTGTGCGGTTATAACTTAAGAGTCATTATGTAATTACCCCATTTGATTTAATTAAGATTAAGATTTAATTAAAATCCCCATTTGATTTTAAAAAATCTCTATAAATTTAGGATAAGGCACAGCTATTGAAGCATTTGTTCGGTTTGACTAAACTTTCTTCCAATATTCCCCTATTACTTTACCCGATCTGGCATGAATGAGGTACAGATAGTCACACCAGCATTTTGTAAGTCCACCCAGTGTCTGTTGTCTAGGTATTAAACTTTATAAATTAATATGACTTGCTTCTGCTGTATGAACTTCATTCCAATTAATTATTTCAGGTATAATAAAGCTAGTAACATGGGCAATGGTCCACCTGCTGGGCATGTGGTGGCCACCGCACACCTCACTAGCCGCAGCCCTGCATGCAGCTCTCTTTCTGTCATTGGCTGCTTCCACATTGTACTACTTCCTACAGTCACTACTTGAAGGGCCTGGTTTTGTACCACTGGGATGGAAACCTGTGAGTTAGAGTCATTTTATTCATTTATCTACCAGAATAATAATGATGGCTAAAATTATAATCCTTGGTCATTTTGTGGCAACATCGTCCATGTTGTTTTATTTATTTAAATAATGCTGTTAATTTTCAGGAAAGAGAAGAGGACACACATGATTTACAGTTCTGTACAGTTTGTGAGGGATACAAGGCTCCAAGGTCACATCACTGTAGAAAATGTAAGAAATTATTTTAGTTATTAATGGGATTAATTTTCTGTATGTGAAATTACCTTGATACCTTGACACAATAATTTTGCAAAAGGCTTTGAATTTTATGACCTGCCTAACTTCCGCCATTTTTTATTCATAACAGTACCCATTAGCGACTTTCATACGGCTTGTGCTGACCGGCAAACTCTGTTTGGCATCGCCGTCGCTGAATCAGGTTGGCACGGTACAATTAGATTAGCTAAGTCGAGCGGCGTTTGAATCATAGCAACCTGAACATGTGTGTTGACCATTATAAATAATGTCACCAGGTGGGTACTGTGTGAAGAAGATGGACCACCATTGTCCATGGATAAACTGCTGCGTGGGCCACAACAACCATGGGTACTTTACCATGTTCCTCATCTCCGCCGTGCTAGGCTGCTTCCATGCTTCCGTTGTAAGTCACCATCAGTAAAATCAGAAATAATCTAAAAATAAAACAACTTGACATATCTTGCGAAAGTGGTTAATAATAATGTTAGAGTATCCTGTGTAATAATTTTACTTCAATTAGGTAAATTCTGTCTAATTTCCTCTTGAATATGTAATCCTGTCACACTCATATTGCACACTACAGGAATAGTATTTTGATGAAATATTTTTTCCTACACAAAAACATGATACAATATGTTCTGTGGCATTTCCAGGTACTAACAATATGCATCTACCACGCACTAAACCGAATATGGTACGTAATCCACGGCACAGGCCGCGAGCCGATGATCTACCTCACGCTGACGACGCTGCTGCTGTCGCTACTCGCCATCGGCATGGCGGTGGGCGTCGTGCTAGCTGTAGGAGTACTGTTGTATCTACAAGTAAGTGTTCATATTAGAGCTAGTCTGTGCTGTTACCATAGTTATATTAAACAAGGAGATATGCCCGTTAGGCGAAAATGTATCAGAACCGTTTGTCTTCTGCTTACCCCTACCACGCGGCAACTACTACACATGCAATTCAGTAAAAGCAATAGATACGCAGTCGCGCACACACTCGCAGTTCTTAAAACAGAATGTACTACACAATCAATTATAAACCTTATCCCATCAAACACAGCGTGTATTTACCATGTACAACTTACCCACACAAAAACATCGATCGCAGCTATCGTTGTGCTGTGCATACTAAAAATATAATAAGTGATTCTATGATATACAAAGTTTTGGTTTAGGCATCGGTTATTACAAAAAACCACTGGACAACACGGCATTCTTATAAGTTGTCACGATAGCGGTCGAAAGCACACTAGTTCGCGGAGACGGCCAATTGCCTATGACATTGCAGACATGCATAACGTGAGCTAGTCGCGGCGACACCGACACGCCCCCTTGCCACTTCTCCTGTTTTTTATATTCTATGGCTGTTACTGTCTTTCGAGTCTTACCTCTGTGGCCGTCGAGTCTTAAGGGTTGGCCCGTCAGTCTGTTAGTTTATAATTACAACCAAACTGTTCAAATTCATACTACTGAAATTAAACCTCTCACAGGAATCGTTAATTAACGGAGGAAGGTTTAGGAAGTGATGAGTCTGACTCATCAATTCCACATTCTCTCAAAGACACACGGCGTTTCAGGACCAGACTGGACCTCAGTTATTTTAACTAAAAGAGCCATCCAATTCCTAATCCTAATCTTGATCGAAGCTGAAGGAGCGCAAGCCACTCAAGTGACGTACTTTACCGTGAGACGAGAGCTCTTAGAATCCGCCAGCTTTTTATGCTTTCCACATCCATCAAAACTCACAAATATGTATAAACATACCTGGTTAAAAGTCAATTACGAGCTTATAGAATCACACTCCTATAGTATTTTCTTAAAAATGTCATGAGACAATTTCACTCACAGGGATAACATCTTACCAATACAAATGAAATTTCAATCTCAAATCATAATTTATCCTTATTTTTCAAGGTCCGTGGTATCCTCCGCAACCAGACCACAATAGAAGACTGGATAATGGAGAAGGCAGTAGGGCGGCGCGAGGAGCAGGGGCTGCCTGAGTTCGTGTTCCCGTACAACGTGGGCTGGAGGAACAATGTCAAGCTGGTGCTGCATGGGGCCAAGTACGATGGCATCAAGTGGCCGGTGAGGGAGGGGTGCGGCCAGTATGATTTAACGGTGAGTAATACTACTAACATGGCTTAGAATTTTATGTATTGAAATCTGATTTTAGAGAGATCTGGGGGCCTAAAATGGAAATGGAATGCATTTTTAAGAAAATGGTCTTTATGGTTATTACCACAAAGTCCATTTTAAGAGTTTTAAATTTTAACGTGATTCGTATTTTGATTCTGATGAAGCAGCCGTTTTAGGCCCCCAGTTGTTGTGTTTAGAAATGGTAGACATGAACAACGTGGTCGGGTTATTTGTCTGTGGTTACAGATAAATAAGTTCTAGGTATGTCAGGTCACACAATCTTTAACATTCAATATTTGCTTGGAGGGTAAAGAGGCTGTCAAATTTTACTATAGATGTTTCGTGTCATAAACATTTTGTGATGATTTCCAACTCGCACTGCTTGAATTTAGCGGCTATAACCTAACACTGAATGAAAAGTCTAATGGTCTGCTACAAGATTAAAACCTTGTTTATTGCAAATCACCACGTCAATCATTACAATTGAAACCTTACATACACGACTATAACACTCATCTAATTCCAGCGAGAACAACAAGCCCAGAAGCAAGACAAGCTCGTCCGCTCGCGGCTGTACACGGCTACAGAGCAGTACTCAGGTCGCTGGGTGCCCATCCTGTCGCGGCCGCGGGCGGCGCTCAACGCGCCCTGCACGGACGAGGCGCGCCTGCCGCTGCAGCCTGGAGATGTCGTCAGAGCTACGAGACAAAGGCGGTAAGTGAAAAACTTACAGGAATATTTATATTTAAACTTGGCAATCTTGTAATACTTTAATAATTGTCGAGCTATACCGATATTATAGTTTCCAACATCCCTTCTTCCCCCAGACACTGGTTATTCGGCGAGAAGCTGGTGGGCGAGGGCGAGACCCCCCGGGGGCCGCGCGGCTGGTTCCCGCGCGACGCCGCGACCCCCAGCGACCTGCTGCACAAGCGCAAGCCCGACTAGCGCCCGCTCTACCCGCTCTACTCGCTCTACCCGCTCTACTCGCTGTACTCGCTCAGCGATCGACTGGTGTGAGGAATGTGGATGGAGTAGGGACTAAATGGAGTGCGTCTAGAGTTTATCTCTATTCTTGTCGTCTACAAAATCTGTTTTAGAGGCACAGGAAACATGTCAGCTTATCTCTTATTTATTACTACATTTTAATGAATTAAGCAGACATTTTAATCAACGATATGTCAAATGTGGGCTTAGGAGTGGTGCTAGAAACGTTCGGGTCGGCAATGATTCGGCATAGCCGGGAAGCAAAATCGAATGTATTATGTAGTTGAACATAATTTAGAGATGGTAGATATCGAATGGAGTTTGCCGATTCACATAATATATGCCGCATAAAAGACGCGTATAATTGCTTCGGATCGGCTTTGTTGTGTAACAAATATTGCCGCATCGATTGTGCCGACCCGAGTGTGTAGCAGCCCTTACTATGCCAGTACTGAGAAAAAACAGTCGTTAAGTCTTAGACGTAATGTCTACATTGTGGACACTCCATTTATTTGTTACTCCGTGGATATATGTATGTATAAATCGTGTCAAACATGAAGTCGTCGTTAACTATAGAAAAGAACATAGTCACATTTTATAGTATTGGTCTTTAGTAAGTTTACTGGTTATTATCGGCGTCGTATACAGGGCCTTAGGCCCGGACTCCGCCGGGCAGAGGCGAGCGGGGCGGAGTGGAGACGTGCGGAAACCGACCAATCTCATTGGTTGAAATATACATCTCGTCTTCCGCCTCTCCTGTGATTGGTCGAATTATGCACATCTCTTTGGTGGAGTCCCCTCCGCTCGTCTCCGCATTGGAGGAGTCCGGGCCTAAATTATCGACATGATATTTTTTATTCGAATATGAATATGGCTTTTTGACGTGCAAACTCAACGATTATGTTTACTTACTGTGTAGTTTTGAATTTGCAACGTTCGACTCAGTGCTGAGAGTTGGGAATTCAAAGCACGCTCAATGTCCCTTACGGTATTTTGATTTCCACCGTCGTCGGTTTACCTACTGTGGTTCTCATTTTATATCAGTAAAATTTCAATTAAAAATGCGTGAAAGTATTATTCAATGATAAGTTATGACATGATCATAATTAAGACAAATGTTCCTACTTCCATTTCAACAAACTATAATTATCCAACATCATAAGATCTCAATGAGTTGAATGTACTATTTTTACTTAACACTTGTTTAAGAAACGTATTTGTGTAAATAACGAACGGAGTATGGATAGTTAAAGGTCACAATGTAATAATGGCTCCCAAAAACGCTTATGGATTTTTTTAATGGATTTTCTGGTGTTTGAATGGCATTGACAAGGGAGTTTTATCTGTTTCATGAATTTGATTAAAAAAAATAATATGGCAAAGTTAGTTCCGACTAGACCCACGCGCCATAAAATGCACGTACAAGTATATGTCTATTTATTTCACAATTGGATGCACAAAATTAGGAGTGTTCCCTTAAGATTTCGCAAACTAGCTTCATATTAAAGATGATTTCTCTAGCTACCAATTTGGCTTACCTTGATAACTAAAAATGAATTTAAATTAATCCTTTTCTTAAATACTCCAACGCCATGCCATTGAGAGCAATAGATAAAACTAATGACAAAACAGTCTACAGATGGCGCCACAAGCGACTGTACAGTCCACAAGAGAGGCCATTTTTTAGAATCCATTGACATAGTTCATTTGAGTTTAATAAATTATGCCCGAATGAAACAATAGTATTATCAAGCCAATTTTACTACGCGGATAAAAATAAACAAAATGGTGGCATTTATCTAAGATCTTTTGTAAGAATTTATCAATCATAGAATATGATGCCATTTAATTGTTAGAGAGTTTAAACTAGGGTCTTAAACGGTTGTTTGTTATTTTGAGCAATTTTATAATATTTATATTGTGACTTAATAGTTGTGATTGTAAAAATAACGTTTTGTATATGAATAAAAAAATGTATGTAATAATGTTGATTTTTCTTTATTAGTCACTAGTCAGGGAGGGGAAAAAAACAAGGCGTTATGTGTAAAAAATCTTTATTGTGCATTAAAAATAAATGATTATTCTCAAACACACAAATTCACTTTTCCGAAGCATAAAATTAGTTCTTAATAAGTTAGCTTACGATATTATATAAACTACACATCTAACTCCAAGAATGTTAGATTATCACGAATTCTTTTTAAATTAATAAATGCAAATTATTTTGTTACACTCACAGTAACTCAAACTTTAAGTTTCAACTTGTTGAAAGTTATTTTTTCTCAAAAGTTTGAACTGATCTCACACTCGACCAAGCTCACGTTCTTAGGTACTAATATTACGTTAATATTATTATAAAACTTAATATTTTATTTTGACGGCATCGAGATTAAATTATATTGATGGAATACAAAAACGCTAGAGTACAAACTATGGTCGACTAAAGCTGGTTTTGTTCCTTGGCTTAATCTACTAAAAGGACCAGATGACACGTAGCTATCCAATCAAATACACGTAGGTATAAAATTCTATCAAAAGTTAGCCTTATCTCCAACCACAAGCAATCAGTCCACTGGTCCTTCAGTCTAAACCTAATAATAAGACGACATACAACAGATGATAAAAATCGTCAATATTTCTAAAACGCCGTATAACCAGCCATTAGCCAACCATTTCCTCAAATATCTAGTACTCATTGTCATCATCGAGTTCGCCCTCAGTGGAGTCCACTCCGACCTCTTCGTAGTCCTTCTCCAGCGCAGCCAGATCCTCGCGAGCCTCGGAGAACTCGCCTTCCTCCATACCCTCGCCGACGTACCAGTGGACGAATGCGCGCTTCGCGTACATCAAGTCGAACTTGTGGTCCAATCTGGAAGGTAAAATACAGTTTTTAACATCTTCCTTAGATTGTGTATTAGTAGCGAGAGGGACGAGCGAAGTGGAACTGAAGGCAGTCTTACCGGCCTACTATTCCCCACCCTACACCTGTTCTCATACAGAAAAGTCGAGCATGATTGATGTAATGACATCTTAGACTTTTTATGGAGCAGTCATGGCCGTGCATGCTTAGGGCAGATTGTGCATTGAGGATTTTAGAATAACATTAAGATGTATCCCGATCAGCCGATTTGGCGAGAGGAGGAAAGCTTAAGATTCGGAAATTAATTGAGCAAATAGAATAATGCCATCTTATTCCTAATTGAATCTACATAAAGGAGCAACCCTCGACATAACACGTCGGTACATACCGAGCCCAAGCCTCAGCGATGGCGGTAGTGTTTGACAACATGCAGACGGCACGCTGTACCTTGGCCAGGTCACCTCCAGGGACCACGGTCGGGGGCTGGTAGTTGATGCCCACCTGAGCACAAATATGTCAAAATTAACATACAATTAACTGGTATACACACATAAGAAATGTTTATAGAAAACATCGGAGGGAACAGAGTAGTTCTCCTAAAAAGGCTGAAGCTTCTAAAATAAATGCGTGTACTTTGAATCCTGTGGGGCACCAGTCTACGAACTGGATGGTCCTCTTTGTTTTGATGGTGGCAATGGCGGCATTCACGTCCTTAGGCACGACATCACCTCTGTCAAGGAAACATAGAATTAAAATAAAGCTTCCGTGACCTTCGTTAGGAACAATTAATGATTCATATGAGAATTTAGTCCTTCGAGCTGTGGCTATGAGAAAATTGAAATACCTGTACAACATGCAGCAGGCCATGTATTTGCCGTGACGGGGGTCGCATTTCACCATCTGAAAAAGACAAGTAAGATGTAGCTGATGGAAAAATTAAAGAGAAGATCAAGTTGTGTGAGCCACACACACTCTTACGAAAACAATTAGGAGGAAAAATTACATATTTCCGAGGTTCGCAACCACAATCCGATCTTTTAAAATATGTCACGTTTTGGAATCTGAATAACTTTCAACAGTGATTCTTTACCTGGTTGGCTGGCTCGAAGCAAGCGTTGGTGATCTCCGCAACAGTGAGTTGTTCATGGTAGGCCTTCTCCGCGGAGATGACAGGCGCGTACGTGGCGAGCGGGAAGTGGATACGAGGGTAGGGCACCAAGTTGGTCTGGAACTCCGTCAGGTCCACGTTCAGCGCGCCGTCGAACCGGAGCGAAGCGGTTATTGAGGACACGATCTGGAAATATGGAGAAGGTTATAAGTTTTTTTACAAGAAAAAGACAAAGACCGGAGCTGTCTGTCAGAATAGGGAATATGCATGTAATTTTTTTTTTCACTTAAATCAATAATATGCAGTTCTATCAACTCAAGAAAATAATTAAAAGTTAATTTCAATTACTGCTTGTCGCACAAAAAAAATATTAAACTCCTACAATTTTCTACAACAGTTCAAACGTCCATGACTATCGCGGCCATTCATGTCAGGACTTTGATGTCACTTTACCTCTATGTGCCTTGTTTAAATCATTTTTTTTGCCCTTAGTAGATTAGTTTTACTAAAATGTAAGTGCTTTATTTAAGCAAAAATTGCAATAACTATATTATAGTAAAATCTTAGTGAAACTTTAAGTACTATTCAATTAAAAGTGTTTCTTTGACACATGGATTTTGACGTCACTACCGGAATCGATGCGTTTTGTGTTTGCGTTCCGTTTCACCAAAAACACGCTAAATAAAAAATTAAATTGTAAATTAAGTGTTGTATTAGAGAATTAAACAAGTGTACCACAATGTTTTTATGGTCCATTATAAGGCATTTTTAAGAAATAAAATAAGTTTTGTACTTCTTGCATATACCCTATTGTAATCTGTATTTGAAGCAGGTAAATTGAAAAGAAAAACGAAAATCATTAGTGTATGTTTTGATGCGTCAGCCGGGATCCATAATAGATTACAACTTACACCAGACATGATTATCGTGAGTAACCATATCCTGCTGATTATTTGATTTTATTTGATTTCCTGTGTTGTTTTTTGATTGCAATAACGAATAATAGGTACCCTCCAAATCCAGATTTCAATCGAAGTTAGTATTTTTTTTTTCGATTTTTTATTGTTTTTTCACTTACCTGTCCTATAAGCCTGTTGAGGTTGGTGTAGGTGGGTCTCTCGATGTCGAGGTTCCTTCTGCAGATGTCGTAGATGGCTTCATTGTCCACCATGAAGGCGCAGTCCGAGTGCTCCAGAGTCGTGTGCGTCGTGAGGATGGAGTTGTAGGGCTCCACTACTGCGGTGGACACCTGACAAGGAAATAAAATGGATAGTCAGGTATTGTTTACACTGATCTCTGGCTGATACTTAGAATTTATTGGCTACTTGCTAGAGTTGCTTGTGATGGATACTATAGGTTAATACTACTTATGCTGTCACAAACCGATTAAGATTTGGCACAATTTAAGATCTTATGTGCATCATCCTCGTATGGGCAAGCGTAGTGACACTACGCTTAGATGGACCAACGACCTTAAAAGGTGGCTCGATCCGACTGGATGTGGAAGGCGCAGACAGTGTTGTGGGGCATCTTGGGATAACCCTATGTCCAGGAGTGAACTGCGATAGATTGAGATGATTGTGCATCCAGTGTTACACTATAGTTATTTAAGTTTCTCATACCTGAGGAGCAGGGTAGATGGAGAACTCGAGCTTGGACTTCTTGCCATAGTCGACGGAGAGGCGCTCCATCAGCAGCGACGTGAAGCCGGAACCGGTGCCGCCTCCGAACGAGTGGAACACCAGGAAGCCCTGAATCGAAAGGTTACAGCTTTTACAGGTAATTAATAATTTGGTCCTTAGATCCGGGACGTGTTTCCAGCTCGTTGTAGTAAAGGTAGCATTATCGCAATCTCACATATTTCGTATTAGCTTTTTACTTTGTAGAACCACTCAAAATCTTTGCACGTATAGGTACCGGATAAGATGTCAACCCACCTTACCCTTAGATAGGTACTCCTTTTTTTTTGCAGCCTACCAATCAAATTCAACCTAGATGACGATGTCAACATCGAACAACAATTGATGGTCTTTATTGTCAACTTTTCACTGTGATAACAACAGAGATCATACTGCCATCGTCAATGATAAATGCAGAGGCTCTGTTCAACCACTTTAGTACCTAATTTTCTTACTGCAGATTCCTGAGTCGTGATGATGATGTCCGTCCCTTTATGAGGATCTTGGGCTTTGCAATCACATTTATTTCCAAACTTTTCAACCCCTCACCTGGAGTCCAGTACATTGGTCGGCGAGTTTCCTGAGCCTATCGAGGACGACGTCAACGATCTCCTTGCCGATGGTGTAGTGGCCCCTGGCGTAGTTGTTGGCGGCGTCTTCCTTGCCAGTGATAAGCTGTTCCGGATGAAAAAGCTGACGGTAGGTACCGGTGCGCACCTCGTCTAGAAATGGAAGGTTAAAAGTTAGTGGTAATTCTCTCGTACGATCTACTTGGATGGGAGTCGGTATAATGTTGTACACAGATCACAGTCAGACTGCACAGAAGGTCTAGCTAGTAGACCACCTAAGGAAAAGTCAGAAATGTGTTAGATTGAAATAAGCTATATGTATAAAAGCAAAAAAAATCTATTGAAAATCGTTATCGAAATGTGAAATGCTTTGAAACTACTACGCTTTGTTACTGCCACTTGTCTAGGCCCTACGCCCCCGGCCCTCGCCCCGGGTCTCGGGGCCGCCCTTTCGATATCTATATTAAAATTATAAAGAGGTAAAGTTTGTGAGGTTGTAGGGGTAATCTCTGGATTTACTGAACCGATTTTGAACATTCTTTCATGAATAGGAAGCTACAATTATATTTCCAACGTGCCCGTGCGATAATTGTCGACCAAAACGCGAGCGAAGCCGCGGGCAACAGCTAGTCGATAATAATTTAGTCGGACTTCGTTTCTTGCTTAGTTTGTATAAAAAAAATTACCCAAGTATCATCAAGATTTTCGCAGAATTCAGAAAACATCAGCTGTTCATACATTTCTCAGAATATTCACTTTTAATCTTACAAAAAGTAAGTAAGAATGACCCTCTTCAGGCTGAAACTCTACACCAAGAAAACAAATACAAAATAAGAAATGATTCAGCCGACAGATGGCCCATTCCAAGATTTAAAGTTTGACTCAGTTTTGAGTCACCAAATAAGTATAAAATAGAATAAAAAGCAAATCAAAGGAGACTGACCAATATTGAATGGAGATGAATGCTGAATGAGCTGTACCACTTGAGGGCTAATTACTTTCGTGCATCCGAACAGCTGCCAACTACAGAGATAGAGCAAAGAGCTTCTTAAGTGTACCTAAGCTCTTACAAATAATATTTAAACTTCCTGTCTTCAGGAGTGGTTAATCACAGATTTCGTTATAGCTATTATATAGAATAATTTAAAAAAAAAATGTGAATCGTCATTTTCAGTACCTACATAGCATTCCCGAGTCTGAATTTGTGACCGGTTGATAGCAATCGTAGGTGCCTTTTTACATTGTTTGGGAACTGAACATACTCGTAACTGGCGAAATGTGGGTGTAATAAAACATCTCTGCTTACCTCTTCGATGGCATACAGGCGTGATGCCGATATCAATGTGATATCGAATTTACCTATTCATAAACTAAGCCTAGTCTTCCGAGTTCAAGACCTATCACTTAACCTTAATAAGGTCAATTTCAATCAGAAGTCAACATCCTAGACTGGACTATTTTCCTGTAAAATGATTCGTCTAACCGTTTTTTTTTGTAGTTCGTACCTCCACTTATGGTTAATTTCATGTTATTATTCAGACATTAATAATGTATAAGTTCGGGTTTTGACGTCAGACGATAATTTGGGATTATTGTATTCATATTCATGTGTTTGGTTCACAGCTATTATATCGATGGTGGCTATCGAGTAACTTTCGTAAGGGGTTCCTTCTCGTTGGCCAAAGGATATTCTTTTACAAGTTAAAGCAAGAGAACATTAAAACTGAAACTTAACACATCCTTCTCAAAAGTTTAACCACGAGATTTAACCAGAAGCTAAAAGAATAACTAATTTCTTTGACAGATGTGCTTTTATAGTGCTGTAGTGAACCTACCTAATGATAGACCGTCAGTCGAAGTAATAACGGCTCGGGACGGGGTTCAATACCCGCTGGCTATATATATACATTTCTATTACAAGCTGCCGAGAAGCCTTCAATTTAGAGCCTCACGATTTCTTTAACATGTTTTTGTATTAGGTCTTATTTTTAGCGGGATTAGTAAGCCAAGAAAATGTAAGACGGCTAGACAGATAGTGTAGATTCATAATATTCTGATTTAAATCTTGTACTGAAGCTTTAAAAAACCTTAATGAGTCTATATTTGCATACCTTAAAGCAAGTTCTTTGCATACACAAATGAGAAGCAAATAAAACGTTAACATTTATAAATATCCATGAAATACAAATTAGAAAACGTCTGGCACTTGATAAACCAAATCTAGCCAGGATTAAACCTCTTCCAATCGATCATCAACTAGTTACCTATTTAAGATATTTCGCAAACCATCTAAAATGGATCATCTTTACATAAAGGCTCCTTGTGTGTTTCTACAGTTCTACCTACTCACCAACAACAGTAGGTTCCAGATCCACAAAAACAGCCCTGGGCACATGCTTGCCCGCGCCGGTCTCACTGAAAAAGGTGTTGAAGGAATCGTCTCCGCCGCCCAGGGTCTTGTCCGAGGGCATCTGGCCATCAGGCTGGATGCCATGCTCCAGGCAGTACAGCTCCCAGCAGGCGTTGCCGATCTGCACGCCGGCTTGCCCGATGTGGACTGAGATGCATTCCCTCTGTGGAAGATGGCCATGGGTTAGAAGAGTTAATCTAGGAAGTATCTGGCTTAGTAACTGATGAATGTCTTTGTTTATGAGACTCATAAAATTGGGCAAATTCGTATAAGTAGGATATTACAAAGAATCTTTCTGTGAAATCATGGTTTCATTGTTGACAGAGGCATATGGCACTGACTGCAGGTATGGCGATACTTGATGGAACACAACATTGGTCTATCGATATAAGGAAACCTCTAAATTCATCTGGAAATTATAAAATATCCGGTTGCAAAAGAAAACACTTACTGTCAATTAACAATTAACAGCCAGTTCGATGCTTGTACCCGTATGCTAGCTGTATTATTGTTTTTCTGTTACCTCGCATAGCAATAGACTAGGTACACTAACTTTTTTACAACAACATCATAATATGTATGCTTAATTATGGAATTAGGGCATGTGGTGGTGGCGATCCATGGCGATCCCATCAGAGCTTACGGGGGCTTTAACCTTATCATTATGGGATCTATGATACCCCATTGCCATAAACTTGTAGGTACAGTGAACACGAAACATTCTGTTGATAACTTAATGATATCAGGTTGCCGCACCTTCCTATTTCTGGAAATATATCGACGGTAATGGAAAAACTATTGTTGGTTTAGTGATCCTAATGTAGCAAGGTTAAAGACTTTGTCATATTGACGTTAAAGTTTAGGTTTCTTAATGGTTGTTCATTAATCATGAATTTTGTGTCTAACAAATACCTACTAGGTACCTATGAGCTGGATTTAACGAGCAGGTGGATTTTCACATAGAATAGAATAGTGGCAAACATTGATAAATCACCGTCTCCAAATAATAGATGATTTGGAACAAGAATTAAATTGTAATGCATGTTCCCAAATGGCATTTTTATACAACGTGTAACAGAAAGGGTATAATCATATGGAATACTGTGGTACGGACCATCAAACTGAACAACTTTCTCTATGGGACCACCATCTAAATCGTAAAAAAATAATCAGCTGTCCCATACATTTGGGTCGAGTAGGCATTGAAATTTTGTATAGGACAGCTGATTATTTTTTTACGATTTCGATGGTGGTCTCATAGAGAAAACTGTTACGTTTGATGGTCTGTACCACAGTATTCCATATGATTATACCCTTTCTGTTACACGCTGTATATATATATACCATTTTATACATGAAAAAAACTATATAAAATGAAGTTTTTACGCAGGCACATCGACCAACGCACAAGGCATCATATATACAAAGGCCTCACATGAACGAAAGCTTCAGAATGATAAATGTTGGTGTTTTCGCCCGGCACGAGCAGCAGACACGCGCCAAACGCCTAGTTAATTACTAGAATCGATGCCCTAGCTATTTGTGATTCATGGTGTTAGACCAAAGAGATTTAATGTAGATCACTACACCTACTAAACTGAATGTTTTCGATACGCTTTGAAATCAACAGCAAGTAGTAGTGAATCTAAGTTGCGAATTGGAGAAAAGAATACTTACAGTATTATGTGAGACTTACAAGGAACTTAAAAATGATAAAAGATGATGACTCATCATTGGTTTTTTGGATCTATCGAAACGTGATGGTATGTTGAAAAGTTCATAGATTGCTCATAGATTGGAGCTGTAATGCCTTTTATTCGATGTTATTTAGTTTGCATTGAGTACCCATATTTTTTCAGAAAGTTTAGTGTAAAAGCATGATCCATATCCTGATATCATCATGATCTACCTAGCCTTGTCCTGACCGTGTTGCTCGGCTCGGCTCGACATTTGCCAGCCGTACAGGTTGCAGCTAAATACCAGTACCTATATTATCTTGTATGTAATCTAAAAAGTAGGTAACAGTCGAGACCACAGCTCCTACCTACCTAACCAATGTTTAACATGCGAATTCTCATTTGAGGAATACCCTCAGTATTTACGATCCGGAGGTTGGAATTTACTCACAGGTCTTTATATGGATGCAAGGTTTGTAGGCAGCCCCTTCACGAAGCCGTCAACCAAGCATTCTGTACATCAAACTAAGTAACTTTACGCAAAAATTATTGCTGGGAAACGACATTTTTAGTGGTGAATAGTCACATTTTACGGTAGAACTCAATGTAACGCACTCAAAACGTTGTGCTGATGGATAGATTGGGTCGTGGAAGTATTTAAAGTAAAGTTACTTATAATTATAACATAAAAAACTTGTATTGAACTTATTAAAAAGTTGGAACTTTGACCCTTAGTAGGTCTCTCCGTAACTGGAAGGATCCCGGATATGGTCAAGAACAAAAAATAATTTGTCAATGACGGGGAGAACAAGTCTTTCCCTCGTTAAGGGTAGCTTTACACCCATTAGGTAGGTACGTATGTTATATGTAGGATTAACCTACACGTATCCAGAACTTTCCCGTTGTATCATAAAACACGGATTATCCTCGCAGCCAGGGAAGGTTTCATATTGTTATTTTCATGTTCCTGAAATACCTGTTTCAATGTTGCCGTAAACTAGTCCTCAGACAAAAATGGATCTATGTCAAATGTTCTTGTGTATTATGTCCGCAAGGGTAAATAATCTCAAATGAATCAGGGAATTGTCAAATCATATATATCTACTACATAGTTGGATCTCTGCTAATGGCCGTTGTTGTATAAGTAGTGCAATGCTGCAAATTCTACCTCACAATATTTAAACTTTTGAAACAGTTAGGATATTAAGTTGATGCGAATAAATAAAAAGCATCTTGGGTCAAAAATCACAATACCTTATTAGGAAAACAACCAATATACAGTAATATAAACGAACTAGCTAATCAATCAATATGTAGTAAAACCATGTTTGGATAAACATCCTTATTGGGGTCCTCAGACTAATTAATGTGTAGGTGTAGTAATCCCTAAGATATTATTATTTTATTGAACACGTAAATGCAATACCCTCACGAGCAATCTATTGTGATTTGTGATATCCAGATGCGATTTTTAGTTCAAAAATCATTCATAAATAGTATCAACATTAATTTTAAATATCTCCACTCATTTCACTTCTTTCGACCTAGCTGACCCCAAACTGTCTCAAATAATAAATCACAAATTTTCAGGCTGAAATTCCCCTGAATTCGTCAATTTAAAATGAACCCCTTTTCAAGTTCACAATGTTAATAGTTTAATGTCCGTGGCACAGGGGTTTATAAAGCGAAGGCACGGAATGGTACGGCCACCATAAATGAAGGAACCTCAATCAGACAGTACAGCCTTCGGTGAACGTCGGCAGTTTGATATGTGGAGGCGTGGTACATATAGTACACAGTGATGTGAAAGAACCTAGACATATAAGTAAGTACAGATTGTATAGATTGTTAGGTAGAGGCAGTAAAAGGTACACGTATGTAAAGTTAAATATGTAGTTCGGCTTAGCTCGAATGGTGCCGAACCGATTTAAATATTATTGAATGGCGGAGTTTGCAGATCGATACAAGGCGAATGAAATTCGAATATATTTTGGGATTGCGTTGGTTCGGCTTTGTTGTTCAATAAATACTACCGAATCAATTGTGTAGAACCTCTCAAGAGCACTGATTGACCTAGTCAAAGCTTGAATAACTTTAGTCCTTTTGTTTTGAAATATTAATAATCTGCTAGAGGAAGACAGTGTTTCCTTAAACACTAGCAAAGATGAACTTTGCAGGGAAGTATCCATGGCTGTTAAATAAATACAGACTGAGACAAAGCTTCGCAGATTCAAATTCCAAAATGACATAGACATTTCGTGGGCTGAAGCTAATTTACAGTCTAAGCCACGCCGTGTAGGTAATTTGTGAGGTATGGCAGGAAATACACACATCAAAAGTGTCTAGGGATCAAGCATTTTTATGTGGATTTCTTGAGATTGAGATGTGGCTTTGTAATAAATTTATGATTTTATAAATTTATATGGATCCTTTTTGGTGCATTTCATAATTTGAATCAGGAACTGTGAATCAAATTCGAGTAAAAGATGAAAATCAGCTGTCAATATTTTCCCTATAAAAACATACAACGCATTGAAGACATTATTAGTGCTACTGTTTCCCTACTACTGATTAAAACCAACGTTATTATGGAGCGGCGACGTCATTTAAGCAGGGAAGAAATGCTCAGAGCCGTGGGAATGATAGAAGCTGGTTCCCGGCAACGTACTGTGGCTTTAGCTCTGAATACAAGTCAGAGTGTTATCAGTCGACTTTGGACACGTTACCGAAGCACTGGTACCGTGGCTGAGCGCCATGGAGGACGGTATCGCTGCACCACACGGAGACAAGACCGATACATTCAAATCTTAACTCGAAGAGCTCCAACAATAACCGCCATGATGTTAGCCGTGAGGCTTCATTACTCTTCAGGGAACTTAATTAGCGACCAAACAGTCAGAAACCGCTTGCATGAAGTGAACCTTCATTCCCGAAGACCGCTACGGGTACCACCTATAGCAATGCACAATCGTAGGATACGATATCAATGGGCTCTTGAACACAGAAATTGGGCAGAAGAACAATGGCGTTTCGTGTGCTTTTCTGATGAGTCTCGTTTTGGTATGAGACCGGATACAAGACGTATACGACACTGGAGAACCCCTGGACGCCAACAGCGATTAAAATCCTGCCAGGAAGTCCATCCTTATAGTGGTGGAACCATCATGGTATGGGCGGGTATTTGGATCGGCGGAAGAACTGAGTTGATTTGGATCAGAGGCAACCTCAACGCTCAAATTTATGCTGAGATGATTGTATCAGACGTCATCGTTCCTCTACAAGTGCAAATCGGTCCCTTATTTCAGTTAATGCATGATAATGCACGACCGCACACCGCAAGAGTTGTAAGACAGACTCTCGCCGCAGCTAACATCAATGTCCTGCCCTGGCCTGCTCAGTCGCCAGACTTGAATCCGATTGAGCATGCATGGGATATGCTACAGAGAAGAGCTCTGCCGAATATGGAGGGTATCCAGTCGCAAGAAGACCTTTTTTTGTTGTTGCAACGAACATGGGCGGCCATTCCACAGCGTGATTTGGATAAACTCATTTTGAGTATGCCAAACCGATGTTCTTGTGTTGTTAGTGTTCGCGGTAGAAACACGGATTATTAATTGTTTAAGTTACCCAATAAAATTTTAAAGAAAACTGTTATTTCAGTCTTTTTTTCGAACTTTTGTGTTAGTGGTTCAAATGTCAAAAATCCCTTTATTAGGAAAATGGCAAATTTCTTTATTAATGCAAAGGTGACTTGGTTTATCGTTACTGTGACAAACGAAAACACTTTATTTGATGAATCCTTAAAGAAAATTTTAATTAATATCAATCAGGAGAAAAGTTATTGCAAAAATATATGTTGATCCCTAGACACTTTTGATGTGTGTATTTCATGCAGTGCAGTGTCATTACCGCGATAATAGCTGCCAATCATCGCGCCCGTTATGCTACGTGACACCTCTCGCTACAGTTAATTTCCAAGTCCGTCAGATTTGGAAATGAACTGTAGTGAGATTTTAACGATAAATGCAGCGGTGCGATAGCCATAGACACTGGGTTTAGCTTGGTGGTTAACTATAGGAACCTTATTCCCGTTTTCACCAACACTAAACGAATGCCTAGTAAATAAAGCCGCACTGTTATGCATTCAGCTCAGGCACCGCTACTGTGTAAAATCTTTCCGCAAAAAAAAGTTTCGCATGTTCTTTTAATTAACCAATTTACGTGGCGAACATCAAACAAACAAATTAATTTAACTTGTAACAACAATGGCTGACTTCTTCGTGAGTTTTTAAAGAAGAACATCTAAGTAAGTCTAATATAATGTTTTACACAACACAGAAAATAAAACCCAAACATGTACCTATGTAATTCGTTTGGTAAAACCAAGTAAAATTACTATTTTTACGAACAATAACAAAATCCCACGCTCGTTACAGAACAAAACGATTCGATTACTCATCCAATTACAATTTAATTCAATTTGAAGTTTGTTTTAATGGAAGTAATATTGGAATCGAATTGCTGCAATAAATATCTGTTTATGGAGAGACATTTGTAGGCGGTTAATTACGGAGCTACTGAGAACGCCACTTATGAAGTTTAAAGTTAACTAGATTGCAGTTAAAGCACCTACTTACACTACACCGTCAATTATTTGGTAGTCTACTGAAATTGCTTTAATTGAATCAATTTTGGACCGGAAATTACATAAATGTAGTTTCTTTAAAGTTTGTAATGGATTCTACGCCTACGTAAATGAAACATTAGCAATGCAGCTTTTATAGAGACTGCGCACAGCGTTACTGGTGAGCATAAGATTTTTGGTTCGATTCCCTGATCGGACAGTTTTATTGGGTTTTTCTATCAGGAATATCTCGTCATCCGCATGTAGTCTAGGTTGATGGCAGAAAGCTATTTTTAAATTTGAACAACCGCAAGGCAGGGTCTTTCAAATTGACATTGTAAAGTTTTTTTACTAATATAGTCTTTTCACTTTTTCATTACGAATCCAAAAGAAAGCACTAAAGCGAAAGTATTGCTCCACATTTCGTCCATTTAAATAAATCACGAATCTTATCCGTGACTGATCGGCTCATCGAGTCAGAAGTTCCGTGGTCATGCTATGATTGTCAGAAACAATGGATCCGATATCTCAATGATCCATAGATCCTTGAGGGCTTGAGGATCGATGAAGCGTCCTAATATTTACATCTTGTTGTTGATATTTATTGCTTTGCTTTGTATGAATGAATCAATTTTGAGGACGTAGGTCCTCGAAATTCAATTAATATACATTCATGAATTCACTTCTTTTATTACCACGTGTGTAAACAGGAGCTACAGAACGCCGTCTGCTACGATCCTCACAAACACCTTTTGCTTTGGTATATGTTTTTGATTTCTTTCTTCGTTGTAAAGAAATGCCTACCTAAGTCTTTTGTCTTATGCTTGTAAGACTTGATTTTGACATTTTGTGCTAGTAAAAAATTAGACTAAGTAGGTAATTACAAAAAACTCCTAATGCGTCTATTTGCATTCTAAAAACCGTGGCTGTTTTAAAATACGCACAAAAAATAAGTTGAAATATCACCCATCCGTTACAGTCGATTATTTCAATTGTTTCAACTGTAAAAGAAATAAAAACATCACAAAGGTAGGTGTAAATAGAACCCATAGAAACTTCTAAATCACGTCGTCGACACCTCACACCTCAGTTCACAGTCGAAGTGGATAATTGGCGGACATATCCGCACTATAGTGCATCCCTATACTTGCGGATATCACTATCCGCCCCCCGGAAGTATCGAGCTTTTAAGGCGTCGCGGAAACTAACCCTTCATTAGTACTTTAGTTTCCCGCCTGTTATTAGCTTACAGGCATTGTCTGTCGAAGGGTTCTATCTCAGGGGGACCTATAGTTTTTCTCTTTATAGTTTGGATTAGTGGTTAGGTGCGCAATTAGACGAAGAGCCGAGTAAGAGGTCTTTTGTATGTAAAGTAAAGGAGGATTCAAGGCTCAAGGCTATGAAATCACCTCAAGGAACGGGTACCTAAATGGGCACCAGGCTTGGCACAGCCCTTCGCCCGCCCGTAGGTCATGCATGAAGATTTCCACACACTGAAAAAACCTTGTCAGAGAGACAGACAGGATTTGATAATCACAGAGCGTTTATGGAGACGTTGTTTTCGTCCCTGTTCAGGAGTCTCAGAATCGAATTTTATGACAACCATGAGTGTTCCACCACAAATCTACTCTTTGTGGAACCTCACACAACAAATACCATAATTCGACCATATGTCCATATGCAAAACCACAATTTCAATACTAAACGCATATCCCGCGTGGTATCAGCAGACGGTATCACAGTCTATCATTATCAGCACGACTGCTCGACACGCTAGGCGTCAGGGCAACGAACCCACACTAATTCCCGCAGCCATTTTGACTATAAACAAAAAAACTGACCATTTATAGTCTGTGGTTCCGTAGGTCAGCAATCTTGTTAACCGTTGATTTTTGTTTGTAAACAAACACCGCGGATTTAGTGAAGCCCGCATTTTCCTTTTAGTTTGGGTTCTATAAATTGATATTTCCAGAGAGTCTACTGTCATTTCACACCTCTGACTAACCTTCCCGGAAAAAACAGGCGTGACTTGGTGTTTTGTCTGTTATTTCTTCAAATTTAGTCATTTTGTAGTTTTACCCCTACAAACTTCATAAATTATCGCACAGGGTACGTTTTAGCGCTAAAAAAACAAAAGCATATCTTCCAATGTTCCCATGATCACAGAACTCCATTATAAAGACAAAAAAAAGCAAAGACTAAGCTCATTCAGTCAGCATTGTCTGCTAAGTCACGGCCAGCGTTGAGAGCTGACAGATTGCGCAATGAAGACTGACTCATTGGGCTATCGGTGCTTTTATAGTGGCAACCATAGATAATTTAAACAAGGTGGCAACACATCACATCTCTTGGTCTGGGCCTAATAGAGCGGCTGGTGAGCAGGCCGTCACAAAATGGAAAGAGAGAGAGAGAGGGGGGGTGGAAGCCCAAAGAAAAGGTGGATGGATTATACAGTGAGGTTTTCAAAAATAATATGAAAGAAAATTGGAGAAATGATAGCGTTATGGTTGAAAAAGGGAAAAAGACAAAACAACGGGATGCTCTGACCCCTGAGAAACATGGGACATTAAGGTGATCATGATGGAATTAGGCCAATCCTTGATCATTCTTATTTGATCGTTGTTTGGTGAAAAATAAGTTAATAGTGTTTTATTTTCTAACACATTCTAGCATTTTAACCTCCATCCGCATTATGACGTCACAATGCCCCTGTTGTTTCGACATGTCTCCTGTTACCGAGGGACAGAGGGATGTATGACAGGGAGGGACTGGTGACGTCATCGGCGCGCCCGGTCTGACTCAATACCTAAAAGCTTTTTTATTTAGGTTCAATGTTACACACTTTTTAGAATCTTCGCAAATTATAGTGTTCAGTTTCGGTTTACGTACGAGTTACTGCAATGGATCCAATTTCGGAAAGAATCCAACGGAAATGTAACAAAGTCACAACTGACCATACAGAAATCTCTGAGAATAACAATTTATTATGCTGTAAAAGCCTTGTAAATGTTATTTTGTGAATTATGATGACGATTCCAGAAAACGTGTCAGACAGAGTGAGTTTAACTTTTCCATCTAGTCTAGGTTTGACAACTAAAATCTAGTGCATGTCAACATTGGTTCTCCTATTTCAGGTAAGGCATAGAAACAAGATGGAATTATGTAACTACATTATTTACATAATGTATACTTCTGTATTCATGTATCAAATGATTCGACTAGATAACTTTGTGGATTCGATTAGACATTTTTGAATCTAGGTACATTTTGTGAAAATAGTTTTTCAATGGAGATCTTAAAAATATATATATATATATGCTTTACATTTAATCACATACTTGACAGATGGCAGATGTCAAATTTGACTTTTGCGGTTTCCTGATTTGTAAACCTTCCTTGTCTTTGTGTCCGTCGGCCCGACTATATTGTTAGTCCGTCGTTTAATATTTGTAATACAAATAAATAATCTGATAGAATCCTGCCTGCATGTAAGACATTAAATGTATGTGTGTTATTTTGATAAAGAACCGCCAATACATTTTACCAAGAAATTGATTTTATTTTTGGATCTGCCTGATGCTCTACGCACAGCCACGCGCCGCCTCATCTGCCCTACAGTTATGCTTCCGATGACAGCTTTTTAAAAGTTTAATTAAAGAATTTGTTTCAGATAATCTGTAAATTAATGGATCGATTCGACTTTTTTCATAGTTATTCGTTCCAAAATATACTATAGTTTGTTCTAAACAAATACAGAACTGTTAAAACTTTTTCAAGGTTTATGATAGCAAAATCTCCCTTGAAATATTAACAATTAATCAAACTGAAAAGCGTGTCAAATTCTCGCCTAATTTACTTTTAGGTAAATAATGTAGAACAACATAGCAACATGCATAGTTTAGTTAACAAAGTAATACCTACTTTATTCGGTAGGTAATTTATGTTTGGTCCTCGTACCGTGAAGATATGATACCTACCAATTTTTTTATAAGTCAGGCATAAAAACCATTCTGTATTTTTAAAGTAGAATCAACTGCCGACAAGCTAAGAGCACGTCATACAGCAATTATAATCATCGCGGAACACCTATTTTGATGACAATCGCCATGACTTTGAAGCTTTTGGTCACCAAGAGTGGAGACCAAGGGTCCCCAAGATACAGGCTGTGCCTAGTTTGAGACCTGCTGTTAAACATGTCAGGAGTCTGTTGTGGAAGCTAAAAAATTAATTTGAATATTTTACAATCTTATAATCCTAGCCGGACATCATCTTCCTAGCCTTTTCCCAGCATGCTGGGATCGGCTTGCAGTCTAACCAGATGCAGCTGAATACCTGTAGGACCATGGAGCGTCTGCCAATCTGCCCTCCACAACCCAGTTAGTAAGACTGATTGTCACTGTCTACCTAAGACGACTGTCAAAGATCTACACAAGACAGCCGAAGCACGGAGGAAACTCGGTATGCAATGGGTAGTCACCCATCCACGGATCAACCTAGGCAAGCGCGGCGGTTATTATTTAGCCACGAGCTCTTCCCTGTCCTATCCTAGCCGGACATGGATCCATAAATGCCATCCACTTCGATAGTCTCATCCAGGAAATAGGTAATTGCGACAAACTAGTTTGTTGTTTTCACGTTACATTTCCTCCGTCCCTCCTCCCTCTTCTGTAACACATACATTAATGATATTGTACAACAATCAGGGTTACTGTTTGACCCTAAATACCTCAATTCTAGTAGCACTTTAGTTTTTGTGTCAAGCTACAGTTTAAACGTTCCTAACGTGGTTATAATTACAAAATTACACTAATTTCAGTTTCACAAAACGGCTTACATTATGTACGGTCATAGCACAACTTGTAATTGTAATTTAATAAGGCTTTACGTAGTATCACGGGTCCATCTGTTAGTTGTTTACCACTGCGGCACCGTGAGCTAGTTTTTATGCAATGATTCACTTTTAATCGGACGAAAATATTCTGTGCTGTTTTGAGCTTATTAAATAACAAATTCAAGAATTTGTTAGTTTTTTTTTAAACATTTTTCTTCCGTATGTTTTTCCAGTAACAAATAAATGCTTAATCCATTTTTCCTTTAACTTAATACTTAATCATTAAGTTCACTAAATCCACATAATTAGTCTAAATGTTATATTAATTTGTTCTGCGATTTGCTTTATTTTATTTTAATCTGGTTGGTTGTCTTAACGAATCATTTTGATTGGCATTACTTTCATTATTAAGTTTAATATTTTCATCACTTAAATAAGTATTGCTTAGCGTGCACAACAAACTGAGCCAGGTATTTCAAGGCAGACTAATCGTTTTGATTTCTCTTGAAAGTTGAAGACAATTTGCCAAAGTTACTGAAAATATTTGTCATTTTCCATTTAATTTTATCTAAGATGGCACAATTCCAAGTTTTAAATGAACTTGCCTAACAAGAATTATTAGTTTCCAAATGCAATGCGTCACGGAATGAAAAGGAAATAAAAAAATACCTACCTACTTTCTTTATGAAAATTTTCAGTGGCAGTTCTTAGTCTAGAATATCTACGCTTACAGGACACAGCTGAGCAGAGGGGTAGATGTGTATACTAAACACCTAGTTGACCTTAAATCGAAGCATATTTAATCCAGGCCTACATCATGGTGTTTTCTAATTAATAACTGACCATAATTAGAGCTAGCGTATTGTCTGTAATTAGGCGCGCCCACGCGGTTCACTCACCTTTCAATTACGTTTAGTTTTAGTTGGCTACAAGGGCAATAGTCACGCTTTAGGTGTGCTAGACTATTGTGCTTTTTTAAAACGAATTACTTATTGGATCTATGTTTAAGTAGGTATCTTTTTACTTCCACCTACCGATATACCATGGCAATATTTTTTGTCTTTCATTAACCGTTACGTTATACATCTTAGTTTAAAAGTTTTTTTTTTGTGTTCAAAATTTAGATTGTCACGACAAAAAAAAGTTGGTTTACTGAAAAAGTAGTAAAACATTGTAGGTAGGTACATAATAGAGGCATTGTTACAGCAAATGATTTAACGAAAATGCCTAACTAATGTCAACGTTACTAAGAAATAACAAACAGATCCCTACTATAACGACGGGGGTGAATCATATCCGTAATAGGATAATAGCAGGATTGTGTGCCCGTCTGCGCCTACGCATCGATTGTTTTAATCGATGATAATAATATGATACTGATGAGGTATTATACCTGCCTGCATTGTATTCACTTCTTGTAAAGTTGCATTGTTGTCGGGTTCTTGATTAAAGAGATATGAGCCAACTCATTAGGACTAAGTTAAGACTGAAATAATGATTGTACGAGTAAGAGGACGAAATTATCTTTTTGACTCATCACTTTTATGTTGTAAGATGATGCGTGTGTAGTTTCAGTCATGCAACAAATATTTTATTATAAACAACTGTTTTCACTCGAAAACAATTTAAACTCATCAATTTATGAGTACGTATCGACACGGCGACGACGGCGATGAAATTAATACCCGTTAATACCTTGCTGCATTGTAACACAAAAAGTTAATCAGAAGTAGGTAAGGCCTTTCTACAGAATAAAAGCAAGAAATGTGAGCATTTCAATTGTGCTATAGGGTAATCATTTATTCAGCCCAACTAGATCATCTTAATTATAATTATAAACAGTAAAGCCATTAAAACTCGGGTACTGTCCAAGTGTCTATAGCTGCCGAAGCAAAAATAAACCTGTTATATTTAAAACCAATAAGTTACGCTTCGCCCATTGAGCTGCTGAAAATAAGAGCCTTCGACTTAACGCGATGGTTCCACTATATCCAGTACCGTTGGGTAACCCGCTATGTTTTGTTTTAGGTTAATTGAAGTTGGTATTGATTAACTAGATGTTTTTGGTCGATTTTAAATGTTTGATTTTATGCTTTGATAGGTTGATTTAAATAGTTGGACAAAGTTTGGAAGTGGATGGATTTAATCTGATAGCAAAACCTTAATTCATTTTGATTTGAATCATCGTCAAAATTCAAGTCAAATAGAGATCGTATCTAATGATTCCAATAAATTGTGTATGTAGAACTAAATATGACAGATGAAGCGAAGGTCAGTGAAATGCCTAGGCTGAGTAAATAATAATCTAATCCCAGACAACAAAACATACAGATATATTTGATATATAGACGAACTAGAAATAAACTTACATTGCACAATCATCGCTCCAAATATTAGATCCATAATTATAATAACCTATATTCGCTGAACCGTGACTATAATAAAAACAAAACGTAATTTTTTCGACAGATACCTACGATAAAAAACTAATTTTGACGTGTTATGTCTCATCACTAGCCAGTGGGGTGTCCGCATCTATATTATGTCGATAAAACACGTAAGTGGACGTCACTTTTATCTATGATTGGTTTTATTACCCTAGAAATAACACTTCAGAATAATAAGAATATGATAGGCTACTATAATATTACTATGGTAGCATACAATTAGATCAGATTAGGATAATCTGTTTTTTTTTTTAAATACACGGAAGTGGACACAGATTAATATGTCCATCCATTAATAAATAATAATAAATAAGCAGCTTTACATTTAGGAATAGCCAATAGGCGGCTTTGAACATATGAGCTTTTTAAACCCATTTCATTCTAAAAGCATTAGGTTATTTTAGCACAGTACCAGTACTTAGAGTAAGTATGAAATTGGTACCGTAGAGTCATCGAGTTGTATAGGAAATATAAAAAAAAATATTACCTGCAATAATTGTACAAGAAACACTTATCTAAGCACTATGTAGCGTTACAACTAGGGAAAAGAGAACTTTCGATGAGGTTTGGTACCCAATGTAAGATTTAACTTGTGTTTAGGGTGCCAGCGTCCTCGCTTATGGTTTGAACATATAGCAGTAGTGTAAGACGAGCACAGTACTTATATAATCATTAAATTTCAATATTATATTTACTATATCTATGTATTCACTGAAAACAGGCCTGATAACATATGCAGAGACAGGCCTGGTAAATAGTTTGAAAACACTGAAGCCTTAACCTTTTCAATTGTCAATAACAGTAGCAGTTGGCTCGCAATTAATATTGATCGTTTGAATCAATAAACTGCGCGCATTGGTCAGTCAGTGGCTGATGAAGTGCAGGTTCTATCGATGCAATGTGCGCATGACTAGTTTTAGTCTAAATTGTTTATGAATAGGTGTTTATTATTTAATTAACCATTTTAAGCGCAGGCCTCATTTAAGTATTGATTTTGTTTATATAAAAACTTTTGAGCGAAACAGACTTTAAGTTTAGCGTATGGGGAATGTGGGGAATTTTCAGATTTTTTTTAGACTTCTTCACCATCTCATGTCTGTTCATGACTTATGAGATTGCGCTATAACAAATGCAAAAGTAACTCCGTCCGTCTGTCTGTTACCATTTTATGCCCAAACGGCTGAAAAGGTTTCCTTGTTTGGCTGTTGGCACACAGGCAGATCATGACTTAGGTTAGGTTGGGATCCTGTGTAGATACTGTTTATTCCTGTCGTACGTTCACATTGGATCATTTAAACATGGGCAAAAGCTAGCAATAAGGCAAGTAAGTAATAATAACAAATAATTAGTTACAGTAAGGTACGCAATCCGTCAGTATCCTAAATCTTAATTAAATAGTTTGCCTTAAAAATCCTAGAAAAGCACTGGCTGAAAATAAAAAATCTTCTTTCATACGCTTTATCACCGTGAGAGAGCTAATTACGCTATCATCCTGCCAGTGAGCACGAGTCCACGACATTTGACAATCGTGTGTCGTTCAATGCGTGACAATTGTTAAACTATATGTTCGATAAATAATTAATAGGCTGGAGCTTTCCCGTGCGATAACAATGCGAGCTTGCACGGCATAATAATGGCTATAGGGCTCACTGGAGGTAGTCGGGTAAATACTTAATTGTTCTGATGGAAATGTGTGCAGCTGGTGACATTGGCAGGTAATACCTACTACAAATTAGATCAGCTTATTTGATGAATAGGTTTGTATAACATGGTAAAGTATGTCATCAAATCCTCTACGGTAGATGCATGATCGAAATTTAAGCAAATACGAAACGCGGTTTTTCTTAATAAAATTTAAATAATTTTACTGACTTTAAGATAATACCAATACCATCATTGTTGTGGAAAATTGACACTGACTATTTTGTAACGCAAACGCTAACTCTTGATTAAATCTAAATAATCTAATTTGATTGAATGTGATGATCGGGAGTTTCATCGGGGAAAGTGGCTCTAACTGGATGACTCAAACAATTCGGTGTTGTTACCAAACTAATCAAAGGTGTGCAATTACAGCTTACATCAAAACTTTTACTAAAGTTTGCATTAGTGAACCTTTGGCAACCAGCCAACGGCCAAGTCAAGCGAATCCAAGATATAATTACTATCTCCACTTCACAGTGGATTGATTCAGACTACTTTAGGACCTGGCCCAAGTACCCGCCGCCGCGCCGGTCGTGGGCCGTGGAGTTTGCGGTCAGCACGGTCAGCCGATCAGCCGTGACCGACCAGCTCATGTTGTAATATCAGGTTAACCAGGACCTTGTAAGTGAAGGAGGATAGTTGAAGGATTGGCTTTCGTTGACTTGAAGATGGTGTGATTGGAAATATAGTCTAACAGATGTTCAAAGTTGATACTCGTGTTTTCAGTTCTTTTAAATATACTACTGTTCCATTATTATGTTTTCCAAAACGGGTTTCCTGCTATCATGTTTCTGTTAATTATTTTAAAATTAAAAGCTAGTAGTAGTAGTTAGTTTGTGCTTATTTTCGTTATCAAATTAATACAAACATTATATGAATTTGGTATAAAATTAATAATCTCAGGAATTGATACTGAACTTCAAAGCCTATAAACGCAGTTCTTCGAAAACACACACAGCTTGATAAAGCTGAATTTGCAAAAACAGCGTTATACACATATTTTAGTATCTAAGTAAGCACAATTTTTCCTTGAACTGTCTGTCACAATTGTGAGAATTTCCTTCAGGTCAAAACCACAACGGATAAAATAATTCAATACCTAGTTTTACTATTAGACGCATGTTTTTTTTTCTAATTTCCCGGTTTCCTATTATTATAGTGCACCAGTATTTAGCCATTCCTCGTTATTTATTCCTTTTTGTTGCATGAACCCTTTTGTTGAGTGAATGTTAAACCTTTCGTACGCACTCGTATTTTGTGTTTTTTTTTTCAGGTAGCGTAGTCTTCCTAATTTTTAATTTGCAGACGTTTAATTGAATAGACTATAATCGATATTAAGAATAATAAACAGAAACGCTCCAAAGTCAAATGGCAAAAACGAAGTATTTTTACAATTTAGAAGAGCTCTACTAATAAATATGCATTGCCGCAAAACGTAAAAAAAGAAATCCACCATTCTATCCGTGTTACAAAAGTTCATGTTTGGCAGTAATTCGCAACACGAAGATCGCTTCATTACTAAGCTGTTCCAAACACTGAAAGTTTTCCCCGAATTTCTTTCGGACGAAACAAACATTTTTTCGTGACTAAAAGTGATTTTCGGTGTCTGTTTCGGTTTCCTAATTCTGATTTATCTTGAGTCATGAACGTGAATGATAAAAAGTTTTTGACTACGTTTTGGATTACGTCTTCGGTTCGGTTTTGAATATCTTAGGAAGAACCACCAAAGTGAAGAATATTTAAATAATAACTAAAATATTTAAGTATTTTGGTCAAAAATGGTTTTAATAACAACAATATATCTAGCCATCTATTAAAAAAAAATGTAGAAATAGTCCTGAAATATGCCGAATACCTAATGAAAAGTGTGAAAACCAACTTAAGGAAAATAACTAGAACAGTTTTACAACATTATTTTGTGAAAATGGGAAAAGATCACGAAAATGAATCCCGTAATATCGAAACTCCACGAAGTGACTGCCATGTTTATGTTATCAACGAAAACTTTTTTTATAAATAATAATTTAATACAAATATTTTTAAAAATTTGTAAGAATAATTTCAAAAGACTCACCATTATTGAAGTTGGGTGGATAAGTTTACAAAAAACGTGAAAAAGGAGCGTGTGGCGTGGTGAGTTCGTGAGGCAACGCACCGGGCCGGACTGTGCCTGTGTTGGACGAAGCACCGCTTTTATATGCCGAGCAACGCGCACGCCTATTCTGGAGAACCTATAAAGCTATTATATGGAACACAGATCTTGGGACCACTCCTTGTGGTTTACATATTTTAGTAACAAGCTGAATTTTCAATGAGGCACTCCTCCTGATGCTTGTGTCTGACCGTTTGGCCTCTGCAGGTTAAGATTTAGTGAGTTTGAGGTTTCCATATGGACTTTTCTCTTCTTTTTCACCACTTCTACTCGTATCTACTTAAATAAGTCTACACACAGCAGCCAGCACAAATTATAATAGTAATGATTTTCTGAAAAATCGTCGTATTTTTAATAATATTTAATCATTTGCAATACATGTGTCATGTTAATCAGTAAATATTTATAATTTCAGTGACAATGTCAATAGTCGACCTTTGAAAACTATTCCTTACATTTTTTTCGTTTATGTCACTGAAACATTAATACCAATCTACTTCACTTCCGCAGTAGTGGTCAAACGGTCATCGCAACCAGAATAGGTCGTCTGATTCACACCGAGAGTGTGTCCAGACGGTGGTCAATTTTTCGGACTTAGTCTCAAACAGAAGCAGTGAGCCAATCCCAAAGCCCCGTGACTAATGATGTACACAAATATTATGAGATTTAAATATCAAACTAGTGAACTGTGATGGGTTCTGTCTACGATCTAGAACAAAGGGCTATTAAATGTGGTATTCGGTGCATTCATTTTTAACTTTTGGTCTAGTTCTGACGAATTTTCAGGATCACTAGTGTATTTTCGATGGTCACACAGTGGTATATTGATGATGTAAACTCAATTTAAAAATGTTATAAATCTCTTTAGTTTGTTTGAGGATGGAAATGGAGAAAACCTATTTAGTAACAGAGCTTTCGGTTTCTTGAATTTTTTGCACGTTTTATTTCAATATCTTCTGCCATAAGGAGTTTTAACTTACAGAAAGTTCTTAAAATAGTAACACATTCAAACGAACTTTACAACTTATTTGTCGCTCGCTGATTAATCGATTACCAAATTGAATCATGGACTTCCTATTCAAAGGGTTGGGATGAATGGAGAAGGGACTGCACCCTTCACCAATTTTGTGCCAGTACCTATAGGTACCTACTGCACATTTTTATGGAGAGATATATATAGATCATTTATTTCATAGCATGTACGTTTGTGCTATTGCACTTTTCTTTTGGTATTGTAGCGTTGTTGTTATATTTTTTAGTGTGATATTTTTTCAAACAGATTTTTTTTCTGTTGGTATATGAAATCGTTGTGTTACTTACACAAAACTTTGCCTTTTCCTGTGGGTTTGCAGAATTTTTAGTCATTAGAAGAAATTGATCGAATCGTTACGGCTAATGAAGCCTAAGTCTAACAAACAGTCCTACCAAGACCACGGGGTGTCGTACCCAGTAACTACGTTGTAAGGGTCATAATTGTAGGCAGTCGCTCAATGTTAAATTCTCGTATTCGGCTAAGTACATCCGGTTAGACTGGAGGCCGACCCTAACATACCTGTGTAAAGGCTAAAAAAGTGATGATAAGAAATTACGAAAATTATTTTTTACCACGACTTCGACGTCTACGGATTGTCCAATTTATCTTGAAAACTTACTTTAGTAGCATCGAAATTAAAACGGTTGTAACACATCATGTAGAGTCAAATTGAATTTGGGGTGTATGACCACATCCCCTCGTAGCCCCAGACAGACTAGTCTCATTTAAACGAGGGTCGTTTCATTATCTGGCACAACTACAGCTCTACCTTCTGTATTTAGATTTTTAATAATTTAGATAGGTGTATTACATTAAAGTGTGTGTTGATTGATGATGAGTTTTCCCAGCAGGAGGTAAAATCATAGCTTACCAGTGCATGCAATAAACTATACATCAATCCTCATCCAATAACGATCGAAATCCAATTTTTACTAACACTAAACAATACCTAAATGAATGCCTTATGTCTCGCCTAGTCTTAGCGACAATTGGCAGGAGGTAGCCAGACATTTTCCTACGCTTTTACTGGCAATATCATAAATCATCGACACAAAACAGTAGCAGTAAGCTACTGTTAGCTCGCGCGCTTGGAGATTGGTACCCATTGAACAATCTCTGACCCAATTGAATCTTTACCATCACTTGTAAGAAGGGCAGGTGCTTCCCCAGCGAAAGTGTCTATAAAGATTATATGAAGACAACTGAACTGGCAATACACATTAGTCCCGTAGCCCCCGTTCGGTCCTGAGTTCGATCCCTGGGACGGATAAAGGTTTATTAAGTTTTTTCAGGAGGATACTCTCACACCAGCTTGGAATTTGAAATCCCAAAGCACGACGTTACTGGAGCTATTGCAGGTTCTTGGTGGGCTCCAGTTCAAACAGCCCGAAGTTATAATTATGGCAGCTTTCAAAATGTATCTATAATTCTAACCCAAACCTACCATTTGGACAACTACTAGAATGCTGAGAAATACCCCGGCGCGCGGCGCTTTGTCAACAAATAAGAAAGCCTCTACATTCCGACAAAAGTTGCTCAGACCAACTAGGTAACCCAATTCTTTAGAAAAGTACTTATTCTTTTATATCTTGATCCTCAACTCCACTGTGTGGGGTGAGCCAAGTCACTATTTCAACTTAAGAAATCCAGAGAGAAGTAGTAAATTAATAAATTGTAATACACACAAATAGTAAAACCGTACCATTAAAAATTAAAACTTGGAGGTATGTATAGGTACCCATTAGTACAAGGAACTTTATAGTTTATACATGTAGAGCGGTGCATAGCTGTAGGCTAATCTATGTACCTATACATCTATATAAATAAATAATATTGCAGTGTCTGTTTGTAATACCAAAATAACTGTTTTTTACTGAATGCATATGAAAGTACGAGTATACAGCGTGTAACAAAAAGGGTATAATCATATGGAATACTGTGGTACGGACCATCATACTGAACAACTTTCTCTATGGAACCACCATCGAAATCGTAAAAAAATAATCAGCTGTCCTATACAAAATTTCAATACCTACTCGACCAAAATGTATGGGACAGCTGATTATTTTTTTACGATTTCGATGGTGGTCCCATAGAGAAAGTTGTTCAGTTTGATGGTCCGGACCACAGTATTCCATATGATTATACCCTTTCTGTTACACGCTGTATATGGTACTTACGACAAAAACCTTTTTTTTTTTTCATTTTTGTCTTTCTGTCTGTTTGTTCCGGCTAATCTCAAAAACGGCTCGACCGATTTTGACTGGACTTTTACTGGCAGATAGCTGATGTCATAAGGAGTAACTAAAGCTATATAGCTTTTATTTAAGAATAAGAATTAGGGTTCCGTGTAAAAAGTTAGAACCAAAATTGGAAACAAAATTCGATTAAAAAAGTAACATGTTTTTATAATAATTTCAAATTCACCTTTTCACGAACGTCGCGGGCAACAGCTAGTCGATTGATAAAGTTAAATCGATAGCAGCTGAAAAACTTCAGCGAGATCCAATCAATAGGTATAACTTTAAAACTACGTTATATAGGAACCTTTCTATTTACGTTTTTAAATGCAGGAAGAGTATTCGTCACGCAACCTCTGAAGGGGGCTGAAATTAAATGAGATTCCTATCCCTGAAACCACGCGATGTTCATGAGAACTATTATTGCAGGCCGTTTTTATGTATTGTTTACTTATCTATTTTTATATTCCTGAAGGGGAGTCGAGGGATATAATTTCATGGGTAATGTCATGGGGAAGCTCGTAGTAATAATGTGGGCCGATGGAAGACTAAAGCCGAAAGCAATGGAATTGGATAAATCATATACATTTACATTTAATTATAAAATAAAATGGGGAGGAGCTCGTAGCTAAATAATAGTAACTGCCAGGTTCGATTTTCAGGTTAGGCCGCGCTTGCCTATGTTGGTCCGTGGATGGGTGACCACCCATTACATTTTCTTTCAATTCCTCGGTCTTACCCCGCCCCGACCCCGCACATCTCGTCCCCCGCGCACCTCATACCGCCATTGAACGAAAAATAGTGTTTGAAAATTTCTTAAACTTGTTCCAGGAAATACGTGTTTTTGAATAAGTGTTACAAGTGTGTGAAATAAATATTTGTTATTAAGAATCTCCATTACATGTGCAAGGTTTCTATCGCGATGTTTTCTTTACTTTTACAGTTTATGAGTATAGTATATTATATTATTAGTTAAAATTTGTGCAAAACAGCAATTTTTGAAGACTTATACTGAACTTGTTTCTATAATTTTTTTAATTTTTTGCTACCATAGAAACCTAGATATAGTGCACAAAATACATATTAGTTAAAAAAAAACAAAGATAGATGTGTAACAACTGCATAATCACGTACGTGCGTTTTTATGAAAACTATGACGGGTTGGCCGCTCTTAACAACTTACTTAAGCACAGGACTGCGCAGGAGACATCACACTTTGCCTTTAGGCAACACGGCACCTGTGATAACTTTCATATGGCAATAAGCTTTGGCGACCTCTTACCACCTCTCCGGGCTTTTCTAGAAAATCATGAAAATTCTTCCTGAAAGCAAAGAACTGAAATTTTACGATCAAAAGTTGTTCATAGACAGATCGACATCATGCCTAGACAGTGACACAATGGCTCTGCAAGTATCAATAAAGAGCAGCAATTGACTGTACAGATGTCAAGCGCCATGCGCCATATGCGAACCGATTGAGCTCGTTTGGACGTTGCTGTGCTGTTGAGGCCAAGGCATAAGACGACAGAGAGTGAGCGCAACCGTGCGCTCGCACTAGCGGAACATTGGCATAATATCAAGTTGTTTGATAGAGATACAGTCTCCAACGAAGACATGTGATAGGTAAAAAGAAATAGAGATTTTAACCTGTTTTTATGTGAATGTTCGCCCGTGAGAAAGCACAGTAAGATAGGTTGCTAATAAAAATATTCGAACATAAATACACAGCTTCTAAAAAGCTGTAAGCATTAACAGAACAACTGATCCTGCGAATTTCCGCATTCTGTGAATTCCCGATTTTTTATTAGATCTTCGCCCGTCTGTCCACCTTGAGCTTATCCGCGCTCTATGAAAAATCGAAAAAAAACCATTGAATTGCACGACTTTCAAGCCATTTGTCGATTCGTCTATTTCAAGTCGCTGTTTCCTTTCAACTTATACCACTTACTTTAATAAATACATACGTCAATATTTCAGCGGTAACTACGTAGCTTGCTGTTTAAAGTCTGTCTGTAGGTCGTTCCAATACTAATTGCACGCCTACCACAACACACTGTGGTCATTTTGTGGTCATACTGACGTGGCGCGCTTGGTGTCGCCATATTTGGGAGTTTGGATTTTGTAAATTAAATTGTTTAAGCGTTCGGTCCTAAAAATAGCTGCAGTACAAGATTGGTTTGTACTTGAGTAACATACGAAGTTTTGCAATAATGTTCAAATATTCTGCTATTGTAGTTTATGACATTCAATATCTAAATCGGCACCTTTAAATTATTAAATATTACAATGTAGTGTACACTCTTTTACGCTTTCATTATAACATTTTTTCATCGATCTAGACTGGGATGTGTACCTATGCTTTCAGAAGAAATAATTTCAAATTATGGAAGACATAATAATAATGGGGTCTAGTTGAATATAAATAGATGAAACTGTGTCACGCATTTACCCTTAAGCCTACAGTTACTGCACTAGATCACAGACTACTTATAGTGTTCGATGTTCAGGCCCATAGCAACCATGAAGTTGAGAAGCAAACTATATAAACAAATCAATAGACGGTCATAGGGTAATCTTTTCTATCAGTTACGTATGTCAATAACTAGGGCAGCATTAGACCGTTTAAATACTATCACTATTCCCGATATTGAAAAAGGGAAAAATATTTTTCATAAACTGAAAATACATATCAGTTTGTCAGACTAACTACACAATATGCATATTTTTGTGTTATAAACTCCTGCACTCACCGGTTGCTAAGGCAGGTAGGTTGAACCTACGGTAGTGTTCGTTTTCAGTATGAATTTCAGGGTTGGTTGGTGGGTTAGTTTCACCTATATTACGAAAACTAATAAATTTGTTTTTAATTCATTAATCATTCATTAATTCACCACTGTACCTAATCCTAGTAAGCTAGGAAGAGGTGTACCTATAGCCCCTACACCCACATTTCGCCTTTCCCCAGTTATATAAACCCCATGTAATAGAGGGCCGATATTGCCATTTCTTTATCGTGTGCTATCACGCTAATCACTGGTTAGCGACATTAGCTGGAATCAAAACACCCCAACCTGGAATCGAAACTAGAATACCATGCTCAATAATAGACCAAAGAGCTTTGGGCCACTAAGACCAAAGAGGAAGAAAGTGTCCTTTGACGTACTTTTAAAGCCATCCGAGTCAATCACGCTTGAACTAGACAACGATATGTAACCGGTATCTTTTACCAAAGGTTGGCGATCCCTGCTAATCAGCTATCATATTGTTTCATGCGCGATGCCCAGCGCTGGGCTTGGCGGTATCCGGCCGTGAAATCACCGACGCTATCTACCTACCTGCCTATATCTACCCATGTAGTTACTTAGCCAAGCTATGTAGACGTCGCATGTCCAACACAGACAAGCTTATTATTGTTTGTTGTGATTGTGAAGACGTTATACGTCTGTGTCGTGGTTTAAGTATAGGTACGTTGTTTATTTTGAAGGTTGTTATTAGGGCCTAGGTATAATAATGTATCGGATGGTCTAGTTTGTCTTCGTAAGGTATAATTTAGGAAAATTCGATTTGACAATTTCACCGGATTCACAGCAATTTGGAGCAGTTTGATCCGTTAAATATTCAACCCATAACGTTCCCATTGCTGGGACATAGGCCTTATTTGCGTGGGAATGGGTAAGTCACAACGCGGGCTTATAGTGTTTGTTTTGTTTGTGGATGGTAAGTCTTCGAATAGATTATTATAGATTTATCTAGGAGTATTTCACCATAATAAAACAAAAACGTTCGAGAAATGAGTCGATTTTCATTAGATTATGAAAAATGTTTAACTAGAATTCTAGAAATACGCATAAGGAAATAACTGTTTCGGCGCCTGGCCAAAATAACAGTTTCAAACCAATGCAACACGCATTGATATCAGAAAGTTGTAGGAGCTGCATAAAACAGTTTTTTGTTGGACTGCGACTGCGACTCACACAACCACTAACATCAGATGCAGACTGCATCAGAATGCTTGATGATGATGCTCACATCGTCATCATCATTTCAGCCCGGAATCCCCCACTGCCTCCCGGTTCTTCTTCCACACTTTTCAGGTCTGTGCGTCCCTCATCCAGGTGTTTCCTGCGATTGTTACGATATCGTTGACCCAACGAGCTTTTGTACGGCTCTGGTTTCTTTGACCTAAATATCCTTGGGCACCACTCTACCAAGCGTAGCTTCTTCGGGTCCGCGTGTCGCCAGATGTCGGGTGGTCTGCCCCGACCGCCGCCAGGTGACGTGTGGCCTGCCCCGACTGCCACCAGGTGTCGTGCGGCCTGCCCCGACTGCCGCCAGGTGGCGCGGGGCCTGCCCCGACTGCCGCCAGGTGGCGCGGGGCCTGCCCCGACTGCCGCCAGGTGGCGCGGGGCCTGCCCCGACTGCCGCCAGGTGGCGTGCGGCCTGCCCCGACTGCCACCAGGTGTCGTGCGGCCTGCCCCGACTGCCGCCAGGTGTCGTGCGGCCTGCCCCGACTGCCGCCAGGTGTCGTGCGGCCTGCCCCGACTGCCGCCAGGTGTCGTGCGGCCTGCCCCGACTGCCGCCAGGTGGCGTGCGGCCTGCCCCGACTGCCGCCAGGTGGCGTGCGGCCTGCCCCGACTGCCACCAGGTGGCGTGCGGCCTGCCCCGACTGCCGCCAGGTGTCGTGCGGCTTGCCCCGACTGCCGCCAGGTGTCGTGCGGCCTACCCCGACTGCCGCCAGGTGGCGTGCTGTTTTGTTTTGTTACAAAATTGTTGCTCGTTTAATTTGTTTGGAAGTGGGAAAATCATAAAACGCAAAAATAGAACAAATACATTTATTTATTCTTAAAAAAATTGGAGCCATGTACAGAAAACTTATAGTAATTTATTTAGGTAACTTTCGCTTACAATAACATTTGGTTCAGAGCGTAACGTCAATGGCACTAACAAGTGGTATTAAAGTTACTAATTATACTAAACTTTAATTTGTCCTAATAACCTACATCACAACATTGAGCTATTGTTAACTAAAAAACTTAGTTTACTAAGATTTAAATTAAATTAAGCATTCCAATTTGGAATCTGAAAGGAAGTAACTCTACCTAGGACTTAAGACCAACTGGTCAAATGTACTTGTACAGTCTGCTGGTTACATAATAAAGAGCGATTTTTAAAAACTAACGTGTGTGTACAAAAGCAATTTATTTCTCATGAAATATAAGGTACTTTTTTACACACAAAAAATCGAACTTAAAATCACTCCAACTACATTTTCAAATTTTTGGAAGGTGAAATGAAGTCTTCTTAAAACCATCTTAGGTAACTATGAGGTCTACAATAACAATAGTAACATCTAAGTGCCATCAAAACATGACACTGTTATTCACAATTGAAACTCTATCTACACAATTATGTACAATTTATTAACTATAACAACAGGGTTCGAGGATATATATCAATGGATATATATCATGATATATATCCGATATATGTCCGATATATATCAAATGATATTTTATGATATATATCAATACAAAAATGGTTTAAACATTTTATATTATTAAGTAACTTTTGGCGTTTGTTACTGTATTTCTACTTCCCAAATGTAGATGGCGTTGGAGTAGAATTAAAACATACTCCCTAATAGTAAGTTCTAATCCATAAATGGCAACACTTCTGCCGGCATTAATAGTTTCAGAATTTTTTTGTTACGAAAGATTAAGTTTTTTTTTTGTGTTTATTCTATTATTTTTTACAAAGAACGTTATTGACAAAGTGCAGAAATGATTTTACTTCATTATTGAGTCTTTATGAAGCATTAAATATTTTTTGTATTTATAAAATATAACTGTTTATTACATGATGAATGTATTTATTTATTATGTTTATGTAACACATATGCAAATAGTATACACAAATAATACAATAAAATAATAATATAGCTTTCATACAAAATGGATATATATCAAACTTGATATATATCGGATATATATCATAAATATCAGATATTTTGATATTTATAATAAATATCGGATATTTTCGAACCCTGTACAACAATCTGCTTATAAATATTTGACAAGTTCTTTTTCGAAATCCTTAAAATACTAACATGTTCCCTAATTCTTCGTTGTCATAGAAACGGTAACTGACTCAATTTTTACGACTTACGACTTAATTTTTTTAAAGAAGTAAGTGACATTCTTTAAGTGATAACGAAAATGGAAAAAAAAATAGGATTGACAAAAATTCAGCTACAAAAAAGCTGGAATACAGTTAGTCAATCCTGAAGTTGTTGTAGAATGTATAAATACGAAACGCTTTTAAAGCCATTGCCACTTGTCTAGCCCTATTCAAATAAAATGGTGGTTATCCAACTCCCTCCCCCCTGTTTCTTCTATTTTGTATTGGTTGAGCAATTTTTTCGAAAAATTCTTGACTGATTGGTAGTTTGGCATACAATGCCTAACAGATTGAGCGCTTGTAGCTTTTGTGCAAAAAGCATCTAGTATTTGCACAAAAGCTACAATGATATCGACATGCGAGACCAAAACTCTTCAAGTAGAATCGAAAAGTAACCACTTAGAAATAAATATAAGTATGTAAAGTTCATAAAGCACGTTTGAACACATTAATTTACAGTCTCTTAGATGAAACAACACTTTTGTTTACTTCTGAATTATTAGAAAACACTGAAGGCATCACGATAGTCCTTTTCCAGGCTACCAGGATCAAGGGTCCTAAAACACTGACTTCATTAAAGTTTTTTGTGTCGAACCCTCCAAAATGTTCCCTTGCAGCACTAAAACACTGACCCATTTCTCTTAGAGTCCGCTCCAGATCCCCTTCATGACAGGAACACATCATCGGCCCCCTCCTGCTTGCCGGCGACGCTGTAGCCGCGCGAGTTCCTGCGCGTGAAGAGGTAGGGCGCTCGCGGCGAGGGACAGCGGAACTGGCGCAGCAGCACGGGCGGCACGTTGTCCGACTTGTTGCCCACCGGCTCCAGCAGGTTGTTCCACAGCAGGTTCGCGGCTGGCGACACCACAACAATATTATTATCTTATTGTAGGGGTTGTAATGTGTTGGGACGAGGTAATATTTGTAGTAATGTGATAGGGAAGTTATATAAGGATAGGGGGAGGGACTGTACTTATGCTTTTGCGGTTGCACAACGACATGCTTTGCTTGGTAGTGTAGATGCAGGCCTACCTTACTGCCTCCCTCAGAGGTGGTAAGGTGGCGGGGTCTTGAGGGTGAGCGCTACAGTCGTGTAGATCCTCAAGGCAAGTCTGGGGGATTCACCTTCACGAGGTTGCCGCCCTGTTTTTAGTCTAATTCCATAAGAAATAGACAACAAAAACCCCCGGGCGCTTTTTCAGAATTCCCAAAAGCCAAAATCCCAGGCCTAGGGTAACCCAAACCCCACTCCCATGATCCCACGCAGAATACATCCCTCCTTTTTCCTTTCTTCCTTCGGTCCATGAGGAGGGGTAACCTCTTATCCAAAAAAGCCCACAAACCCCTACATATCGCAGAATGATGAAAATAATCCCCAGGTGGGTCCCGGCAATGCCGGGGAATCCCATGCCGACACGTCGGTCAGCTGCCTTCGTAATCTGGGGGAGGCACCAATCTGCCACTTGGCGCCTTCTGCGCGGCCGGCTGCTTTAGCGCCAACAGCACTGGCTGCGGCTCACGCGCCACCTGACACTACCATGGCTGCAACCTCTGCGCCACTTGACACGACGGCTGCGACATCCGCACCTACGACCTTGACACCCGTTATACTTTCCACGAGGGCCTGGCAACAGAGCATCGTTCGGAACAGTATAACGAACAACCCCGACAATGACACCGACAATGCACGACTCTCCAGTCTTGACGGCGAACTCCGCGCGCTGGCACTCCAGCGCGAGAAGATCGAAGCAAGGCTGAGAGACATTGACTCTCGACACCACGGGACGGGAAAGAAGCTGAATCCGGTGGCCCTGGATTCATCTCTGTGGACGAAGTACGCTCGCTGAAGCGTAAGCGCGGAAAAATCCGAAACAGAGAGAGAGAGATCTCAACAACCGTTTGAGCAAGATCCGCAAAGGCAATAGCCAGCGCGATGCGAAAACGGTTGCTTGTAAGGGAGTACGCGACCAGCCGCAAGTACGCGAAGGGGAACCCCAGCGCGAAAAGCAGCCGGACGCGGAAACATGCGGGCAAGGACCATTACGCGAAGGGGTAACCCAGCGCGGAACGTCACTGCCCGCACCAGGACCATCCGGGGGAAACAACCGGAACCGCACCGAGGCCAACCGAAGACCGACCCAAAACGAAGCTAGGCAAGCGATCTGGATTGTCGCGCAGGGTGTCCCTGGCACGAAACACCGTGCCAAGCCCTTCGGAACCGCAACCCGGGCCAAGCGGCCAGGGAACGGCGAAGAGGGTGCGCCCGGACGATACGGCTTCGCCGAGTACGCTCCAGGGGGACGCCAAGCGCGTCAAAATCCAGACCGCTCAAGGGGAGCAGAGAACCTACTCACGGGCCACAAAGGATATTCCTGCGCGGTTCGCCGTAGCGATCTGCCTCTCGCCTCCATCCCGCGACATGACCACTGACGAGGCTGAACACATCAAGCTCAGCCTCGAAGTCCTCGTCATGGACGCTGACCGCTCCAAAACACCCCCGGCCTTCCGCGGCTACCCACGGGTAGCGGATGGCACAGTTCACATGTGGTGTGACGACGGCGCCCTGGCTTGGCTGACCGAGAACGTGCCCATGATTAGACTGCCTAACACAGACGCGACCCTCACAGTCATGAAGCTGTCCGACGTACCGACACGTGTCCGAGCAGCGCTCTTTGTGCCCAGGTACAATGGGGACAAAGCGCGGCTTCAGAGTGTTTTGACTCGTCAGAACACTTGGTATGACATAGGGAGGTGGTCGCTGTACAGGGCGACATCCATCGGTGGTGATAACCATGGGACATATTTGACCCTGGGTATCCCACCGGAGGAAGTCGAAAAGGTCTTGGGGAGGGAGCGGCGGGTATCATACCTACTTGGGTCGATATACGTGCGCTTTTTCCCCAACACCCATCCCTCCGACACCCAGACCACGACCACACACACTGCACAAAAAAGACCGACACCGACAGAGCTTGATCTGACGATGACACAACTGGAGGAGGACATGGCCAGAACGGCGATGGCGGATGCTGACGCTGTGCGCATGCCGACATCACCAGGGTGGACAGAGCAGCGGCTCACTTCTTCACCGACACTGAGCGACGACCGGCATGAACTGGAGGATGGGGGGGATTTATCCGATGGATCCATCTCCTCCTAACTCCACCCCATTACCGCCGGCGCCCCCGCCCGCTGCCCTAAACATCATCCAGATCAACCTCCAGCGTAGCCAGACTGCCACGGCTTGCCTGCGCAGGACGCTGGAGACGAAACCCCGAACTATCGTCCTGATCCAAGAGCCGTGGATTCGAAATAATAGAGTATGCGGTCTTGGAAACATTGGAGGTAAGCTAATTCTCGACACACAGGGCACAGAAAAACCACGAACCTGCGCCTACAAACCCAAAGATGTACTTACGACAACACTCACACAACTATGTTCCAGAGACCTGACAGCCGTCAGACTCAAGACTGACGGCGATGCACCTGACATCGTCTTAGCCTCGGTTTACATGCCAGGCGAGGATGAAGACTTCCCACCTAAAGAGGTGGCCGACCTGGTAAGGTACTGTGAGGACGCCAACCTGGACCAGGTCATCTGCACGGACTCGAACGCCCATCACCCGCTTTGGGGTTGCGTCAAAGCCAACACTAGAGGTGAGGTACTATGCACATATCTATTCTCCACTAACCTTAACATGGTAAACCGCGGTTCAGAACCCACTTGGGTCACAGCTCGCGGACAAACGATAATTGACCTAACGCTGGCTTCAGAGAGCGCGACAAAACTTATCTCTAATTGGCACGTTTCCAACTAGCCTTCTTGCTCCGATCATAGAAGGATTCGTTTCTCACTAGTAGCTAACACAAAAAAACCCGAACCTAGGCGCAATCCACGCCGCACCAACGTAGCCGGCTACAAACGGCTCCTGGCCTCACTGCTAACACGGCACCAAATACCCTTAACTCTAACAGATCCCAAACAACTCGAGGACATTGTAATAAAACTCTCGGAATATATAATTGAAGCCTACCATGCCTGCTGCAAACTACCAGATCCAAACACCAAGAGCAAGGGAAACTCTTGGTGGAATGCAGAACTCAGCAAACTCAGGCAAACGATCCGCAAACAATTCAACAGAGCGAAAAACTCCAGGCTCCCAGAAGACTGGGACTTATACAAGAAAACACAATATATCTTCAAAAAACTAGTCAGGCATGCCAGCAGAGCAGCCTGGCGGAAATTCTGTGAGGACATTGAATCAAACAGCGAAGCCGCGCGAGTAAGAAAGATCCTGTCCACCGACCAGGATCGCACCCTCGGATCGCTGAAAAACCCAGACAACACTTACACAAAGTCGGACCACGAGACAAGTAAAATTCTTCTGGAAACCCACTTCCCAGACTGCAACCTCTCCGAGGACAGAGCATGGCCAAGCGAGCCAATGCACACGCCAAACGACCGGGACTGGTCCAGAGCCCGTACAGTAGCAACCGAAGATAGAATAAAATGGGCAATCAAGACCTTTAAACCATACAAATCCGCAGGCTTAGATGAAATATTCCCAGCCCTGCTGCAATGGGGAGCAGACGTCCTTACGCCGTGGCTGGCTGCCATCTTCCAAGCCTGCTTAGCAAATAACTATATACCACTTCAATGGTGAGAGGTGAAAGTCATTTTCATCCCTAAGCCAGGCAAACCTGATTATACACAACCTAAAGCATACAGACCAATAAGCCTGACATCATTCCTACTGAAAACCCTTGAGAGACTCTGTGACCGACATATTCGGGACGGACCTCTTCAGGAGATGCCACTCCACAAACAACAACACGCCTACTCCACAGGAAAATCAACGGAATCCGCACTCCACAGTGTAATCTCCAAGATCGAATGTGCAGTAGACCACAAATGTTCCTCACTAGCTGTTTTTATTGACATAGAAGGCGCTTTTGACAAAACCATTTTCCATAGCATCAACGCAGCCCTCGAGGAACACGGCGTTGACTCGACCCTGCGAGGATGGATCACAAACATGCTCAGACTGAGAGCCGTACAGGTTACGGTGAACGACACCACTAGAGCCATCGTGGCGGAGGGCTGCCCCCAAGGGCAGGTACTCCTCCCGCCACTCCTATGGATCCTCGTGGTAGACAGCCTCATCAAGCGTCTCGACGACAGAGGCTACTTCACGGTGGGATATGCCGATGATATAACCATAATAATAAACGGAACACACGAAAACACACTGTGCAACCTTATGCGACAAGCCCTGAAGATGGGAGAGGACTGGTGCAAGGAATACAAACTAGTAGTGAACCCTACCAAAACTGAACTCGTCCTCTTCACAAAGAAAAGAAAGTTGGCAACCCTACAGTTACCACGCTTCTTCGGGACCACCCTAAGCCTGTCGACTGAAACCAAATACCTGGGTATCTATTTGGACAAACAGCTGAATTGGGCAAAACACACCGATTACATCACCACAAAAGTCAGCATAGCCCTATGGCAATGCAAAATACTGCTCGGCAGAAATTGGGGCCAAAGCCCCAAAATCACCTACTGGCTATACACTACAGTTATCCGGCCAATCATCACATACGGCTCCTTAGTTTGGTGGCCCAGGACCAACCTGAGCACAGTTCAAAAAAATCTAGAGAAACTACAAAGATTTGCCTGCGTAGCAATCACCGGAAGCATGAGGACATCACCCACTGCCGCTTTACAGGTGATGCTGAGGCTGCCACTTCTACACCTCGTCGTAAGAGAGGAGGCGACCCTAGCGATTTTCAGGCTCGAAATATCCGGTACCCTGAGGAAGGACTCCAGAATCAATCATACAGCCCATGATGGTATCAACCTGCGACAGAACCCTGAAGAACTGAAACTGAACTGTTGTAGTGTTTTTGAACTGCTTTCAAAAACACTACAACATAGAGCTCACAGCGGAGATGTATGACTACTCTGGTCCAACAGAGCTAAGGATCTACACCGATGGATCAAGGACTGACGAAGGGACAGGTGTCGGAGTCTTCTCTGACGACCTTAAATAATTAAGCTAAGGAGCTGGTTAAAGGAACACACTCAAACAGAAGCGGAAAAATGGTGGACCTCGACACCAGGGTGTAGGCAATCCAAGGAGGCTATACCATCCCTGGATACACAGCTGACCAAGCGCCTTCTGCGCCTGGACAGAGATAGTCTACGACTGGTGGCGGGGACCATCACTGGACACTGCTCACTGAATAAACACTTCCACACCCTAGGTATCACTGACAGCCGCCTGTGCACTGTGCAGAGCGTGCATGGAGGCGGACGAAACGGTAGCGCATGTACTCCTCGAGTGCACCGGCGTCACCCAGATCCGCGACGAGACTCTTGGAGCACCGAGATCCCTTACGGATGTCCTGAGAAGACCGGGAAATCTGATCTGCTTCTGGAGGGAGGTGGGCTGGTTGGAGTAACGGTCACCATGCCTCACGTACAATGGTCCACTTTAAAGACTAAGTGCGGAAACCAAACCCTTAACATAGAACATAGATAGGGAAGTTAGTCACTCGCTTAACACATTACTTACTTACTTCCGTGTCTATAAGTATAGTCTACATATGGACACGGCATCGGCTTGAGTCGGTTAGAAAGAGCTTAATGAACTGTAAAGGGCCTAATAAAGAACTTTGTGGTACTCCTATTCGAATAGGCTGAGGTTTGTTTCGGTGTTCACCAATACCGACTACTTGGTACCCATTTGTAAGATGAGAATTCAATATAGTTAATGCTAAGCCAATAAAATCGATAGGTCGAACCTGGAATGTTCCAGGTTCGTAAAAAAAGTTTTGAGTTACGGTGTCAAATGCGTTCCTAGAAGCTTTTATTAAACTTGCATTGTTTGTTTAGGTCAAATCTTGCAAATGAATTTTAAAACAGTTATCCCCAACCGATTGAGCTGAAATTTTGCATACATGTTTTTCATTCAATAAAAATCTCAAGAACTATTTGTTTTCTATCAGTTGCGTTACATATTTGTTGATTTTTTTGAGAATCTATTTGCTTATTAGCTTAGTTTTAAAAAATCGATATAGAGCTAATACCGATTTTTTTAAACTAATGAACAGTACCTAACGCGTGGCCCTTCTGCGAGAAGTGGAAGCAGTCGTGCGTGATGTAGGACTGGTGGATGACCAGAGGTAGCGGACGCGTCGGCGGCATGGGCGCGTTGAACAGGCGCATGAATGGCTGCACGATCACCGTGAAGTCCTCGCGGGTGTCATAGCGGCCGCTTTCCACCTGGAATGAAACATGACATTGATAAAAACTGATATTAAAATACTGAGACTTGATGCAAAAAACTTGAACTCTACCAGATATTTGCTAATGATAAGACAATCTAAGATTATGTTATCTGTACTCAAAATAAACACAAAAGTACCTCATCTGTCGGCCACCTTTTTACGGACAAACCATAAAACCGATCGTTATTTATGACATAACAAAAACGTATTTTGGTCAGAGGTGTTTAGGTCATTATATCTAAATAAGAGGACTTACCAGTGCCACTTCAGCCTTCTGGTAGAGTCTTGCCATCCGCACGAGGTCGTACAGCTCATTACCACCCTGATGGTGGAAGCAGGTGCAGAACAGCGAGTGCATCAGGCGACACATCATTGGCCGGAGCACGCGGACGGATACTGATACATCTGGAACAGGATGTAAAGACAAATGTAACTAGTTCATCATCTTCATTTCAGCCAAAAGACGTTTACTGCTGGACACAGGACCCAAGCGTCGCCACGTGAACCGGTCCCTGAGCTTCTCGCATCCGGGGGATTCACGCGTCAGTAGTTCGAATCAAGTTAATTCGTTGACGTTGACGTAGATATCTCTGCAGGGTAGTAGATGAGGCTATCCTTCGTACCATATTGGACATTTTACTAAGTAAAGTAGTACAGGTGGTAGAATTACAGGACTTCATGATCGATCAAGAGATTTGCAAGCAAGAATAACGTACCTAAAACTGGTACCAAATTGACGATAGTCCTGGGTAGTTGTTTCTGCAGGTAGTCCAGCGCTATCGACAGCTTCTTGGCGTGAGCAGCCGGAGACCAGGAGACGGGGTTGAGGCAGGAGGCCGAGCACAGGTCGTTGGCGCCGATGAACACGGTCACCATCTTCCAGTCGTTGGCGATGTCGATGTCAGCGGACGACCGCATTCGGGCTACTATTATCTGGAAGGAAGATTGCTTGATTGATATCACGCCAGTAATCCTGAAAAGGTAAGGGCATAGGAGTACCTCATCTTGAAACGATGAACCGAAATAGAGAGATGTTTTAAATTCTTTTAGCGTTAGTCGCATTTAGTAATTTGTAAGTGCTTTTCGAGATTGATCCGTGGATGGGTGACCATCTAATAAATACCAAGTTCCCTCCGTGCCTCGGAAAGCACGTTAAGCCGTTGGTCCCGGATTTTTGGATCTTTGACAGTTGTTGCCAATAGTCAGAAGCTCGGTTAGATTGGAAGCCGACTCCAACAGGCAACATTGTTGGGGAAATGGTAGGCAGATAGTGATGTGTGATGCAAGCGGGAGTAATTCTACATATATGGCTGGTTTTAATAAGGTTATTATTGTAGTCAGTTCGAGTCTCGATTTTGTCACACTCGGAAAAAAAAATGTAACCAAAGAGATAAAGTTTGGGGTAAGTAGCACTCAGAGATAAAAAATAATATTGCTTGCATATTTCACAAATCTTAGCAAACGATTGCACTAACAAAATCAACAACGCTTGTAAGTATCAAACTTACAACATGTGCCATGCTTGTGACACATTCAGATAAGGTACCTGAGGGTAATAAGGCCTACCTAATTTCGATTCGCTTTATTTATTTATTGCTTTAAAATAGCTATTTTTTAAGGTCGGCCAGTATTGCTTCTTATAAATCTAAACAGACGTAGAAATGAAATACATGTGTATAAGCGTCAGATTTTATATTACAATTAAAACAAAAATCACGTACAAGGTAGCCTAATAAGGCCCGGGTTGTTTATTAACGCCCTACCCGTTTTCACGTTTTCGGAAAAATGTAAAACCATCAGAAATGATTCACTAATAATATTTAAACTGTAAGTACTCATCGTTGTTTAGTTGTATTAGGTATTATTATTTCTGTGAGAACACAATTTTAAGCAAAATCGGTTCCCTTTAATTGAATAGGCTTAATTGCGCGATGCACATGGGCCTTATTAGCCGCAATTTTAATAAGTCTAATTATTAAGAAATTGTTGAGACATAATTTATATACTGAATTGGTGTTAGCTTTTAATTATTATTTTGTACGTTCCCTTTAATAACCAAAACGTTTACACTGTTGTAAGTCCATTATTTTTCAGATAGGCGTTACTATACTCCAGGCGTTATTTGCCTCCGGTACCTTATTAAGTGATCAACCACTCGTTTAATGTTCACCTGTAGTTGTGGAAAAATGAGCAATGCCACACACTTCACGCTAAATGACCAAATCTTAAACATTTAGTACAAAAAAAAAACAGCTAAATGAGTGAGGGTCGGATCACACATAGTGGAACATTTCGTAGTTGAGATGAATATTTACGTATTAACACCTCACACTATGTGAAATTCTTTGGTTACACGGATTGGGTACCACCGCTATTTTTATTTCGTAATTTTACATTGTATAGCGGCAAATAAAATACATAGATACACCTTCCTTCCTTTCTTCGATATAGGGCCAATAGTCTCCAAGTGAAAGGAGTGTGTGACTTGCGGATACGACGAACTTTGAAAGGGTTCCGTTTTTTTTCATTTGGCTACAGAACCCGAAAACTGAGATAATGAGCACTTTATTACTGACGAATACAATCTTGTCGCCTATTTGTTAATGGTAATGACTTCACAATTAGGTGCAAAGGTGGCGCTGACCTGGTTCGGTACAAAGCTCGAGTCATCAGGGTCATGGTGGTTGTTTATAGTATTTCTTTTGTTAAGAATAGTTAAGATGCGTTTAAGCGGTAAAGGGCCTGTTCCAATGAGTGGAGTGTTGGAATTACTAAGATTTTGCAGTTCCAAAGTTCCATGATGTAATAAACCATTAGGTTTGAAGGGTTTGTCCTACCGAAAGGAGGAGGAGACTGCTAAGTTGCAATTGCGAAGTTTTAAGAAGAATCGTGGTATGGTGATATAATGGGTTTGCCCTTCTGGGTGGTATGAATGCAATTAAATTGATTGATTGACAAAAAAATATGATGTTTCCCAATAGGAAGGTTGGAAACGGTTAACATGTTTATGATGGTAAATAATGGTTTCCTTTATTGCCTTTGGTTAGACGTTTTCGTTAACGAGGAAACCTGAAAAGTGAGTGACTTGGTTGTTTCGAAAATAAATGATTGCGTGTTAGTTTTTTGCAGGTTTTGTTATCTAATGATGTATAACTTAATTACTCCTAATTTGAAACAAATCATGATTTCAGAACTCGGGGAAATATTATGGTAGAAGCCGAATAAATAATATAAACTTCGGCTTTGCAACAATAGAAACACATAGGTATGTATATCAATGATTTCGTAAACTGTAATTCAGGATGATCGGCCATCGCCCATTCCACTTCAGACCCTTTTCTCTAATATTGTTGTCTGTGCATTACATTATTATAACCAAAGCCAATAAGATGTCAAGAAAAATGAATAAATAAATAAATATAATAAATATATAAATATCGCTGGACATTACACACAGCGCCATCTAGGTGCCACAACGCTAAGCAACGAGGCTTGTGTCGTGGACACCAGATAGTTGATAATACTACATAGATACTTTTTGTTTGTAAATACATACTTATTATACATATAAACATCCATGACTCGGAAACAAATGTCCATGCTCATCACACAAATATTTGCTCCTACCGGGATTCGAACCCGACCTAAGAACGTAAGGCAGCCTCACTACCGCTGCGCCATTCGGGTCGTCAAAGAAGAAGATTTACGATTAAAATTATTTCAGACTACAAACAGCTTAATCATGGTTCCGTATCAGCGAAAACCCGGCGACACGATGACAGTCGAGCCTTTGCTACGCTAACGTCTATTTCTATAGCATCGCTTGACATACGACAGTGACCTAACAAACTCAAATCATTAATTTGTGGGCACACGAGAATGTAGTAATGTTGACGTTTGGGTCATGCTCCACAAGCCAAATAAAAATGGTTGCTTACACGCATTTGTAATCGTCCAAATTGGTCAATAAGTACACACTCGAATGTGTAGATTTAGTGATAGTTTGATGTTTCACGCCTAGACCAAGTTTACTTATTTACGCACCAATAACACACGGTTTGTGCAATGTGCCGTGTTGAGAATGTTGTTATCCAAATAATGTGATGCCTTGTATCGCAGTTTTGGTCAATCTCATAGAAGTTAAACGTTATGCAGGCTCTTAGAGGTTCATTTCCCTCATCGATAAGGGTGACAATATGCATCTCTTTTTCACTAGCGATGGTTTGTTAATTATTTTACTAACTATTTCTGACAACTCACGGTTCTGACTACTGGGGACGCAATCCGAATCGGACAATGTGATGAAAACGGTTGGCATGTGATGCGTAAGAATGAGGAAAATTTCGTCAAGACTGTGTGAAAGATCATGTGGCTTGAAATGGAGTGGTTACTGAAATGACGACTAATAGAGAAGTAAGAGAATAATGTCTCTTTCTTTTGGTATCATGGCAAGCATAGTTCCTTATGACATCAGCATGCTTACCTTAGCCTGCTTCAGAGCATCTTCATCCGACGCCACAGGGAAGGCCACGTTGAACTTGGCGTTCCGGGTGAGCCACTCGCCCGTCCCTGTGGAGTAGCCCCGCAAGTTGGGGTTGAACTCCTTCAGAATGTTCGGTAACGTCAGGTACTCGCGCCATGATGCGTCTCCACCTGGAAAAATACGTCAAAGAAATGGTAATAGTTAAAGTATTAATAATAAAGAAGAGTTGAGTTCAACTGTACTGGATAGCAGGATACAGAAGGCGGTGAATAGGGTGTTGTGGCACAAGTTGGGAGGATTGCGATGCGCTGAGTTGCAATTGACAATCTAGCTGGTGAACCTATGCCAGTTCAGTTCTACGAGTAGTTTTGTTTCTTAAAACAGTAGATTTATTTCGGATGTTAAATCAGAATCTGTCGCGCACAGTCAGGGCCCTAGCTGTTGAGCTAATACTGCATTCCTACAATGTGGCACTGCTCTTCCTACGACTTACGTCTGCCATCACCATCTCCTCGACACGCTAAGAAGGCCATCACCTATCTCTTCTGTTATTTATAATGTACGATAATTATCATGACTTGTTTACTATTCAGCTCACACTGCAAACTGCAAAGGAAGTGCATAGATGAAAAGTGCATAAATCTACATGATGTGATGTCAAAGTGCTTTTATGTAACATCTGCATAGTCACTTTGGTTACATCTTCTACGTTTACATTCATAATACAAATCACGACCGACTGTTTGTTTGTCTTGTACACAATCTAAGTAACTTGGTATCTACTTATTGCTATTTTGAGGGTTTCGTACCTCAATCGGTAAAACGGAACCCTTATAGCATCACTTTGTAGTCCCTCTGTCTGTCTAACAAGACCCTTTTTCTCAGGAATGCGTGGCGGTACCAAACTAAAATTAATACCAAATACTCAGGTCTGCTAGCCCTTGGAACAATAAAAAATCAAACTTGTAAGTCAACGCGATCAAAAGATATTTATTTTATTTATTTATTAAAACTTTATGCACATAATGTACAATGCCGGACTTAATGCCTTGGGCATTTTCTACCAGTCTACCTTAGGGTGATGCAGAGACAAAACAGTAGGTGCAATAGTATAGAAAATTGCGAAGACAAAATATAATAATAAATACATATATACATACATACAAACAAAATATACAAAGTAAAGAAAGATAAAATAAAAAACAACTTAAATGGAGAAAAACGACAAATTATTTGTGTGACGAGTCTGCCAACTTCTTATGAATGTGTTCGCGAGCTTTTGCCTTGAATGTGAACCGACTGGAGATATGACTGTTTATGTCGCATATTATGCGATTTCACAAGGGTATCAAAACTTATAGGGTACTTCCCTTTGACCTAGAATCATGAAAAGTGGCAAAAAGTACTTACAGCTCAAATAAAGCAAAAATTCACCAAAAAAAAATTTGTAAATGAAAGGGTGTCCCCATACCTACATAGTTGACGCCAATTAAGATATTTTTTTTTAGATAATGGTACGGAACCCTTCGTGCGCGAGTCCGACTCGCACTTGGGCGGGGTTTTTTGATCTTATGCTCACGAGACTAAGGAATAGTATGTTTCCTTTTATCATTTATACATTATCCTAATCTGTGAAAAGTATCCTAAATAATTATGTTACTCAAACTCGGTAAGCTGACGAGTGTAGTCACCTTCATTTATAGGCCGATAAGCTTGCTGCCAATTATCTCGAAAGTATTTGAGAAGGTTCTACTGAAGAGGCTTTTGAATTCGGTTGACGACAATAATCCCGGACCATCGATTTGATTTCCGACAGGAACACGCAACAACAGAGGAGATCCATAGAATGTGCCAGGTCATAAGGAGTTTTTGGAGCAGCTTTTTTGTAGGTGCAGCAAGCCTTTGATAGGGTATGGCACAATGGGAAATACTTTACAAAATTAAAACATTCCTTCCTCACACATTCTATCGGATTATGGAGTCTTATTTGTCAGGACGACTATTCCAGGGTGAAAGCATATCAAGCTTCCACGATATAGTTGCCAGTGTACCTTGGGGCTCTGGTCTGGGCCCGGTACTGTACACCATATTGACAGGAGACTTACCACAGCGCCCGGGAATAATAGTGGCTACTTTTGCAGACGAAACAGCAATACTTAGCTCTAGTCAGGAAACTGCCGCCGCCTCCAGAACATTGCAAAAGGGCTTAGCAGGAATTTAAGATTGGATGCAAAAATAGAGGATTATTTTGCATCCAATCTTAAATTTCATATCATTCATTCAAGTCAAGTCAGTCTGTATAACATTTATATAATATTTATAATATTTCGCCTAAGGGAGGCGAGGTAACTGTCCACCAGTCCACCTCTGCGCTCAACAGCTTCCGTATCAACTGGTTCAAGTACTTAGGATCGCACCTCGACCGAAGACTGACTTGGAGAGCGCACATTAGAGCCAAGAGAGACTCGCTAAAGATGCGATGTTGGGGGCTGTACTGGCTACTCGGTAGAAACAGCAAACCGTCTCTGGACAACAATCTCCAAATCTACGGAACTGCCCCAAAGCCTATATTGTGGTTATATGGCATTCAGCTGTGGGCGAATCCCACAGCTGAATGCGACTTCAACTTAAAAGTAACCAAAAAGCAGAAGAATCGATCTTTAAAAATAATAAATGCCGAATCCTTGGTTCATAAAGAACTCAGAGGTTCATAGACACCTGAAATTGCGTACAGTGAAGTTCGAAATAAAAACCTATGCAAAAGCATACAAAAAGTGTCCCCAACATTACGAATCGACTAGCAATGCAGCTGACTATTCCTGACACCCTAAATTGCCTGAAAAGACGCAAAATCCTGAACCTGCATAGCCTACAATGAGCTACCGAATACAAAGAGTTCCCAGTCGGAAACTGACTCTGCGTGACACTCAATCTGACAACACATCTGCTCATAGTCAATGGACTGCCTGCCTGCCTAACCTTTTCCCAACTGTATTGGGGTCGGCTTCCAGTCAGACCGGATGCAACTGAATACCAGTATTTTACATAGAGCGACTGCCTATCTGACCTCCACAACCCAGTTAGTATTGTGTACTACGGTACCGACGGTACGCTACAGTACTGATTGCACGATATTTATTTATTCATCTGGACTTCCAGTTTCTAAAATAGGTCACCTTGTTCAACCATTATGGTTATGATCGGTCTATGTGTTGTGTGTTAGCGCATTGAGGAAATCGCTGCGGTCAGGAGCGGCTTAAGCTAACCACAGGCTGTAAACTGATTGAATGTTATGGTAAATTGTATGGCCCACGTTACGTACCCAGCTCGGATCTAAAGTAGGTAGTTTTTAAACCATATCGAAAGCATATTATACCAGTACCGTATTTAGGAAATACTCCGGTCATGTTCTCCACAAATAACTTTATGGGGGCAGGTATGAAGAACAAGAGGAAAGTTCTTCACCCCCCATAGAAATGTAGGATCTATTTCCGTCGCTCAGAAACCATTTGCTAGATCGAGAAACAGAGCGTGCTGCGGGCGCAACATTGATGCTGCCGCGTGCAATTAATAGCCCTCCCGCTGTTTCTCGCTCGCTTACACTACAAACGCTAGCCTTTATAATATAAAGGGTCAGTCAAGCTGGTACGTACGAATATATGATGCTCTGTGGACTCTGTGGTACAAATTGCGGACACCAGACACTGACAGATTCTAACCTAACCTAACCTAATGCTAGCCGCACACACAAAATAATATTGTCAGTAAAGTACGTATTGTCAATATATAGTGTGTGTGCGGCCTGTATTGCGGTATTGTTCAATATTATTGTGGATATCCAGAAATTCTGATTTTGTCACGCCAATATCAGGGGAGGCAGGGGTATTGTCAATAATATTGTCGTGTGCGGGCGCGCGGTAATATTTTAGTTGAAGAAAAGAAAGATTTCAAGGCCGTTCACGGACGTTCGTGTTTTTTGTTCAAAATGGAGGACGAAAACAGTATCCAAACCGAAAATAGTGCTAATACTGTTAATGATAGTATTCTCACGGAAAAATACTTTCCTCCCAGGAAAGTACTTTAAATACTGGTGATAGAAAATTAGGAAGCATTCCTTTATTATTTAAATAAATAAATCTGAATTCATAGATTTTCGAAAACAAACATGATAAATTAAATGAAAGGAAAACTATGAAATCTTAAGGTGGATGCGCAAGGGTAGCCCGCGAAATTTAAATTTTATTACGTTTATTGCAATTTGCAGGTCAGTGTCAGGTTGTATGTTTATGAAAATATGAATTGCGCCAGTAACACGTATGGAGTTACAGAATTATAATCATTCAAATCATCAATACAACCCTCCAAGTTCATATAATCTCAAAAAGTGACTTTTCATGAAATAGCTATTGAATGTGATTATATGAACTTGGAGAGCTGTATTGATGATTTGAATGATTATAATTCTGTAACTCAGCAACATACAACTTGATACTGACCTGCAAATTGCAATAAACTTGAGAAAATTTAAATTTCGCGGGCTGCCCTTGCGCTTCCACCTTAACGAAAACTATAGAGGTTATATAATTTTTGAAATCATTTTCTTCTGTAACTCTTAGTCCATTTATTAGATTAAGGTGATTTAACTCGGCTTTTTTTATCATCCAGTCTTTAATCCATCGTTTCTTTCTTGATTGCATTTTTTTAGTTAGTAAAATTAATGCAATACTCAATGCAACGACTATTTTCTTTCTATGCAATATTAAATGTGCGCACATGAATCTAGCTGCGGAGCGACTGAGTCTGATTGCGTAGTGTGCGGGATATTGATGAAGATTTTTGACAATCTTGCATTGACAATATTATTTTGTGTAACAGTGTGTCATGACAATACATGGACGAGTTTAATAACTATGACTGTAGAGGACCTTCTATCTATACTATCTGCCAAAAATAATATGAAAAAGCAAGACTTACCAGCACACCACGAAACTCCTCTATACTCCACAAAGGCTCCTAGCGCGAACTCCTCAAGCGCCCCGCTGCCGGCAACCAAGGAGTCTCCTATCGCTGCCACCACATCGATGTCTCCGGGCCTCAGGCGGTGCACCGAGGTCGGGCGTTGAGGACTGCGGCCCCAGGAGAGGGCGTCCTCGCAGGGGAACGGTACGGATGGCGGTATGGCGCGCTGCCGACGGACGTGTGACTTGCGGGACGGGTAGCGGAGGTGTAACTGGAAATAAAAGAGTACCAATTAGTAAAAGGTGAGGTATGATGGCGAGGAACTAAGAAGAGAACTTCTCTTGTATTGTGTAAGTAATTTTATGACAATACGGAGGGCATCCACCAACCCAGGCTGATAATGATAATGTAGGAAAAAATATTAATTATCTAAGCGCTTCAGCATTTCTCAACTTAGCAGACGTTGGAATGGTGCGAGAGATGCCAATTAGCCAAGACTTTGAATTGTTTTACTTTGACAGTGAACTGTTGCTAACCCTTGGGGCTTGTCAAGTTCGCTCCGAGCATTGTATTGTGTAGTGCCTCCTCATTGGAGTGAACTCGTCGACTATTGACATTATGTCACGCCTACATACACATTACATAGAGACACGTTCGTCTTGACTGTAATTACGTGGTTTATGCACATGATTCATGTTTTCTTTTCATTGCATAACCAATTAACATTTAAGTACTTGTAATTTCGAATCATAAATTCTATTCACGTAACATAAAGCTGCTAGCCGCTAGGTTAACGGACCTAATACGATAATTTTACACTACATGACAAATAGACCAAAAAATACAAGACAGAAGTAGACCAAACAATTCATTAACGACGATTTATATTACAGTGGCGAGCAATGTGCAAGGTCGGTCAATTCATTGCCGCGTCCTCATAGCGCAGTTTTCCAGGCCTCAAGTGTAAAGTTACGGTAACAGAGCGTTGCGTGGCACACTCGTGCGCCCATTTGGCGCCTAGCATGAATTTAAAGTGGAGTTGCGTCATTGGACGCATAAAAATGCGAATCCTTGGGGTTTTTTGATGTTAGAGGATTTGCGAACTGCTTGGAAATATGTATCTGGTACAGGCTTTGCATGTTTTTGGTGTTTTATATAGCGCACTGCCATTAATCGTGCTCTTTAGCGTTCATTATCGTATTCATGGGCTATAGGTTTTTCTTGCAGATCTGGTTATCCGCCTTCTGTAGGTAGACCCACATACAGCATCGATTTTTTTTTCGATATCGTTAAAATAATTTCATACCCGTTTTCTCGTTACATGTGTGACCGTGTTAACAGCCATGAGGGTATTGAAATTTAATCGTTAGACTATAAAATCAACCATACGTTACGAGTAATAAAGATTTACAGTCGTAATACATTAAATACGCCTTGGCTGGGAAGAGGAATTTAATGTACCTAAAACGATTCGTAGTCAGAGGCTTCTGTGACACAAAGACGGACAAAGATCACGGCAACTAGGATATAATAAGTACCTATGGTAATTCTATAAGGAAGACCATACCTACTGCTTGAAAACAACCGGTCTAACCCACGATGATAGCAGTTGCTTTATCAATACTTCATTTATTGACTAGATTACTTGAATCTTTAAAAAGTTCAGAAGTGTACGAACAAGACGAACTACTTCAGGAACTCCTCAAAGGCGGGACAGTCGATTCGGCCCGGGCCCGGGTTTAAAGACAACGCTAATGCAATAAGCAAATGTAGCCTCTATTTCTACAACAAAGTGCTATCAATCTAGCAATAAATAACAAACAATGTGGGACACACATGATAGTATTGCGAACTATTATTAAAGCTACGTGAGATGAATCCGACACCCGCGTGTTTACATAAACACTAAGCTTTTAACCGCTCGATGTGTTTGCCAATTCTCTTTATTATGCTGTGCCACGAGGAAGTGTGCCACATTTTGAAGGTGAAGAATAGCGTACTCCCTTTTGCCAACACTGGCTACACTTGGCAGATTTTGTAATTCTTGAAATATGGTAACTGGTAGAAGTAGTTAACACTGATTTGAGACTGTGATCATTATGTCAGTGTTGTAGTGAAAAATAAACTTATTTGTGTGGCATCGCTCATCGCCATTAGTGTTCAAGATAGCAATGCATTCTTGAACTCATGTTATAGTGTTCATGTCAAGTTGTATCAGACTTTGGTTAGACCGCTAAATAAAACTGGTTGGTTTTAAGCGTTACTTCATCATTGAGTTACTGAGACTATAAATTTACAACTTTACGTATACCCAAGTAAGAACAACAAAATACATCCATTTGCTTCAATCAAAACTTGAATAGAATTAACAAACATGTTACACCTGGGCTGATTCATTAAATTCACTTAAATCAATCCTCAAATTAATTCAATCTAATCTATAACACACCTGACTGGACTTCAAAGAAACAGTTTCATTCAAAAAGCAATTAACAATCGCCTATTTAGGTGCCATCTAAACCCCGGCCACATAACACTAAACTAATTATCACTTAATGGTGGCGATGTTGAAACTCGTGCGCAAGCTGATTGAGATTCATTTGGCGCGTAATGAGAAAGCGTGCGGCTATCAAGCGACGCTTTTAGATGCGCGTACGCAATGGGCGGACGCGAGCAGACCGACAATTTTGTTGGAAGACGCTGGGATGGTGGCTTGTATGATTAATTAGGTGTATACTATATTATAATTATATAAGAATGAATGATTGGTAAGGGTTTAGGCACCTGTTAGTAACTACCTATCTGTTTCTAGAACATGAGGTAGGTAACTAACTACTCACTTATTTAAATATCATGGTAGATATCTTACAGGTTTTAAGATAAATATCGCTTTGAGGTGAAGGTATAAGAAATTGTCATCAATTATGTTATTATGGTATATGTATTATGCTATTAGGAATATTGCCTAAATTCCTACTAATCAAGTCGGCGATTAGAAAAACACGCAGCGTTTGAACCGCCCGTGTGCCGATGTCCGTAAGCCGAATTTAGTGGGTCAATAGAGCTGACATGTGGGTAAATCGTTTGCTCGATGAGAGATAACTCAGCCGTGTGTCACAGGGCTGCTCATGATCCTATAAGCATAGTGTCTGAAAGTATGACGGGAGCAAGGATAATAATCAACTTTCTATGATTTATACGTTCATTCATCAGGATAATAAGTGACACTTTTGCTGCATAGAGATAAAGAATAAGGCACCAAAGGCGAACTAAAGGGTGCTGTCTGTGGAGATTGCTTAGCCTTTGCTATTGCTATTAAAAATATTCACGATATAATAAGGACCTCCGCCCGAAACAATATTAATCACAGAAAAGTGAGACAGAAACACTGAATTAATAATTGAAATCAAGGTACATTTCACCACGCCACATTACTTCAAATTCAACGTTAAATTAATGTCTCATCCTTGAGATCTCCTTTCAATTAAAGTCCGATTTACTGTTTAATCATAACGTTAAATCTAAAACTACTGAAGTTTTCAATATTGACCTACATCACTAGGTACAGCCGATATTAGAACACCGTTTGAAACCCTTCACTCGATAAGTCAACGAATCCAATTAAATACGTACCAGCCTAGATAAAATATATTTCAATTACGTGGCAGTTGCATAAGCTTACTACAAAGAAATAGTATGATGTACTATTGACCTTCTAGCCCCTTGACTAGCTGAGAGGCTACTTTACACTGAATGTAGAGAGAATGCAGAGGATATTGATAAAATGCTCACGTAACAGAGAAAGCTTAGAATCTATATGGAAGTATATTCAGAGGTATTTCTTATTAGAGTTTAACCCGGATATAGACAATTAGCCCACAGCTTCGCCAGCGTGAAGGTCGAAAATCATCCCACGGGAACAAAGATAAGGCAAAAGCCTGGCACCTATTTCCTAACTCAGGTATATCTAACCGTATGCCGCGGCATCTAAATTCGTAGGGTGACAAAATAATAAAATTATGATGGATTCTAGGAATCTAACAGAATTTAACTGAATCATATTCTTGCCTGGTCTTCTTTTTTGAGAATGCTATTCTACTGAAGGTAGTTCTGTTTGCAAATCAATTTGGGCAAGGGCATGATAATGATTATGATAATGATGATTCCACAGCAGTTAAGTCTGCAAATGACAGTATCAGGGATTAAAGGTGCAGGCACTAAAATGAAACAACAAATGCTGGGCTAAATAATGTGATTCTTGGCATTGGCATTGGCTTTGTGTCTAATGCATGGTCTTGTTCAAGGAGTCACTAAATGCCAAAGACTACATAATTGGAATACACAGATAACACATCTGTTGAAATGTAACCTTGATTTTATCTTTATGTGCACTGTATTAATCTACGGCAGAAATTAACAAAAAAAAAATAAATGAAAACAAATGTGTGTTCTGACCTAAAATGTAGAAAATTTCCTCGCTCTCATTACAGGCGGATTTTATTTATTACGAAGTATACCTAACACGATTAATTAATAATGAAAGGTACATTATGTAGTGCAAGTTCATCAATATTAATATTTAATTAAATGTCAGAAGTTGTGGCTAATCTTGACACTCGATTACTGTGTTTTGTTGAGCTTCTATTCTCAAGTCTTGTATTGGTTTCCGGAATCAGCTAGATCTGTTTGCTAATATTGGTCTTAGTAAATGGACTGACGACCAGGGGCCTTAGTCTGCTATTGCAATAGTGTCAGAATGGTCTATAATTGATTTAATAAGGCCCCTAGCCCACGGCGTATTGAAGCGCTTTCGAAACTCGTTTGACGTGCGTACAAAGGGTAATAAATCGTCTGCGCGGGGCCTTATTAAATCAATGATAGACCATTCTGACACGCAGACTAAGGCCCCTGGTATGATACAGTCATGCGGGAGTACGTTGGCCAGAGGACCACGAGGAAGAAACATCAAGATTGGTTAGGTACTTATTGTCCAATTGGTTTTTTTAATATCGAAGTGTCCATGGAGTTTCTTGCCTGTTCTTTTTCATAGAGGTCTATGTTTTGAAAAAGGACAACTAGTTTCAACTTTCTGACTAACTGATTGACTCCTTGAGAATTCAAAAATCCCTGCCTGTAAATGGTTTAATTGAAATAAATGCTTTGAGTTTTAATGTTGGGAAAAAATATTATTATTACTATCGATTCGATACCATGAGAAAAGAGGCAATTACATGAAAACAGAAAAGGAGAACTCAATACAGAGGCGAATTAAAAAGATGAAGGTTAAAATATTGATGCATAAGCATAAGCCCACGGCTGAGGATCGCCCTGAGCATGTTTACATGAGCATGTCACATTAGATTCTCCGCCAAGGATGTGACCCAAATTATAAAGAAGGTGGTGAGAGACAAGTCCCCAGGTCACGATAGTCTTAGCATCGAGCACTAGAAGTACGCGGGCGTACGCCTGCCAAGAGTCTGTACGAGTATGAACCGTATATGTCCGGGGGTTCTCAAAGAAATGCACAGTTTGTATATCGTCCGATTTATTCATGGGTATATTTACTCAGGCAATGCACGCGGGCGGAGAGAGCGCGGTGTGGGGAACAACTGGGCTATATCGAGGCGACGCTACTTAAAAACGCCGATTCTGCTTTTAGAGTCATATTCCTTGTGTCCCCACAAGTCCTTGCACTATTATTTAACTTATGTGTTAGTCATGGTTATTTACCCGATGATTTAATGCACACCGTCGTAGTACCAATTGTGAAGGATAAGACGGTTGACTCATTGGACCTGTCTAATTACAGACCGATCTCGCTTGCGACTGTCATAGCTAAGGTGCTGGATAGTTTGCTTGACCGACAGTTGGAGAAGCACCTCAACTTGCATGACGCACAGTTTGGGTTCAGAACCGGTTTGTCAATAACAATTGAGAGTGCTATCTTCTGTCTCAGGCAAACTGTTGGTACTACGAGTATACGGACAGAAACACACCAGTGTGTGCTAGCTTTTTAGATCTTTCAAAAGCCTTTGATATGCCCCCGTATTCACAAACGCTCCAATTCAACTTCGATTCTTTTCTTGGCATTACGCAAACGAGCGAGATAGACAAACGACTTGTCGAATCGAAGTTGAATCGGAACGTTTGTGAATACGGGGGCTGGTGTGTTATGACAAGCTGTGGCAGAAGCTAAAATGTGAAACAGATGCCAAGTGAGATTGTATCCTTGCTGCGGTATTGGTACACTAAACAGCAGAATACCGTTAGATGGGCGGATGCGCGGTCGGACGTGTTGGCTTGGAATGCGAGGTGAGACAAGGGGGTTTATCCTCCCTTCGCCTCTTTAAACTATTACATGAACCGGCTGATCGGTGAGCTCAGCAGCACTAATATTGGATGTTCCATAGAAAGAGTGTGTATACAACATTAGTTACGCAGATGATATGGTGTTGCTGAGCCCATCGATCGGTGCGTTACATAAACTTTTGCGTATTTGTGAGTCATATGCGGAGGCCCATGGGCTCAGTTACAATGCTAAAAAGAGTGAATTCATGATCTTTAAAGCCGGTACTAAATGTGTACATCTCTACCTACCTCTTATCACTCTCTGCGGCATTCTTTTAAAAAGAGTGCAGCATTTCAAGTACCTGGGCCACTGCGTCTCTGACGACTTATGACAATCTGGATATTGAGAGGGAGCGCAGGCCGCTGTCTGTCCGGTGTAATATGTTGGCTCGCAGTTTTGCGCGATGTACTAGACCTGTCAAGGTGACTTTATTTAAAGTGTGGACCAACTTTACGCAGCGGGCGTACAGTACAACACTGCTTTCAGGATACTGTTAGGGCTTCCGCGGGCGGTTTTGTAGTACTTCGACTATGTTTGCTGAGGCGCGGACCGATGATTTTTTCGCGATCATCAGGAAGCGGAGCTCTCTACTATTAAGTCGCCTACGAAGCAGCTCGAAACAGTCTCCTGCCTGAGGGTTATTTCCGAGCGGTGGGACCTGTCCCTGATACAGAGGTGGATGCAGCTTCATGTTAGCGCCTCTCCTCGTTTTATTTTATATGCATTGAATTTTGTTATTGACCGATTGATTATTATTTTAATGTGTATTATTTAATTTAATTTATTTGTATGGGACATATAATTCTAGTCTGTTTGTGTAATTTTACTTTTTATTGATTATTTTAATAAACATTTGGTTTAATTATTTGTTTTTAATTTTTTTATATTTTGTATGGACCATGTCTGAAATAAATGTATTATTATTATAATCAGCTTATAATATTCCCACTGCTGGAACACACGGCCTCCTCTCTATGAGAGGGAATGGGCTATAATCCACCACGCGGGCCCAGTGCGGTATGGTAGATGAGAAATATTTGTAGTATAATCTATTCATGAATTAGCATCAATTTTCTCAAAGGCTCACTAAATTGATCAATTAGACAGTTACGAAACTGCGAATAGACTACCTACTCGTTCGCTTAATAAAGTCTATTTTCGCCTCAAGTTCAGATTTTCAATTAATTTTTTACTTGCTAGTTACATGCAACATAGTCACGAAGTGGTCGAGTATTGTAAGAGAATCACATTTCTTTATGGAGTTTTTATTCTTAATTAAGCTGTAACCTATCAACGCTAATGTAGCACATTAGCACCATTCGGTGCATTGAATAGCACTATTCGATCAATGACATAATTATACAATGGGTGATAGTCATTCATGTGGTAGTGGTACCTACCTAAATTAAAATTGAAGGATAGGAATCCCGGAAGGAGGCCTAACACATAAGCCATCACAGTGAGCCAGTCTATTCTTTGGTTGTTGAAATGTGTATAAGTAGGTAAGTACCTAATGCAGCTTGTCCCAGATTGCAAACTGTTCCACATCACTAAACGTTTAGTTCCCACACTGGTCGTCATTCACTCGTCTATTGCCATAGGCTAAATGCTATTGCCTAGTAAGCGGTTACCAGAAAAACATTCATTCAGTGAGGCCAAACAGTTTTCGCGAACCCCCGAACAATCACAATCACGCAACAATATAGTTCACCAATAGATATATTTTAGTTCACACAGGAGTATCTCACGTGTATTAAAAACGACTGTTGGTTTTGTGAACAATTGTTGTCTTGTCGTTAACCAATACGCCAGTTTCACACGATTGCAATACTCGATAGCTATATCTATAGGTAATCCGTGAGAAATGCGATTGGGAATTTTACGTACATTTATTAATTTCACGTGTATCGCAATAGTCGCTTAGTTGAATTGAATTGTATTTCGTCATGTAGTAAAGATTTAGCATCAATCAATAAGTGAGATGTTCGCGCAGAGCTTGTAAGTCACGACTGCGGTGAATCGGTTACTCGATCAGCAGTGAGTGCAGTGACAGTGCAGAACTGGAGTATCGTCGTGATTAGTTCTTGTCTTCGGACTTCCTTGTGCTAATGACAGATTGCAGGTGACTGTATTGCATGGATCCAGATCGTTTAGTAAATCTTGAACAACTTACTCCATCAGTCAACCTGTCAAAGGTGAATTTAGAGACCTCATTATCTTCCCAAATTTGTTACGCATCATGCAAAAAACATGTTTGTGATTTGAAGATGGGACAGAGCTAAGTTTTGCGGCCTTACAAAGTTGATAGACGCATTGTCTTTATACGGAAATATCTTAAAAACACAACAAGTAGCACGAACTTACAATATTTTACCATTTAAGTGCTGGTCAGTCAACCCGTGGGATCGAGTTCCATTAAAAAGTTATTACAACAAAACAAGAACGGAAACGACATTGGCATGTATTAGCAAATGTTTTATGTAACTGGTCAAATATTTGCACAAACGTAAGAAGAACTGTGGATCTGTGTCGATGACCAATTTATTATTCATGTAACATTAGATATAATATGTACAAATCAGTTTGATATAGATGTTGGTGGACTGGACCATGAAATGTAACACGTGGTTCGTAAAATCCAGTCTATTTAGAAGTTGGTAAGTGTTAATATATGGGCACTAAAAAGAAAGTTCAAAGTTAGTAGTTCAAAAACAAGGTGTGGTTATCGGTCGACCTAGTTCGGTAAGTTATAATGAAATACAAAATGACAGTAACGTAGACCACGGAAAAGCTGCGAAGTACACTGTCAAGGCGAAAATTTAAGATTTTGAATAGAGGTCACAAAAAATTTCGTGTAACAATAAACACATAGTTGCATTAATGCAGTTGTAAGCAACCAGTCAACCCGTGAAAGCCGTCGGCGCGGCGGCGGGGGCGAGAGGTGACGGTGGTTAGTTGGCAATAGGCTAACCACCTTTGTCGTAACAGTCGCGGTGGTTGCTGGGTTAATGGATAAAGATCATAACTTTAACCCCACACTAAGAAGAAAACTTAACAGCAATCTATATTCTTATATATATAGGCATACAGCTTAATTTGAATGGAAAATAAATCATTCACAGAAATTGTCAATATAATGAGCATAATTTGATAACAATTAAATAAAGTAGCAAGTTATAAAATAGTCACTTGATTTGTTTAACCTAAATACATTTTATTCGAAAATCGGCCCACTCTAGCTAGTGGGCCGATTTTCGAATAAAATTATTATTACACGATAGGTTATATACACTATGGGTCCAAATAAAGCCCCCAGTGAAACTCCCGAGATCCCGAGTAATCCCCTAAAATGTAAGCAGACATACCTCCTCGTATCGAATGTTGAAATAGCAAACCTAGTTAAGCAATCAACGTTTCATTTGATGACTGGCTCCGCCTAGAACATTTGAAAGTTTTGAAGGAAGCTTTTGCAGGCAATGCAGCAGTGCTTGCAACAGTTGCAACACGTAAGTCCCATCTCCAATCCACACAGTTAGATTATACTTACATGAATCAAAACTGCTCGACAGTTTCGTTTAACATGCTAACATAATAACGAATAGAGAAGTATGTAATCAGTACAAACAGTCACTCAACTGTGGTAAAGTGTGGTGTAGTTGCCAGTCACGTACATTGCCGTAATAAAGACGTGTTTCATCTGATTATTGTCAAAAATATAATCTCACAACTAGGACACGGTACGTTTTGTGTTCTACGATGTAGGTTACATCCTAGAAACCGCAGAATGTTTTGCAATATCTCAGATGAAGTTGGTACAGCTCCGTGAACTTAATTAACATTGTTTGGCACATACGGACAACATACGGATGTTTGCTGTTTTCACACATTCGGCATTCCTGCGTATCTAGCTCAACCTGTAATGCAATTATTTCAGTGATTTAGGATCCAGCGCAGTGCGGCAACCAATCAGCTTGACACGTTCCCACTGCTTGGAAACAGGCTCCCCTCTGTAAGGGTCAATTCACACCGAAATGGCAGCGGTTGGCAGCGCAGTTTCACTATCAAACCATTTTATGCTTTATCTCCATTCATTAGGAAATGCACAGTATCATTTGGAAAGACTCGGGATTAGTCGGGAGTAGGGTTGCCAGATGGTATCCAAAGGGAGGACATGTCCTCCTTTATCATCTTTTGTCCTCCCGTCCTCCCTTACCTAATAAAAGTCCTCCTTTTGCTTTTTTGTGCATCGTGCATGGCCAAAGGTTAAACGAGCGTGTGCGGTGGCGTCACTGATTAATACTCAGTGGAGCAAAGAGAGGAACAGATTAAGTGTTCAGTCAGTTAAATCTTTAATCCTTACTCAATATAATTTAAAAAGCATGTCATGTGAAGATTTTCATAATTATTTGTTGAAAAACCAAGAACTTCTTGCAAAAATTGGCAGCTCAGCAAAATATGATTAAAATTTAATTTAAAAAAGTGAATTATATAATTTTTATACAAGAAATCGTTTTATTTATAAATGTTCTCCCTTTTTACAGAAAATCCTCCTTTTTAGACATATAGGTCCTCCTTAATCGAATTTTCATCTGGCAACCCTAGTCGGGAGGGACGCGTCGCCGCTCGCGGCGCTCGAAGCGGCGCGGCGCACTACAGCAAGCGTCAGCAGCGGCCGCTGACGACCGCTGCCACTTCGGTGTGAATTGACCCTAAGAGGGCTCAACTCGTAAATATAAAAATGTTTGTAAATCATAAATCATACCTATTTCTGTAAAATGGTTTTAGAAAACACTTTTACGTTATGTATGTTATTGTTAGGTAGATTCCGTCAGAAAAAATCTACCTATTGGTCTTGCACCTAAAGTCGAGTTTTCTGAAAATTTCACCATAAGGGGTCTAGTTATGAACCCTAGAGCCCAAACCAACCGCCGGTAAAAAAGTTTACAACAGGGTTTTCGTTACATACTGTATAATGTATACGTATCATGTATGTTGGTATGTACATATATGGGGCGACAAGCAAAATTAGGCCACACTCTATAGGTCGCAATTATGCACCGATCGCATTCAAACTTGGCCAAAAAATCGAAAGGGTCAAAACTTAGAATAAGTTCGTGAACGGGCGGAATTCGTCCAAGGAGGGCGGGGGGGAGGATTCTCTAAAATCAGTATTGGCCATGACTTTTTTCATAAGGAAAATTTTCGAACCGTTTAACATTTTTATCAATTCGAGTAAGAATACGGACTTTTAAATTTAAACTTTTTTGATGCAACCCCTAATTTGGGGAGGGGGTTAAAATTTCCAAAATTTTTGGAAAATGAATTATGTCTCCGAAACGGTAAACATTTTTAAAGTCGCAAATTTTTTTTTGAAAGCCCATTGTTTACTCTAAAATGTTTACGATATCGATAAAACTTACAGTTTTCGAAATAAAAAATTAGAACTGAAAAATTGAGGCCATTCTTTTCTAAACTCACAAAGGCAGGATTTTAAAATATACCAAAAAGATAAGGGTGGAACCTTCTTCGAAATCTACCTCCTCCTGCGGCTTGCCGAAGGGATTTTTTAAAACTAGATGGGGCCGCTGTTTCGTACCTGACTAGGTACTCCGAGAAGAAATTGTACCTATTGCCGGGGCGGCGGCTGTCTATTCCGTCTACACTTGATTCGTCGAATAGGGAGTACTTCGCAAGTATTCCTTTCTACTTGCATGAAATCATTATTGATCCCTGTTGAGACAACCTTATAAAAATATTGCCATTGCGGTGAATATACCTACCTACAAGTTTGCTCACCATGACTAATTTGTATCGCCATAATTTAATCATAAAAACAACAAAACTAAGCTACATAATATTATATGCAACTAAGCCACCTCATTACTTAAATATTTATGGATGTAGTAACATCCATAAAAAGGCCTACAAAAAATATAAAATATTCAATACTCTAAATATCTCTGAAGATTTCATAATTGCCCCTAATTACTGGTTCGAGCTTCGAGCACTCGTCAGACAAAACTTGCTAGACACTCAGTCGCCGGTCAAAAACTGTGCTCGTAATATGCAAATGCAGAAGTGACGAGATGACGGAATAGACATTTTGCCTACACCCAACCTTGGCAAGTGATAGTTGGAGAAAGGAAGCGCATTGAACTGTTTCCTCATCTTAGTTTATGATCAAGTAACATGTGCTACGGATATTTCATCATTTTAAGCTTTACATTTGTGCATTCGCATTTGAAGTATGAAGGTCAGTGTTGCCAATAAGAATGTTAAAAAATAATTTGAGACAAGTGGCTGTAATCTCAAACTGTAATGTAATAAATAAAGAAGTAAAAGTTTGGAGTGGTGGCCACTTAGTTGCTTGGTCTTTTTACCTAGTTGGCCTCACCTAAAATATTTATTACGAACCAGGAAATGTAATAGTAAACCATAGAAACGGAACAAAGCATAGGTTTATGGTGGCGATAACAAATTTTATCGGTATTCAAACATGATCTACTTAATCATTAACCGACAGACAACGCGCAGCATAAACCACTAGCATCAAATTTTGTACAGACGCACAACAAGCTACCCAAAACTGACAAATCCTAATCAACCTTGAACATAGTGCTTTAGCGATAAAGTTAAAAATTTATTAAAGGATTGTAGTAACTTGATGAGCTTGGCGTCTGTACAAGATGTCCGAGATTTGAATGTCCTTATACTTACAACAAAAGCGAACACCAAGACACGATGACACAGGTAATACCTATAAACCTATTATTACAGTTTCATAAATCCGACTGACTGATTCCTGATAAACATGTAGATCGAGGTTGCGGCTCACACTTTATGTATCGTTAAGTTCAAAACTGGTTGGATTACAGTTTACACACTAGATCACGTTTCTTTAATCGAGCAGAGCACAACGTTAACTCAAATGTTCCAGTTAACAGATACAACATTAAATTTGCATCTTGCGTCAAGTATTTCAATAATTTAAGTATAGAGTAGGTTCCTAGAAGAAGTTCATGAAAGCAAAATTGAGGTACTTAGATAGTTTTAGCCCTAGACTAATCAGACCGGTTATCTGCCGGTTGTTAAAATTGCCCGTAGGTGGCTAAAAGCTGAAGACTTCACTCCCACGTAGAATAACAAATAAGAAAATACATTATGACCTATTATATGACATATAATTGAATTCTTGACAAATTTCATACATTTTTAAATATTACTTTAAAAAAAAAAGTATGAACACATATAAAAAAATTTGCCCACTGGTATCGGGAACAGGGTCCAAGCTAAGGCGGACAGGGCTCTAGAGAGTACAAAAGCCAGCGACTATTACTATACTGCGTTCATTGAGAGAGACCATGGTAGAGCGAACGAATTCAACCTTAAGTCTTGTCCCTTCTGAGGTGATGAAAATCTGGTTATTATTAACGCCACCAAAACACAAATGTGTCTGTTCACCGCCAAAAGGAGTCCGCTCAATCTGCTCCTACTTTACGGGGTGCATCTGTACCAGTTACCGACAGCCTCGAGATTCTTGGCACGAAGTTGAGTGCGAATCTAAACTTCGGTCCATACATTTAGTCAAAAGCTCAAACTGCGGCAAAAAAGCTGGGTATCCTAATTAAGGTTATTTAGAGCCTGGGCAGCGTCTTATATATAAAGCTCAAATCCGGGCCGGCATGGAGTATTCTTGACACCTTAGGAATGGCTCAGCCAAATACCAACTAGCCACACTCGACTCTGTTGAGCGCAGAGCTAAGAGGCTCCGTGCTCCGTGGTGAAGATAAGCTGGTGGGCACCAAGCTTCATAGCCTGACCCACCGAAGAGTGAGCACATTTATTGTAAAAAAAAAACCAGCCAAGTGCGAGTTAAACTCGCGTGGAGAGGGTTCCGTACAATTTGAGATCCTCAAAACGAGCACTTTCATCTGATACATGACACAGTAAGGTTTGTAAAAGTTTTTGTTTTTAATTTCCTAATTTGTCCCCTTTATTTTCAATTGATAGAATTCATATAGGTTTTCTTGTAATGTACAAGCAATGAAACATATTGTGTATTTTTGTTCAAAATTTTAGGCTCAGTAGTTTCGGAGATCAGGGCGCTCCTGATCTGGAATGGTCAATTTTCGTCTTCTTTCATGAATAAAATCAAAACTATTTATTTTACAAAAATAACAAAAAAAAATTTTTTTTTTTAATTTCCTAATTTGTCCCCCGAAACAGACTACTTACTATTAAAAAAAAAAAAAACTTTGCACATCTGTGTTTGGGTCATAGGATTACACCATCCTACCAAATTTCACCTGATTTGGTCCAGTAGATTTGAGAGAGTAGAGAGAGACGGACAGACAGCCAGACGCACGAGTGATCCTATAATGGATCCATTTTTTTCATTTTTGTGCGGAACCCTAAAAAGGAACCTCGTTGTTGTGGCTAACGTCACCCATGCTCGATTTGACATTTTGTGGCCGGTCGTGACAGTTCCAGTCACCTTGATCCAGCTGCCTGTCATGTAATTATTATTACACATCAGGGGGTCTAAAATGGCTTTAGCAGATTTTTGCTATATTTAGACGAAGAGAGGATTACTTTTAATTTTCCATCACCGTTATCGTGCTAGAAATTCACCTTGTTCGCGCTAGAAAGGACCATAACAAGTCCAAATTAAAGCTAGCAAGAGAGAAGAAAAAACAAACTTGAAGCAAATACCTCACTCCATAAACGAATCGAACCTCGGTCCTAGCACTGACATAAAGTAATCGTTTGAATCAGTGACCAAAGACCAAAATGATTTATATATGCATATTACAAGGTAGAGAAGTGATAATACTGTGAGAAATGTTAACTATGATAAAATAATAATGAGGTGAATGAACACCAGTTTAGAAACAAATTCATTAAATAAATATAGTATTCACGATTTAAAATTACAAAGTGCACCTAAAGTTCAACCAGTAGTCCAGTTCAGTTGTTCTTTAAGTAAGACTAGAGACTTATGAGAAAGTGTCGTGATTACTCAAGATGTTGATTGATAAAATTATACTACTCAAGAGTAAGATGAGAATCTAATGACTTTGGCACACCAATTAAATCGAAGCCTGTTGCTTCTCAGTATTTAAAACAAGATAATACAAACAACTACATCGTAATATTTTTATGACAATGTTCATTTCTGAAGACGCAACACAAAAGATTACAAGATAAGTCAAATGCTAATAACTTACAACGTAACATAAGCTGACACGCCTCATGCCTGACACAATGTTCACACGCTTGAAATCACTTAAAATTGTGGAAAATAAGCTATCTACTTAATCATTTAAGACTTGCAAACCAGTCACAAGAACTAATGACCCGATTACATGGGATTTCCAATCGCACAACCACAACCGTAGCCATGTAACAAATAGGATACACCTGACGATTGACAAGCTAAAATATCGAATTCCAAACTTATATAACCAACCATAGAGGTAAAAATAACATTCGGAAAGTTCAATCACGATGGCCGTTTGTTTGTTATACAGATACCTACTATACTACTGCATATTAATACAAACTGTATGGCAAATATCAAAGAACATTCAGTCAATCAAAGAATTAGCGTTTGAAAGGGCATAGGGTAGAGAAAACAATTACCTATTGCTCGTGAGAATAAGATGTTTTATTGAGCACAGATGTGCTTTCGACGCGGGCCGGATTAGCATAAGATACGAGTTTAGATAAGTGATGGAGATGTTGTGTGCCGCGGCTGTGCCTGCAAGATTGTATCTCGATTTTTGTTTAGTTCTTTTTTAGTATTCGCGTGATTGCGTTTTAGAGACTGTTCGTCTAGCGGTTAATAGATTGATGGAGTGATAGAGTCATCAGTTATTTATGCTGGTTTTAGAGTAAACAGCCCAAACACTTAAAGAAACGCTTCATCCAAATAAACCTTCATTCAAACTACATAACATAACACACATGCTTCTATCTGTGAGGTACCAAGACCACACAGGTAAAAGCATCGTAAGCATGTCAAGTAGGTACTTATGACTGAAGCTTTTATTTGCTATTCAGAACTCTGTGCCAATAGGAAAACCAATAGTCATAATATCGTCGATATTACGAATCCGGACACATAATAGGTGAAACAACAACATTTAGTTTTCAGGAAACGATTACTATATTAAACAAACAAAATAATTTATTACTTCAACTCTTGATTTGTGGCAGCAGGTAGGGAATTAATAATTATTATAACCACCACCTATAATTTTCTGTATGTTGTGTTTGTTTAATTAAATTGGTTCCTGAAAACTAACAGTTAACTAACTTTCAGATTTCGAAGACTTTTAAAATGATATAGAAAAGTAAAACTTTGTAGGCAACTTCGCACTCCGTGCCGATGACAATAGCAGTAACTTGTGAGATTAGCGACTGCTTTTTAGACTTCCTTAGGATGATATTGATGGCCCGTCACAGTTAGCACTTGCCAAACGAACTCTAGGGTTGTCATCAATTACATTCTCAGCTACAAACAGCAAGATAGGCAGACAACATGTTGCTGTGTCTAACATTCTTTCTCCGTAACTTTTACGCGGTCGGTACCTTACGCAAGCCCTCGGCATTTTTATTGATACGCGCTTTAAATTACGAAAAAGCTGGTTTGTTGGTCTTATTAATGTTGATCTATTATAGGTATCTATTTTGAGACTTCCCGTTATACCGGTCTTTCACTGTGTGGAAATATTGAAGATGGAACTTATTTCATAAATTGAGTAATAAAAATGTAATAGGCAGTTATGCGCTCCACATAGAATAACGTTATGATTGTAAATTATAGGAATAACAGGTGTTAAGTGTCCTAAGAAGATGAATCATTTATGCATAGATTATCACGCATGGGTCCATTGCTGCTTCGAACCCGGATCTTCACTCTCATCAACGGAGTTTCACTTCTTTTACTACTATTCTACCACATAATTATAAGTATTTACAATTTTTTTCAATACTACCTATCGACAATTCAATATCGACAGCTGGGTTGAAATTCGTAATTTTATTATCTTATGATTTCTTTGAAGAAGTACCTAGTTTTTAATTGTTCATTCTCATCCGTTGCCTGAGCTTAAACAATACCTACAGCTATTACTTCCTAATTACAAGTTTTTGTCTCCTCGCCTTCGTAGATGTTGAGTAATAATGCATCTCAGTTCGTCGAGGCATGCACAAAGCTTCTTTCTTGGAGCTTTCCATACTTCAACAGTTCTTCATCTCGATCTAAAGACTGACCTATAACACACGTTTAATCTACAGTTTGATAACGTAACGTACAACCAGTTTACATTAGATAAAGCATCCAATACGGACGTCAGAATGTAGGTCGAGCAGCCGGCCTAACTCGAATGAGGCTGTTAGCGCGGACCTGCAATGGGCCTACTACTGTGTTGCGTTACCAATCTGTAACAGCCCTATTACTTTCTTTATTAAAAGTGTTCGAGTGATAGCTGCATGGTTGACAGTTTTCGCTATAATAAATACTGTAATGACTGTACTAAGACTATATGTATAGACTTACTGGTAGACAAATCTGATTGTTTACACGCCTTACAATGTCGGTTTCATCTTCCGTCATTTAAGTTTCCTTCTACTGTTCATGGTACTCTTCTTTGCATTGATAAGGTTTGGCAATCTCATAATGATTATCTTCATTCATAACTTAGATATAAAGAGCGTGTGTGTAGGTTGTTTTGAATAAACTCAGATTTGCAATAATACTTTGCAGTCGATGCTCCTACACTTTGACCATGACTGAACCATTAACCTTTGCTAGCCGTTCGTAAACAATTTCTAAATAACTTTGTTTTATGGGTGTAAGAGTATCAACATTCTAACGTTGGGTAACAATACTGGAAGGATTTGATTCAAGGATACTTAGGCTTTCTCTTTTGTTTCGTTTTAGACATTGTTTTTTGCTATTTGCATTGCTAGAGCAAGAAGGTTCCAATAGGGTGTTAGGCTTATGGAGGATAATTATGTATAACATGATAGTAGGTACAAACAGCCGATGATATAAGCCATTACAAACTGTTTCGTTAGGATGAGCCTCTAGCAACCCTAGACAAGCCATACGATAGTGTCGTAAGATGCTCAGCGGACGTCGCAGCGTAGGACAGTAAAAGTTACGTGTTCCATTGTCGGCGTCGCCATAAAATTTAAATTTATTATCTCCACCCGTATAATTATTTTCTAAACTACACTTTTGCCAAGTTACCACATAGGCGTTGATCAATATATGTACATAATTTAAAACGCAGGTAACGCCAAACATGGATTGCAAAATTTAGGTTTTTTTTTGGGACCGGTTTCGCCTCTCTATTCTTAATGTTTCAGCAAATTGCCTAATTGTGACATCTAAATACTAATTAAAAGGAGGATTTAAATTTTAAATGCCGAGGTTATGGCTGATGAAAGGCATCCAAGTAAATCGGTAAATAAATAGTGAATGTTGTTCAAACAGTGACAATAATTACGACAATACGAACCTAACAATTTATTTGTGAATTTCTGCATGATTGTTTACGAACATCTACAATTTCATTAAAGAGTCGTCGAATTTAATAGCGAAAAAGAATTCATAAACAATAGCTCTAAACACACAAGAAATTTATTTTATCGTTTTGTCTTTATTTCGTGTTTTCCGGCATCGTGACACTTATTATTAGAATTAATGGTGGTAAATATGAAATTGGTTTCACTGAAACTGAAAGAATACGATTAGGTATCGTACATACAGAGGTACTTCCGTAGACGTCAAATAAGTGAACATAAGGGCTTTTCTGTAAGTGCTATTAGTAATTAGTTACGTTTGATGATTTTGTAATAAAAAAGTACCGGTTGCATTGACCACAGGGTACCTTATGGTACCTATGACCCCTATTTGATTACGCGTAACTATTTGATAGGTGCTAAGATATAATTATACAATAAGCGAATAGTGCTGAGCAATGATAATATTACGAATATCATGACAGCTTTTCTAATGGCTCTACGTTCAAAGTTCGTTTACCTTGCAAAACATAGAACCTGTAAATAGGTACGTTAAGAAGATATGCTTTTACCGTGTGCCAAAAGTTTATTATGCTAAATACCTATTTATGTGTTAAACTGATAAATATACGTCTATAATAATAACTTAATAACCGTATTTGATTAAAATGTATTTCTATGTCAAAAGTTTCAATGAGCATCATGGGTGTGCTCTAAAATGTTAACTTACCCAAATTGGCAGTGTATACCACAAAGAAAAGTAAAAAAAAAGTATGCCATTCATACAAAATTAAAATTAATAGAGTCAAATAGCGCTGAAATGTGAAGATGGAACATGCGATAATGTCGCTTATTTCTCCTAATTGACGGGGGTTATTGCTCGTAAATATTATGTATTTCTAAAGATCTGCAATAAAGCGGCACTTGTGTTTGAATTCCGTCGTAAAATGTATAAAAATGTGTTGATAATGTAACTTACCACATCACTGAACGGCGCGATGAGGTTGCTGATGTTGAACGCGAGGGCTTCGCTCACCAGCAGCGGCAGCAGCAGGTGGACGACGGCCAGCCACATCGTGGTCACATCACCGATCACGCACCACTCATCACCACACTACACTGTCACCACACCTTCTACTATCGTAGACTTTATTACATTACTAAACTTCCATTTTAATGCAAACTATTATTTAATTTACAAAAACAAAAATTTTATATTTTGCTATAATTCCATTTTTGAATTTTGCTGTACCATACATAAAATATTTGACATTAGTTTATTTTTTTAAATTTTGATTTTCGTACGCGTCTGGACGCGTGCGGAGTTTGGCGGGAAAATGTGGGCGCATGCGCGGCGGCGCACCGCGCGCCTCATATTGCACAATAGATTAGCGTGAGGCCGACCTTAGAACTTGTCCCCTAGAAGGCTCCGCGGTGGATATCGCAAGGATTGACTAATGTGGATCGACGTGACGGGGTGGCAACCTGTTTCTAGCACAATCTAAGATCGTTCACATTTTACCACTCTGCATGGCCACTGTTGACATTTCTGGCACAGCTGCGTGCGCGCTTCATACTAATGAACAAATAAATTCATAACGCGAATACCTACTATGTTATTTTCACTGTCAATAGTGCGCAGTAATCTGGGATTAGGTGAATGAGAAGAGAAAGTCAGTAGGTTCGGCGACATGATAAGATAAGCAATCGGTGTGACAATACATGTGGTGAATTGAGGAAAACATAAACTAAATGAGAATCTAATCAGACAGGACTCTCTCAACCCTCAATCTAGGGAGAGGTGGTAAAATATTACCTACGTTTTAACCGATTTTCAAAAAGGAGGACGTTCTCAATTCGGTTGTAAGTTTTTTTTTTATGTTGTTACTTCATTACTCCGTCATTTGTAAAACGATTTGAAAAATTATTTTTTCATCTGAAAGAATATGCTTCCCGATTGGTCCCATAGAAATTTCATCAAAATCAGTTTAGGAATTTGGTTGTTTTCCTCACGTTAATTGTCATATCACGCGAGGTCGCGTGAAGGCGCTTTGATGTACATCACGCGACGTCGCGTGATACTTGCTAGTTAAATTTGACACACTTCCCGATTTCTGATTGAGCTGTAATTTTGCACGCATGTGTAGGTATATCGCGAGACAATGCAATATTATGACGACATGGAGCTGATCTGATGATGGAGCTGGAAGGTGGCCAAAGGAACTCTGCAAAAAAACGACGCAACGCCGTCGAGTTTGGACTCGTTTGATTCGTCTTGACGAGTACTTTGGTCCTAAATGGTATCCAGTGTGCGATGATGGAGCTGGACGGTGGCCATAGGAACACCGTTATAATACGACAAACCCTCATCGAGTTTGTTGGGCTCGTATGATTCGTCTTGACGAGTACTTTAACTACCTTCTAGTTACAATGTAAAAATTAATTCATGACAAGAATTTGTGTGGTATACTACAACTAAAAAAGGTAAAATAAAAAAACTTTCTGCGAAAACAAAACCGACTTCCAAAAAAGCACAAAAAAAGTCCAAAATAACTTGACTTTCGGAAGTCGGTGGCAAAAAGTCGATGATACAGACAAGACACCGACTTCTGAAAGTCAAGTTATTTTAGACTTTTTTATTGTTTTTTTGGAAGTCGGTTTTGTTTAAAGATTTTACTTTCCAGATTAGCCTAACTAAAGCTTTAACGTGGGTGGGAGAGCTCTGCAGTACAGCCTTTTAGGTAGAACTATCCCTGTTATCTATTAAGAGGGTCTTTTTTAATTTTTCTTATTCAGCAGACTTTTAGTAGACTTGCACCCTGGGTCCTAAGCCTTAAACCGTCCATAAGCTTTTCACAAGATAATTTGTAAATCGCGTTAGTAGGTAGGTACAGGCTACCACGCTCATGAACAAGCCTCATTTATTTTTAAGTACTTACTACAATTAATTAGACAAAAGTAAACGTACAAAGCAATAAAATTTTAAATTATTATATAACAACAACGGATAGGCTTTCCGGTCACACGGCTTTAAAAATGACTGCCAATGAAATTCGCAAGTACCTGCCTACCAGTGGGAATAGAGAGCGGATATTAAAATGTAACTAAAACGATGTGAATAATATCCCTACTTACTTACTTTTTGTCAATTATACGATGTACTTATGTCATGCAAAAGTTCCAAGTGAAATAATACGCTCTGGCTGCTCTTCATTAATTATTTTAAGTAAAATTAAAAGTGGGAAATTAATTAAAAAACTTCTTGTGTTTTTGGTCCACCAAAAAAGATTTGTTTATGACCTAGGGTCGCGCCGCGCTGTGTATAGATACCGTAGCCTAGATAGGGTCCACTCAAGAAAAAACACGGCATTTCCAACTAGGTACCGAATTCGGTTTTCGGGATACCTAATACAAAACAGAGCTACATGTTTAAAACTATTTTTCCGATTCAGGTATTGAAAAATCATTTGGTCATTTTATCACCATCATGACCTTTTAGTATTCTGTAAGCACGCAAACTATTTCGTTATTTTATTCCTGTATGTCCTCGACTGATAGTCCTGAATATTGTGTGTGACATTAGTAATTTTGTGTTATATTATTATATTTCATCATCATCATCTGCCGAGCCTTTTCCCAACTATGTTAGGGTCGGCTTCCAGTCTAACCCGATGCAGCTGAATACCAGTATTTTACATGGAGCGACTGCCTATCTGACCTCCATAACCCAGTTAGTACTGGGTAATACGATACCCCTTGGTAACATTGGTTGTCAGACTTTTTGGGCCACTGACCTGTAACGACTGTCAAAGATCTACAGATGACAGTCGGGACCAACGGCTTAACGTGCTTTCCACGGCACGGAGAAAACTCGATATGTAATGGGCGGTCACCCATCCACAGATCAACCTAGGCGAGCGCGGCTTAACCTAAAGATCGACCCGAGCGGCTGTTATTATTTTGCCGCGAGCTCCTCCTTATATTATTATATTTGTTTTAAATAATTATTTTTATTTGTATGCTTACCAGTAAAATGTTGCGAACTATTCTATCTTATTGTAACATCTTTTTGCAATTAAACCTACTTTTTAGGGTTCCGTACGCAAGGGGTAAACACGGGACCCTATTACTAAGACTCCATTGTCCGTCTGTCTGTCTGTCTGTCTGTCTGTAACCAGGCTGTAGGTATCTCATGAACCGTGATAGCTAGACAGTTGATATTTTCCTGAATTATGTAGGTATTTCTGTGACGACAAATATTATACTTACTAAAAACAGAATAAAATAATATTTAAAGGGGGCTCCCATACAACAAACGTGTTTTTTTTTAGATACTGTTACGGGAACCCTTCGTGCGCGAGTAGGTACGACTCGCATAGTCGCACTTGTCTGGTTCCGAATTTTGATTTGGTTTGATTCGGAAAGACAACAGCATATCTGAAGAAATAACAGGCCAATGCTTAGTATTCGTAGCGACAAAATGGTTTTCTTGCGGTCTAGTACTTTTATTAGGGATTGCATTCCCTAATAAAAAGTATCTAGTAGCTAGATCCAACGACGCGAATTTGTTTTGATGGATAAGTAGGTGCCTAGTTTTAGAAATGATCGTAGTATAAAATTATCCATTACACGCACTCTGGCATTACTAACGATTTCGTATGATTAGGTGTAAAATAGCGAGTTAACACTGCCTGCAAAAACCAGTTCGAAATTCAAACATAATCATAGATTACTTGAGCCCTAAGCAAAGCAGCCAGACTGTAATACTAAACTAACTCCACTCATGTCTATGGTTTCAGTAAATAAATAGGTCTGTCGGAAAAACGATAGCTTTCCGTATTTGTCTTGGATTGGTCTTGGATTGGTCTTGGATAGTTGGCATGGATTTTTGTGAAAACGAACGTTAGTCGAGCTAGCTAGCTAGGTGGCCAGTAATTAGCCCTGCCCTGCCTACCACCTTGTGGACTGGCTTATTTTATGTTTTTTGTCACGATATGAGCTTTTCTCGCTTTTCTTAGTGAGCTAAGGAGCTTACTAGTAACATGTGCCGCAATTATTTAGTCATCTTTAACACCTCAATGTACTAGGTATATTTCACGCAAATAAAGATTATTATTATTTCATCCAATGAGAAAAAGATATACCTAATATGCCTACCTAATCATCGTTTTTTGCACAGGATTAAATAACATGATATAATGGGTATTTACAATGTTTTAAACCGGACATTAATATATTTATGTGTAACCTTTCCTACTTATTTTTTGAGTCATTCAATTTAATGGTTAAAATTAACATTTATTTTGAAAGCTAGATGGTTTCAAAATATACGGCCATGAAACTTAAATCCTTATCCGCTTAGCGGCCGGTTACGTCGGTACTCCATTTATAACGACACCACTTTTTTGGAGAATCTACTGACTCATAACTGTTACCAAGCCCCGACCTTGTGGTGACCATAGAGTTTTGAATCATCTTACCTCTTGGTAAATCCTTAGTTGCGCAGGCTAGTTACAAGGAGGTAACCCAAAAAAGACATTTGGGTTTTTACGTGAGTTCTGTGAGATCTAAAGATATAAAATGTTACAAATTATGAATCTGATATTTTGAAATCACGACAGGCATTTCGGCAACGATCGAGGTACGGAATAACAGAATGCCAGTTTATTTCACAGGAAATGCAGAAACCAAAACCACGCCATTCCAAAAAAAAAAAACAATTTCCTTTAGATTATCCAGATTTTAGAAAACCAAAGTTAGAAAGTGGGTGCAAAAAAACCGCTTTATTTTATCTCAACCTAGCTAATAGCGATCATCGCCTAGGATTATTGACACAACATGACGAAATCACGCGTTTTGAGGTTTTTAGCAAACTAACGCGTACGTATGGTAATTATTTCCGCCACGTTAGATAAAGTATTGTTACTCAATCATATTCAATATAACAACGACAGATTTGTAATAAAACATTCTCTCAGCTAATGAGAATGATACTTTTACCAAAAATAAAAATCATTCAAATTGTTGTTTGTTTACATTTTTTTTTTAATTTGCCCCGAAGGAAAGGCCTTTCGACCTTATTGCCTAGCCTTACGTCTAAGTATTTTCTTTCGTGTGTTTGTTTACCTATGTATAACCAATTAAGGACAACATTACACAACATATCGCCTCAATTCACGATTCACCGAAGGGGAAGGCAAAGGAGTATGTATAATTCACCCTAAATTTCACCAATCAGGTAGGTCCATCATGGTACCTACAGCCAGATAGCGAGCCTTTAGCTGCTGGGCTGCTACTGACCTACTAGAAAATACCCGATTAAGCTATGACCGACAAGAGGGCATAGAGTCTAGCGATAACTTCTTACCGTGTCGATGGCAATCTAAATTGTTTCGGCCCAGAATTGAGCTACTAGTTTGGCGCTACGGCGCTACCGAAAGGTAGCGCCCCGTAGCGCCCATCAGTTCCTGTAGTGAACAAACAACAGGACACGATATTAAGAGCGGCCAACCCGCCATACTTTTCATACAAACGCTCGTACGTGATTATGCCGTTGTAACACATCTATCTTTGATTTTTTTGAACTAATAGGTATTTGGTGCACTATATCTAGGTTTCTATGGTAGCAAAAAATAAAAAATTGTGGAAACAAATTCAGCATAAGCCTCCAAAAATTGCTGTTTTGCACAAGTTTTAACTGAACTTTGGAACCGTTCTGTGTACTCATAAACTGTAAACATAAAGAAAACATCTCGATAGAAACCTTGCACATATAATGGAGATTCTTAATGATAAATTCTTTTTTCACACACTTGTAAGAGTTATTCAAAAACACGTATAACCTGGAACGAGTTTAAGAAATTTTCGAACACTATTTTTCGTTCAATGTCTTTGCGTTAAGCGGTATGAGGTGCGCGGGAGACGAGTTCTGCGGGGTCGGGGCGGGGTAAGACGGGGGAGTTGAAAGAAAATCGTCGCTGTGGCTCTGGATAAAACAACACGATTTTTGACCATGCTCGCGTTGACGATAAACGGGCTGGGAAGGGCCCTCTTAAGTGCCCCGTCGTTTGTATGATCAAGAATATAAATTGAATTGACTGAAGCTGTTGAGATCTCATGCTCTGCAGCCACGCTTGCGACCACTAGACCATCGAGGCAGACTACTTACAATGTAACCTTCCAGTCATTTGTGTAGTAACAGACAGGATTAGATACTTAAATGCTGGCAGGTAATAAATTTTGCTGTTGTAATTAATTACCACTAAAAAGGCGAGTGTACCAACTCTGAATCACAACTACAAGGATTTCTCATTACGTTCTCTGTGTCGTGATCATGGCTGCTTTTTTACAGTCGCAGCATGTTTTTGCAGGTGTGCAGAGTGTACAAATATCGGTCCAAAGTAGGCTATGCACCAATTTGTCCTGATAGAAGATAACACCACAGTTATTACCTAATGAGTATCATTGTCAATGTAGACACTCCAAGTAAGTAAGTATATTTATTTGCATAAAATGTGGTAGTTATATGTATACAGAATGTTATAAAAATGTTAAAGAGCAGGAGACATTCCGCCATAATTATAGCATGCAAAATATTTTTTTTTTACATTAGGTAGGTACATTAAAATGAACAACATAGGTACGTACCTATTTAACATAGATATCTAAACATACAATTATGCAAGTAGGTACGTTTGAATAATTTAAAGGTACTAAACCTGTGTACTAAGCAGACCATCATTAAAAAAAACAATGAATACGAAAAAAAAATACAATAATAGTATGTACCTACACTATACAATACATTCATCTAAACCATCAAACAAAATACACAACAGAAACACCTACAACATAACATATCTAAATATTCGCTGAAACCTTATTTAATACAAGGGTAGCCCGCGAAATTCAAATTTTCTTATGTTTTTTGCAATTAGCAGGTCAGTGTAACGTTGTATGTTGATGAAATGATGGGTCGCGCCAGTAACACGTATGTATTTATAGAATTATAATCACTGAAATCATCAATACAACCCTCTAAGTTCATTTAACCCCATTTAATGACTTTTTCATAAAATAGTTACAGAATAGAACATACAATAATATAAATAAACATGAACTTAGAGGATTAAATTTCGCTGGCTATCCTTGCGCTTCCACCTTAAACAAAATCATCATCATCATATCAGCCCGGAATCACCCACTGCTAGGACGATGACGTCGACCCAACGTGCTTTAGGACGGCCCTGGTTTCTGTCGCCTAACCTTGGCCACCACTCGGTCAAAGCCTTGCTCCGTCGGCCATCTCCGCGTCTAGCCAAATGGCCTGCCCAGGCCCATTTGAGGCGCACCGCCCGATCCCCGACGTCGCGTCGCGTCGTAGAGTTTCGTCCGACGGCGGATTTCGGTTTTACGCACTCCATCTAAGAGGGTTATGTCGAGCATAGCTCGCCCCATGGCCCTTTGTGCCACTCGTACTCGATGGACAGTCTCCTTTGTGAGCGTCCATGTTTCGGCACCATAGGTCATTGTTGGCAGCACACATTGGTTGAAAAGGAGGGTTATTAAGCAATAAGGGATCGTTGTGGACTGAAAAACATGTTAAAGTTTGCCAAATGCCACCCATCCGAGTTGTTCTCTCCTAGAGATCTCCTTGTTGGAATGCTCCTTGTCAAAAGATAGAACATGTTCCAGATAAACATAATGATCAACCATTTTCAGACGCTCGTTACCAACCATAACCGTCTTGGACATGTTCATTCTTAAGCCAACTTGTAGGGAAGCAAAATAATAAAGAATAATAAAAAACCGAAACTAGACAAACGGAAAGGATCTCTGTTAAATGGAGCCAGCTTCGGAGAAAAACAGTAGGAGGAAAAGGTTCCGCTATGAGAATCCGGGAGTCTGCAGAAGTGGAACAAACAATTAAGGCTCTCGGTGATCAGTTGGGATGTGCGAAGCGAAAGATCGGGTTGATGTGGCGTGACATTGTACTGTAGTCCAGTTGTTCACGATACATAGGCTGCAAGGCAGCAGCAAGTGCTGGTACCTAGTTTATGAACGAAAATCATGTTGGTTTTACGGCGGTTATAATTATGCTTTCGCCTTTAAACTGGTTTAAGTATGTTATGCACCGTACACAGCGCTAGTTTGATGGGGTCACGTTGAGGACATAACGGATTATTGTTATGTCAACATTATGTCAGTCACTAATGACATGACGTATGGTCTCTAGTTGTTCTAGTACTTCAAACACTTAAGTTTATGTTATTTAAATAATACGTAGGAGTACTTTAATTTTCAAACTCAAAGCGTTTATTTCAATTAGACCTTAGCAGGCACTTTTGAAAGTCAGAAAAACAAAGGCGAAGCTACAGTCACAGACACAAGGCATAATAACTTGTGAAAGTACTGTAGTTGCCCATTCCAAAGCGTAGATCTCTATGGAGAAGAATGGGCAAGAAACTCCAGAGTTCTAGGATTAAGTAATCCATTGTTCATGCATGTGTGGTGGTGGGCAAGTGACGATCCCACTTATGGTAATACCAGTTCATCGCAGAAGCGGCCATAATGGCCAAAAGGAATATCTTCAACAGTGAACTTTAACAAGCTGATACTAATATATTCTAGAACGCTGATGAGTGCATCCTAAGTGTATTCAAAACGCATGTACTTAATGAATTCATACGCTACGTAATAGAATCGAATAAGGCAAAGTAAAAGTTATGACTTCGGCCCTTAGCAAACCGTCATCATTTGCCAAACAAGACTCCTTGTTTGGCCATGCCTTCCTTAGGATCTGTTGACTCGTCACCGTCAGGACAGGATGGTGTGGTGGCGATTTGGCTCAGCTAACACACGTAGTTTTTTATTACAGGGAGTTATAGTATGTAGACAACACTTTAGAAGCAATACCAGTTTGAAAATAAATGTACTGCCATAAAGCTGTCAGGACCACGAACCGACTTATTACAAGAAAAAATACGGTCCCACAATTAATTTCTTTTGCCGCAGTCTAACCGGATTCTGATTCGGAAAAAGGGCATTTAATCACGAACAACAGTGTTAGCAGTAATATTAATACATGACATAAGTGTTCCATCGATCAGTTTCGCAATACATTACGCCATTAGAAAGCAGCTTAGCAGCTGGACGGGGTTCCTACTGGCATACCTTAAAATACCTAAAGAGCACAGAGCACAGAGGCGTACTCAAAGGCATCGTGACAAAAAAGGCCGCAATTTAAAAAAAAAATTACTTACATGTTTATTTTAAAGATTTTAGAACATTCTAATCTGAACTAAATTCAGTTTTATTGCCTATATTAGTTTTAATTTTATTTTTAAATATGCAATATTGCGATACTCTCTTGAGCATCTGGCCTATTGCAGTTACGCAGTTTTTTTAAGTGTCGAAATGGATATTAAATCAGAAATCTTTCAAGGTCGGAAGCCAACTATCACTAGAGCCTAGATAAACCAAGCTGTCGAAATTAAATGATTAACAATCATGATTTAGTTACGCAGTACTACACACGATAAAAAAATAGGCTAAGTAGGTACTCATAAAGCTTGCTTAAGACTTCGGTCAGGCATTAAAGATGAACATTTTAAGACTAACAACAGCTTTAACATTTCATAAGTCACAATCACAAACCATCTCTGATATCTACAAATTATGAAATCAATACCAAATTACGATGATGTCAAAAGAGCAAGCATCCAATTACATAATTAGCGAATCAATCGAGAAGAGATAAATGGCATTATAACGATTAGCATTAAGTAATAATCTTTATAGTTTTATTGAGTCTGAGTCATCATACTAATTACAAATATCAGCTACGTGGTTTCTGCCAAGTGGTTGCCGGTGCTCCTGTTGAGCATAAGGTCCTGAGTTCGATTCCCAGGCCGGGCAAAAATTTACAATTACTTTTTGTCATTCGGAATTCTAAGGCGTATTTCTCGGAGTCTACGGTTGTTCTCGGTTGATGGCAATTAGGGTCGCCTCCTATTACCTACATGAACTTAGGACGATCATAAATACTTAGGTAGGTGCACCTGATCACGCCAATTTCCCATGGTGATATGAAAAACTATAGAACGCCACAGGCTGCGACCCTTGTATTCTCCTTTTCTTTGGTCAAGAAATGCCAACCATGTACGAATGGTTGGCATTTCTTGCGGCGCCTAATTAAAGACCGTCTTCATGCCGTCCCTGGTTTACAAGTAAACATTCGCGCCACGGCCTTGCGTGTGAAGAATCCACGCATTCATTTTGTTGGAAAACCACTTGACATATCTAGGTTGAACGTGGTCCGTGAATCATTTTTTTCTTCACGGTATTTCAGCGTGAAACCTTCTTGCTTCATATCACAGGGTAATAACACTTCCTTTTACCTACTGCTTAAGAAAGCAAGCACATTATTGCGTTGATGACACAAAGTACATCAAGTACATGGCTTCCAAATCCTTCTGATTTCCGTTTACTCGAGCGTGAAAAATGATCAGATGCTCTGGCTCGCGTGCAAGGAAAAGGAACTCCCCCAGAAATTGTAGATTGTATTGGTAATGATGATAATGATGATATGAGTTAGGACGCTTTAGCTTCTACTTATATGATGAACTGACGCTATTTATGTTGACTTCCTTCTTTTGTTTGTTTTCGATGATGCTACATAAATGCCCAATGCTTGTATTTTACCCTAAATCCACTTGCTGAACATTGACCATTTGAAGAGGAGGCGCCTCTCCGAGTAGGTACTCCTATGTTCCCGAAACTGGTGACCCTTACTACGATTTACTGACTAAGCAACTGCGGACCTACTTAATTAGTTACTATTGAGACCTTTTTAAATTGCTAAGGTTTATTAGCTCGTTTAATTATTGCTATAGATAGGTACGCAGATACACCCAGTGCCCTTTTTCATTCAGTGCCTAGAAACCTACTTTTCACAAAGAATGACGGACCTTAACTTAAACCTTTTTAGGTGTGTACGTTGGGATACCTATTGATGTGTTATGTAAACGAATTAGTGGTTATCCTATTCTTCTCGGCCACTCCTTCCTTTGCTCAATTTTAACATTTAAAATCGCTTATACATGTTTAGTATAAAACTTGCAACCAACCGGTGCACCAATCCTACTTTATGTGCCGTAAATTTTTGTTTGATTAAATAAAGTTAAATGGTACAAAAATGGATTCACTTGAATATTTCTAAGTTTTGACTGAGTTTTTACTAAGACTGAGCTCAGGCCAATGATATTTTAGTAAATAATATAATAGAAAACCATTGGCTCAGGCATTCATTAGTTAGTTGTTCCGTAAGTTTCTGAACTGAACCAATAACGTCCATTGTCATTGTCAACATGGCCCTTGTCAATGACTTGTCAGAAAAATGAAAATGTCAGTGAATCACTTACTGGAGTCGTTTAGTTGTATTTGCGTAGATTTTTGAGTTTTTTAAGCCAAATTAATCGTAAAACATGGCTTATTTAACACAGCCAGACTATGTGAAGTATATTTGTTCCTGTGGACAATTAAAACCCATCACGAGTCTTTATTTCTGCCGGCATTGCTTGCAAATACGTTGCGGTTTCTGCATTTGTCATGAGGTAACCCACTTTTGATGTATTTTGCTGAATAAATACATAACAAACTTGCAAATTTTACATTAAGATTATGTCAGAACTATCTAGGTTACTACGATTAAACGTAACATTAGCTTTAACTGTTAGAACTCTGACACAGACACCTTTCCTTTTTATATCTTGAGACAATATCCTAACAATAAGCAACTCTTTATCTTTTAGTTGATCTAGAAGCTAGAAGAGCATTTCATGTCATCTAGCCTCTTCATTAACATTACAACTTTAGTAACTAACAAGAAATCTTTTGTTGTTTAGAAGATGTGAAGTCACATCCCACTCAAATTAGAAATGACACAATCATACAACCAGTTCATAATATTATCAAAGCTAAGCTTCAAGCAGGTTACTACTATTTCATAATAATATTATGCATTTAATATTATATCAAGTCCAACATATTTAAATACATACTAATTCTGTGCCAATGACTTAGTAAATTCATCAGCTTAAATTAATATCTTAACTAAAAATCTCACTTGTTTAATCACTCATTTAGAAATCATTTTTTAGGGTTCCGTAGCCGAATGGCAAAAAAGGAACCCTTATAGATTCGCCAAGTCTGTCTGTCTGTCCTTGTATGTCACAGCCACTTTATTCCGAAACTAATAAGACTACACAGTTGAAACTTAGTAGGTAGATGTATTTTGTGAACCGCTTTACGATTTTCATACGGGACTCGGGACACATGAAACTGAAACTAAAAAAGATTTTTTTCGTCAAAGCTATACATGTGGGGTGTCTACATGTATAGATAAGTCTTTAAAATGAGATTGAGGTTCCTAAAACCATTTTTTCTCAAAGTCAATCATTTGAAAGGTAGATACTTCCAAAGTGGTAAAATGTGTGTGTCCCCCCTCTCATTTCTAAAGTAAGAGGAGGAAAATTCTGAAAAAAGTAGGATTGTAGAACGAAAATAAAACTTTCAACCAAAATTGGTTTGAACAAGATTTGATGTTTAGTTTTTGAGATATGGGACTTTTTCATCAAACTGCAGCAGTAACTTTGTTTTTCATTAACATACTATGAAACAAAAATTTAGTTTTGTTGAATGTACAACAATACAACATATGAATGAGCCTTCAAAATATTTGTATTATATTGTTTGGTGCTACGGAACCCTGTGTGCGTGTGAGTACGACTCGCTCTTGGCCGGTATTATTTTTTCTCTATATACTTATCCCACAGTAATTAATGATCAGACTGTCTATTGCCTGCGGCTTCGCCTGTATTGTTGTTGGAGATTATCCCCTAGGCTCTACTACTGAGTTAACCCAGGCTATACTCCACACAGATGTGATTTTTTATCTAAATCTGTTCAGGCATTAAGGTCTGAAAAGGTCACAAACAGTTACTTGTTTTTTTTTTTTAACCATAACTATAAAGCTCTTGGCTTTTCATCTAGAAAGAAAGACAACATATTTATTTCAGAAGTGCACAACAACAAAAAATTAAATTAAAAAAAAAAGATAATATTGACGGCTGTGCTAAATAGGCCCAGTTTAGCAAACTGCCGAGCCGCTATTGCAATGCTCTAGCGGGTCGGCAGTTTGGTTTTCAACTTGATCGGACCGCACGTGATGGTAAGTGAGGAACAGGCCAAAGGTGGAAGCGTGCCTCACCCAGAATTCTCAATCACAGAGGAACTAGCTATTTCACGTCAACGTCTAACTGCTGAAACACAACAATTCTGATATTGTTACTATAGTGACAAACTTAGATAAGATGCTGGTAGTTAACCAAGGAAACTTAGAACAAGTTCTAACTAACTATTATTAACTATTTTTATTTTGTAACCACACAATGTTATTTACCAGGTGGACTCTCACTATTGTGCAAACTGTCTTGAGAACATGCCGTCATCTGAAGCCCGTCTCAAGAAGAACCGTTGCAGCAGTTGCTTTGACTGCCCCAGCTGCTTCCACACCCTTTCAACTCGGGCCACTATGGCACAGCCTCGGCAAGTGCTGCAGGACCCAGCAGCCGCGGGAGACGCCAAGGTGGAGAGCAAACAGCCTAAGAAGATGTACTACTTGTCTTGCTTTAACTGTAGGTGGACATCCAGGGATGTTGGGATTCCGGATCAGCCTGTTGGTAAATAGCCTTGATAAACATATTTTATTACGTAAATTACGTTAGCTGCAATCGGGGGATTGAAATGAAACCAAAGATGACTACTTAATCTATATTAAAGTAAAATAATTACATTAACTATAGCCTAAATTAGCCTAGCTCCTATTCGAAGTGTGAATATGGAATGATCTCTTCTTAAGTTCTAGTTATTAGCTAAACTTTAGTGCGTGCATCGAAGTGCTGTCTCGACTCTTTACTTCTACTTCCGTGTAGTTCCACCTTGAAACCTTGGGAATATCGGGTGCTGATGATCGGTGATTTCCGTATGGCGAGGTCGTTGGTCCGACGCCCATGTGTCACGTAATGCTGTTTCGGCGCATTGGCCATTTCCCTTATGCAGCGGTATGCAAGTTGTGGATCGGGGTCATGGTCGGGTAGCGTGGTACGTAACACGTAGCAATAATTTTTGTTTGTACACAAACAGTGTTCAAATAAAAATTATTGCTATATACATATATATAGTGGGATGTATCTTGAATGATTTATTTCTTACATTTTACCTGTGCAGCTGTGTGCTAGACTTACAAATTTATTGCAGCTTGAGATAATAAAAAGTTAACTATGACCAGACTGTCATTATGACACAATGATCTGGATCCGCTCATGTAATTGTAGCGTCGTCTATAACGAACGCTGAGAGCAGTTGGTGGCCCAGTGGTGGCGGCCCCGACTTACGAACAATAAGTCGTGACTTCGAACCCAGTGAGGCGCATTACTTTGTGTAATTTATTTCATCACCACTGCTCTCAAAACGGTGAAGGAAAACATCGTGAGGAAACTGGCATGTCTTAGAACCAAAAACTCGAAGACATGTGACATCTACCAACCCGCACTGGGCCCGCGTGGTGGATTATAGCCCATTCCCTCCCATAGAGAGGAGGCCGAGTGTCCCAGCAGTGGGAACATTGAAGGCTGATTATGCTTATGCTTATGCTATAACGAACTAAATTCCTACATCGCGCAAGCAAAGAAGTTATGAAGATCCTTTTCTATGGATGATGAGGAGCTTTTCACCCTGTTCTTCATACCTCTGGAAAAAAGAGAAAAGAACGTCATTCGCGTCGTTTCGGATCGGACTAGGCGACTCGACACCGCGGCGACCTAATGTAGCAAACAACTAAATACTTCAGCGGCTCAAGCGGATTCGATATCGACGTGCGATGTGTGGACTACCGTAATGTAGATGATCTTAGCTTTCTGATGTTTCAAATTATATGTATATTGTAAAATTGAATCCTTTTTTTAAATACCTTTTCAGCGTCAGGAGGCTGGCCAGAGCGCACAAACCCCTACGCGGCGCGCGTGAACCAGCTGCTAGACTACTACAAGGCGATCGCCATGCAGGAGAAACAAGAGAAGATTGAGCGCGAGAGGAAGAAGTTCAACATCAGGGGGAAATATATCACTCTCACTGTAAGAAACAGGCACACCTTGACTCGAGAACTACAAGCTTTTTAGACTTTTTGTATTTTAAAGTAAAAAAATCGGTTCCCAAAGCTTCGACACTTCCACGGCGGCATCGTTGGAAGCGAAGAGGTCATCACTACATAGTATAAAACAAAGCCCGTCACCGTCACTTCCCGCTGTCTGTGCCTATGTATGCTTAGATCTTTAAAACTACACAACGCATTTTGATGCAGTTTTTTTAATAGATAGAGTGATTCAAGAGGAAGGTTTAAATGCATAACATTGCACCCGTGCGAAGCCGGGGCGGGTCGCTAGTTAAATAATATTTTAAGAAATTCGTTGGACTTGCGTGTGATTTTTAAGAGAAATATCCAGTTGATGGTAGTATTGCCTGATGAAATCCAAGTAAAATGATATACCTGCAAGTCAATAGAGACAACATTAGCAACGTGATGTGCAGACTCAATTTATTGATATAATTCAGTTGCAGCAACTCTTCTCTTAACGAAACCACCATTACTTCTTTCCCTATGTCATTTTAAGGGTCCCCACTGCCATACCATTAAAACGACATAATAAACTTTATTTTAACCTTGGATTTTGTGAAATATCTTTTAATATTCTGAAAGTTCCAAAGTTAAAATTGATCATTGAACTTTACCCATCAATTACAAACCACCCCTGAAAACAATAACAATGCAAATATATCGACGTCCAGGACAAGACGGGTCTCACCGGAGCGATGGCGCGCAACATCGCGGGGTTACCGTCGAGCGAGAGTTCGTCCTCCGCCATCGCGAGCTTCGTGCCCAGCCAGGCTACTGAAGAGGTCGATGAACTGCCCGAGGATATCTTCACTAAGGAGGTCAACCTGAATCAGAGTTAGTATTGCTTTAAATTCCTCCACAGCCTGCCAAAACAATTATCCAAAAAACGTTGATAGAGGCGGACTTACGACAACAAAGAATGAAGTATCTACTGTAAAGTAATATTCTTCAATGCTCAAAATCTTATCGTTATCACAAGAGAACACGCTCACGTTTAAGCCAATAGGGCTTGAACGTTACGCGCAGTATGTATCGTACCGAGAGCCGAGAGCCGAATGCAGCAATCTACTTATCTAAATCACGCCCCCATGTTTTCTGTCAAGGGCTTTTGTCTGTAGTGGATAGACTGAGTCGAGAAGTTATTCTTCAAACTACAAGTATTCCTCTTCCCCAGTAACAAGCATGCCGCAACGGCTGGCGTCTCCCTCGTGGCAGCCGGTGTCCGTGTCGCGCCTGCACCCGCTCGCCAAGCTGCTGAGCGTCAAGCGCAGCCAGCGCTGCCGCGCCTGCGACCACAACCTCACCAAGCCCGAGTACAACCCCGGCTCCATCAAGTTCAAGATCGAGCTGCTGGCCTAGTGAGTTATACTATGATGGTCTCTTACAGGCTAATTTTTTACCAATCAAACTGAACGCATTCAGGACATCCAAATCGCGCAGAAGAATGAATTTGCCATGAATTTATACTACTAGTTTTTTTTTTTGTCAATATCTGCTATCAGCCCCAGAGCTTTAAGGCCTGGTCAGACCAGATGCGTGGCGTGACGTACACGTGTACACGCGCGTGGTGACGCACGTGAACCCCTGACACACCGGGTTACGCATACCTGTACGCTTACGCTTACGCATACGTGGTACGCACGCAACGCACCGGTCCTTTGCGTAGCCAGCAATTCTTGTGCACGATGTCTGAAGAAGATTGGGTAAATGGACCAAGTAGTTCATCTGATCAAGAAGAAGCAATATTACTGTTATTGTGACAGAAGATTCCTGGGTGTGCCAAAAAACATGGGTTCAAGTTTTATATGACATATTTTTTACTCTTTGTTTTTTGTGTTGTACAAACAATTAGTTTTTCTTTAATTTCATGATTCATCATTAAAACCGAAACAAAACATCACTTACTATCGGTAAAACTTGAAAACAAATACAACTGAATGCGTAAGTCACGCGCGTAGTCACGCGCAGCAAAGATACGTGCGTGTTCAAACTTGTTCGGTGTGACGTACAATACGGAATGCCATTGACTACAACGTCATTACTGCACGCATCAATGTGACGTTGCTGTTCCGCTCTGCGTAGGTACGCAGCAAGTTTGACACATGACAGCTGCAATGCGTAGCGTTACGCATGTAGTCTACGCGCACGTGTACGTCACGCAAGCGGTGTGCCATGTCTCTATAAAGTTCCATATATTACAACGTCATGGTACGTGCACGTGCACGTGCACGTCTACGTGTACGGATCCGGTGTGTTTCGGCCTTTGTTGATGTATGTTCTCTTTTCGATTTGCACATCCAGTGATGTGTCATCTCCTCTTTTCTTATACTACTAGTTTAAATAACGATTTATTTACATATCAAATTGTATCCACGTCAGTTACGAGCTAGCGTCTATACGTGTCATTTAGGAAGCTTTTAGCTGTATTTCCCACTAAGACAAAAAATACTAGAAAACCTAACAAAACCCCTGTCCACTGACAGCTACCACGTCCCCGAAGTAAAGATAATCTCCCACGAGCCTGTGAAGCCGGGCGCCAAGACAGCTCTACTCCTAAAGCTGACCAACCCCACGGGCCACGAGATGCAACTGCGACTGCTCCGACCAGAGGACATCCCTCCACAGGAGGAGAAGGAGGAACCTAAGAGTATTGAGAAGTCGCTAGAAAGGTCGTTAACCTTGGACAAGGTGAGGTTTTTCATACACCTATTTCCTTAAGGTGGTTCCTTCAAGGGTCACGTGACGGTCTCTTCATACAAGTTTGGTTGGGATTACACTGTAGACATGGACACTTTTTGTTTAAAACGAATCATTTTATCACTTTTCTACAATGAAAGGAGGGCGCGTGCGCCTTTTTAGGAAATAACTTACAGTATTTACTGAGAAAAACAGTCGTGAAATCTAGGCAAAATTTGACATTTCTTTACATGTGTGAGTAACTTGTCAAGCAAAGTTTGCGTAACCAACCCACGTACGCCATCTAGTTCAAAGTTTCAAACCAACGCAATCATGGCGATGATTGCGTAGGTTTGAACTAGATGGCGTAGCCGGCGATATTATAATTCTGATAAATCAATACACAATATTTGTATTATTTCCTTTACATTTCATTAAAAAAAAAAAACATTTTATCATCATAAAACTGACGACTATAAACGGAAATTTATTCAATCTAATTTCTTATTATTTTTTTGTGGTAACATATTATATGTCATTCTTCGTACAATAGGTAGTTATTCATAATGGGAAATTAAATAATAATGTTAAATCAATATAAAATAATTGTTTTATTTCCTTTATTACATTTAATTTAAAAAACATTATTTTATCATAAAACTGACGCCTTTAAAAAAAAGGTTTATTCAGTTTAATTTCTTATTATTTTTGTATGGCAACATAAATGTCACTGAATCGTACAAGAGGTACAGTAGGTTGTTATTATGCGACGTTGCCGTTCTTCATATCCTTGACCTAGATGCACAACGCTGTTGCCAAACTTCGTTCGCTCGATTGACTTGTAGCTGTTACAATACTTTTTCAAGATCTCGCTATGCCGCATAGGATTCGCGCGTGGAAGTTCTCGCATGATACTGCAATATTAGTTCGAGTATGTATTTTATTCCAATTTAATAGAATTAGGTATTGCAAATTATTGTAGGAACGGCAATTAAATTAATTATTCAAAATACGTAATTTTCCTATAAATGAAAGTACCTATCTTTCGGCGGTATTGCTGTTTCTAATACATCCAATAAACCCAATACGGCTTTTATACTCTGAAATCTCGCCACAATATTAAGTAGATACCTATGTTTCCATGTTGTCAATTACATAGCACATACAAAGTTAGCGTTAATCGTATTTTAATGTGTATGTATATTTTTGAGTCAACAATAAATTACATTATTCGTGAAAACATTTGCATAATCGAAGAATGGGTAAAGTTGTCTTGTGGGATGTGCTTTTGTTGGGTTATGTTAAAAATACCTCGAACGCATTTTGCAAACCAACAGTTTCAGACAAACATACATTTTTGTATATTAGAGGTACTGTGTGGTACTATGTGACATAACGCGCAGGGTTGGCGCGTTCAGAAACAAAAAATACACACGATTTCCTGGTTATACCAAAAAAAAAAAAATTACTTCTGATTTTTTTTCTTATTCGTCGAGTGGCGACCAATATTCTACTAGGAATATAAAGATAAGTAAAATTTTACTCTTACAATTAAATTACTATTACATTTAATTTCTATTTTGTCAGGATGTGATCGCAGTTCCGAACGAAATCCGTATGTATGGTTATATTATCTATGATTCATAAATTCATGCCATTGACAGCCATTGCAATTTTTTGCAATTGCGTGTGATCTCAGGTTGTGAACTAATAAACTTTTCAATTTTATTCAAATACTGAGTGTATAAAAGTAACATATTCTTTTGTTTCTAATTTGTTTTTTTTTTTTAATATTTCGGAGTTAGATTACGACTACCATGTCGTATGTTCCAACAAGAATATGTTTAGGAATGTGTTATGAATATGTGTCAATCTTCACAAATAAATTTGTCAGTGAGTGACATCATGGATTTCAAAGTGAATTAATTTTCCAGTGCACATGTCCGCCTATAAATTTCGTCGTGTTGAAAAAAAATTAGGCTGTGTGTGGTTTGATCATTTGACAGAGGAAATTCAAAATGCTGGTGAACAAGAAAGATCAATTGCTATTGAAAAAGGTCATGTCAGTTCAGACGGAGTTCCCTTTGTTACTGTTTATGTAGATAGAGGATGGTTGAAAAGATCTTAGGGGCATAACTTTGATTCATCATCTGCTAAGGTAAGTTAATATTTTACTAAACACTAATTTAGTTCTTTATGACCTTTTTATTTTATGCAATATTTTCAAGTTTGTTTTCATTTCCAGGCCTGCATTATTGGTAAAGAAACTAAGAAATGTCTATTTCTTGGTGTTCAAAACAAATATTGTTATACATGTCAATATTATGAGAGAAGAAACATGGATAAGAAATGACATAATTGTTGCTAAAATTTTACTAGACCCTGTACAGCCATGGAATCACAAATTATTGTAGAAGGTTTTCAAAAGAGTGAAGAAATACATCAACTTCGCTATTTGAATTTTATTGGAGACGGAGACTTCTCTGTGTTTGCAAACTTGAGAGAAAAAGTGTCATATGGGAACATAATAACAAAAATTGCAAGTGCACTCTACAAGGTAAATAAATCAAATTTGTATAATCATCTCAAGAAGCATATCAGTGAAGCATATTCTGTAATTATATTTGTACTATTTTAGATCTTGGCCAACACTAGTCTACCACTTTATGGGCGAAATATTTTGAAACCTAATTTAATGATGATGATTATCATGGTGCATACTTAGCTCGTATGGTATATAACAAAGTGCACTCATACCCAAACAGGTCAGATGGTGGACTACAGATGTACCTACTCCAACAGTATTGTTTCTCTGTTGTTACGTAATAATTATCTCTTGATATTATCTAGTTAAAAATATTCTGTTTTCAGGATTATCACTTGCTACTGGACACAAATGGCATGAAACTGCATGGAAAAGCAGACCACACAGAGCCCAGGGACACATTTTAAAAAGTACATAAAGCAAAAGGAACAAAGCAGAATACGATGGCAATCGACGATACACAAACGATTGTTTGCTCCAAGAGAGAAACCCCACCCCGACAAGCACTATGGACCTGAAGCTTGTGATCCAATTGATATTGATGAAGCACAATTGAGAATACAGTGTGAAAAACGGTTAGTAGAATTCCAAAAGTCACCAGAAAACATAGCTTTGATTGAAATGTCTACTGTAGGGCAGCATGAAAATGATTTATATACTACTCATACCGTGTGACCGTTTGACTGCTAGTCAATTTGGGATGATTAGTGGTGTGGTATAATTATGTTAGCAGAAATGTAGCTATAATAAGACCTATGTAGACAAAGCTGAATTTAAAAAATACCCATAACATACATTTATTTTATCTGGTCTTTTATGTTTATAGATTTGCAAACGCCGTATTACAACTCCATGACATAATCATGTAAAGGATATTCTATATAAAAATAATATTTGCACAAAAGACATGTTATATGGGCAGCAAAATGAGAATGTGGCAAAAAGTATGTTCATGCAACAATATAATAAAATTGTCAGGCCTTCAGGTCTTTTTATTGATGAAGAATTTGGATGTTTAGCTGGCAGTCCAGATGGTGAGTTTTTTTATCGAGCTTCAATTTTATCTACCTATTCTTATTTGGAAAATGTGGAAAAATATAACACTAGTTAAAATCGCGAGAGACCAAGGATTACGAGTATGGTACTTATGCGAATACATTTATTGTATTTATAAAATCTCATAAAGAGCTCCATAACATTGTTTTTTATTTTGTGTCAATTTGTTACAGGTATAGTTGAAAATGAGAGAGCTGTTGTTGAGGTCAAGTGCTTTCCATCATTGGCAAGGAAAAATCAAAGCCTAGAGGCAGCTGCCCTAGAAAAGAAAAACTTTGCTCTAAAATCGGATAATAATGTTTTAGTTATGAATAAAAAGCATGATTATTACTTTCAAGTAAATTGATAATTCTATTACATGTCCACTTTATAATTTATTTCAGTATTTTGTTTTGTCTTATACTATAGAAAAAACTCTATTTCAGGTTCAAGGACAAATGCGTGTCAGCAAAATGGAAAAGTGCTATTTCATATGTTTTATTTCAGTCACTGAACCGTTGACTATGATAGAAGTTTGTCGAGATAATGAATTTATCAGCAATATGAAACCGAAGCTATTAGACTTTTTTAAAACTGTATTCTGCCAGAAATAATTTTCAGATGTGTTAAAAAAAACGCGCAATGTCAATATCTGAATGGTATGTAATCAAGGTTATTACTTTACTTCATAAGTTGAATCAATTTCAATGTCTAAAATATATTATTATGTTTTTCTAGTGAAAAATCGTCCATCAACATCAGTTGGAGATTTGAGCATGTAGTAAAGTTAAATTTTAGAGCAGCTTTGGAGATTGATGGTAAATAAAATTTTGAAGTGAATTTGAAATAGTATTCGTCAGTAGGTAACAAATATACTAAGTACAGTTATTTTCATTTGCAGCAGCTGTGAAGCAGTACCTCAAGAACAGAAGACTCAAGGCAGAGGATGACATCAAGCAGTCAAATGATTTTTGTTCTACAAGTTGTTTAGAATGTACATTATCATCGTCTTCCTGTCATTGTCCCATTCTATTTGGGGTCGACGCATAACGTTTTCTTCTTCCATTCCCCTGTCAGACGTCACGGCATTACTTACTCCTTTCTCTTTCATATCAGTCTTCACACAATCTATCCATCTTTTCTTTACAATGATAATGTACGTTCTAAACAACTTGTTACTTTTTATTTGTATTTATTATAAAATCAAAAGGTGAAATAATACTTTGGTATGTAGGTGTATAACTGTGTACCTGTTCAACTCCATAACATGCTCTTTAGATTTTTGTTTTACTAGAAAGTTTTGTAATGAGTGCTTTGACATTATGCAATATTATTTCGCCTTCCTGGTTCTAATCACATACTAATTGCATTTTAGATTTATTGTCTCTTGTTTATGAATTACAGTTTCTTTGTAATTATTGTAATAATTGGTTACGGTATATTATAAATCATCAGTGTTATTATATTACAGAAAATATGTATGGGAATAAAGAAAATATTGATTGCTTTTGAGTGAATAGGCATGTAATAGATTATCCTAATTATAGGTATTGTTATGGTTATTATAAGTATTCCTTTTACTTTTAAAAATTGATAAAATAGTAATGTTTTGCATAACCAAAAACTTATAACAACTATGTAATACCTAAATTACATTATTAAATAATTCTTTCACTATTTCAGTATGTCTGTAAAATATGTAGAAACATAGAAAATATTCCAAACGGATATCCACCTTTTATGTCGTTGATATTTTGGATGACGGTAGATAGAAACGTCAAAGTTGTTTATTCACGACTATAAAAGGGGGTGCTCCGAGTGGCAGAGGTTAGTATTATTTTGAAATGTTTGTTGCTTTACTGTTGTTATTATGTTGGATATAATAATGATCATGGACCATTATTTACGTAAATAGTTCGGTAATATTCAGTACAAATTCAAATTGATATTATACTATGAATTATTACTGATAACTATGTGCTAGAAATGTGTGTTATATTATGGCTTATATTGCTTAGTGTTTATCTTCACTGATAAACTGCTGTTACTTGGGAATGGTCCAGGACAACGGATAATTGTCCTGGCTTAATACTTATAACATGTTACCGTGGAGTTTCTTGTCCATTCTTCTCCACGAAGACCTAGGTTAGCGAATGGACGTAGCTTGATAGGTATTTAACGTTACCTACTAATAAATGACAAGCCTAAATTGAAATAAATGAATAGTCTTGTCTTTCTGTGCTTTTCTTCACAAAAACCCTTTTCCCTACACACCTCTTGAGAGCTACTTTTAGACACAGTAAATAACAAGTAACGATCCTGACACTCAAATATTGATAATTAGTGGTTATTATTACATAATACATTTAGTCTCTCATCTACTTGTTATTACATGCATCAGGCATGTGTTACTTTTGTCAAATACTTTTGTTTTGACCATTGTTATAAGGTAATAAAATTAAACTATATTTTCCTATAAATTGCATTTTTATTTTCATAATATAATCACATCATCGTAACTTATTGGTAGATAAACATGATTATCTCATCAGACATTCGTTTCTAGAGAGCTACTTTTAGACACAGTAAATAACAAGTAACGATCCTGACACTCAAATATTGATAATTAGTGGTTATTATTACATAATACATTTAGTCTCTCATCTACTTGTTATTACATGCATCAGGCATGTGTTACTTTTGTCAAATACTTTTGTTTTGACCATTGTTATAAGGTAATAAAATTAAACTATATTTTCCTATAAATTGCATTTTTATTTTCATAATATAATCACATCATCGTAACTTATTGGTAGATAAACATGATTATCTCATCAGACATTCGTTTCTACATCAACAGTTTTTAAATACGCGCCATCTAGTGGTCCGTCTTAATAACTAGTTCTCAATCACGACTGTGTGTGTCGGTGTGTAAACGATACTAAATTCAATGACGGATATTATTTTGGGATTATATGTCGAATTGGGTGGGTTTTGAGGCAATGTAATGATCAAGTTCAATGAAGTGTAATGTCCGCGTGGCGCTCGAACTACTTCTACGGCTTACTAACGTTCCAATTACAAATAAAACAAAATAAACTGAAAATGTTGACTTCAACGCCATCTAGCGAGAAAATGGCTATGAGCAGACCGTATCTTCATCCTTAACCCGTCGTGTGCCGGAACGTAGATCTACGCGAGACACAATAGGTTTTTAATTGTGTCTATATACTCGACATACGAGTGGTTAATAGCTGTATCACTGTACACTGTACAGTACTATAGCCTGTTAGCTGATTAATACTGATAGCCTGCGTGATCCCACTGGATCTGGTGGGTCTTCCCCATGTCTTTCAGTTTTTTTTGATCCGTGGCTAATGTGGACCGCAGTATCGAGTCGCGCTCGTCCGAACAGGTGACGCGAATGACGTGTCAAACATACCCCCTTTTATCAAGTTGTGTTTACAGCAGCCTACTTGGGCCCATCGTTTAACTGCCAACCATATTACTGATCTCCTGCATGAAGTTTTCGTATTGTCATACAACTGTTTTTACAGGACACATCATCTTTCAAAGCCATCGAGCGTGAGCCGGTGTATGAGGCGACGAGTGAGGTGATGTGTCCTGACGTCACGCTGACGTTGGCGCAGCGGGACGACGCCGCCGAGTACGACGACGACGCGCAGCACGATACTAATGAGTAAGTAATCCCCGACGGCAAGACTGAGGTACTGCCTATAGTACAGGGTCCCTACTTAAATACCATACATATTTCACGTCTATTTTCCTAAAATGAGTAAGACAGGTAACAAATTCTCCACGTTTAGCTGTGGCATGGGCCAAAGATAACGTAGACAATATCATTGACTGGTTGCTAGCCAATCGAACTGACATACTATCGAACTAATAAATTACCGAAATAATGAGCAATAGCTGTAGGGATTTTTCGCACAAACGTTACATCGCACCATTAAAGCATCGATGGAATAAAACATCGTACAACTGAATTATACACATGTTCGATACAATAAAAATCGAATAATAATACTTACGAAATCAAGTAAACCCTATAGTACAACCACATTTCGTCAGTCATGTTCAAGGGGGCGATCCTATTGCCATCAACCGGACACTAACCGAAATCTGAAATGCTGCTGAAATTTATGTGAGAAAACCCTATAGGTTTCTGTTTTCGACTCTGATACCGAGGGATAGGGTCTTCATTTACATACAAATGTAAACCGCTATTTTCGACTCTGATACCGAGGGATAGGGTCTTCATTTACATACAAATGTAAACCGCTATTTTCGACTCTGATACCGAGGGATAGGGTCTTCATTTACATACAAATGTAAACCGCTATTTTACGAAGAGAAGTTGCTAAAAACCTTTTTCTTTATAAATCGATCATTTGGGTGAAAACAATTTACACGCAACTTTAAAACTGTCATAAAATACCCAATAACCATTACAAATCACGATACTACATTAAAACAAACCCTACAATCATTGTGTTTAAAAATTTAACGTATTTATGAGCATTGCGTGTAGGGTTTTTGAATAAGAGATGCGACTGACTGCGTTTGAAAAGGCTCAGACATTCCCGAAACGTCAACGTGGTCACAAAGCTAAGCATAGTCATAATCGTTGCAGTCATATAATCAGCCGATAATGTTTCCACTGCTGGGACTCGGATGTTGACTATTAAGGCAAAAAATAAAATCATTGTTGTGTTGCAACCTTACCATAAATTCAATTTGTGAATTCTGGATCTGTTGTGAAAGTTCATTATTTCACAGTGCAAATTAGTGGAAGTGCAAAACGAAAATCTTCTTTTTATACCGCTTTCTTCAAAAGTCGTTTATTACGATTACCACCACTATGCAGGAGGACACGCAGAAGGTGGTTATTAGTCAAAAGGACCGGTAACTATCAACTACCTGCTAATAAAAGCCTTCTGATAGTTTTTTCATAATGGGCTGGCGGCCAATCTCAGCGAAGACAAGCCATCGGTCCAGGAGCTAGTATAGTGCACAAGTGTATGCGCAAATACAGATGCACTCTCTCTTCCCTAGCCAGGGGGAGGGTAATCAGGCAGATCAAACACTACTAACATGTCCCTCTTCGAAAAGACATCGTTTCGGGCTGATGATGGTTTCGTGACGGTGTTGAGGAGGAAGCGCCGTCAACGTATCAATAAGAACCGCTGCGGTACTGCTCCGTCGGAGCCCAACGTGCCTATTCGTGCCGCGAAGCCGAACACTCCGGTGTACATCTCCCGCCTACACTACACCACTACGGCGGAGGACATCATGGAGTACGTGCGTCGGAAGACCAAGTACGTGGCGAGAGTGCAGCTGCTTGAGTCGCGCCGAAACGTCAACTTTAAGGCGTTCGTGGTGCGTATACGTGTTATCTGCACCTCGTCTTGGAGGAGGACTTTTAGCCGCAAGGAATGGTGTTCCGTCGCTTCCACAGACACTGAACGCACAAAGTCATAGTGCACTAGTGAAGTGTTACTAACATAGTTTTAAGATTCTATTTACTAACACAATTTGTATTTTATAATATGTATGTTAGTATGTAAGGTATATATCTGTGGGCCAAAGAAGCCTGAAAATAAATGGATGTTGTTGTTAAACAATTATATTATATATCTCGTGCAATTATATTATATTCTACCATTTTTTTGAGAGGTGAGCCGTGGTGAAAAAAATCTTTCAACAGTTCACCCATGGGGTCTCATGAGGTGGACGGTGGATAAGAACCGATAAAAACCAATGTTTTGTTCCAGCATAATAATGTGGCGCAAATCCAACAAGCTAGCGCTCCGCCTGCAGGTGCTCACGCGCGACACGCCGGGCGGGTCGGGCGGGTCGGGCGGGTCGGGCGGGTCACGCGGCGTGGCGCGCGTGGCGCTGCAGTACTCGTACCGCAACACCGTGCCGCCCGCCGCCGCGCAGCCGCGCGACCACACGCTCTACACCACCGTGCTGCTGGACCTCGGCACCGTCAGCTCTAACTAGTCGCGGACTTTACCTATTTCTACACTTTATTTTATTATACGGTCGACCGTACGTCTGGTAATAAAAATGAGTCACACCAACACATCAAATATTACTATAAAAGTTACTGCATTTAATTCGCGTTCTCGTGCAAATAATAATAGTTTTTGTTTCATCAAAATCGAGCCAGGATTTCCCAAGTAACAGCGTTGTAAAGTTACACCGCTTTTTTAAATTTGCGTTCGTACGCAACGGATTTTAATGCAGATTCAGCAAAGAGTGATTCAAGAGGAAGGTTTATATGGATAACACTGCACACGTGTGAAGGCCGGGGCGGCTCGCTAGTAAATTATAAAATAATATTACGGAACTTTATTATTGTTTATAATATTTGCATTCAGACAAGTTTGAGTTGTGGCTGCCGAAGTATATTTTTGTTAAATGTGCAAAGTTATAAGTAATATTTGTTAGTTAGTAAGTTCAATAAGGTATAGGACACTATAATATCGTTATGATATGTTGCTATTCAGATAATATAATCTGAAATGACATACGAATTTCGTGAACACGAAGCAATGATCTAGAAAATATCAACAGATCTTTGACTTTTGTTTCAATATTCATGATCATTGTGAAATCTATAATAATATTATAAAGAGGTAAGTTTGTATGTAGAGGGTAATCTCTGGATCTACTGAACCAATTGTGAAAATTCTTTCACTAATAGGAAGCTACATTAACCCCGAGTTCTTTATGCTATATTTACAATGTGCCCGTGGAACAAGTTTGTTTGCAGAGTTTATTATTATATAAGCAAGATTGAGTAAAAGGCTTGTGTTTGAATAATTAACATCAAAATATTAATATATTTACCTATGTATCGACTTGCGGTGTTAAATGTAGCGAAGGTATGGCTTCCAAATGTTAAATTATAAATTCGTCACATCGATTTATAGCAACAGTAAACATGACATATTCATAATTATTGGTATTACATAACCTACATAACGAATACTAAAACATAAATTGTATACACATGTATACATGTCTAAACAATTTATGTTTTACATATTCGATAACATACTATAGTTTGTTATCGAATATTTTACATTTGAATGCATAGAGCAGCTAGCACAGATATTATAATACATACTAGTTACACAGTAAAATGTGCCTAAAGTTCGCTTTTAGAAACTAAATGAAATTATTCATGAAATTTCAAGTGTTTGGAGATTTTAGTTAGTTATTTATTTTTTATACTTAAGCTTATTTATAGAGTAAGATATTATATTAGGTTAAGGCATTCTCACTACTAAATAATTGTGTGTATAACAATTAGCTTTTGAAAGTTTGCACATTTTATATAACATTCTATTGCAAGTATTACCACCTTGGTTGGATATGTTTAGCTGAAATAAAATATTTTGAACATGAATTTTGTTTTGATTTTTTCCCAACTGCTATATGTATATCACTGTACGTATATGTATATGTATAAATACTTACTACTTTAGTAGTTCAATATAAGAATTGTGGTAGGATGTGCTACAAAATTAAGAAAACATAAAAAAAACATATTTGGGGTACTTTGCAACAACAAGGAATTTGAAGACTGAAAATGTATGTGGTACATAAAAAATATCACAACAATAAACTAAATAAATCCATTTATTACCAAACAACATAATATACAATAAATGCTCAATATTGTGGAAAGTGCTAAAATTCTGCTACTACATTCTTATGTTAAAAATTGCCACAATAGTTGCTTATCCTATGCAAGGGCTTTCTTCAACTTGTCTCTTAGCCGAGTAAATGACATCATTCATGCCTACACCATCGTAACTACAACCAACTAGAGATATCGGAAGATTGTGTGTTACTATGTAATCTCGAATACTATCAACCCTCTCATAGTGGCCTACTACATACTGAGGGATACATTTTTTTAAAATACTCACATTTGATGCAGTAGGCCTAATTTTTATGTTCAATATCTTCCCTATCTCACGCATGGCTATTCCTAACAAAGTTCCCTCGGAAACATCATCTCCAAACTTTTCCTCAAACCATTTACCTCCGAGCATCACTGTTAAAACAGTTCCATTTTGATCTGGTATACAACAAGAGTCAAAAACTACTCCTAGGATAGGAGAGTTCTCAATAGGTGGCACTAGGAACCCAAATGCAGGTTCAATAAGTGGTTCTACTATATCAAAATACAAGTTAACTATACCAACTGTTACAAATGGAATTCTGTATAAATTCTTTGCTAGCTCTGGATGTTGCCCCTCCACTAACTTAGCAAGAGAATATGCTGGCAGTGAGGAATAGATATGATTAGCTAATAATGTATTTCCATCCGAAGTTCTCAATGCTGCAGAACTTGAATCTATAAACTCAATTTCTTCAACTTTTGTATTCATGTTAACTTTCACATTATTCTCTATCAAATAGCTTTGTAAAGTATCCGGAAAAGTTTCTAGGCCACCTTTGATTGTGTACACATTCCATTTCTCTTCTTGAGACCGTTTAGCTAGCTCACTTAGATCCATATCTGAATCCGATTTCGACTGGAACATAGACTTCATCAACCCTTTCACAACTCCACCATGTGTTTGTTCATACTCAAATAACGTTTTCATGAGAAACTTAACAGATATTTCCTTTGCGTCTCCGGCACAAATCCCACATATCATCGGCGAAATGGCGTAGTCTGCTAGTTCTTTACCAAAACGTCGTTCAACAAAGTTGTAAATTGAATCGTCCTGTAGTTCTTTGTAAGGTGATTTTATATCATTAAAGAGTGCATAAATAAGAGGCTTTGAGAATGGCTGGTTCTTCTTGAAGACACTAATTAAACTAGAAGGTAGAACGTGTAGGTTGTTGCGCACGTAAATCATTCTGTTCTTAGCCGCGGGGTGGTCTGGTGTGATGGGCGCGATGTGCTCGCTCAGACCTAGATCTTGCATCATGTTTAGGGTGTTTAGCCCGGGCAAGCCCTTTGGTCTAATAGTTCTCGGCCCTTGTTCGAATATATAGTCCTTGGTGCGGATAGATTTGATCCACCCGCCGCAGTAACTAGTCGCTTCAAAGAGAAACAACTTTAATTGATTTTTGCTGTTTAAATTATTTTTAAGCAAATAGTAACCTGTAGAGAGGCCTCCAAGCCCTCCGCCCAGTATAGCGGCCATGATTTAATACACTAAATCTTTAAGAAAACTATTCAAACTTAATCACTTTTCTTTCCACAACAGCGTTTGCTAATTTGTTTTGCTTATTTTGACATTTCAATATGAGTTGACATTTAATTTTGACAATGACGTAACTTGACAAGCCAAAACAGCTGAGAACACGGAAACGAGAAAACATAGACAAGAAATGGTTCGATAGTAATTTTCTCCTTTATTTATTTCTGTAAATATTATCACATTTTTTGGGTTCCGTTGCCAAATGGCAAGAAACGGAACCCCTATAGATGCTGTTGGCACCATACAGTTGAAATTTGGAGAGTAGGTGCCTTTTATGAACCGCTACACAATTAAGATGTGTGAAATTCACAAAAAAAAAGAGTATCCTACCGAAAAAAAAAAAACGGTTGTTTTGTTGCTTAGATTTGGTGGTTACAGAAGTGGCTATAGTTAATTATTTGATGATAATTTTCCCAATCAGCCTTGAACATAGTGCCTCAAACTTAGAGTTGAAAATCGATTAAATAAATTTGACAGATTGTAGTAGCTTGATGTGCTGGCGTCTGTAACTATACATTAGAAAAACAAACAAACTTTCAGCATGTGATTTTCAATCCAAACTCAAAGTATTATGTTATCTTCACCTCTTTTTCTTCTTCTTTTAGTCGTGTTTGGGTTGGAAATTTCGATTATAAAGTTTATTCGTTCATTCACAAAAGAGTATCCGATAAAACGGTTAAATCGCCAGCGTGTCACCGCAAGCATGAGGCGTGTAACGAGGACACAGTTGCTGCTCCGCGCCAGATAATGAATTCCAATTTCATACCTATTGCGCTCACAACGCATTACTTATCCTATACAACGGGACACACATAGAGCGGCTCTTACAAAAAATTATAGTAGAAGGAAAGTTGGAAGGTGGTGCTTATGCACTTACTTAGTTATCTTTTTATTAATACAACGTTTTTTTTATTTCACTCTCTTGTTAAATGAACTGGATTTCTCAACCATCGTTGACCTCTCAATCACACAAATCAACACCACTGTCGTGATGCATGAGATGACGTCTGTTCAAAAAAGAAATTAGCAGAAAAAGTCAGCAGGTGCTAAGTCACCAGCACAAGCGCCGAGAGGCGTAGTAAGCTTTTTAGTGAACAGCTCACTAGAATATCCAGACACGTATAAAATGTTCTATTTTAGGAACTCTCTATAAATCCGATTATATCGCTCAAGCTCTAAATAATTTCCAACCCTTTATAAACGATTGGGATGCGACAAACCCCGCTCATTTTCTCCCGGACGTGCTCCCGGACGCTCAACACGTCACAATGAGTCAAGCTATTCGCTCTAAAACTTGCGCAAAAACTTACAAAACGGCTGAATTGAAAGTTATGAAGATTCTCAATAAAATCGACAGTTTGAAACTTGGTAATTCGTATATTTCGCGTCTTGATATTCCTAGAAATAGTGAAAACAAAGTGTTCGGTGTGAAACGAGCGGGCTATGTTTGGTGGACTGCGGCTCTGATTTTCGTTTGTCTAATCAGTGCGCGCTGGGTTTATACTGAACTGCTTGGAAGTAGAGTAAGTAGCTTTGTTTTTGCCGTAGTGTACCTACCTAATCCTCATTGATGTCCGTATAGCTAGAGAGAATGAGGGCTAGGGAATGGCAACCCCTATTCCGGCGATTGCGTACACTACATGCCACCTCGAATCTTTGGGCCTAGCTGGTTGAAAGACGACGCCGACGTATAAACCACCTGCAGGACCCTCCTTATTATGGTGTGGTGGCCAGAGATAGTAGGCTCAAGAACATAATTATATTACTTAACACAGTCACTTGTTTCACCATACTATGTCCTACCCTACCTTTCAGAGCTGCATATTGGAACTACCATCGTTCTCGAAGTCGGTGTTCCGTCCACCAGAAGACTGCTCCATGTGCGTGGGTGTGGATGACGTTGTGCGCCTCACGAACGTCAGTGCCGAAGAGTTTGAGGACCAGTATGCGTACAGCACCACACCGGTCATTGTTACTGATGCCACGCACGGATGGAAAGCGCTGAGAGTACGTGGATATATTTTTTGACATACAGGAATGTCATTACTTATTCAAATCAGTTGTAAAAATCCGTTACCGTTAAGTGGGTGTTTTTATCTACACCTCATTGTCACCTTCACTGCTTCACAGGTCTACCTTTGTAACTCTCCCGGTTTACATCGACATAACGTTAAGACATAGGTAGGTAGATTTTCGTCACCTTCTGCACAAGAGCTTTTTAGAAATAGCTCAAAATACCGTGGTAAAAATATAAGAATGAGACAGTAAGCAAAAGGGTAAGGGGTGACATGCTTTGAAGGATATTTTAGTCATCGCCACGCCACTCATGATGGAGACTATTTCATCGCATCCCATTAAACGAATAGGTGATGACAATAAACACTAATTTTCAATCTTACAGGAATTCGACTTCAAATTCTTCGCCAACTTCTACAACGGCGGTAAAATGGGGCAACAAATCAACGACTGTTTCTACTTCGCATACAAATCCGGTCTAAACTCACTCCAAGAAGTGTTCAGTATGGAAGAAGCTAGAGCTAATCTGTCTGGACAGCCTTGGTACGTCGGCTGGAGCACTTGCTACGACCAGGAGACCAGGAAGCTGAGGAGTTACTACGACAGACCGTACTTCCTGCCTAAGACTGCTGAAAGTGATATGGTTGATTGGATCTTTATGGGCGGACCAGGGCAGGGTGCTCATATGCATGTGAGTAAGACATTTACATTTATGAAAAAAAAGTCTTCAAAAACCTTTTGGAATCAGTCGCTGTAGAGCACAAGGTGTGCTCGTGGAGAAATTCTCGTTCATTTAATTATTTCGTTTATAGAAACTATGGAGTGTTGTGACCATGTCGACGTGACTGATACTTATCGTATCGACGCGGAATCCGCTTGAGCCGGTCAGTTGCTTTATGTCCATGCAATAAAAGCGAACGTTCGTCGACTCGTTACACACAAGACGTTTGGTTTTTGTGCTGCACTTAGCTGCCAGGAGTCGGTTGCCCCTACCTATATAAGTAAAAGGTAATTGTGCAAGTTTTTTTTCCATGTTAAATGTAATACGTATGTTTGTATTAAGGTGGACTCAGTGAAGCACATGTCGTGGCAGGCGCAAGTGCGCGGGCACAAGCAATGGCAGTTGGCGCCGCCACCGGAGTGCCTGTACCACTGTCGATGGATCACGTTTACTGTGGCCCCTGGAGAGATCTGTGAGTATCATTGTGCTTTTCCTTGAGATGCCACAAGTAGACGCAATTGGTGCCGCCACCGGAGTGGAGAACTTTGTGAGTATTAGGCTGCGTTTCCAACAGAGATGTGCCTGGATGCGTAGCGAGGGATGTGTTTGTTAAAAACCAATAGCTTCACTTCATATACCTAGCCTCGCTCAGCGCAGCTCTAGTGGAAGCGGCTCAGCGGAGCAAGGTTTTTGTACATACAAAACAAGGCAAGGATGTGTGCGAAGGGTTTTGTGCTAGGGACTGACGCGAGTGAAAAAATAGCAGTCACTAGCTAGACGGTGTGGTTACCACTCTCATCTGAAACGAGCCCGCTACACATCCTCGCATCGCTCATCTTCGCACCGTTTCACAGCGTCGCTACGCATCCTCGCACCGCTCAGCGGTCTAGCACATCTTTGGTGGAAACGCTCACACCGTTCCAGCCTAGGTACGCATCGCACCGCCAAGCTACCTCCGCACATATCTGATGGAAACGCAGCCTTAAGGTCTATCCACACATCTCAGGGCCGTGGCGAAAATGTATTTAGGCACTGAAGCTTCGTCGCCGGCCCGGGCACAGACCTGTGAACGAGTTCATATAAAATGTACACACCGATATTTTTTTGAGGGTACGGTCCGTCCACGTCCCTGATATGTGTGGATAGATCTTTATGCCGGCTGCAACACGGAATCGGTGCAAAAATGACGTCATTCCTTTCGGATCGGATGATTTTGCATGACCGTGAAGCTCTTTCTGTCCAGCTCGAGAAGTGTGGTCACTCTCTTCCACCAAATAAGCGCTCGGACATCCTCGAGCACGCGCGATCGAATTAGACTAGCTGATACAGTCCTATAATCAATGAAATAAAAAAGTACATGGGGAAATATTTTTTTTTTTGAAATTTTCCTCTTGGTGGAAACAGACTCTTTGACAATATTGTCATTCTAGTCAGTAGTCTGATGGACACAGACGGATGCCTAAATCATATTAACTTGCTTGTAATTCATGTCTGATATCACTTTTATATAGCTCTGTGAGATTTTAGTTTCGAATGCTTTATTTCAATAAATAATCTTCCTTATCTGGTTGCAGTGGTGGTGGATACAAATCGCTGGTATCACAAGACGAATGTGCTGCCTGGTGATATCAGCATCACTATCGGCGCAGAGTACGATTAAATTTTAAGCAAATAATATTATTATATTACCTTCTCATAATTCATGCAATAAAGTTTAATATGACACATGTAATTTACCTGCCTAACATTCGATCTACTTTGTAATTGCGGGAACTTAAAATGAAACCAGTAATATAATGCTACTAAAAACCTTTAATCATCACCGTAAAACTATATGCTACGCGACACTCAGCGAAGTACTAAGTTGATAACATTGAATAGACTGGAATGACAATCAGTAACAATACAGAGAGCGTCTGACATTAACAAATACACAATTGGGATCTACAGTTATACAAAACGGAGATTTAAACACTGCAGCTAGATATCCTTATGTAAACAAATCAATAAATAAATAATTATACTTATAGTTTCAATAAAAAAAAACTATTTTATCATAAGTAATTTATTAAAAATTATTAACTTAAAATTGTAACTATCAACACTGCAGATAATTATAATAAAATCGATCGATCGAATGTCTACGGAGTACGGAAGTCGACATAAAAATATTTTAAGTACAACTGGGTTACACGAAGAGTGGCCGTTCACACTTTTTATCTTACAAAAAAAACTGGATTAAATAAAAAATATTTATTAGCTAGGAAAATACAAAAGAAAATTATTTATTTGTAATCTGTACCCTTGGTGTTGTAGTAAATAAAGTTTTATGGAGGACATTGGAATTTTCTTGCTTACATTTCTAGAATTAAGTAAGTTTCGATACATGAAAGCACTGGATATATGCTGACGCTACTGAACACTTAACATTTAGAGTAACTCTTAATCACGTTAAGCAGAAGAAATATTTTCATCATAAAAGACCAATAAATACACAGATATTGAAGCTGCCTAGTCACACAGACATATTATCATATTAATAAATATTTAATATTGTGACAATAACATCTACTACAAACAGTTAAATGGGTACACCATTACTTGTTTACATATTTATTGAAATATACTGTTTCATCGCTGGCACATCAGACAGAGGATTTTATCATTGACTCAATTCAATATAATTTTTAGGTTTCCTAGGCTTGCGTTTGTCTACAAATTATGCCGAATAGAGTCTTATTATTTAGCTATTTTTTATTGACTAATTGGCTTCCTTTTGAACACAATCTCGCATGATGGAAAGCGATGGATCTAAATGGCAAAAGCACTAGAAAGAAGCTTAGTTCAGCTTAATTTTTCAATAGGCTTTGTTCTATGTTCTTATGTCTGTCTCATAGTTATTGCCTGGCCTTGTGAAGTAGTTGTCGTGACGAACAGTATATCTAAACATGTGTGTTGCTGTTGAGTCGTGTTCACTCGTCGGTGGAGCTGGCCGAGTCCAGGATGACCTCGAACGAGAACGGCTGGAAGAGATAGCCCTCGCCTCCGTAGAACTTGCTCTGGAACTCGACCCTGAGGAATAAGGGTTCAATTAGAAGTCTCTAAGAACAAAAAATACAGCATTTCTTCTTCTATACCTCTCCATTAGTTGTCATTTCAGTTATAGTCAGTCCATCTCAATTATATTCTAACCAATAAAGTATCCTCACGACATTCATTGCGATGGACAGGACCAAATTCCAGTTGCCTTAGTTATATCATCTGGCTTAGTGCAAATTTTTTTTTGCTCCTTACAATTGGTAGGTCAGATGACTTGTTTTGCTTGTCCTTCCTCTATATTGAAGCATTAGGCTTTAGCCAACACAAATTCGGTTCAATATTTTAACATAAAGATGAAACATAACATTGCGCCCATATTCCCCGAAGGGTGGCAGAGATGTACCTGATAGTACACCTACATTTGCTTGTAATAATGGTTAATAATAGTAGCAGTTGTCTGTTGTAACATTAGAATAGTTTGAATGATGAATACCAACCAGTGCAATCGCAGCGTGTGCAGGAAGGCGGAGAGGCCCTCCATGAGCACGAGGATGGACACGGAGATGGCCGCCCAGCCCGCGAACACGACGTACAGGAAGATGCCGCCTTGGAAGTCCGTTGACATTAGACCTGTAAGGAAAACATTGTGTAAAGTTTACATAAGCACCGCAATATAATTATATAACTCGATCGAACCAAGGGTCAAGTTCGAACCCAAGACACGCAACTCTGATTTTTCGGATTCATGTGCCTATTGTAAAAGTAACACTTGTTTTGGTGAAGGAAAACATCGTGAGAAAACCAGTATGCCGGAGAGATATTTCTCGACGGCATGTAAAGCCAAGTCAGAGGCCCATGGGCGGTATAGAAACTCTCGACACCAGGTTAGGCACTAATCACACGATAAAGAAAGAAAGACTCGATACAAACCGAAGCTGACCAGTTACTTCTTCTTTTAGCAAAGTCGGGTGAAACGAAATGCGACATTAGAATATCTTTCAAAGATTTCACAAATAAATTCTCTTTCTACGTATAACATGTTTTAGGTTTAAATCTGATCGCATACCTTTCCGCAGCAGCATGTTCCAGGCGACCTCCGCGAGCTGCGCGTGCGCCAGCGACAGCGCCCACAGGCGCAGGTACGACGCCGTGTGCGACACCGAGCCCAGCACGTACTCGATGGTGTGGATGGCCTGCACACCACTCAACTCATACATAGCTGTTTCTGATAATCACTTACTTCATATTTTTATGACCCAAGTTTCAGTTTTAGACTGTGACCACACTGGTTTTACTATTATATTGCAATTATGTGACAAGATTTCATTGATTGAATGCATATTTCTACAAATTGAAACTATCATGATCGTTGATATAACTTGAGTTGAAGGTCAGGTCGAAGTAATATTCTATGAGCGATAACGAAGATAGATAAAATCTAAAATATACTCGGTAATTTTGTGGGAAACAGCAGTTTTTTTACCGATACAAAATTTCTGAAGATGAACTGAATGATGTACTGAGTACGTGGTACATAAACTAGCAATAAGCTTCACGTCTGTCAATCCCGTAGCAAGTGATTGTCGGAGCAGTGGTCGCGGTGTGCCGTACCTGGTGGATGAAGACCTCGGTGATGTCGTCGTCGTGCGAGGGCGCGGGTGCGGGCGCGGGGCCGGCCGTGCCGTTCTCTGCCGCGCCCTCCACCGGCTGGTGAGCTTGGCGCTGAGGATTCACTTTACTTATTAACCACGGCTCATTTTTACAAAGGATTTAGGCCCACTTGCACCACAAATACCTCAATGCGTTTAGCGCTATACATATTTAAAGTATTATTCTGTCTTTATCATTTTCAATCGATTGAAGAACACAAAAAAGAACGATGTTTCCAATATGTAGAGCTAAACGAATTTAGTGACAAGTTTTAAAGGACTACTAAATACTTGTGTCTCTCAAATACAGTGTTAAATGCTTACCGCAAGCTATCCATGAACGCAGCATTAAATAACAATATTTTATTATTTATATAAAAAAAATAAAAAGTAACATAAGGATGTGTTAATTAGGACAAAAAAGGTTATCCATAACAAAAGGATGCCGCATTATAGTTCTAATAGATAGCAGGAGAAATAAGTAGTGCTATACTTACAGCCCTCTGCTTCTGCTCCTTCATGATGAAGTAAGGTTTGCCGAACAGCATCACTGGCACGCACATCACGGCCATGATCACGAAGAACTGTACACGAAATATGAACATAACTCATTACAACACGGTTGTCAAATCAAATCAAATCAATCTTTATTTGTGAACACAGGTATTACAATAAGGTCTTATGTATACATTTTAGTCGAGCTCTGTGTCCTACCAATGACATTGGTGTACAAATGTTAGTTTTTTAATAATAAGTCTGAATCTTTGATTATATAATGGTCTGAATCCATACAATACAAAGTCAAGTTCGAGTAAATATTGTGAATTAAATGTATTAATAATAAATAATTAATCAATTATAATTTATTTTACATGCATGTCAATGGTAAATTATCTTTAAGGCTAGTAAAGTCATATTTTATCATTTTGTAAATAATGTCAATTATATGCAATAAGAATAAGTAATCAATCAATAACAATATAATTTTACATGCATGTCAATGTTAAATTAATTTAAGGGGCTGGTAATGTCATATTTTATCATTTAAAAATTCCTCGATAGAGTAATACGTCTTTTCTATTAAAAATAAATACAATTTACGTTTGAATTTGCGAACATTATCTTCACTCCTTAAACATTTTGGTAATTTATTATAGACCTTTGGAGCCATTACAAAAATACTGTTTTTGTATAGTGCAGTACTAGATCCGACTGTTTGTAACAGATCACAACGGCGCTGACTAGTAACTCGGTCAAATTTATGTAAATTCTTTTTGACGAACATAGACGTTTCAAAGATGTACAACGATGGCATAGTTAATATTTTCGTATTCTTAAAAAACGGTTTGCAGCTGTCTGTTGTCTGCAAATTATATATAGCTCTTATGCACCTTTTTTGGCATTTAAATACCATATCTTTACCCGTGGCATTGCCCCAAAACATAATTCCGTATCTCAATGTTGAAGCCACCAGGCCATGGTACGCCGTTAAAACTGTTGCTCGATTGGCCGTCTTACTTAACATGTGCAAAGCATAGGAATGTTGGTTTAGCTTACTGCATACTTTGTCAATATGTGAATTCCATTTTAAAGTGTTTTCTATGTTTAGTCCAAGAAATTTAGTCACATTTGCTTCATTAATAGTTTTGTCCTTGTCTTTAATATTTAAGTCCAGATTGTAATTTATTCTTTGTTGAAATTTCATTAATACTGTTTTATCTAGATTTATAACCAAATTATTATTTTGCAGCCAATTCACAACCGATAGTAAGGTAGAATTAATCTCAGCCTCCAATGTGCTTACCTCGTCACAGTTAAAAAGTAAGGTACTGTCATCTGCAAACATTGTCATAGGATATGATGATGCTGTCGGAAAATCGTTAATATAGACAATAAATAGGGGGGGGGCCGAGTACACTACCTTGTGGTACTCCATAATTCACCGTTCTCTGGCTAGATTTATATGTTATTTCGTTTTTTTTTTAGAAATTCTATTAATCGTGGTTATTTGTTGCCTATCACAAAGATAAGATTCTATTAAATTTGATATATTTCCTCTTATTCCGTATGCGTTAAGTTTATTTAACAGTAATTTATGGTCTACGCGATCAAATGCTTTTGACATGTCCATATAAAGCGCCAGGGTTGGTAGCCTCTTATCCACTCTGCTGCTAACCATATGTAAGAAATCGTAGATGGCCATGTCAATAGATCTGCTTTTCCTGAATCCTTTCTGGTTATCAACGAATAGGCAATTTTTCTCAAAGTATGAAGTAAGTTGATAATATATTGCTTTCTCGAATATTTTTGAAAAAATCGGTACTAACGCTATAGATCTGTAGCAGGACATATCTTCTCTGTTGTCCTTCTTGAAGAGAGGTTTTATAATTGTTATTTTTAATTCTTCTGGAAAGTAACCATGGCATATGCACATATTGATAAGATGACTCAACACAGGAGCAATTTTCGTGGATACCCGTTTAACAATATTTGTACTTATATCGTCATACCCAGTGCTAGACGTATTCTTTAGCGACATAATAATTTGGTGAATTTCTTGAGGTATTGTAGGCGACTCTCTATATTGGTAACTGGTTTCACTTGATCTACAAAGTAATCATTAAAAGCTTGTGCTATTTCAAGAGGATTAGTTACGGTTTTGTCATTTGATTTGATTTTTATTATGGTTTCGTCTGGTAAATTATATTTATTCTTATTTTTATTTATTAATTTCCATGTTGCTTTACTTATATTCTGAGATGATTGTATAAAACGATTATTATGGGCTCTCTGTGTGAGATTTATAACTTTCTTCAGTCGATTTGAGAGTTTTTTAAAGTTTGTTTTATTTTGTCTATTTGGTAATAACCGGTATTTCCACAGCAATTCTCTTTTTCTCTTACTGCAAATCCTAATGCCGCGACTAATCCATTTTGCTTTTTCTTTAGTCGATATCCGTATTTTTATATTTGGAAAGCATAAATCATATAGTAACTTAAACAGGTCATAGAATAATTTGAATGCCTTAGCGGGATCCGTTTCTTCGTATACGTCAGCAAAAGTGATAGCTTTGATGTTGTCTATGAATTTCTGAATATTTTCTTTTGAGTAATCTCGTTTAGTTGAGAACCAGTAATTTAAGATGCATGTTCGTCTAACTGGACATCGTAAAAGTTGTGCCGTATGATCTGATACCGCCAGCTCTAAGACTTCCCCTTTTGATCCTCGTACATTGTGGATTATGTTGTCTATGCAAGTCCCGCTGCCTAATCTTGTTGGAACATTTATTTCAAATTTAAGATTGTAACCCGTAATAAGATGTTTAAATTGCTCTAAACATGTGGTTTTTTTTAAAAGATCAATGTTGAAATCACCGCATAGAATAAGTTTTTTGTTGGTGTGTAATGAAAAAGACTTTAAGAGAATATTCAGGTTATTGAAAAATATCTCAAGTTTACTTTTTATGTCCCTACTAAGTGGACTCCTATATACACACATCACGATGATGTTGTGGTCAGTGAGTTCCACTGCGCAACATTCAATTATATTAGAAACACAGTACTTTTCCACCGACTCCAAAGCCCTATACTTAATTCCATTTCGTATCATTATACATGTACCACCATGTCGGGATTTCCGAGTGAAATGTGTAGCAAGCGTAAAATTAGGAATATGTAACAAATTAACATCAGATAATATCATATTGTGTTCCGAAAAACACAGCACATCAATACTTTTACCTGAATTGAATAGTTCATTAAGTGCAACAGTAAACGTATGAGATTTGTTCAAGAGACCATTTATATTTTGATGCAGAATATTAATATTTTTATACACGAAAAAAGTTTTCTTGTTCACAAAATTTTTCATTTGAAGAAGATTCACATTGGGTCGATGATATCTCTGTTAAGGTTAACAATAAATTTTGAAAGATATTACGCATACCACAGTCATTAACTTTTCTATTGAGTTTAGAGAACATAGTAAAGTCATAAAAAAGATTTAAATTAGAATCAAATGCAGTTGCATAGTTATATGTTTGTAAGTCTAGATGCAATAAATTATTAAATGTCTCTATACGCCAATTAAACATTGTCGAGTAATTACTTAATTTAAAAGTAGGAGCACACAAGATTATATTCGTATTCTGGACTGTCATCAATGTGTCTCTTAGTTTCATGATAATATTAACATAATTTTCAGTATGTAAAAAGTCTTCTTCTCCAATTAATACAACACAATAGTCATTCATAGAATAATCAATTAGTTTTTTATCTAAGTCTTTAGTGAGTCGAAGTGTACTACAATTCGGCGTGATGTAATGACATACTTGAAAGTCTTTAAATATCTCTTGAGCTGTGGACAAAACTTTGTTATTTTTATTTGCACTAACAATGCACAGTTTTCTTTTTAGGGGAATCGAAGAATGGTCATCACTTTGTTGTTCTTCCAGTTTTCGTAACTGTTCTTGGTTATCTAAGTGTGCGTCTTGGACTGCACAAAGAGAGGATTGTGATTTAGGTGTTGTTTGCGTTTGTTCATGTTTCATATTTTGGTTTGTTGTCTTGGGCGTCTTCACCTTCTCCTGGATTTTTATTGGAGTCCTATGTGAGGAGATTCTCGATTTTTTCCTGGGGCTAAGGGTAACTTTTTTGTAGAGTTCATTCTCTGTAATTAATTTTTCATTGGAATGCTTGAGATTTGAGTTTTCTAAAGATAGTACTTCAATCTCTTGATGTGCGCTTCTTAGTTCAAGCGTCAATTTGCTGATTTGTTGTTTGAGATTGTTTAAGTGTTCATTATATGTTTCATCTGTAGATATGTCAGGTAAACTTGTCATACTGTCACTGTCCGCTATGGAACGGGACGATTGTTCATTTTGCGTGTTAGGATCTGAACTTGTACGTCTCCTACGAAACGTAATATTGTCAAGAAAGTTCATTATGAAATGTAAAGAAGATACAAAAATTGATTATTAACTTGGATTTGAACTCACGGCTGCTAGCTTACATTAACAGACCCAACGTGTTACACTGTAAAGCCAAATGTTTCTTTATTGGATGTGTCGAATTAAGCATCTCTTCGTTGAGTTTTTCACTTGTTTGCATACAGCTACCGCCCTCTATCGAAATGCTTCTATATTATGTCAGGCAATCAATTAGTCAATGATGATGATTTTGAATGCGATTGCGTAGCGGCCGTTAGCGGTACCACGCTAATTAACTAGATGGCACTTTTCCTAGAATTGGGACAGGATGATTGGCAAATTTTGAACTAGGAATTCCTTATTATTGAAAAGTTATAGTTTTTAGGTTTTTAGTATTTAGTCACTCGAACGGAAGCAAAATGTATGAATTACACCGCACTGATTGTTTTTATGTTTTTAAATTTTTATGTGGTGGTACACCCTCTATGTGGAGTGTAAGGCATGTGATCACCTAAATTATTATGTGGTGGTACACCCTCTATGTGGAGTGTAAGGCATGTGATCGTCTAAATTATTATGTGGTGGTACACCCTCTATGTGGAGTGTAAGGCATGTGATCGTCTATATATTAATGTAATTTTATCACTGATTATTTCAACGTTTAGGTATCATAATTCGTTGTCACTTGTAAAAACAGTTTTTACACATTTTACACGAAGAGTTTCATCCTGATAACACTATTACTCCTCTAATGCACCAATTTTTACAGTTTTTACTTTGTTTTATTCACTAAACTGAGGTTATCAATTTATAAACAGTTTAAATACACAGAGCAGATGTTTTACATCTGCGTGACAGTGGCGACCCCACTTGTATATGCCTCATGGGTTAAGCAAAGGTGTATCATAGTCCACCCGTGACCTGCAAGACGCCACTTAACATAATTCGATGCAAGATAATTAATTTACATGGAGTTTCACAACTAACCACATCTATTGATGTTCAGAGCACCGGCAATTATTGATGGCCAGACGCTATTAAAAAGGCCGTTGGAGGTAGCATGTACCGAGTGGTTCAAACTACAGAAGACCGCGTAACTTGGAGACTCGTCGTCTGTAGTGGCTATACTCAGCAATGCGTGAACGACGAAGAATAAGAAATTGCTAGGATCCTATGGATTGACCACATGAGCGTATCTTCGGGTGACCACATGAGCGTATCTTCGGGTAAATGCCAATAAAAGTAATATTACCTTCTGTAGGCCCATCTGTCCCGCGAACATGGTGTCGTCGCACACGGTGCGCGTCTTGGGGTCGTGCTTGAACAGCACCATGTTGATGAACGTGATGAGGATGGAGGGCGCGCAGTACGCGCTGGTCTTCACGATCGCTGGAAACGAAATACTGTGCTATTGGGCTGGACATAAAGACTAATCGGCTGCCGTTAAAAGAGAAAGATATGTATGTTTCGATGTAAAGTATCTTGTTCATTAATATATTTGCCTGTTTCCCTCAATCGTATATGATTGTTGATGCAACTACCGTATTTAAGTTAATTTGCTAAGGACTCACCCTCGTCTTGACTCCCGAAGTAAGGCGGCGTGGATCCGTACGTGGTCCACTTGATGAACATGAGCAGCACCATGTAGAAGAACAGCAGCAGCAGGAACAGGATCTGCGGGATGAACTCCACGTAGATGCTGATGCGGCGCTTGAAGTAGCTGCGGGGAGAGGAAGTGACATTAATATCCTTGTGGTCTAGCTAGCGAAACTCCGTAAACGTAGACGATAATACAACAAGAATTTGTTTGATATACTCCAACTTAAAAACCTGACAGCTGAATAATCACGCTCTAACTAAATTCGGGGCTTACAAAATCGACTCTCCTATTGTTGAACGTAGCCTATGTTACCCGAACCATGATAACGAATCGATTGACACCATAATCATCAAAATCGGGTTAATAGTTTAGGCCAGGGATTCCCAAAGTGGTCGATATCGACCCCTTGGGGTCGATATCGGTTTCCTAGGGGTCGACATAAACGAAAACTGATTATGGGGGTCGACGAGGTCTAAAAATCGACCCCTATTAAATTAACACAAGTTCTTATTTAAAACTTTCAAGATAGGTAGGTAGGTACTGTATTGTTTATGTTGTGTTACGTGTACTAAGAATAATTAATATTTATGTAGGAAATAGCATTGTTGTAGTAATATAAAGCCTCAAGTTCGTACAAGATGAAAAACTCGGCAAGTCAGTGTGGACAAGTTTGTGCAAGATAATGAGTTCGAGCGTACGTCTTTCAGGCGCGTTTTGACTTGCTCTCTATTTGACGCTTGCGCGATTTAACACGAACGAATTCATGATCAAGTTGCAAGTCCAAACATGTTCCTGATATTTTACTATTTAACGAGGTTGCACTTAGGTTGAAAGTTCATTTGCGTTTTGAAATTCGTTGGAGCTTGAACGATAATAACTCATATAAGTACTCATTTATTTCAAGAGATTACAAAGTTATTACATAGCTAAATTAAGTGAAGTAAAGTGACTGAAAATGAATTTACAAAATGCTGAGCTCCCTACGCGAGTTAATAGCGTAACCACACAATATCTGCAGTTTATGAAAAATTAACAGGGTAAGTACCAAACAGTTTTTATCCGGCACAGCGCATCAGCATTGCCCCACTGCACACTGTGTGATAGTGATCAGTTGAGCTATCTGTAGATTGTTTGCAACAGTTTGCAGTTGCCTCAGTTGTTTCAATTGTAAAAATTTACCAGTAAATTTAACAGTTTATTAGGTATTGTTTTTAATTTAGGTACTTAGTTTCTTATTTTTTTATTTGCAGGATTACTGAGAGTTTTATGATGGCGGACACGAAAAAAAAAATGCAGACAATACAGTTTGGACTACTTGAAGTTCGGATTTATTGCATCTCCATCAAATCAACACTTGCCGATGTGTCTCATATGTGAAAAAGTATTCAGTAACGATGCCATGAAGCCTTCAAAAATGGATGACCACTTATCGAGAGTACATGCTGACAAAAAAAGTAAGCCCTTGACATTTTTTCAAGCACTTAAAGAAAAACTAGACAAAAGGCCATCCATAAGATCGATGTTTGCGTCATCATCTATTAAAGACGATGATGGTTTACGAGCGTCCTATAATATATCTTTACTAATAGCGAAGTCGGGGAAACCCCACACAATTGGAGAGCAGCTTATCTTACCAGCCATTGCGGAGGTCCTTAACAATGTATTGCACAAACCCGCACATGATATTTTAAAGAGAATACCTTTGAGCAATAACACCGTTCAGAGACGCATAGACGAGATGGGACGCGATGTGGAAAACATTTTATGCAAGTTCTTACAGACCAACAGATTCTCTCTCCAGTTGGACGAGTCTACATTACCCGGCAATGAAGCTCTGTTGTTAGGATATGTTCGATATATCAAAGATGAAAATATGTGCCAAGAACTGCTTTTTGCTACATATTTAGAGACTGATACCAGAGGAGAATCAATTTTTCAGGCCGTGGAACATTTTTTTACTGACAAAGCTATTCCATGGAAGAACATTGTTTCTGTTGCGACTGATGGTGCACCGTCTATGGTTGGTCGTCATCGTGGTTTTATAGCTCACTTAAAGCGACAACTGCCTGATGTACTGGTCATTCACTGCGTGATTCACAGGCAGCATTTAGTAGCAAAAAAGCTGAGTCCTAGATTGCATAAGTCTTTACAATATGTAATAAATGCTATCAACAAGATTCGAAGCAATTCTTTGAACTCTCGGTTATTTGGTCAGCTATGTGAGGAAAACGACGAAGTCTTTACTCGATTACTTCTTCACACTGAAGTTCGCTGGCTATCAAGAGGCTCTTGCTTAGAAAGATTTTCAGCCGTTTTTGAATCTGTGTTGGAGTTTTTACAAGAAAAAGATCCGAATTTGAAAGAAAATCTGAACAATTGTAAAACAGATATTTATTACTTGACTGATATCTTTGGAATGTTCAACAAAGTTAATTTGCAGCTGCAGGGTGACGATCTTAACTTGATTAAAACAAAATCAATAATATCGGCCTTCGTGGGTAAACTAATCCTTTATAAACAAAATTTAGGCAGAAAAGAATATTCGCAGTTTCTGCATTTGTCAAAATTACCAGAAACGCTTCAAGATGATGACATTTTATTATATGTCACTCACTTGGACGCATTACACAAGGATTTTACGGAGAGGTTTGAGGATCTTTTAAATTTACAAATTCCTCAATGGATAATAAATCCGTACAATACCACAGCCATAGAAGAAGCCAATGTGATAATGCAAGAAGAGTTGATTACCATCAGCACAGACGAAGAGCTTAAGCAGAAGTTCAACCAAGGCTATCAGAAGTTCTGGTTGCAACGCAACATTGAAACACAGTATCCTACATTGTGGAACATTGCTGAAAAATACCTTATCGCTTTTCCATCATCATACCTAGTTGAAAAAAGCTTCAGTGTGGTAACAAACATTTTGACGAAACAAAGAAACCGTTTGAAAATCAACGAACGTGGAGATTTAAGGCTGCAACTCACCAATATTGAACCGGATGTAGCTAGATTGGTAGATAGTCACCAGGTTCATCCATCTGTCACACTGAATGTTTTATTTTCTCTTTGCGAATTAATACTTTTTTAAATATAATTTCCTACCTACTTAAAATTCTTTAAGTACCTAATTTGTAATAATCGTTATAAATTAAACTTGATATTTACTGAATTGTATGTCTTTTTATTTTGTTAAATTTTGATACGAAAATGAAGTCAATTTTACTCACTTAACCAAGTGCAAAGTTTTCCAATTGGTACCTTAGTACCTAGGTATTTTGTGTCAATAGGAAAAAACTAAAGATAGGCCCCCTTATTCATAATAGTCTGCTAACTTAAAGCATTGCTAATTCTCACTCTGTCTTCTTCTATTGACCTAAGTCAGAATGAAAAATAACACACTGTAGCAGCTGTTTTAAGTTAGCGGACCATTATGAATAAGGGGGTTGATCTTAAAAGTAGGTAATTTGGCCATGGGGGTCTGAGGTAACAGTTCATTTTGGAAAAGGGGTCACTTGTCCAAAATAGTTTGGGGATCCCTGGTTTAGGCGCTACGGAGGAATATACGTAAATACAAACATACATCGACTGCTAAAATCATAACCTTTCCTTTTGGCTCGCCGTGTCGGGTAAAAAGAAAATGATACAATGTTTGTTCTTATTTTAGGATAAAGACCGCAACCAGTGTAGTTAGTTAAGGACGGGTACACACGGCGACACAACAAGCTATACATTTCGAGTATAATATGGCCTCGCTATGTATAGATTGCCAATACAATGAGAGATCCGCATCCGAACTGGTTATGTATAGCTTTATTGGTCCACGTGCGACTTTATTTAAAAAATCTGATTATTTTTTGTTTTATCGGTTGGTGTGTTTTACATACTTATCACGTCTGTAGAATTACACTAGCTAGTTTTAGCATATTTATTGACATGCCACACAAAAAAACCGAACGTGAAACAAAGTCTCATAATCACGAGGGCGGATCAGCCTCATTCATTTTACATTGTTGGCAACATTCAGCATATTAATATTCTTGTTTAATGGAATAGGTAGTTAGATCATTGTAACTGCGCCACTGCAGGTCTGCAGGTACAATAAAGGAAAGCACTGAGAATGACATAGTAACAGCAATCTATAATAATTATAGTCTCACGTTGATAGAAGATCCGAAAAATGGAGAGCTAATTCTAGCAGGCTAGGCTAAGCTTTCGTCCGGCTCTATAGCCTATGATACAAAGGAGGGTACTCACATGTGGTTCCAGAGCGACATGCAGACACCGAACAACATGTGGAAGACACCAATGATGATCGAGATCTTCATCTTGTACGCGTTCATGAAGATGATCTTGTTGGATTCGGCGAGCTGTTACACAATATTACACTTTATAAGTAATAAGTTCATTTTTGTTTGTTAAATTTTCAGATAAGTACGCTTTTTCGGTATATTGTACATGAGAGCTAATCTCATACTCAAATAAAATTAACTCGGAATGCGTTATGTAAGATATGATAAATAGAACCGGTCACGAGAAAAATCTAATATTATTTTATACAGTTCAAATAACATTATTTGCACTTAAAGGGCTTGAAGCTAGGTAAATAGCGAGTATTTAACCATTTTTGTTTGACATTATAACGTCTCTCGACTTAAACAGCGTTTATGAATAAACCAGTCTCGCAATGATCACCATCATCAACAAAAACCATATTTTCAATCTCACCTGCCAAACTGGATCAATACCAAACGGATAAGGCGTCTGCAAATAATCCATAGAATCTGGATTGAGTTGCAGCAGATGGTTGGTCATGAGAGTAGACTCGTTGTAGTTGTTCCGCCAGGAAGAGCCGAACACGTTCAGACTCTTGGAGAATATATCGTTGTAGATCAGACCCGTGTACATCGAGAACAGGCCCATGAGTAGGATGATGTAGCGACCGCCGAAGAATATGTTCCAGATCTAGTGCGAAAAGAAAGATGACATTAATACAATTCACAATTGAAAATAACAGTGTTTTCTTAGGATAGCCATGCCGAAGGCAGCACTAGTAATACGGTGACTGTTCCCATGATACAAGTATGTCGCAGAAATCACCTTCTGCAACTAAACTTATCAGTGAATTCAGGATTTGATGACGTTTAAATATGTAAAGAAGAAATCGATATGTAGGGTTCAAAGTGAGTAGTGTAATAGTAGGTGTGAGCCAATAATTTCAGTAAAATCGTATGTCAATGTTTCTTTTATGTCATAGAACGCACGCTTGTGATAGAAAAACACTGCACTACGTTTATTTTGTGTCAAAGCTTTAAGTTTAGTACATAATTACACTTTACAGAATACTCAGTTTATCTCACCTCGCTGTCAATTTTCTTAGCCTGCAGAGGTTTCTCCTTGTAGCACATCCAGAATCCGAATATGGCCATCAGCGCGCCGTGGCCCAGGTCACCGAACATCACCGCGAATAAGAATGGGAACGTGATGATCGTGTATGGAGCTGTGGACAAAAGATAAGTAAGAATAGGAACAATTATCATAAAGAAATTTCGAAAATCAATGTATTTTTGATTAGTAGTAGACACAGTTTGCAACACCAAAACAATCGCTTATTTTCCCTTCAGACGATGAATTTTAAAAGTGTTTCATAGTGCTCGCGTTCGTTGTAAAGGAACAATAGTTCAATATCAGAGTCAGCAGATATCAGGCAATAATCACAAACGCAGTATATGTAAGCACAACATACCAGGGTTGACTTCCCGGTAGGTGGCGACTCCGTACGCGTAGATGAGGTGCTGGAAGGCGGACGTGAACTTGTTGGTGCGGTTGTACGTGGGGGGGTCCTCCATCGTCTCCATGCGGTTCAGGATGGGCGGCACCGAGCTGCCACTACGCTCCTGTATAAAACGAGGTAAATTTTTTAAGTAATGCCAGATTTAAGAGATCCTCAGAAAATCTCTCATTAATAATTAATTCGAAAAGCTATGTAACAAAAGGTACAATGTAACTTTTTATTAGTCGCTCTTTATTATCTGTTTTTATGATTGTTGACGGGTAGCTTACAATACATAATCCAAAGAAACAGATACGTGAGTAAGCGATGATGTAAACAATCACAAACATGATTCATTCAGCGTCATGCATTCAACATTATGTTCTGAAGAAAGTGACGACGTCGCAACGTTTCAAATTCTAGGAAAAGGGATTAACCTTTTTTTTATAGAAGCCGACATAGCACCACATCTATATTTTGATTTTTCAGAAAAATTGCAGCATACCATGAATAAACGATGACTATATTTCGGTTAAAGGTCGGCTTTCAGTCCTACAAAAAACACTATCCAAAACGGTTCACTCGTTTGTGAGCTACGGTGCCAGAGACAGACACACACATAGCGGTCAAACTTATAACATCACTCTTTTTGCGTCAGGGGTTAAAAATGCAGCTGAGTCCTAATATTTCACATGGAGCAATTGTCTATCAGATATTCCTAACCCGGTCGGATGACTGGTTGTCACACTTCGAGCTTCCTGCCATAGCTGATCTATGAATGTGATAAACCAAAATGTATAAAAACTATAAACAGAAACTCACAGTCCCTCTCCTCAAAGCCAGCTGAATAGTCTCCAGATCCAACGCAGGCACCCAGCACTCCGCGATCAAACACTTCTGAGTGACGTCCAGGTTGAACAGGTTCAACGTGTGGTAGATCGCCTTGATCTTGCGCACTTTGACGAACCAGTTCTTGATGTTCTTTGCTGCGGCTACCAGGACGCGGTGACGGTGGTCCTGAGTCTGGCCTAGCACCTGGCGGGAAAATGGGATGGAATTAGTTTGGATATATTTAAGACTACGCACCATAATACGTTTTGGGACAACATCCACTATGTGACTAACTAAGGACTGGAACTCCTATCCGTCTTTAATTTTAGTTATCTGAACGTTAAAGTAGTAGTAACTACTCCTTATTTATTATAAGGTGTATGCAGGGTGCGCGCCACCGGCGTTCGTGTATGACCCGATTTATGAACGTGGACGAAGTCAAAGGAGTATAAATAAGGATCATAGCAGGTGCAGTTCTGTAGTGTCTGCCTGACCTCATGGAAAAAATCGCGAGTTTATGTATGATGTGTGAATTGTTAAGTATCTAGCCAATTTATTTCTTCTAGATAAGTGTTCGTTTAATGCTTTGTCAAGAGCTCTACTGATGATACTCATCTGTTTTGCAAGATAAGCCTCATTATTTCATCGAATGTTGTTTAATTATTTACGATGTGAAATTTTAAACGGGAAGTGTTAGACGTGCAGCAAAATGTACTTTCGATATTTCCGCTCGTCAAAATGCTGAATCCGGCCATTCCAATCATCATTGTGTGAAGCAGCCCTTATACATCGGCATGTAGTGTGGTAGCCATTTGTTGGTTGCAGTACATAGCAAGTTACTCTTCCTCACATCTAACGAAGCGGCACCACCGACTGGTGGGTGTCCTTGACTCAAACTCGACAAGACACACATATTGCATGATGTTGTATAATAATGATGACTTGATGACAGCGCTCTACATTAAGATAATGACTTATTTAATCATCTGTTACTCAGCGGGTGATCATCTTTGTTAATGATACGTCATAAACAACAGCTGTTTTATTGTTACGAACATCATCTTAAACACTTAGCCCCAGATTATTTATTTATCAATTTTATTGGTATAGCAAAAGCTATAAGAGAAAACTTTTTAACAACAACAAACATATGTGCTGATATGTTCGTTTATAATGTGTTATCCCAATTGCTAGGATTGTTCTACATAAATAAATAAAACACGGTGTGACTTGGTTCAATGAATATTTTTGAAGCAACTCCTATATGTAATCATCACCTTCGCACATACCGGTTTGGTGGCATGACCTCTAAAATATTCCATGATATTGATAGAATGATAGCCGGACGTTGACAGCTCATATAATATTAAATTCGTGCCCAAAATGGAAGCCGCAAGGTATCTACATAAAATGATGTGGAATAGATCGATAAATAAATTAGATTGGTTTTGTTTCCACTGTTCATAGGAGGTTTTTAGGGAAATCACACTGATAGATATTAAATAGCCATTTTTCTACTTATCATGATCAATCCCAGTTGATCCCCGGAAATATTTGATTTATCAAATAGGTAAACAACTCTTAATTTTGCAAAAAGATTCCATATTTATGAAAACTATTCACCAAATGCCACAATCGCAACTCTCCGATCTGTATCACTGTTTATCGTACACCTCCCAGCCGTTTGGTCGAAACTTTATCTATATGGGACAGCAATCCACGGACCATAAATGGCGTCGATAATAAACGTCAACGTTACAGCTTTACAACAATGGCGAAGGTTACACCGAACCACATACATGACAACGTACGATAAAGGTTCCTATATTTGTTTGCCAATACACACATGGGCATAGCAGTTAGCTGGTAAGTCTTTTGTTCTATTCTACAAACATACTTAGAAACAGTTCATGGTCTGGTAAAAATATTTGCCGGTAAAGGTGTTAGCGAGGCTGACTGCCCAGAGGAACCCTGGTGTAAAGGCAGGGAAATTAAATGTATAGCAAATTGATTACCAATTTAATTTGTCCACATATTATTAAAATCAAAATTTTCATTGTTTGGTAGTTGTATGCAACAGTTATGACACGGTAAATTGACTAAGTGTTATGTATTCGTTTTTCCATTCGTGGATGCAAGTGTATCCCGTAAGAATCCCTTTGCATTCTGTGCAAAACGAGGTGTCTATGTGTGTGTTGAAGTTAGCGATTGTAAAGGGTGCTGGTACAGGACAGTAAGTCATTTGCGATAATGTCTGTGTTGCCAACACAATGGGTAAGGCTGGACTTAATGTCGCTGTTGTACTGTTAATTTGATGCAAATTGTTGGTGCCATGTAGCGGAGTTCCAACCTGTACGATCACAAGAGTAACTAGTAATTATAATAGCGGTCCTTTAAATTGGGACTTAAAGATAAGTTGTGAAATGTGGGTGTACTATGCAGCTCTGCTTAGCCTCTCGAGGACTACAGCCGTGATGTTAGGGTTAAGTCCCGATACTACTTTGACGTCAGGTATACTTTAGTTAACTTTTGTGTTTCCATTTACATTTATCGTTATCATGTCACTACGACATTTTTTAAGTTATTTTCCTTGAACAATTTATTACTAGGAAATCAGATGGTAGATGATTTCAGATATTGCAGATCAATAGAACCATTCTCCGATAATATATTGCTAAATCGTTGGTCAATCAAAATGAATGGAATCAGATATCTATGAGATTTTGGAGATGAAATGAGATTTCTTTGATTAAGAACTATATGGTCATGTCAACTGAACAAATATGAAAGGCTAAGAAATATGGGCTGCGGGACTGTTCGAAAGAGATACCGCGGCCCTGGAACACAAAGGACAAAAGAAGGAACATGGATGGGTTTTAGTCAGTACACGTCTGACACTCCCTTCCCTCCGCCCAGAGGGCGAGGGGCCATTTGACGATTTCCCACCAGAAAAAAAAAGGCTAAGAAATATGACCACGTTCTCATTCAAATGATGAAGCATCAAATGTCAGTATGACACAATTCGCGTCCCACACTCGGGCGAACGAACTACTACAACTATTTATGCTCATAGCACACTTACGAGCACCACATCATCACCACACCTCACGACCCGAGACGATCCGTTACGGTGCTTATAGGTATGCAGTATCATAGAAACAATTCCGAACATCTCGAGTAGACGCTATTCTCACCCGTGCAGTACTTATAACTATGCTATGACCTATACGTGCTTGTTACTCATCATTGTTAGGTACAATTATAGTGCTTCCATCCTATTACCGCGGTATAAATAACTCCATCAGTGCAGCCCACGTTCCAAGACAACTATACCTATAGGAAATGTGCGGGAAGTCCTTTGACCCACAGCTGTGGGTTTCCCCTTGTGGTTTTAATTATTATTTTATTTTATCTTCGTAATGACTGCAGTGATCTGAATAGGTAGAGCTAATGTTCCTAAAGTTCAAGGAACAGAAACGAAAAGTGGGGTCTTCCTTACGACAATTTTTTTTTTCCGAATATTTTTTTTGAAACTCGGAAACGTAATATTCTGACTGAGTCTTAAGATTGATAACTATCTTAATTATTGAGGTTGATTTCTGTTTACGTTTAGTTCCAATAATTATACAAAATGAATAAATGGTATGAAAACCTATAAATAGTTTTTTTTTATCTTGTTAGTTCTAACTAACTAACTGGTATGACAATTAAATTAGCTGCCGCACTTACTTACGGCGTTCAAACGAAGATAAGGAGATTACCTTTATATTTTAAACAATAAAAATCGTGCACTTTTTTATAAACAGAAACAGTAAATGAATTCGATAGATGTTTTACTTTGTTAATTTTAGTTGTACCTAAGTAATGTTTCGACATTCGGAACAAATATTCAAAATATATTTTTTTCACTTTTCGTTTCTGTTCCATGAACTTTAGGCAAATTAGCTCTACCTATTCCGATCACTGGTAATGAGTCAACAAAAGGGGAATAAAGTTAAAGATAAATGTAAAAACATAAATTTGCCTTTGTTGTCGCACAGACGCACAATAAAATAGTGATATTAGGTAAGTAATACAATAAAGGAACCTTGAAATCAAATTCAGGTCATGATCTTACTAGAGTAACGAACTCCGGTAGGTAAATAAGTAAAGTTTAAAATACGTGTGGTCTGCGAAAAATGTATTAGAATTATAAACATCGCTTCAATCTTCTCTCGTATCGCACCAAGAATTATAAAAGAATAGGTCAACCCATGGCAAAAATATAAGCCAGTCAGCAAAGTAGCTGGGCTGGCTATCCAGGTTGCGTTAGAAGTATGTTAAAGTAACTCGTTGATAAACATTTTACTCCTGAATCAAGATAACAACCTCACATGGCAAAAACAGCACAAAGACGTAGCCGAGAGAAACACTCAAACTCAAACTCAAACTCAAAGCATTTATTTCAATTAGACCATTACAGGCACTTTTGAAAGTCAAACAAAAAAAAAAAAGCTAAGCTACAGTCACAGTCACAAGGCATAATAACTTGAGAAAGTACTGTAGTTGCACATTCCAAAGCGTAGATCTCTATGGAGAAGAATGTGCAAGAAACTCCATGGACACTCTTTTTAATCAAAATATTGTTACAAAATCTTGGTTACATCATTCACATTGAGATTATACATATATGTGAGAACGATGTAGAAAGACGTGCACATTAAGAGCGCCCAGAGTAAAAGATTAAAATAATCAACACTTTCAAAATAAAGTAATTAAAATAAACCGTGGCAGCTAAGAGATGACCACTCCCAACTGACAGCGCCCGTTCACGAACATGACGCATGGCTCGGCGCCATTCAACTCAACCATATTGAAGGGAAACAAACCACTCAAAATACGACCGAGCAGCTGAAGACTTAAGAGCCTCATTCACTCCGTTAATCATTTCATGCGATGGAGCCATAGGGACTGAATATAACAGTTTTTTTTTTTTTAAAACCGCATCAAAACTTAATGAGAAATGGGGAAATGCATATTCTCAAATAGAATACTGGCTGAAAGTGAAAATACAAATCTCAGTTATAAGAGCAGTTTCAATGAGAGTAAGAGGCACGCGAAAACATATCAGGGCCTTTCACTGTGAAGATGGAGCAGGAATACTTTAGAGACAGCTTGATCTCGTGAAACAGAAATATTTCTGTATTTATGACCTTTTCAACTTAACGGTGAAGCAGTTAGCGATTGCGGCTGGCTGCGAACGAGCCATGCTGGCGTACAAGTGCATGTCAGATAATGCTTCTCAGTTTGGTACTGAAATCTAAGCGCACATCGCAACGTCGCGCGTCGCAGCGAAAACTTCACTGCAGCGTAATATGGACTCAGGACTAGGAATGGACTTATTGTTTTAAGATCAATGTGTTGAATTTGTTGTATTCGTTGAATTTTATCATTTATGCTAATAAAACAAGATAACAACTACTCTTACATACACATTCATAAACTCACGTCTTTTTACGGTTCCCTACCCAAGGGGTAAAAATGGGACCATATTACTAAGACTCCACTGTCCGTCTCGTCTGTCTGTCTGGCTGTCTGTCACCAGGTTGTATCTCATGAACCGTGATAGCTAGACAGTTGAAATTTTCACAGATGATGTATTTCTGTTGCCGCTATAACAATAAATAAGAAAAACAGAATAAAATAGATATTTAAGGAGGGCTCCTATACAAGAAACGTGTTGTTTTTTTTTAAGATAAGTATATGTACGGCACCCTTCGTGCGCGAGTCCGAATCGCACTTAACCGGTTTTTTCATTCCCATGAGGGTAAGCAGAAACTACAAAACGTAAGCGCGATTGCTTCGTCAAGTTCGTCCAGCACGTTCAAATATTTGGTCACCCACACCTTTCTGTAAAACATCACCAATAAGGTCAGTGTATGTCCTCCCAGGGCGACCTTCGTAAAGTACCTAAATCCTGAACATAACATAACAAAACATCACACCCATAATTCCCAACGGGGTAGGCAAACTGGACCTTTAATACACGAACACTTTGCCAGTTATATTGTAAAGGAATTTTTACCGTGTTCAAATCCTCGATCCTGGTCATAACGCCCATGGCCATCTCCCGCCTGTCGGCAGGGGCTTCAGGGCAGGGGTACAGGGTGGCGCGGAAACCCTCGCAGATCTTCTTCACGCGCGTCTTCAGCTGGTCTCCTTGGAAGAAGATGATGAACACCGACTTGTACACCTGGTCCGACTGGAACGAGGAATGCCGATATTAGGACATGGCTTTTGGGAGGAGGACAAGATACATACAGCCGTATTGATTGGGAAAATGATAAGCATTTAAATACCGGAGGGAAATTAATACTAAAATGCAAACATTCCTTTGAGTTTCTGAAACGTTAGTCATTAATTCGCGGGTTGTATCAAATTGTTACCTATCATTTTCCTCATTAATCCTGACTATTGTACCCGTAACAAATAAATTGCTAAATGCCTCTATAATTGAGGAAACATACTTCTCACAGAGATCAATAAGCGTCGGTCCGTTCCGTTGTAAATCAATTTTATTTGTTAATTGACACGCCGGACAAGTTCGAGGACATAGCTAAGCTAAGCAAAGCAGGAAGCTGTGAGGAATTTAAATATCTAGGAGCTGTCAAAATTGTTTTAGCTCATCATAGATAACAGAGTTTTCATAGATAAGAATTACTTCCTAATTTACCTATATGCTAGGAAATAATTAACAGCTAAAACGTGTTAAGAAACTATGAACAGCTTGAAATACTTACGGAAGAGGGGTCTTCCAATGGTGTGTCGATTTCGGCCTGACGGAGGAACACATTTCCTCTGCAGGCGCGCCATAACATGCGTTCGAAAGCAGGGATACGCTCACGAAGGATCACGCCAGCCACGAAACTATACAAAAAACGATGTTAGCAATAGTCCAGTGTTGACGCAACAAAAAAAGCGCTTTACACGTTATTTTGCGAAAACCCAAAGCACTAATTCTGCTGCTGGGTCACAACTATTTGCGGATTTGAAATATGGAACCATCGGTCTAAGGAAAACGGTTCATATTTCGCAAGCAACTATCGACCTCGGATTAAATAAGAATATATTATCTCAGATCAGTGACGAGAGAATTCCGGGAAAAAAACATTGGTGCATGAAGATAACGTCAAAATACGACTCCGGCGACTCCGACGTCTCCGGTACGATTGGTCCATTGACTGATTATATCAAATCTTCCAAATGACGTCATGCACTAAAAGGAAGGAGTTTCCAGAAACAGCAATAAAGAATTTTCTTGAAAGTGAAGACAAATATGATGTGGGGATAAATAAAACAAAACAGCTTGAACTCATTAGCATTAATTATACAAAACACATTAATACCATAACTTTCACGGTTGGCAAATACAATTACAAAAATAATTAGGTATACTCACTGAAATATTAAAGAAATTCTCTCGTCATCAGACCATGAGTCAAATGGCAATGAATAAAGGAAAATTACGCCCAAATATACAATAGACCACAATGTGGGGAAATTTTGATGAATTTTGTAGGACCATACTATTCCACTAGTCTAAAGGTAAAAAAAAAAACAAAATAAAACGCAGTCTGTAAATAACGGATACATTAGTGACAATATTGTAACAAGAAAACTGAACAAGAATTAAACTGTCGTCAGAGTGAAGATGGAATCTGGTTAGACGAGACAAATGATACGAGGAGGAAGCTCCTCACACAAATAATAATACTCCCAGACTTCGCCTTCATATGACGCAATTGAAACGTGAAACATTCTTTCCACGTAACGTGAATTATTTACAAACTGCACGAGCAGGAGACGTTGATATTACACAGTGTTCAACAAACGTATCACGAGATGCATATTGAAATAGGTCGCACGTGTGTCATGTTTATGTTACTGAAAGAAAACAATCCAAATTCACGTAAATATTGAATTGTCCTGATTCAATAACGGACGTGTTTCGTGTATAATCATCAGCTGTTCTAAAACTGAAGGAAAATAAATATCTTACTCTGCCTACTGAAAAGTTTCAATGAACTTTGCTTGCACCGCCTGTTGGATTACGAAAGCGGTAGTTACAACATACAAGTCTAAAATAGATTGAACTAAATAAAGAGCCTATCGTTTTAACACACCACACAAGTCTGTTGTAGTTTGTTTATAAGGAAGGGGTTTCCCGAAGGAATAAATACTCCACTATTCCTTACATAACCTTGTACATGTGTTATGATCAATCTATCGTCTACTTTTACACCTATTTTTAAACAGACGTTTCGCCGTGTCTGCGCATAGCTGACCATTTTAAATAAAGCTCGTACAAAGAACTTATAATTTATTAGTCTAGTACACGGTTTTAGATTATGAAGACCTTTTAATGTTGCCATCCGTTCTGTTCTATTTTTATAGCCCTCATAGTCATAACAGCTGTGATAATTTATAATCAGTGCTATAAAACCTTATTGTACTTTGCATAGAAATGCGTCACTAAACTAAACAATATTAACAGGCTTCTTGTTTAAGGACAAGTCAAGGATCATGCAATTATTATTTATTTGTATAGTAATAGAAAAGAAAATTAAAATGGCTGTAACTAATACTGTACAAGATTCTATGATTGATTAATTCATCGATAACGAAGTTAAAATAATTGAATACAAGATTGAAGTAGATATAAATGAGGAACCATTGAAACAGTTCGGGGCAAATGAAGTTGTTCACAAAAGAAATCAAATCACTGCAGTTCTCGATATGAGATCACACGAGACTATCATGCAACTGGGTTGTGCTAATAGCTACTATTCGAAGATAAGATACAAATCTCAACTGTCATCATTTTTCTATTGCGAATATAAACGCTAACAGAACATTCGTAATGGGTATCGTATCTTTAAACAATTCATCTGATACGCGGTGAAATCATTCTTTACCTGAGATTATTTTGACGGTTGACGATGATGATGAAAATAAATAACTAAGAGAATTGTTATGAAATGGTTATAAAATTGTTGGACTTTCCTCCCGACAGGCATCTTAGTATCCACTCATTAGAGTGAAGAAAACACGAAGATTATGCTTCGTGTTTTCTTTTCTGTCTCTTCTTTCATCAGAACAATCAATTAAATAACTATTTATTGATATGTTTATTATCAAACACAGATGCAACTCTTCGTCATTCAGTAATACCCACCTGTAAGTTTTTACTGTTATTTGTACGGATTCGTTTCCATATTGAACCAACCTAGGATATACAATTATGGAATTACCATTTTTCAAGAGTCGCTATTCACATGCAGACTATTCTGAATTTATTGTTATACGGAGAGAAAATATACAAAAAGATTAGTATCCTATTTGTTGTTTGTGATTAGAGCATGGCCGTTCCGTATAACGTTATGGCTGGTCTGAGAGCCATGATGTACGAGCTTTATTGCTCTAACAATGAAATATAAGGAAAACACGAGAGGTCCAGTTCGCGAAGATTTACATCTATGCTTATGAGTAAAAACAGAACATCACTTTGCAACTATGAGTGCGAAACTAAATTTAGATATGCATTAACATGAAGACGTTTAAAATGAATTATGTCGATGCAATATTGGCTTCACTCTTAAAGTTGGCGTTGTTCAGGTCAGGGTTGAATCGATTGTTGTTCCATACATAACCCGTATTGTCATATTATATCATGGACATGACCATCGGAGCATAAGTAGTAAAGATTAGAACACGCCTGATCATGCAATGCTTTAATGGCACAGATATGAAGTAATACTAATGGAATATTTAGCGAAACATAATCTCAATTTACTAACATTTCATAAAGATATACTCAAATAAGTATACTATCAATCCACGGACATCTAATTCAATTGTCCATTGTCACGCATCAAATTATCACTGTTTCACACAATCGTTAGAAGGCGTACGGTTCTCCATAACGGCCGTGTGAATTCCCATACAATTGGTATAATTTGTACTTGTCATTAGCGCTATGTTAGTTTTTCATTTGATACTTTAAATTGGAGGAAGTTGCGCGGTACTGCGTCTCATATTTCCGAAAACTCGGCATGAAGTCTAAACAAGTAACTGAATACCTAGTTTTATTTGATGTGCTTGGTATCAGCTAGTACCAGGCCCGCCAGTCTCGACTTAAACAACCGGGGAGGAAGCCGATACCGGCGTGTGGCGTCTGGCTCGCGTCCACCTTAAATCCGCATTGTTATGGTTTTGCGACCGAATTTGGTTGTTTTGCGATCGCTATCTATGTTGAAACTGAAGAGTAAGAAGATTATTCGTATACCTTGGTTCGTTTACCCCTTGAAGAAACTGTTCGAGTCATGCTTGTCTGTACGCGTGGGTTTATGTCTTCAGACAGTGAGCATGCTTACTGTCAGGAATTCCCCAGAATCAGAAATCAGAATCTCTGACGTCAATCATCGTGTTCGTGCCCCTCCAATGTTTGCATGTAGTAACTACCTCAATTATTTTTTTGTCGTCCAATTGTAAGTTAAATGCTTCATCGTTCTTTGTTTTGTTTTTATCATTCATTACCAATTTACAAGTCTCTTGTAAATTCTAGAGAGTTTTAGCATCTGTATCTACTCAGGAATTGTAAGAGCATGTCATATTTTTTCCACAGAAATCTATAAACTGAGTATTTATAAATAAGTTACGTAAGATTGCAATTAAGTAGAAACCCGATTTGAATATTTTATAATGGTAGATAATTACGGTAGGTAGGCACCTATTTAGTCCTTAACAGATATAGATATTGATCGTGTCTGTATTTGACTAGTTTATACAATTTTAATGACCAAAATCAACTAATTTAAGATGAAATTCTTTGAACATGCAAGAATATCTACAAGTGGAAAGAGGAAACCATAGTCACCAACAATGTTGGATACATTTGAATATGTAATTAGTACATTTATTCAATATCACGTGAAATGAATGAGTAACGTCTACAAATACATTCTTGGAAACTACGGTCGCGTAATTTAAGGGGTAAATATTTTACAACGATCGAACTTCCACCTAATGACAATGACGTTAAAGTAAACTTTGACTAAGACGTTGAACCAGCATTCGTTTTGGCTTTGGACGAATTTGGTGTTCCGTGTCAGCCACCCAGAATAAGAAGTTGCCGTAATTTGAATTTTATCATAAAGTGTCAAGGAGTGATTTGATTTGTGTTGTATTTTCACGTAGAGATGATGTAAGAGATAGTGGCGCCGTCACCTTGGCGGAATACCAAGATGTCTGTCCGTCTGTATACGTAAACGATGTTATTTAGTATTCTGGAGTCTGTCTGCAATGTAGGATGTACAAATATACCTGGTAGTTGAGGCAGATGAGTTCTTTTTTGCCGATGATGTCTCGTGACGCCTAGTCATCAACTAAAAAAGCTAGACTACTCGGTTTTTTGTCTAGAATAAAAAACATGAATTTTACAATTTAATCATTTTCAAGTAAATATTCGTTATAATGTAACATGATGTATAAAAGTACAGGGAGCCACAAAAACATGAACACTACAATAGTTAACACACAGGGAAAAAATGCAACCGATTTCAAATGCATCTCTTGTCACCAAAAAATATTCTTAAAATTATAAAACGATAGACGATAGAAACGCTTATTATTTTCCAAAAATTATAATCCGCTGTAAAATTAAATAAATCAATGTCTCCGCACTGACACTGAAATAGAGGGTACACTTAAAGTCGTGTTATTCAAATAACCCATAAAATAAGTCTATAGCGCGCAATTTACTACAAGACAATATGTGCCTGAGTGTACCATTGTGATTTAATGCTATTTACATGAACTATAGTGTAATTGAGGGTTATATTCAATCTTAGCCAGGTGTGTAATAGGCAGTCAAGGTTTTTTAATGAATAGACCAAGCTGATGGCGTCCTTACACAATATGGTCGGACCGCTGGTACATAGTTATTGAACGTGGTCGATACATACTCACTAAATACATAATTGATCGTATATTCAATGAGGGATATCGAGAGACCGCTAAATTGAACGGTCTTGGGATAATTCTATATTAGTTACCACTTTGTTTACGGATTTGTGACCAGAGTCAGATGTCAAATGTCTGATTTGACTTTTACTCATAAAACATGGATGTTATGGAAAAACCAAACACTTGGAAGATTCCTCAGAATTCTGTCTAACAATATTCTTATTGAAAGATATTTTTTACAATTACTGGGAAATCTTCTGATTGCATTCTTGGGCGAATGAAATAAAATGGTCAACTAACTGATCAGTCGGACACACTGCATTTTATAATATACTCGTACACCATTAGATCAAAAAAGTGATAGTCCTACGAATTGAAACACATACGAAGAGGTACAATGGATGTGTTGGAATCAATCAAACATGAGTAGAAGATCGATGACGATAGATAATACCTACTTTGGCTTTCGTTGAACCTAACTAACCAACCAACTTAACGTTTTATAAATCGTTTATTTTTTTAAAGACATCGAGCAGCCAAAATTGACAATATTTATTCAATTTTTTAATAATAAACTACAGTACGGAAGAAGGATGTCACGAACACATTCAAGTGCCATCAACGGAATCATTGCAACTAATTTGTACTTTGATAACATACTCGTACTACAAACTTCTAAAATACAATTTATTACGCTATTGTTATATAACAATACTTCGTCAACGAATCGAGGTTATCACGAACGCAATCTTTGCTTAACGATAAAAATATTGGAAAGGAAGGAACAGATTTGTTGAATAATCTGAGAAAATTTCTCAATTTTTGTGATTACGGTGCCATTTCCTTCGGAAAACGCCATGTTGACCAGATCTGAAGATTGGTTTACTGTTTATTAGATAAGCATTGAGTGCATAAATCTCGTTTTCAAAGAGATGGCAATTCTCAGTTGGAATTAGGTATTTAGTCCAATTTATCCACGCAATCACTCATAATAACAATCTGTCATCCATCAATCAGCAGATTCAAAGCATAATCAACTCTCCGAACAAATAAATTCCAAAAATAGATTCAGTGACACGAAAAATTCAAGATCAACCGACCGGTTAATGGTAGCACATCATCCTAAACAAGTCGGGGAGCTTTCTAAGCAAACAAGTCGCCTAAAGGCCTCAGTCGCCGTGAACTTGGTACAGTCCTGTCAGGCACTTGATACTTTTCGCATCAGCGGTAATAAGCCAGTCACGAGCTTGTGGGTCGACGCACTAGTAACGGTACATCTACACGTAAATATTGTCCATATATATGTTTACGAGAAAGCAGATGCACCAGCACTGCAGACGGCAATTAAAGTAATTACTTATGTGCAAGTGACAGTTTCTCTTCTGCTTATCGAAACATGTCACTGGATCTACGTTGATCTTGGATTCTGAATTTGCTCTCAAGGCAATGAAAACGACAAACGGATATGACAAAAAAAGAATAAAATATTTGTGCGAATACCTTTTCAACGAATTCTGACTGAAATGTTCCCTTTGCAAACATAAACAAAGCTGAAGACTACTACTAAATCTATTACTTCGAATCCGCCCAATAACTTCAATTTGAATGACAAGACATCGTATATTTGCCGGTAGGTACAGCAGAATTGTTTACACATAAAAATAATCGGAGTGAGTTTATTGTACTAACTACATCTCCGGCATAAACTAGCGTGAAAGCAGTACGAGCATAAACCGATCTAACTGGCACAATAAACAATTAGCCAATCAGAGAAACAATATGGAGATTGGATAACAACAAGCAACAGCCCATGACTCAGTCAGGGGGAGTACAACAAATGTTAGTTTATAAACTTGGAATGACTGTGAAATATATCGCATAGTCGAATCATGTGATTTGACAGCGGTTATGCAGAATGCGTCATACAAGGATAAATGTTCCTTTGTGAATTAAGGGGAAACTAAAAATATGGCTGCAGTGCCTAACTTTGACCAACGAATGAGGAAACCTGAGCTGATTTAGGAATTGACTTATCAAATATGGCGTTTTTACTTGAAACTATACATACGAGTACGCATTTATTGGAATTTCACGCGTGTATCCTAGAACTTTAGGAAGCGAGCATTATTTTCAACGCAAGACCAGGGTATTTATGTATTTATTTATTAAAACTTTATGCACAAGTAAAAAAAAAACTGTACAAAGGCGGACTAATGCCTTGGGCATTTTCTACCAGTCGTAGTACCTTAGGGTGATGCAGAGACAATACACAGTAGGTGCAATAACAGAAAAAAAGTCTAGAAAATAATTATAACAAAAAAATATAAGAATAAATACATATATACATACATATAACAAAATATATAGAAAAACTACCAAAACTTAGTTCTGAGATGAATCTGCCAACTTCTTGCGTATATGTGAACCGACTGGTCACCGTCCTGATACTCTGAGGGAGCGCATTCCAAAGAAAGACCGCCTGGACAAAGAAAGAAGATTTTATAAAACCAGAGCGGTAAGAAGGACATCGTAGAAGACAGTTATTAGCGGAACGAAGATTCTTGCCTGATTCTTCTTCTTCTTGGTATTCAGTGTAGTTTGGTTTCATGTTTACTACATTTGCTCAGAAGTTTATTACGCTGCATAAACAAAGCGAGCCAAAATCAGTAAAATGATTTCCATTACTTGACTCGTACGCAGACATCCGCCACAGTGAATAGTAACGGAGCAATGAATTTCGTGCGCACACGCAGACCCACAGACAAAGGCAATGTAACGTTAGTAATTCTGCCTATTTCATCATTGCTACTGAAGATCTTAGCATTGGATAAAGCAGGACAAACTGCTTCCACTTTAATCTTGAAATAATCACTTTTATCTTAAACCAAGCACCGGTACAACCTCGTGTTTTGATGGCAATAAATCCGTCGCCGTGATTTACTGCAGTCCAGATTTTTATCTCGTCTAAGACCGACCTCTCAGATAGTAACAATCTCAAGACGAAAACGATGTTATCAGACATCTTAATAACATTCGATAAGTAAAAGTATTGTTATTGTTTGAAATTGTATCATCGAGAAAGCTTGACAGTTTTGTTGGCATAACAAAAACATGTCGTGCGATAGATATTAAACAACGAAATATCTTCACGTGTTGAATTGAGTAAGGAATTGGAAAATACGTAACTTTGCAATAATAATAATGAGCATTCTTAATATTGTTTTAAGAGCGTGGGAATGAGTTCGTGACGTGATCGTCGTGTGATATCAGTGACAAGGAACTGTGACATCTTCGAGCAGGTATTGTGATGTTAAACATGCGTTTAATAAACAGTGTGCTCCAAACGGACTGCGTCCATGGAAATGGTTTGTGACACGAAGAATGGAAGACACCGGCTAAACAATGATACATCGGAAAAACAATGAGAACAATGGTGGAACACTATTTAAATCTTTTGGAAAATGAAGCTTCGATGTGCTACATTCAACGCTATTGACATTTCAAGGTATACTTATAAAATCTTTGCAATAGACGAAATGACTCGAGTAAGGTCGCCGTTCAATATACCGTATTCGCTCGTAAACTGTTGATACACTTTGCAGCAACAAAGTCTATTAGAAACAACCTCAATGACGTAATTGATACCTAACAAGCCCATATTGTGTTAGACAGCCAGCATTGTGTTACACAATATATCTACTTGGAAAAGGCTAAGCAAATTTATCACAACCGTACTCGATCGGCTCAAGGTTGGTACGGAAACTTCGTCTTTGTTAGACTTGTTAACACACAATTTTAAATCGCTCCAAATACCGTAAGATTGAATATAAACACTTTTCAATTAAGTATTGGCACGTGATAAGCGGCTGTTGGCTCTAAACCAAGCACAAGTTTTCTTGAATATTAGTCTGGCATTATAAAACATGTTCTGAATACTAGAGTCTTATTGAATGAATTACAATATTCTAAAGTTAATAAAGCTCTGTCCTAAATATGGACTTCAGTAAGCAGTTTTTAACCCTTATAATAGGTTTAAGTGAATAACACGAGTTTGTAATCAAACTAAAATATGACACAAAACATAAATTATTATCTAAGACACTCGTACCAAGACGCTGTTAGGATTGTCTATGTTGAAAAATAGCATCGATCTCGAAACTTTTCCTATTCGCGTCACAATTCAAAAAAATCACATTCGTATTACAACAGCGTCCCGCAAGGAGCACAACTTGGTCCATTATTTAATCATGAGTACACATTCAAAGTACAATAAATTGCGTAATAATTTAATAAATCACATAAGTTTATTTGATGTTCGATAAGTTTAATTAATTTTGCATAAGAACTGTTCACCGAATAGGAAAAGTTTGGTCACGAAGTGCCGTGTAATTTCAGCATTTACATTTTTCGCACCTAATTCCATTATCTATTCTTGAAGTCCAAGTTACCTTGACAACGCACATGAAACCTAACTTTCTTGTAATAAAACAATACTGTGATATTGAAGTGAATGTTAGTAAGCAAGTGAAGGGTGTTAGAGTTGAACTGAGTGTTCATTTGTTCCCAAGTAGTGGAGACAACATTGAAACGAGTCAATTTGATTTCAATCTTGCCTCTCACGAAGTTACTGTTGAGTCTGCGACCATACAATTATAACATATACCCGAACCATATCTACCTCTACACCCATCTACAGTATAAAATACAAATATACACTACTAACCAAGGCAGGAATTCCAGGGATTCTTGTTTATCCCGCAAACTAGGGAATAAATCAAGCACAAATGTTTAGCAATACTGTACAGTCAAGACTACAAGTTAATATAGTAGTCGAATTACATCAACGTGTTGGTTATTTAGTTCAACAGCTTTGTAATCTTCTTCACAATATTTTAGATTTACAATTTTGGAGAGGATATCACATGCATTAAGTTTGACAAAGGGATTAACAGGGAATTTATTACTTTAATTGCAACTATAACTTGTACTTGCCGTGCGTTAAGCGCACGATCTTTAACATTGAAGTTCTTATCTTTCGAAGTTCAGTAACACTTAGCAAGAAATGTTCTTCGTGTATCTTCATGTGCAATATTAGTTCCATGAGTGTTCACATAAACCGCAAAATTATAGACTCACAACAAGCTCAGCGCAATTGATTTGTTGACAATGTAAATATGTACAATATTCTATGTCAAATAATAAAAGTGTCAAGTTTATGTGAACAGCGTGATTGATTGCATCGTCTTTCGTGCAGTACGTCACTGGGTCATTATTCGTAGGGAGCAGTTTAATAACGTAGATATTATTAATCAGCAAAGTGAGTAGGCAGTAAGAGTGTATCTTTCGTGATGATAACGTACGGTAATTTTATGAGTGGACATACATTTCGACACGATAGACATACAAGACGAGCAACCAATAGAACCAGCAGAGAGCAGAGCGGCTGAACTGTCGGGGAACAGGCCAGCCGCGCGAGTATCGGGTGGTGGTCAGTGTCACTCCAGTGCGTATGTACACACGCATACATACCCTAGTTGGACGTGGCCGATATGTCTGTTCGGGTCGTCGGATATGAGGGCGCGCGTCATCGACTCAGTGGTATTGGCACCACCCTCGTGCTACACGGAGGACAAACATAAACATGTAGACAAACATTGCCCAAATGACGTCACAATGAACGCGACAGATACGACATTTACACCACACGATGCACACTGTTTCCTTGCCTGTTGTAGTAAAAAAGTAGCGCCATCGAGTCACTGCAAACACCTCATTCTACGCGGTGGTGTGCTGGTATATCCTAGCTACCAACTAATTATATAAAAGCTTCATATGCATTGTTAGTTGGTGACTACTTCGTATTGTGTTCAAATTACAGTGTCGTTTATAATAAACTAAAGAAAATACATACTCTATCTCTGTCTCGTCGTAAGCTACATATGACATGAACATATAAAAATCATAATGGCATGCATAAAATGACAAGTACAGAAAGCGTGGATGACTTTATGATAACGGAAATTAACTATTTTGTAAACCTTGTCGGTTGTCGGCTCCGATAGCTGCAATCGTTCGCAGATGGACTTCAAAAATAAATCATGACGGAAACATTGTTAGTTCAAAATAAAATTAAAATCTCACTCAGGCAGCAATTGGTTAGCACGCTCGGTAAGGGAGTCAGGAGAGTTCACTAAGCTTTAGTAGACTGACACGGTCTGGGCCGGGCTGGTTGCGGTGCTACAACTAAGCTGTCATTCCATCACACAAAGAAGTCAAAGAGAGGTGTTATGTTGATGATATACTATAAACCGGCCGACTCCAATGCTTGCCTGAGTGGTGATCGGTAGACTCCAGAATCAGCGTCACAGTACAAGCGCTGCAAAAATAATAACGCTCATGTGTGTGCTTTGATTTCCATTGACAGAAATGGAAATCAAAACGGTCCAACGAGCGCGTCGTAATCAATCTGAGCATACCCCAGCTTGAGAGCTTGCCCGCCCGCCATGAGCCCCTCCTCCCCAAGTAGGGTCACTTGTTCCTCCTCGCGCGACGGGTCCGCCATCTTGTGCACAGACACGCCAACATGGCGTCAAGGTCAGACAAACGTCAATGTCAATGTCACATTACGTACGAGCGTGGAGGATTCGATTTGTGTGCATAAAATCATCTCCATGATACTGCCACGGATAAATTATTGGATTTTGACTGAGATTAGAAAATGTTCATGTATCCTAGCACGAGTACAATCAAAGCAGACAGTAACGTATGCGTGCGATCAATCAACTGCCGACAATAGACGTACAAAAATGTGACATTGACAGTACGACGTCATTATTTCAAACAATATACCGAATCTAAAAGTTTCAATTCATAGTATGCTCGTTGTTTTGGAAGCCCACTTCGTCGTACATATAAAATAATGTAATAAAAATATAAATAATTCAAGACCCACGACCTTCGTTTAAGGAAAATGTTAACTTATAGAATATTGGAAAGTGTTGAACATAAATTAGTATTTGATCTGCTGTTATTGTGCATTAAGTTATTAAAATAAATTAAATAATAATATTTTATGAGACACTGATTTAAAACAAGGGAAAATCAATGAATAATAAACGATGATAAAAATAAATAAGGACGACTGGAACTGATCGTGGAGCTATTTTTTTTCTACAACAGCATGATTTTGTATCGGCTTCATACCTTTGCTATTGTGTTTTCAAGCTGAACTCTATCTAATTGATTAAAACGTATCTATTGACGATATTCCCTTCGTAAACTAGCTTCAGTAACACACAATGACAGTCCATATTGACATAGTATAAAGGATAGCTGCAATATAATGGCATTTGACGTAATTGAACAAACAATAATAGATTACGTTGATAGTAATTAATCGACATTACACATTTTTCGTGAAACATCACGAGGACATCAGCAGTGAGCTAGCTATCTTATCGTTGGATTCTAATACATTGGACGAAGCATCTACAATTACGTTGGTACCTGAACAGATTAGTAATTTAGTGAGTTTGTCTGAAGGCTTGTTTTGGTGTTTGTATTCGTGAGCTCATAAAGTACTGTAGTTGTTTCAACTTACCTCATCAAAGAAAACTTGTGTTTTTCTAAGTATGTGCTTGAGTTCTGTAAGCTCAAGATAATTCCTCTTGAGAGCTTCGGCGTTCTGGTTTACCTCGCGGAGTTCATTCTCCAGCTTTTCGAAGGTAGCCTGGGGGACAATGTTTAATATTACTATATTTGACTATGAAATATCGATTTCTCGTCATTTCTTACTATAACGGGGTAAAGTACTAAGACGCATTTGTATCGGCATAAAATCCCAGAAAAAATTGCCAAATCCATGCTCAAGTGTAAAATCGTCACATAAGTGACAGTCCTGCTCACCTCAAGATCAATCATCTCCCTGGGTTGTGGGGCCTCGGGACACTCGCCCGGGATCTCCAGCATCGGGATCCCATCACGACGGATCTCCTTCTCCAAGTACCGAAGCTTTCGCTCCATCTCGTCGCACCGACGGACCTCATTGACGAACTTGCGTTGGAACGCGTTCACGTCTGGGTTTAACTGTGGATACAAAATTCAGGGTGAAGTATCGTCTTCGATGTATTTTAACGACTAACTTGTACGGAGTCGCGTGATTTCCTAATCGTTAAAACCACCGACACACGTGGTCGACTGGTCGCGTCTACCACCCGCGCGGGATTCGCTTCAGTATAGCTAGAGCCTAAAGCGGGTTGCAGACTGAAAACTGTAGATTAGCTTAGATATTTACTGAGTATTTAGTATAGCTTCGGTTAGCAGCCGCGCCCTGAAATTCATCGTGCAATTTTTCATGACTGTACTATTTTGTCTATTTGAAGGCAGACTCAAGTGATTACTGCTATCTACAGCCAGGCCAATCCAATAGTAATACTTATATCTAATTCCCCTCAAGAACTACTCTCAATAGAATATCGACCCATGCGGGCCGAGCGCCATCTCAGTGAATGTTGTTTGTTAAAGACGATGTGCTTAGTAACTGCCACCTATTATGAGAAAGGTTGTAATGGCCTTTTGTTACCTAATTTTCCATCATACTCTTGTTTCATAAGAATTAATACATGAGGAAGCTCTCTCACAATTCCCACCAGAAAGTAGTCATAATGTGTCTCTTCTCCAACAATTCGGCTTTGTAAAGAGTAATAAAAACACAAGACCATTTTAAGATTGTCGTAACTTGCAGATGCTCAAGAATGAATAGCGAAATCCACGTGTGAGGAAAAAAAGCAATCATTTTAATTATCCGCTGACAATTGTGATTATGATGGCATACTTCGAGTCCTCATGGTCATTCGCTCGCGATTTACTGAATATCGACCATGATAGTGATGACTGATGATGACCTTTGAGGTCATTAGCATCAGATAACTTGACTACGAAGTGTACATTCGACTTATTATTAGTTTATCTCCAAAACACCTGTTTCCGGGACTTCAGTTAGAATTCGTCTTCAACCTAACACGCTAAAGATAGATAAAATGACAATGATGTAATATTACGAGTAATTAACGTAACAATTTCTCTGTAACATAAATAAGATAAACAGTTCAAGATTGATCAAAGGAGTTGTCGGAATGGATACTCATACTTAATCTTGACAAGATCTGTTACGCGGTACGCCAATTAATTTACGCCTACGAAAGTACGAAGCAACGCCCGCCAGTATATAAAAAAAAGTAGTTCCTGTCGCATAGATACCGCATGTAAATCAAATAACTATTAGCAGTCAGGTGACTGCATTTCTCTGTGAAGGCAGAGACAAAGGAACAAACGAATGGTTTTGTTACTGAAAGCATTCATCTTCCTGTGTTGGAGGTCAGCCCGTTGTGGAGAAACAATACCATTTTACTTGAATGAAAAATGTACGATGTTATTTCATGTGAGAATTTCAGATCTCACAATGTATTTGTAACAATGAAGTGATGAAAGAAAATGTTAGTGCTTAAAATATTGTATATTCCAGCTAAATATAAAAGATAAGTAAAGTCTGATACTTCATGGAAAATGCGGATGTTTAGCCGCAGCAGGAAAAATTCCGACCGCAAGATACCGATTCGAAATGTCTCGCCAGATTAATGAATTTGATCTCCAATTTTAGTCGGCCAAGATGTGCCAAGAAGAGGTTCTGAGGTTCATCAAACTACTGGGTCATGCAATTTGTTGGCATTGGCTGGCCAATATGTGAAGTTACGGTGTTCCGCAACGTGGTATTGACGCGGTGGTACAATTGGCGCACGCGCCGTAATGCATGCAAATTGCTGAGCATCACGTACTTTTCAATTGAAAGAGAAACGTAAGTGCAGTAGGTACCATGTCAATCAAATCCTCGGAAGAATAATGGGATACAAAACATATTGAATTCAGATTCATCTTTGTCTAATTTTCCTTCATATCCACAGTTTGTATCCCTGAACATTGAAGGCATCATTGAGGCGGTCCCACAAAAAGGTGGCGAAATGATGTCGTCACCTGGTACGCGACATTGCATGAAAAGAAGACGTGGAAGAATTTGCGAAAGGCCGTTGCCCAGCAGTGAGTGGGATGGTAAATAGATAGTTTTAAAATACAGTTTACAGATCTATAATAATATTGATCTTGGGAGGCAATAAAATAAAAAAAGAGACTGTTCAACAAATATGGCAGATTCGGTACTGCAGCAAAACTAGTTATGATATTAAAATAAAGTGTTTTCTTATGACTTCACCTAATTGTTATTACTTACTTTTTTATTACTTATTACTTTGATGTTTTCATTTGAATACAAAGTGAATTAATTAAAATGTTATTAAAGTACTTTTATGTGTACTATTTATTTTACCTACACTTTAAAACAATGCATTTAATTGTGGTCATATTATGCATTATGAGTGTGATTCATTTCATATGAGCTCATTTAAATTGAAACAAAGGCCACTAGTCCAATGCAATGTTTAGGATAACAAAAATCTATTCCAAGATTTGCCCTAATTTAGCAGGGTGTCTTCTGTATACGTTTCACTGTGTTATGTAGCACACACCCCCTTTCCAATGGCTGCTAAAGAATGCATCTCAGACATTATACTACTAAGTATTAAGCATCTTTTGGTATAGTGACAGTGCAATATTTTCACCAAAACAATACAATAAACTGTACAAGCAGCTATCAAGGAGGCTACTGTTCTTTATTGAGGCCTCCAAAGTTGGATCCTCAAATATTTTATGTTTTTGCTGGCATTACATTAAAAGAAACTAAATTGATATTGATAATTATAAGCTTTCTGCCTCTCATCGAAAGCAGCCATGTTTCCCAGCTGTGGGAACATGATAGGCTGATTATGTAAACTGGCATTTTAGGCAAGACTATAACTGATAAATGATAAGATGGAGACCACATTTAGTTAGGTATTTCTAGGTGTGACCTTATCAACTAAATAATACACTTTATCTGAGATTGTAAAGTAATTAACTTCATCAATCATAATGGCTATACCTAAAACAATCACATTTTTTAAATCAATCACATGACATTTGTAAATCGGAAGTTTTTATGTTGGCACTCATGAAGTCATGACCGATGGAATCAAATATTGTAATGTAAATGTTAGTAAAATGGTAAATGATTGGTATTTTAAAAGTTTTTAAAAATGTATCACTAAAAACGGGATTATCATCATTTATTATTGATTTTTTAGCAAAACTATATGGTTGCTACTATCAATTATCTGCAAGAGCTTATTCTATGTTGGTAAGAGAAGACTTTCTAGTCTCTGGAAAAGGACCCCTGAGTTCTTTCAAATAAAAGCTATACTTCTGCCTGTTAGGGGGGTTCATACTTTTAATTTCTCTAGTTGAAAACTTGACCCAAGTGAGCAAGCTAAAAGCACTTCAACAGGGTGGACCATTCACTTTTGAAGTGTCAGAGGAACAAGTATTTTTCACATTTCCAAAATAGACGATCAAACAGCCATATATAACCCACTTTTAGGGTTCTAGGAGTCTAGGACTCAATAGTTTGGGTTATTAGGCCCTGCTGTCTTCATAGACTATGGAATGATAAGTATACAGTTGAATCTTTGTCAACGATACTCTAGTAAACCATATCACTGTTTATAGAACTCCAATTGAACAGTCAATAATGGTGCATAAAGGAAACAAAAATACATAGCTAGATATTGTAGCAGGATATCATGTGTGCTAGTGATAAAACATTCAGAACAAACTATTCCAGTGGTTATATTTGGGGTTGACAAATGAGTAAGAGAATGTGCATTTACATAAATCGTGTTGGAAAAGCCCAAACACTACTTAATCTGTTCTGTAAGTATTGTAAAAAGTCTGATAAATAAATCAGTATTATCATGAAATCAGGGCACGACACTCGATCAAAGCGAAACGAGGTCAGAGATATCCTACCATGATATACCCAACGAAATAATGCAGGGTTTCACACAATATTTATGTAAAAGGGGCGTTCAACATCATCCACATGGTGGCACTACTCACGTCTCGGAACTGCACAAGTCCCAGCTCCCCGAGCTCAGACACGCATGCATACGCGGCTTCGCTCTGCAGGAAAAGTTGACATAATGTCATTTCTTCACTCCTAAACAACGACCCCATCTTTCACGGTTTTTGCAACACAACACAAAATAAAAATGTAATCAAATCAACTACTGAAAAAGGGTCCGTCGCGGTCTGCGAGCAGACTTTGGCAGCGACGAAACCAAATTACGTGTGGAGTCAAATCAATCGATAAGAATAACTTTCAGTGAACATTAGTCATCGTGCGCAACGCGGACTGGTTTGAGGTTACCAGCCTAAAATTTTGCTTTCCCTTTAACATCTGTCAGTGTCAATGTCAATTTTGTTTCCACTTAAACATTACAAAAAATATTTATATTGGGTGGGCAGAATCCGCAGATTTAACAGAATTATTTTGGCGGCTCAAAAAGGCAAAAATTAAAAAAAAAAAAAAATTAAAGGTGAGGCACCTTTTACTATAAAATATTAAATCTACTTACTAAATATTAAATGTACCTATAAGTGACGTATTCACACACTTTGTAGACTTAAAATCACCACTAGCTGTTGCCCACGGCTTCGCTTGCGTCATGTTCGGTAACTGTCCCACGGGATCATACTAAAGGGGTAAATATTATCCTACATGTTAATCCAGGTTATATCGGCCAAACCGTTTCAGAGGATTTCAATAACAAACAATGTGACACGAGATACAATACAATTCCAATCATACCTATCATGTTAAATCATGTGCCTACGTTCACCAAAATAACCTATCCAAAGGGTTCAACGAACAGACGGCAGACACAGTAGCAAAACCTGTTGTCATCACCCCCAGGGGAGTGATCTGATCGTTGACGAATTAAAAAAAATGGTTCAGTACATCACGAGAAACAGCTTGGCCCCCCAAGCTGTTTCTCGTGATTTACTGAACCATTTTTTTCCCTTTACGCTGTATAGAAGTCGAATCCGCCATCTTTTGGATCTCAAAATAAATGTCATATTCGTAATCAGCACCCCTGATAATCTCGTAATCGACACCCGCCGACAGTCCACCACATTAAATTTAAAATCGTTATTTTTTGTAATACACCCGACTTTTTCACTTTTTTTAGACTTTGTCATCCCATTTCCCCCTTTAGGGGTTGAGTTCTGAAAAAACCTGAAACACAAACATACACTCATTTATCGATAGGAGTACTCCTGTAAAGTTTCAAATAAAACAGTCTAACTAATCTTGTTTCCCCATACAAATTCGACTCCCGTTTCACCCCCTTAAGTTTCGTAAAATCCTTTTTTAGTGCACCCTTAGACCTGAGACGAAACCTACGCGTGCTAAATTTAGAACCTCTAGACCTCTAGATTTGGGCTATGAGTTGATTTTCAGACTTTGTCACCCTATTTCTCCATATTATTAGGAGTTGAATTCTGAAAAAATCTGAAACACAAATCTTTACTCATTTATCGATAGGAGTACTCCTGTTAAGTTTCGAATAAAATAGTCTTACTATCTTATTTCCCTATACAAACTTTGGAGCCCCGCTTCAAACCAATAGGGGGTGAATTTTGTAAAATCCATTATTAGTGCACCCCTATACCACATAAGGAACCTACTTGCCAAATTTGGAATCTATAGACACAGCGGTTTAGGCTGTGCATTGATTTTTAGACTTTGTCACCCCATTCCCCCTCTTAGGGCTTGAATTCTAAAAAAACCTGAAACTTGTTTCTACTCTAGTCTTGCGCATAATAGTTCGCGACGGAGATCGCTCAATTTCGTTCGCCGCTCCTAAACGAACTAGTTCGCTCTTCTAGTTCGTCCGCTCCCACTCCCAGCCCGAATCAGTCAGAGCCGAGGAAGGCCGAAGGCAGATCGTTCGCGCTCGTTTTGATAATGCTCCTGCACGGGCACGCGCGACAAGAATATGAATTGCTGTTTTGATGAAATCATTTTGAACGCCTGTTTTGAACACAATTATATTCTTAATTGTATCTTTAACACTTATTTTTGCCGCGTCAAAACTTTTCGTTCGGACAATACTTGCCGCTAAAAGACCATAGAGTATGTAGTTCCACCCACTGACTGAACGACCGAACAACTGAACGAGACGCGGATTTGCAGTGAGCGAGTTGAGTAACGACTCTAGTTCGGTTGACGCCACCCTTGCTCATTCGGTCACGAACTAACGAACTATGGAGCGGGGAATGACGGAACTAGTTCGCGTAGTTCATCTGTGGGAGCGCTCTTACGAACTAGTTCGTTCGCGAACTACACAAGACTATTCTACTCATTTATCAATAGGAGCACTCCTGTGAAGTTTCGAAGTCCAACTCATCTTGTTTCCCCATATAAACTTTGGAGCCCCGTTTAACCCCGTTAGGGAATGAATTTTGAAAAATTATTTCTTAGTAGACCACATAAGGAACCTACTTGCCAAATTTGGAATCTGTAGACTCAGCGGTTTGGACTGTGCGTTGATATGTGAGTCAGTTAGTTTCTTCTTTTATATATTTAGATATGGAACCAATATTGTAAATATGTCGTTGGGTGCCTTACCTAATAAATAAATCTGCCCCCGTATTCAAAATTGCTTCGATTTGAACTGCGAAATTGCAATTTGTAATACAAAATGGAAAATAATTGAGCCATTTTTCAATCGTCCTAAAACTTCAACTTAAGGAATGTAAGATCTTGTACACTGTGTACACATTATTTATATGTTAGCATAAAAGATATCTGACCCTTGACAAAGCACCCCAAGTAAACATTTTGAAGATGGTCTGGGTATACTTCAAAATGATTTACCTGATTTTAAGGGATAATGTTTATACATGGCATTACTTTTTATTCTTTCTCCCTCTAGGAATATAGATATCTCTTTCACACCATTGATTATATGATATACATTTAAGAAGAACGTGAAATTATAAATACAATTTTGAAAACATTTTGATTTTTTATTTCGTGTAGTTTTGTATTACGGCAAAGTTTTAAATTTTTACGGTGGAGTTATTATTTCTCAATGAAGAAAATTCATGATACAAAACTTACCAATATTTTGTTGACACAATGCCAGGGATTGGAACGTTCTGTGTAAATGCACTGCTAATTAAAATGCTACCAAAATAAAATATGCGATTTTGACAGGAACAGTGGTTGGATCTCTCTTTTACTCTTTCAGTATGCTCGAATATCTACTTCTTTCACCCGTTGTGCGGCCACATGATTTTAAATTTGACTGTGTAGTGTGTAGTAATGAGTGGGAGTAAAAAATTGAGGTTATAGATTTAGCTTGAAACGAAAATAATTTAGCAAATACAGACTATGAATAGACATAAATGTGAATGAAAATCCAGGCGAAATGGTGTGTAAACTTGATTTATAGATCTAAAGATAGATTCCGTGCACAGTTCAGTGGATCATTGCATTTTATTTATATTCCAGGCACTACTTGGCGCTCAATTAGTTATCACACTGATTATGGTATCAGTGATACAGAAGTTAGGGAGTTATTCGTTCGCGAGATGGTTATTATGTTCGCAAAGACTGTTTAGGTATTTATACCCTACTAACAGTGAGTTGAAGAGTTTGGCGGGAGTGCCTAAAGAAACTTCTAAGGGTAAGAAAGGGGGTAAACATGAGTCAAATGGAAAGCCGGAGACGTTCCATGTGCCTCGAAGCCTGGACATCCAGCTGGAGACAGCGCCCGTGACGGCGCTAGACGTGGTACACTTGAGGTTCTACACAGAGTATCTATGGATAGTGGATTTCTCACTGTACACTGCTATAGTGTACATTATGTCTGAGGTATGTGTTAATTTACTTGCCCTAGTAATCTAATACTCTACTAACCACTGGTCTAGTTTCATATTGTATTACTAACTAGTCTCCCAAATGTGTAAACCTGTTTAGAAAATAAACATCATTTATCAAGCGCCATCCCTAAGGCGACCCACTGACCCATCTTAGCTCATTGTGCTGTGCTGGTGCTGGCACTGCGGGGGTGGCGGAGAACCTCAAGGGGAGAAAATACATTGTATTCTATTGTATAGCGGGCTGGTGTCCGCAACTCCACGTCTAAGCGCGTATTTTGCGTGTGGAAGTTTAGTTTAGTTTAACCTTATTGTAATAATAAATATAGTAAATCGCAGGGAGGTATGACAGAGTAAGGAGCTTCACGGACGCTTTTTCCGGGCCCTGCATGGGCCCGATGTAGCCCTGTCAGCGTCCGTAGCCTGGCTACGTTCTGGAGACCTCTTCGGAGAAACCGAAGGTTTTGACTGTGCAATTATGGATTAAGTTATTGTGACGAATAACTACCGGAGATTTATTGTGAAGGACGGCACGGTTGACATATGTCGGGCATGCCACCACCCAGGTGAATCAATCCGTCACATTATCTCCGGGTCTTCTCATTTGGCTAACGGAGAGTACTTGCATAGACACAACCTTGTAGCCAGGATTATCCATCAGCAACTTGCTCTAAAATACAGCCTTGTGGAATCGGAAGTGCCTCAGTTCTCGAAAATGGCAACATCACATTGTACTCGGATCGATCCATCATCACTGATAGGACTATTTTGGCCAATAAGCCTGATATAGTGGTGGTAGATCGATCAGAGCGGCGCGCAATGATTGTTGACATAACGGTCCCGCATGATGAGAACCTCGTGAAAGCCGAGAAAGATAAGCAAATAAAATATGTTGACTTGGCTCGCGGGGTTGTCGACATGTGGGATGTGTACTCAGCGATCATTGTGCCGATAGTCGTATCAGCCCATGGCTTAATTGCTAAGAGCCTGGATGAATACCTGAGGAGGCTCTCGTTAGGCAGCTGGATCAAAGGCTTGATTAAGAAAGCAGTACTCCTGGACACGGCTCGTATTGTTAGGAGGTTTCTCTCTCTGGAGCCCTGACCACCGATAGCTTGGACCCTGTTCCCGATACCGGTGGGCGACAATTTTTTATATTTTTAAATGTTTTTATATTGTTTTTTTTTTTTATAAGAAAAATATTTAAAAATGTAAATAATTTGTATAAAAGTTAAATAATGGAAATATAGTAACATTATTAGGTACTATTTTTCAGCCTTTATGGGGTTCGAAAATTGAAGACTGTGCGATCCGAGTGCTCAAAACCTTTAAATCCAAAATTCGGAACGCTTAGTTGACACTGCTTTTGACCCAAGAGCTGACTTTTACCTTGGCCAGGGGCTAAGCGATGCAATACAACGTAGCAACGCATTACATCCCTTGGTGACATTACCAGTTGACGGTGTTGAGGAGTTTTAGACACCAGTTTTTTTAGTTTTTTGTATTGGTTTACAGGTGTACACATCAGTATTCCCACTGAAGGATGAGTTCAACTTGAGCATGGTGTGGTGTCTCCTTGTTGTGCTGTTCTCATTGTATCCTTTACAACCTGAAGATAAAAAAGTATATTGTCAGAAATCAACTCGCATCTGATGAGTGCAACTAGAACAGCATACATTTTAAACATGTCATGTATCCACAGGATACAAATACGTTTTGGCTTTCTATCAAAACTTTTTGCACTGTTGTCACAAAGACAAATAGAGACAGTTAAGACAAAATAGTATAATATCAATAATTGTTCAAGCAACTAAATTCTTTTCAACAGCAATATTACTTTCAATTCTTAAGACCGCCTCTCCAACAACGTTATGATCTAACCTTAACTCAAACATAGCAAAATCCTCCTAAGCCTGACAAAGCAGTACTTCACAAGTGAGGAGTCAATTGGGGAGCGTTCTACCTGCATTGTAGCGTTCTGCGTGTTCCTGCTGATAGCCATGATGGTCCTCATTGTGAGTGAGAACAACCTGGAAGTGGGAGTGAACCCTGCCTATGACAGCTTCTATGAAAACGCTTCCAAATTCCTGGAGAATCAGGGACTGTCTTCTGTGTAAGTTTTATGATTTTTATTGTGTTACGAGTACATTTGGGCTAGGATACAGTTGCTGTTCAGATTAAGTGAATGCTGCCTCATTTAAAAATTCTATTAAGAGATAAGAGTTTTGGGCATCAGCCAAGTTCAAATTAACACGAGTCCATGTGAAAACACTTAAAATATTTCCTTCTAATAAATTCAATAAAAAAAGTACTTTTTCCCGTTTCTCTTCTAGCCCAAAAGTAGCAATTTGACCACACACAAAATGCTCTAATAGATTTTTGTTTATAATTTTCAGAGGACCAGCTTCAAAACTGATATTAAAATTCTTCTTAGCCGTGTGGGCAGCTATTATTGGTACTCTCTTCACCTTCCCCGGAATGAGAGTCGCCAGGATGCACTGGGACTCACTTAGGTAAGCTCTATTCACGTCACTAAATTACGACATGCTATAATTTGTTGTACTGATGCTTATGGTAAGTGAAAAACCTTGCTTCAAAATTTTTAAAGCGCCTTAGGCGGCCTCATAAAGAGAACTCTTTCTATCTAAAAAATCTACACTGCAATATTATTTTATTAGTAGAACAAAACTGATTAAATATCTTTGATAATACTTTCTGCCCAAACGTACTTAAATGATGGTAAACTTTTCTTCCGTCATTTTGTAAGGCTTATAATTATAATTCTTTTATTCCAGGTACTATGGAGACAACAAAGTGAAAACTTTACTGCTCAACTGTAACTTCGCGATGCCGTTCGTACTAGTGCTGTTGTGGGTGCGCCCCATCACCAGGCACTACCTGACTGCCAGAGTGTTTAGCGGTATGGAGAAGCCACTGTAAGTTGTTAGCATAAATATGAACCATTTCATATCTTAACTAGCAGTACATACACCCGCGTCTTCGTCCGCACAAATTGTGATAGCTCGGCTACATGATATAAATATATAGTTATAGCCTATAGCACCCACGAATAATGTAGCTTTCTGCCAGTGAAAGAATTTCTAGAATGGGTTCATTAGTTCCGGAGATTACCCCTACATACAAACTTACAAACAAATTTTGCCTCTTTATAATATTAGTATACCTAGATATAGATATCTATATCACTACATAGTATAAAACAAAGTCGCTTTCTCTGTCCCTATGTCCCTTTGTATGCTTAAATCTTTGAAACTACGCAACGGATTTTGATGCGGTTTTTTTTAATAGATAGAGTGATTCAAGAGGAAGGTTTATATGTATAACATTGACCCGTGCGAAGCCGGGGCGGGTCGCTAGTTATTATATAAATAAATGTAAAATTCAGAGAATCTATGAGGGGCATAAAGACTGATACAAAACGAGGCAGTAACCACATGATAAATAGAGAAGAATGTAAAACTCACACCCAACGCCTTCCCTGCGCCACTTCCTAATGTTAAAAAATAAAACATTTCTTCTGAAGAAGTGGCAGTCTCTGCCACTTCTTCAACCCCAGCACATCATCCACAGATCAAAGACATCAAAACCGGCCCCTAAACTGATCATATGTCTCCTTTACAGCATGACATCAGACGCCTACGACACCCTTCGCCTGATCCTCGTCGCGAGCACAGTAATCATCCGCTTAGCGCTGATGCCGCGTCAGCTGCAAGCGTACCTCGACATGGCACAGAGACGCATGGACGTGCAGAAGAAAGAAGCTGGCAGGATCACAAACATAGATCTGCAGAAGAAGGTATATAGAAGAGTACACTACTCAGCAATATCCACAGCCCGACTTGACCCCCCTTGACCCTCCTTGACAAAATCAAAGAGAACTTCAGCAGTCCACTGCTAGCTAAAACCTTCTCCAAGAGTGCCTCCAGTATACTATTTCACTTGATCCGGTGCACCTTTTGAATCAGATGTTAGCATCTCTGCGATAATTTATGCTCCCCTTAACCTAAGGGTATACCGAAATATATAATAAGGTTAATGTTTCGGCGGCTTGGCGTTTAGGCCTCTTCTCACAAAAATTAATCACACAACTAATTCACTAAAATTCCGTCCAGGTCGCCTCAGTATTCTACTACCTGTGCGTGGTAGCTCTCCAATACATCTGTCCCATCTTAATGTGCTTGTACATGGCTCTGATGTACAAGACCCTTGGTGGCTACACATGGACCAGCCTGTTCTATGAGACTGAAGCAGTTTGTGCGGTGGAGGAGAAACCGGTCGGAGTGCCCGAAACTGTGGATGGGGATGGTATTGAGCAGTTCCAGCTAGCTTTGGAGAATCTGAAAATGGTATGTTTTTAATATTTTGTTTCTACCTAGACTATCCAAAAAAGGCCGCATTTTGAAGTGTTAGTTGTAATTATTCAGTGAATAATTCACATTACGACTCTTATCTTTCTCCTCGATATCGTTCAGCCAAATCCTAGGTGCACCCAAGTACACCAATCCAAGAAGGAGATTACAAAACGATAATTTGTCAACACAGGTCTTGAAAAAATGGTACAGCAATGAGATTAGCCTTGTTTCATATCATCATCATCTGCCGAGCCTTTTCCCAACAATGGCGGGGTTGGCTTCGAGTCTAACCAGTAATTTACTTAAAGTGACTGCCTAACTGACCTCTAAAATATTGTTATTAGTAACGACTGCCGAAGGTCCACAACCGGCAGTTTAACATGTTCAAAAAATATATTAAATATTATTATGTCCTCCCCAAGGTATTCACAGTGGACGTGTACCGGGGCGTGTTCGGGTTCGCGACGTGGTGGTGCTGCTTCGCCTGGTTCCTGACCACCTCACTAGGCCTTGGTTACCAGACCTACTTCAGAATCTCGTGATACCCCCACACCGCAGCGCTTAGAGTTCTAGTCACAAGTTGAAGTTTGAGTGGGAAAATAAAAGAATTTGTTGTAAAATGTTATGCAAAATAGTTCGTTTGAATTCTAAAATCTTAATTCTGTTTTTAACGTTCTTTAGCTCGCATAAATACGCACATTCAGGTGTAGTAATAAACATTATTCAACATACATCACATTTTTGTTAAAACTAAATATTTTGCATACCATTTTAATTTCATAGATTTCCGCAAAGTAACGCCATATTGCCGATTCCGTAACTTGATTCTTTGTAAGGATAAATACAAATGGTCAATTGTGAAAGCAATATAAATTCAGATTTTTCATACGCTAAGCTGGTTGCTCTTATTTGCCGTAATGTACAAAAAAGTAACGTGCACGAAAAACTACAAATGTAAATCTTTTAGTGTAAAAAAAATACAAATTGGCAGACAAAAATGTGGGTTGTGTAATCGTAAAAATAGACATACCACAATAGAAAACTCCTTGACCCAGAATTGAATGAAAAATAGCTAAAAGATGTAAAGATGGTTGTTACCGTTCAATCATTATGATGTTTTAGTTCTCTATTCATATTTTATAGTTTAGGTGAAGAAAGTGGGATATGTTCTCAAATGTTTGACTCCTATTCCTATGGTTTTTAATCGCCGAACAATAATTGCACTGAATCTAATAATTTGTTATTGCAGATAAAATTGTTGATGAGTTTTTTGAGTATGATGCAATGCAACATCTTATTACATTAATTCAAATGAGTTTTTTTTATGAAATCTCATTCTTAGTCATCATTCAACAGCATTTTTACTATCTCAAAATGTAAATGAACTAAGATTAAAAAAAAAAAATAGAATTTAAGGCGCATGTTGTTTTAGGATTGTTTTATTTATTTCTTTGTATTGTATTGGACTGTTTTATAATAAATGTTGAAAGTTATGTTTGTAAGTTATTCATCATCTTCCTGCCCTTGTCCCATTCTACTTGGGATCGGCGCGACACGTTTTCTACCATTCTCTCCTGTCAGACGTCACAGCATCATTATTTTACTCATTTCCCTCATTTCTCTTTCATATCATTCCTCACACAATACATCCGTATTTTTCTCATGTTTAGTCGAGTCAAAATGGAGATACTTGGTTATGAATCGTAGGTGTTTAAGTTCACTCTAGCGGGAAACATTGGCCCCTGTTTGTAAATTTCCGCTTTTTGACCAGGTCGGAACCGGAAATCCGGAATGTTCCAGTTTGCCGCATAGAAATAATTTGTGACTCAGAAGCTTGCACAATAGAGGGCGGCATTGCAACTTCGTCAATAGAATGCAAAAATAATCATTGGTTTTACTATTTTGCTTAGAAACAATTTACCGATTCATATCTTTGCTATCTGGTTTCTAACAGTTTATTGCAGTGTATTTATTTCGAACTAAAAATTTATGAATTCTGGAAAATATTTGGCTTGTAACACTGATAAAAACGGCCAGTTGCGTGCTAGACCGGCAAAGAATGTTTGTCGATATCGACAACAATGACGGTGACAATTTAATAAACCGTTATTGGAATCTTTTTTCAGGGCACCAATGAGAATCTATTTTTTTCAGTGTTTTGGAAATTCTAATAACTCAATTAGAATATGGTAAATGGCTACGAACATAAAATAATTTAGAAGTAATTGTCACGTATGCCACACGTGATTAAAGATAGCGTTAGAGAATGCACTAATTAATTATTACTGTATGTATCAATATATAAATATGTATAAGTTATGTGTTGTTTTTGCCATGAGAGATCGCTGAGATGAATGACCATACTTTCATTTAGTAAGAAGACAGAATGAGGCGACACAACGGGAATTTTATAATAATAATTTGATTATCTTCATAATTACTACTTTGATGCCTGTCCTAATGTACGGTTTGGATCGGAAATGAAATTCTTGGGCTTTAAAGAAAATGGATGAAAAAACATTTCATGAAGCGGAGATGGGAATGTTGAGGTGGATTTGTGGTGTGACAAGAATAGAAGTAAGGAATTAATATATTATAGGAACTTTGGAAGTTGCGCCAGTTACAGAAAAGTTGAAAGGGAATCGACTGTCTTGATATGGAAATGTGATGAGGAGGGACGAATCGCATATGACTAAAATAATTGAGAATATAAATGTTGATGAATGGAGAGGGAGAGGAAAACCAAGGAAACGATGGATGAATTGTTTGAGAAATTATTTAAAGAAATAGGACTTCATGATAGAGTGACGGTTGATGATAGGACAATGGAAGAAAAAAGGTATTGGGCTGATCCTAAGTAACATGGGACAAAGGCCAGGAAGATGATGATGAGGACTGTAACATTTTTCAAAATACTAAATTAAAAGGAATTGCGACAGGTATTTGAAGAAACTCTTGCTGTCGCTCTACGAGTGCGATTTCGACATTGGTGCGATAAGGGCAACTACAATCCGACAAGTAAAAAGTCATAATTCGAGGTTTGGCTCTCGACTATTTCCTCCTCCAAAATATTGGAAAAAAAGCGTAATATGCTTGTGATAAGTCTGCAACCTATAAAAATCATGCTCAACTGTAAAATATTACATTGTTAAACTATTAGATTGAGCGCTATAAAATGCACCAATCCTTAGCGAAATTGATGTTTGGTCACATTTTAATAATGTGAACTTGTAGGTTCGGAGTATTGGGATCGTTATGTTCTAACTAGAACTTTCATTCTATCCTTGTAACGTGATACCAAATAACAAATATTTCTAAGATGTAAATTAGTTTCCCTTCTATTTAATTTATTTTATAATATTATTTTTGTCTATATACCAAAGAATTAACAGCCATTAAAAACAGGTCAGTAACAGTCTATGATTAGCAATTATGTTGTTTTTGGATGCGAAAGCAAAACAGACACCTAGGTAGTACATCGAATAGTTTAGCTTCTTCTATGTATTTGGAACTTTCTTCAAGGTTGATAGTGTAGTCCAGTCTCAAGCTAGACTGGACTACACTATCACCTTGAAGAAATTTTTGTTTTATTTTGCTTTTGAATATACATTACGTTTACACAAAATTTTTAAAATCAGTAAAAATTATCTGTTGTCGCCATATTTCATCGATATAATAATCAACCACACCCATCTATCTATACCCAACACTAAAACCCATTCCACATGTTCTGAAAAACGCTGCAGATGACAGTTTCTGACCAATGACAGAGAAGCACGTTAGGAGGGAGCGAATCCTATTGGTTGAAGGTAGGAATATTCCAGAACAACCGAGTGACGTCGAGTGACGCATCCCCGCGCTTATAAACTCCTTGGTGAAATTCCAACGCCATATTATTTCGTGAAAAGAAGCCGTCAATCGCGCACGTTTGCTGAGTTACTCAACGAGTTAAGTCAACGACTGAGATAGTTATACATAAAATTAAAAAAGTAAGTAGTTTCGATTTCTTTATTTTATAACTAAACTTAACTTAGTGTGATTGATCAGTAATCTGATCACAGATCGTGTTACTATTTGTGTTCCGTGTTAATTCGGGTTGTCTTGTCGCTATGAGAGATTTTATGCGGCGGGAACTTCCTTCTGCACGCTTCTATTCTGACGTGTGATTTTTCATGTAAAACTTACTGACCTAGCAGTGCTGTAATCGTATTATTTTACAAAGATTATCGTAAGATTCAAGGTTCGGCGCGTCTAAATACGGTTGGTGTCTTTGTTCGTGTCAGAATAGGCAGTAGGCACGTGGTACTCCAGGCAGGTGTTTTATTCCAAGGTGTTCATTGTTCACGGTCTAAGGCATACAATTGATTTGCCGCATGTTGAATCCTCGTTAAATTACCACACCACGTTCTGGAACGTTCCATCCCCGCACCGTATCGATTTTTCGTGTAATGGCCGCCTTTGCTTTTTCCGCCTTGTAACGCCTGGCTGGTACTTTTTGGTATTCTGAAAACCTTTATATCTTAGACCTAGGTACCTACTTTGCTATTAAATTAGATAATAAGCACCTATCAAAATGGCGGCACTTAACCTCTAAATGCGTTTTCTCGATGCCCATTTATGTGTTTCGACATAAGGGCCGTGTCAGCTTAATTTAACACGAATATCTTTTGTTTCAGATGGCAGCAACTAAAGCACCCGCTGTAGGTATCGACTTGGGTACCACTTACTCATGTGTGGGAGTCTTCCAGCATGGTAAGGTGGAGATCATCGCCAACGACCAGGGCAACAGGACCACGCCCTCATATGTCGCGTTCACCGACACCGAGCGTCTCATCGGAGATGCCGCCAAGAACCAGGTGGCGATGAACCCTAACAACACAATTTTCGGTAAGTTTCTAGTCATCGCTGCGACATAGGGACTGCGATAGGTGTACGTATTTACGGTGTAGGCATTTGTTTTTTTTCCGTGTAAAGTTCGCATTCGCATGTGGTCAAAACCAGGAACGCATTCCACTGATAACAACCATATACAAATGAATACCTATTTTACCATAGGAAGCGATAACGTAATCATTCAGTTAGGCAACACGTGAATCGCGGATGACTAGCCCTAGCGAGACCCACGCACGTGTCGCCCGCGGCTATTTACCGGACGATTGATGGCATCCTAGTTACAGGAAATGGGTCGCGCGATCAATACACAGGAGCTAGTTCATTCAACTACATACGACGTCAGTAATGAAACTGGGTCTTCAGTTCAAACTACATTTGAACAAAGAACATCTCAGTTATTAATAATTGAGTTATGCTGAATGTAGGCATTACTGAACCACTAATACAGACTACATAGAAACGACAATAGGCTATTGTAGGCGTAATTCATGAGTCATTGTTTAGACAGCAGCTATGATCATAAATTCACTATTGATGACCAATCTCCCCCTTGTGGGTATAAGAAATAATTTATCATGTTTATTGATAAAAAAATCTAACGAAACAGTTCGTAAATCTTGATGAGTCATCTTAACTCTTGTCTAGGGTAAAGTCGAGAAAGGTCAACTTGTGGAGAGGAAGGTTAGATGTAAACAGATACAATAGGTGAAATACCTTGTAGAATTGATCTTTTTGTATTTATTGCATTTTCATGATGATATCCAATATACTAGACTAGAGTCTCTGAACATATTGAATGATAAAAGTATTCTGAGAAATTATTTCACAAGTCTTAAGGTAAACGTTGAATGGAATAGTATTTTAAACAGTTTTGTTTGCTTGTTACAGATGCCAAACGTCTCATCGGCCGTAAATTCGAAGATGCCACTGTACAAGCCGACATGAAGCACTGGCCCTTCGAGGTAGTCAGTGACGGTGGTAAACCAAAGATCAAGGTCTCGTACAAGGGTGAAGACAAAACGTTCTTCCCTGAAGAAGTTAGCTCAATGGTGCTCACAAAAATGAAGGAAACAGCCGAGGCCTACCTCGGCAAAACAGTGCAGAATGCAGTAATCACGGTTCCAGCGTATTTCAATGACTCACAGAGGCAAGCCACGAAAGATGCAGGTACCATCTCTGGCTTGAACGTTCTCCGTATTATCAATGAACCGACTGCTGCTGCGATTGCGTACGGCCTTGACAAAAAGGGGAGTGGAGAACGTAACGTTTTGATTTTCGATCTCGGCGGCGGTACCTTCGACGTTTCTATCCTGACCATCGAGGATGGTATCTTCGAAGTAAAGTCCACCGCCGGTGACACGCATTTGGGAGGAGAGGACTTCGACAACCGGATGGTAAACCACTTTGTGCAGGAGTTCAAGAGGAAATACAAGAAGGACCTCGCCTCCAACAAGAGGGCCCTTCGGCGATTGCGCACTGCTTGCGAAAGGGCGAAGAGAACTCTCTCCTCATCCACCCAGGCTAGCATTGAAATCGACTCTCTGTTTGAGGGTATTGACTTCTACACCTCCATCACCAGGGCTCGTTTCGAAGAGCTGAACGCTGATTTGTTCAGATCCACCATGGAGCCTGTGGAGAAGTCCCTTCGTGACGCGAAGATGGACAAGTCTCAAATCCACGACATCGTACTTGTCGGTGGTTCTACTCGTATTCCCAAAGTGCAGAAGCTCCTTCAAGACTTCTTTAATGGCAAGGAGCTTAACAAATCCATCAACCCTGACGAGGCCGTAGCTTACGGTGCTGCCGTCCAGGCTGCAATCTTGCACGGTGACAAGTCTGAGGAGGTACAGGATCTGCTGCTGCTCGACGTGACTCCGTTATCGCTCGGTATCGAAACCGCCGGCGGTGTCATGACCACACTCATCAAGCGCAACACTACCATCCCCACCAAGCAAACCCAGACATTCACCACCTACTCGGACAACCAGCCTGGAGTACTGATCCAGGTGTTCGAGGGCGAGCGCGCCATGACCAAGGATAACAACCTTCTCGGAAAGTTCGAGCTGACCGGCATTCCTCCTGCGCCGCGCGGTGTGCCCCAGATCGAAGTCACCTTTGACATTGACGCCAACGGCATTCTTAACGTGTCTGCCGTCGAGAAGTCTACCAACAAGGAGAACAAGATCACCATCACCAATGACAAGGGCCGTCTCTCAAAGGAGGAGATTGAGCGCATGGTCAACGAGGCCGAGAAATACAGGACTGAGGATGAGAAGCAGAAGGAGACCATCCAGGCTAAGAACGCCCTGGAATCATACTGCTTCAACATGAAATCCACCATGGAAGACGAGAAGCTCAAGGACAAAATCTCCGACTCCGACAAACAGACCATCTTGGACAAGTGCAACGACACCATCAAATGGCTGGACTCCAACCAGCTGGCTGACAAGGAAGAATACGAGCACAAGCAGAAAGAACTGGAAGGCATCTGCAACCCTATCATCACCAAAATGTACCAGGGAGCAGGTGGCATGCCCGGCGGTATGCCCGGAGGTATGCCCGGCTTCCCCGGCGGCGCTCCCGGTGCGGGTGGCGCGGCTACCGGTGGCGGTGCCGGACCTACCATCGAGGAGGTCGACTAAACATTCCAACAAATTATACAGCAAGCTTTTACTGATATTGCAGTATTCAACTACAGTACAGTGTCTCCAATAAATGATTGAAACTCACTTCAGTATTTTTAATCTAATTTACCTTAATTTCCATTACACATTAAAATTTACACACACATTACAATATCGCAAGATTGTACTTTTAGTAAACATTCTGATTCAGAATCACGTTGCCTACATCAAAGCAGCGTTTAGTAGGCCAGTAGAGCGATGAGTGATAGCAGGCAGTTTACACCGAATCCAGTACACTACACCAATTATTCCGTCAAGGACTGCCGTTCTCGAGTCCTACGAGTACTCATGATGGACTTCATACAAGTTTCCATTCAGGTGCCAGGTAGGGAACCTAATTAGGTACGTATTTCCGCTAGAGCGTGCGTTGGTGGCGGTCATTGACATACATACAAGTGGGCTGACGTCATTACCCAATCTATGAGAGAGATGAATCTAAAGTAGGTAGGTAGGTTCGCTTTGGCCGTGTACGTTACCCTAGCAGGAAAGTGTCTCCTAGAGTGATATGAGTGGGACGAATAATTAGTGTATGATCTGCTGTATCGTGTAGGCAAAGCGCATCAATTTTTTATGATAAATAATTGATGCGCTTTGCCGTTTTGGAAAAAAACGGAATAAACGATTCCTGCTAGGGTCACGCTCTTCCAGCAGGAAAATTCTCAACGAATGACCGGAGAGAGAAATATTGTGCATGGCTAGAGAGCTTATGTTTGTGTAAAGAAGTGCACCAAAAATATATGTTGTGCGTCTTCAGGTTTCCGAGATACCTATTGCGTTTCCTGCTAGGGTAATGTTTTGCAGAATCGTGTACCTCCAAAACCAAAGTATGTGCGACTGTAGAATAAACATACACGAGTAGCTCTATATTAGTGCGTAATACACAGAGAATAAGATTTAAGAAAATATCTATGATTTTCAAGTAATCGCGGTTTCTTGAAAATCCGAGAAAATATCGTAGCGCCTAAATGAGAAAACGCAGAAGCTCGCTGAAAACTGTATTCGGTCCGCCTTGATGCTTTTAATAAACTCAGACCAACAAAAAAAGGAGAACCTTTTTTTTGTTGGTCTGAGATAATAAACATAAAAAGTTTCAAAAGTACAAATGCATGCGTTATTGAATAATATTGCTAAAAGTCAAAACGATGGTGTCATAACTTTGACGGCAAATTACAAGAAACCGGCTCAACCTAAGATGTGTAGATATAAACCAAAAATTAGTGTATTTAGTCAAAAATATATAGTGAAAATATTCAGGTTTGAATGTTTCGCATTAAGTAAATATAAACAAAAAACGCGTCAACATCGGTTGGTTATCCGACCAAATTCGAATGACCACAAAAAAGCGACGGTTTTGTAGTGACATAATACCGTCACACAATTACCACATACCTCTGAGCAAGTTACCACATACCTTCAAACCAAAATATTACCACTCAACACCGAACCAGTTACCTTACCACGTTAATGACGTTCCGCAAAGAAACAGAGAAGCAAGCATCTTGAAAAAGACGGGTTTATAAAGAAATAGGATGGAAGCACGGGCACAGTACGGCGTCATCACAACACCGCACACGCCGGCCATTTCGCTTCGAAAGAAGCGGTTTTGTAAGCAGAGGCAAGCAGGCAGAGCAAGCTTAACACCAGTTCCCTCGCCATCTTCATTTCACACTCCGGGACTACGCAGATGGACACGCGGCGCTGACGACACACGGCGGAGCAACAGCAGAGCAGACGGTCATCACTCGACGGCGGCGCGCGATGGAAAGGACCGCGCTTCGCGCGCCACTCCTATTTATCCCTTCGCGGCGATTGAGTGCCGCGGCAAAACAGCGCCCCGCGCCCCGCGCGCGGCTCGCCCTGCGGCGCGTCGCTATTGGTCGAGCGTTGGAGAACTGATCGGTTATGCCTAGATGCTATCAAGTTGATGTATATAAAAGTAGAGCTTTTGTAAATAAAATTATTCGTTATTCGTCGTTCATCCCAGTTGGAGTACTGAGTTTTATTATCTACGGTGAATCCCTGCATCTCCTAAATTGGTGACCCCGCGAACAATAAGTACAAGAACACGACCTGGAAGACTAAGCCTGAGCTCCTCGATCATCAAACTCCTGCAAGATCCACTAGAGAAATAGAAGAACACCATCATGTCGAAGACTCCCGACGATTTTTGCGATGCTGAGGGCGCCACAACAGTGAAGAGTGACGTGGCAACAATCTCACTTCCTGCACGTCTACCACCATTTTGGCGCCAAAATCCTCGCCTGTGGTTCGCGCAATTTGAAGCCGCCGTTGCTGCCAGCAAGATAGGTGAAGAGCAGAAATTCAACCTCGTCGTCCCGCTACTCGGCAACAGCGACCTAGAACAAATCGGAGACATAATCTTACATCCACCGGCCACCGGCAAGTACAGCACGCTCAAGGACAGACTCATCTCGACGTACCAAGAGTCAGATCACCGGCAGTTACAGAAGCTACTCAGCGGTCTCGAACTCGGCGACAACAAGCCAAGCCAGCTGCTGCGTAAAATGCGAGATCTCAGTGGCAAGCTACTATCCGATGAGGCGCTGAAGGTTATGTGGCTCAACCAGCTGCCACCACAAGTTCGCGCCGTGCTCTCCGTCAACACCGAGTCGTCGCTCGAAGTGCTCGCCGCGATGGCCGACAAAATGATGGAGCATTTCGAACCCACCACAGTCGCCGCAGTCTCCACAGCAAATCCTCCGTCAACAAGTTCAGCAGTCAATGAGGTGCAGTTAAACGCGATAACAAACCTACAAATCAATATGCTTACGAAACAAATAGAGAAGTTGTCACTGGAAGTCGCCGAACTTCGAAAACATCAACATTCATCGTATCATCGTTCCCGCCAAAACTCAGCACATCGTAGCCGCTCACGCTCACAATCAAGACAGCGTAATGTTAACTCCCGCAAGCCCGGCGACCCCGACTGGCTGTGCCGTTTCCATTACCGATTCGGCAACGAGGCACGGAAATGTGAATCGCCGTGTTCCAGAGAAAAGCGGGAAAACTAGAACGTGCATCGATAGTGGCGGGTGTCGATGTAAACCAAATAAGCCACCGCCTATGTGTGATCGACATCAACAACCGAGAAAAATTTCTTGTCGACACGGGAGCCGACATATCGGTATTAGCCGCTCGAAACCAGAAATACTCAAGACCGGCGGACAATGCAGGCTACAAACTTTACGCAGCCAACGGAACAGAGATTCGTACCTACGGAGAGCGCACACTCGAGCTCAACCTAGGATTACGAAGAAGTTTCAAATGGACTTTCGTCGTCGCCAATGTGAAGACTTCAATACTGGGTGCCGATTTCCTGGTACAGCACAAACTGTTAGTCGACTTGCACCAAAGAAAACTTATCGACCGTGTGACTGAGCTTAGTGTGAACGCCATCAAAATAAACAACAAAGAAGAATCAATCCACATTATCAACCGCGACCACACTCATCACGACCTGCTGAAGAAATATCCAGATGTACTACGACCAATGACACTAAAAACTCCAGCCAAGCATGACGTCACACACCACATCGAGACGACTGGGCCGCCGATCTACTCACGACCGCGCCCTCTACCGCCCGACAAATATAAAGCGGCAAAACTCGAGTTCGAGCGCATGATCGAGATGGGAATATGCAAGCCGTCAAGCAGTCCGTGGGCGAGTCCACTTCACATTGTGAAAAAGAAAGACGGATCACTTCGAGTATGTGGCGATTACAGAAGACTCAATGCCGTCACCGTTCCCGACCGATACCCCATTCCACGAATTCAAGATTTCACATACCAACTTCATGGCAAGACAATATTCTCGAAACTCGATTTGAAAATGGCATATTTCTGGATACCAATCGTAAAACAAGATGCTCAAAAAACAGCAATAATAACTCCATTCGGCCTCTTCGAATTCAACTGCATGACGTTCGGCTTAAGAAACTCCGGTCAAACTTTTCAACGTTTCATGCATGAGGTTCTGCGAGGACTCGACGACAACGTATTCTGTTTCGTCGACGATCTGCTCGTACACTCGAGAAACAAGGAAGAACACCGCCGCCACTTAGAACAAGTACTCGAACGCCTAAATACCTACGGCGTCAGTCTTAACATCGATAAATGCGAGTTTGACAAGAAAACCATCGAGTTCCTCGGATACGAAGTTTCATCAGAAGGAATCAAACCCACTCAAGAACGAATTCAAACCATAGTCGACTATCCCAAACCACAAACAGTGCAAGAACTAAGAAGATTTTTAGGAATGATAAACTTCTACCGTAATTGTTTACCACATCAAGCCGAGTACCAACATGAATTGAACAAATACCTACACAACAGCAAGAAGAACGACAAAACTCCGATACAATGGTCTCAAGTAGCAGAACAAGCCTTTGAAAAATGCCGACAAAGCATACTCGAGGCTACAACTCTGACGCACCCCATTCCTAACGCGCCGCTATGTTTATTTACCGACGCATCGAACACTAGCATCGGCGCCGTTCTTCAACAAAAAGTGGACAACGCGTGGAGACCACTGGCATTCTACTCAAAAACCATGAGTGAGACGCAGCGACGCTACAGCGTGTACGATCGCGAATTATTAGCAATGTACACCGCAGTGCAACACCTACGACGACTGATTGAGGGCAGTGACCTAACAATATTCACCGATCACAAACCACTAACTTACGCCCTGACAAGAACGCCAAGTAGCAGCGACACACCACGACGAGAACGCCAGCTTCACTACATTAGTCAGTTCTGTGCGAAGATTAAGTACATTCACGGTGATAAGAACGAAGCAGCTGACGCCTTATCACGCATCGAAGAAATCGACTTGTCGCACTCCACGATCGACTACAACCAACTCGCTCAAGACCAAGAAAACGATGAAGAACTGAAGATCTGCATGTCGAACCCAAATCTCAAGTTCGCGCCTATCACATTACCCGGAGGTCAACGACCCATCATATGCGAAACATCAACCGGCAACGTTCGTCCATACCTACCAGCGGCTTATCGTGTAGTAGCATTCAAAGCGCAACACGAACTAAGTCACCCTGGTGTGCGAACAACAAGAAGAGTAATGTCTACAAAGTTTTTCTGGCCGAATATGAATAAAGAAGTTGGTTTGTGGGCGAAATCATGCATCGGTTGCCAGCGCGGGAAAGTTCAACGACACGTTATCAGCCCACTCGGCGAGTTTCAAAAATCGTCGCGTTTCGAACACATTCACGTTGACATCGTTGGACCACTGCCGCCCTCTAACGACTACAGATACCTAGTAACAATAATCGACCGCTGCACTAAATGGCCGGAAGCAATCCCTGTGCGTGACGTCACCGCCGACACCGTCGCCAAAGCAATCTACGAGGGATGGATATCACGATTTGGTTGTCCTTTACGAATTACAACGGATCAAGGGCGACAGTTTGAATCGTCATTATTCAACTTACTTATGAAAAAATTCGGCATAACAAGAATACGTACAACTGCCTACCACCCTCAAGCAAATGGTCAAGTTGAACGCTGGCATCGCACATTGAAGTCCGCGCTTATGGCACGAAGCGCCGGTGCGCACTGGAGCGAGGAACTACCGACTGTGTTACTTGGCCTTCGTACCGCCCTACGGGAAGATACTCAACTGAGCCCGGCCCTCATTACCTACGGATCGACACTTAGAATACCGTCAGATTTCTTCGTGCCTTCACAGCCGAAAAATGAAGACGCAGAATTCGTCCGGAAGCTCACAGAAACAATGTCGACGATGTCCCCGAGCAGCAAGTCTCACGCCAATAACAGAAGCACGTTCGTACACAAGGACCTAGCGACGTGTACCCATGTGTTCGTGCGCAATGATACTGTGCGAAGTCCATTGACCCCACCTTACGACGGCCCGTTCAAGGTAATTCAGCGTGACAGCAAGCATTTTACCATACAGATGCCACTTCGAACTACAGTCGTCTCAATAGACAGACTCAAGCCAGCGCACTTACTCAACGAAGGGTTTACATCTACTACAACAGGCGCGACACAGCAAGTACCGCGCACAGAAAACACATCACCGAGCGTCGAGCCGCGTTCGTCGACCCCAAGCGCACCGCACGACTCCTACGTCACTCGATCCGGCCGCGCAGTGAAACCCAACGTACGCTTTGCTTAGGGGGGAGTGATGTAGTGACATAATACCGTCACACAATTACCACATACCTCTGAGCAAGTTACCACATACCTTCAAACCAAAATATTACCACTCAACACCGAACCAGTTACCTTACCACGTTAATGACGTTCCGCAAAGAAACAGAGAAGCAAGCATCTTGAAAAAGACGGGTTTATAAAGAAATAGGATGGAAGCACGGGCACAGTACGGCGTCATCACAACACCGCACACGCCGGCCATTTCGCTTCGAAAGAAGCGGTTTTGTAAGCAGAGGCAAGCAGGCAGAGCAAGCTTAACACCAGTTCCCTCGCCATCTTCATTTCACACTCCGGGACTACGCAGATGGACACGCGGCGCTGACGACACACGGCGGAGCAACAGCAGAGCAGACGGTCATCACTCGACGGCGGCGCGCGATGGAAAGGACCGCGCTTCGCGCGCCACTCCTATTTATCCCTTCGCGGCGATTGAGTGCCGCGGCAAAACAGCGCCCCGCGCCCCGCGCGCGGCTCGCCCTGCGGCGCGTCGCTATTGGTCGAGCGTTGGAGAACTGATCGGTTATGCCTAGATGCTATCAAGTTGATGTATATAAAAGTAGAGCTTTTGTAAATAAAATTATTCGTTATTCGTCGTTCATCCCAGTTGGAGTACTGAGTTTTATTATCTACGGTGAATCCCTGCATCTCCTAAAGTTTCATACATTTCGATGACCTTTACTTTACTGACGAACCGGTTGAAACGTGTTGTGCCTGAGTACACTGAAGTAGAAAAGTGTAATAAAATAAAGTTTTTATTGGATTTTATTCTACTAGCTGGTTCTGTGACTTTGCACATGAGTACATTATTATAAAAATAGCCTAAGTGCTATTCCAAGGTATAAGCTATCTTCTTCATTCCAAATTTCATTAAAATACATTCAGTATATTGTGTGTGAACGAAAGAATATTAGTAGAAAACTCTGTCGGATTACCTCGTTCCAAATGCGAGCCCTCAGAGAGACTCCAAGCATAGCCCGTTCCATAGCTCGCTGAGCGACTTTAATTTATAGACCAGCCGCACCGAGAGTATCCACGTTTCGGCTCCGTAAGCCATAACAGGCAGGACGCACTGATTGAAGACCTTAGTCTTTAGGATTTGTGGAATACGCGACGAGAAGACCCGGCGAAGCTTCCCAAATGCTGATTTCTTCTGTTGGCCTCCCTCTCAAACTTGTTCTTACCAAATTGCAGAGTTTGCCCGCGGTAAACATATTCTCGAACAACCTCCAGAGGACCTCCATTGACAACAATGGGTCCTGGGGTCACTTGTTCGTTGAACATAACCTGGGTTTTGTCCAAGTTCACCCTGAGACCAATGCGTATTGTCATCTGCAAATCTCAAGTGTGAGATGTACTCGCCGTTGATGTTAATGCCCCGTCCTTCCCATTTTAGCGTCTTAAACACATCCTCCAGTGCGTTGGTGAACAATTTCGGGGAAATTACGTCCCCCTGCCTCACCCCCCTACGCAATGGGATATGCTCCGTTTGCTGGTTTTGAGTTTGGACGGCCATTGTGGCGTTTTCATAGAGATTTCTCAACACTTGGATGTATCGCCAGTCGACTTGGCATCGCTACAGAGACTCCAGAACTGATCAGGTCTCGACAGAGTCAAAAGCCTTCTCATAGTCCATAAATGCAAGACACAGCGGCCGATTATACTCTTCGGACTTCTGTATGATCTACCGCACTGTGTGGATGTGGTCTATGGTGCTGTATCGTCTTCGAAACCCGGCCTGCTCCGGTGGCTGGAATTCGTCGAGTCTTCGCGCTAGGCGATTCGTGACGACTCTTGAAAACAGCTTATACACGTGGCTAAGAAGCAAATGCAGCAGAAGAAAATGGGTCGGTAATTCTTTAAAGGTTCTTGTTTCCCTTTTTAAAGAAAAGGACGCGTGGAGAAGGGGCGTGTCCCTTCTCCACGCTTCTGGAGTTCTTCCAGAGAACAGGACCGAGTTGAAAAGCTCCCGAAGCTCTCTTAATACAGGGCTTCCTCCCGCTTTCAGGAGCTCAGGCGTTATCCCATCCTCGCCAGGGGCTTTTCCATTCTTAAGTTGTCTAAGAGCCGCCTCAATTTCGTCTTGGCTGACTTCTGGCAGGTTAAGGTGGCTCTTGAATCCTCATTTTCGGAATCAGGTCGGGATGCTTGCGATGCGTACTACTGGCCGTAGAAGTTTTCGACTTCGAAAAGAATCTCCGGCTTCGAAAGGGCAATATCCCCTCTGGATTTGATCAACTTCGTCAGGTGGCTCCTCCCAAGTGATTGGACGAAAACTTTCGACTCTCGATTTTGCTCAATCGCTTTTTCTAAATAATAATGACTTCACAAGGTACAAATAATTTGATAGAACTATTTGTGTTCTGTGTTGTTCTAATATTTATAGGTAGGTAATTTGATCTGTAATTTGATGCTATAATTAGTTAAAGAGTCAAAATTAAGGGAATAAAAACAATAATTTCCACATCAAAAAGCTTTTTCATTTGATATGGTCACAAGGTGCATTTTATAGATTTTTTAATTAGCCCCCAAAACTAGGTCATGTATTTGCCAACAAACGTTATTTCGCGACTGTACGGACAACAGCTTAGGTTTAATACGTCCAATAAAGATGGTCATCGAAATGTATAAAACCGTCACTTTTTTGGTCATTCGAAATTGGTCGGATAGCCAACAGATGTTTACGTGTTACGTTTTTTGTTTATATTTACTTAATGCGAAACATTCAAAGCTGAATATTTTCACTAAATATTTTTGACTAAATACACTAATTTTTGGTTTACACCTACACATGTTAGATTAAGCCGGTTTATTGTAATTTTCCGTCAAAGATATGACACCATCGTTTTGACTTTTAGCATTATTATTCATTAAAGCATGCATGTGTACTTTTGAAATTTTTTATATTTATTATAAGCGTCAAGACGGACCGAATACAGTTTTCAGCGAGCTTCTGCGTTTTCTCATTTAGGCGCTACGATTACTTTGAAAATCATAAATATTTTCTTAAATCTTATTCTGTATGGATTACGCACTAATATAGAGCTTCTCGTGTATGTTTATTCTACAGTCGCACACACTTTGGTTTGGTAGGTACACGATTCTGCAAAACGTTACCCTAGCAGGAAACGCAATATTTCGGAAACCTGAAGACGCACAAGATATATTTTTGGTGCACTTTTTTACACAAACATAAGCTCTCTAGCCATGCAGAATATTTCTCTCTCCGATCACTCAATACATTTTGTAACTTAATACATTTTGTATTTTTTTTAACCGACTTCAAAAAGAAGGAGGTTCTCAATTCGTCGGAACCTTTTTTTTATGATTATGTACCTACGTTCCCCAATTACTCGAGGATGGCTTTTGTTTTTTTTTTTCAACAATAAACTATAGTATACCTACGCAATAGCCCTGCTGGAATCTGTCGACCGTAATCCGCGCAACGCGCTGTAAAAGGAAAAGTGATCGCGGAGTGTTGTTTATTTTCCAAACGATATTTTCTTTCAGCTCAGAAATGTTTGCTGAATTTGTTGAATAAACTTTACTCTTGAGGTATCGCCATAGAAAACAATCCATGGGGGGAGATCTGGCGATCTTGGTAGCCAAGAGACAATAATAGGCATTGCACTGTAGACGATATAAGTTTAGTAAATAGGTACCTACTATATTAATCAAACCTACAAGCCCCATCCAAGTGTGAATCACGAGATCATTGACTTGTCTGTGTAGTAAAAGCAGCGTCTCATTGATTGCTTTCTTGTTTGTTTAGTTATTAGATATCTCAGCCTAGGTACTGTTGTGGCTCCCCGTGCAGGGCACGCCACTATAATGGCGGTAAGTCCCCTCTTTGAGGAGTGGTTGGAGAGGCGCCACGGCGCCCTCACCTTCCGCCTGACGCAGGTCCTCACCGGACATGGTTGTTTCGGGAGGTTCCTGCACCTAATCGGGCGGGAGGAAACGCCCGGGTGTCACCACTGCGAGGATCGACCGGAGGACACGGTGGAGCACACTGTGCAGGTCTGCTCCGCTTGGGCGGAGCAACGCCGTGTCCTCGTAGCGGCGATCGGCGGCGGCGACCTCTCGCGTCCGGCCCTGGTTCAATCCATGGTCCGGAGCGAGACGGAATGGGACGCCGTCACCTCCTTCTGCGAAGCAGTCATGCTAGCGAAGGAGGTGGCGGGACGTGAGAGGGAGAGAACCTCACGTCCCAGCCGCCGCGGGAGACGCACCGGGCGTCGGGGGCCACGTGGTGGCCCCCGACGCCCTGTGGAAGGTGAGCTATGGGCTAGCTCGCCGTCCGTCCGTCTTATGACGACAGGCCGTGTCGACGGCGCGTTCGTGTTCCACGCGCGCCTCAAAGAGAGTCAGCAAACAGGAAGGGGTCCGTAAGGGCCGACGCCTGCCAGGGTTGCGGGACTGTTCGAAAGAGATACCGCGGCCCTGGAACACAAAGGGCAAAGGAAGGAACATGGATGGGTTTTAGTCAGTAGAAGTCTGACACTCCCTCCTGCTCAGCCCAGAGCGGAAGGGGTTATTTGATGATTTCCCATCGGTAAAAAAAAAAAAAAAGGTACTGTTGTGGCTGCTACTACGGAACCTTTGTGCAAGGTATGTAAAACTTACATACTATGTTTAGTCTAGCTAGTATATGTATTAATCGGTATGCGATACGCAAGTGTTACCGTTTTATCTCTGTCAAGATAATTCTGGAGTGGCTATTTCGGTCGATTTATTTCGTCCACGAAAATGCTCGACATCATCATAGCTCTGTTAGTTATTTCTAATAAAGGCTGTCCGGTGGCAGAGTTAGGATTTAAATTTCGGACTGTGCACATACCATAGAGCGATTTGTCATTCGTGAGGGTTACAGTGGACTGGTAAACAACGTGCGTTCGCAATCGAAGCGTTTTTCAAGGCAAATGATTCTTGTGTTGCTGCTCGTCGTACGCCACGGCCCACGCCACATACTGCTAGAGACACCATGGCTTTGTTGCGAGTTTTTTTTTCCCAAACAAACAGTTACGCCGAGTCGCCGACAATCGGAGACATCTCTTGACCCACCTATGATGAAGCGCCATTTTGAGGGGGTTTACCAAAGCAGTGTAATGCGTTAGTCTCTGTTAGGTAGTTAATAACGAGGGTTAGGTAGGTATTGATTTTTAATTACTCATGTAGATACCTGTTGGTTTTGTGTAACGTTAGATAAAGCCTAGCACTAGGTCTTCCTTGATGTAACTGTGTTGTTCTAGTTTGTGGTTTAAGGCACTGAAGTCTTATTTATATTATTCTTAATACCTACCTTCCTTTTCAAAATTTCGTAAGTACCTACCTATATCTAGTCGTAAATTATCTACCTAATTAAAAATTTATCTTTGACATCAATTATTTTTATTAAAATGGCGAACCGTTTATAAGGTTGCAATTGTTAATTAGGTACCTACTAACATTAAGTAATCGGATGGACCTTTGAGTAAAACTGCTTGATCTTATCCTATTGAATGTATACCTAAGTTTAGATTACATAGTTTTCCTCATGTTTGTTAGAGAGATTTGATCCATATATTGATTTAATCGATAGGGTCAATCCCCTATCGATTGACGTCATAAAAATACTTTTTGAGTTTTAGTCGATTCCCGATTGTGGCAAGCGAATTGTCGAAAAATCGAAAATGTTTTAATGCAGATTTGTTTCTTTTTAAACAAGGAAAGTAATTAGAGATTGAAAAGTTTCTTCTGAAAGTATTTAGAGTACTTTCCCTCCAGGTGAGGTTGAAAAATTCCTCACGAGTACTTGCGTAAATGTTATTGTTGTAAACAGTAATAAATATTGTCATAAATAGAACAGCAAGGTCGAGAGAATACTCTAGGTTGTCAGAATCGTACCTAATTAAATAGAAATGGGCGTTTGGATAAACAAGTCAGATAGCACAAGTCACACGCCACTCGCCAGTGTGCAATGTCGCCAGTAGGTATTGGGTAAACAGAGGACCAGTACAAGTGAGTACCATATCACACTGACTAACCTACATATTTATATGAGTCTAGTCCTTCAATAATATGAGACTAATATCCGGGCAGAAACCCAGACTGCGGGTCTGCGGGATGCTACTCTGAGATATAAAATTTATTCCCCAATAATGCACTACATTGTATTACTGCCCGACAGGAAAATGCCCGCTGGACTACCTTAACCAAATCAACACTACCCTATGTAGGTATTTAGTACAGGCACTGGAGATCTGTAGGGGAATTAAAAATAATATTATGGATCTTGCTCAGTTGGCAGTGTCAGTGAACACGACCTGCGACCAGGATCAAGGCTATCTTCAATCTATTGGTTAACTTTCTCGAGAGTTACCATCCGAAAGGTAAATTAAAAAAAATAAACTCTTACATTTTGCGATGACGCGAAGTCAAACATTCCGGAATCTATTCCAGCGATTGTAGTTGTTTAAAATTATAATATCAGTGGAATCGTCTGGAAACATATTATTAATAGCATTTCAGAGAACTTTATTTATAACCATCGCATCATTTATAAATAGTGCAGAAAAGCGATATCTTACAAGAGATATTTATGTATCAGAGCTGGCATTCTTAGTTTCAAGCAAGTAGGTAGACTAGATATGTAATAAGCACCTACTTCTATCTATTATCTTGTATTGTATTGTATTGTATAGCGGGCTGGTGTCCGCAACTCCACGTCTAAGCGCGTATTTTGCGTGCGGGTGGGAAATCGATTCGATCCACCCTTACTCCCCGAGAAAGGCCAGCAGCGCTTTAACGAAGCGATTAAGCAAACAATGAAACCAAAGGAGAATGGGGCTCGACGTATAGGCATTTGCCCTAAGGTCCGATAGCCCTAAGATATACATAATTGAAAAGAGCTTTTCAAGGGGAACCTTTGCTACTAACATGACTTTTGGCAATTCTCAGTCCGTTCGGAGTTATTGAGCTAAATAGGTAACCAGTTGGACAACGAAGTTAAGATTTTCTTGGGAACTAATTAAGGTTTTCTGGGTAACCAATAATAATAACTTATAATCCATTGCATAGAGCTTTTCAAGGAGAATCTTTGCCAGTAACACGTCTTTCGCCAATTCGTTGTCGGTTCGGACTTATTGACCTAAATAGGTAACTATTTGAGCACCGAAGTTAAGATTTTCTGGGTGATCAATAGCAATAACATTTAAACAATTGGAGAGAACTTTTTAATGACATATTTGCTACTAACACAACTTTTGCTAATTCGCAGTCCGTTCAGAGTTATTGACTGAATTATCTTACTATTTGGACACCGAAGTTAAGAGTTTCTTGACAACCAATAGCCATAAGACATACATGATTAGATAGAGATTTTTAAGAAGAACCTTTGCCACTTACACGACTTTCGCCAATTCGTATTCCGTTCGGAGTTATTGACCTAAAAAGGTCAGTAGTTGAACACCGAATTTAAGACTTTATTTACAACCAATTAAGAGTTTACGGGAAACTAATAGCCATAAAATATACACTATTGGATAGAGCTTTTCAAAGAGAACTTTTGGTGCTAGCACCACTTTTGCTAATTCGTAGTCTGACCTAAATGACCTAAATGTGTGTCGAATTGGGCACCGAAGTTAAGATTTTCTGAGTAACCAATATCAATAAAAAATACACCATTGGAGAGAGCTTTTCTATGAAAACTTAGGCTCATATTTAAAGCTCTGTAGCTCCTCTCTTACTCTGACTGAATCGAGAGAAGTCGCCATAATACGAAATGTTCATCTTAAAGAGATATATCCATCGGTATATATCTTAACGCTATTGGACGCTAGGGCAATTTAGCCCAATTTCCTTTGTAGGAGTGTAATTCATTTTACGGATTCTAATAAAATAATTAAAAAAAACTCCAAAATCTTTCGAATACACAACACAGTTTGCTGCGTTACGGAATAGGGAATATGCACGTATTTTTTTTTCACTTAAATCAATAATATGCAGTACTATCAACCCAAGAAAATAATTAAAAGTTAATTTCAACTACTGCTTTTCACACAAAAAAAATTAAACTCCTACAATTTTCAAACGTCCATGTTGTAAGTGCTTTATTTAAGCAAACATTGCAATAACAGTATTATAGTAAAATCTTAGTGACACTTTAAGTACTAACAACTAAAAGTGTTTCTTTGACACAAAGCATTTGACGTCACTACCGTAATCGATGCGTTTTGTGTTTGCGTTCCGTTTCACCAAAAACACGCTACATAAAGGATTAAATTGTAAAATAAGTGTTTTATTAGAGAATTAAACAAGTATACCACAAATCCACAATGTTTTATGGTCCAATACATGGCATTTTTAACAAATAAAATAAGTTTTGTATTTATTGCATATACCCTATTGGGTTGCACTGCAGGACACCTCCCTGTTTACAACTGGCTATTCCATATTTATAATGAGTTTTCTCCTCACCATCCCCGCTTTCCAGGTCCATTGGGCTTAATCGGCAGCACTTCGGGCGATTACCTAGCATACACTTAGGTAATTAGTCTATCAAAATGATCACACCAGTGTCTCGTGTGGTCAGCCGGTCACGCTTGCGAGTCGCCTAGTGTCGTTGACCTAACATCGTCCATTATAACATTAAACATAGCGGAAGCCACATATCCCGTTTGTCTCAGATGACTTCTAACGCGTGAAGAGAACCTACTACTATGTGTATGTGTATTATTATTACCTTCATTTATTTTCTTTACATATTGTATACATTTTTAAATATTTTCAGTAACAAAGATTATATAAAAAACATTTAAAAATATAGAAAATAGTAGCCCACCAGCATCGGGAACAGGGTCCGAGATACCGATGGTCAGGGCTCTTGAGTGAGGAACCTCCTAACAATACGCGCCGTGTCCAGAAGTACTGCTTTCTGAATCAAGCCCTTGATCCAACTGCCTAGCGAGAGCTTCCTCAGATGTTCGTCGAGGCTATTGGCTATTAAGCCATTGGCCGACACGACTATCGGCACAATGACTGCTGTACTCACGTCCCACATGTCGACAACCTCGCGAGCCAAATCTAGATATTTGAATTGTTAATCTTTCTCTGCTTTCACGAGGTTCTCGTCATGCGGAACCGTTATATCAACAATCATTGCGCGACGCACCAATCGATCTATCACCACAATGTCAGGCTTATTGGCAACAATAGTCCTGTCAGTGATGATAGGTCGATCCCAATACAACGTGATATTACCATTATCGAGAACTGGGTCGGGCGCAAACTTATAGTATGGCACTTCTGATTCCACAAGGTTGTACTTCAAAGCAAGTTGCTGGTGGATAATCCTGGCAACGAGGTTGTGTCTATGCAAGTACTCTCCGTTAGCCAGACGAGAACACCCAGAAATAATATGTCGGATCGATTCTCCCGGACGGTGGCATGCCCGACATATGTCAACCGTGCCATCCTTCACAATGTATTTCCGGTAGTTATTCGTCATCATAACTTCGTCCATTATTGCACAGACAAAACCTTCGGTTTCCCCAAATAGGTCACCGAAGCGCAGCCAAGATACGGACGCTAAGAAGTCTACATCGGGCCCATGTAGGGCCCGGTAAAAGCGTCCGTTAAGTTCCTTGCCCTGCCATACCTCCTTGCGGTCATTAGTGTCTAATACTCTAGGCTTGCGCCAGTTCTCATTAGCCAGGGAGAGCGGGGTGAGGCCCTTGTCCACTGAGACCACATCTCGGTGCATCCCCACGTCGGCTTCTAGGAAATATTCCCTGAGACTGCATACCTCACGGTTGTGCAGGGTCTTAGCATTTAAGAAGCCACGACCCCCACACTTCCGCGGGATATACAGTCTCATCACCGACGACCGTGGGTGATGCATTCGATTAGCGGTCAGCAGCGCGCGGACCCTCCTATCCAGGGCATCAAGTTCCGTCTGAGTCCATTTGAGTATGCCGAAAGAATACATCAAAACCGGCATGACCCAACCGTTGAAGGCGCGCACCTTGTTTCCGCCTGACAAAAGACTGTTTAGCACCTTAGGCGGCCAAAAAAGCGTTCCCTCAACGATTGCTTCATGTCGGCGGTATTGATACCTAATGCTTCCGACACAAATACTTGTAGGATTCTGTTAAGGAGAGGGATCTAAGGTGTATGGAATCCGAGAGTTGAGTTCCCACGGATTCCATAATCTCCCCTCGCTTTACATGCATGACTGCACATTTGTCCACACCAAATTCCATCCTGATGGCGCTACTGAAGGTTTCTGTTACCTTCAGTAGATCCATCAATTGCAAATTGTTGGGGGCAAAGAGTTTCAGATCATCCATGTAAAGAAGGTGAGATATGACCTGACCACCTCTCCTCAACCTATAGCCTAGACTTGAACCCTCCAGCAGTGTGCTGAGAGGGTTCAAGGCTAGACAAAACCACAATGGACTCAGACTATCACCCTGGAATATTGTGTATTATTATTATTATTGTTTGTAAATAAGAGGTAAACAGACACTGAGAAGTATTACGTTACTTCGAGTACGGAGTAGTACTCATGATTACATTATAATACCGTTCAGTTAGTGATGATGAAAAAACTCAGTAAACGACTACCCAGCGTTGTGAAGTTTCGCTGTTTCGGTGTGAAGTTTCGCAACGTCTGATAAGTTTTCAACGTCGCTTACTAATTAGGTATTGACCGTTCGTGCGAATCGATTTTGAATCGACCTTGTGGCGGTGGCGAAGCGATAGACAATATATTTTATTTCTAGATAAAACCTAGATGTTCTAACCCTGATGTTCAGGGATAGTCCCTTGTTAGTTACTCACTGCGCATGACTAAGGTTTTTAGAAGTCTCTCATTTATTACTGACACAAGCAAGTGGCATTCTAATTGTTTGTATCGTTATCAGCCTCCGAACGTTCTGTTTATCTAATAAGAATAAAACGTATCACTTTATGACTAATGCTACACAATTTCTTTGATTATCTAGCCAATCTGACATTCTATAGTAGTTGAGTGCCTTCCTAGAAGTAAGTACAGTACAGTTTACTTTTACCTACGTTAATTTCATTAATTGAGGTTCATCTTTATTATTCCTGCAGACCAGGCCTTCAAATAAACATTACAAGAATATCTATGATCTACTTTTTAGATAAATTGTATTGGCTAGTTGGTTGGCAAGCTGTAGCGTCCATCAGTTCCTGTAATGAGCAAACAACACGACACACAGGACACGATACCGCATTTACACTATGTTCCATAGATACTATTATAAACCAACGCTACCACGTCTGATACAAGGGCCATCCAGATAAGCTCTGAAGGTGAATCTCACGATATTTTTATACGAATGAGTAATTATAACGAGAATGGTCACGGAAGCAAATTGTTTAATGTTATTTCCGCGTTATGTCAGAACAGACGTCCAGACATGTTTTCTTACTGTGAATCATTTCAAACCGCTAAATAACCAGGCGCATGGGTCGGCCTTCAAGGTGAAGCTTGAAGCGCGTGCTCCACCCTAGGCCAAATCATGAGTCCATATCAGGCGAGTTGCGGCCAAAAGGAAGCCTATTTAGTATAAAAGAAGGTTGTCAAGGTCGGTCTATGGCTGGGTGACTATCCCTACATCGAGACCCCTTCGAGCCACGGAAAGCACTCTACCGTTAGTCCCGGCTGTCGTTGGTAGACCTTTGACAGCCGTTACTGTTGGTCAGAAGCCCAAACGCCCGAAGCTCTGACAACCTGATTTACCAAGGGGTATCTTGATATGGTGGGTTCTGAATGCCAGAGAGGCAGGCGCTTCATATAATAGTACATTATGATATAAGTGCGGTAGGCTGTAATTATCAAAGCGCACGTATGTCATACGACGTTTTATAACATATTTGGGAGGAAATAAATAAAACTGCCTCTGAGACTTCCGGCGGTGTCGAATTAATACATTCCTCATTACTTGACGACATTTTCAAATAAAAACAATACAGCGAAAAGAAAAAGCACGCGGAATAATTTTTACTTGTTCACAAATTAGCGCTGCGCGCTCATCAGCGCTTTTTTTTAAGGCAGTCACAAAAAACAGCCAGTATTACTAATAAAGTAAATTAATATTTTTGTGTTTTTGTTACAGATAAATGGTTGCAATTTATTGTAAAAATTAATTAATTTAAGAATTAAATGTTTATTTATTTTATTTTATCTCCAAAAGTTAATTTTATTCATAAAATGTTGACCACTTTTCTGACATAAAAGCTCTTTGCTAAATATTAAAAAAAATACCGTTCGTTTTAGACGGAGCATCTTGATAAACCGTGCGTTTTACATTACAATAACGCACAAGTCCGTAATGAGAATCGATATTGAAATTGGTGAAATAAGAGACCCTTTACGAGCAAATGTGTTATAAAATACTGTTATATTCAGCTCCATCCATTGAATGGAGCAAGGGTGGCGCACGGCTCTCAAAACGGTGAAGGAAAACATCGTAAGGTAACCGGCATGCCCTAGAACCAAAAATTGAAACAGACGAGAAATAAAAAAATAAAAAATTGTTTATTTTTTACCCAAATAAAGAACATCAAGTTGGTGACTGGAGCCTCCTTTTAAGCAAAGAATAAGCCTGTATTAGGACTCCGCGCGCGCTTTAAAATTTTGCAACGGAACAGAATACTTTACATTTTTACATTATACACGTGTTAGTGTATGGGGATGGGGGTGAGTGTGTGTGTGAAGAGAAATGGGTGAGGTTAACTATGTGTTGTAATAGCGCCTCAGTATCATCATAAGTAAAAGGTTTTATCCTATTTGTTACTATTGTTTTACATTCATGTAGTTGTTTAGTGTATATAGGGTCTATTCATACAACTTTCACTATGGGACCAACCCCAAAATCGCGAAAAAAAAATCTGCTGTTCAGTACATTTAGACGAGTTAATGCGATCATATTGTAGGGAACAGCTGTTTTTTTTCTCGCGATTTCGAGCTTGGTCCCATAGTAAAAGTTGTTCATAATGATGAGTACAATGACCCCTTAAAAGATTTTGTGTATGAATAGATACACCTTATATGTATATCTCCTTGTTTACCCTATTATAAAGATGAGCAGAGCGTTTGTTGTATTGTATAGCAGCGAATTTTGATTTAGTTTGAGGAATTTGAGCAATTATGTCTTTCCGTCTCTTTGATAGTGGGTTTGCACTATAAGGAAGTGTAAATGTTTTTTTTGGACTGTGTAAGAGATGCATAGTTTCCTAACAGAAAGCAGGCCACTCATCTGGTAAACACTTTCAGTTGAGTATCTTTTCTTTTTGAAGTACATTATTTTTATTAGTGCTCGTGCTCGTTCTACGTCTATAAATCTAGTTTCTGCCGCACCGCCCCAAATAGGGATACAGTAAACTATTACTGATTGCACAAGTGCCACATAAACTTCATTAAGGAGATTTTTTTTATTTATATTTGTAGGGAGGACATATCGTAATGATTTAAATATCCATCCTTGTTTCCTAACTCTTCCTGTAACATGCTCAAGATGAGCATACCATGATAATTTTTGGTCAATTATAACGTCCAAGTATTTGGTTTGTGAGACTTTACTAATTGTAGGACACCTACAGTTATATCTACCAACCCGCACTGGGCCCGCGTAGTGGATTATAGAGATAGAGAGAAGGCCGTGTGCCCCAGCCGTGGGACCATATAGGCTGATTATACTTATGCGTTTAATGGAAGCCGGCCCCTACATAATTGGGAAAATGCTAGGCAGGTGATGAATCAGTTCAAACCTGTATGGAGGCTGAAATATTACAAATATACTTCTGCCGTCTAAAAATAACCAGTGTTATTTGTAAACAAAACGACCTTACTAGATAACTATTGATTACGGATATTGAATACGTGCCAATCCGGGCTTAGTCCTCACAAGGGCGTCACGTCGTCATGACTTGTCTGACGTCACAGACTGACGTTGGATGAAGCCAACGTGTTCTGTGGATGAAGCCCTCCGTGGTTCGTTTGTAAGGTTGAAAATAGGCTATTCATTCATTATAGATACTCGTATTATAACAAAGCATTGAATGATGAGTTGATGAATTGATGCCAACACTTTCCCTTCTTTTTATACAAAAATAGCAAACTCCTGAGGATTCCTATATTGTTCATATTGTTAGTGTCCCCATCGTGCTACGGGCCTATTTTAGGGTTTATTGCTAGAAGGCCTCTTATTATTATATACCTAAGTAAATAAGTAAGTATTTATTTTCGAAAAATAAATGCAATGACCTAGAAAAACAATACAACAGGGGGCCGATTGTTTTGGGGTTCCTGGTACCCATTACCCAAACCGAAGTTAATCAGAAAATAAATAAATTAATTATTTATTCATCGTAGTTATGAAGTTTCATTAAAATATACAGCTTATCATTGTTTTGTTATCACTGTCAAGCGGCTAGTATGCATAGGTACAGCTTTTTCTTTAGTTTAGAGTTAAAATAAATAAAACCCCAACATTTCAGTTGACATTTTTATTTTGGCAATGCAAACAGCGACAACACAACATACCCGGCTTCGAATCCACAGTAGTTTGTTATTAGAGCCGCTTTCAATTTGTGCTATTACAAAACAACGGGATACTCGTTAAATGACTACAATTTATTATCACGATTACATAATTTGATCGAATTTCATTGAACTCATCTCTCACTGTCTGCTTTTTATGAAGAACATTGGAAGACGAAAGGAAAATGCCAGAAAATAGAGGCAGTCTTACGACAATCTCTTACCTACTCATTAAAACGATAAATTAAAGTGCATGAAGATTCAACTGCTTACCACAGAAAAATGAGAAGATAATCAGATTCGTTATCCTATCTAATCATAATATTCCGTTTCTATCATAAGAAGAGATGCTATTTATAAGTCTAACATAAAAATAAAAGAAACAGGTTCACCCGGCTATCATGTGGGATTTATAGTTATATAGGAAGTTACCAATCATAATCTGTACTGACGAGGTCTGTTAGGTAGGTGCTGGTGTTCTCAGGCGAATAAAGAAAAAGACGCTAATTTCACAGAGGAATAAAGAAATAGACACTAATTTCACAGAGGAATAAAGAAATAGTCGCTAATTTCACAGAGGAATAAAGAGACAAAAATATCATTGAAAGCAAATATATAGTTCAAATGCCATGGGGGTAGAATGAAATAAACTGAAAACTAAAACGTACAAGGAAGGATGATATGAAGGTACTATTCTCCACCGAGATATTTAGTCCTGCTTACCCTACGTATTAGTAAAACTTAATTATACGGAGGAGATATTTAATGAATTCACATTAGAAGCAGACAGTGCCAGACAACCAATTTCAGCAAGCGAACACTAAATTAACTATTTTTCGAACTATTTATTTACATTACGAGTACAAAATGTTTTGTTACTATGCATCATCAATCAGCAGTCAGCAGTCAGCACACACGTCCGTGTTCCAGTTTCCTGAACTATAAGGCCTGGCCGGAGCCACATCGCAACCACTCCAAACCTATATTACCTTAAATGTACATGTTATAACGTAAAACTCAATAATACAGTTATTCTTCAATCTCACCATCGCCAATTTTAAATGGTAGTATAAAATATAACAACTTTGTCTGACGATACATTTCCTGCATTGTCTATAATGTCTATGCCTCATATTCACCGGCTGATTTTAGAAACTGTATTATTGACTTTTACCATGACATTTATTAAGCCTAATTTCTTGCTAATATTTTCAATAAATAAAAATAAATGCATTGAATTCACTTACAAATCAACCCAACAATCAGGTACATTAGTAAAAGTAGACCATATAAAAATTATTATAGCCGTTGCTGACAGTCAATATTATACTTATAAAACGATATGTTGCTAAAATAATCTGAAAATTCTGTCATTAACAAATCAATTCATTCGTCCCACGTATTATAATAATAATTAACAAATGAATATATTATATTTCGTTTTAACATCAACTTATTGCGTACATTTATCTAAAAATCTAAAGTTCACATTTAACTGATACAAATCATGTAAATGCGCTTATAACAACATTTTGTTATATCTTTACAACTCTATCGGTAACTAGTCTTATACTTTTATTTTTATGGAATATTCGAGGTTCCGTCGTAATATGTCACTTGATTGATATAATAATTACCGATTTAGATCAAGCTTCATGCATTCTAACTAGTCCGCCCATGACCCAATCCTGAACTCCAACGTGATATACCTAACAATACAATAAAACTTACTTCCTCCATCTTTTGAAATTGGATATTGAATCCCAATGTGCGTAATACAATACATACCTAGCTGATAGACAGTGTTCATACTATTCGGAGTCGGTAGCAATCCCCGGTCAAACTTGGCATTCCTAGCGATCAGCGACTTATTGGCGACAAACATACGTCGTCAAGCAACATACCAACGGAACCGGAAACTCCTCTTGATCTAACTATAAGCAATAAGCGTTTACTTACAATATCAACAACTGGGATGTCATCAAGGCTTACGATTATACCTGACGCGGATTTCTTATAGGGGTCATTATCTTCAAGAATAAGTTCTTCAGTAACACTTGATACGTCTCCTATGTTTATACGATTCGATGGTCGTACACTAAACGTCTTAGTGGGTAATACAGTTCAGTCACTCCTTGTGTTGAGGCTCGGAACACCTCTCGGTCTACATCCAGGCGATGGCTGGTGAGCCGTCGGACGACAAGGAGTCCAGGGACCTCCTGGTCGTCTTGCCGTGGGCCTGGTGTCAGTAAAGCGAGGAGCTGGAACATGGCCCATCCACTCCTTGCAACTGTTGTTCCGGGTTCGCGATCAACTGCAATGGATAATTTTGAGAAACAGTTTTGTTAGTTCTTTGTTCAGGGAGAAACGTTCTGTGGTTTTTGGATGTTGAGTTTAGTAGCTTGTTTGATTTGCGCAAGAAGGAACAATAACGAGTGGTCCTTTTGTAAAGGGAATACCATAGTTATTTTAAGTAAGTACACAATTTAAATGTACTTGATAAACATTTAAATCGTGTACCTAATTAAAATAACTAGTATTTTTATTAAAATTTATATATCGATTATAATTGACACAGATCTAGCATGTAGCATTGTGGGTAGACGGTGGGTACGATGCTCTAATATGGTAGCTTGCCTGATTTAACTAAAGGTAGACTAAACGGATATTACGAGCTGTGGAACACTTATGATCTAATTAATTCTATCCATGTTTCTGTCGAATACTTCAGGGATACGAGTATCTATGCAATACGAATGCTAGGCCTGCAAGCATATAGGCCTGCAAGCATATAGGCCAACAATACTTGATAGTTACGTCAATATTTGATACAAAAAGGTTTTAATCAAATTTGGGTCAAGCACAAGGAAAATAATGACTCAGTTTTCGTATATGGGAGCAAAAATGTGAACGTTGTGTAAGTCAAGGGTCTAGCTTTATACGGAGTAGTGGTGTCAACTGTTGTGGTGAATGTGTAATAAATGTCTAACTTCACGAAGAGTGCAGTATTCATTACAGTTTATATTTTCCAAGTAAACCAAAAGTCTTGTAAAGTAATGTAGTCGCATTTAGGCCATAGGAAGAATCACAATCAAAGGACCAAGTGAGGTTGATAAACCGCATTTTGGACAGTCCAGAACATTATTGACTTCCTTCGTGAAACTAGACACATCATCTGACCTTCCGTCGTCGTCTCCACTACTAAGGACAAGAGGAATGATCATACTTCTCTAATTTCACATACAGACGGTAGCAGTCCATCTGTAGAGTTGTTCGGCGACCGTGGCGACGGTGTCGGCGCGTGCTTCGGCACTTCTCGGCCCGCCGCCATCTTGTCGTGCAACTGAGCGAGACGCATGCTCATCTGCCTCCTCTCCTTCTGTTCTCTCTCTCTCTCCCATCGCCTCGCGCTGTAGCTTCGGATAGACGATGAACTGCTCTGCATAGAGGTTAGACTTGGACGTCGCGAACCTGTGCAGAAAGGACAGAATTAGGACTTCTTGTAGATTAGAAGGGGACACGTGATGCGTGCGATCTATGTTTTTTAGTATAACTTTTTTTTTGTGTAATATGAGAAGCGTTTGTTGATTGTTTTCTTTTTTTTAAAGAGTTTTAGAAATGTACAGCAGTGGAAAGTTGTGAAAGCTTATTGTCGCCGTTATCAATTTTGAATGTGATAAAACTTTGGGATTATTTTAATGTAATATTTAAGTTTAACATAATTATACAGTTTACAACATGTACGAACAGATATAGCATAGCAGTTTAGCAATGAACAGAATACCTATCTACATTTAAAACATGGGGAGGCCACACAATCAATACTTAATTACATAATCACATAGTGGTTGTAAATAGTTAAAGTACTTACACTAATTAAGAATGGAGGGACAAAAATCTACATACTCCAATGGAGTTTATAGTATAATTGGATTTGTGTTAATTAAAAAATGGTGTAAGTAGTCTAAATACTTGGAGACTATTTTCAGGGCTCCATCTAAGTACTGAACAAAACTTTCGAAGGGATTACAAAATAACCGAAATACTTTATGTAAAATAACTAGGAAACCCTTTTTTGATGTTCAGTCTTTTGAAAACATTGTGGTAGTACTCATATTATTGTCCAAGAGCTGTCTGAGGATAATAATAAAACAGTCACTTAAGGCAATATAATCAGTGTGTTGTTCAGTCTGTACTTATGTTGGGGTCCACAAAACACATTAGGTGACTGAAAGCGAACGCTTACATGCACAGCCAGTGAGGTGTCGACAGATAAGCGAAGAAGCAGTGCTGCTCCCTAGTCGACGTCGCTTTCCATCATCATTAACGGTTTAAAAATGTCAAAAATGTATGAGGATCCTCATGCATTTTTGCCATTTCTGTTACCAGTAACAATTTTGGAGAGAGAAGTCGCAAGGGGAGCGGGGCCCGTGAAACTGAAGCTTTCGCCCACCTCCGATTGTGCTTGCGAACAGTACTACATGTATGTCAATCGCAGAAATTGTGATCTTTGAGGTCAACTGCAAAGTTAAGCGTGTGAACTGTGGCGTATCCTGAACTGATTGCATGATTCTTGACTCTGCAAAATGTCTCGCTGATTGAGTTTCAAGAAGCTAAAACTTTGAGTTAAAGTGTCTGACGAATTTTGCTAGATAAATAAAAAGTTTCTAGAGAAGTGTGTCTGTGTTCGTTTATTCATTGTTTTAATAGAAAATGGAATTTGTCGAAGCGATCAACTTCCATGCAGCACTGTGTAAAGTGTGAAGCAAATTGAAAATACATACATTTAATTCTGGCACGCAGTGCCATCTTCAACCCATGTTTTTGCATCTTCAGTTTCGTTAGCACATATACAAATAAGGCGTGTGGGAAAGAGATAGACAGAAAGGACCATGGCCATCTTGCTCGCGCCGCCAAAACACTTCATCCTGCGACTGTCGCGCCACGCTTCCATCAAGCCCAGCCAATCACGAGTAAAGCCTCACACACAGTAAGCTGTACTTACGCCAGAAATGTCTCCTACCAAATATGCTGAGAAGAGGGGGCTAGCTAGCTGACTAATGGGAAAAAGATATAACTTTTAATCATGTTTTAAAACAATAGTGACAATTCGGAATCTAAAAAAAATACTATATTTGAGGAGCGAAAGGACCAACTTTTGGATATACTTAATGAAAAAGTTTCTTGGAAGTAAACAAAACCAAAAGAATATGAGGTAGTACCTACCTACATTAATTAATTAAATTGTTGATTTATTTATAATTGTTTTTATATATTAAATAATATAAAGTGATTATTAGAAGTCGTTAATGACATAAGTAAACAGGAAAATACATGGAATTGTTATTGCAATGATTTAACAATGTTAAATGGACTAATTAAAATGGACAAATAAATATAAAAACCTGTTTGAAATGATTGAAATATATTTCTTTAAGTGGAATAAGTATTTATGGATTTTTGTTAATTGATATTTGTAGGCATTTAATAATATTTATCTTTTTTTTTAAATTAGTGTTCGGAGTACTGAATAAAAAGCCAGCTAATAAGCGAAGTCTTGTGAAATCAGAAACCATTTTCGGATGATTTATTTATTTTAATAGAATGCAAAAATCCAGGAATTAGGCAAGTCACAAAAAAATTGAAAGGAGATTAGCATGTAGCTGATAGTTCTGTGCACTACAATATTTCCTGTGCCAATGGCTAGTCTCCGTTGAGATGCTGCCGTGATCGGAAATGGTCAACGGGATTACCTATTAATATTTTGGTTAAGAGGGTTTTCGGGAAATATTCAGCATATTCGGTGGTATAGTGGTGGATCAGTCGCAGACTGGAGTCAGTCCTGGTCGCTAACACCGAGACGCAACATCTAACGGACACGGCCGGCGACGACCTCTCATGCGCCCGCCACCCCTCCCCAATGCTCAGCCTGCTCCGCTCGCTACTGATGCTACTGAGGGAACATGTGGAAACATACGTACACAAAGTTCTGTGATTCAACATCCTTGATGGCGTAAACTGTAATTTGGACTGTGAACAGCACGTCTCGGCAAGGATACAGTTGAGCGGAAAACCACCCAAGGTTTTTCGAACTCTTCGGGGAGGTTTAATAATGAGATCACATCAGATAGCGCTCAAATTTTCACTCGCTGCATTCCCCTCATGTCTTTATCTCTGCTTATTAAAATGTCGAGTCAGTAACAACTAACGGGTCAGGTCCCTTCGGAGCGGAGCAGGCTTGCATTGCGGCTGGGCGCGGGAGGCGCCGGCGGCCGGACACCGAGACGTGCAGATGATGGGACCGCGCCGCATACATTATCCAGATCACCTTTGGCGGCGCACTTAGGCGGGTGCGCGCCGCCGTCCCGCCTTACGGCCTTCAGGTGGCGCGAGATTAGCAAGATGGCCGCGGTGCGCGCCGCACCTGCGCGCGACGCCGACACCGCCACGCCGCCGCGCCGCGACGCGCGCCGCGAGCCCGCGCTCTCCGCCTCCAGCGTGCCGCTCGTGCAGCCCGAGCGGGACGACGCGCGGGACGACGCGCGCGTCGCGCTCAGCGTGCCACCTGCGCCCACAGACACACCATACCAGTGCAACACGACTGACAGCAGTGCACCACAACATACGACTAGCAAATAGCCTTAGACCTGATTTCTAGCACAGCGAAGATGAGCATAGTGTGTGAACAGAGATGTAACTTATCTAAGATACAAGTATCTGAAATACAGAACAAAATACGTATTTTCATCTTGTAACTAGATAACTTTTTTTAAATACCTTTTGTTTGGTATCTTAGTATTTTGTGTATACTATGTTTGCTAAGATACTTTTAGTAATATTTAACTGATTCTATTGTGACATTAATTTTAAATGTCAATGTTGCTGTAGATAAAACTGAACGCGGCAATGAATCTTTAGTCTTTTAGGGCCAAATTGATAGATGGCGAGGCGTGCATACCAACATAAAGACCCTAAATGCTTATACTGCAAAAAAAAAATATTTTTCAAATACAACACCTGTTTCCCAAGTTCTGCTCTTATGGAGCGACTCTTCTCATTTGGAGGCATGATGATGAGGCCTCATCGAAGAAAAAATGAGTGATAAACTGTTTGAAGAACTGGTTTTACTTAAGTCTCAATTGAAATCTTAAAAATATAAAATTATGTTGTGTCACGTTTGCGCGATCAGCCCGTAATACTTTTGTAAAAACACAACATTTTTTTAATGAAAGTTTTTTTTTATACATCGCACCTCCGCCCAAATAATGATACGGCTCAAACAATTTGAAAATTTCTTTTATTGCACCATTTGTTTCAGAAAACTTCAAAATCTTATCTCGAATAGTGTCGTGCTGATGGTTTAAATATTTATCCCTAGATGGCACTAGTGTCATTATAATGTTATGTGAAAGTTAATAACTTTCACATAACATTATAATGACACTATAACTTTAAGTTATGTCATACTAAACATAAACACAGTCTCGTCTCGACTTGCGCCAGGTGGTCGTTTAACGAAAATCGTATAAAGTGTTGTTTGTCGAGTTATGACAGTGTATGTGATTAAGGCTAGGGAAACATCTTATTTTTTTTCAGAATAAAACTGTCACATTTCAAGTTTTTATGCTGTCTTATATAACTAATTGCGAGTTATTTTGAAGTTCAATCGTATTATACAAGATTCTAAAGATGTTTTCCTCTAATATTTATTTCTGTTTAATTTTTTTACAGTTGATTATTGTTAATTCGTTTTATTTAAACAATATTTCGTAAATTATTCGTTTTTTTTTATCCATAAAGTGTCACAACTCATTTTTTTTCAATGCTTCAGGAACCTAATACACCATTTTATATACCTCCAAAAACCATTATAACTTTCCAAAAAACTTATAGCGCTAATTTTGTTATTTTTCGATTTAACATACCGAAATGTGAAAAAAAAAAGTTAGAATAAATTTCAAACGCTTTTTTCTCCAAAGTTAGTTTTTTTGACTTATGACACTATTTGAGCGGAGGTGCGACATGTCAATATATGTATAAAAAAAAACTTTCATTAATTTTTTTTGTGTTTTTACAAAAGTATTTTATCTATAAGAAGTATTCAAAAGATACATATTTTATATCAAGTATTTCAGATACCATTCCAGACGGTTATTTGCATCTGGTATCTGAAACACTTAATTTAAAAGTATTTTTCATTTTGTATTCCAAATACTTTATTTAAAGTATCTTGTACATCACTGTGTGTGAAGTGCAAAATTCGACCAATCAAGGCCTTAATGAAGAAGGTAAAGACAGAGCACAAGTATCATAAATCAATTCAATACTGTCTCTAATGGACGGTGAACGGTAGCTTGTTAGCTCGGTGGACATCAAAGTTAATGTGGTTTGTTTAAGTCTAAAACCTTAGCTTCCCTTTAAAATAGTCTAGCTTCACAAGAGGCTGATTGCTTGCAGTAAGTACTGTACAGACAGAAGTCTGACCTGTGTCATTTAGCGAGTAGAGACAAGGCGGCGTGAGCCTGGCGTCGGCCAGGTGCGTGGGGTGGTAGCGCGCCTTGGTGTACAGGTGTAGCACCATGCACAGCAGGCCGCCGAGCACGAAGATGCCCGACGCCACGCCCAGCAGCGTCGGCATGTCGGCCGTCAGCAGCACCAGGTCTGGAAATATAGGAATTACATGACATGGTTATTTGTGTCCTGTTGCTACGGTATCACAGCTCGTGGTTATATATACCTATACCTAGGGCAACGAAGGACATGGAGATACCTAAACAGTTGATGCTACTAAATGTCGTAAAGATCTCCGACGCATCTTTATTTTTCATTATTGAAATAGATGTAAACACGAGGCAAAATGTATTCTACACTTTAACAATCACAATGGTATACTATGAGGTTTTGTACATAATTATCTTAGTCTTTATATCAGTCGGTTCCGAACGTAATCCTTTCAAGCATCGCCGTTGATGATGCCTTGCGAGGATCCCCAGAGGTCTTCATCAGTGTTGCATTGTCTGCCGTAATTCAATACTTCCAAAGAATATTTCTCAATAATTTTAATATGTATACCCATTATCCCACTACGAAACAAACAACAAACCACTACCTTCGGTGCAGAAGACCCTCGATGTTGGCCTGGTGTGGCTGGTCTGATGGTACCCGGAGTCGCACTGGCAGTACGCGTTGTGGTTAACTTGCACGCAAGATGCGTGCGTGTCGAACGCCTTGCACGTCTCGCGGTAGAAGCACTGCTCACCCAATTTCTTAGCTGGAAGGTGGAAAACAAGGTTTTAGTTTTATGGGATGGTAGGGCTTTTTATTTTTGATTGATGACGTTTTCTGTTAGTTAGTGTTCATGGAATGAAATTAGGTGCAGCAGAAGTTTAATTAGTTCATCTCAAGCATTATTTGTGTCATACATAAATTGAGGGCATTGTCATACTAATGGGGCTGATTAGTATCAGTGTCGGATCTCACTCTTCCCTAAAGTGACTTTTATTAAATCTATACTCATATTCATCACTGGAAACATTGAGTTTGATACTTACTACTTATCGTATTAATAAGCGATCTATTACAAACCTTACTCCATAACTCCTTAAAGCCAAACAAAAACAAATTACCGATATTTTAAAACAACTAAACATCGGCTTTTCCACATCATACTTATACTTGTTCTACTTAGTCTATCACTTGTTCACCCAAGTTTCGAACAACACAACTTTCTCCAAAAGGTATAAAAGGGGACCTTGAGAGCTCCCGAGGTCCCGACTTGAAGGCATAGCAAGCTATTCAACAATTTTGTTTCGGCTGTGTATAATTTTAAGGTTTCAGTTCCAAAGACTCACGTGCCCCTGTAACTACCAAGGTTTATTTGGAAACGTGATGTCAGATGTCAAAGTAGCTTTTGTTATAATTTTCTGATATATGATTCTATTGTGATTATTTATTTATGTACCTAAGGTCGCTGAAACGTCATGCTCAATGTTATTCGTATTTGAATTATATGAGAATTTATAGAGGTACCGCGCATTAATAACGCGAGTTCAAAGATGTTAATTGTATGCTAATACCTAGTGTTTGGTTTGTAACCTCGTAGACGAGGTTTAAAAATTGACCAAAAAACATGTTAAATATAGAAATTGACAGTGACAATGTGAACAGGCCTAATTGGCCACAGTTTTGGAATATTCATTCCACTGGGACTAAGGCTTCCTGTCTGTCAGAGTGGACTGTCATCCACCACGTGGGCCCAGTGCGGGTAGGTGTCATCGTTCATCGAAAAGTGTCGATCGTTTAGTTCTAGGACGTGGTCAGGTTTCTTCACGATGTTATTGACCGAGCGTGTTTTGACACCAGGTGTTATTAGGTGTTTCATTCATTTTCTTGCATCCTACCTGCTACGAAATGTTTCTGATCCTACCGAACTTACCGATCGTCGACCTTTGATCCGAATTGTTTGTGATAAAAGATCCAGATGATCTTTTACAATGATTCGGGCGTTTTTGCATGGTGCTTTCTGGTGATCACTTCGTTATTTACAAATATGGGAACTGGTGCATTCTCAGTATTAAAACAGTATCTTTAAGGTGGATGCGCAAGTGTAGCCCGCGAAATTTAAATTTTGATGAGAGATGATTTGAATGATTATAATTCTGTAACTCCATACGTGTTACTGGCGCGATTCATATTTTCATCAACTTACAACCTGACACTGACCTGCAAATTGCAATAAACTTAAAATTTCGCGGGCTACCCTTACGCTTCCACCTTAACGTCATGATTTTTCGGATATACCTATATACCACATTTAATAGGGGTGCGTGTTTTAGAATGCCAACATTCAGCTTACCTTTAGCACATCCCTGGGCCACGCCAACGGAGACGGGGTGCTTGGGGTCACACTGGCAGGAGGCGGTGGTGGGGTCACAGTACACGTGCATGAGCTTGGGGTTGCAGGAGAACTCGCAGGGCGAGCCGAGGTACATGCCCTTCTCTGGAAACAGAAAAGATGAGTGCTTAGACAAGATTATATGGAAATCGTAGAGGTCCGGTGTTACGGAAATTGTTGATGCATCCATACCAAAGTCACTTTTCTGTAGAGCAACATTGTAAACTCTTTCGGCTTTTGCTACCACTTTTTATCCATTGTTTACTTTACTTAGCTTCGGTGTGAATGCATCTAATGAAACTTTTGGGATTGATTTTCTCTTCAGTAATTAGACAGAATGTGGGAAAGCTTCAAACTGAGACGTGTAAGATTCTCCAAGCTTCTCGTACAATCTTTCTATTGTCATCAAGGAATAGAAATCCAATCAATATCTTGCTAATTGCTTTCCAAACACTTAGCCCTGTTTGCTAGCCATGAATATTGAAGCAATAAGATTGTGTGTGTGCCTCTGTTGGCAACAATGGCCACGTACGACACAAGCAAGATTGAGGCCGACGTTGAAGCTTTGGCTTTGAGGTAGATTTATAGCTATGTTCAATTCGATTCCGGTCATGTCTTTGTCTTGGGATTATTAGTAGTACCAGCCTTTAATGTTCCACTACATGGTGAAGCTGAAGGCCTCGAGGCCTTCAGCTTCGCAATTGTGAGGATCAATTCTCATGCCTTCACTGTTGCTGAGAAGATCTTCTCAGCAACAGTGAAGGCATGAGAATTGATCCTCACAATTGCTCAAGGCGGGATTACAGTCTAAGTAGATGTCCTTGTCCAAGATAAAGTTTTTTTTATAAACCTATGCTTGTGTTGGTAAATATATAGTACCACAGATATAAGAAGTTATTGGTACGTACGCTTTTGGTATTTTAGAAAAATAACACTTTTTTCGACGGAGTCGGTTTTAATGGCTGCGAAAGAGAGGGATCCTGTCGAAACCAGAACTGGATCAATCAAGGAACCTTGAAGAAACTTAACCAGGCAGAATGTTATTTAAAGGTGTTAAAATTACAATATCAAAGAGTTGAAGTTTTCTTGTTACCGACACCCGCAATGCGATAGTGTTGTCAACACAGGGAAGAAGGTTCACGAACAAAAGCAATTATAATTTTATATCATTATCCACATTAACGAAATTAAAAAAGTTTTTAATAGCACTTCGTAAGAGATATTGTCGCTTGAACTTTTTTCAAAGTTTTTCTTCTGTGTTTTTTAAAATGTTTCGTACTTTGAAGATTTAACAAGGTTAGGGTTAGTTCTAAAAGTTTGTGGTTTATTCTGGTGGGAATATAAAAATATGTCTGGCCTATTTACTTATAAATAGCTTGTTTGTCAAGAGGTTATAAAAGTTAATTAATCAACTGTTCGTTCTTCGTTCGTACAAGTCTGCAAATAACCCTTCATAATTTATTCCACTGCTTCGATGGTCTAGTGGTCATAAGCGCTACTGTTAAGCTTGAGGTCGTGGGTGCGAGTCTTACGTCGGGTAAGTTTTTTTTTTCCATCGGGTATTTCTCAGTAGCGGAATGGTGTCTGGATTTGTGCCTCGCCATGCGCCCTATAATTTGGTAATTCAAGATACCTGGAGTATTGTGGGTGTACTAGCACGTCTCTGCCTAACCTTACGTGGAACTCTGGCGTGATGATATATATTAAGTTTCTTAGGTATTTGTTATCTTATGTCAATATGTCACACTGTCACCGCACTCAGTTCTCAGACAATATCGACATGTCTATTGTCTAACATCATTTCTTTAGCATCAATTTCAATTCTGATTCGATGTTCGTCCAGCATTGGTCCTTAGAGACATTCCATTGCAGTAGGAGTTGTATTCACGTTCGATTAGTTATGTGACCTTACTTCTATTTGCAGACGTGCTATGATCTATTTCCGAAGGATTATTGCATCTATGTACCCAGTTTTTTTAATCTTGTCTGAATTTAGATTGTCTTGCTAGTATATTTTTAATCCTCTTGACTAAGCCAGGACTTGGTGAAAACTAACACTATGCGACTCTTGGTTGCTTACTTAAACATTAGTATATGCTTTGTTGGCCTTTCAACTCTCAGCAGAGAGTTGGAAATTTAATGTAAGTAGATAATTAGTCATTCATTTAGATTGCGCCTGGAGTTAGTGAAAACAGATAGTGTGCCTTGGGACGTTGCGATCCGTTGCTGATGGTGCCTAACGTCATAATACTTTCACATATAATTATGTAACTATGTGTTGAAGTACTAGTAGATAACTTCGTTAGAAGCTTCCACACTAGCACTATTCAAATAGCTCACCATCTCTCAAAAGAAGTCTGAAGACCTGTACCGTCGTACAGTTGATGTTGAAACTTAATTGTGAAGATGTCATTTGGCAGCCGAGTCACGCTTGACCTTCCAACGCCCTTGGATAGGACAGATTCGTTCGGAACTTAGGACCAAAAGAGGGCGCTGAATCTTATCTTAAGTTTGAAGGATTGGGATCGGTGGATTTCGTTTTCCGAATGCGAATGCTTCATTAGGGCGTTATATCGTAGTTGTAGGATTAGGGACTGACCACACATATCCACGTGGAACCAGCTTGACCCGATACCATCACCATATTTGCCTGAAACGAGGCGTATCACGACTTTTCGCATTTAATGCATGAATGTAAAGCTGTTTCTGACCGACCGATAGTTGTTGTCAAGTCCCACTGATGGAATCTTCAAAGGTTTTTATATAAAGGAAGAAAATTCCACTTTCTAATAAATCCCTTACCTACCGAAAATTACAACCAACAAACTTTTATAATAAAATTCAAACTAAACATTTCCTCAACAAAAGAACATGTCAAGCAAATAAAACACTTATTATTAGTTATACAATTGCTGAGTTAATTCAACTTAGCTTATGTTATACAAGTAAAGCGGAAATGGCGTGGGAGCGGAAGTAGGCTCCACCGGAAGCGAACTCGACGTTCGATTGAGGACGCCGCCGCCTCGCCTTGGAACTTCTCCATTTGTTCTTTTTTTCTCTCGGGTTTGAAGTTTTGCAACAAATAGGTCGCTTAATGTCACTATGATCGAACTTTCAGTGGGTTCGGACTGGAGTTAATCTGGGACAGATTGGAGGAAGCAAATGTGTGAAGAAGTCAACTCGTGATAAGTCTAAGTATTTAAAACTATATTAAATTGAGTAATCTAAGTAATGATACTATTGAAATGACAGTCAGTATATATGTAGAGCTAGCCTAGGTGCACGACTGCACGGTCCTGAATTGGTGGTTTCCTGTTGAGAGGAAACGGCAAAAAACTCGACAGTTACAACTGAAATCCCGAAACCACTGCTGTTACGTAGGCCTTATGTTAGAATGTCACTTACTACAGGAAAATTACGAGTGGTGTGTTTTAGAGAAGTAAAGAACATAATCAAAATATTTTTATTTCACATAGGCCTAGATGGGCACTTATAAAACGTCGACAAAAAGGTGCACGGTTCGGGTTGGTCGTTTCCTATGGAGAAGAACCGGCAAGAAACTCCATGGTTACTCTTTACAAATCGAATAAAATTCTAATTCTTAATAAAATTGGAGGTGTTGTTACATACAGGATGTAATAGGACACTTCACGAAGCCGTCAACCAAGCATTTTGTACATCGAAGTAAATAACTTTACGCAAAAATTATTGCTGGGAAATGACTTTTTTCTTTAAGGTGAAAAATCGAAGTTTTACGGTAGGACTCAATGTAACGCAATCAAAACATTGTGCGGATGGATGGATTGAATAGTACAGGGGTCGTGGAGGTGTTAAACAAGAAAAAACAAGTACTTATAAAAAAAAAATACTTGTGAAACAGTTGTAACTTTGAGCCCCAATTTCTCCGTAACTAGAAGGTTCCCAGGTCTAGAACAAAAAAAATATCGTAATGACGGAGAGAAGAAGTACGGTCAGCATCAGAAGTAGATTAACACTGCTCAAAGTTTCAAAGCAGTTTTTTTTTTTATATTACTCGTTACTAACAAGGTATTGAAGAGTAAGGAATATTTTAAAGAACAATCTTCTGAAACATTAAAAATAATAGCTGAAGTCCTGTACATCAAATGATTAAAATTCCAAAACGTTAAGCTACTTCTGATGCTGACCGTACCTTTCGGTTTCGTTAATGGTTTGTTACACCCTTTATAAACATTCACAGGGTCTACAACTACGACTTGTTTTTCTGGGAAAATGAACAGGAGCCACTATTCCTATTATTTTGTATGTCATAAAATTCCAATACTGTTGGCAGTTATCTACTGGGTGTTAAATATCTTTCAGCACATCCAGGAACCAATAACTTTTACCTCGAAACATTTTTGGAACAGTTTGTGGTTCGGTACGTTAAATAAAATTTCAATAAATGGTTCAAGAAACCAATATCTGTAGCTCGACATATTGTATCAGCACTTGAAAAATATCGCCTGTTCGCACTTGTATTGTGTGCAATATGGAGGAAGGAATTCTATTTATCTATCTCTTAATATATCTAAAGATATTTTTATAAGCAGAAAGGGTGAGTTTAATCTTTCCAACTCGACCGTAACAGGCGTGTGAGGAAAGGGTGCACGACGTGGGCAGTACTATAGGTACCTCTGAAAATGGTCCCCATCACACTCATTCTTAACATGATACTCCGGAAATTTAATTACTCTGTTTAATTAGTCTGTGAGGGACAGAACAGTCAACATTCAGAGGTTTATACTGAATAAATAAATGATCGTAATTTCGCCAGGTACTGATAGCCTGATGTGATTGAAATCTGGGGGCCTAAAATGGCTGCTTTATCAGAATCATAATACAAATCACGTTAAAATTTGAAAACTCTTAAAATGGACTTATAACCGTAAATATGTTCATAACCATAAAGACCATTTTAAGAATTTTAAATTTTTAAAGTGAATCATATTATGATTCTGATAAAGCTTCCATTATAGGCCCCCCGTAGTCAGTTCTCATGTTTTAGCTAGAATGTTGACCAGTTGACCAAAATATCACAGACATCAAAGAGTGAGGGGCTAATTAAAATAAATACTAATCCCATGGCTTATTCACGGAATAGATATATACTCCGTGCTAACATGATTATTACAGCCAACACGAAAATTCGTCGAAAGTATTCATTATGACCGGGGCGGGAACCTAATTAAACTTTCAATATATCGTTGCTTTTACAACTGAAAATGAACGTCAACGAGAAAATTTAATGGGATATAGACGATCTGGATATAATTTATGTACCCACAGATTTTCTGACTGTATTTGGTTTCCACAGATTCCGAAATTACAGATCATCTCATCATCATCCTCTTGCCACTGTTTTATTTGGGTATTTGAAAGCCAATCCGGTCTTTTTTTAATCCACGAAGCCGCATTGGACCCGCGTAGTGGATTAGGTGGGGCCCACTTTCTCAAAGAGAGAGGACTTCTGTGTCCCACCCAGCTGTGTGACATTAAAGTCTGATTATGGATCTGAAACTTACCTTGTAATGTAACCTTGTAATCTTCGGAACTACTGATAAGATTCCGAAAATTCTTTTACGAATGGAAATCTACATTATCCCCGAGTGTCAAAGGCTATATAAAATATTCCCTTAGGATAATTTCCGACCATAACGCGATCGCAGCCGCGGGCAAAACCTAGTCGCATATAAACAGCGGTCGCCAGCCATATGGTGCGAACAATTTAGCCATTAAGTCCAGTCCATGTATGTATGAATAGGAACGAGACCATATCTGTGTACCAAGGTTCCTACACGCAGGCAAGGCAGACTGTTACATATGAGTCTATAATACAGAAGGTCAGAAGGACCAGATTATGTTACAATATCTGCAATGAACGAGGTCCTTATTGTGAGCACCTTTGTATAATAACAGGCATATCTGTGCAGCAAGAAATTAGTGTACACTAGTACACTAATTTCGCCAGTTTTCTTGCACCTAAGTGCCATACGCCCATACTGCCATGTGATAAAGATTGAACCTCTCCATTATTGCTGTTGACCGTACAAAAATATAAAAAAATACTGAGAAATTCATAACGGACCTAATTCAGCCCAAATACTTTGTCCGACCCTGGAATCGAACTCAAGATAAACATACCGAGGAGGAAGACTGTTAACATGAATACCAGTTCATCAGTTCTATAAGGATACGCCTCAGATTTCAGCGAATGATCATGTTTTACCGATAGTCCCTAAATTCGGTGTGGCTTCCCTAAATCATGGTCTATAAATAGGACTTGACGTACGAATATACGTTGACAGTTTTTATGTAGACGGTCAAGGGTAAAAATTACGCACAAGAATATGGGTCACCTAACCAGTCTATTTTGGGAGGTGCAGAAAAAGCATATTATAACTGGGAACAATCTGAGTATTTTAGCAAATATACGTACAGTGTGAGCACAACTCTGTCCTGAGTAAATAAATACGTTCTGTTTGCTCTTTTCCCTTATCAGCGAGGTTTGTTTGCAAAAGGGACGTAGGCGCAATGCGTAAGGGGCAGTTTTTGCAAATGTAAGGAACGTAAACGAAACAAAAACAGGTCTAAGTCCATACCTATGTAAGCATTGTAAAACGTGGCGTTTTGTAGTATCATCATTCTTCTTAAAATATCTTAATTTATTTGGGGCCGGCGCAGCATGTCCTCATTTTGCCATACTTCTCTAATAGTCACCCCCTTTCGACCCCTATTATCTTTCACACAGTAGATATATCCGTTATTTTTTTTGCAGCAACGATGCATTAAAACTGAGTTAACATGTCGCTCATGCAAACAAAAACGACTTCATCCATAAACACATCAGAATTATAAACTCCCTGCAGTCAAACAAATCTAGTGCCGACAACTAATCTACGATTCGATTTAGCCGCCCCAACAGCTAGGCCAACTATAGCGCTATAGTGGCGCTCGTTGCAAGGTCAGCAGACCGCGAGGTCACCTGTCATACCCGACGCCTGCTGCGGAACTGGAAAGGTTATTAGAACTGATTTCTATCGGCACTTTAATTATAGAAGCTTTTGACGAAACTAAAATACAAAACATGATTGTATCTGTTTTTGTCCTAGCTTAGTACAAACATTAAACGTTAACACAATCACTACTGCTAGATGCGAAAAAAAAACTGCAGCAACTTTTATTTGATATTTACAAAACTATAAACAACGCTTTAAATGTTCTCGTTCAGGAATACCGGAACGACACGGACAAACGTTTTATTTTTAAAAGCAACGCGAAAAACAAAGCGCAATGGTCCGCTTAACTGCGATATTGCTATAAAATTTTATGTAGGCGTTTCGTTCGACTTCAATTGTTGTAGGTACCTACTAAGTACTAACCGTATACTCGGGGACAAATTAAGTTCGTGACGTTATACTGAGTATAGAAAAATGGAACAATGTTGTCGAGAAAAATCGAACATGTAATATGTACCAATAAATTCTTATAAATAAGTGTAGATGTTTTATTTAGTTCAGGACGTTTTTAGGACAGGTACGTAAATCATAAATGTACCTATTATTAGGGATGTACTTACCTTAACCCACTTAGATTTTATGTCTAACATACAACAAAATGGTAATGCATTTAAATGTTAACTTAGTTAGGTACCAACTATTACCTAACTTTATCCGCATGTGCATTAGGTTCATGATCCATCAAAATTATAAGTGAGTAAAGTAAAGCTCCAACAGTTTTTTAAATTAATTTTCATTTGAAAGGAAGAATTTATGGTCTTGATGTACATCAGAGCTTGCTTGAAAGTTATTTGAACAAGCTATGCATTTTTAATTTCTGCATCGCAAACGTAATCAAAGAAAAGAATTGCTCCAGTGATCCCAGAGGTTGGATACGTCTTATATTTTCTTCTCATACCAAGATACTTCAACGCTACGTAGCTTAAATACAAAAGACTTTGCAGTCGAGATGAAAACCTTAGGTCCCGTGTATCCAGTGTTACTTCGACGTACGTATACAGATGTCCAAACACAGCCATGTTTTCTTCATCAAGCCTTTTCCAGTTTCATAAAACAAAGGCTTTCGTCTCTCGTAACACCCTTTGAAATGAGTCTACTTGAGCCTTAACATACACTACCGGAAACGTACTTTAACAGACGGACACAAAGTTCATACTTCTTTGGCTCTGAGAGATATATATGTGTCTGTAACTGTCAGTTAATTTACGTTGACGACGAGAAAATTCGTAATATGAGAGAGTAACATTTCCACTTCGAAGAGACAGAATTTCAGGTATTCTAAAAGAACGCGCCGTTTTAAAAAGACAAGCTTGTTATTATAAATTCTTCGCTAAGTTTGAGAGGGGAAGTTTGAAGTGATCCTGAGTGGATAGTCGAACAATGTTGGTATTATAATGTGGGGGATACGCCTATGTCAGAACTTGCTTAGGTATGCTTGAGTTGAGTTCAGGGGATTACAATGACGTCTGAAAGTAGGAGTAATCCAGTGTGGGAAAAAGACAGAGCTATACAGGTTGTCTAGTGCCTGCTCTTTCCCACACTGGAATACCTGAAAGTAAAAGACGGAAAGAAAAACGATATTAAAACTGAGTCGAGAAAATTTTGCGAAAGTAGATCGGTACATAAATATCTGACTTCTGCCACAATAAAACAAAATCAACTAGGTACCCAACTTAGTTGGCAGTTATTAGTAAATCCTTCGAGAACGATCTGAACCACTTAACGGAAGCTCCAGTTCAAAGCAACAAATATTGTGGCTACATTAGTTTTGAAAATACCTACTTCAATACATTTCAGATTCAGTTTACCTCATTTAGAAGCCAGGCCAATTTCGTGGATTTAGCTCGTAGTTAATTACTTGTTTAAAGCTCAAAGAACAACTTATGAAACGGATAAAAATCTTAAAATGAAATAAGTAAATCTTTAGATTCTTCGTTCGTAATTACTGGTTTAGACTTATAATGAGAGTCGAACTAGTCTAGAAAAATCGCTGAATGAGCTACGTTTTTCGAGAGTCCACTAGCTAATGCCACTGTACTGTAGGCACTAGGTGCCCGTGTCTTATAATAATAAAATGTCTCATGTTATAATATTAAAATGTCTTATGTAGATAAGGAGAAAGGGAGTGGAGTGAGGGAGTCAAAGCTATATAGGCCGACACTTATAAGACAGGGACAAAATAAAACAAGGGTTTTAAATCAAGATATCTGGCACGGCTGAAGAGATGATGGATGAAAAGAAGTACCTACATCATACTTAGTTATTTTCAAACATCACTGCCGCACCTCTGTAGGAAACCTACATTACCCAGTCATTAAAAAATCATGAAACAAAACCCATTAGCCCCACTTTTGGCGTTGTCGCGGCGGGTTAACGTAAACTACGTAAAATATAGCCAATCATAGCTGAGAAACTGCCAAAAAATACAGCCAAACATAATTTAAGCTTTCAAAATATGCCAGTAACATCTGGCACGGTTGGCATGATGCCAGGCCAACATCCTTGGCACGCTCGGACCTGCCAAATGTACCCCATAATAATAAAGAGGACAATTGTATTAATAAATAATTTACTATCGAGCCTACATCAGGTTTTACGAGGTCGAGATTACGTCGCCGAAGATTGGTGTAGGTAATAATACCTTATTTGATAACACACCTTAATTTATTTGCCAGGGGTTGAAGCTGATTGTGTGGTAATCTCGTAAGTCATAAATTACTATATCATTAGTTTAATCTGAAAGGGGAACGAATTGAAAGTTCGCATTTCCCTGTTCAGAAAAGGTGGAGTAGAGGCTCAGCCCAGTAATTAGCTACTGATTACTGGGAGTCACGGTGAGGCTGCATTTAAAGCTTTCATGAATGAAGAGAAACTTAATTACAGCGCACCCTGCTGTAAGCTTCGCTACTAATCTTGCTTACTGTACTGGCAAACTTTTACAACAGCATGAGCTCGTCTGAATTGTGTCGACGTAGAAGAAAACTATAATATATTACGTGGTCGTAGCTAGTCCCAGTAGACATATATTTTAGAACGAGATAGAAAAATACGCGCAGAGGCAGTACAAAGTAACGGCTTTGGAGTACCTATCATATAATGTGGGTTAAATGATCATACTTACACTTATACTTCATGATTATACTTAGTTATGAAGACAGTAAGGACTAAAACAAGTGATATTGAGATTATCAGAAAGCAGAACAAGTCAAGAAGGGAATGGACCTTCCTTGAAGAGGTAGATAAAGACCTGCCATCGGGGACGTCAGAACATGTGCTGCTGCTGTGATATGATTGACTTGACGAAATCTCCTTTGAACCTATAATTAATAAAATCGTTGCGTGTAGGGACTTCGTCGTACAATTAAGTCCCCGCTGATCTCCTGCACAGAACTACGTGACGTCACATAATTAGGATTCCTGAAGAATCACAATTTAATCCTGTTAATGAAAACGTGCGAGTCACGATGAGGTTAATGGTATAATTAGCATTTTCCTTGTTATTATGGAGTATGAACAATATCTCACATCATACAACAATATGCCTGGGTTTATCTTGAACATATGTTTTTACACATGTGGGTATTCGCATGTCAAAGTAAAACACTTACTTTTATTAACGAGCCTTATAAATAACACTTTAGGTTCTAACCCAGGTCATAGGGTAATGGTGGTGGTCATGGTGTTGAGTACGGTCTGCCAAATTTCATCCAAATCCGTTCAACTATTAAAGTAGCTTAAAAAGATAAAAGGCAAACATAAAGTTACTCTACTTCGTATTTGTAATACTTTTATGAATAGCTTTTATTCAGCTTTAATTAAGAATTTTATGAGCTCTAACGATCACCAAACGAGGATCTAATGCCAGAACAATCTCTGGGTTCTCTAGTTCTAACTTTATTTAAGTGGTCAAGCTCCTTTAGACCATTTATTACCATCTATGTTGCATTGAAGTAGCTACTAACGTGGTGCTATTTTAGTAAACCACATCTTCATTTAGGATACAGTAGGCATGCAGCGTAATCTGAAGACATGTGACGTGACATCGACCACCCCGAACTGGGCTCGTTTGGTGGATTGCAACTGTGACTCGCAGAGAGGAGCGCACGCGTGTTTGCCACCAGTGGAAACGTTATACTCAGGCTGATATACATATGATAACGTTATGTGTACACAGGCAGGCCAGTAGCGTGCCTAAGGGCCAATAATACGCAAGCCCATAAGACATGCAAGACAAGCCAAGCTTGTATGAAAGTACCGCCACGGCCGCGGCATGCGGCAGCACTCAGTATTGGTCTCGCCAAGTCGTGGACTTACTAATTGGTTTCAATCTGAACTTGTCATCGGATTTATTAACGTGACGCTGCGCAATGGTCGGAAGATATCTTGCGCAACCTAAAAGTATCAGTGTAAGTATTTAAAGTAACCACCTGCCATGACAAAATCGCACTAGCAAAACACGATATTATAATAAATGCTCATTCCTATTCAACTGAGACGAGCCCTTTGCATTGCTCTGGCACTATTACACCCTGGCTATTAAAAACGTAATGAGTTGAAGCCCCTGTAGCAGAAAAAACAGTGTAAAAAGGCCGCTTGACATTGTTGTGGGAATAAAAGGTTTAAAAAGTGCTGTGTAGACAAAAGTGGGCCAAACGGTCCGAGTAGAAAGGTACACTTCAAAATTGTTACCAACGCGAAAAACAACGAGCTCTGGGCTTCTTTACATTCGTGGGGGTTTTACCTGAGTTTGTTTGCTCACTGGCAGCCATATTAAAAATCTGCGAAATTAGTTCAAAAGCACCTAATTATAAAAAGCGCGGGTGAATTAGAAATTTCCACGTATTTTCTTTTGCTTTCCAAAATAATTATGTATGTAAGAAGTTAGTAAGAAATAACATTAAAGTAATATCTTAAGTTAATATGTTCTTGTTAACTTTGATATTTAATTAGAATAATTTTTATTCAGGGATCTTTTGATCTTAAAAATGGTTTGAGGAAAGTATTTAATCGAACAGGATTTGTAATTATGTACGTAGACATTTTTAAAGACTACCTACGCATTATAAATCTGTTGCAAAAGGTAAAAGCGAGACTATGTTAGTAGATATTACATCGAATCTTTTGAAGTAGTTTTGATTTTCCTTTTTGATTGTTAAATTGAAACAACAATAACAGAAGAAAAGCAAACATAACAAGGCCAATGTTTTCACCCACGTAGGATTCACGAAACACAAGACAAAAGGTAAATTAATTAGTTTCAAACAACGACATATCTCGATTTTTCTTTCTTTCTTTCGTTTCGACTATTTGATGACGTAAGTAAATACAAATGATCAGAGTATTTCGTTGAAAAAAAAGTAGATAACTACCTATAAGAGAACAATAATTATATCTCACAACGCCCAGAAAATCTTTTAGTATAGAAACATGGAAATCTGAGAAGTATGCACATAGTAAATATTTAGGAAAATTTAATGAACATTAGGCTACAAATGTGTGCTGAAGTCTGTTTCTACCCGTAATGCAACTGTAGACCTCCATACACCAATCATTAAAAGGAACATCTATCAAAGGAAACAATAAAAAAATGAAACAAAAATATTAAACATCATAAAATGATATCTCCAATATATTCGTGCGCCATTGAAATACCAAATACTTCTGCTATTAATTGACTTCCCACTAACGAACTCCTCGACGTTCGAGCTTCACAGTTCACACCTTCGTCTATCTTGTCTTTGAATAATTAACATCGCCGCCGCGTTCGCTTTTTGAACGTTGTATTAATTACTTTGGGAAGACCGACGTACTAGATACAAGTACCTCAGGCATTTGTCCAAGAGACATTCTTGGAGATATCTTAAAAGCTCCTACATTTTTATAGCTAGGGTACGTACTTCAGTTTTCTTTGTAGTGATGTGGTATTTTATTTCGGAAAAGATGAAAGAGCTGCCTGATCGGTGCTGCGTCTTTTGCTGGCGAGTTTTTACTCCGCTACGCTTTGGTGTGGTTTAATTTGTTAGTTAGTGTTTGAGTCCTGTGGGTTTAGAGTGAAATTTGACGATGGTTCTTAAAATCTAAAGTGATAGTGGAATGGAGGAAAGGATTGACAGTATCTACCTTTCGAAAAGCTTAAGTCCCATCCTGTTGAATGTCGAGTTTGATTCTTACGATTGGTTTTGAATTCGAAATCGGATTGACATTTGTCTAGATAGATTTGTCTAGTAGATTTGTCTTTGCCCTGGATATGGTGTTTTAATTCGATGGTCGAGCTTAAAGGTCCTGGATTGGACTTTCAATCAAGTTATGACATCTACATGCCGCTTTTTTTCCAGTAAACTAGATGGATAGAAATGGTTTTACTACGTCTTATTCACATAAATATTATGTGGGTATGGATTCACACTTTATATTCCGGCACGCACGCTGTATATCGTGTTACGTAACCGTATGATGGATGGAGGGTGTCCTCTAGAAAATAATTGACTTTGCAAGGGAAGCCGGTCTTGAAGCTGGGTAGCGGGAAACGCCTCTTAGGGACAAAGAAAAATGTTTTGAGGGTGCTCTTACTGTAGTTGGACGGTGGATGAGGTGCTGTGCGAGATATGCCTATCTCTTTGTCCATGTCCACAGGTAATGCCTAGAAAATTGTTCTCCGGATTTTCTGTTATGACTTTCACAGTAGGTATCAACGTCAAAAAAGTCTAGGTGTGTGCTCGGGTAAAGGCAATTGGCTTGTTCAATATATTTAAGGGGCCTCATCATAAAACCTGCAAAAGTCAATCAATCAACTGAGACAAGTGCAGTTCACTGCTGGTCGAGGGGATATAGGCCTCTCCTACGAATGAACGTGTATTAATTACAGTAGCTACCCTTTTGTGGGATACGGGCGTGAATGTTTATTTAGGGTCAAAGCCAGCACCGTAAAATATACAGTTCCGTCACAGCGATGCCTGCAAACTAACATTAAGGCGTGGGAATTAGGTTACTCGTACATAAACGCTTTCCTGTCAAAAGAAATACAGATCTATAGCATATAGGCTATGTAGTACTCGTAACTAGTAAATGTTGACGTAATCGACTATCGTGACTTCCTGAAATCCTTTTGATTGCAGTATCTGCGAAATATAATAAGGTCTATCTATTCATACACGAAATCTCTTAAGGGGTCATTGCACTCATCATTATGAACAACTTTTACTATGGGACCAAACCCTGAATCGCGAAAAAAGAATAAGCTTTTCCCTACAATATGTTCGCATTAACTCGTCAAAATATATGGAACAGCTGATTTACAAATTCTATGGTTTAAACCACCCAAGCTAATATTAAACTTGTGTTTTTGTTGCCAGTGCTAGCTACCGCTGGTATGAATGATAGACTCTGACTAACGAGGAGCTTTTACAGAATAAAACACGTTTTTTTTTTAATACGGAGATAAATTAAAGACTTGCCATTTGATCTTAATTTTGTTTATTTAATATACGGAGGTAGAACAGAGGAGGCCATGATATCCATAGATAACACTGATAACCGGAGTATACTCGTACCTTATTAAAGTGACCGCCGTGAGATATGTCAGAGACTGCTGAATATCGACAGAGATTTCTCTGAAATCATTAATTGGATTGAGTGGTCTGCATGAGCAGTCTACTCGTGCGGAATGTTCGTTAGGAGATATGTCATTATGTCAATATTAGCAGTTAGTCCCAGATCCAATCTTGCTAACTTCGGTTAATCGTGTTAGCGAGGTTAGGTTACCATACTACTGAGTTATTCTCGTGTTGCTCGAGCCAACTTGAGAAAAGGAAACGGAAATGTTTGACGACACTTTATCAATAAGATGTGTCGAATTCTTTTTTTACAAGGTGTACTTGAAATAACCGAAAACCTCACCCGTAATTTTGTCCATAGGTTCCACAATAAAATGTTCAAAATGATGAGTACAATAACTCCTCTAACGTTATTCAGTAATTTCTATGACGAGTAATAGAGTACGGAAGAAGAAGACATGCTGCGGCGTATTAAGTAGGTACTAGCATTTCACCCGCGACTCCGTCCGCAAAAATATTGATAGCTCGGCTAATATGTATGATATAAATATAATTTAGACCCTATAGCACCCACGAATAATCTAGCTTTCTGCCAGTGAAAGAATTTTTAGAATTGGATCATTAGTTCCGGAGATTACCCCCTACATACAAACTTACAAACAAATTTTACCTCTTTATAATATTAGTATAGGCAAGTTTGTGCGATAAACCATTTCGTTAATTAACCAACGTCAAAATCCCATTTTTTTCCTAATAATTCATTCATTTACGTTCAAGAGACCGATGTTTTTTACGTACAAATTAATAATTCTCAAAAGCAACCAAAGCATAATTAATTAAAAACTGAAATGATTATGCATAATTCTTAATGGTAAACAAGGTATTCGTATCAACGAACAAATTAAATTATGAATATGGAATGTCTGACCTAATTTTGTTAGCCAGCTAGGCAGTTTTCATGCGTGGTTGGCTTCTGAAAGCCGGTCCTAACCAATTTGGTACACACAAATATTTTTTAGCGAAACGGTAATAAAGCAACAAAAGGGTAAGTAATAAATATAAACGTTAAAACATCGTTAAAAAGTGTTTCGGTTTTGTATTTGTTTTTATTGTAGATTTTCAGTAGATAATAATTTTGATGATACCCTTTAATATAATAATAACAAAAAAATATAATGAATATGTGTGTGATTATGTGAGTATGTGTGTTTGTGTGTCTGAATGTGATTAATGAAATTATGGTTGTAAAACACGTACTTACATTATTATTTCTTGATTGCTTGCATCACAAAGGAAAGTTGTAAATCTTCTCCAAATTTTCAATTAACGTAAATCCAAGGAGGATTAATGTTTCCTCCTTGGAATTACAACAACTTATATTTAAAGTGACTTATAATTTTTCCGCCTCCATCACTCTGTGAGTCGCTTTCGGCTCTGATTTCCGATCAATATTTACAAGACGCCAATATTCACGGTGGCAGGCCAAGGTAAAGAGGTCAGGCTCAAGGGCGCGGGCGGGGGAGGGGGACCAACTTGATGCCTTCAGAAATAGGGAATGATCCTTCAGAGCTGAATGATCCTTCTTAGTTAAGGATTTATTTCACATAAGCTATAGGCAGTTCACTTGGTAATGTATTTTTAAATACGACTTTTCCCGTTTGTTAAGTTTCATAAAGCCTGATACCATATAAATTTTTAAATGACATTTCCTGTTTGTGTAAGCTTTACCTTCAAACCTATTTCATCGCCTCCGGATAGGTAGGAGTATTATTGGGTATGTTAAGTTTTGGTTACCTAAATTCGAAGTACCTGTTCTGCTTTATTATCTCCAAACAGGCACTATTCTACAGATATAACGAAATGTAGTTAGTAGAAATAGTAGATAGTAATTTAACCGGAACTGGAAGTGAAGCGTGCCCTTTGGCTCTGATAAGATAATTTAGCAAAAACTCTATATTTATCCACCAATTCTATCTTCGGCGGATCTCATTACGTTTTTCTGAAACAAGTCTGAACAAATACACGAGCATTTTTTTGTAAATAGAACGTGTCCTATTCGGGTCGCGTCGATAGCGTATCTGTTTTGCTATTGGCCGTAAAACATACTGGGTCGCCGCTTCCCTAGCGACTACGGACACCATGCACAGTAAATCTTGGAAATGCTCGAAATGCGCGAAAAGCTAAACCACGCTCGCATTTCCCGAGAGTAAGTGTAAGAAGTACTTTCGTAAATATCTCACCGGATAAACTGCACAAATCTCGCAGGAAATATTTCTGAGAAAATCCTTCCGTAGGTATATGGAAGTGTTTAATAAATTACAATTAAACGCGTTGTAGACTTCAAAATACCTACCAAGTATAATATTTTTCGTTTATTGCAGCGCGGCAGGCGGCGCTGCGCTGCTTGCAAATAAATACAAAGGTAGTCACTTCTCAAGTTAAGTACATTTAAGTTTAGTTCTGCCTTTTCCAGCCAAGTTGGCTTCTAGCCTATCACCCCATGATGATCATGATCATAAAATATATAAAATTACGTAAATGCCATAAAGTACCCACTTATAAAGATGGGAAGGTGACTTAGCAATCAGCACTGGTATTACCACTGATTGCAGACTCCAAATAGCCACTTATCTTTTTAAATTCCATCGCAAGAAAATGATGGAATTGAGTTGTACAGTGTGCTCCCTTCAATCAAAGTGCGGACGATGTTAAATGTGACCGTGGAGACGCCATGATGGATGAGCTTGTAATTTATTTTATGGAATAATGTTAAATGTATAGGCAGGTATCTAGGTACATGCGGTATGGGACTTCGACGCGCAAACTGTCAGCGTGAATTCTGCACATTTTTGTAGGTTATTAAAAAAGCTATGTTACACAAAAGCAAAATAATGTGATTTCATCTTTAAAACAAAGACGAAGGTGATCTTTCTTTCTTTCTTCTTCTTTCATTTAAAGCCACAACGCGATTCAAACCCTTATAGGTATAAACAAAACAGGCATAATCTTACCTTTTAGCAGTTGAAGACTATGATTTCACGTTAAAGTTTTACAAAATACAATACATTGTGTAGCATCGCTATTTCCTCAATATTTCTTGAAGGAACCGAAATTCTCTTTTTAAAGGCTGCCTTGATTCATTTGAGTAAAACAGCAGCAGTCATTCTCATCAGGCTTAAAAGGTAGACCGAGCAAATTACTTATTCAGACGTCAGTTATGGGGGAACCGCACTGCGCCAGCTTTTACTTTAAAAGCGTGACTGTAATTTAAAAAGTGTAACTTACACCCATCCCTATAGAAATACACCAAAACAAAACACGTATAAAAAAAGAGAATCGTTTTTAAATAACCATTTTTTCTACTATTTATGGACATGTGTCAAAAACGTGTGCGTATCGGGAAATTTCCGTGTGATACAAAACGCTATGTCGCCCTCGTCGCGTTACACAAACGTATTTGTTAAATCCGGCGAGGATTTGTACCAAAAATCCCATTTATTACAAACGGCAAATATAAGTCTAATAAGCTAAAGTGTAAATTGCGAGATGAAGCAGATTTTATTGTAACTTGAAAAAACAAGAGGTTGGTCCTGCTCTCTCAAACTGACTGAAAAGATGACAACATGGTAATTTTTAATGGCATGACCAGAAACACGAAAAAAAAACCATAGATAGCTAAATAATTTTATATTCGTCTATTTTGACCTTGTGTTCCCGATTTGTATTTTGTTTCAACTCACGTTCCAGTTTCAACACCCAATTCAATTGCATTTGTTTTTATTGAAAACTGATGCGGAGGTCACTGTGAACGTTTTTTTTACAAACAACACGAGCATTCAGGGGCCTTAGTTTGCTATTGCAGTAGTGTCAGAATGATCTATAATTGATTTAATAAGGCCTCTACCCCACGGCGTATTGAAGCGCGTTCGAAACTCGTTTGACGTGCGTACAAAGGGTAATTCGTCTGTGCGGGGCCTTATTAAATCAATTATAGACCATTCTGACACTATTGCAATAGCAGACTAAGGCCCCTGTGTATCAGAAATTCCGTTCGAAATATCAACTTCACTATTTACATGTTTAAATGCAGCTAGATATTCACCATCGTTGGATATTCAATTATATAACCTACATGTTTCGGTAAACATTAATTAATTGAAACAGGTAAATATGTTATTATTAGACATAGTCCTTGGTATTTTCTGGATTGTGCTAATTTATAATGGCTACACCACTACGAATGATTGCAAATGTGTTTCGTAAGTACCTAGTAATTTTATTTTATTACCGACGTAATAGTATTAAACTAAAAATGGTAGTAAACTCTCGACTGAAAATGATTTAACAAGTTACATTCTTAGCTGATTGAGTTTCTGTCGAACCTCGATGTTAAAAGCTGACAATATTGAAACAAAGCATTTATCAAACATTTCTAGGAGGAACGTCTTTGTTCAAAACAGATACATATTTTCTAGAAATATAGCTTCTAGGTATGTAAGTACTTCATTTCATTTTATTCCGTAAAGGTCTTCCTGAAATAAACGACACAATGCGCAAGCAGCAACAAAAAAATATGTTGCAGAACTACTTACGAAATACGCGACGAAAATGCAATTTGTTACATTTGCATAATACTGAAATGTTGCTTCGTTAACGTGTCCGTCTCTTATCTCGAGGATTTCAAGTTTAATTAGTTTTCAGAGTCAGCTGGGACTTTTTTCAGTGGACTGTGCTTGTATTCAAACTTCGGTGAAGGCTTCAGCAAGCAGGCTTTATTTATGTTCTACTTAATGGAATTCTGTTGTGCCATCTGCTAAGACCGATGGTGTGGGATGTACAGAGCTACAAGGACATTTTGGCGCTTGAACGACGACGTTGTCGGTGAACGTTTGTGAAATTGTATGTAAAGACAAGCTGGCGGCAGTATAATAGTTTCAATTTGGATCATGCGTCCAAAAATTCTCTTACAGTTTTTCAAGTCTTTTAACTTCTAAAGTGGTATCTGTACAAAGGTATAAGATACGACTCTATTGTAGGTAATTGGTAATAACATCTCAGAAACACTTCAAAGAACAGTTATTTAATAAAAGCTCTTTGAATTCTCGGGAAATTCTCGTCAACTCGATGTCCTAACTAACGTGTTTCGTAGAAAATCTAATTGACCTTTAAGAACAATAGTTATACTAGCATTATTGTTTGACAACACTCATGTGATCACATTAAATATATCGCTTCTATCTTTATTGGTTAATTGACGTTTATAACGAATTTCCAGAAGCGTGTTTCTTCAAAGTTATTTCATTTCGTCTGTCTAGATATTGACCACTGAAGGAAGGGGCGAAAAGATTTCTTCTTTGTCATGGAAAGAAGGACTGTAGTCAGTTTTAAATAAACGTTCTTAATACGTAACACAACCGAGGCCATTCAAGGTATAATTGTCACCCAAGCTATAAATTGTACAGCTATGTATGGTACAGCAATTTTTACATTTAACCGGCGAAAAGTTTCTATTTTGGAGGGATCTAGGATCACTTGCTGATTTCATGATAACAGTGCCAACATGTCAAGATGTCTGTGCTTTATCTCTTACTCACAAATATTTTGTAGACCTTTTGGAACAATGCTCTAAACTAAATGTTGGAGAAGACGGCATCAAAGATCGTTCTAGTTTCAAAGATCTAAGCGGTCACCATAAACACGAAAAGCGACTTTGTTTTATGGGTACTATGTATAGATATCGTGTAGCTAATGTTAGCAGGTTACGATATCGCCGGTCGTTATAAAGGCCCTCGAGTGTGCCCACAGCCCACAATAGACACTCGTCCGTTCGATGGCGAGCTAACAAGCAATTGATGTGCGATGAACCGAGCAAGACTATATACCTTCGATCACCAAGTTGCGAAAGGTAGATTAAGTATTTTTATATATTTTTTTTTTTTTTGTAAGGCTGTTTAAGTAGAATACATCTATTATATAGTTACTTGTGTACTAACAATGTTGAACTCACTCACTCATTGAAAGATAATAGCGCGCAGCCTAATTTAGTTTGTCGATTTTTTTCAAGAAGCTTGATTTCCACAACTTTTCTTTATTAAACGTGGGTGAGTTACTAGCTTAGGATTTTTGTAAACTCAATTCAAATCTCAATCCTGTATGGATTACGTAGCGTAGAAAGTTTCTTTGGACGTTCGGGAACACAGTTCGCACCAATGATGTTATAAATAAAAAGAGGTAGATATCGCACTAGCGCGCGCAAATTGTTGCAGACAAATTCAGACAATTGTCGTAATTTAAGTACATACTTCAAGCGCAAATAGTTATCTCTTTCTGTATCATACTATGTATTGCAGTCGTAACAATGCAACGATATTTGAACGCCGCTCAGTATGAACGTAGCGTATCTTCTTTATAATAATCGTAGGTTTGTATCTCTCATAAGAAAGTTTAAAAGACAGAATTGAAGAACTGCCCATGAGTGCGGTAAGACTTGCTATCCGTTGGCTAAGCCAGTCGGTAGCCGGATTAGTGTTAACTTTAAAGATTGGTTCATCTTATCAAGTTCTATTAAAGTGGAATGAACTATCTTGTAAAGCTCGATGTAGGTAATAAAGATATGTAGTAGTGTCATTATCAAGATATTTGTGAAAATCGGCTGCGAACATAACACTAGGTATATGTTATCGTTTGAACAAACTGTGATCGCCAGTCAGATTGCGTAGCGTTAGTATCGATTGTGACAATAGTATTCCCACAGGACCAATCAATTGGCGTTCAGCGTCCAACTAAACTGAAAAGCCAATAGGTACCAGAGGTCGCTGGAAAATGCAGAGAATTGAAACCTGGCCAAACAAGCGACATCTATATGAATACTAAATATTATTGCATTATTGTATTATTGGGAAGGAAGAGGAGGAATGTGTTCAGAAGAATATTTACATAATTTGACTAAACCGATGTTTATTTGAATAATTCACATTTTCCGGGAAAAATGAATTATGTAGGTAAATGATATTTTCAAAATGCGATTTGGATTGTGAGCTGTTTCCCAAAACATTTCCCGATCGCCCCTGATTATTTTGGGAGAACATTATGTGATTTTAAAGTTATTAATTGCTTTAAAATGTACTTCTTCTTGTAATACCGTCTCGTACTGTCGGTGCAATACCTTTTAACTCGTGTCTATAGACCAATTCCTTGACCTGTTTTTAATTCTCGTCCTTCACTAAACACTTTTCGTTATGTACAGTCGAACAAACTTAGGTTCACAGTCTGTTTATACAGGCAGCTACATTTACAACTACCTACTTTTACTGTTCTCTCTTTTACGTCCGTGCTAAACGAATGTTTAGAAAGATGTTAAATTGAAAATAAATTGTATTTTCGATTAAAAAATATTTCGCAGAATCCTTTAGTATTTTGGTTTAAATGTGCGTTAAGCAAAATAAGTCTTATGAGTAAATAAAGTCGTTTAACTAAATTAATATTATGTGCATTTATAACGAGTAGGTACCTATTTACAATTTTAAAATCGTTTGAATTTGCGTTACGTTTAAGTACTTCACGCGACCTGCCACCTGTCCAATCTTGACAAACATAAAAACATCTAGATCTCCCGTGCAACTTAAAAATCAATCTATTTCTAAAACCAAAACGTTTGAAATTCAAAAACAATCGATCTTAACACAAGTCACGGAGTTTACAGGGGTGAGGGGCAAAGGGGGCGGTCTCACATCAATTCAGCAATTTCATTATACATAATTGGAAGGCTGTTTGTTCGTGGCTGGCGCGCCGCCAACTCGCTTGCATAATGTCTCAAACACTGCTGCCACTTAGTGGGGAGGTAACGAAGGTCAACTCTTCACAATGGCTGGTATCCTGGTAAGTAGCTCACGGCATGCACTGGAAAGATGGCCTTTGTTTGGTAACTATTATCGTTGGACGGCTTAGCTCTGGACAGGTTAACTTTTATCTTGCTTAGCGTGACACGAAGATAGGAGAGATTTATATCCACCGTTGTCCACAATTTAGCTGCTTTTTCTTGTGCCTGACCACTCCAAGCGTTTTTCATTTGTATACCATTTAACTGAAATATATTTCTATCCATAAATAATTGCGAGGATGATAACAGTAAAGCACCTACTTTGGTCTGTTAAAGTCTGAATATAATATCACACATAACATAGCATAGGCGGGGTGTAAGTACCTATAATATAGGTAGCTCACCTAACTTAAAAATATCGAAAAATATCTAGTAGTCTCATTTTTTTTCTAAAGTGTTCGACTTCTGCGTTCCCTTAATAATGTTTAAATACGACTGCATCGTCCAAATGTCTCGACTGGGCTATCGCTGTGAACTTCTGCATTTCTGCCCGAGCTTCCAGCCTTTTATGCAGTGTCGTGTGCTACTCTGACGTTTATTTCGCTTTTACTGTTTTATGTGAATTCGAATTTGAGGCTGAAGTTGGCGTATTCAAAAGCTCTTTATGTTACAGAGTAATAAATACACAACACAATTTATATAATTGTAGTTTATAAAAAAAAAAGTATAAACTATAATGCTATAGAAATAAATAGCGACTGTTATTGACTTTAAATACTTAATACAAAAGTTTTTATTCGATACTTATCGGGTCATCTAGCTGATGTTCATAAAAAATCAGGACAGCCATTACTTTTACGAAAAAGAAAAACCTGAAAAAAACTTTAATGGCATCTCACAATTTTTTGACCGCTTATGGCCAGTAACTTTTATTTTAACGTTTACATGTACATGAATGAGAAATGGTTTTATAACGCGCCAATAAAACTAAGCAGCGCTTCTAATTCTAACAGAGGCGTTTTGTTTTTTCAATACTATGTCCACAGGCAGTTTCACAAATGTTTACCAACAGCACCCTCCTGACGATGTCTTTTAGGCGCCAAAACATCCGTGCAGGGCTATACACATTACTTTGTAATACGGTTTTATGAAATTGTATTGGAAATAAAAAGAAACAGCATTTAGTTCGAATTTGGCCACAAAAATCCATGTACAACGTTTTAATGCTATGGAAATACTAACCATAATCTGCATTTGCATCCAGTTTATATTTTAAAATAAAACCTTCTTCAAATAAAACAAAAAGTTTTTAATCGATTATTTGCTGTTAGACTGGCCGATCTTCAAGACAAAAGTCAGGAAAGTCATTACTTTTCTGAAGAAGAAAAAAAATATATGATGGCATCTCACATTTTTTTTGACTGCAAATGGCCAGTATACATTTTTATTTTTGCAATAAGTAGGAATAAAAAGTTTCCATTACACAAAGTGAAATAGTTTTGAGCATTTTGTCCTAGCCTAACAAACGTAGAATAGAAAATGCAACCAAAGTTATTATTTTAGCCAAAATGCTGTGTTGTGCTGTAGAGTTTTTGATAACAATTTAAAGCCGTTTACATCCTAACTGGATTAGCATTATTACTTTGTTGTATAAAACAAGTAAGATCTCTAAAGAAAAGCCCCACAAAAGCCTATAAACAGCATTAGAGAGCTCACAACTAGCTGCCTACCTACCTACTTACTCAGTTTAACTGCACTTACCCACTTAATGTGCTGCACCGTTGTTTCAACTTGCTCTAAACAGATTAACTTAGTAATACCTACTAATACTGCCACTGCATACAGTTAGTAAAGTTTCCGAGGAAAGGGGGTAGGAGGGGAGAGGAGAGGATGAAGTTGTACGGCACTCAGTGAATATGAATATTTTATTTGTTTATATTTGTGCCGTGTGGATGTTGACGCAATAAGTTTGCCGGCTCTCTGTCTGGGGAGTTTCTTGTGAATTAAATAGCTATGTTGATGCGTAACTAATGTTAGATAAATGTTTATGCATAGGTCTGTCTGTACCTATCCATAAAAATGTATTTGGTACAGACCTACGTTAGCTGTGCGTTCCAGAAAAGTAATCAATAAGACGGTTAGCAACCAGAGGACCTACATAAAATAACATTCTATTAGCGATACATTGGCACAAGCATATTTTGACGTTTGAATGACATTGACACGGAGCGTTTTTAGTAAAAACATTTAGGACATTAATTGTGAAATTGCCAAGGAAAAAAAAACAACAAGGTGGTGTTAGTTCCGATTCCGGCCACGCGCCAAAAGATCTTTGTTAGTTGTTATAGAACTTTATCGATGATTTGTGCCTAGTTAAGCTTAAGTAAGAAATTATTGGGACTGAATGTCGCTGGAAAAATACAAAACGATTTCAAAATAATTGGTGATGAATGATTCCAATGTTAAACATGATGTAACTATAGCGATTTCAAATTTTCCACCTGTAGAAGGCACGTCTTTGAGTACATAAGACGCACAAAAGAGTGAACCACCAACGACCAAACCCTATTAATATAACAGCAAGTCCTTCCTAAACCCTGCCTGGATTTCTGCTATTTATGTCTGTTTACGGATTTCCGGATGTGTGGCTCTAATGACGTGCAACCGTGCATATAGTCCGGGCAGTACGATACGCCGCACCCTTATTCACGGGCTCTTGGCGCTTTCAATAAGGAAGGGCTGAGTTCGAAATTAGCTGTTTATAAGGGTTTCGTCAACATGTCTGTTGGTCATAAAAAACGCTGCTGAAGGAGATGCATAAATAACATATTGTTTCAGTGTTGTGATTTATGTAAACCTGAAAACTGCAGGGACCAATTCCACCTTTGTAAATATATGGTAGAGATACTTTTACGACTTCTTCAACTGAACGTTGCGGGCACGTAAGCAGACTACCTCACCTGCAATAAGGTACGAAAGAAACATACTCTTAGTTTGTGCACATCTGGTTGAATCGGTACCGATCGGCACGGTAAAATATGACTTATTTCATACCCATGCTTTCTCTGCGCGTACATAAAGAAACAAATGCATAGAAACAGTACAAAGGATACTGGTTTTCTGATCCAGACAAAGGGTGACGTTTCATCCGCGGATGAAATATTTTGCGGATGAGTTGTCACCTAAGTCGACAAATCTACTTGTTCGTGCGAAAATTTCTTTAGTTTGATGCTACTTATTCAAGCGGAGCTTTTGCTATTGTCTGACCTGAGATATTGATTCGCTCCTCATCGTAGTAGTCCAGCTTGTGCAGGTCCTCATCATCATCAGGCAATACAGGCTCGTCGGGCAGGTCGTCGGGGCGGCGCGCGCGGGTCGCGTTGGGCGCGGCGCTCACCAGCACGCACACCACCGCCAGCGGCAGCACCACGTCCATGGCGACATCACCGCGTGCCCACCGACGCTGTTGAGGAGGAACAATGATGCGTTACTATTGACTCTAGAAAAAGACTTAGACTTTAAGTGGTGGGAATTGCTTAGGCAAGGGTCAGACCAAACCCTGGGGAATGGTAGATAGTGAGAATGAGAATGGTAGAACAAAAAATTAATGCAATGATGGTAAGCTCTTTGGTGAGGCATTATCTGTGGGGCGGTATCAAGACACTTGCGCGAAAGAAATTTGCGCGAAAGACACTTGCGCGAACCCATTTGCGCGAACCCATTTGCGCGAACAGACAAATGCGCGAATGGACTTTTGCGCGATTGGACATTTGCGCGAACAGACATTTGCGCGCCAGGACATATGCGCGAATGGACTTATGGGCCTATTTATTAAAACGCACGCACACCACAGCCAGCGGTAGCACCATGTCGAGGCAAAGGCCATTTCAGGCCAGGCCAGGCCTGGGCCAGGTGGGGTATATAAATTGCCCGTTCTTCTTTGAAACATTACAATGGAGAACTGTGTCTGGAATTCCCTGAGTACATATAGTAACTAGTCTAGCTGCGAATACGCGCCAGTCATACAGATAGACGGACAGGTGGAAAAATGTATACTTAATTGTTTTCTATTTAACTGAGTTGCTGAGGAAAATGAGGATTAACCAATCAATTGTGCCCTATTTCCATGATGGTTCGACTCTGTTCGTTATTTCAAGATATAAAATACTTCAGCTGAAATAAAGTAGATATATTTTTACTGCTTATATTATGAGGACAAAGACCTGACTTTATTCATTGATTTCGCTTTAATGAAACAACTCTGGCGTATATACTGAATTCAGAAAACTTGAATTTCCCACCGGTCGGTGATTTGATAAAACATTAACTTTGAAAATTTTACGTAATTTTTTTTTTTTTTTGTAAAACATCGTGAGGCATGTCCTAATATGTAACATCCACAAACCCGCTCTGAACCAGCGGTGTGGCTCACTCCCCCCTCCCTCACCCCTGCTCAAGGCTCATCTGTTTCCCTGCAGTCGCAACATTATAAGCTAATTATGATTGAGATTATGCTTATTTAACACATTCAGTGCCGGGAACCCACCTTGTGGGTTCACTCAAGTCGCACTTGGGATGCCGAGAACCCACCTGGTGGGCTCATTTTAAATGTAGGTTTTTCTTATCGAATACAGCATCAAATAAAGTAAAAATAAAAACAGTTGTATATTTTAACAAGATTAATAAGAATACGCATTGGTTTCAAATTACAAACATTTTTATTTTCAAAAAAATTTCGACCACTTCCTAGATGCCGAGAACCCACGTGGTGGGTCCTTTTTCAGGGGTGAAAATCCATAGGCACGATTTTAAGTATTTTCTAAAAATAACTATTTTTACATTTTAGGACAGGAAAATGAGGTTTCTTTAAACCTTGTAAACATGCAAAATGTCGTTGAAACAAGCAACAGGCACCGACTTCCGAAACTAAGTTTAACTTTTTTTTTTTGCGACATTAATATTTGTATACCGTGTATAGAAACCGTGAAGTTCAAATGAGCCAGCACATCTCAGTGTGAACACGGTCGCGCGAAGTACGGCAAGGGCACGTCTATGATTTAAATCGATGTTGTATTTAAAATAACTGCACTACTTGAAATGTCATCAAATCCATTTTTTGTTTAGTTTATTATGTTTAAATATAATTGAATAGAATATTTCAGTTCACACAAAACTAACTGTCAAAGAAACTACCTATTAATGCAATGCAACGTTTGTAATAATTTAAATGTTTTTATTAAAATCGAATAGAAACAATAATTGCTATAACGTAAATTAAATTAATAAAAAAAATTGCATGAAAATCTCACAAAAGTTTGAACACCCCTGTCACGGGATCAGAGCGGGCGATTTTACTTTTTCATTTTTTTTTATTTCTTGATTATTGCACATCCCCCACCCTACTAGGGCATGAAAATACCTCCCCAGATAGCAACTACAGCGATAATGCATCCTGAAAACTCTATTTTACCATTTATTTTAGGGTTTTAAATCTTAATCTCAAACCTAATGCCGAGAGCCCTCCAGGTGGGTTAACTTTTGCGCAAACGTAATGCCACGGACCCACCTGGAGGGTCCACTTGCAATATCTATGGTGGGATGGCACATGCGCACTATGAAACGGGGGTGGATCGAATGTGTTAAGTAGAGCTAACTCCCGCAGCAACGAGATCCCCCAAACTACGGGTTTTCCAGAGCACGTAATATCTCGAGTTCTATAGCTCTATTTCTGTATCGTGAACGTAAGGCTTATTAATGGTCAACAGATCATACAAAAGGCGTATGCATGTACATTGTAAGCCTGTGAGGTAGCCGTGCGGTTCCGACACCTGTCCAATTGGGAACAGCTAAAAGATGGCAACCTGCCTGACTGGAGCCAAATTAATAACACTCGCCGGGAATTTGTAGCGTTTTGTTACTGTTCATACGACAGATCGGTTGGTGAAACGAGGAGGTGAACATTCTGAAGTGGATGTGGAGATGAAATTGCTAGTAAATATTTAGGTTTGATGAAGAATAAGAAAATAACATCATCATCATTGGCTTAGCCTTTTCTTAAATATTTATTTATTTTATTATTTATGTAAACACAACATAGACACATAAGGAAATATCGTAACAAAACTGAGAGTACAAAGGCGTAGCTTATTTCAAAAGAAATTTCTACGAGCAGCAGCAGGCCTGCGAGAGGAAATGAGATGTAGACAGTAGTGTGTGAGAACAGGAAGAAAAAAAAGATGTATACTGTGAATGTCTTAACCTAAATATTAAATACAAGTATATAATAACTATGTTGGGGTCCGCTTCTAAGTCTAAGCGGATGCAGCAAAATAGAATTATTTTACAGTTGCCCGCGGCTTCGCTCGCATTTTGGTCGGAAATTATCCCACGGGCACGTTGTAAATATAGCCTATAGCACTCGGGGATAATGTAGCTTCCTATTAGTGAAAGAATTTTTTAAATCGATTCCGTAGATCCAGAGATTACCCCCTACAAACAAACTTACAAATTTTACCTCTTTATAATATTATGAGTAAAGATTATAACACTAGAACGAGATATTTACCATGTTTACTGTTCATTTTTCAGCGCCGAAATATCGGGAACTCAAAATGAACAGTAAACATGGTAAATATCGCGTTTCTAGTGTTAATGATAATGATAAGATGGAGCGACTGCCTATATGACCCCCAGTCCAGAACCCAGTAACTGGGTAATACGATATCCCTAGGTGAGACTGATTGTCAAACTTTCGGCCTTGTAGTGACGGCCTTAAGATCGACCTGAGTTGCTGTTATTATTTAGCCAGCATAAGTAATTAACTTAACACTAAAGTTGTGATTACAGATAAGGATGACAGTGAAGACAGATGTGAGTGGCAACGCCGGGAAGAGGCGCCTTAGAAGGACATACACTGACCTGGTGAGGTTCTACAGAAAGGTCAGGTGCGTTGTACTCGCAACCGGCGTGCCTAGACGTGTGACTAGATGTATGAACGTGGACGAGGCGAAAGGATCGTCGCAGGTGGCGTTCTGTGGTTTCTGCCTGCCCCCATGGGTTACATAAACCCAGGTATTATACCGATACCGTATAGACCTATCTGTAATCTTACATATGATTACAGACGGGTTCCGGTTATAATATCTGACATGTACTTACCTACATATAGTTATTCTGGGTTTGCTCGCGATATTTTCCTTTAACGACAGTTATGTTTTGTGAAACGCATAATATGTACCTACGTCATTTGTGTTTAAAAATACCTATTGATGGTGTATCGATGACGTCTTTATATACCATCGGGAAACCGCGATAATCATAATTAATTCAAACAAGAGACTTTATTTTATAATTTGGTCTATTACGTAATGCTTTTGATTCTACACTACTTACGAAAACGTATTTTATGTAATTTCGTGTCCAATATTTCAGGATTTTTTAAATTTTATACTTAACTAGCTGTTGCTCACGGCTTCGCTCGCGTTTTAGTCGGAAATTATCCTACGGGCACGTTGTAAATATAGCCTATGGCACTCGGCGATAGCGTAGCTTCCTATTAGTGAAAGAATTTTCAAAATCGGTTCAGTAGATCCAGAGTTTACCCCCTACAACCTCACAAACTTTACCTCTTTATATTAGTATAGGTACAGACATTTTTTTTAAATTCGCTGACAAATAAAGCACTGCCTGAACCACTTGCTAGAAGAAGAAGAAGCATGAAATTTTGTCTTATAGTTCCTCAGATTGAAAATTTACCCCCTAAAGGGGTTGAATAAGCGATGAAAGGAAAGTTTGTTACTTTTGTCGACGGGGATCCCACCTGACAGACGATTTGTTCATTGTACAATAAAGTCGTGATAAGTATCAATTTAATTCTTTGCCGTATAATTGTTGACGTGTCTACAACTAGTATTGTACGGAACTGTTACGGAAAACTACGCAAAAGTTAACTTTTACAAGCATTCATTATAATTTTATCGCCATTAGGTTATGACATACAATTGTTGATCACGCATGTAAACTGATGAAACATTTTAAACAGGGTGTATTTTTGAACGGAGGACCGAATCCTCCATTGGAGGTCGGTGAGGGTAATATCAGATTCTCATATCTGTATCCACATAATGGCTGTTGCTCATAGACAGTCAAATGGACTCTGGAATCTCTGAATCGGAAAATCTCGGGCTGGCTGTGTACTGATTCAAAATCAAAATGTTTTATTTCATACTAGCTGTTGCTGGCGGCTTCGCTCGCATTTTGGTCGGAAACTATCCCACAGGCACGTTGTAAATATAAGCCTATGGTACTCGGGGATAATGTAGCTTCCTATTAGTGAAAGAATTTTCAAAATCGGTTCAGTAGATCCAGAGATTACCCCCTACAAACTCACAAAATATATACTTATATTATAAAGAGTTAAGCTCTTTATAATATAAGTATATATTTTTATATTATGGCCTACATGGCCACTTATAAAACGTCGAGAATAGGTGCACGGTTCGGGTTGGTTGTTTCCTATGAAGAAGAACCAGTAAGGAAATCCATGGTTACTCCATGGTCAGTAACTGGATTGGCGAACTCATTCAGTTTTCATACTTCTTCTCCCATCAGAAGTTCTCAGAGGCACCCGGAGTCAGGATTTGGGCCCGATTGACATAAGTGGTTAATTGTTTGTATATTGTGAGCAGCTTAGCTAAACTTTCGGGAGAGAAGAAGAGATATAATTTCTTGTAATGTCTTGTTCTTTGCAGAAATACCTAGACCGTAGATATACATATTTTCAAATCATTTTTCATTTCCGACATTTTCTTTGCCACGTGCGTCGTTTAATAATTCCACCTGTATTTAAGCCACAAACCGCAATAAATAACATTAGTTAGTCTCACGACCAACAGGTTGGCGTGGAACTGTTTAACTATTTGTTTTTGGCAGCTTTTTCTGACAGATAGCTGATGGACTGTTTCCCCATCCGCCTGTAGTTCAGACTATAGTAAATTTTGTTTTATTTTCTTGGCTGTGAGAAAATTTGACTTAATATTTGTGGAAAACGTAGATAAGCAAACAATCTTGCAAAAAATATTATTTTAATAGTATTTATTTTCAGTTAGGCATGTCTGCCCCATTGCCGGGCAAAGGCCCCAAGCCCTTTCAAATACTTCTTTCATCGTTTGGAATCAGTATTATTTCCTATGCCAATACAAAGTTACTTTGTCGTTGAGAAATTCTACCTTTTTGTTACAAGGTAGGTCTACAAGGTATCTAATATACCTGGTACCTTACGTTATCGAGACATACCTATCATCCTATATATAAAAAGAAAAATAGATCTTTCACAATCCACCGTATCGATCCCAACATTATCCCAGATTGCCTTCAAAGAGAAAAATTCTATTTTCACACAGATTTAACAAAAATAAACCGTGTTAACGTGTCTAAATAACTACAAGCCGTTATACTGGTCACAGCAAAGAGATCCGGAAAGTCGTCATTGTCGTGTTTCAAAACGGAAGTCGGATACCTTCGGCTTTCGGTCTCAATGGCTTCGGGCACAATCGTATTGTCGCCAACAAATTGACAATTTAAATATGATATCTCTCCCGACCTTTTCCGCCCTTTCTGATTATTTTTTTCCACTTTTTGTGGTAATATTCATCGAGATACATTTTTAAGCAATTTGAAGATGACCTTAAGATAAATACAGGGAACGGGGCCGCGATTGAACAGTCGGAAAACTTTTAATCGGAATGCGATTTATATTAGCAGGTAATCAAGAAAATATGGCAAGATTTAGTTGGTTTCTTGGAAACATAAATAAAGTAAACATCTATTCATAAACTAAAAGAAAACATCGTATATTTTAGTTTTTCTCAATAAATAAGTGAGTAGCCGTCACGTCCGTATTCCCGCCGGCCCATGAAAGGCGAAGGGTAAACTATCGCACATGAACAGGTCACCGGCGTTGCTTAATACGTCATACCGACGTACTCAGGTATAAGGGACGTGCCTATACCCTTTATCGGGTATTCCTCCAATCTGAGGGTATGAATAAGGGATCCTTTTCCCACGGAAGGGTCCCTTTGGTATTTTAATTTAATTCCTGGAGATGACTTCTTTCTTGAAGAACGCCGTTCCAGTCAGCTCTAGGCATGAAATGCATTTAAATCAGGATAATGGGCACGAGCATGCGTCCACACACAGTCATGTATTTGAGACCATCCTTTAAATCTATCGTGGTTAATTTTATAAACGTCGTTGTCTCTTCATATAATCCTTAAAAATTGGACAGTAGACCAGTCAATTGGGTGTTCAGCGTCAAAATGGAGGGCGGCATCACTTAGTCAAATTACGTCAGTCGGCGTAAACGACATTGTCGCGTCAAGTGCGGGGTTGTCGGGAGCTGACGGTTGTTGTTTTCATTGGTGGCTGAATTTAGCCATATTTGTTATTTGGAGATAGGGATGTGAGGGAAAAACTGGATAAATAACATTAAAGTAGGTACCAATAACGGATAAATGCTGCTATTGCTATAATACTGTTGTCTTTGACGAAAGACGTTTACATCAAGAAGAAACGCTCCCAAACATATTGAGAGTTTATTTCACATAATTATACATCGCATGTCCGTATGGAAAAACTGTAAAAAGGTCAATAACAGTAACAATGATGTCATACTATTAATTAGCGACACACCCTAGCACGAGGTTCATGAACTCATGTCAATTTAGGTGTCAATTTCATTGATGACATTCGCTGGATCATGAAAAATAACGCGGCTGTATTATTCAACGCATAAGTTTCAATTAAATGCTCTTTGAGACAGATCATCATTCTACTGCCCTTATTCCAATTTGCTGAGGGTCAGTGCAGTATGTCTTTTACTTTCACACTTCTCAATTACTCGTCATCTCAGCAGTCCCCTGAGAAATGTATAATTCATCATAATGTCATGTATGTATCTATCTTCAGTAGTTTAGGGTTTGCGTGTCTAGTCAGTTAGTCACAGTACTATTTGGAATCCGCGCATCATGTCTTCTTCTTCCCTACTTCTTCTATCTCTCGTCACCTCAGCACTCAGCAGTCACCTCCTACTATTTTTACTCTTTCAAATGTGTGCCTAGAAAAAGATCGCCGTGCCCTTACATCACAATCAATAACACAATTCACCTAACTTCATCAGTATGCAATTTAGGCACTAACAAATACAATCTATCATGGGTGCGGTGCTGAGTTGCTGGCGTCAGTGAAGCGTTGACGGCGACCGGTCAACGCGTTGGGGCAAGCGCTCGGCACTTTGTCGATGACGTAGGTAAGCCTATCGCTTGTGCGATATACTTTGCTAGATAGAGTGGAGTTTGTGTCTGTACGGTCTGATGTAACCTAGGTAATCTGACGTCACGATTCGGCATTTCTTGGTCTTGCGGGGAATGTATTACAAATTAGGACGCATGAGAGTCTGAGTTTTGAGTTGTGCTGCCACTTGGAATGGGTTTGTGCCTAGCAGAAGTTTGGTACGTTGATGGATGTATATCAGACATAATATTATAGACAAGGGTGTTTATACAGGGTGTAACAGGACTCTTCACGAAGCCGTCAACCAAGCATTATGTACATCAAACTAAGTAACTTTACGCAAAAATTATTGCTGGGAAACGACTTTTTTTTTTGGAGGTGCAAAATCATATTTTACGATAGAACTCAATGTAACGGACTCAAAACATGTGGGTTGGTGGTTGTCACTTGTCTTTGAATTTTCGGTTTAATAACATGATGATTATTTCCTTCCCCGTTTCCCAGCTGACCTAGGTTAGATCTTTATTATGTCTAATAAATATACTGTGCAACTTAATATATAAGTTGCACAGTATATTAATTAGACATAATAAAGAAGACAGTGTAGGAAGAAGCCCCTTCTCCGGAAATTACACGCCGTAGTCACAGGCATGTGTCGTTTCCTCTGTTTGTTTCTCGACACACGGCACGTGTCACTGTTCTCATAAATCCTTATAAATGTAGTATTGGAATGCTGTTGGATAAGCGAATTCGTGGAGCTATAATAGGAGATTGTGCTCGTATGAAAGTTTTGGGGATAAAGTTTTGGGTCAGTTCAAGTTTATATCTTTGTTTGTAGGTAGAGGTTTTTATGATATCGTTCGACCGGAAAATAACTATATTAACCGTATCTAAAGTATTCCGTCGTATGCGACCATTAACGACCTTTTTCTACTATTGGCTTTAGCGTTATACTTTTGACGGCACGGTTGGCGCAGTGGCTAATCGACTGACTGCTACGCCGCGTGTCGCAGGTTCAATCCTCTCACGAAACAAATATTTCTATGGCCTACAGGTAGTTGTTCCGGGTCCTACGCCGGGGGAAACTCCACTGCCGCGGCAAATCCGCAAATCGCCGTTCAGCAGAAAGACCTCCGGCGCGATCTCATGGCGACATGGAGAGAGCGACTGTCGCAACTCCGTGAAGGGCACGCCACAATAGTGGCGATAAGTCCGGGGTCTTTGAGGAGTGGCTAGAGAGGCGCCACGACGCCCTCACCTTCCGCCTGACGCAGGTCCTCACCGGACACAGTTGTTTCGGGAGGTTCCTGCAACGAATCGGGCGGGAGGAAATGCCCGGGTTGTGAGGATCGACCGGAGGACACGGTGGAGCACACGGTGGAGATCTGCAAAACGCGGGCGGCACCACCGTTTAAAAAAAAAGGGTAATAATTGGCAGATGTTATATAAATAAAGTTGGGCCATACTATGTCCCGCCAGAAGGCATACAACGGCACAAAACAATTTCATCAAGCCTGAGCTGTTTGAAGCATATTACTTACATCATTATGATATCTTTATCAGAGGGTCTAATCTTGATAATGATGACAGACAAGTCTTTTTTTTTTAAAGCTTGTTGTAGAAATATTGATTGATTCGATTGTGACTTGTCGATCCTCTGTAGTTTAGCCGTAAAACTGAACAATCAATCACAGAAACAGACCGACTTACTTCTGAATAATTTATGTGTGAAATTAATTTGTTTGTAACACAGTAATGTATGACGATAACAAATATAGGTGTTAAATAAACTGTGCTACATAACAATTAGTAATCTTGTACGATCAGTACCGACACGCGATACCAGTGTTAACTATGTACAGATTTTACATATTATACGCACTACCATTTACTCCGATTAACACCAGGATAATAGATATTCTATGTTAATTACATTGAAAGTAGTTCGTGAGTTTATAAGCCTGTTGGGACGTTTTAATTATGTCAAATCTTTCAGGTCATTAACTTAACACTGTATCAATATCTATCTATTGCAAATAAATGATTATGATTTGATTGATTGTAGAAAAAAAATCAGCGCTATAAGAGCAGAATGAAAATAAAGAAGAATTGTCATCTGAATGAAGTAAAGGCAGGAAAATTTGCAGGCCATTCCTTAGAAATATTAAAGAAAGAAATAAAATACATTTAGATAAAAGACTAGCGACCCTAGTGGCTAGCGGCTTCATGTCGTAACAGCTTTATATTACAAGAGTTACAGCCCCTACAATTGCATTATTATCAACATCTACTTTATAAAACCCTATGTAGATTCAGTCATTTTCTGACCGACAACCCACTACCAAAACAAATGACGCAGCCTTACAATTTTAAGTTCTTTAAATCACGAAGGTGAGCACTTATCTATACTAATATTATAAAGAGGTAAAGTTTGTGAGGTTGTAGGGGGTAATCTCTAGGATCCACTGAACCTATTTTGAAAATTCTTTCACTAATAAGAACTCAAACTCAAAACTCAAAGCATTTATTTCAATTAGACCATTACAGGCACATTTGAAAGTCAAACAAAAACAAAAAAAAACGAAGCAACAGTCACAGTCACAAGGCATAATAACTTGAGAAAGTACTGTAGTTGCACATTCCAAAGCGTAGATCTCTATGGAGAAGAATGAGCAAGAAACTCCATGGACACTCTTTTTAATCAAAATATTGTTACAAAATCTTGGTTACATCATTCACGTTGAGATTATACATATATGTGAGAATGATGTAGAAAGACGTGCACATTAAGAGCGCCCAGAGTAAAAGATTAAAATAATCAACACTTTCAAAATAAAGTAATTAAAATAAACCGTGGCAGCTAAGAGATGACCACTCCCAACTGACAGCGCCCGTTCACGAACATGACGCATGGCTCGGCGCCATTCAACTCAACCATATTGAAGGGAACCAAATGACCTGACACACGCGCCACCATCAGCGAGAAATTTGAGTGAGCATTACATTCTCTCAGCCACCAGGCTACATTCAAGTCAATGAAAGATAAATAAATGTAAATGGTTGCTTTACAGTACATAGTACTCACACATGTGCTATGCAATTATATAATATTATTAAGAGATGGAATCTATACTGCAAAGCAAGGATATTATTACAAACTTCTGCAGCTTCCACAATAACTTAACATGGTAATCAATTAGTTTGCTCCTATGGTTGTGGAGCAGGACCAGCATTGAGCCAAGCATTTTTATCATCAATATAGTCCCCCAACTTATAATATTATGCTTGCCTACATAGTGTAAGAAGCTACATTATCCCCGAGTGCTATAGGCTATATTTACAACGTGCCTATGGGATAATTTCCGACTAAAACGCGAGCGATGCCGCGGGCAACAGCTAGTGATAAATATTTGAAAAATCATCCCCTAAAAGAGTGAAATCGTTGATAAAAGTTTGTAGGGAAGTTCGTTATTCATGACAATGGGAAACCCCACAGCGCATACGGCTTGCTCTCGAAAAATAATTAAGAGCAATTATTATTTGCCGTCTTCCTGTTTCGAGTAGTTACTTAACCGTTTAAAGACAGTTATATTTGAGTCGTCCATTCCACTGCGTAGTTAGTGCATGACATTGGGTTACATATTTGCGGATACATATTTATAATAATAATATATATTATTAGGTGTTTTTATATAAGTTTTTTTTTAAAGAAATATTTAAAAATGTAAATTAATAAGATAAGAAAGTGAATAAAGGAAATATATATAATAATAATATATCATTTATTTCAGATAACAAAGACCCATATACACTTTTTTTTTTACTTATGGGAATCCATCAATCCCACTCTGGGCGGAGCGGAAGGGAGTGTCAGACTTGTACTGACTAAAACTCATCCATGTTCCTTCTTTTGCCCTTTGTGTTCCAGGGCCGCGGTATCTCTTTCGAACAGTCCCGCAACCCTGGCAGGAACATATATACCTATCTAAAATACTATCATACATGATTTAATGTGTGCCTCGTTGGTCTACTGGTCGTGAGCGGGACTGCTGAGCGTGAGGTCCTGGGTTCGATTCCCGGGTCGGGCAAAGTGTTATTGGGTTTTTCCATCAGGAATTTCTAAATAGCAGCCGCGGAGCCGGGTATAGGTCATTAACCTAGCACTGTACATTGGTACAGTAGGTGGATATTGATCTACCTACTGTAAATAGGCTCAGCCCCTATTACATGGGACTTAGACATAACTGCCTGACCCTTCGGAGATTACAGGCGTGAGGTTATGTATTTGGTATACTATACAGTAATTATAGCAAATACATTAAAATAAAGAAGTAACCCAAGTGAACCAGCTTACAATACCCCGAGCCTGCCAGCCAGTCTAATCTAATCGCAGACTATAAGCCTGTTCTATATCCGTCGCGCTAATTGGAGAGAACCTTAAAGCAAGCGTTCCTTTACTCGCGCGCCGCTTGAGAATATAAAATGTTTGGTTCGCACCTGAGGAGGTCACGGTACTGGGGAATAAAAGGCCAGTTCACAAGGTGTTGTGCAAGGGGATCGGCAGGGATATAAGAGTAGCCATGACAAATTAATATCTTTAAAAAAATGATCAACTTTGACAAGTTGTGTGCAATAGTCTATAGCGCTGCCTACATCTATCTAATAGTCAATTGCCACATGCATCCGTATCACTTGAGGGCTGCTCGACGATTTGGCTGTTTTTTTTGGTGGGTTCCTAATTGTGAGGACAAGGTTGGTATGAAAGAAAATTTGGTTTATTTTATTTTCGCTAACGGCACTTCTCTTTTTACTGGAAGCACTTCGATAGATCAGGCAAACACAAAAAAAACCGCGTGCGTTTAAAAAACGTGCGAGTCGTATTCACACGCACACAGGGTTCCGTAGCAACAAACAATATAATAAAAATATTCAACAGCAAAACTAAATTTATTTTCATATTTTATTAATGAAAAACGAAGTTACTGCTGCAGTGTGATGAAAAAGTTCCATATCTCAAAAACTAAAAATCAAATGTTATTGAAACCAATTTTGGTTGAAAGTTTTATTTACGTTCTACAATCCTACATTTATTCAGAATTTTCCTCTTCTTACTTTAGAAATTAGACACACATTGTACCACTTTGGAAGTGTTTATCTTTCAAACGATTACCTTTGAGAAAAAATGATTTTAAGAACTTCAATGTCAATTTTTAAAGACCTATCTATGCCTGCACGAACAGGAGTGATGAAAAAAAAATTGTTTCATTTCCATGTGTGGAGAGCCCCCTTAATCTTTTATTTTTGTTTAAAAATCGTAAAGCAGTTTACAGAATACATCTACCTACTAAGTTTCAACTGTGTAGTCCTAATAGTTTCGGCATAAAGTGGCTGTGTCATACACGGACAGACAAACATGACGAATCTATAAGGGTTCCGTTTTTTTGCCATTCGGCTACGGAAACCTAAAATGACATGAATATTTCTTTCGGTCATCACAATATCTATCCGTATTTAAACAAGTCTTAAAGCAGACATCAATGCGACCACGTCCGCATACAAATCGTGACGAAAGAAAACGTAAGCTCTTTTTACAATCACACATAAACGAAAGAGCTACGCTGCCAGAAGACGCGTAGACGCGCCGTAGCTACGGCGTAGCAGTGACGCGTAGCTCTGAGTCGGGGATGATCTCGTAGCAATCTGCTACGAAACTTATTGGAAAAATGTCTTGAGATGCATTGAGGTGAAGAATATAAATATTAGGAAGTTGTGTCGGTAAATGCGAATTGCCGTCAGTTTTAAATTGCAAAAAAATAACAATTTGAAACTGACGTTGAAAATAGAATAAATAGGAATATGGCAATAAGAAAAGATTTCCTCACCGTATTTAACGTTCGGATATGGTTTAATCAAAACGAGAAACTCATTATAAATTGAAGTTCAAATCCCGCCTATTTTCCGAAGAGTTAGGCAGAGGTTTATCTATCATGTGGTACACCCACATTTCGCCAGTTATACTTATGCCCTATGCCCCAACCGAGGCGAGCCTATTGCCATCAACCGATGAACTTGCCGAACCAAGTTTCGATGAAAAAGCCCTACAGCAACATGTCCCGACCTGGATATAGAACATCACATATGTTCTAATTATTCTACCTAAACTAACTAGAACATAATAAACTTACTCTTAACATAATATAGGTAAATTCAATGCGCGTCAGCAACTCACGGTATAGCGTGAGCTAAAAAAACGTATGGGCTTTTTTATCGTTCACAGTGATTAATGGTCACAGCAAATGTTCGAACAGCTTAGCTCGCCTTGTATTTTACGGCCGTGAGCTATGTGTTGTACATTTTATGCTTTTATGGTACTTAACTGTGGGTAATGCTGTGCTTTTGATAAAATGTTGCCTTTGATTGATTGCAACGGTTCCTTTAGTTTATTGTTTTTGCTTGATGGCTTGTGCTCCTCCTTTTACATACCGAGAATCCTCCGTGAAATGGAAAGCAGGTTGATCAATCGACCAAGATTTTGTAAAAATATTTTGATTAAAAAGAGTTTCCATGGAGTTTCTTGCCCATTCTTCTCCATAGAGATCTACGCTTTGGAATGTGCAACTACAGTACTTTCTCAAGTTATTATGCCTTGTGACTGTGACTGTCGCTTAGCTTTTTTTCTGTTTGACATTCAAAAGTGCCTGTAATGGTCTAATTGAAATAAATGCTTTGAGTTTGATCTTAATTGACGTTTTGTCGATATTTGACAGTTTCAAATCATTCAAACATCTTTTGCTTAGAATAGTTACAGCACTGAGGACAATATTTGTGTCACATTTTTAATTTAGTATTTTACAATATTTTCTTACCGATGTATAGATTCTTTTTACCGATTGTTTGTGAATGTGTGAACATTGTAGATTCCCAGATGCTTATTAACTTTTTAGCTTGTTTTACATTTTTTGTGTAGTAAAGTAAGCAACAACTTATTGTCGGGACTATGCTGTCCCCCCATACTCAAGTACTAATGCTGTAACATGATAATATTGTAAAACAAAATGATTTGAAAAGAGTAACCATGGAGTTTCTTGCCGGTTCTTCTCCATAGGAAACGACCAACCCGAACTGTGTACCTTTTTTTCGACGTTTTATAAGTGCCCATCTAGGCCTATGTGAAATAAAATAATTTCACCCTGATTTCACTAGTTATGATTAAGTCCTATGTAATAAGGGGCGAGCCCATTGCCATCAGATTTCGATTAATTTATTGATGGAAACCATAGGTACATTATAAGTTCTTATTTGGTAATACATTGAGGGCGCTATGTTTTGCCTCTAGGGCGTACAAAAGTAGTAATACATGCAATATAATTAAAACAGGAAATTAATATAGCTATAAGAACAACACATCACGAGGACGAATCCAGACTCCATGGCTGCTACTGAGAATTCCTGATGCAAAACCCAATAACACTTTGCCCGACCCGGGAATCGAACTCATGACCTCATGCTCAGCAGACGCACTTGCGACCACTAGCCCGACGAGGTATGTGATTTAAAAGTCCGGCCGTCGTTGTCAAATCTTCAGGCCATAATAGCCACATACTATACGGCGTATAAGGTGAGGTCAAACGGATCAAAAGGTACAACTAAGTATGTATGGTCCTTAGCGTCATCTATAATTCTGTACTGTCAATGCTACACCATAGAGATGGAAAAGATATTGACCCAAATCTTGTCGTTCCATGCACCGAGGAAGAAGGTTACATAAGAATATCCTTGCCGGAAGAAACAACTACTATATAATGCTAAGTCAATGCTTTAGAAGCGTTACCCGATCAAGTGTTCAAACCGAGGCTCAAACTTATACACATTTTATATAAGGAGGAAGCGATAGAAAAAAAGTCTAAAATAACTTTACTTTCGGAAGTCGGTGTCTTAGTTTGTATCGTTTTTGCCACCGACTTCCGAAAGTAAAGTTATTTTAGACTTTTTTTAGTGGTTTTTTAGAAGTCGGTTTTGTTTTCGCAGAAAGTTTTTTTTTATTTTACCCTTTTTAGTTGTAGTATACACCAATTCTTTCCACACAAATTCTTGTCATGAATTAGTTTTTTACATTGTAACTAGAAGTTAGTTAAAGTACTCGTCAAGGCGAATCATACGAGCCCAAACTCGATGAGGTTTTATCGTTTTATAACGGAGTTCCTATGGCCACCGTCCAGCTCCATCATCAGACACTGGATACCATTTAGGACCAAAGTACTCGTCAAGACGAATCATACGAGCCCAAACTCGATGGGATTGTGTCATTTTATTACAGACTACCTGTGACCACCTTCCAGCTCTATCACCAGACCCTGGGTACCATCTAGAGACAAAGTACTCAACAAGATGAATTATACGAACCCAAACTCGACGGCGTTGCGTCGTTTTATTACAGAGTTCCTATGGCCACCTTCCAGCTCCATCATCAGATCAGCTCCATGTTATCATAATATTGCATTGTCTCGCGATAAACACATACGTGCATAATTTCAGCTCAATCAGAAATTGGGAAGTGTGTCAAATTTAACTAGCAAGTATCACGCGACGTCGCGTGATGTACATCAGAGCGCCAGCACGCGACGTCGCGTGATGTGACAATTAACGTGAGGAAAACAAATTCCTAAACCGATTTTGAGGAAATTTCTATGGGACCAATCGGGAAGCATATCCTTTCAGATGAAAAAAGAATTTTGTCAAATCGGTTTACAAATGACGGGGTTCTGAGGTAACAAACATAAAAAAAAATACAACCGAATTGAGAACCTCCTCCTTTTTGAAGAAAGTTGGTTAAAAATTGAATGTTAGCATTGTTGGTATGATGCTCTAGTACTATGAATAATGGGTTTTCTCATAGGGCAATAATTGTGTAAAATACTTTATTTTCCGAGAACAATGGCGGGGGGCATTGTTATCGGCAGTCATTTAATTTTGTAGAACTTTGACAGCCGTTACAGGTGTTTAAAAACCCGAAAGTCTAATAACTAGTTTTAAAATTTGTATGGTGTTACCCAATTATTGATTCGTGGAGACAGATCGTACGTCGTGGAGAGAGTCGCTCCATATAATACAGACCTATATATGTATTTAGCTGCATCCGGTCCAAGACTAGAAGTCAACGTAATTGGAAAACGTGACTATAAAGATTAAAAAATGCTAGTTAATTATAAAGCAAAAACGTTTAATACTAAAATGTTCCTCGCAGTATTTAAGCCCTTTCAGCCACAACTTTAAAACCTAGCAACAAAATTGCTATATCACCACGCAGATCACAGCACATTGGATGTTTCCCATATTCCAAGCTCCACTACTATAGTGTGACCTCTCACATTGTGGTTGGGAACCGTCGTACATTCAGGAATGTTAGTAATAACACTCGACTTTGATTAATGCGACTATGTTGTGCCGTGACGGATCGTAAAGCTATTTGTTAACCAAGATATAGTTGGAATGTTTTGTGGTTGCTCCCATAATGTTATGAGATGGTTTAAAGTTTAGTTGGTAGTCATGGTTTCCTTGGCGACGAGAGACAAGAGGAATTAGGGAGGTCAAGGAACGCTCTGGCTTACCACAAACTAAATAAAATAAGAACAATAAACTGATACGCAACAAATTGCGTTAGAAAGCAATTAGTTGTTTGTCACATTAAAATAATGTCAAAGGATGGTGTTTTATCATCTTGCTGATTGACTATAATAATTCGACCATGGCTTGAATAGTTCTTTATCGATACGAGAGATTAATATAAAATGAACTCTAAATAAGAAAAAATAATTTATTCACGAAATAAGAAGCTAGCAAATACAAAATGAATATCTGTCACTACGGAGACAATGCCCTAGTTCTAATGTTCAAATTGACAGAGCTTTGATTTTCATTATGGAAAGTCACGTAGTCATATCTAGACACTCGACATCTATTACGTATGTACTTCTTGTAGTGCCAGTCACGTATCTTGTGGAAACTAAACACAAGATAACAACCAAGTATTCAAAATCAACGATTTTTCGTACATTTTAAAAACTACAGTCATTTATTTAAAGTACTAAATTGCACAGTTCTGCAGTGCGGTGTTAGTGGCGCAGTATATCTGCAGTCAAATGGCGGGCATTTTATGAAATGCCCACTTATAGAAGTGCTTACACACGGCGAAATGTGAAAAATGCCTGAGCATAATAGAGCGTTTTCACTCGTCTCGTTGGTTTAAACAAGTTAGGAATGAAAAGGCTTAAAAGGCACAACTTCCTTTTGTGTTTTGTAACTATTCTGTTTGTGGTAACAATACGTTGTTCGGACGTTTTCAGCGGTAAAAATGTGCATTATGTTAACGTTCTATTTCTGTCTGTCGCCTTCAGCCTTCAGGGTGAGTCGTGAATGTTTGTCGAAGGAAATGCGACATCGAGGTGCAAGCCTTGCGCAGAGGATACAGCGTTCAATGTTAGGTACATTAAACGATGTGTCTACTTTTACGAAAAAGAAAATATATTATCTTTATGTTGCCTTTTTAGTAAATGTTAAGTTGTTGCTGTTGTTGACGTTGGAACGTTGGAAATAATTGATACCTAATCACTCACTACATAGTATAAAAACAAAGTCGCTTCCCGCTGTCTTTCCCTGTATGCTTACATCTTTAAAATTACGCAACGGATTTTGATGCGGTTTTTTTAATAGCGTGATTCAAGAGGAAGGTTTATATGTATAACATTGCACCCGCGCGAAGCCGGGGTGGGTCGCTAGTACCTAATAAAAAATTATACCGTTTTATTTTTAATATAGAATACGATCCAAAGCTTCGGCCGCAAGGTAAACATGCAGGTGGGAAAGGTTTCACAAACGATGGGACACGAGATCGGTCCTGCGTCTCTTAAAGATGCCAAACTCGTAGCTTGTTATTTTTAGATGTGTAAGAGGTTTCATCTCAACCTCGAGAAGATATCATTTGCCTAGCCTTTTCCCAACTATGTTAGGGTCGGCTTCTAGTCTAACTGCTCTAGCTGAATACATGGAGCGACTGCCTATCTGACCTCCACAACCCAGTCAGTACTGGGTAATACGATACCCCTTGGTAACACGGGTTGTCGGAAATTCGGGCCACTAGCTACCTGTAACGACTGTCAAAGATGTATAAAAGACAACGGAGGCCAACGCTCCTCTTAACGTGCTTTCCGAGGCACGGCGGAAACTCGGTATGTAATGGGCGGTCACCCATCCACAGACCAACTGAAGATCGATCCGAGTGGCTGTTGTTATTAAGTCACGAGAAAACAAACCTTAATATTGTTCTAGTGCTACCTCCATAATGTTTGCATCGGAATAAGGTCAGTATTTGTGTTAAATAAAGGTATTTTTCACAGATCCGTAAATCCGTTACACATCTGACCTCCGGAACCCTCATTGAAGGAAACCTATCTCGAAAGTTCGAGCAAAAGATAGAAATTTGAGAAAATTATGAACAATTACCACTTTGGAAAGTTTACCAAAATAATATATTCTTTGGAAGTTTCTAAAGTTTAGCTTTGGAATTTTATGAAAATATGGTATTCAGTGTTAAAATTACATACGCAAAAAATTACCATAATATTCAATGGTATATTTTATCTTACAGGGTAGAATTAATAATTATGTGCATAATAAGTTCGATTTGAATGAATAAATTGTACATTTTACTATCCTCTCATAACCAAACTATGTTTCCTTCCACAGATAAGATAAGCTAATCGCTATGTTTACATTATTGTTATATAACATACCATCACGCCTGTAGTCCCCGAAGGGTTAGGCAGAGGTGTACCTAATAGTACACCCACATTTCACCAGGTATGTTTTAGTCCCATTTACTAGGAGGCGAGCCTATTGCCATCAACCGGTGAAAAATACAGACTCCGTGAAAAATTCCTACATTACCTCTAAAATTATATAATTCAAAATACTAACTAATGAATAGCCAAGCTTGCCACTTCAAAGTGATGACATCAGCAAGTCACGTTTATATACAACTTGTGAGAACACTCATGAAGTCATGACTGTTGGTGATAATCTAAACATAGGTATTTACTTATTTGTCACAATTTATTTTTAATGCAGCCACAAACTGAAAGATGTCTGTTATTTCCTAGGCATTCTGCTTCACTTTAAAAACAGCGTGAATTTTCATTACTTATTTTATTTTCGTAAATTCATTCCCTGCTAGAACAAAGCACAGTTTAAACCGCAGGGTCGAGAAGCATGCAATTCAAAATTAATATTTTACATAATAATTCCTTTTGATATCAAGCTGAGCAGGAGTACTAAGGAAGCTAGAACCCAGCACTAACGACAGCAGTTTATTAGAAAACTAATAATAGCACCAGCAATTACGTGGTTAGAAACAGCAATAGGAACTCTATTTGTCTTCTTTGTGTGTATAGTTTTAAATGAATTTTAAGAATTCTACAAAAGCAGTTTTATGAACGTCTGACTAATAAAAAAACTTTCTTGCGAAAACAAAACACACTTCCAAAAAAACACTAAAATGTCTAAAATAACTTGACTTTCGGAAGTCGGTGTCTTTGTTTGTATCTTTTTTGCCACCGACTTCCGAAAGTCAAGTTATTTTAGACATTTTTGTGTTTTTTTTGGAAGTCGGTTTTGTTTGCACAGAAAGTTTTTTTATTTTACCCTTTTTAGTTGTAGTTTACCACACAAATTCTTGTCAGGAATTAATTTTTACATTGTAACTAGAAGTTAGTTAAAGTACCCGTCAAGACGAATCATACGAGCCCAAACTCGATGGGATTGTGTCATTTTATTACGGACTACCTGTGACCACCTTCCAGCTCCATCACCAGACACTGGGTACCATTTAGAGACAAAGTACTCGACAAGATGAATTATACGAACCCAAACTCGATGGGGTTATGTCGTTTTATAACGGAGTTCCTATGGGCACCTTCCAGCTCCATCATCAGAGCCTAGTTACCATTTAGGACTAAAGTACTTGTCAAGACGAATCAAACGAGTCCAAATTCGATGGCGTTGCGTCGTTTTATTACAGAGTTCCTATGGCCACCCTCCAGCTCCATCATCAGATTAGCTCCATGCCATCATAATATTGCATTGTGTCGCGATATACACATGCGTGCAAAATTTCAGCTTAATCAGAATTTGGGAAGTGTGTCAAATTTAACTAGCAAGTATCACACGACGTCGCGTGATGTACATCAAAGCGCCTGCACGCGACGTCGCGTGATGTGATAATTAACGTGAGGAAAACAACAAAATTCCTGAACCGATTTTGATGAAATTTCTATGGAATCAATCGGAAACCATATTCTTTCAGATGAAAAAAGAATTTTTCAAATCGGTTAACAAATGACGGAGATATGAGGTAACAAACATTAAAAAAAATATAACCGAATTGAGAACTTCCTCCTTTTTGAAGAAAGTCGGTTAAAAAGAACCTAAAACTCTGAAGCTCATGGAATCACGGTAGAATGAGTACTCATAATTAAATTACCCTTTAAAACTCGTCGAAATGCACTAAAGAGAGGATTTTTAGAAGACCACCTGATCTTGTTGAACAGAGAGTTGATATTTGCCATCATCACTGCCAGCTTTGTCCAAGATAAACTTAAAAAGTTCTTCATCATCTGCCTAGCCTTTTCCATACTATGTCGGGGTCGGCTTCCAGTTGACGGTTTTACCGGATGCAGCAGAATACCAGTATTTTACTTGGAGCGACAGCCTATCTGACCAAACTGAAACTTAAAAAGTACTTATGAATTGGAAAAAATCATAGACATTGAACTGGATTTCAATTCAGCTCGTGAATGATAGGCGACTCGACATCGTAAGGTATAAAAAACCAGATATTGAAAACTTGCCTTGCACTGAAAAAAATGCACTTCAATCAAGTAACTTTTTAGCTTGATTGACGATATCTTGTTTAGATTAAATCAAAATCTTAGTTAAGTTGATCATCACGACATGATTGCAGCAATATTAGTTCAATTGAGTGAACGCTGAAACAAGTTTCTTGATTACCCATAATACGACATCATTATATAAGAGGTAAAAAGAGACAAGTTAAAAAAATGCTAACTGTAACAAAATAAGATAGTTGTGTCAATCAAGCATTTTGATTACTTCAATAAAGATCATTTGACTTGATAGCATCTATCATTGCAATTAATTGTTATTCATACAACTTGATCAAACATTGCGCTAAATGAGTGTATCACTATTTGGTTGTGTTTATTACTATTTGACTTGATTGCTGTTATGATATGACTATGTTAACAGTATGGATTGTTGTTTTGATTCTCCTTCGCTGACATAATGGTAAAAAGAAACAAATATGTCTGCGCCCGCGTCCTCTTCGTCAGTGTTGCCAGTGACACTCATGGCACAGATTGACAATGTGGTTACGTGGGGTGTAGATTGTAAGCTTGATTAAAATTCATGGTTTCATTTCTATTAAATATTGTGCATTTTTAAAAGACATTTGCCAAATTCATTATAAATAAGTTGTGAATTCTATCAATACTTGTCGATTTACAAAAGTTAGTATTAAATGAAATGTTAATTATTGTTCTATAAATTATGTGACTTTTAATTGTGTTTTCATAATAATCTTATATTTTATGTGTAATATTATTCTTACTGTTATTTTAAATTCGTAGCTTAATTTTGACTTCCGATACGGTAATGGCGGCAAAATGTCGTTAGTAGTCAGTCGAGTAGGTACTACTGAGAATCTTGCTTATGACCCGTAAGGGATTCCACGGCAGTCATCTTTGAGCTACGAAACGAGTTGTTCTTGGTTATCACTCTGTAATACCAATAAAGTTATTTTGAACAGGAAAAGTTTTTGGATTTTAAAGAAACGTTTAACAAGATGTATTTAATATTTTCTTCTTCTTAAATTCGTATTTATTATACTTCACATATTTATATTTTTTTATTCGTTGTACACATTATATTTATATTTTTCTAACTCGTATTCATATCTGACCGTGGCATCACTTTGGGCCCTATCAGAATACCAGTGCTGTGACGTTTTGTAAATGTTACAGCACCATGCTGAGATAAACCATTTTTTGGCTTCTTACAGGACTAATTTCGTTGTTTTTTTATTTTTGTTTTATTAATACTTTTATAATTTTGTTGTACCTACTTTAAATGTAACCATTTTTTTGTTTAATGTTTTGTCCTGTGCGGGCTAATAAATATTTTTTCTTTCTTTCTTTCTTCAAATAGGTTTTGTGATAACTCCAATCAAGATCGTTTCAAATCTCAATCAAATAAAAGTAGTAGAGATCATTGTGCTTGATAGGCTCAGATGCAAACAAGTTACTTAGTCAATCTAAACAAAATCTTGATTGTGGCAACTACTTTTTTTTTCATAGATACCTGGGAACGTTCTAGTTACAGAGATATTTAGGGTCAAAGTTGCAACGTTTTCACTAGTTTTTTTGTAGATACATGTTTTTAATGTAAGATTTTTACTACTAACACCTCCACGACCCCTGTGATTCAATTCATCCATCAGCACAATGTTTTGAGTGCGTTTCATTGGGTCCTACCGTACAACGTGACTTTTCATCCCAAAAAAAAGTGGTTTACCATCAATAATTTTTGCGTAAAGTTACTTAGTTTGATGTACACAATGCTTGGTTGACGGCTTCGTGAAGGGTCCTGTTACACCCTGTATGACAAGAGGATGTTGCCCTGCAGTGGCAGTAACAGGCTAGTATAATTACTTATTTCAATGTTTATGTTTCTATATGAACATAGTCGAAGATTTTATTGGCATGTCAGAAGTATTGTGAAAGGAATTTATGAAAGTGTGAACCTTTACTTTGTTATTTTGTTTATTTTAATTGTATGTATAACTCTTTTAGTTCTTTTTTAGTTACTATAATTGGTTTAACAGCCGTTGTAATTAAATAAAAATAAATAAATAGTCGCAGGCAATGACTAGTCACATATCATCCTCGTCCTAATCAATTTATTTCCCCTATCCGTCATGATTTTCTCGATAATGACATACAATTAAGTCGGCACCCGTTTCCGATAGCGTTTCTGAAAGGAATGAATATTTAGCCCCAGCCGTTAACCTAGATACACACGCGACGGTATCGAGTTGCTTTCGACTCAGTTAGCCACTGAAATGCGGTGCAGGAGCTTCTTATAATTTGTATTGTATATAACAGGCTGGTGTCCGCAACTCCACGTCTCAAGCGCGTATTTGCGCTTATAACTTTCAGTTATAATGCTTGGTATGTAATGAGCCAAAATAGTGTTATGAGGCCTAGCAGTTTTACGAGTTGTAACAAGGTAGAAGACGTTACAGAAATAGATAGAAATGGGAAAACAACGTTATAAAAAGAAAGAAAATCGACGAAAAATGTTAACCATTTTCGTAAAATAAGGATGGCTTCCTAGGCACGTCACAATCATGGAGGTCAAAATATGACCCAGGAGTTACATCATGAGTTTGGTATATCTACTCATGCACTAAAGACACTGTATTTTTTAATTCTAAAATGATTTATTACGGCATTAATCACTGACTACTGACTTGGATGACAATAGGCCATTGTGAATCACGTGTAGGCACAATCAGAAAAACAATTGCACAGTGATTGTACACAATTAACGGCACTACGTTGATAACTGCCGCTCATTAATTTAAATGTCGTTAATGCAACTTTTAATTAATGTTTATTTATTATGCAACGCCCTAGCACATAATGCGAAGCATATAGTATCTACGGAAATCATTAACAGTTTCCCGAGGCGTTCTGAGACTGACAAAAAAAGTTTAAAAAAGTAGTTTATGTAGAGTCAGAGTTTAAAAGCGACTGCGAAAATACCATTTATTGGCAAACAATCTAATTAATTTTTGAGCCAGTTGAAAGAGAAAAGAGATAATTTATTTATTTATTTCATTTTTAGGAAAGCTTACAGCTAAACAGACAGTGAGTAAAAGTTTAAACAAAATATAGCCAATTACAAGTTTCCACTTGTGTATACAGGCTGTCGTTTTGCGTCCTGGTCAAATTCAAGGAGAACTAATGATTCTCGACCCGTTTCAACAATTCACTTTTTACACTTCGCTGAGAAGATGAAAATGACGATGGAAAAGTAAGTAAATTAAACAAAAAGAAAGCGAGAATAAGGTAACATCATCACGCCTGTAATACTTGAAGGGATAGTCAAAGGTGTACCTTATAGTTCACCCACATTTCGCCAGTTATGTTTAAGTCCCATGTAATAGGGGGCGAGCCTATTGCCATCAATCGGGAGCAAATCCAGACTCCGGGCTGCTAGTGAGAAATTCGTAAAGGAAAAACTCACTAACACTTTGCCCGACATGGGAATCGAACTCAAGACCTCTTGTTCAGCAGCTGCGCTTCAAGCACCGATTTCAAGTAACATGGGTTCAGCAAAAAAACAAGAATTTGCAGACATGGTAGGACTAGGAAGTAGAGGTTAGGAAAATCGACTTCCTATTATGAATACGAGTATCCCCGTATACTCTTTAGGTAATATAGGTATCGATACGAGTATACCTAGCCTGGGGGGTATGTAATGCTTTCCCATATCGTTTGTTAGAACGGTATTACTAACCTGATTCTGATATTGTGCTAGGGCAAAATAAACGAGCTTTAGCAGTAAAGCTATCAAGGGTGTAACAAGACCCTTAACGAAGTCGAAAGGTACTTGTTCTCCGCGACATTGCGATAATTTGTTTGTTCCATACCAACCTTACCTTCTAGTTACTTCTAGACTGGTCTAAGTTCAACTTTTTCACAACTTTTTTTTTAAATACATGTTTTTAATGTAAGATTTTTACTTTAAACACCTCCACGACCCCCGTACTATTCAATGAAACCATCAGCACAATGATTTGATTGCTTTACATTGAGTACTACCGTAAAACGTGACTTAACACCCCAAGAAAAAAAGTCGTTTCCCAACAATAATTTTTGCGTAAAGTTACTTAGTTTGATGTATATAATGCTTGGTTGACGGCTTCGTTAAGGGTCTTGTTACGCCTTGTATACAAGCTTACAAGCTTACATACTCGTAATAGTAGTGAACGATGTGAGAAATAGGTTACTTATGTACTGTAAATAAATTTAAACCTGAACATTTTTAATACATCGTGACATCGAAAGGGTTTTGGATTAGATCATAAGTATACCATTCTTAAAAATCACTGTTGGAGGTGCCAAAGAAATATACAAGTATCAGCCGATGTTCCGATTGTTACAGGCCTCCTCCTCTGGGAGTGGACGTGGTGGAGCTTACTTCCACTCACAGACAAAACACCTGTATACAGTACACGGGCCCAGTACGGATTGGTAGACGTTACATGTCTGCGAAGTTTTGTTTCTAGGACATGCCGGTTTCATCACAACGTTTTCCTTTATCATTTTGAGAGAAGGGGTGAAGGAAATCAATTTCACAAAGATATTCTGCCTGCAGCTGGACATACTATCTAGAAACCGAAAGTTGAAGCAGTTACCACTGGGCTGCTAATGTATGTATCAAAGTTATACGTGTGTCTTTCACATTATCCAATTCAGCTCCGGACGGGGTGGGTCGCGAAAGTAAAAGCAGGACGAGTTCGATTGAACGAAAGTTTTCAAGAAACAGGAACTAAAAACTGGAAATGGAGAGAAGGATTGGAGGAAAGGAACCTTTGAATATGAACTTTACTGGATACTGTATTAGATAATATAACAGTATGCTTTCCATGCCAGAGTAGAAGTACACGGTGCATGACGAAAGAAGAAGCTATGGGAAGCCCCGCCCTGGCCCCGTTTTTTTTTCGGATGGGAAGTCATCAAATGACCCCTCCCACTTTGAGTGGAGCGGAAGGGAGTGTCAGACTTGTACTACCCATCCATGTTCCTTCTTTTGCCCTTTGTGTTCCAGGGCCGCGGTATCTCTTTCGAACAGTCCCGCAACCCTGGCCCGCCCTGGCCCCTGCTGTGATGGCTGTGAGAGGTTGTGAATGTTTTTTCAATAACCCTGTATTTAGCGTAAAATAAAACTGTAAAGGCAGATTTAAATAAAAAAAGATAGGTGTTTTCTAAGGATTCTTTCAGTTTCTTTTCTTAAGAAGACGTGTTGAGCAAACCACAATCATAGAGATATACCAACAGATTGTATGAGGCTAACATTAACTCAAAACACCTCCGAAACACCTCTCCATACATAAATGCCTTAAAATCCAATTCCAATAGGAAAAGAGATCAATAGTAAAGTAACAATTGAATCTGTTGGCCTTCATCGTCGCTGCAACAAAGAACTTATGGGTCGATAGTTTCTAGGGCGCAAACCAAAACCCCAGGTTAGATTAATGTTCCCCACAGATTGAGTGGCGGGCCGTCTGCCTATAGGAGTTATATCTACACCTGAGTGATTCGGGGTTGAACCGTTTTTCCTGGTATTCGACTAGACTAGGTCAACTAATATTAGTAGTAGTATATTTACGGAATGAACTTGTGTGGGTTTTAAGGTATTCCGATCTAATGTTTTTTTTTAAATGTTTTAGTAAAAAGCGATCTTTTCTTTGTTTTTTTTTTTTCAAGTATTTAAATGAAGTATTATCACGGTTGGTGATCTACTCTTTCATATAGTTTCTTCTTTCTTATAAATAAAAAAAAAAGAAAAAAACCCGACTGAAAAAACTAAAACCAAAAATAGTTTTTTGGGTTTAGTTTTTCAGTCGGGCACATTTTAAATTGAATTAAAGTTGGAAGCAGGCAGGATCCATTTCATTTTTATATTGTTATATTGAAATGGATAAAATATACTTCGTTTGGAATGAATCATCACCAACTTTTTTTTAGAAATCGTCGACAGAATGGCCACTTTAATTGGGGGCAATTCACATGATGTAAAATAATAATAATAGGCTGTTGCTTATTATGTCACTATGTGCTTGTAGGGTTCATAGACTACCGTGCAGCCATCACTTTAAGTAAGTTTGCGTCTACTCTGATCCTGATAAGATTATAGACAACACTAACTTCAGCTTAACATGATTTGTGTTAGCCGTCTTCGGAAGTGCATCCCAAAGGGGTCGAGAACGGCTTTATGGCCTTTTGGGGTTTGACATGGCCTTCTCTAAATAAATTAGCGTTAACATTTAACCGTAGTTAGGCAAAATTGCTATCGACAAACTGGCCGGTGGGTTAAGGAAGAATTTAAATATTTCCTGTTGCTAGGTAATAGTTGAATAGAGCAAAATACATACAAGGTCGAATCCAAAAAGATTTTGAAATATACATACTAATATCACGAATGCAAAAGTAACTCCTATTTATCCGTTTCTTTATCACCCTGTCTGTCACCCCTAAACGGCTGATCCGATTTAGATTTTGCACTTGGAGAGACCATGAGCTATGCTAGGATAAAAGATACTTTCAATATTTCTTATCCTGATAGTGCCTATGTTCCCGTAGGGCCGTTTCCAACCTCCGCAGGGACGAAGCCGCAGTCAAAAGCTGGAATCACATACTCATTGTATACATATAACACATAATCTTATTTGAAAGGCGGCCGTTTCGGAGGACTCTCTTATGTAATTTTTGACGTTCCAAAATTGCTGACTCTCACCCTAATTTGTTTTGTTTGACTGCTTTGTACTTATTTGCACTCTTGTATGCTTCCCTGATAGGTGAACCAACCTAGTCACCTAATGCGGCCATGTAAGAAATACATTTTATGTATAGTTTTACCATGCAGCCACACGCACCACTACATTATAATGACAAGTATGCTTGCTTGAAGCATGCAGAAGTTATCACGAGCTGTTTAGTGACGTCGAGTGAACCAGTTTGCAGTGCCACCGTAAAGTATACTTGTGCAAGTATGCGGATAAAGTGACTGTGCAGGTTTAAATAGGTTATTTATTGTCCCTTTTACTTACGGATGTATGATTTAGGGCGGCAGACCGTATGTTTTCTTAATTTTGCTTTTAAAATAATTACCCATAAGGCTTATATTACTGTTACCAAGTGACTGCCATAATCCCTCGACTGGTCAAAGGCCTCTTCCAATGACTTCTCAATCTTTTGATCCAGGATTATTGTAGATCACTGGTCTTTAGTTTTGTGCAGTTCGTCTCGTCAGTTTCTACGAGGTCTGTTATGGCCCTATGATTTTTTGACTACAATCTGCATTAACTGATAGTAGAATGATCCTTTTTTGTAATAGAATTAAATTGCAGAAAATATCGTTGATACCTATCAGTCTTCATTTGAAAATATACTTTGACAGGACATCCTGAATAAGCAAAATAGTATGACAGTCGTTTTCCGCTAGGACACAGCCTGAGGCCAGTGCGAAAAATGTTTGTCTTTGGTTTCGGCGTCCACCATGTAAAATAAGATGGTAGGCTGCTTTCGAGTTAGGCCTGTTACCACATCAGATAATAGAGATCTCCTCCGGTACCTCCTTCATTTATCGATCTGTAAGTTTCAGTATCAGCAAGTCAAATAAATCTTTGCTATTTTAGACACGTGATCCCAAGCGATCATATCAGTTACCATGAGAATTGATAATTTGAGAGCTGTCGAAAGATTTGAATTCTTTCAAGGAAATAGCTAAGAGAAATAGGAGACGATCCTTTTCAGTATCTACTTGACAATGAAACCCCGGCTCGCATAGCCAACAGCCAAGGGCCAAGAGAAAGTGGTAACGGTTGACATAGACAGCGGAAAAGCTTGTGATAATCTTCTTGTAAGCTGTTCTAGAATTATGAACCACTTTGAAACCGATCGTCATTTGTCTATGCTCTCTTATCGAACAGATATCTTAAACTAGTAAGTTCGTTTATGAATTCAGTACCTAAGCTTAAGCCGTTTATTTCAAAGTGAGAATTGCAAGCGATAAGTCTCCCCCACCTCCAGGGTTTGGCTTGCTTTCTGATAAAACGTTTTCGCATTACTATTGAGATGAAAGCTATTAGGCAATATATAAATCGTTCCGTGTGTGTGAATTTTACTGCTTAACGAATAAAGGATTGATCAGAAGAGTACTTATTGTTGTAGGCGTGAGGGCGTTAAGCGGAAGCCTCTCTTTACTAGGTGAAATTAAGTGTTAAACTTATTGTGATAAAATTGCGAAAGACGGTAGCTATAAGGGGTGGATTATCGAGATTATTGGCAGCGTTATTGCACCTACCGCTGAGTACAGGTCTCCTCTCTGCCATGGTACCCTGGAATGCGCGAGTTTCAACCAGATCTTACTCGCGATCTTGTGAATGTCATCCTCCACCCATCCAACTAGCTATGACCATCTGCTAACACTTCATTTACCGATTTCGTTTTTTCCAAATCCAAATTTTATGGACAGTCTCCTAAAACCAAACCACGTATTCCTATATATATATATATATATATATCCAAACAACGGTTAAGGTGCCTGCCCTTATGGACTCGACTCAAAAGTCCACCCTGTTTATTTGAAGAACATTCATAATTAAGCTGTAGTAAGCCATTATCGGTATGGGCATCGTGCTGGGTAACTTCATCCCTTATGAAAGTTTATAATTGCATTGATTTAAAATAATTCAACAATTTTTTTGTGTAGACCGCGAATGAAAGAAAACCTAGCAATATTCTCAATTAGGACATAATTTGAAATGTTCCGATTGATTATAGTAGCCAGTCAAATCAAAATTAAGTTAAAAGAGACGATACTTACCTACTGATTGTTACGCAAGAAGCTTGTCACATCACCAATTTATTTATGCGTCCTAAATTACCAATATACTATGGCAACCATCAAAAAAGTATATCAAAATTAACACTGACTCTAAAAATAATTCCAATTTATAATCACAGCACTCTTGCAGTCATTGTGTCACTGGCACACTAACAAAAAAAGCATAAACTCGAAATTTAAATATTTCTAAGATGGCGGTTTCACTTCTTTATGGAAAAATTGCGCGGGTTTTTGTGATGTTTTGTTATAATTTGGGATATTTAGTGGTTTTTTGTTGAATTAATTTGTGTGAATGTTAGTTGACAGCGTTGTGCGGAGCGCGTGCATTCGGCCGCTCGGGCAGGGGCGGCGGTGTAGCGGCGTATCGACGGGGCGCGCCGGCGCGGGCGTTGCACCCCTGTCTTCAGGGACGGACTCCAAACACGAATTAGTCCGATATTGAGTGACATACATTTGCCGGTTTAAAAGGTGGAATTGCATGATAACTCCCTAATTGCCTAGAGATGTCTTAATTATTGAGAAGTCAGCCTCTTATGTCGCCATGTGGCTGAAATTAAGTTTTGTCCACTATCGATTGTCATCTGAACGGCAAAGAAAACGTGTGGTTTCATATTTAACGTCTTTCGTCAATTGGCCATTTATCTTCTTATGTAGGAATGGCCTAAGAAGCTAAATGGCCAAATTATTCTCGTCCCTGCTCTTTCAATTCTGTCATTTCGTTGTAAAATTTGGAGACGATTATGTTACCGATTACATGAATTTATACGTCTACGCGGGATATCGAAAAGTTTAATAGTTTATTCAAGCCTACCTGCCACACAAAAGGATTCTATTACGTAACCATTTATAACGTACAGTAAAGATATCCAATTTCGTCCCCAAGTTGGGCCCATGCCGTCTGAAAAACTACGGAGGTTTCACTCGCAGCGAAAACGCCCGATCGTTCCCGAGATCTACCGAAGACCAACCTGTCTGAAGTTGTTACGATGCCCAGTATAAGTTCAGCTCCTCCCCCGCCCTTAAAATTTCCTTTATAAGGTGCAAAGAACGTAATAATGTTTGACGTTAGGGTTCTCTTTATCGTGGTCAGGCCCAACGGGGCATGCGCGTCGCACATCGATGGATCGGGCGAAGCCAGGTGTTTGCAGAATACTAGTCGTTTATTGTGTTTAAATATAATCATAATATATTTGGTTATGGTCCAATTTTAGATATTTATAAAACAACTTGCGAAAGGAAAATTTAATCTTATGAAAAAGCACGAAAAATATGCAAATAATTTTTGATACTGTTCATATTGGTTACATGAAAATTAATTCCACCGCAAAAAATAAATCTCTCAATCTCATATCAAAAAATAAATCATTTATTTTTTGCTTGGCAACTTTTTTATGGGTTACTAGTGGATTAGTAACGTTATTAAAAATGTTCTTTTGATTAAGGCGGCCTCAACCACGAGCCGAGCAATGAAGTCTTTTTAGGTTTTCTATTTTAAAAGATTTTTTTTTGTCATTAATGCTAAAAACTATCAACTGTTTCAGTAAATACTAGGTCCTTTAATTAGGTCTGATATTTTCTGAAATAGTTCCATCGAGACAAGTGCAGTTTCTACTAGTAATCCTATTTAATAAAGCATGAGCCGTCCTCAAATACCATATAATATATATTAGTCAATAACTTATGCATTAAAAAATAACTACTGAATTCAATCGTTTACAATAGAAGGATTTTTGTGTTTATTTTGCACTTAATAATTATCTAATAACCTAACGGAAACCTGTTTAAGGAGAATATGACAATGTACAATTTTTAAAATTTAATTAAGTATTTTAAAACGCTGTCTCTTCTTCATCTGGTGGTTCTCTTGTGGGAGCGGGATCTGAAATTATAAATTGAAATTATTTGTATGAATAATATTTAAAAAAAAAACATATTTTTCCCACACTGAAGTAAGAATAAAATAATTCTGGTGTAAGAGGTAAATGTAGTTATTTTTTTACTTCATAACAAAGCAACTACATGTATATTAAAAAATATCAACAAAACAGTCTCAAGAAACGGAGATATCAAATTTTGATGGCGCGGCCGCCACTTTGGCCAAGCAGATGGGAATATACTGTGATGATAACAATAGACGATCAATTTAGGGTTGCTCCATGTAAATACTGGTATTCAGCAGCATGGGGTGGAAGTCGACCCCGACAATGTTGGGAAAAGGCTAGGCTAGAGGATGATGATAAATCAAATAAGCAGTTTATACCTGTGGAATGTGAATGTGCTCCACATTGGACATTGAAATGGTCCAGGCATTGACATTTATAGGCCGTGAATCTTTTGATTAAATTGTAGCAACAGAGCTATTCCTGACGGGACTATTGACATGTATAAGGGAAAACCGGTGCCTCCGTCAGGTTTCTGTCACAAGAAATATACTGGATTTAAAATAGTGTAACATTTGGATATGATTACTTACTGTACTCTTTTTTCTTGGTGCATACTCTTAACACGATCACTATCAGTATGGCGCCACCGGCTATAGACAATAGTGCTATTAGCAATATCCTTTCTGTTTCACCGCTTTCTAGGGCAAGGCTATTTTGCCCCATACCATCAGGAATGTTTTTTCTTCTATTAAAAATTTGATTTGCTAAGTGTTCTTTACTTTCTGAAATATTTTTCTGAACTTCTTTTGTCTTGTTTTCATTAATGCTGTTATTAACAGTACTATCATTCTTTTCAACTGTGCTATTAGTACTGAAGTTGTTGTTCACATTTGCTTTAATTTTTTTATCAATTTCTCCGTCTTTTTTACTATTTTCTTTAGTATTATTTACGTGCGAGAATTGGGTTAAATTTGTAATAATTTCTATGCCGGTAATATTGTATGAATCCAAGTCTATGGACTCACATTGTAATACTGTCGTATTACTCGTAGTGTTAACGGGATAATTACGATTGGGATGTTCACAACGTAACAGAATTCTTTGTTTTACATTTCTTTCCTTTGGAGTTCCATTGAATTGTTGTAGATCTGATGCGTTTAAAGATTCAGTTTTCAAAATGATGGTTAGTTCCTTCAAATCAGCTTGTGTTTCATTGATGTTGACTGATTTAACATTTATACAGTCAGAGAGTTTTAATTCTACATTTTTATTTTTAAGAATATCTTTTTTAATATTATATACGCCTAAATCAATGATATTTCCTCCGTCAATGCTCAAAGATAAGTTTTTGCTACAATTATTCACTTTTTCCGTTATGATAATTTGAATCATATGTTTTGGCTGTGACAAGATATCTTTGTCCTGTTCAAATCTTCCTCTAGAAATTTCGGTCCTTTTATCAGAAATTGTAGTAAGATTGTTTTCTCCAGATTTATTTTTGCTATGATTGATATTTACATTGCTATAACAGTTTCCAAATTCTAATTTATTCTTTTGTAGTTCTAAAATTATACAGTTCCAAATAGCCAGTTTTTGCTTTGTTTCATTTTCTGGTTTGATTGCTGTTTTGTCGTTGGTTATTTGGCTGGAAGGAGTAATGTCTATGCCTGTTATATTATGTAAATCCAAATCTATGGACTCACATTGCAATTCTGTCGTATTACTAGTAGTGTTACTGCTTACATTAATGATAGTATGATCACATCGTAGTAGTATTCTATGTTTGACACTTTCGTCTTTCAGAGTTCCATTGAATTGTTTCAGATTTGAAGTATTTAAGGATTCATTTTTCAAAATAATTATTAATTCTGTTTTTGAAGGTGGTTGCTTATTGTTGATTTTAGAAGAGTGATCATTTAAACAACTGGTGAGTATTATTTCTACATTATTATTATGAAGAACTTTTTCTTTATTATTGTTTAAGCCCAAGTCGACGATCTTTCCTTCGTTGATATTTAAAGATGAGTTGTGGCTACAATTATTAGGATTTTCTGTTATGAGAATGATTATATTTTCTAGATTGGTTTCTGAAGAAATATCTATGTTTGTTACATCTTTTCCAGAAGAAATTTCTGTCTTGTTGATTTTCGTACCTGATAAGTTCTTAATATCCGAAATGTGCACCACCTTAATGTCTTCTGATTTATTTTTATTGTTAATAATTTTCGTTCCATTGGAACAATTGATAAAATGTATTTTGTTGTTTTCACTACGTTGTTCTTTCGAAGGTGATGTATTTTTTAATTCTGTAATTTGACAGTTCCAAAGTTCTTGTTTTTGTGGTGGAGTTGGTGATCCTTGTATAATATGTTCATTATGTTTGGCAAATAATATATCTTCGCATTTCACGATGAGTCCATTTTTTGGAGTTATCGAGTCTTTTGTACAGTTAGGATACTTCGTTATTGTGTTATTTTCGACATAATTTGCTTCAAGATAAATATTAATATATTTTAAAGAGTCCATGTTTTGTTTGCAATTGCCATCTTTCTGAATTGAACAAGATGTAGTCATAATTCCTTGAAAATTATGATGGTAATTTGTAGTGCTATCATTTGATGAATCGGGAAAGTAACCAGTAAAGAGTGGTTGAACTGTACTGGTTTCATCTCGACTTATTTCTATATGAAGTGTTTCTGGCGGTTCGTAGTGATAAGTATCATTAGTATCTTTTCTGAAGTCACTTAAGTTATAACTCTCACAAACAATTTCGGCATATTTGCATTGGAATACTTGGTTTCGAGGTTTTGATGTCCCATTGGTTCTCTCTGAATTGTTTTGTATATAAATAACATTTACATCATACGTTGTGGGATTGAATTCTTCTTGCAACTTACGGTGTATTTCCTGTTCTACAGTAACACTGTTGTTTATTGTGCTTTCAACCCGTGACACTGTATGGTTGTCAGCAGCTGTGGTTGGTAGACCACCTGCTTCTGTTGTGCCTTCAGCCAGAGTCTTTGTATAGTTGTCAGCAGCTGTGGTTGGTAGACTACCAACTTCTGTTGTGCTTTCAACTCGTGTCACTATATGGGTGGCAGCAGCTGTGGTTAGTAGACCAACTGCTTCTGTTGTGTGTACAGTCGGTGTCGCTATATGGCTGTCAGCTATGAAGGAATGGCTTTGGATGTTCTTTGGGATGACATGCTTTCGACATTGATGCTGTTTACCCCGGCAGTCGAATTCAATGAGGCAATTCTTCTGTCTCTGGTCTTTGTCCGTAGAATTGCATGGGTAGGTCAAGTTATGCTGATTTATTTGTTCCCTAAAATAATTAAAATTGATTTAGACATGCTATAAAGATATACCTGCCTAGTTTGTGCATGAGTGGCCATCCATTATCTACCGAGTTTCTTCCGAGCCTCCGAAAGCACGTTAAGCCGTTGGTCTGGGCTGTCATTTGTAGATGTTCTTGTCGTTACAAGTAGTCAGTGGCCCAAAAGTCTGACAACTAGTCTTACCATGGGGTCGTATTACTCAGTATTTTACAGGGTTGTGGAGATCAGATAGACAAACTGAGAACACATTGCCCGACTTGGGAATCGAACCCAGGCGCTCATGCTGAATGGAGAATAAAATACATTCTTTTTAGAAACTGAGAAGGATATTCGAAATGGTGTTTATTTTCTTCATAAAAGTAGATTTGTACGAATGATTGGCAAGTAAATGGTTGCCAGTGTGGAAATGATGAATGTTGGAACTTACATTTTCAGTGGCTTTAACATATACCTATTATTATAATGACAAGTTGTTTCTTCAAATACAATAAAATATTCGCCGCATTCGGCGTCACAAACATCAACACCGTAGATGGTCTGTAAACAAATGAACAGATAAATATTATCATCATCTGTCTCGTTTAAACAATGAGTGATGCAGGACCCCTCTACAGTAAAGTAGCAGTGGGTGCAATGCAAACAATTTTTTTTTGGAATCCGTGCAACAAATTCAAATATTTCAGTTTCTTCGAGTTCTCTGACATTTTAAAATATCATAACCTCTCCGACCACTACGTTTCAAAATAAATAAAGAGGTCACGTTTTAGTCAGTTAGTTAAAAGCCTTATAAAATTGTAAAAGCGATGTTATGGGTATACTCCTTATCATCTAATGGGTCTCCCCGTTATTGCGATCAGTTTTGTTCGGCACCATACCCACCGGTAGTGGTTTTTAACCTTTTTGTTTCATGAGGGACCATTTATCAAAACTTCTAACTTGCAATGGACTACCCAGGTTTATTGGTTTGGATATAGTACAAAGTGTAAATAAATAAAGGGTTTTTTCTATATGTATCTTTATACCTATCGTAAAACGTCTTCCAGCTACACTTTTTGCGTAGAGTTTAGTAGATGTACAGAATGACGGCTGGTTTTGGTTGACGGCTTCTTGAAGAGTCAGCTTACACCTTGTATACAATGTTTAGTCTATGTTTATACCACCCAAAGGCTCCCGTCAACATCTCTAGATAAAAACACATCTTGCGAAACAATAATAAAAATATACATATGTGATAGTTGTAAAGTACAATTATAGATTTATGACAATAGCACGTGATGACCTAACTGAGTAAATGTGACGCCTTGTTTGGAACACAGATGTTAATTATTAGATATCATATTTTTAGAAAAACGTTAAGCATAGCTTGAAAAGGACGCAAACATATACAGGATGTCAGGGACGTAGACGCACAACCGGCTATCACGCATTCAGAACCATAGAAACAGAAAGTTTTTATGGTAACACTGTTTTAAACTTTCACAGTCTTCATGGGTAATTTGCAAAAAAATCAACTGTTATACATTTGACCACGTCGATATTGCACTTTTGTATGTAGGAAACATATAGCCTTGGTTGAAACCAAGGTTTTGTAACAATATTTTTATTCCTAAAGGGTCCAAGGATTTTTTTCCCCATACAGTTCTATGGGTTACTAAAGTCTTTTCACTGTTATTACGCCTTGTAACTGGACTGTAGCTTCATCTTATCGTTATTGAAATTCCAAAGTGCCAGTCTCAGTTTGATACATGAAACAATTGTTGAAAACTATTTCTGAAAAATAATAATATACCGTGTATATTTAATTTTTAATAACCTGACTCAGAATGATGTACGGAATATGTTGTAACGGTTCTCGCATCAGTTTCCCGTCCACCCCGTATACTATGGGACCATAATTAAACATAAATAAACAGCAGTGTCATACCAAATTGTGTTTTTCAGAGTTCATTTACAGCGTTGTTAATTTCCATGAGTACTTTCTTTGAGAATGTCCCTTCTTTTACATTACATTTTGTTTACAATCGATTTCAAAAAAGGCGAAGGAGGTTATTTGCGGTATTTAATAAATAATTTCCCCTTGCATAATAAACTTGGTGGAACCAACCCAGAAAGATGTAGCGTTAAACAGAAGTTTCACACATAGTGTTCCATCTCAACATTAATGATTTATCAAAGGTAACAACAGGGTAACAATATGCTGATTTAAAAGAGTGTCCATGGAGTTTCTTGCCCGTTCTTCTCCTTAGAGATCTACGCTAGGGAATGGGCAACTACAGTACTTTCACAGTTTTTATGCCTTGTGACTGGGACTGTAGCTACATTTCATTGTTATCTTTGTTTCCACAGTTCAAAAGTGCCTGTAACTGGCTTACTTGTAATAAATGCTTTGATTTTGTTTCTAGCACTAGTTTAGGCGGGTTTATTAATGTTGTTACCAGCTAAAACGTTTATTGAAAAGGATAAGTTAGCTAGGTGCACCTTTTTAGTAGACTTCACCAAATCAAATGTAACCTAAGAAACAAATAGCTCACCATCAAGCACATAACTGTGCATAATCCAAGTATATTCATTCTACACAACACCATTTTCACACACGCTACACCATATATTTACGCGACTGCCCAAAAAAGGGAGTATTACGTTTTCAAACCTGCTTTATCTTATTCTAGAAACGTATTAAATTACATTTTAATAAAACCACTAGTGATTGAACCAGAGTTTTGGACACAATGATGCGAAATGTTCAATATGATTCATATAAACTATAATAATTCTAAATTAAACAGTTGCAGTTTCCAGTGAAGGGATTTCCTTGTACGAGGAGTTTCCTTAAACTAGCCTTGTTGTAATCTGTTGTCAGGACTGGGAATGAAGCTGTCATTGTGTATTCTTTGTAAGGACCCTAACTGTAATAACACATGGAATAGAAGCTGTTAGATATTTCTACAACCAAATCACTTGGCAGTGACAAATCAGTGTTATATGATGTGAGTCTGTCACTTGGTGAGTAAAAAAAAGCTGCAAAAAAAAACATTTTGACAATATAGAGCCCACTAGAGATTCCACTTTTGTATGAAAATGTTTCTATGCAAGATAACAGTTGGCGCGTCGATTTCCCTAACACCCTGTATTTGGTATCTGCGCAGTATGTGTTCTATTTCCATATGCGTTTATCAGTTATCATCTCAGTGTTCCCCATTTCGCCTATTATACAGGGTGTAACGGGATCCTTCACGAAGCCGTCCACCAAGCATATGTATTTACATCAAACTAAGTAACTTTACGCAAAAATTATTGCTGGGAACCGCCTTTTTTTGGGTGAGTAATCACGTTTTATGGTAAGTCTCAATGTAACGGACTCAAAACATTGTGCTGATGGATGGATTGAATAGTATGGATGGTCGTAGAAGTGTTAAAAGTTGAAATCTTATTTACATTAAAAACATGTATTTAAAAAAAAACTTGTGAAAATGTTGGAACTTCGACCCCTAATATCTCCGTAACTAGAAGGTTCTCAGGTGTACTCTAGAAAAAAAATATCGCAATGATGAGGAGAACAAGAATTGCCTTTCGGCGTTGTTAAGGGTCTGGTTACACCCTTTATATTTCACACAATACGTCCAACAGTTCTTTGGTATTCATCTGCGCTTATTTTCGCGATCATCGAACAAATTTAGGTGTAATTTAGAGAGAGGTGTATTTGAGAGGCAACTCAGTACTTCCTTAGGTACCAAGGTAACCAACACTTAACTTCTGAAAGAGAAAATCTTATTACTTGAAAAAAAATTAGGTGCCACTCGCGGCCGAATCCGCGGGGCAAGCTAGTGACTAAAGCTAGTACTCGAAGCACAAAAATAGATACTTTACCTGGAGTTATTTATAATTATATAAGTGACCACATTTAAATCGTTTAGTCATTCATTGTTGGTTATTTGGAATTTACGAGGATGAAAAATATTACGTTTCTTTCCTTTGGTAATATTGTGTTGTTTTTTTAATAATAATTGTAGGAATATTCCATCGGTTCATCGCTTATTGAATATAGTCTATTTCGATGTTTACAATCTGTATTAATTTTAGTTTTCACTGATACAAGGCGATGCGATGACTAAATGACTTCATACACTAGGCCCATCAAAGAAAAACATTTTAATTGGTTATTAAAACATATTAAAAAAAAACATTTAAAACTGCTATACATATACGGCGAAAGTGGTAGTGAAAGTGTATGCTCATTTGATGATTTCAAGGAGGTAAAAAAAAAATTGTGAGACGATCTGATCTCGTTTGTGGGGCGAACATGGCCAGATATTGCACAGGACAGAGAGGTTTGGAAGGAGAAAGGAGGGATCATTCGCACTAGTTCTACTACACAATTCTACGGTAGAACTAATGGGATTCGTTTCCCACTAGTCCTACGATTCAAGGTGGTACAAAATCTTAGGACTAGTGGGAAAAAAAGTCCCACTAGTTCTACCGTAGAACTGTGTAGTAGAACTAGTGGGAATGATCCGAAAGGCCGGACAATGACCTCTGTCATTGCCCGGCAGTGGAACACAGCAATAGGATAACAAAAAAAAACAACAAATCTGTTGTATCCGGATCCGGGTACCGGACCGAGAATCATGTACTGAATTCAGGGTAACAGTGTACTGCCGCTATCCCCTGCACCCGGTATTGTGCGCTATGGCTGTGATACTGAAGCCATTCTGCCTTAGAACAATGTAATCTATGCACTGGTGTATGAACACATTCACCACACATATCTGCTTTAGATACAGCAAGATGCTCTGCGCTTAATCTGTTTCGTGCCATGTAAATGTAACCATTTTTTTTGTGTTTTAACCTTTGCGGGCCAATAAATACTTTTTCTTTCTTTCTTTCTATTAGTATTGAAGCCTTTAAAGGCCTTCTATATTCCTTGAAAAGTAAGCCAGATAATACACGGACATCACTAGTTACATTTAAATACTATGTTACCGGGGAAAACTTGTTGCCATTTTTAAGCGAGGGTATTTCACACCACTGGTTGCTACTGAGGAATTGTTCTTGGAAAAACCCGATAACACTGCGCGGGTGATCGAACCCAGGAGCCATATCATATGGCTCCTGGGCTTCGATCAGGCCAAGTGCACAGCTGAATAAGAATAATAATAATGAGACTCGCCGATCATATTTCGAGGCTCTCCTTAGGCGGTTGGATCAAGGGCCTGATTCAGAAGGCAGTACTCCTCGATACGGCTCGCATTATGAGGCGGTTCCTGTCTCTGGAGCCCTAACCACCGGTAGCTTGGACCCTGCTCCCGACACCGGCGGACCACTATTTTTAAATGTTTTTTATATGGTTTTTTTTTAAAGAAATATTTAAAAATGTTAAAATACGAAAGAAATATGAATAAAAAATGGAAATAATCATCCAAAATATCTGACAGTACTCTTTTCTTATATCGGCACAAGTTCAATTAGTATAGTCATTAGGTTCATAATGTTGTACGATTTGCTCTTGTTTAAACAAGCCATTTCTGTCCCACTGCAGGGCAAAGGCCTCGCCCTTGTTCTATTCCATCCCGGTGCTCTATTCTCGCCCGTTCGCGAACCATACAGCAGAGTACGCGTCCATGACATCTCGTCATTACTTTCTGGCGGCGGCTTTCCAATCCCAGGAACACGCGTGACATTAACGTGCGGGGAGACTCTTGCCCACCGGTCAATGTGTTTGTGGCATTCGTATATGAACGTGGACAAATGAAAGGAGTATATAAGGATCGTAGCAGGTAGCATTCTGTAGTTTCTGTCTGTTCCTATGGAAAAAAGTTGTATCCTTATGTATGACGTGGTGCTAGTTGTCGTGGTAATAATATTAGCCAGCCAGCAATACAGTAGCCGGATTGAGTAATGTCGTTATCGTATCACGAGCATTTTAGGTCAACATAGAGGAAGATACCCAAATAAAAGGATAACCAATTCGTACATCATAAAATGATGTTTAACAAGCATTTCACAGGAATATAATATTATTTATAAATATATGTTTTATCAGCAGCATCCGTCACATTTCACTGCGCGTGTCATTGCTCTCGCGAAACGTTGCTTTCTGTGAACCGGGCTCCATGCTTACACAAAGATTTTATAATTAAGTATGTTTTTTTTTGTAATAATAAATTAATAAAGTCAGAGGCCCCATGGGCGGCATAAAACCACCACCACTCCACGTTGCTATATTTTACTTTTATCTTTTTATTTCTTTGTTCTATAATTTTATTCGCTCCAAGATGATGTAAAACCTTATGTACTATATAATTAAAGCCAATTTGAACTTCAAGCTTATAAATGTATATTTTGAAGGAAGAGCGCTGTTGTCTGAGATACAAATATTGATTTATCTAGTTCAGACACAGATGTCTTGTCGAATTTCTGTTTTTATAAGCTCATCTAAGATAGTTTTAATTATGTAATGTCACTCACTTGAACTAAATAAAAATTATTAATTATTATTTCCTTTATTCATATTTTTACAAACTAATTACATTTTTAAATATTCCTTAGAAAAAACAATATAAAAAACATTTAAAAATATAAAAAATTGTAACCCACCGGTATCGGGAACAGGGTCTAATTTACCGACCGGTCAGGGCTCCAGAGAGAGGAACCTCCTAACAATACGAGCCGTGTCCAGGAGTACCGCTTTCTGAATCAAGCCTTTGATCCAGCTGCCTAGCGAGAGCCTCCTCAGGTATTCATCGAGGCTCTTGGCAATTAAGCCATGGGCTGATACGACTATCGGCACAATGATCGCTGAGTCCACATCCCACATGTCGACAACCTCGCGAGCCAAGTCAAGATACTTGATTTGCTTATCTTTTCGGCTTTCACAAGGTTCTCATCATGTGGGACCGTTATATCAACAATCATTGCGCGCCGCTCTGATTGATCCACCACCACTATATCAGGCTTATTGGCTACAATAGTCCTGTCAGTGATGATGGATTGGTCCCAGTACAATGTGATATTGCCATATTTTCGAGAACTTGGTCGGGCACATACCTATAGTACGGCACTTCCGATTCCACAAGGTTGTATTTTAGAGCAAGTTGTTGATGGATAATTCTGGCTACAAGGTTGTGTCTATGCAAGTACTCACACACAGAGAAAGTGATTCGGAAACTGCAAAAAAAACTTAAATGATATGCATTTATGTAGGTATCTCATAGAAAAGTCTTGTATTGGACTCAATCAACGGATTTCCGTAAATGCAACCGTACCTACTGTACTTTTTTCACTTTGTAAGAGGGCAGTTATTACTTATTTCACCGTGGTTATTACGTATTTGTCAAGTCAGGTGCATAATTTAATGACAAATTAAAAAATGATTGCTCATTTGTAAATTACCTTTCAAACATTTTAATTAAGCCACGTTCACACGGTCAGAGTACGCTCGGACCGAGAGGACTCGCAGGAGTAAGCTTCATAAGAATGTACTAGGATAGCTACACGTAGCGTTGACATAGTTACGTCGGATCATTGTCTTCATTCTACAATTATTTTTCACAACCAACATTGAAAAATGTCGAATTTTGTGCGAAATAGCATCGGAATTGTCGCAGACATGTTAAGCAAAGAGCCACCACTAAACCTTTTTTCCGTACTCGTATACGAGATAACTCGGAAAAGTACGCGATCCGAGTCTTCACGGATCGGACGACGTCGTCCGAGTTCGCTCGGATTATGGGTTGCCACAATACGAGTTGCGTCGGAGTAGGTATCCGAGTCCTCTCGGTCCGAGCATACTCTGACCGTGTCAACGCGGCTTTACCAACTTCTGTTACCTCAACTTCTTCCATTACAGTTCTATAAATAGAAAAGAATAAAAGGATAATGGCCTGCATGCAAATCCACAGGACGCACACTCATTGTCTGGTGCGGCAGCTAGCAGACAATCACAGCCTTATGACTAACAGCTCAGGGCGCAAATTAGCAAATTATCGTTTTAATAATCATAATGATAGAAGGACGTGTCCCATTGTAAGCGACAGCTTGTTAAAATTTAAGTGGTTAAAAGTAATTAATTTATATGATATAAATGTTTGGCTTAAGTTTTTGTTTATTGCCTCCGTAGTGACTATTGAGCATGGTGTAGTTACTGAACTGATTTTCTCATTCTGATTTTCTCTTCTTTCTCTTTTTTCTTTTTTTTTCTTCTTGATTTTTTTTTCTTTTTTTTTCTGTTTTTTTTTTTTTTATTTTTTTTTTGACTGATTTTCTTTTCTGAATAAAAATCTTACGAAAACCAAAACTAAGAACATTTGGTTGCTTTCAGAGCAAAGCTTCAGTTCGGTTTATAAGCCGGTTTGCAGTAATAGTTGCCACCAAATATCAGCCTAAACGAAAAAGTACATAACGTAAATAACTGCAAAAGCCATAATTCGTCATCCTTAAGCTAAGGACACTGGCCTGGATTGCAGCGCATCTCATTTATCAATATTAAAAAGTACTTTGCCTGTTACGTCGTTCCCATATTGAGTTGCGTTGCGGCACGACCCGACCGTATCTGTGCAAGCCTTTAGCCTACAAAGCTGTAATTAAGTTTAAGTGATTATCAGCCCATTACTACTATGATTTTTTCACAAATTAGCTACTAAGAAGGTATGTTAACCAGTAATTAGTCTGCTTCATTAGCAGTTCTTCAAAGCTACAATAAAAGCTCAACTTGAAGTTCTGTCAAAAACGCTCGCAATATCGCCTGTGCCTACATTACGAGTATTGTTACTATAGTTTAGGAGATAGCGAACATCATTATATCGTAGTTGACTGAGTGACACAGTGGTGTGAGATAAACAGTTATTGGAAAAAAAAAAACTCACCCCTTTGAAGAAAAGGTTTTATAAATAAATGAATTTTGGTATAAAATAAAAATTAGGAACGTTGTTATGATGTGTTTGAAAACGATAGTGTTTTGTTTATTAGTGGTGCTGCTAGTGGACTTTGTTTGTTACACGGAAACTTTAGATGAACATGGTGATGGGGTGTGTATAGTAAAGCTGAGGTAAAAGTTTCGTCTTGTGTGTGGTTATTACTTTAAAATTGTGAATCTATTGAAACTCTATGTTTTCTGTATGCTTTAACGAATTGTTTACTTACCATTAAAAAAAACTATCCGACGTTTAGATAAGATCCTACAATATTTAATATAAATATTTACGTTTTCAATAACTACTACCAATAAATCTGCATACACTTTCGCTCCAAGCTTTATTTGAAACTAGTACTGAAGCTTGTGATATGCACTATCGCAAGCTAATATAACTAACTAATATTCTGCAAAAACAACATTATTGAGCTTTTGATGGAGATTAGAGTACCTACCCAGTTACTATGTAATTTATAAATGTTTTTTAACGTGACTATAACTTACATACTTCCTTCAATTGTTTTCTAGTTCTCGAAATCGAAGAAAAAGGCCATACAATGTGGCCATCAACAAATGGTGCGGAAGAAGAAAGTGTGTCGTCAAGAAATATAGATTTGAGGTAATTTACATTATAATTTCAAATACTTAATAGTGAATTTCCGTATATTGCTATAAATTATTTTAATTCAAATATCTCGTTTACAGACGTATTTAACTTGGACGAACCACACGGTCTGCTGCAACGGCTGGCAGCACGACAGTGAGCTGGATATCTGCGAGGCTATCTGCAGCACTGGCTGCCACGGAGGCAAGTGCGTCTCCCCGGACCAGTGCCAGTGCCTCCCTCCCGCGCACCTCGACCCTGAACGACCCAACACTTGCGTCACACCTGTCTGCGACCCAACCTGTGTCAACGCCGACTGCCATGTCAACAACACCTGCATCTGCAAGCCTAACTACACGCCTTACAACTCCACGCATTGTTTCAAATGTGATGAGGGTTATACTGCGGACGAAAAGCTCAACTGTGTTCCAATTTGCGAACCATCCTGCGTCAACTCCACCTGTACTGCCCCCAACACCTGCACTTGCTCTGACGGCTATAGACCGAAGACACGTACCTTATGCGAACCGATATGTGATTGTGTAAACGCCGACTGTGTTGCTCCGAACACATGCTCCTGCTTCAAAGGCTACGTCTCCGTTAACAAGACCATGTGTACTCCGAAGTGTAACAGCTGTGCCCATGGAGACTGCGTTTCTCCTAATAACTGTACCTGCCACAGTGGCTACATCAAAATCAAAGGTGTTTGCAAACCCCAGTGTGACAAAACTTGTGTGAATAGTTTTTGCACCGCGCCAAACGTGTGTTCATGTAAAAAAGGTTACGTGAAGAGTAAAGTTAGTGATAACGTCTGTGTGATACCCTGTGATAACAACTGTAAGGGATACTGTGACGATCATGGTGGGTGTGTCAAGTGGAACTGCTCGTCGACACCAATACGGTGAGTACGATTTTTTTTTAAAGTATATCGCGTATTAGCCAGATCCCCTTTTATCTCAGGTACAAAATTACTGTGTGAGCAGTGGTGTCTGCTGGTGACGGGCCTGAGTTACGAGTTTTAGATGGTGAGTTCGAACCTAGAGACTCGCGCGTGTTTTTGTATAATTTATTCAATCACTGCTCTTAAAACGATGAAAGAAAACATGAAGAAACCGAAACATGTTCTAGATCCAAATAATTCGAAATCATTTGTCATCCACTAACCGCACTGGGTCCGCGTGGTGGATTACAATTTACAACCCACTCTCTCTCGCACAGAAGAAGCCTGTATCCCAGCCAGCAGTGACATTATAGGTTGATTATGATTTATCACAGAGTGTCCTTTTTAGTGTCAGGTAGAGAACAGCAAGTGTATATGTATAAGTTACCTAAATATTCTAAAAAGTGAAAACAGAGTATTTTTCATATGAATGAACCGTCCTAGAACTTCGCATCCTGACCAGGACCACAAGGCGACAAAACACAAAGATGAGACGAACGCGATAAGGGCTCGTAAATCATTGTAATAGTGGAAACAAATCAAAGGCGAGTTGCACACGTTAGGAAGCGCAGTGACAGGTTCATTCATCAGTGCATATCAGATTTATCGCCTGGCAGGACGTCGGTCGATATTGTATGCATGGCCACGTTTGACGCGGGTCCGGTGACTGTGTACACTAGTGCTTACATGCGGCGGCGCTTGCATTTTTATTGGATGTCAGGGACGGAAGCGTGGACTCATTTCAATAGTTTGCGTATGCTGCTTTATTGTTATTTTAAATGGTTTGTGTCTCATCATCATTCTCCTGCCCTTAGCTCAATTCATTTGGGGTCGGCGCAGTATGTCTTCTTCTCCCATACTTCTTATTATTTAAGACGAATAGCAAACTAATTTAACCACAGGATTTTATTTTGAGAAGTAACTAGTTAGGTGTGTTAGTCATGTGCATTAATTACCCCTGTCTAAATAATAGGTACTTAAACTACCTATGTTGTCTGACATGTTAAGGAAGGTGCTGATTGGTATTCTTCCATTGGTTAAATACAATTAATTATACCCTAATCATAAACAATAATTAATTATAATTTTCAAACTTCGTATTTTTTTGTTAATTAGAACAAGTAGCGTCATCTATATTGCCAGTGTTTCACACAGGCGAAGTCGGTCTGTTCACGGCTTAAACTAATTCCATAGTGCAAAACTAGATGGCGTTAGTTGTACTGTTTTTCATTTGTTCGTATTTATAGTGACTTGTTATGGAACTTTTACGGTTAATTTTCCACCGACCTTTTATGCCAGGAAATGAAGTGAATATTAAGATTTATTTATAAATTAAAGTAGGATTAATAAATGATGGCCTAAGTTAAGAGGTGAGTGTAAGAAAAGTGAGTTTTAGGTACCTACATACATGCTTAATACGGACAAGTATGGGCAATTTCTGTAGGTAAAGTTTTACTAGGTAGATTTTACGCAATTCTACATTCTTTGTGAGAAGTCATAACAAAAGTATCGAATCGCAAAGTTGCTTCCTGCCCTTTAAACTTATTTTCACGATGGTTTCTAGCCTGTATGTATATGTCCCCATAGTTGAAGATAAGCTGTACTTTGATTAACAATGTAACTATCAAACTAATATCATCAATCTCCTGCCCCTAACCAAATTCATTTTTGTATCCTAATAATTTATCCTATTCTTGGAAATTAATTAAACATTATCAAACTGCGTTTTTTAATGTAAATCAGAGACACAAAATCAGAACAAGTAGCGCCACCGCTACTTGTTCTGATTTTGTGTGTATACGTGAAACACTGGCGAAATAGATGGCTATTTCGCCAGTGTTTCACACAGCCGAGATCAGTCTGATCACGGCTTAAACTAATTCTACAGTGCAAAACTAGATGGTGTTAGTTGTACTGTTTTTAACTTGGTCATAATTATGGTGACTGAAGAGGAAAAGTAGTCGGAATATTATTAATTTGTCAATATTAAGCTATGGGCATCGAAATGCAAATATTTGAATGAATTTTACTTTAATTTTATATTCATATAAGCGGAAAATGCCTTACAGTCTTACAGACATTATTTTCGATATTCTTATTTTAGTCGGTAGTACCTACTCGTTCGTTGGTACTAATACCTACTAAACGAAAGTACCAACGAACGAGTAGGTAGTACTTGACTTCTTTCCTAATATAACTCTCGCGATTATAAACCACAACCTTATTCGATATCGAAACTAAGTATTAATCGTACCTACTTCCGAAATAATTGTAGGTACCGTACGTTTTATGCAAATCTTTTCCGCAATGTTTTGAATTGAGGACTCCACATTTAACTACGCGTGGGCTAAGTTTGATAGGCCATGTGAATGCATAATAACTTACGGGTCTCGAAATTTTGTGTTTACGTTACCAGCATTTTTGGTTTATCTATGACTCCATGTCATTATAGTGGTATAACGGTCGTGTTCATTATTTAATCAGATAGTATGCCATGCGGGAAGTATGAACGAGATAGTTACAAAATAGGCAGTTCAAAGAAAATATGGATGATTTCTCGAACTGCCTTGTTCTCATCTAGTGGTCCCGAGCAGAACGGCTAAGCATGGAGTCTCGGGTTCGCTATCAGGAATTTCTCAGAAGCAACCACGAAGTCCCGATTTTGGTTCGGTTAGTGGCTCGCCCGTTACATAGGTCTTATCATAACCTAGTAAATGAGGGTGTGATGTGATATTATGTTATGTTGGCTCAAAAAGGAAGTGATGGCTTGTAGCAAACCTAAATTAAAAATAATAAACACAAGTGAAATGTTATGGCCGATGCGTTTAACGCCATTCTAAGTACCCTACATTGTTTGGAATAATCCTCATCAAAAGGCGTTTCATACCAGGAGATTGACTCAATTTCATGATGGTATTTAGCCTGTGAACATCCTATTTGTTGAACAAAACTAATATAGTATAACGGTAAGTAATAATTACCACGTTTTTGTTATCAGCCCTAAATAAGGAGACTATTATAAATATGTAATATATTTATGTACTTATACTCGTATGTAGTTTCCTTATTCCGTATTCGTAGAATATTTCGAGTAAAGTTATAAATAATATAAGAATAGGCAGGTACATAGGTACGCAAGGAGTAAGTGTAACAAATTAAAAATCTTGTTTTTCCATAATCAACCCGTAATGTTCCTGCTGGTAGGTAGGTACATAATTCTCCTCCCTGTAAGAGTGAATGAACCATAAAAACCACGCAAGACTCCACATGTTTTCGAATATTAATTTGTCTTTAGAAAAAATAAAATAAAAAAAGCACGCACGAAGGGTTCCGTACCATAATCTAAAAGCCCCTCTTAAATATTTATTTTATTCTCTTTTTAGTATTTGTTGTTATAGCGGCAACAGAAATACATCATCTGTGAAAATTTCAACTGTCTAGCTATCACGCTCTACGAGATACAGCTTGGTGACAGACAGGCAGACAGACAGATACGGGACCCTAAAAAAGAGAGAAAGAATGAAAGAAGAGAAATAATGAACATTAAAGTGTCCGCTTAGGTTCGATGTAATGTTAAATAATGTGTTCACATTTCAAAATAATTATGATTAGAGAGAGTGGAACATTACGTAGATGTCATTAATGTACTTTTGGTATGTAGGTTCTGGACTACAGAACCATCTTTGCCACTAGATGGCGGTGATAGCATTATTTTTCAGCTAAAAAGTTAAATCTACTTATTATTAAAATTTACTTTTCTCCTTCATATGACCACGAAAATGATTTTTTTTAATTCGATAGAATAGTAATTACGAATGAATAGTGTTATTATTAATAAATCACATGTTTATTATTATTAATCACAAATTAAAAACGTTGCTTTAACTCAAAGTCAAAACTCAAACTCAAAGCATTTATTTCAATTAGACCAGTAAAGGCAATTTTGAATGTCAAACAAAAAAAAAAAGGGAAGCTACAGTCACAAGGCATAATAACTTGAGAAAGTTCTGTAGTTGCCCATTCCAAAGCGTAGATCTCTATGGAGAAGAATGGGCAAGAAACTCCATGGACACTCTTTTTAATCAAAATATTGTTACAAAATCTTGGTTATATCATTCACGTTGAGATTATACATATTATATGTGAGAACGATGTAGTAAGACGTGCACATTAAGAGCGTCCAGAGTAAAAGATTAAAATAATCAACAATTTCAAAATAAAGTAATTAAAATAAACCGTGGCAGCTAAGAGATGACCAGTCCCAACTGCCCGATCACGAACATGACGCATGGCTCAGCGCCATTCAACTCAACCATATTGAAGGGAACCAAATGACCCGCCACACGCGCCACCATCAGCGAGAAATTTGAGTGAGCATGACATTCTCTCAGCCATCAGGCAACATTCAAGTCAATGCAATGAAATGCAATGATAGATAAATAAATGTAAATGGTTGCTTTACAGTACATAGTACTCACACAATTATATAATACGGAGGGATGGAATCTATACAAAGCAAGGATATTATTACAATCTACTGCAGCTTCCACAATAACTTAACATGGTAATCAATTAGTTTGCTCCTATGGTTGTAGAGCAGGACCAGCATTGAGCCAAGCATTTTTATCATCAATATAGTCCCCCAACTTATAATATACTTCCCTACATAGTGTGCGTTTTATACAAGATTTATATTTCGTCTCATTCAGTTGTTGAATGTGGGGAGGTATTTTATTGTAGCATTTTAAACAGTACCCCATGAAAGATGAGTCTACTTTAGCTAGCCTGAAACCTAACTGAACTAGTTGGTGACTATTTCTAGTATTATAGTGGTGTCTGTCACCTCTCTTACTAAATAAATACAGATTTTTCCTAACGTACATATGTAGTAACGGTTTGTATATTGACCGCACGCCCCGGACTTGACAGCGTGGGATGACTTCCGTGCTAAATGGATGGACCGTTGACCTACGAAGGTCGCAGTAGCTGCTGCATAAAGACACATACAAACTAAACTAATAGCAAGATTCCCTCTGCTGGGACACAGACGATCCGGCCTACCGAAGTTGCAATTTCTTTCAATAGCATTTCTGCAATGACCTTTAACTGAAATGTCATAATTGTTCAGTAGCTCAGGTCGATCAAATACACTTTACTTTTCCATTATAATTCTTGCTGACAAAATGACATTTTGTCTAGACTTCTTGCTCTGGATGAGAGGGAGCATCATTCACCAAGCAGGCCCAGTGCTGGTTGGTCTCGTTGGCCGGTGGAGAAATTACTGGCTGTTTATGTGATGCTATTTCAAATTAACCATAATAAGTACATTATTTAAAATTGGCAACGTTTATCTTATCGCGGTCACACAGCGGGAGCGGAGTGTGAACGCAAGTGATGCTTCAGCTGCGGTCCATGTGACCGCAGCCATGCAGATGTTATCAGTAGCAAGTCGTGTGGTCGGGGTGTGTGTGTATCATCACTTCCGCCCTCTGCACTGATTCTTGCGTGATGGATTAGGGCCATTCATTAGATTGGATTTTATTAAAGCCCTGTTTCGCCATCCCTTGGCCCGGCAAACCACTGACCCATAATACACATAAATGACCTAGCCTTTGGAGTCTGTTCCTGAGTTTCTAAAATGTTTTTGTTGAATCGCGAGTTCAATAGTAGCATACAGGCGGACCATGTTATTTCACTGATGGTATTTAAACTTTCTCTCTTTAAGTCATGGGCATCATGGAGTCATGGGTATTTGGCTCATTTGGGCATTGATTTAGTGGTCGTCTAGGCCGTTGAGTGAAAACAAGCATTAGCTTAGCTTTTATGCTACAAACCATCAATTTATTGCAACCATAGTAGTATTTTCTCAGAAACAGCGGATGTTACACAAGATAATTTTCATAACGCGTTGGTAGCCACGCCGCCCACTTTATAAGGAGAACCGGCAAAAGCTTATAACTTTACAATCTCGTGCAACAAACGGATGTCCTTCAATCCCTTGTACTGCACAGCTACACTGATAAAGGGCTACCTCACAGAGTTGCATCAACATAAATAGAGTCATATCACCACAAGTGCTTATAAATAACTTTCCTTGTTCGATAGCTTCGCCGGCTTTGTTCCTATCGACAATAGAATGTTATCGTTTGTGCGGTACATAGTAATAGCAATTAAAATGTATAAACATGTTTTTTAATGTTAATAATTAAAATGCATTCTAATTAACTCACTGTATAATGTATGTAGTTGAGTTTATGACAAATCTATAAGGTGAAATTATTTAGCTAGTAAAAATCTTCCAAACTGAGTCTAGTTGTAGTTGTTCTAGTTTAATTTAAGAAAAGTAAGGGATAATTGTACTGGTCATCCGTTATAATATCAATTATTATTGAAGTAGGTACAAGCTATTGCCCGAGGCTTCGCTCCCGTTACGATCTTAAGTTATCCTTCAGGAACGTATCAAATATAGCCATGCACTGCTACACACTCGGGGGCAATGTGGCTTCCTATACGCGAAAGATTTGTAGGTATCGGATCAGTAGTCTTGCAGATTACCCCCTACATCCAAACATACCTCTTCATACTTAGCTCATTATAATAATAGATTAAATTAATAATATGATTCCTTACTTTTTACAGGCACTTTGGATTTAGGAGTACGATCCATAGCCGGCGTCACGGCAAGGGCCACCTTTTTTTCTATTTTTTTTTCGTATGGCATTTCCTTAAATGACTCCTCCCGCTCTTGGCGGAGTGTCAGACTTTTAATGACTAAAACCCATCCATGTTCCTTCATCGCCCTTTGTGTTCCGGGCCACGGTATCTCTTTCGAACAGTCCCGCAGCCCCGGCAAGGACCACCTTAGGAGGTGGTCTGCCTTTTGCCACCTTTTAACCATTTTATCAGAATACCTACAAAATCACCAGTGCTCACATTTATAGGGCTCATGCCCAATGTCCGTTACCTCTAACACTAGGCGTCATCTACTATCTAAATAAAACCGTTGCCGTTGGAGTTTCACCTTTCGACTCTGAATCGAGCGTTAAAAATCCCACATCATACTTTTATTGGTGGCTTTCTTTTCTTTTATACAGGCTTTCATGTAGCATCAGGCACAGATATTCGAACATAAGTCCATAGGTTAATCTCAAAGGCCGTTAGCTTCCTGCTAAGTAAGCAATAAAACTGCATCAGTAATAAAGCCGAGCTATCCAAGGTGACACCATCCTGTCACGTTCAATGTACAGTACATTCTAGTCTACGAAGAAAGTATCATGCCTAGATTTTTCGAGTATCAAATATTAGCGACGTGACAGTCGGTCTAGTCGTGTTCGCGAGCGTCTGGAAACCATTTTGGGTTGGCGACGAATCGACGATCGATGTACTCGTCTGTGTGGTCAGTAAGAATGAGTTCAGGTTGGTTTTTGTAATATGTCTAATTTACTTAAATTCACTAACAGACAACGCTCCTAAACCGATAGCTCTACAAGCATGACATTTTGCACAAGGTTTCCTTTTATTACTAAGAACTGAGTCAAAGGATTCTAAAACGCATCCCTTATAAATACGGTATGACAGCCACGGAAGTTCGTGGTTTTACCGATGTACAAATACCATACTTAAATAAAGAAATGAATAGAATGGGCTTTTGTCACAGACACGGGAAATTTGACAGAAAGCCTCCGGCGCTTTCTCTGATGAAGAGTTCGAACATAATTTTAAATAACATGTAATTCAGTTTAGCAATATTCGTTTGTTTCAATAACAATAGGTAGCCGTATATAGATGCCGTACACACCTCAAATTTTAATTGAATAATTTTTATTACTCATTATGACTAATTATCTCAGTCAATTGCTTATTGATAGCATTGTTTGAAATTGAGCAATTGGCACATGTAATGCCTCCGCAAGTGACGAAGCAATGCAATGACGACTAAACATGCAAGTCAAGCACACCTGAGCATATTCAGCCCTGCATCTTTGGACATAATCTGTTTATATTGTTCCCTTGGTGGGACACTGGCTTCCTCCTGTGATCGGGAAGAGGGCTGTGATCCGCGGGATCAGTGCGGGTTGGTCCATCTTACTTTTGCTTTTCATATGAGACACTGGCAATAATTTGTGTGTGCTCATTCTTGGTAGCTTAGAAGCGCTAGGTAGCGTTGGCTTCCAATTGAATCAGATGCCGCTGAATGTCAGAATTTAACATGGAACGACCATCTGACAACCACAGCCCAGTTACTAGGATAATACGAAGCGCCCAGGTATCTTAATCTTCAGTACGGACACGGAACAAAATAAACTATGTTTCAGGAATGCACTTAAATTCTAGTCGCCTGGAACCTCCTGTTTACGGGTTTGTCCTGACGTCATTGCCATTGCATATCACATTGAATCCTAGCTGTTTACAGTAAATAGCAACAACATGCAATAATTACTAGTTATTTCCCTAATGAGTGCGGTTATATGCAGCTAGTACTAGTCCATCGATAACGATTCCTGCGCCACTGAAACACGTGACAGGATGGTACGGGGATCGTTTCGGTTGTTGTTTTCCTATAGCATACCGTTTAAGTTGGTCTCTTTGTCTGCTATTTTCCTGGTATTTGTTGCACCGTTACAGCACTTACAACACATTTTTGAACAGCTGCTTTATTTTCTTACTTAGTTTCCTTTTAGAAACTTTTTCATGGAAAAGCCAATTAAATGGAAATTTAAATCTTTGCATGTACTGTTACCACATTTATGCATCAGTGTCACCGGTTTGAAAGCACTGCTGCTACCATTTTTTTCAAAGTCGTGGGCCGACAGTCCGGCAGAAATTTTAACGAATCGTAATCATCCATTTCATCAGAAGAATGTTCGTAGACAACGGTCTGCGTAATATCAAGCCTGTTTTTATCTAAGCTTAAGCTAAGCTAAAAGTTAACTTAAGTTATGTTTCAGTCCTATGTAATATGGTCTAACTACTATGTTTGTATACATAGTATAACAAATGGTACATTGTTTTGGGCGCTCACTAACATATTGTTTAAGTCGAATACTGACAAAATTTTATTTTTTTGTAAATTATTTAATTCTATGTAATGTTAAAATGTGCAAATAGATTTTAATTTATTTTTATGTATTGTATAGTTTTATATCTCAAATAAATAAATAATAGTAACAGTGTTAGGTACTCGAGAATAAGAACGCCATTTACGTGAACTATGCCTAGGATGTAACAATGGCTACTCTTCTACGTAGTTTGGCATTAGTAGGTACCTAGAGAGGCCTATCTATACCCAGCAGTGGGTGAAGTGGGACTTTGGATGTATGTATGTATAGGTACCTAGCTACTGAAAACAGCCACAACGCATGTCACACTTCTTTTATTTTAAAATAATTGGCAAGAGCATTCTACAAATGATTTATTCGTCGTTTGGCCCACTGAGTTTTGTCCTACAATTGATATAAACATAAAAACTAGCAGTTCGCCCGCGACCTCGTCCGCAGAAATTGTGATAGCTCGACTAATTTTTATGATTTAAATATAATTTATAGCCTATGTTATTTCCTGATAATTTAGGTTTCTAATAGTGAAATATTTTTTGAAGTCAGTCCAGGAGTTTTTGAGTTTATTCGTTACAAACATAAACATACAAAAATACAAATCTTTCCCGTTTATAATATTAGTGAAGATGAATAAATTTCAGCAATCCTGAAATGCAGGTCGTCTTATCTTGACATTTTCTTCAGGATCATCATCAGCATAAAACAGATGTCTATCAGTGGACTGATATAAAGCAGTCCACTGCTTGACTGAGATTTACTTACATTGTAAAACCTTTAATCAATCAAATCATTTATTTAGAATAAATTAAGATTAATTTAAAATACAGGTGGAGTAGAAAGGAGTGAGTCATGACATGTATCTACACACAGTTATATTGGTATATATGTAGGATTTTAAATAGGACATTTTTTGACTATATTTAACAGGATTGTATTGAGATTGGATTTACCAAAACATAATTGCATGTGTCATAGTCATGCTCATACATAAAACCATTAGCTACTGCTCTTAGTTATAGAAAAAATGGAAGTGGGTAACTATTTTCTATAATAGGTTGTTTTTCTGTGGCAGCTTATCGGTCTCATACCCCACCCCCTACCCCCCTCCTCCTCCCTGGGCCTGTTAGGCCTTTGGAACATCGTCACATGTATATCTAGGCGGTCAATTTGTGATACATACATAAATGAGTAATTGGTTTATTTGGCAAAATATCCTCATATTTTTATCAAATAATATTTCCCGGTTTCTATAAGGAACTTCAACTTCAACGAGGTTTTAAATTAAACTAACCTGTTTCGGTTATCATAATAGGTACCTATTTTAATACGTTTTTGTTTAGCGTTCCTTGTTTGAAGACCCTATATCCATTTTTATCAAACTACTAGCGACCCGCCCCGGCTTCGCACGGGTCAATGTTATACATATAAACCTTCCTCTTGAATCACTCTATCTATTAAAAAAAACCGCATCAAAATCCGTTGCGTAGTTTCAAAGATTTAAGCATACAAAGGGACATAGGGACAGAGAAAGCGACTTTGTTTTATACTATGTAGTGATGAATTTATCACATGATTGCACCGTAGTGACGGGCCTAACTTCTGACGTAGGCTCGTGAATAGAATTTAATATTTATGTTATTTATGTACCAATACAGAAAAGAAGAAAGGAACGGAAAATAGTACAAAGGTGATGCTTATTTCTAAAGAAATCTCTTCCAGCATACCTGCGAAAGGAGATACGAAAATAAAAAGAGATGTAGACATATCATTAACACTAGAAACCAATCACCATGAGATCACCACAACCAGACCAGCGTCAGACAGTATCACCTGTCTTTCATGAATGCTAAAATGGACCTTTTTGGCGTAGCCGTGAGGCACAAAGTACAATCATACTATGTATTTCCTCTTTTTTTGTAAATTAGAAAAAAAAAGTCACGACACGGATAAACTTTATCCGTGACGTGTTTTTTGTTTATCCGGGATCATGGTGCTTGCAACAGCGCCGAAATATCGGGAACTCAAAATGAACAGTAAACATGATGGGTAAATATCCCGTTTCTAGTGTTAATGATAATGTTCCACCAATCATGCTAACGAAAATTAGATAGTTTTCATCTACGTCTAAACACAGCCTTATTCTATTAAGAATAAGTCAATGTCCGAATCATTCACTTCTATATCAATGTCAGCTAACCTGGAAGAGGTTAGCTGACATCAGAAGACTTGATTGGCTCTCAAGCGTCATCTGTTGTTCATACAATGGAGTTGTTTATCTATACAACGCAATTAAGGCCTACTTTTTTGGCAGATGGTCCATCGGCTGCAAACCGATGGTCTATGGCACTAAAGCTACAACTCGTAAATGACGTCCGTCAGCGGGACCTTAAAGGTCATTTGCCACATGAAGACATAAATATGTTAATACTTATAACTTCACGTCTGAAATCCCCGGAGGCTTAGGCAAAGGTGTACATATAGTAAGCCCGCGCTATGGCAGTTTTTTTTGAAAATTTCAAAATCTTATGTCATCCAAATTGAAACATCCTATCACCCTTTCAAATACAAATCAGCATCCTTGTGACAGAAAATGATAAAGTATATTACGCCTTGTAAGCCTTCAGGATGCTGTTGGGACTACCATGGCGCTGTAGTGCGTCGGGAATTGTTCGCGGAGGTTCGCGTCTTCCACCCTATCATGCGAAAGAAAGCGACCTTCTTACTACAGCGCCTGCATGGTAGTGACAAGCGCCTGCATGGTAGTGACAAGACAACAGGATTTTGAAGATGATTGCTGCCCGACCGGACTGCCCTTTCCAGATACACTGGGTGGGGATAGTCATTGGTCTAAATAAATAATTAGGTTGCAAACACTAACCTAATTACTTATGGACCATTGTTACTAACAGAACTATGGACTGTAGTCTGAAAATGTTATTTATTTATATTATTTTATCAAGTCAATTTCATTTAGTGAGTTCGGTAATAATGAAAACTACGGGACCCACTGACCACAGTACGTTATATTCGTGTTTACTCGAAGTTTCTAAAATTAACCGCAAATGTTACATTATCCTTAAGAGCCCTGGATAAGTTGAGTGATATACACGACGGATAAGCGCAGTGTTTCTTGAAAACTAGTGGATTTAACTTCACAAGCAAAAATATATATTTAATCATAAAATACACGTTACTTATCCTACACTTTATAATTACAATAAACTTACTTATTTATATATATAAAATTAGGTGATTTATGTGTTCAAAAAGAAAGTTGTCCAAAATGTGATCGCTGAATGTGTTTGATCGAACCGAGTATCTTGACGAAAATTAGGATGTTTTCGGTGCATAATATTTGTGTGTGTTCCTTGTGCAAGTTTAGAGTTGATCAGCATCATCATATTGTTAACTTATGACCTTACACTGTTGAAAAATGCCTTCTAGTGGTCCACTCAAACCAACCTAATGCGTAATAGATGGCCAGGCAACCAGGAGTGCGGTGTATGACCAGGTGTATGAACGTGGGCGAAGCCAAAGGAGTGTGTAAGGATCGTAGCGTTCAGAAATTTCTGCCTACCCCCTTGCGAAAACGTTGTAAGTTTATGCAAAACAAAGTAGTTTGCTGTGTTCAGATTTTGTGCTTCAATCTAGTTTCATATGACGTCTTTTATTTACCCACGTGGTTCTATACAAAGTGTCGTTTGATAAACAACTAGCGGCCCGCCCCGTCTTCGCACGGGTGCCTATGTTAGTCAGGGTGAATGTAGCTTTCTAATGGTGAAAGAATTTATGAAATCGGCGCAATGGTTTTTGAGTTTATTCATTACAAACATACACACAAAAAAACAAATCTTTCCTCTTTATAATATTAGTGTAGATGTAGATAACGATCGATCATGGAAATTTTTATCCAGAAAAAAAAAAGTGAAAATTGAATGATGCATTTGTCACTGAAAATACAGCTTTCGTACCTTATGCTTTTTATTGTTACACATGGTAAACATATGTTAACCATGTGGAACAATAAGGTTAGTTGGTAATATTGGAGGTTCTTGAGAAGGGATAGAGCATGATGTGAAAGGCAGTGTGTGTGAAAGTGCTCCAGGAGATATGCTTGCCTCCATGCTCTTTTGAAGACTAGTTACAATAGCTTGTAAATTACACAAACATGACTTTTCACTTTTCTCTCGAATCACACTGTTTTGTAGTATTTTTGGATGGTAAAGATGTCTCAAGTGTGTTTGTATGTCGTACACGGTACAATGTATCGATTAAATGAGTGCCATCATTTTACATCCGTCGGCCCTTCGTCCGCCCGTTGAAATTATGTAGATAGTAGGTTTAACATTATATAGGCACTGACAGTTATCAGCAAAGCATGCATGAAAAACTAATGCAAAGCTTTGTTTATAAATTAATTATATTCTCTTAGATATGTAGTTTTTTGTACTAGAATAATAAGCCCCATACAGTTAAGAAGATTTGTAGCTAAATACCGTCAAAGTCAATCGTAGAATTAACTCTCTGCATTACCGATCAACTTAACAATAAAAACGACATCTTCCTGTACTAAAGTAAAAAGAGAATTGTATGAAGTTCACGTCCCTCCGCCATGATAAATACAGGGTCTTATTTAACTGGTTTTTAATCAAGATAAACCAAAAATTAATAATATAGGGGAAGTTTGGTTTAGGGTCAACTTTACTCGACGTGATGGGTAAACACGACAATGCAACGGTATTTTAAACTCACCTTACTTCATAATACTATTTAATTATAAATGCGATAGTTTGTGGGGATGTATTGATGTTTGTTATTCTTTTACGCAACAACTACGGAACGGATTTGGATAAAATTTGGCACATAGATAGGTTATAACCTGGAAACATGAAGATACTTGTAAATAATTATTTTTTTCGGAAGCGGTCAGGATGAATAACATTTTTTTTTAAATTTGTTTTTTAACACACTGTTACACATTACTGTATTACACAGAAGTATAGCTAGGCTGTGAGTATAAAAACAATTAGCTATAAAAACAATAAAAATAAATAAATATTAATTTAATTTAAAAAAACATGTCAAATAATATAAAACCAGTTTACAAAAAACCTTAAGTCACAAGAAATCCACAGTCCCCAGACGTTCCCGGCGCAAAGGAGCCCATGACACTTGCAACGTTTCCGCGTTGAATTGCCAGGGCTAGCCTCTGCACCAGGAAAGACAGGACCTTGTACATAGGATACTTTTTATCCCGGTAATACGATCCCGTGGGATAATTACCAAACTTCACGCGGGCGAAGCCGCGAGCAACAGTTAGTACTTAATAAAACTACATTACCAGTGGTCATTGACCTCGAAAACTTATCAAATCAATGTTAAACCGTGTTTAGATATCTGTCACATCGAGTTTCTCCCGCAGATTAAAATAATTTTGTGAAAGTATTCTTCTGTAGGGGTGACTAATAGAGAAGTATGGAAGAAGAAGACATGTTGCACCGACACACTAAAAATTGGGATACTTGTAAGAGTAGGGGAACGATAAGAAGTATTCCTCTTTGGTTACGTTCCAATTAAATAACTTTGTTCAGGGCACGGATCTACAGCATACTTAGACTTTAATTAAGGTAAGAGTACCAGTAACGTGACTGCACGTGAGCTCGTGGCTAAATACAGCCGCACGGGTCGATCTTCAAGGTTAAGCCGCGCTTGCCAAGGTCGGTCTGTGGATGGGTGACCATAATTACATACCGAGTTTCCTCCGTGCCTCGGAAAGCATGTTGAGCCGTTGGTCCCGACTGTCATTTGTAGATCTTTGACCGTTTGATCGTTGCGGGTAGTCAGTGGCCCGAATGTCTCACAACTAGTTTTACCAAGGGGTACTGTATTACCTGGGTAATACAGTACCCTATTAACTGGGTTGTGAAGGTCAGATAGACAGTCGCTCCATGTAAAATACTGGTAGACAGCTGCATCCGGTTAGACTGGAAGCCGACCCCAATACATTTGGGAAAAGGCTAAGTAGATGGTACTAGTAACGTGAAGAGTTATAAGAAAAGAGTACGCAAAAGATGTATGACTTTTGAGAAAGATGTATGTATGGAAGATGTGTGTGTGTGTGTGTGTGTGTGAGAGAGACTAGAAAGGCTACTTAAATGACGAATAATGGAGATGTACAGAAGTAAAAGCAGCGCAAACAAATTGGGATGCGAACGGGAAGATAAAATAGTAACTAATTTAATAATCCTGTTGGTTAATTAAGCTAAATGTAGTCATACCTTGTTATAAACTATGTAGTTAAACGTTACGAGGAAGTCGTTACTGTAGTTACACTGATACTGTAAAGCATATACAGGTTGCTCTATGATTGTATTTGTTTCGTAATGACGTTGCAATATATGTTGCTGTAATAGCTGGTTTTCGGTCGTTTTCGTTTAGCTTTTATTGAGCCAACCCCTTCATATGTAGAAAAAGGCTGGGCTGAAAAACGCTAGTTATACTTTCTATATACATTTGATACTCTAAGTATGAAAGCCTGTCAAAGAAAAAAAGTTAGTAACTATAGAAAGTGACAGTTTTATTACATGATTGATCGTAAAATGAAAATAAGAGAATGGCGATGACGCAAATGATGATTAACAATAAAATTATAGGTATTTTATAGGCGGAAGTTAATGGAAACACCCAGAGAGGACGCTCTAAATTATTTTTTCTTTATCGTGTGGCTAGTGCCTAACCTGCTATCAGAGTTTCTAACCGACTTCAAAAAGGAGGAGGTTATCAAATCGGATGTATTTTTTTTAGGATGTATGTTCTAAACTCCGACCGTTCCGACTCCGTTCGTTGTATGTATAACTCCGTCATAATATAGACGGATTAGCAAAATTACTTTTTTGTTCGAAAGGGGTTTATTCCGATATGGTCCCATTTAAATTTTATTTGAGTAAGTCTGATGATGAGTTTCGGAGACAGACAACGGAACTCTTCAAAAAATGACAGCAAATCAACCGCGACTGCTGTGGTCGTTTGGATGTTTATTGTTTACACAAAATCATGGCATAGCGTCACGCCAGTATGCTCTGCGGGGGTACGCAGATGTGTACAGTACACCCACACTTCGACAGTCCATTATTCGATATTAAGTTCCATTTTATTGGTGATAAGCCAATTACCATGAAATGTATTGTTAACAATCTATATCTATATTCTATATACTATTATAAAGAGGTATTTTTTTTTTGTAAGTTTGTATGTAGGAGGTAATCTCTAGATCTACCGAACCGATTTTGAAAATACTTTCACTAATAGGAAGCGACATTATTCCCGAGTGCCATAGGCTATATTTACAACGTGCCCTTGGGATAATTTCCGACCAAAACGCGAGCGAAGCAGTGGGCAACAGCTAGTGTAAAATAAATGCATAGCAAATAGTTGTATAGGATATTACAACTAAAAATGGAAAACACTGTTTTAAGCTAAACTTATACTTACATAAGTGATATTCCGTAAGTGACAGTATAAGTTTCGAAAAATAAAACCAACTTCAAAATAACAAAAAAGTGAAAAATAAGAAGAAGTCGGTGACAAGAAAATTAAATCAAACAAACAAAAGTCACCGACTTCTGAAGCTGAAGTTATTTTTCACTTTTTTGTGTTTTTGAAGTAGGTTTCATACTCTATATTGACATACACAGACTATTAGCAATACCTATCAAAAAGCTTATAATCTATGGCGTTTACGACCAGATTTACGAATTAGGCGAAGCAAAAGGAATTTGTAGTTTTTGCTTAACTACCTACATGGGAAAAGAGCGAGTTTATGAATGCACCTTGCTATAAACGTTTTTATTAATTACTCATTGTTAGAAATTGATTGGCTATAGTTTTGTTTTGATTGTTTATTGGTCATTAGGTTAATGCGTTTTATTAGGTATTGTCCTTTCATTGGCTACGATTAATTGAAACACTACAAATATAACTTTGAAATGCAAATACATGTATACTTATGTACAACCAAAGCACAGGCTGATAAGAATACAAATTCAATTCGTCTGTTTAAAATCACAGTTTCATTTGCCGTAGCGGCGAGCAAACGTGACATTTAGTGTTCATCCTCACACAATAGTGTACACAGTGCGTTTACATTCTACTAATATTGCGTTGTGATTTATAAATTATGTATTCTTATCCCGATCGACGTCACGACGAAAATTTATTACAAAGCGCCGGACGTCTATAAAACTGTCTAACGTTATGCAAAATGGCATTGTTCGTCAATCGCACTCCGCATTAAGATGTTAAAGTAATCGACATCAAGTCTTCACCGCATTACATTTGTGAGCTTTCGTCCGCGTAGTGCGCGTATCAAACACATCCAGCTAATACTACGTCACCGTAACAAAATAATCAACCTGTATATAACATTTCAATCTTTAATTAGGAATTTTGATTTCATATTTTTTTATTTACAGTTGTTCGGTTTTTGTTACAACAAACCTGTTGATCAAATTCATCAAATCGCAGTTTAGACAATAAATAAAATCGGACGGACATTGTGGGCTTCTCTGCGGAAAGCGATTATTGTTATCGCTCATTACTCAGTGTCCACAACAGAGTGGTACATTAATGAGTTATAAAGCAAGGGAAATAGAACAACAACGTGCATTTGCATAGGAACCGTGGAAGTAAGATTATACCTATGTGAACAAAATGTTGGACCGTAAGCCCGCGCGTGTTGTGATCCTTGTGGTACTCCTAATAGAGGTGTTTCAGTTTTGTGAAAGTTTGAATCTACACGACAAAGGTGTTTGTGAAGAATCTGTTGCGTAAGACGTTTTCTTTATTACTTTATTCGGAGTTTTTTTTTAATTCAGTTGCAATTCTGAAGAATCTTCACCGCTACTATTTTTGTTTTGCGAAAGACTACAGGGCGCTTTAACTTAATAATTATATAGTATAGATAGATCATTAAACTCTATTAAATCTATATTCGATTTATTTATATATCAATATGTCAATGTTACGAACATAACTTACATAGAACAGAACATAGAACAATCAAATACAATATTTTAACACTATTATCTCGAACATAATAAGACTTAAAACATACACAAACCCACACACGACACAAAATAATCGATTGTTCTTCTAGTGAAGCAGTGTGTGACTATAACGCGAATAGAACAAAATGTGAAGAAGAGCAGAGGTAAGCAGATGTCACGACAGATACTATCACTTTGTCACAGTAGAACAGCCAATCCGACCACATCTACAGGTTCCACTTCTGGTCAGACTAACAACCATATAAACTTCATAGATGAAACTGTACAACTTCACACGCACTTGTAGCTTCGAGGCCTATTCGTATTTTAAGAACAATATGACTTATGTTAGTTGTTACACAAAATATTTCTTTTTCATCTGTAAATATTGATACGAGTATGCAATTTACGTGAGATAGACATCAGACATCTTTTCAGAAACGTTAAAGAGTAATAAAGACTTCAGTCTTTTCAAGTTCTCATTTCTAGTAAACAAAATGACACGTTTATTGTCATTCGAACTGGGCGCAAGGGTTGGATTGGTTGTTTTATTATGATGCACATTGCACATACCAACTTCCAACACCGTACATATATCTGCACTCTTTCTCTGATCATTATCACACACATCATCAACATCAACATTACCTATTAGCACACTACATCAACAATTCAACTTTTTATTATCACCTTACTTATACTCGTACTTAGTATTATTCACTTTCCGATATCTCCTCTAGACTTTCATCACTGACTTGGGATAAGTTAAGCCCTTCTACAAGTTAAGTAAGGCAAGCCTTGCCCAAGGCAACAACGGCATGGACAAGAAAGTTAGGAACTAACTTCAAGAATAAGCTCTCTTATGCTGCATCCACACCAAAGTTAGTTTTTGTGTAGCAACATTTGCAAGTGACAGTGGGCAACAATGGATAACTAAAAGTTGTACAAAGTTACTTAATGTGATCATGTTATGTTAAATCTAAGTCAAGTATACAGCAACGACATCCTCCAGCTAGTAGCTACTAGCTTGAGTAATCTCGTGAAAACCTTGGAATATGAGTTTTGATAGATTCATAATATTCTACTCGATAACACCCTAAAAGATTACGGAAATTCTGGCCGACTTATATCTTCATAGGAGTTTTTGCTTGGTGCTTTAGGTACTGCCAATGACCAGGACCAGCATGAAATGTTCCCACTGCTAAAACAAAGACAAAGATACATAATCTTTGTCAGTTTGGAAATTCCGGGCCTTAATATGTACCTATGTACAGTGTAGCACATGGGACATGTGCGGTACTATATATTCATTTTTTGTTGTAGATTTGAATGTATAAAAAATAATAACCATCTGTTTTTGGAAAAAAAAATCTAGTTAAATAAACATTAACTATTAGTATTTCTTATGAAAGGCATGTCCTTAGTTACGGGTATGGTTCAGATGCATCACGTATCAAAGTTGGAAGTATGACGATACATCCGCTGTCCAACTAAAAGATATAGTCCAATGTCATAAACACAACTATTTATTTAGAACGATCATGTTTGTTTCAATTCGTGAAATTTTCCATTACATATCTGAATTCTCAATGTCGCTGTATAAATGTTGATAAAAATAATAATTAAATATCGGGATTCTATAGTGCTGTGAATTATGCATCAGATGTGGCTTCTGTTCTGAGGGATCGTGGCTAAGTAAAATAGCCGCCACAGGGATCGATCTTCAAGGTTAAACAACTCTTGGCTATGTCAGGCTGTGGATGGGTTGCTATCCATTACATACCAAGTTTCCTCCGCGCCTCGGAAAGCACGTTAAGCAAATGGTTTCGGCTGTCATTTGTAGATTTTTGACAGTTTGACAGCCAGCCTTATCAAAGAGTGTCGTATTACCCGGCGCTGGGTTGTGGAGGTGAGATAGGCAGCCCGCAGTGGCACCATTTAAAATACTGGTATTCAGCTGCATCCGGTAAGACTGGAAGCCGACCCTAATATGCATATGTAGTTGGGAAAGAATAGTCAGATGATGATCTGGCTTCTGTTAAATCGGGGTATAAAGCGTGTAACAAGACCCTTAACGAAGCCGAAAAGCACTTGGACTCACCGTCATTGCGATCATTTTTTTGTTCTAGACCATACCTGGGAACCTTCTAGTTACGGAGATATTGGGGGTCAAAGTTCCAACTTTTTTACAAGTTTTTCTTAAACACATTTTGTTAATGTAAGATTTTTGGAGAGACACCACGATCCCCGTATTATTCAATCCATCCATCAGCACAATGTTTTGAGAGTGTTACATTGAGTACTACCGTAACACGTGATTTTTCACCCAAAAAATAAAGTCGTTTCCCAGCAATATTTTTTGCGTAAAGTTACTTAGTTTGATGTACCTTATGCTTGGTTGACGGCTTCGTGAAGGGTCTTGTTACAGCCTGTATACCAGCTAAATAAGAAAAATTCGGTAGCTTCTTCGATATTTTTTTTTTTTTTTTTTTTTTTTAATGAGTAAAACTACCGCAGACATGGTGGTCCGCGCCCTTTTTTGAAAGATTAATTGTTTGCATTTTGTTTTATAATTAAGGATGACATTCGTGCTCCTACATCGGACACGTTACATTATTCTAGAACTTAAATGTAATAACTTAAAATCTACGTGAGTCCATCTCTTTTTTTTTTATTTTTTTTATTTTTTTATTATTTTTATTAACATGCTCATGCAATATTTTTTTTTTTTTTTTTTTTTTTTTTTTTTTTTTTTTTTTTCCGGCTTACCTTTTTTGTTTAAATAAATTAACGACTAATTAAATCTAAAGTTTCTTAACTAAGCTTCTAATCTAAGGTTACGCAATATAATTTTGAGGACAGAGGTCTGATAACTGCATGGCAAAGTGAGCCGACCAGCTCCAACCAACGGCATCCGTTCACGGACATGACCCGCACATCCGCGCCGCTTAGCTCAACCATTTTTTAGGGAACTTAACGACCGGATGCGCAGCGCCACCATCAGCAAAGCTTTTACGTGAGTATGACAGACTCACTCTGCCATGCAGTTGTACATAAACTATTTTTGTTAATTGAGAGTTGTTAGGGATTGGGTTCTTTTGGCGTTGGGTTTTGGGGTTAGGATGGGTTTTTTTTATTAATTTCGTCGTCTGACCAGGGACTTCGCTAGCCTGAGCAAAGCTTCCACAACGACTGCGTCTCGATGCTGCATGGCCGTCTTCAAGTTGTACTCGACGACCGTTTTAGTTGGCGCATCCATCGCTCTCTTTGCAAAGCGGCCGGTGGCGTCATCGGCGTCGTCGGTGTAATAGACGCAGCTGACTGTATGTCTCGACACCGCCACTACCGCGTGGGAGATGCTGTCGTGGATTTGGAGTCTTCTGGACTTGGTGTTGATGATAATTACGCTGTCGAAGGTCAGACCCTGAGCCTCGTGGATGGTTAGCGTGCGCGACCCTTCGCCGGACCCGTATCCCTGGCTCATGAGAGAGGCTTTCTCCTCTTGCGTATGAACCAGAAATAGGGTGTTTTGGGCGGTGCTCGGTATTTGCGCTCCTGTGTAACCTTTGACGCTCAGTGAGTGGACCCGCGACAGCGACGACTTGGAGGAGTATATACCGGAGTATATCTCGCTCAACGCAAATGCCACATCCATCGGATTGCGGTGTGTGCAAAGCAGCTCCTGGGTGATGCCAGCCACCAGGTTTGGACGGGTATACCTTAACTTGAAAAGGTTCTCTCTGTCCAGAAATGGTAGCTGGTTTACGTCTCCGATGAGGACAACCTCGGTTGCTCCTGACAACTTTACTGCCATAACTATGGCCCCAAAATGGTTCATAAGAGCCTCGTCTACCGTTAGGCGGTAGCATTTCTCTTCTTTCTTGAACCCGTTGACTAAGATTGAGGCCATAGTGCGCACCTTTGTCTTTACTCGGTCTCCCAAGCGGTGCGCAAGCTTCTCTCTGAGGTCTTTGGCAGCTTCGGTCGTCGTGGTGGCTACAACGTCTTTCTCCCCATCGAAGTGTTTCACCACCCAGGTTGTCTTGCCGCAACCCGGAACTCCGTTTACCCACCTGATATTGGGTACCGTCCAACTTCCCTGCGATGCTGTGTTGTCCAGGATCCCCGAAATGGACTGTGCCATTTCAAGGATCTTATCGTCCAGCATGATCTTGGTACATTTGGCGGTAACCACTATCGGGTCGTCATTTGGTGTTCGGAATTTTATTTTGCCCACGCGTTCCGTTTCCTCCTCGTCCAGGGCTACAAAACCGTTCTTCGCGCTGTAGGCTGCCATGTACGACCCCGTCATTTCCCCTTTGATGACTTGGGATTTGACGTTGTCGTACACCGCTGCCTCTGCCTCCTCGAGTAGTACCTTTAGCAGTCCTTCTGTGTTCCTTTGGAAGGTCTGCAGGATCTTCCTGCAAGTCATGAGATTGACCTCTTTGGTCGCCCTCACGATTGCTACGTACTAGAGGAAAGCGCTCTTCACGTGGTCTGTGGTGCCCGAGTTAACTGCGAGGACAGGCGGGCTGACTTGCCCCTTGTCGGCTCTCGTTGGTGTAGGCTTCCGTTGTGTCGGTTCTGCTGGCGTTTTCCTGAAGAACCTCTCCACAGCTGCTTCCTGTTTTTCAGCTGGTGACGCGCGGCTGGTACTTGGGAGCAGTGCTTTGAGGAAAGTGCCGAAAGCTTTCAGGCGACTCCTCGACCTAGCTTGCTCCTCAGGGCTGGTGGTGGCACTCTGCTCCTTTGCAGCTTTTTCGGCGGCTGCCTTCTGCTGAGCCCTCTCTGATCCGCTTTGTGTGATCGGGCTAGATGTGGAGCTCGTCGCGATGGCTGTTGGGTCTCTGGGGGCTTTAAGGAAACTTAGAGTTTCCCCTCTGTCCTCATAGACTACTACCTCATGTTGTTCCGAGGCTTTTAAGCAGCCGAAGCGATCTGCGACGTCTCCTCTCTCTCCTCCGATCTCCATCGCGTCAACACTTATTACGCGGGCTGTGACTGGCGCTTGTTCTCCGGCCTCCCTGATCTTTTGAAGCAATGAGCTTGCCTGAGCAAATGAAGTCTCCTCCCGCCACTCGAGTAGTGCAATCGTCTTTCCTTTGAATCGCACTAGACGGCATCGGTGAGTGGCTACTTCCACTTGAGGCAGTGCGGCGTACTTGCTGCCTTTCATGCTCGCTTTGGTGGTGCTTCCGTTGATCAAGGCGGCAAGGCCTGGTGAAATTGGGATACGGGCTGCAGCTCGGCTTGAGCCTATGCAAAAGCTTATGCCCAACTTTTCTGTATCTCTGTTCATGAACAGAGCGACAGGTCGCAGTCTGACGCCTGGGACTCCGTCGCCTGCACATGCCAGGAATTCCGTGATGGGCATGGTGCTGGGGGCTGGTGGTAGGCTAGCTTCTGCTACTACTGCTGCTGCCACTGGTGCTTGCTGTTCGTTGGTTCTTGCGTGTGTACCTTGTGTTGTGGTGAGTGGTGTGTGTGTGCTGTTTTGTGTTGTTGTTGTCGTGGTTGTTGTCTGTATTGTTGTTGTCCGTGTTGTTGTTGTGGTCGGGATTGTTCGTCTAGATGGTAGTCGGCTTCGACTTTGTGAGGTCGCGTCCGTTTTGTTAGCCTCTGCTGCGACTTTGGCGACTTTGCTCGCGAATGCCAAGAACGGTTTTCTGGTGGCCGGTCTCCCCATGATGGTGTGGAGTGTGGACTGGCTCAGCTGGGTTGCGATCTTGATTTCCAGCTCCATTCTGTCCTGACTGAATCTGGGGCATTCGAAGAGCAGATGCCAGACTGTTTCATCGCAGCTGGGGTCACAGACGCACGAGGGACTGTCTTTGAGATGAAAGCGGTGGAGATACGCTGAGAATCCTCCGTGTCCTGTTAGGACTTGTACATGGATCGGTGTGAGAACTGCGTCTCTGAGTGTCCTTTTCGCCGCTAAGACGTCTGGGAAGAACACCTTTGTGACCGATCCTGTGCTCGAGGACTCGTAGCGCGCCTGCCACTTCTTTACAGTCCCCTCCCGTATCTTCCTTCTCACGAACGATACGGGGACCTTGCTATAGTCTGCTGTCTCTTTTGTTAGGGCTGCCTCCTTGGCCAGCTCGTCCGCTCTCTCATTCCCGGCGGTTCCCACGTGGGCCCTGAGCCAAAAGAGCCTCACTTCTCGGCCTTCTTCTCTGATCTCGCGGACGCATCTCTTGATCTGTAGTGCCAGGTGGTGAGTGACGGACGGACTCCTCAGCAGGTCAAGTGACGATCTTGAGTCACTTAAGATGCTTACGGAGGCCGCACTGGATTCTCTTGCCATCCCGACAGCTCTGAAGAGAGCGTACATTTCCGATTGGAAGACCGTGTTGTGGGGCTCCAGGCCAAAAGTGCTGGACTTGGACTCCTTTCCGTTTTCCCACCAAGTTAGGGCAGCTCCGACTTTCCCCTCTATCTTGCTGCCGTCGGTGTATATTTGGGGACCGATCACTTGATGGGTTTCCAGAGTCTCGGGAGTCAAGTCCTCTAGGCGTGCATACTCTGTTGTTGTGAGTAACGCTGGGTGGGGGTTTTGGGAGGGGTGCACGTTGCACTCCAGCTCGCGGCCCGGTGGTATGAACTCTTGGGAATGTCCTTTTTTGATCTTGAAAAGGGTTGCGGCTTCGATTACCCGGAGATCTAGAGGGAGTTGGCCTGACAGAATAAGCGCGGAAGTCAGAGACACCGTGCGGTATGCTTTGCAGATCTTCTGCGTGAAGCCTCTCTGCAGCGAGTCAAACTGATTCCTTGTCATCAGTTTCTCCGCTGCGGGGGCCCACGCGCTCGCTGCATACATCACGATGGGCTCTATCACCGACACGTATATCGTCCTTATTATCTCTTTGTTGAGACCCCAAGTCACCTTTGCTGCGCATGCAAGCTGCTTGTAGATGTCTGCGGCCTTTTTACAGGTCGCAGACACGTGCGCGTTAAAGGTGAGTTTGCAGTCTATCGTGAGACCCAGCAGCTTGACCTCTTTGACTAGGTTCAGCCGGGTGCCTGACATGTGGAGTACCGGAACATCGTATTTTAGCTTTCTCGTTAACACCATCGCATTGGTCTTGTGCGCGGCGAAACGGAGCTTGTTTTTGACGCCCCATTCCGATACTATGTCTAGCGTGTCGTTGGCTGTTTGCTGCAGGGGACCGGTCTTAAAGTCCGAGAAGACAAGGACGACGTCGTCTGCGAAGGCTTGGCAGTATACTCCCATACTAGCCATTTTGTGCAGGAGTGAGTCTAGGATAAGGTTCCAAAACGTCGGTCCGGCGATTGAGCCCTGGACGCATCCTTTCGTGGTACCCTTCTCACTAGTCGCTCTGGCGTAGTTGACCCTGATTTTCCGGTCTTCCAGGTATGAGGTGACGAGAGCGTAGATATTTTTGGGACAGTTCTTGACTACCATCTGTCTTTTGAGTGCTGGCCACTACGCGTTATCGAAGGCCCCCTCTATGTCCAATGATATCAAGAGCACGATCTTTTTGGCTTTGATTTCGGCACGTAAGTGTCCCATTAGAGCATAGAGGGCGTCCTCGGTGCCGCGCTGCGGCATGAAACCGAATTGGTTTGTGTTGAGTGTTGGGAGGAAGTGCCACTGGAGTCTGCCTACTAGGAGCTTCTCGACGATTTTTCCTAGGACCGAGAGCAGACCTATAGGCCTATAGGACTTTGGGCTGGTATAGTCGTCCTTTCCTGGCTTGCGGAGTATGCACACGTGGGCGACCTTCCACTGCTTCGGGAAGTGTGACAGCGACAGGCACCTGTTGGCCATCGCTAGGAACACCTCCCTGTCGCAGTTTATTGCCGCTGTGCAGATGTCTGCTGTTAATCCATCGGGGCCGGGAGCTTTTTTCGGGTTTTGGTTTTGGAGAACCATTTCCAGCTCCGCGGTTGTGAAGGGTGGATCGTCGGCAGACAGTCCTTGGGGGTTCTTTTCCTCCGCTAGCCTCCTCAGTGCTGTGTGGTATGGCTGTTCGGCATCCGTTGAGTCGTCGGGGTAGAAGGTTTTTGCCAGAAGATTCGCGGATTGCTCTGGACTGAGCGTCTCGCCTGCGGTGTTTCTCAGGAGTGCATCATCCTGTCTTCTGGCTGTCTTCCTTAGTACCCTGTAGATGCCGTCCCACATGCTCTCTCGGTCCTGCTTCGAGCAGAACTCCTTCCAGTTGGTTGTGGCCGCTTCCGTCGCTGCTGTTGTGTATGTGTTCTTGGCCAGTACGTATTCTTGGATGGTGAATTGTCTCCGGCTAGCGGCTGCGTTCCGGATCCTTCTCTTCTTTGTCATCGCATCTGTTTGGAGACGGTCTAGAGAAGGTGTCCACCATGGGGGCTTGGCGTTGTGTTTGGGCAACCCCAGTTTTGGGATCGCTTCCTCGCATGAGCGGTGGATGTTTCGAACGTATAATGTGATAAGTGACTCCAGATCCTCTGGGTTCGGGACGGCTGAGACTCTGACTGGTGTTATGTCACTCTCCGCCAGGCTGGTCTTGAAGTGCGTGCTGAAGTCGGACCACTTTGCCTTCTTGGTGTTATAGATGCGCGTCGAGATTGGCCTTAAGGGTTCCAAGGCCTTTTCTAAACGCATCGAGAAGGTTATTGCATTGTGGTCCGAAGTAATTAGACTCCTTTCAACCCGCCACTCTTCGACCTTCCCTAGCAGCGGCAGGCTGCATACCGTCACGTCGACGTGGCTCGTGCACCATCTGTCTCCCCTGTAGGTCTCGAACGTCGGTGTTTGGCCCGTGTTTAGGATCTGGAGGTCCCGCTCGTTGAGGAACGAGTTGTACGCCGCCCCGCGATGGTTTTCGGAGACGCTTCCCCACCACTGGCTCCAGGCGTTTATATCTCCTCCCACGATGATGTTATTTGTGTGTAGTTTTTGAAGTGTTGTGTGTGTTTCCGAAAGGTATGGTTCAATTTCTTGGTCACCTTCAAAATAGACCGATAGCACCCCAAAGTTGAGCTGGCCCGCCTTCAGCAAGACGACGGAGATGTTTTCTGTCACAAGCTGGGGGTCGTGGATGACCTCCAGGTTGTTTCCGAACACAACTATCGCTGCCTTTACTGGTTTTTGACGGTTGAGGCTGCACTGGATGACTCGTGTGCCAGGGTTTTGTTTCATCACACCTGTCCTTCCTACATAGGGCTCTTGAACAAGTGCTACTGAAATTCCTTTTGCCTGAGCCGCCATGTGGAGTTCTTCTGTAGCCAGCTTGGAGCGCTGGAGATTGACTTGGATGAAATTCAATCTTGATATCGGTCTTATTGTGTTTTGAAGGGTGACTGGTTGCCGGTTTATGTTCTCCTGATCGCCCTTAGCAATAGGAAACGCGCGACCTCGCTATACCATCCCATTTTTGGCGTTCCGGGCAGTCTTCGCTGAACGCGGTGTGTGCCAGGTCGCTGTCCGCTCTGTGTGCTACCTTGCAGTTGATGCAGGTGGGCAGTTTGCCGTCGGCCCGAGTGAGGCAGTCCCTACTGCTATGTGCTCCGCTGCAGTAGCTGCATGTTTCTTTGCCGGCCTTGCACAAGGATCTGTTGTGACCATAGGCGAGGCACTTTGAGCACTGTACTAGCGGGGACTGGTCCTCAATTGAGCACCGCTTGATGCCCACATGCACCTTCTGCACCTGTGTGTAACACTTCCAGAGCTCCGGGGAGAGCTCCAGAACAGGGTGGCACTCGTGGGGGTTTCTCGCGCGCTTCCTATAGCGTACCCTTATGGTGTGTCCATCCACAGCGACGTCCTGCAGAAGGTGTTTATTTTGCGCCTGAAGGAGTTCGACTATCTCCCCGTCGCTGTAACTGGACAGCACTCCCTTGATGCACACTAGAGGGTTTTGAGGTTTCGGCTCCTGGACCTTGAGCCCTGCGTTCGACTTGAACTGGTCCCTGATCAGATTCAGGTCTGACTTACTGGCGCACCTCAGGACCACTTTCTGGTTCCGCGCCGCTTCTTCGATATTAGTAAGTACCCACTTACTGATATTTAAGTAGCTACTGACTGTCGAGATCATGAATGTTAGTCAGCAAGACTTCAAAAAACTTCTCCGTCAATTTTCCTTCGCTGGGGTGGAGGCATAGATACGAAAGAAGGTTTATATTTCTATGGGTGGAGGGTATTATCAAATCAGTCAGCTTAACTTTGGTTGGATAAAACCCTTAACACGTAAGCGGCACCATCGGCAACGACATAAGCTGTAGTTACGATTTCCTCCTGTTAATAGTTTCGTTTGAGGAAACTTGTTTGTTCTCTAAGGCACTTGTTTTTATCTTTGTAAGACTAGCCATTAAAATCTTATTTGTTCCTGAGGGCCCACGTAACGTGTCATGACTGTAAGCGATGACGATGATGGAGTTACAAATGTATTGTTTTGACATAAGCTACCGCAAACCTTATGTCAATCCTGTTGAAAGTCGTTGTGGAAATGCGAAGTGATTTTCACTCGTGTAAGCTTTCTGCTCCATTTTCTTTGTCTTTTCTTTTAACCATTATGTCTAATGCTCACTTTTATTCTTTCCAGTGCCAGAGGGAGAACTACACAAGTAAGTTGGACTTTAATACTAATTTCACAAAGCTTTGAATTCCGTATTCCTCCTGTCTCTAAGACATATTAATGATTAATTCAAATAAAATAATTTTTGTTTTTCTATATATTTCGAGAATAAGGTACTTAGTAAGTGGTGTTTTTTGAGTACAAAAAATAAGTTACTAAACAAAATTTCATAATCTGATTACAGAGGATACCCGCTTGCTGCAAAAAATACGACTACAACGTTGACTTGGACATATGCACGCCAATATGCAACCCGAGGTGCATCAATGGGACTTGCACTGACGTTGACACGTGCACGTGCACGCCCCCGCTTACCCTCGTCAATCACACCTGCATCCCATCCACATGCGACAGCTGCGAGCACGGGAACTGCGTCGCACCCAACGACTGCAGGTGCCACAAAGGCTACATGCGATTAAACAACACCTGTGCACCGATTTGCAGTCCAATCTGTGTACACGGTCAATGTACAGAGCCTAACAAATGCAAATGCAATGCCGGCTATAAGACTTACCCCAACGATGCGTTTAATTGTATCCCAATTTGCGAACCCGAGTGTGTTCATGGATTTTGTTCAGCGCCTAACAAGTGCAAATGTAATATAGGATATGAAAAAACAAAAATTGATTCAGTTTGTAAGCCTTCTTGCGTTGGATGCGATTTTGGCCAGTGTATCGCGCCGAACAACTGCTCCTGCTTTGACGGTTATGAGCGCGTTAACAACATCTGTAAGCCAACATGCAATTCTTGCAGCAACGGCGACTGTATCGCTCCAAACAACTGTTCCTGCCATAAGGGATACGAACCCATTGCCTCCACCTGCAAGCCGAAATGTCGTTTTTGCGAAAACGGAGATTGTGTAGCGCCTGAGAAATGTGAGTGTCACACGGACTATGTATCAATAGGGGAAGTCTGCACCCCAATATGTTCACCACCTTGCAATAACGGACGCTGTTTGAAACCCAACCAGTGCCTCTGCAATGATGGGTACAACCTGACGGAGACCGGCTGTAAGCCTTATTGTTCGACAACTTGTGTTAATGGAGACTGCTCGGCACCTAACTTCTGCACTTGTAACCGTGGCTATCAAAAGGATGACAAAGACCATAGCAAGTGTTACAAGCCTTGTGAGAAGGAATGTTCGAATGGCAATTGCAATTTGCACGGAGAGTGCATATGTTTTGCCGACTTCGAATATGATGACAGCACAAAGTCATGCACAGCTGTTAAACCGTAAGTAGAAAACTCTGTATATTTTCCAATTGCACTGCATTTTAAAATTACAGATATACTATAAAAGTTTATTTTTCGTAATCAACAGGTTTTTAACAAAGTTTTTTTAAAAATATTTTGATAACTGGAACAGGAGACCTTTCCCTTCTATATCTGCGGGTAAAACTGTTGAATATTACTGTTATTATTTCAGGAGCGACTGCAGTATGTGCAATGGTAAATGTTCCGGAGATGATGACAAGAAAGAGTGTCGGTGTGAAAACAAAACGCTTTGCACCTGGGGAAGTGTGGTCATCCCACCGGAGGAGGTTCATACTGACGTCAAGTAAGACCTCATCTTCTTTGATACTGACTCGAGTTCACTGTGATAGAAGTGACTGGCGTTGTATTATAGCTGATTCTTGAATATATATTTTTTTGCTGCCAGCACAGACTATGAGAAATGAGAAATTATATGACATCGACGCCAATGTGGTGCTCCTGATTAAACCATGTCCCATATATGTTGGAGTGTCTAAATGAGATGCTAACACCTGCACTTCTGAGGAACAATAAGTAAAACCATCGATTCGAAAAGAATTATTGCTCTCCGTTCTAATATTTTTCTTTGAAACTGCCCATTAATTGTCTGGCCTTACTGTACTATTTGGATAGGTATATTATTCAAGTGTTATTGTTTGTAATTTCCAGGATGGCCAGCATGAGTACGATGATGATTGCGATAGTGGGATCCTGTCTGCTGCTCCTCATAATGGTTGTGATTGTAATGCAGCGGATCTGGCACAAGAGACACGAGTACGACGAAAGCAAGACTACTAACAATGATAGTAAGTGTTATAATAAACCATTATTTTGTATGCGTGCGTGATATAACTACCCTATAAATGCTAATTTCTACGGTGCGATATCAAAAATGGAAAAAGGAAATGACACAATGGTTAAGAAAAAACTGTAATACACCCCTGTATTACAGTTTCTTTATTTGGTTCAAATAGTGACGTTATAAAAAAATTAGATTCCTCATGCCCTGGGGATCCGAAAATACCCCATTGTGTTATCACTAACACTGAAGACGGGATATTTTACATATAGTAAGTACTATTTGTTTCGAGATCTCGTTATTTCGGCGCTCTTGCAAGCACCATGATCACGGATAAACTGAAGTTATTGCGGGTGGGTGTTTATGAGTAGACAAATCGGTCTACCCTCTTTCTTGTTCCACCGCGTAAAAAAAATGTCTATTTTACTATCTTTTTAATTTATAACTCACAAAAATTGGAAAAGTACATTTTTTATTCATTAAAAAAAGGAACTAAGGCTGGTTTTTAATCAGTGAAAGTCTGACACTCCCTCCTGCTCCGGCCAGAGCAGGAGGAGTCATAAATTTGATGACATACCATACGAAAAAAAAAAGATTGCTTAAAAATGTTTTCCAGTATCTCTTATAAATTTATCCCTACTGTCTCTGTTTTGAAAAAAAAAGTCTGTATTTTGGGATGATATTAAAAAAATAATACTTACTAGTATTAGTATCATCCCCAAGATGATGCTGATATATTTTGGAACATGGTTTTAGAATAGCGGGCGTCTGTTCCCCGCTACTCCAACACCACACTGCCGCAAAACGCGCCGACTCCATCGGTACTGCAGTCAAACATTATACCTACCTAGATACGTAGGTCCAGTACAAACATAGATACAGCTACTTTAATCATAGACAGTAACAAATGAAATTGGAATTTCAACTCTCAAAGCTGAACGTAGCGTTGAAAATCATACAGAGTGCTTGTATTTGGGCGTTCAGTTAGGTTTCACCAAGTTTTGGTGAAAACGGTTATCACTCATAATTATATTGTGCTTATGGATTCATTGAATATGAATAGTCCAGAGTCATTGGAAGTATTAAAAGTAAAGGTCTTTGACCTCCAATATCTCTGTAACTAGAAGTTCCCCAGCTATGACCCCGTTAAAAAAAAGGCAATGATGGGAAGAACAAAGACCACATGCCATTCGGCTTCGTTAAGTGTATTTTTACATTATTTATTCTGTACTAGCTGACCCGCGCAACTTTGCCTGCGTCACATAAAAGAGAGAGCTGCGGAGTTATTTTAAAACTTTGATTTGGAGATATCATAGTTTTGAAGATATTCATTGAAATCAATTTTTTTTTTCAAACCAGCAGTTCCTGAGATTAGCGCGTTCAACCAAACAAACAAACTTTTCAGTTAATATTAAGTATAGATTATGTTCCTATCATTAATTCAAGATAAAAAAATTATGATCGAAAAGGAGGAATTTACGTTCGAGATGAATTGCAAAACATATTGAGGTATTTCCGAATACATGCATGAGGAATCAATTTTTTTATGACCTCTTTATTTATTGGTCCAGCTTGTATAAAGAGTGTACGAAGCCGCGAGGCATTTGCTATTAAATAAATAAACATTTATTTCAGAATCACTTCCCTATTTGTTAATAAGTATGAAAACTTATAAACTAGTGTTAGTAACACTAGATAGTAACACTTATTCCTGTCATGTTGATTTTTTTTTTGTTATGACCTTCTAGTTGCGGAGATATTGAAAGTAAAATTTCAATTTTTTTCACACGCTTTTTATAATACAATCTTTAAATGGTTTAACTTTTTTTACCTCCATTACCCTTGTACTATTCGATGCTTTCATCAGCACAATGTTTTAAATGCCTTACTTTGAGTGCCGTACCGTAAACCGTGACTTTTTAAATCGAAAAAAGTCCGTCTGCGCAACAATTTTTGCGCAGTGTTACCTACTTTGATGTACAGAATGCTTGTGGTTGGTGGCTTCGTGAAGGGTCTGTTCACACCTTGTCTATGGTCCTTGTCTTGTCTATGGTGGCTATACCTATGCCATCCGTCAAGGGGCAGTTTCTAAAAAGTCTGTCTGTCTAAAAAGTCGATTTAGAAACTAGTTGTAGGTAGGTACTGCGAAAGTTGTCTAATATACAACTTTCGCAGTACAACTAGTTTCGATGCATGTTTGAAAAGTTTTGATTTATATTCAAAGTTTTTCGTAAAAACAGAGATGGAAGTTGCATTGTTACGTGTGCTGGTTACCACTTGACGTGAAGATCTTTCAACTTTTGCACTAGTTGCTCCTTTTATTGACAAAACTATTGCAGGATAATGCAAAGGAAAATCTTAATTGCCAATATAAATTCACGGTATTGCAGCGAGCGGCAGTTTCATCAGTGATAGGAGACCGGCGGAAATACTGCCGATATGATATTCGCATCAGGAAGTGTAAGTGAAACGTGCTTTGCTGCAAAAAATCAAGCGTTTTGAACTTATACGAGAATTAAAATATCTCTCACGGTTACTCTCACGACAATCGCGCGTGGCGATGAATTGTTAATCACGTAACTTGGTTTGTTTCAAATCTATTATGAGCGTGTATCAAGACCATTTTAGTATTGATTTCATTCATATTGTTTATATTGATTCAGATCTTTTGCCATACTTTTAGAGGATGCATTCATTTTATTTCTCTTTTTTTATTGTTTTTCCAATATAGATTATGTTCTTAATACATATAATCACCTGTCACAATGTTCATACACGCTGCTCTTCAAAACCAGACCGATTTAAGTTTCACTTTGTGAATGTGTATTGTTGGTTGGTTCCAGCCTGAAAGATAGGGCTTAAGGACCCGATAGGTGGCGCTGTTTTTGCAAATAAATTTCGATGTTTTATCATGTTTCCATTGCACCCTGTGCGATGCGCGCAGAGGCTGGTCGTTATATTATAAAATATAGCTCTATAAAAGTGCACAAAATCTAGATTATGAAATGCACACTTAATATTGAATTTACAATAGCAACTTATCTAGAGGTATTTAAAAAGAAAAATAAGGTAGCGCGGGCATCATCTAGGCATTAGGTCCGGTGTCCACCAAAGCGATGATGAGCGTATCTTCCACAGCCTTTATTATCTACTAGCGACCCGCCCCGGCTTCGCACGGGTGCAGCAATTTACTAATGAAGAAGTGCACTTAGCTATATATATTTTTTAAGATCAAAATTTTCTTTCATATAAATCTTGTCCTGACAACTACAAACACAACATAAAAAGCTGGCCTAATTGGTCGAGGTATTTGATAAGAATGTTATGTAGTGTTTCTATTATTCTGTTGGTCATGTGTCCTTAATTATTATTTTTTAATTTATTTTGTATTTGATGCTATTTTTAATGTTTAATGACTTGCGTTTTTACTTTTTCTTATATATAATACTGACCTGTAATTGTTGATAATTATTAATAAATAAACTAAACTAAACTATTTTCGAATTTTTGCGAGCACTCGCCGCAGTTAATTTTTCATAAATAGATTATGATTTGACCTAGATCATTTTCATAAAATATTATTCTATCAATTTCCAGGTACACCTTTCGGCGGCGGCAGTGTCGTATACCATCACACAGCAGCAAATACGTTGATCTATCCAAGAACGAGTGGAGAATCCTTCGCGAATGGAGGCTCTGGCGACGAAGAAACCACGAACGACACGTTAATACGACGTGAAGCTCAACTACCTTAGAATGTACCTGCCCACATCGATGTCATCGGTGCCTAGTTAAGCCAAATTTTTAGGTTCTAAGGAAGATAAAATGTTATTACTAAACTTGAGTTTTTTTCGCACACTTTAGAGCTACTTTTGACACAGAGGGTCGGGTACTTAGTAAGTGGGAGGAGCTTTTGTCTAGTGCTCATATCAGTTCTATTAAATAAAGAAATCTCAAGAAACTCAAACGTTTCGGCGACAAATCACGTCTTCTTCTCGAATCGATGGCTCCGATTTTGCATATTATGAAAGAAAGAAAAAAAGAAAACATGTTTATTTGGCAAATGTGACGCAAAAACGCAACATGAAAAAATAATAAGAATAAAAATCCCGACACAGGATAGGCCGCACCTTCTGCCTGCCCGTCGTGCACAACTAATTGCACTCTCCGGGATTTGAATGAGGCAAATGACTTATCTGTCCATTTCGCTACGTATCTACTGGTCGAGGCAATGAAACTTTTTGAATTTATCAACGTGGTAACAAAATTAACCAGTGGAGAACGTTTTTTTTTTTAAATGGCCTCTTGCTGTTCTGCCTATGAGGCTGGCTTCTGCTTAACCGGTCTAATCGTGTGGATGCCTTGAGTGTAAGGCCTCCAGCCAGGGACCAGTGGAGAACGGTGGGAAAACTAACACTGAAACAATTTCAGAGTCCAATTAAGAAGATCAACAGGGTCGCCATTACACAATCTTTCGGTGCTACTTAATTACGGAATCATGCTTAAAAACTACTTCAATTAGTTGTCATTAATACTTTGAAAATCCTCATCATAGCACAATACGAGTATAGATAAAGAGCTGGTGGTGGACTGATTCTTTTTTTTTATTCGTGTAAAAGGGCTTTGTCGCACATGCGATTATGTCGCCCTGGTTGGCTTAACAAATAATACACTGTAAATCAACTAGATCTTAGCATAGCTAGTCTGTACAGTGCTCTAGCTGCGTCAGAAAGTGGCGCAGCCAGAACACTGTTGCAGTAACCTATTTCTCTAAGTCTACAATCTAATCTATAGCTAAATTCTTCGTTGCGGAGACACTCTGTCAATATGTGATAAACATAACCAAAGGACTGAATCGTTGGTTTAGGGGTCGCAAGTGCTATTGCTGAGCCTTGTACTCCATTCGATTCCCAAATTGGAAATCAGAAATCAGAAAGCTTTATTTGCGAACATAGGTCAAGTTACACATAGTGTGAGGTGTGTTATAAATAGGTAGATCCCCCAATTTTTTGCCCAGAGGCGTACAAATATTATTGATTAAGTTTTAAAATAACAAATTGGTGAAATTATGTCAACTTTCACGTCGGTAATAAAATCAGTATAAATGGGCATAGCATATCAAAAGAAAAAAAATATATATCCAATCAATTTCTCAATAAATGTCAAATGGTTGAGTTACATGTCATAATTAATAATGGTACGGTTACGAAACACCTGGTTTAGGGCACCAATAACGCACACACATAGTAACATAAATATTAGTTTTCTCCAAGCCTATTCTTGTTTTCAATGTGCTAACTTCTAAGAATCATGAACAGCAAGGAATATGAACCAACCGGGTCCTCCTCGGAGTTGCCCATCCGCTGCCACCAAGCAGTATTCTCAAAGATGGCGTTGTAGCAAATAAATAATAAGTCTTAATTTTCGAAATAATCAATGTAAAAGTGGCTTCTCAACCGTAACTTCTGAATTGAAGATACACCTGGAACTCTGAAAATAATAAATAAATATGTTTGAAAAAATTGTATCAATTAGTAGTAAATAATAATATGGTAAAATATGGTACTATCTACTAAAAATCTATGTCCAGTACTGATGAAATTCAAACAATTATAATAGTATGGCTTCTCAATCTATGAATCTATGTTGTTATGAGTGTGAATTGGAAATAGGAAAGTGATCGGCCAATTAATATATTCGATTTAATGATCATTTAGTAGCAGGTGTGTTCTAATTGGTAGCGTAGGAATAAACTAGTAGAACTCGAAAGAGAAGTAAGAAAGAAAGAAAACATGTTTATTTGGCACATGCCACAAAAACACAGTACAAAATAAAAGAAATAATGATAAAACCAAACTCAAATCTAAACAACAACAAAAACAATATATAATATGGTGTGGCTCACGGCTGCGTCAAATAGGCCCAGTTCTGCAAACTGCCGGGCAACTAGTGCCCGACGCTGGTTTTCAACTGGACCTGAGATAGTGACGAAACGGACATAAAACAGCTTTGTACTTTGTGTATGTGTATGAATATACATACATATATTAAATTTGTGTACAATAATAACAAATAAAACTACACAATAATAACTATATAATAATATATCGTGAAAGAGTGTAAGATAAAAACTAAGTGAATTTTTGGTAAATAAACCAATTTAATTTGGCTCCTCAATCCTGACTTTCTACTACTTCCCAAGTTCTAGGTGGCTCCTCAATTCAGATGTTTAGTATTAAGGAGCCACTAAAACATTGTTCCAACTTTTGATCTGTCTTTTTTATATGTTACTACAAATTGCAAAATTAGTTTCCTACTAAATATGAGTATGACCTTCCTTTCTAGTCTGTCTTCTCAATCCATGCGGAATTGCGGACTTAACGCTAACACTAACGCAGCAGGTCAGGTTCGACCCCGGCCGGGTACATCAAAATATTGAGCCAATATAACAAACAATCGTATTTATTTGTTAATTTCCACCACGCTAATCCATTTAACCATCACGAATACATAGCAACAAGAGAACAACTCTATTCCCGTATGGTTGGCTCAGGAAGGAAATATGATTAAAATACTCATTATTTAAAATAATAAGCTCATTACTCTCTTAATCCACTATCTATAGGTAACAATAACAAGTTTTATCCATATGTAACACTTTACTTTGTTGTTAGAGAGTTGAACAATACCATACTTCTAAAATGTACATACTAAGTTTTGAGTATGAATGTGGATTGGTATAAGACTATAGGAAGATCAAAGAAACGATGGATGGACTGTGTGAAGGATGGTATGGCCAGTGTCTGATGAGATGATAAGTAATAGAGAAGTATGGAAGAAGAAGACATGGCGTGCCGACTCCAAATGAATTGAGATAAGGGCAGGAGAATGTTGATGATACTATGAATATCATTGAAACAATCACAAATGGTTGGTTGGTCCAGTGGTCATACGCGCTATAACTGAGCTTATGTGTCTTGGATTCCATGCAGAGATCGGGCAGTGAAATTTCTCATTAGTAGAAGGGTGTCTGGCTTTGTACTAGGTTGATGGCAATAGGATCACCCCCTACCACATACTACTGTTACTGGTACTCATATGCAGTGGTAGCCTAGTAGCGCGACCGTTGGGCTGCCAAGTTCGAACCCAACACACGCACCTCTGATTTTTCGGATTGATGCGAGGGAAAACATCATGAGGTAACCAGCATGCTTCTTAGATATTTCTCGACGGCATGGAAAGCCAAGTCGGACGCCCATCTGTGGCATAAAAACTTTGACGCCACATTAGGCACCAGCCACACGAATAAAGAAGAAAGAACAGAGGTGTACACTACACCTGCATTTCGATAGTAGTATCAAAATGCAGGTGTAGAGTACACCTCTGTCTCTAACACACGTGACTTAGGCGGTGACCGGGCCAATACCTGGCCGGGGGATCGTGACGAACTGCGCAAGAGCTGTAGCACCGGGCCAAAGGTAGTTAAAGAACACCGTGTGGTGTTAATCAGTAAGAGCCTGATAGATCTTTTTTTCAACAAAAAACAAAATTCGTTACAACCATTCGTTTAGTCATATAGGTGCGAAAATTGAGGATAAACAATGTTCTCTTATCTTCGAAAATAGGAAACTACGGGTTCTGAAATAATTAACGGTCGTTTAATAATAGAAGTAGCACGTAGTAATGATTCCTTATCTTTCAGGATGTGATTATTATTATTATTTTCTGTACCCGTAATTTAACAAGAAAAACAGGGGCGCTGAGTTACGAGTTCGAATTTACCAGAGAATAATCAATTGTGGACAGTATGTTGTCACTAAGAGGAACAAGTGTTGTTCTTTTAGCAATATTTGTAGTTCAGTTCTGCGATTATTGTGTTTCTTTGGAATTTTACGACAGAGGTGTTTGCAGCTCAAGCCTTTTCAGTTCTGTTCTTGATGACAAAGGAACATTACCTCCAAAGGTACGTATGTCCTGTTTCCGTCGTTTACTAATCACAGAGTATAATAAGTAGAAATAATTTCACAAAGAGCTTTCAATTCCGTATTCCACCGGTCTCTATGACATATTTTAATGATTAATTCAAATAAAATAATTTTCCCTTTTTCTATTTAATATATTTTGAGAGTAAGGTAGGTAATTAGCAAGTTTGCGGGCCTGTGGACGGTGAGTAATGGGGTAGTAGTTATGATGACTGGTCGTCCGATGGCGCGTTCGTGTTCCACCTCCGCCTCAATGAGATGTCAGCAAACGGGTAGAACCAATGCCTGCCAGGGCTGCGGGACTGTCCGAAAGAGATACCGCGGCCCTGGAACACAAAGGGCAAAAGAAGGAACATGTATGGGTTTTAGTCAGTTCAAGTCTGACACTCCCTTCCACTCCACCCATAGTGGGAGGGGGGCCATTTGATGATTTCCTATCCGAAAAAAAAAGGTACTAAACAAGTTATATTTCTGAAAAGAACACAAAAAATAAGTTAGTAAACAAAATTTCATAATTTAATTACAGAGGATACCTGTTTGCTGCAAAAAATACGCCTACAACGTTGAGTTGGACATATGCATGCCAATATGCAACCCGAGGTGCATCAACGGGACTTGCACTGACGTTGACACGTGCACGTGCACGCCCCCGCTTACCCTTGTCAACCACACCTGCATCTCATCCACATGCGACAGCTGCGAGCACGGGAACTGCGTCGCACCCAACGACTGCAGGTGCCACAAAGGCTACATGCGATTAAACAACACCTGTGCACCGATTTGCAGTCCAATCTGTGTGCACGGTCAATGTACAGAGCCTAACAAATGCAAATGCAATGCCGGCTATGTAAGGCCCAATGATGCATTTAAATGTATCCCAATTTGCGAACCCGAGTGCGTTCATGGATTCTGTTCAGCGCCTAACCAGTGCGAATGCTACATTGGATTTGAAAAAGCAGAAATTAATGCGGTGTGTAAGCCTACTTGTATTGGTTGCGAATTTGGACAGTGCATCTCGCCCAACAACTGCTCCTGCTTTCAAGGATATCAACGGATAAATTCAACCTGTAAACCTAAGTGTAGTACTTGCAGTAACGGAGAATGTGTCGCACCTGAGACATGCCAATCTCCCAATGATAACACCCTGACGGAAAGGCTCCACACACCAACATGTTCCCCGAAATGCGTCAACGGGTACTGCCCACCCAACCAGTGCTTCTGCAATAAAGGCTATGACCTGATGTGCTCCGTAATTTGCAATAATGGGTACTGCACGCGACCAAGCAACTGCGCATGCAAGCCAAAGAAAAAGGGGGGAATATTTAGTTTTTAATGGGTTAACATCGTTTTTTTTTTTTTGTTTTTTTTTTTTTTTTGGACAATGTAAAAAAAAAGTAATTTTGAATTAATTAGACAATTTACCTCATTTATTAAAGTTTGGTTAAAAGTATGTTTTGGTGTACTATTCCTGGCAAGTAAGTAAAAGGACAATTGTGATAAAAAAGCTGAGATTAAAAAAAAACGTCTGAAGACAAAATGATTATTAAAGTTTTACAATAATGTATACAGTTTATAATTTATACTAACTGGATCCTTCAGCTGCTTTCTTTCTAGTAGTTGTGTCTACAAACTGGATTACTTTCCCCGGGTACTTCTTCACAATCTCAAGAACTGGTCCCTCGGTGCGGATTGGAATAGGCAAGACGTGTGAGTTCAACTTGACTTTAGTCTTGTCCAAATTCATGCCGAGGCAAACCCACCGAGAGGCTCCACTTAGGCTGTGCAGCATCCGGTCGAACTGTTCCAGCGATTCTGCTTTTACAGCGACGTTATCGGTAAAGTGAAGATGTGAGATCTACTCGCTGTTCACGTTGATACCTTCTCCACCCTTTTCCAGCGACGGAAGCATCGCATTAGTGAGCAGTTTTGGGCAAATCACACACCCCCATCACCTTGCGCAGAGGGGTGTGACAAGCACACCCCTCTGCGCAAGGTGATGGGGCTGGTTTTCCTATCCTGGACCTGAACAGTCATCGTGGCAGCCCTTCGATGTAGTGCCAGTTAATTCGAAATTTTTGCAAACAGGCCATAACTGCCCACATTTAGATGGAGTTAAAGACTTTATTTATCGAAGTCTACAAGTACCATAAACGAAAACTGATGACACTTCTCAGTTTTCCGTATAGTTTACCGAACACTATATTAAATGTGGTTTGAAGCCTTTTTGAAAGCCAGCTTGTTGTTGGTGATAAGATCTCGTCAAGTCTCCTAGGGAGACGGTTCGCGACCACACTCTAGATCACGCAACCAATTCTCAACAATTTTGCGACAAATATATTTATTGTTTAGTTCAAAATATGAATAAAGTGTTCAAAAATAAAAGCTGTGGTGGTGTCATCAAGATCGCAGATAACAACGGATACATCTAAAAAAAATACTTTTTAATAACTATCTGGCTAATTCGAAAACAATGCGGTATGCGATTAAATTGCGGTACCTATACATTTATCAATGTCTGTAATTTCAGTGATAATGAAATCATAGGGAGACATGCATCCTGTTGGGAAATGTAACCATAGTTCAGTTTGGACGCGAGAATGGCGACTCCAGTGGTTTCAGTTATCTTATTGCAATTGTTTATTGTTAGTCAAGTGAAAAGTGAGATTTGCTCCAAAGTGACATGGTAAGTTAAAAGTGAAGTATTAAGACAATCTTTGTCAATTTGTGAAGAAAAGCAGGTCTTTTGATACCGAACAGTGTGCGGTTCCAGGATGAAATGAAAATGATTTTGGTTATTGCTTGTCAACGAAGTTGTACCTACGATTTAAATAAACATATACGGTTTGACGGACCAGAGCCGTCTTCAACCAATTGGAGGCCCTGGGCTCTTGAAAACAATTGGGCTCTTGTAGGATGTAAGAGCGAACGAAGCGAGCTCTAATTTATATGTGACAGTTCATAGACATTTTTTTTTATATTGGCGGAGTAGGTACTTTAATAAAAACAGAAAAATAATTTTGAAATCCATGAAAATGAAATTGAATTTATTTTACGTATAAGTTTATTCAATGAACGTAAGATAACGGTTTTGGTCATGCGGCCATCGCGCGAACTGGCGCAAACTTGCCAAAATCTGGAGGTCCAGGCCGTATTTCGGCAATAATTTTGGCTTTGATGAAGTGCTGAATTGTTTCTAATTTCATCAAAGGTTCAAAAATGATAATGGTCAGAAAGTTACAGACAACGGTGCGCAGTAAAGAAACATGATTACTAACTTTTCATGCTTCAATTGCAAGGAATTCATGGGTCCAAATACCCAGTCTGGGATCCATAGGTCAAAATGGGAAGAATGTCCATGTTTTTTTCACTTGAGTGCCAAAGGAAGGTATCCTTTCATAAGCTCCTTCATGGCAAGCAAACATTAATGGTATAAAATTATCAGCCAAATAAAGCCAATTACAAATATATTAAAAAGTTTTTCTGTTGTTTTTTTTCAATTTAAAGTTGAAAAAAAATCTTCCAACTATCTTTGGTTGACTGTAATACTAAAATTATACAAAATTAACCGGCAAAAAATGTTGTATTTAACGAACAAACATGAGTTTATTCAAATTACAATTCTACGAAAAATAATAAACTAAATTTCTAAAATGAAAAACGCAACTTAAGCTAGTGAACAAAGCCAATGTCAGCAAATTAAATGCTGTATTGATTTTCGGATTTTTCAGTATTTTGTTCGGTCGTTTCTTTGTGCTTTCAGTTGTCGCAACATTAGTATATTTAAAGCAGTACATTTTATATTTTGAATATGCTCTTTTTTTTTCGATGCTTATTACTACCCTTTAAAGTTTTCCGCTTCTAAAAAAACATCTTTTAAAACTATTGACTTATACTGAAAAGCTAGATGCAAAAGCGAGCGGGGCGAGCTCGAAAATTTTAATATTCTGCGATGCTGCCTAAGATAAGTTTCTTCTGACAGCCTCTAGCTTTTAACTTGGGGCCTCCTTGGGACGTGGGGCCATGGGCACGTGCCCGGTATCGGCAATGGAAAAGATAGCCCTGAACCGGACCCTTCACGAAGCCGGCAACCAAACATTCTGTATATCAAGCTTTTTTCGATGTTTTTTTTTTGGGGTGAGAAATCACGTTTTGCGGTTAACGCACTCAAAATATTGTGCTTTTAGACGCATTGAATAGCGCAGGGGTCATGGAGGTATTCAAAGTAAAGTTATAACATTAAACATTAGTATTGAAAAAAAAACAGGAGAAAATGATGGAACTTTGACTTCCAATAATCTACGTAACTAGAAAATTTTCTGGGATGGTCCAGAAAAAAAAACGCAATAACGGGAGACAAGTGCCTCTCGAGCAAAAAGAGAAAAGTGGGAAGAGAGTTGGGAAACCATTTTACTATTAATGAATTAAACAATAAATGATATACAAAAACTAAATATTTTCCAAGACAGAAACCAAAGCGTTTCATTTCATTTATTTTGAAGTACGAAACCTTATAAAGACTTTTTTTTAATTTAAATTTTACAGGAAGTACGAACTGTGGGGTTACTATGACGTCTTAAAGCTGGAGTAATTCCAGTGCGGGAAAGAGACAGATCTATACAGGTCGTCATGGTAGGGTAGGTAAGTGTCATATTGGCGTACGTACTTGTGTGTGGGGAAGACCATTTAAAAAAAAAAAAAAAAATCGTTTGGTGAATTATCAAATAACTCCTCCCGCTCTGGGCGGAGCAGGAGGGAGTGTCAGACTTTTACTGACTAAAACCCATCCATGTTCCTTCTTTTGCCCTTTGTGTTTCAGGGCCGCGGTATCTCTTTCGAACAGTCCCGCAGGCAGGCAGGCATCGGTCCTTTCGGACCCCTTCCTGTTTGCTGACTCTCTTTGAGGCGCGCGTGGAACACGAACGCGCCGTCGACACGGCCTGTCGTCATAAGACGGACGGACGGCGAGCTAGCCCATAGCTCACCGTCTACAGGCCCGCGCCTACGGTATAATATTACGGTATAATATTAATTCCATTTATGAATATTCGCGTCGGTATTCTGCCTCTTTGATCGTAGCCATCACGCCTGTACTTGGAGGAAGTACAGGCGTATATTATCTTGTATTCATTTTGATTTTGAATTGCTTTGAAACTTTTTATATTGTAAACAATCGTGTAGAATAGAATACGTGAACGATCTCAGATGCTTCAATAAGATTTTTTTATTATCAGCACATAAATATAAATATAGGTACTTATGTCGTATTTTGTTTTCACCGTTTTATGTTTCATCACTGTAATTTTCAACATAATGTTTTTAGTTACGAAATAAATGACTCATGACAAACTTATTTAAACAAATAAAAAAAATTACAATGTCTGTTTGTAATATCGAAATAACGGCTTTTTATATATACACAGCCTTATAACAAAAAAAAACATATTTATTTTAATTTTTGTCTGTCTGTCTGTCTGTTTGTTCCGGTTCTGGCTATCTCCCAAAGGCTGGTTCGATTTTACGGGACTTTTACTGGCAGCTAGCTGATGTTACAAACAGTAACTCAGGTTTCTTTTATTTAAGAACTAGCTTCTGCCCGCGACTTCGTACGCGGATCCTGTTGCTTTTGCCAGCGACAACGGGGTCGTCAAGAAAATCGAAGATCTGAAACGTTTGATGTAGAATTCTGAGGCCCGGGGACGGGAAAACAACTGGATGAGCGAGACGATTGAAGACGTTCCAGATCTTTCATTTTCGTAAGTCCACAGGAAATGCCCATCAGACTAAACAACTTTTGCTAAGACGTCATTCCTTAATATGTTATAGTGTCGCTGGGCTTTGGAGATCCACAACAGGGTTCCAGATCTCCAAATTTATTCTCACAGCAGAAAATGCTCTTCACGTGGAATAATTTTTGCTATGACACCATTTTTATATCTCTTATACTTTAGCTGTTCTGTTGCGGTTCTGCATCAGGTGTTCCAATTTCCAAAATAAATTATAGCCTATATGTTGCCCAGACTTAATACCTACACAACAAATACCTTTTCTGCCCGTTATTCTGTAAAATAAATATGCCTTCGGGCTTATGTTATTTGAGTGTTTAATTTCCTTTTCCATTTATCTTCGTGACACGGTAGCCTACCCGGTAACGCAGGGGAGCAGTCACTTAGATTTTAATTGATCAGGTATCTTCAAATTTAAACTATAACTATGCCTAGAAAGAGGTCAAATCTTTCCCAACGTTACCAAGGAGCTAAAAGATTGAGGATCATAAGATCCCAAGAATCTACCGAAGAGCGTCAGGAGAGACTTGATGCTGTTCGAGAACATCAGGCTGCAACTCGCTCCGTAGAAACCTCTTCGGATCGCGAAGCACACCTGCGTTCTCAGCGTATTTACGCATTTACATCCAGGTCTCTAGATACCAGTGAAGAAACCATGCATTGTCTCGTGAGTCGCAGACGTTCACGGATAGATAATTGCGCATTAGTTCTCAGCGTATCAACGCATCTGCTTCTAGGTCTCTAGAGATAAGTGTGGAACATGATGCGCGACTGTCCGCTATGTTAAGCGTTTGCCTAGGTTGGCCCGTGGATGGGTTACCTCCTATTACATACCGAGTTTCCTCACTTCCTCGCTGAACATCTGATGCAGCACCGAAACAGACCAGCTAAACTATAAGAGATACAAAAATGGTACCATAGCAAAAATTGTTCCACGTGATGAGCATATTCTGCTAAGAGAATAAATTTGAAGATCTGGAACACCTGAAGTGGAACTCCAAGAGCCCAGCTACACTATAACATATATAGGAATGACGTCTTAGCAAGAGTTGTTCAGCCTGATGAGCACTCTCTGCGTAAAGACTTAGTTTGATGTACAGAATGCTTGGTTGATCGCTTCGTGAAGGGTCTTTTTGTTGTAAAGGTATTAAATCTGGGCAACATATAGGCTATAATTTATCTTGGAAACTTGAACATCTGATGCAGTGATAGCTTTGATTTCCATATCAGGTGTTCCAGTGTTCTTCGCGATCCGAAGAGTGGTTTCTACGGAGCGAGTTGCAGCCTGATGTTCTCGAACATCATCAAGTCTCTCCTGACGCTCTTCGGTAGATTCTTGGGATCTTATGATCCTCAATCTTTTAGCTCCTTTGGAACGTTGGGAAAGATTTGACCTCTTTCTAGACATAGTTATAGTTTAATTCTGAAGATACCTGATCAATTAAAATCTAAGTGACTGCTCCCCTGCGTTACCGGGTAGGGTACCGTGTCACGAAAATAAATGGAAAAGGAAATTAAACACTCAAATAACATAAGCCCGAAGGCTTATTTATTGGATAAAATAAAATAATAAATGGGAGTTTTGGCCAGTAGAGTCAAATTTTCAATGATTCATCGAATTTTTATCGAAAATCAGTCCTAAACTGTTACCGCCTTTACCGCGTGGAGGTACTCCCAGCTTATGTTATTTTATAATTATACAGTGAAATTAGTGATAGCTTTGATTTCCATATCAGGTGTTCCAGATCTTCAATTTTTTTAATTTTTTTTAATTTTCAATTCCACAACGCGTGTGCCAGATCTTCAATTTTTATACGTTAACAGAGAGTGCTCATCAGGCTGAACAACTCTTGCTAAGACGTCATTCCTATATAATTATGTTATAGTGTAGCTGGGCTCTTGGAGTTCCACATCAGCTGTTCCAGGTCTCCAAATATTAAACGACAACAGAGAGTGCTCATCAGGCTGAACAACTCTTGCTAAGACGTCATTCCTATATACGTTATAGTGTAGCTGGGCTCTTGGAGTTCCACATCAGCTGTTCCTGGTCTTCAAATTTTATACGACAACAGAGAGTGCTCATCAGGCTGAACAACTCTTGCTAAGACGTCATTCCTATATATGTTATAGTGTAGCTGGGTTCTTGGAGTTCCACTTCAGGTGTTCCAGATCTTCAAATTTATTCTCTTAGCAGAAAAGGCTCATCACGTGGAACAATTTTTGCTATGGTACCATTTTTGTATCTCTTATAATTTAGCTGGTCTGTTGAGGTGCTGCATCAGATGTTCAAGTTTCCAAGATAAATTATAGCCTATATGTTGCCCAGATTTAATACCTTTACAACAAAAAAAAAAATCATCTAAATCCGTCGAGTAGTTCCGAAGATTAGCGTGTACAAACAAACAGACAGAATTTTTTTTTTGGATTCGTGCTCTATTACTGTTTCCAAACCCCCCTCAATAATTATTTTTTTAATATATTCAATGTACAGACACAGTTTTTTTACTGTTTTATTATATGTATAGATAAGAATTAGAGTTCCGGGCAAAAAAACCCCTTGAAATGGGTAACAAAATCCTATTAAAAAAGGGATGCAATATTTTTTACAATAATATCACGTTAATGAACATCGCGGGTAACAGCTAATGGTAAAAGAAAAAGAGCAGGTCCCTCATTTTTACAAATTGCACTAGCTATTAAGCCAAACTGACCCAAAATGTTATGTTCCTGTTCATAATGAACTAAGTTTGAGCCAACTAACAGCCTGGTGTCACAGTTTTTATGCTTGTTTTGGCTTATCAACATAATTTACGGTCTTTACTACTACTACTCTATAATTATACTTTACTTATACTTTACTTATACTTTGGCAATCTGTAACGTATCTTTACGAAAGATAGAACCTACCTACAGTGGCCACACGTCCTAGTACGGGGTTTCAGTAGAATAAAGGTCTTTATATTGGTTTAGCGATGAATGCGACGATGTATGGTGGAAGGTAATCATGAGAATAGTACGGCGAATGATTATAATGGGACTTGGCATGTCGTACTTAAGTAGTATTTCGAGTAGATTGTAGACAATACTTTTTTTACATACAGAACTCACGCTTTTTCCCCATGGGGGTAGGCAGAAACCACAGAACGCCACCTGCTACGATCCTTACATACTCCTTTCGCCTCGTCCACGTTCATACATCTGGTCATACACGCACGTCAGTGGCGCGTACTACGCTCCTGACCTTTCTAAGAACCTCACCAATAAAATTTCGAAAAATACCCTCGCCTGCGGCTAGAGTGTGAATATCACCTCGCCTGCAATAACAAAGTTTCCCAACTTACATGAAAATGTATAGTTGCAGTTCTGTTAAAAGTTTTCTTTTAGTTGGCTTATTAATTTTGTGGATAAGATGACAGCATCGGTCATTTATGTTATTACCAAACGTTGCGTTATGTTGTTGATAAAGTATTCATGGGAAAGAGGAAAACGATACCAAAACATTTGATGGCAACATGTAGGTACTTATTTCATTTGGAGATTTTTAACAGGATAGTTTAAAACTAACCGAAAATTTTCCTGAAAAAACCACTCCGTGTTTCCTGTTATTGCACATAAATTCGTTTCAAAAACTTTAAAATAATATTTACTTAAAAAGTTAAATTTAAAATTATTTTTTATATTGCGCAAATGACTCTATGTATGGCTCTATGTTTTATCTTTTCATACTAGATATTTTGGGTATCCTTTATACGGTTTTGTATCCACAGATGGTGCTTGGTAGTTCACGCCCGTGACGTATGACGAACGACGAAGTATCTTCAGTTATTCTTAGCAACTCGCATCTTAAGTTTATCCAGTATCTATTCATAGATATTTTTGCCCTGGACTGGACCTAGTAAATAATAAGTGTAGTATTACCGCCACCTAGTGTTACCACCGGTACGACATGTACCCTATCTTGTTCTGAGCTCTCACTCTCGATATAAAGCTCTTAAAGGCGGCGTTTCCGACAGTGATATGTGGGGATGTGTGTAAAACTAACCAACGACATAGCTAGGAAACGATACAATTGGTTGGTTTTACAAACATCCTCGCACATATATGCGCAGCCTAAAAGTCTGGCATGAATTAATTAAAATTTTAGGTACATTTAATGCATCAAGTTTGCAACTGCAATATTTAAAGCATTTTAATGAGGCGTATTAATAATACCTATGTATAGTGATTACATCACTCCGTTGCAATGCTAAACTTGAGCTATATTTTCCTGGAACTATTGTAGGAAAATTGTCCTATACGAGTATTGTGTTCTAAATTTACACATGAAATAATTAGCAAATGTTTAAATTCCCAGGAAAACCTTGAATTGTTTGGTTTACGCTTTAAATAAATAAATACAAATATTTTGCTGAACAGTTTACCACAATTGATTTTTAACCGACGTTACGTACAAAAATGTTTTTTACTTCTTAACTCCGTTATCTAAGAACCGATTTGAAAACTTCTTTTTCATGTGAAAGGATATGCTTCACGTTTGGTCCCGTAGAAATTTCATCAAAATCGGGTCCGTAATTTGTTTTTTTTTAAAGTCAATCAAACAAACAAAGTGACCAACTTCCGACAGTAAAGTTATTTTAGACATTTTGTGTGACTTTTTGGAAGTCGGTTTTTTTTCACAGAAAGTTTTTTTTTAGATAGATATAACTGAAATCAAGCGCACAGATGTCCAATTTGTCTCAAGTACTTAACAAAGTTAACTACAGGCTAGTGTTTTTTTTTAAAACATAAGTACAAGATATCACAGACAGTTTGGATTCCGGCGAAGAAGGTCAATATCAATTGAACTCCGTCTGTTTGTGGTGGAGCTGGAAAAAGCACTGTAAAAGAAGTAGAAAGCGCTCAAAGAGCCGTTATAAAGGTAGCTTTAAAAGGCTTTTCGCTACCCAAAAGATCTAAGCCATAAGGATTCATCAAAAAAGATTCGATTATAAAAAACTTGTGTCTGTAAACGAGCCCTTCCCGAATTAAATAGCCTCTTAGCCAGATGATGCCCGTTTTACTCGCATATCAATAGAATCAGCAAAAACTGCGACTTACAAGACATGAACAAACAACTTTTTGAGCAAAAAAAACTAATTAAATGGTTAGCCAAACTGTCATGAAGAGACGGAAGAAATTTTAAGTAAATTAAACTTTAAAGCGTAAAAAATAACAACACATTTGCACACACACACAAATGCTCGACATTCTAATGAACATACACATCACATCATACACATTAGAATATTTTTAATATCATTGAATATATTGTGAAAAGGTAATCTACAATTACCTACTTACCAATTATGCGTTGTTAACTATCACATCAACATTATTAAGTGTTTTCATTTTAAGTTAACGCAACTCCTGCACGATACAGACGCAGCCTAGTTTTGGGACTACTACATACACATCACATCATACACATTAGAATATTTTTTATTATTTTTAATATCATTTAATATTTTGTGAAAAGGTAATCTACAATTACCTACTTACCAATTATGCGTTGTTAACTATCAACATTATTAAGTGTTTTCATTTTAAGTTAACGCAACTCCTGCACGATACAGACGCAGCCTAGTTTTGGGACTACTACATACACATCACATCATACACATTAGAATATTTATTATTATTTTTAATATCATTTAATATTTTGTGAAAAGGTAATCTACAATTACCTACTTACCAATTATGCGTTGTTAACTATCACATCAACATTATTAAGTGTTTTCATTTTAAGTTAACGCAACTCCTGCACGATACAGACGCAGCCTAGTTTTGGGACTACTACATACACATCACATCATACACATTAGAATATTTTTTATTATTTTTAATATCATTTAATATTTTGTGAAAAGGTAATCTACAATTACCTACTTACCAATTATGCGTTGTTAACTATCACATCAACATTATTAAGTGTTTTCATTTTAAGTTAACGCAACACCTGCACGATACAGACGCAGCCTAGTTTTGGGACTACTATTTTCTATGTTAAAATATAACTATAACTATACAGGGTTACTGGTAATATGACGGAAATCCGTTAAGGGGACGTAGGAGAGATCATTTGCAACCAAATGACCCCCTATGACTCCTGTGCAAATATCAACCAGTTTCGAATAATGTGAAATTTTATATTTTTTTGAAGATATCTGCGGTATTTGACTTTGAAAATTTATTTAAAAAAAACCAATTCATGTAATATTTTTTTATTATTCTTATCTGCTTGCTTACACTTTAATACATAGCAATCAACCATTAAATGACAATTATCTTTAACAATTTTTAAATCAGAGCTACAAATTGTTACGAGTTTCATAATTTGGAGCAGATTTTTAGACTAAAATGGTCGATTTCTGCAAAAAATCACTGAGGTACTTTATCGGCAGAACATTCCAAAAACATGTACATATTTTCAGCCATCCAATGAGATACAATAAGATACCAGAAATTAGAAATTGGTTGTACAAACTTAAATAATTGATAATAAGGAAAAATAAATTTCACGTCAAATTTTACGAGTATTATTTTTATTTCAAGTTTAGGCTAAGCAATGAGTTCGAATGAATCTTTATAGTTCATTTCCGGAATATGAAGCTTAAAATAACGTTCAAAATTTTATGTCAAAAGATTTATATTTGTATTGTATTTATAATTTACTTTCATAATTTGCGAAAAATAGTAAAAAATCTCTCAGAAAGTTCGTGCCACTCGTACTGTGCAGATACTCTCTACCTAAGTGAATCTTTGCGCAGAAGGGATTAATCTGGCTTTATCTTTTGGACTTTTCTGGCATACTCTGTGACTTGGTTTGTGACTGGACTCTGTGATTGATTGCTCTCCCGACAACTTGGCGCGTTTTAAAGGACTAATGGCTGCAGAACGAAGTCCGTTCTCGAATGAGGAATACGCCGATATCCTATACTTATACGGATATTGTGACGGAAATGCTTTGGCCGCTCGCCGTGAATATCTTCGCTGATTTCCTGACCGCCGAGTACCACACAGGTCTGTCTTCAGTGATATTTATCGAAGAATTAGAGAGACGGGACGGGTGCAAAGGAGACAATCCGATTCTGGGAGACCACGCATGTATGCACCAGCTGACGAAGAATGAATTCTTCGTTGTTTTGAAGAAGACCCTAGATTGTCAACAAATATTGTGGCAAAACAATTAGGAATGTCTCAGTGGAAGGTGTGGTTTATTGTACACACTGCAGGATTGTACCCGTACCACTACACACCTGTGCATGTGATTCACGAAGGTGATCCTATTAGAAGAATGGATTTTTGTAGGTTCATGCTGAATGCAGACCTAGAAGATCCTATTTTTTAGAATAATTTTGTGGACAGGTGAGTCCAAGTTTGATCAAGACGGGATCACAAATTACCACAATGTCTACTTCTGGGCCCCAACGACAGATCAAAACCCTAACAGAAAGAGACCTAAGGGCTCACAACGACGTTTTTCCTTAAATGTATGGATGGGTATAATAAATAACAATTTAGTTGGTCCGCATTTTCTCCCAAACAATTTGAACGCAGACTCCTATGAGATTTTTTTTTGAGAGAAATCTTATTTGACTTATTAGATGACGTGCCTCTCGAAGTAAGAAGAGGAATGGGATTTTAGCACGATGGATGTCCTGCACACTGGAGAATCACTGTTCGTCAATGGTTAGACGCCAACTTTCCTGATCGATGGATTGGCAGAGGAGGCCCAATTGCTTGGCCATCAAGATGCCCAGACTTAACCCCAATGGATTATTTTGTCTGGGGACACATGAAGAGCCTGGTAGCCTGGATGTTACACCAGTACCAACAGTTGAAGAATTGAGAAGAAAAATAATAAATGCAACTAATTCGATAAGAACTAATTTAACATCCAGTGTAGTAAAATCTCAGTTAAGAAAAAGAATGCGCATGTGTATAAGAAATAGAGGATCACATTTTGAAAATTAACTTTAAAATTTAGTTTTAATTACTAAGGGTAACTGAATTAAGTTACATTTTCTGATAATTATTGGAATTTTGATTGAAGTTGATTTTGTTTTTTCACAATAATTGCATTTTGTTCACCCAAATTCTGATTTATGGTACCTTATTGTATCTCATTGGATGGCTGAAAAGTTGTACATGTTTTTGGAATGTTCTGCAGATAAAGTACCTCAGTGATTTTTTCCAGAAATCGACCATTTTAGTCTAAAAATCTGCTCCAAATTATGAAAGTCGTAACAATTTGTAGCTCTGATTTAAAAACTGTTAAAGATAATTATCATTTTATGGTTGATTACTTTGTATTAAAGTGTAAGCAAACAGATAAGAATAATAAAAATATATTCCAAGCATTGGTTTTTTTAAAATAAATTTTCAAAGTCAAATACCGCAGATATCTTCAAAAAAATATAAAGTTTCATATTATTCGGAAATGGTTGACATTTGCTCAGGGGTCATAGGGAGTCATTTGGTTGCAAATGATCTCTCCTACATCCCCTTAACGGGTTGCCGTCATATTACCAGTAACCCTGTATAAGCGGCTTTTTGAGCAACGTCAGTAATTTGTGTTTTGGAGCGCAGTGCGGCGTTGCGTACATGGTTAATTTGACGCCTAGGATACTGCGCTCCATTGCACGTTGCCAAACCTTGAGATTGAACTTTGAATATTTGTCAAAGACCAACTCTGAGATCCATATGTCAAAATGGGAAGAATGCACATGTCCATGATTAACAATTATTTGAAATATTAAATTGGTTGTTTAAATGAGATATGAGACGGTTTTTTTTATCGGCTAATTAGTTGACGTTATTTTAAAAATAAAATAAAATGGTGCAAGTTAGGCAGGTTTATGCGAAAATCTTCCAACCCAAAAAATTTGAAGTTTTATCTATAGTTCTATACTATTATTATAAAGAGGTAAAATTTGTTTGTAAGTTTGTACGTAGGGGGTAATCTCTGGATCTACTGAACTGATTTTGAAAATTCTTTCACTAATGTGAAGCTAGATTATCCCCGCGTGCTATAGGCTATATTTACAACATGCCCGTGGAACAGTTTCCGACCAAAACGCGAGCGAAGCCGCGGGCAACAGCAAGTGTACTTATAAGTTGATCACACAGTCTTCAAAGGCATCACCTACCAGCCTATCGCTCTGTTCAAAAGAAATGTAATTGGAATAGGTACAAAAATAATAATAAAAAAAGAAAAAAACAATTAAAACTGAACCATTTAATCGATTTTTCAATCTAATAATAATCGATTGAGAGTAAATTATTATGGTACTGATTATTACAAACCTTATAATTATGTAAATATATGTATAATTATGATAAACTTTATCACCTACATTAATTGAAAAAAAAAAACCGCAAACATCGAAAATCACGACCATATTACGACATTAAGGCGCTGCCAATGCTATTTTTTTACAGTATTTTACTGAAAAAAAAGCCGCACAAATTCAGCTTTACCTACATGGGAAATACGTTCCCGAATGCTAATGAATCGCAATCACAACTAACAAGTATCCCTATTATATTTGTTTCCACATCCAGGTATTTTACGTAAAGTAACGGTTTAATTAACTGTTGAATTTCAAAAAAATTGATGGCTTTGATTAATTATTTTCCCGATGCCAAATAACCCTAAATCTGTTACTTAAACATATTTCTCCGTTTTTGTCAAACAAGGATTGATATTTTAAAGTGTGCTTGTTTGAGCGTGTCTAATACTATTTTGGCTCAAAAAGATTCTAGGGTTCCGTAGTCAAAGGAAAAAAATGAACCCCCATAATTTCGCCTTGTCCTTCCGTCGGTCTGTCCATATTGCATACAGCTGTTTCACTTGGTGTCTATTAACATTATATCGTTAAAAATTGGAGAGAAGATGCAATTATTCTGTACTCAAAAGAATTGTGTGATGAAATAACAAGAAAAAAAATTATAACTAGAGGTACTGGCACTCTCCAGAGCAAATACATGTAACCGTGATGAAAAAAAGAAACCATACACCCAAGGGAGGGCTCCCATAATTAAAAAGATGATGATGCTTCAGGGTGTTTTTTTTTGGTTAAAACACCAGAAGCAACGTTGTTTATCATAGTTATTTAGAGAAGTACTACAAAATACAAACTTATTGTTGTGACTCGACTACGGAATCCTTGTCTGTATGAGGTCAGACACGCACTTGGCTGGTTTTTAAAAACTCTCGCCTAGTGGTTTTGCAAGCACCATCCTGTCATGCAGTGGGCTTCAGAAGATGGGCAACGCTGCCGAGGGAGGCCTAGCATTTGCTTGCTAGCTAAGAAATGAAAAGATGAATAGTGGAAGGCTATGGAACATAAGAGAACATCATCACGGCTGTAATCGCCGAAGGGTTAAGCAGAGGTGTACCTAATAGTACACCCACATTTCACCAGTTATTTTTTAATTCCCATTTAAAAGGGAGCGAGCCAATTGCCATCAGCCGTGCACAAATCCAGACTTCGTGGATACTACTGAGAAATTCCTGATGAAAAAACGCAATAACACTTTACCCGACCTGGAAATCAAACCCAGGACCTCATACTCAACTGTCGCGCTTGCGACCATTCGACCAATGACGCACGAAGGCTATGTATGTATAGGAAGGGGTCCGCAAGGGCCGATGCCTGCCGGGGCTGCGGGACTGTTCGAAAGAGATACCGTGGCCCCGGAACACAAAGGGCGATGAAGGAACATGGATGGGTTTTAGTCAGTAAAAGTCTGACACTCCCTCCTGCTCAGCCCAGAGCGGGAGGAGTTATTTGATGACTTCCCATCCGAAAAAAAAGGCTATGTATGTATACTTATTTAACACCAAGCATAGCGTGCCGAGATGGACTAAATGCCATAGGCATATTCTATCGTGATAGTGTGCTTGTGCAAAATTTCATTTTATACGAAGTTTTAATACTTGGACATATAAATACTATAAATAAATTTGTGCACGAATAAGTAAACATACATACCCGAATATACTAATAAATAATAAGACCAACTGTGGGAAAACATAATCGTTGTGTCGAAGCTGGCAGCTTCTTGCGGACGTGTTCGCGAACTTTAAATCAAATTAATTCAATTTAAAACTTTTTTACCCTTTTTAGATGTGGTGCCTCATTCAAATCCTTGTCAAGTATCAATTCCACATTGTAACTAGAAGTTTAGTATAGCATATCATTCACAAAGACGAAGAAGAGAAAATACATATCACAGAGGATAACTCATACAGTACCGAAGCAAAGTAAACAAAATTCATACGGGACCATCGCGCAAGAAATCGTATGTAAAAAAGATAAGCGATTTGCTGCCATCCTAATACACTGGCGGAGCGCTGTGGGGGAGGCTTGACCCAGCAGGTGGGGCGGTGAGGGCGGCAATACAGGTTTAGAAAAACTTTCAACTGGAGAACCATGTCTATGTGCTTAAGAAATAGCCCTGTAGCAAAGCACATGGATAGCCAGACATTAGAATGCATTAAACAAACACATCCTCAACCTCAATAATCAACCTTGTTCCTGAACAAACCCAGCTGGACACGCAGTTCAGGTGTTCCTCAGGTGACCCGCTTCTCGAGGACGCGTCCACCTGCAGTTATTGTTCCTGAAAAATAGAGGCGCTTACCGAGGCATCAATTAAACTCAGCTGGCGCCTGACTCTTGATCATGAAGGTAAGATTCCAGGAAGATGCAAGCAGGTTAGGTCACAACATTATAGAAATAAATAAATAAAATTGTAACTTTTAAAAGCATTCAGTTAAATAAATGATATACCCTTTTACATACGGAACCCATGCAACACAATCGAAAAGATATTAATATCGTATCAATCCAGGAAAAATGTGGGGTTTGACAGTTATTTATAAATGTTTGTGGTTTTTATACAAATATCACAATACATAGGTACACGGGCACACATTCAAGCGCAGTGTATTAAAAAAAACTTAGTAGTACAGCATTCATTTTGTGTAACGACACCGACCAAAGTGGTCGTAAATTATTTGAAAATGTATTATTTTTCATTATTATTAATTTCCGTTTTGGTAAGTGAATTTTATTAATTTTTGAATTTTTAATATTCATACTAAATATTGTGTTTGTTATAAAGTGTTGTTGGATTTTCAACGAGGAATTTGTCAATAACAGACCGGTGTTGGAATTTGTACATTACCCAGTTAATCACATGAAAATTGCACCTTATTTTATGAAACTTAATCGTAGCGTGTGAATTATGGTTGCGTTAGGCAGCTCTGCCGAACCCGCTGGGCAATAAATGCGTGATGTTACATTCATGTATAATTGTGTATAAATTCTAGCAGTCAAAACGTGGCTACCTTAGTGATAAGAAGTGATAAGTAATACTGTGGGCGGGATTATTCCCAAAACGAACAGAATGCGTCATGGCGATACTGAACTTTTCTGAAATATTTGTTTCAAGACTTAGGATGCATTTACATAGAGGTAGCTAAGCAGTAAGACAGATTGCAGCGAAACTTTGTCTTTTTCCACCAAAGCTGGTAAGCTGGTGTTGCGGTGCGGGTGAGACGATGCAGCAGCGACATTCTCCTGCTCATATCCCAATGTATGTGTTGTCGGCGCAGAATGTCTTCTTCTTGTATACTTCTCTATTACTAGCCATCTCATAAGTCGCTTCCTTTCTAGCCATGGTTCACACGGTCCATCGGCCTTTTCTTTAGCCTTCCATTCGCATTCGTATAAGTATAAAGATGCGCGGTTGTAAAAACTTAGCTTCGACATTCTTTTTCTTTTTATCTAAGCTTACACTATCTTCGATAAGAGCATGTCCGCCGAATGAATTTAAAATGCGAATTGAGCGACAATAATTGTGGATCAGTAATTTCTCAGTACAAGTCCGGAATTTGGATTTGTGCCTAATTGATGGCACGCCCCTTATAACATGGGACTTAAACTTAATTGGCAGGCATGTGGACGAACCTATGCTTTATAAACCTTTTTGGATTACGCACGTGCTGTTATGTGGTGGTTCGGGATACATACTTGAATTATTAATATGGTGTCCCGAATTCTTTAATGTCTGTAAATGCAGAATACTTTCATCATTTTGCCTCAAGTACAACCTTTTAGCTGCAGTCAACAATGCGTTTAAATCATACCTTTGGCCGTCTTTGCAGCATCTCCAAACATGTGTCGTAACAGAATTTTTGACAGTCTTTATCACCATTTTGTTGATGGTCGACGATCAAGCAGAAGATATAGGATTTGGTTAAACAATACTACGACTATTATTTGGTTGCTGTCAACGATGTTACGCTGCTGTTCTCTAGCCTTTGTTTTCACGTGCTCAATCCATTTTTCTAATGATTCTCGGTTAGGATGCTTAACCCTTTCGGAGATTTCAGGCATGAGTTTAAATGCTCCAATCACCTATTTATATAAAACGGATTAAAATTGTAATATGTCATCGATTAGAATTAAATCCTATTTCAAGTATTGACTCAATTCGTTTAGGGAAAAAGATTATAATAAAGGTACCTACACTGTGGATTTAACACAATACAACCAAGTTCATGCTAGGTTCACCCATAACTTAGCAAATTCGATTAATTATTTAGTTAACTATTTATTTGACTTTGCCTTCGGGTATAGAAATCAATGAGATGAGATGTTTATAAGGAAACACAATCCTGCACCTGCAGTCTACTGGAGTCAGCCGTAGTGCTTGTAACCAAAGATAGACGTAGTGATGCAACAGGTTCTATCCCTGTTTGGTACATAGGACTGACGCCCAGTCTCACTATAGCGTATAGTGTTACCCAGCAACTTTAATTAGTTGGTAGAGCTCAGATAGGCAGTCACTCCGTGTACAATACTGGTATTCAGCTGCATCCGATTAGAATGGAGGCCGATCCCAACGTTTGTAAAGGCTAGGCGTGTGGGGGCATAGGTTACAGACGACAACTACATTGAAAAATCTAGATCTCTTGCATAATTAACTCGAAAAATTATTTAATTTCAGGTAGCAAATACCACTGCAAAAGATATCCAAATTGAAGAAGGGGATTGGAATAAACTGTAAGTACCTAAAGCAAACGTTACATATACTACACATTTAAGATAAACGGGATGAATCATGATCATCCCTTGTCCCATATTACTTGGGGTCGGCGCAATACGTTTTTTTTTTAAATTTTGTTTATAACAGTTATATATAAGTAATTTATGTGTTACTAAAAGCGAGGCAGACGATGATGATGTTTTACTAATCTATTTTAATATTTCTTTTACAGTAAAGATACAGCTAGACCTCTTTGCGCATGTTCTGAGTAAGTACCAAACCTAGGTATTCATATATTTTTTTTACGAGTTCTTGCGAGCATCGTTTATTTGTCTTAAATTTCTTTAATTAAAAAGATATTTTTTTTATATTTCAGCCACGTATTCGACAAAGACGATAAGGTAAGTTACAATACAAACTTAATTTTTTTTGCAGTTTTAATACCTGGTCGTTACTTCACTATTCGGTGTCGTATGAAGACTTAGGTGCTTTCATATGTTATCATGAGAAGACAAGTTATAGCCGCCCCTACTTACCCTTTTAAGGGATGAATCTACGAAAAATCTGTGCTAAATTACGTTATTATGTATACAGGAAGGAAGGGTCACCGACGCACAAATGATTACCACGTATTCAGTAATCATTCTGAACACCTTTTTTTTGTTCACAGGGTGAATCCTTCAAAAGGCCACCGGTCTTAAATTTTCCATCATTAATTTTTTTAAACAGCTGTTCCATACTTATACCAATTTTGTAGGCAACAGCAGATTTGTTTTTAATCACCGATGTAAAATGTCTATGCTATGTATGGTTTCAGAATGATGTAAGTACTGAATATGAAATAACTGTTTGTGCGTCGTGGTCCCTTCCTCCTTGTTCAAGAAACTCAAAATAAAAACGTACAAATCAAGCTTCTATTCTCAGTCACTTTACGTTGTTTTTAAGTTGTAATATTTAACGAATTGACGATTTTTAAGATGTTGGTCTATCACACGCCTTTGCTCTGTTCTCTCCTATACAAACGTAATGTTAACAGTAAAACATTGTAGCGTTATGAATATGAACGTATTCATTGCAATATGTCCGTTACAATTAATTTTTGCCGTGCACAACATTACACTACAGTTCACACTGTTTATTCATCGTAATTTCCTCATTTTGATAACAAAACAAGATCGTTAATGACGCTATTATTTTCAATTTGAACTTTTATAATTAGTTTGCGCGTTGAGCGAGGAGATAAAATAATAAATACCAATGTCCCGATCGCAATTTATGAATTTATATTTACTTACAAAAAAAAAATGATGTAGGTGTGAATTCTAATAAATATTGTGTTCGAAGCAAAACTGTGGGTAATCATACTGCTTTAAGACCCCGCCTAAGATGGGCCTTTAAGTCGGTAAACAAATGGATGAAGGACGATATTAGGCGGGATGTTAGAATATACGCTATTCGCTTATGTCAATTGCCAATCCTGTAGTTGTTATGGAAAACTAAACACTTCGAAAGCGACTGCTCCTTTGAAAGCCCTCTTGAGCTGTTCTAGTGTAGTACAGAGTTTCAACAGAATGCGAGGCCAGCTCAATTACTTTTGTCGATGAGGTGGGGCCTACTGTTTGTTCAGTAGTTCATGTCCGTTAAAATCGTTTTAAGGCGGCTAAGATCTAGCAAGCGTCTTTAATTCCGTCGTCCAAGAAGCTTGAATACTAAGGGATACTATTAAAACAGTGGTTTTTGTTTTCAGTGCGAATTTCGGGACGACCTTCTTGGCAAGGGGTCAGAAACGTGAGTACCTATAAATTACATTATTTTTGACGTAACCAACAATGTTTGTCCTTTATCTACTGTCCTTACATTGTTATTTCACCTATGATTTTGCAGGACTATGAACTTTATCCTCGTTAACATAAGGTTTATATCAGAGGTACAGTAAATTCTAAATCTTTTTTATAAATAATAATACCAGCCTATTACTGTCCCACTGCTGGGCAAAGGCCTCTTCTCAACAGAGAAGATACGAGCATTGATTTTTATAAGTCCAGGTTTCCTCACGGTGTTTTCCTTCACCGATGTCTGTGATGTCCAAGATAAACTTAGAAAGTACATATGAATAGAAAAAGTCACATTGACCTGCCCGGATTTTAACCCACTAATTGTTCGTGAAATTGTCCTCATGCATGAGAGGGAAGGCCATAAGCTCTGAGCCATCACGACATTTTTTATCTTTTTTATAGTTTAAAATATTTTTTTTTTTAATTCTGTGACATTTTATCATTTTTGTTCATAACATAAAAGTTTTGAAATATAAGGAACAACTTCAACTTCATTATTACGAGCCTAGCACGTCAGGTAGTCAGTTACCCAAAAAGTCTGACAACCAGTCTTACCAAGGGGAATCGTATTACCCAATACTAACTGGGTTGTGGAGGTCAGATAAGCAGTCGCTCCGTGTAAAATACTGGTATTCCGCTGTACCCGGTTAGACTGGAAGCCGACCCCAACCTAGTTGGGAGAAGGCTAGGCAGATGGACGCGAATGTTATCAACTAGGAGTTAGGTTCTTGGACTAATCATCTTCTCAATGACCGGTACTTGCTCACCTACTATTTTAATTTCAGTGTTCATGTCACTTTTCTTCTGATTCGTTTTCACTCTCAAGTCCGGAAATGTGTGGTACCAAATAAAATTGCTATTTTCCTTTGTTTCGTGAAATTGTCCGTCGTTTACAAATTAATACAAAATCTAAAATCATTTCAGGCTAACCAAAGTGGATACAATATGTGAAATCATTAAGTAAGTACAAAAATATAATCACGTGTAGGTACAATACATTTTCAACTATCAGAAAAATAGAATTCTTTTCAATGTGTCACTTTTCTTGCAGATCAATCGATGGTAAGGTTTCACCACCGGCAACCACACTCACGAAACCAGTAGTACGAACAGGTGACAACACAACTACACCCACGACACCAGCCGCACGAACTGGTGACAACACTACTATACCCACGACACCAACTACACGAATAGTTAACAACACTACTACACCCACGACACCAGCTGCACGAACAGGTGACAACACTACCACACCCACGACACCAGCCGCACGATCAGGTGACAACACTACCACACCCACGACACCAGCCGCACGAACTGGTGACAACACCACTACACCCACGACACCAACTACACGAATAGTTGACAAGACTACTATACTCACGACACCAGCTGCACGAACAGGTGACAACACTACCACACCCACGACACCAGCCGCACGAACTGGTGACAACACCACTACACCCACGACACCAACTACACGAATAGTTGACAACACTACTACACCCACGACACCAGCTGCACGAACAGGTGACAACACTACCACACCAACGACACCAGCCGCACGAACTAGTGACAACACTACTACACCAACGACACCAGCCGCACGATCAGGTGACAACACTACTACTCCCACGACACCAGCCGCAGGAACAGGTGACAACACTACCACACCCACGACACCAGCCACACGAACTGGTGCCAAAACTACAACAACCGTGAAACCCGCAAAGGCAAGAACTCCAAGAACTGATAATGGAACGTAAGTTAACATGTCATGTGCCACCTCTGGAGCCCAGTCTTATTTCCCAGTAATAAATGCGGCAGTGCATTGTTTTTGAGTGATCGTTTAATAAATGCCGAGATTCTAACTAGTGCCAATCAAATACGGATTTATAAGTTTAGGGAACATTATGTCCAATCTTGAGGGAGAAAGAATGGCTAATTGTGGAAAAGTTTTGTGTGGTGGCTGAACGCGCTATGACCAGCACTCAACGAAACTTCCAAAAAGAGTGCTGAAACATTGACAATGTCTATAACTAATAGCAGGCATATTGGTGAAACTGTAGTTGACAGGACACTTCATTTCTATGATGGTTTGATTTGATCAAACATATTAAGCATACCTCCTTATTTGACAGCTATACTTTGCTAAAGTTTCAAGAACTCAATTTAGAAATTCTTATATTCCATGGTTTGAAGATTGAAGATTGCGGTAATTAGCGTTTATGAGCCTTGAAAAATGTGGCAATATACTGTAGTTATTATCAAAAACCTTGTCACCAGCCACCGAACAAGTAATAATTGTCAATAGGACTACTGTTAAAACTAATCATGATTTTGTTAATATTTTTCAGAACCGATCGTGATCGATTGACATCAGGTCCTCCGAAGGAAGAGAAAAGATATCCGTTACAAACTCTGCTCCTAATACTGTTCTGCTCATTCGGTGCTGGCATTCTTTTTGCCGTTGGAGGAAAATTGGCATATGATCGCTACAGGAAACGATCTTACGGTATTGATATTTTTAAACATATTTTTCTTTTTTTATAATAATATTTATCTACGGTGCCACTCGAGTGCAATAAGACAATAAGACGGAATGAAGTTTATAGTGGTCGGATTTTCATTGGACTTTTTTTATTAAGTTCCTAGAAGAGTGGAGAAGGAAAGCTGGCAAAAATTGCAGCTAGTAATAAATCAGCAATTTTTTGTGGTGATATCAATATCAATATTTTAGAAGAAAATTCAAATGGCAGTCGGCTATTAAATCTTTTTAAATCATTTGACTTGACCAAAATTTTTATAGAACCTACTAGAGTCGCTCCATCTTCTGCTACTTGTATAAATAATGTTTTCTGTGATTACTTAGATAAAGCCATATTACATTGTCTGCCGTCTGAACATAGCGGACAAACTGTAACTTTTAGGTGTAACACACCATTGCTCAGTTCAGTTCAAATTGAGACCTATAACTACTAGAAAATTAAATAGGTATAATATTTCCCTACAGAACAACTTAAATGTTATGAGCCATCATAATGAACGATATCAATATAAATCAATTGTATGATCATTTCTTTTCAATAGTTCACACTGAATTCAACAAAACATTTGAAAAGAAGACAAAAAGTCCCCTAAAAGTTCCCTAAATTTATATTTAGTGATTGGGCAACTAGAGGTATCAGGAAAAGTAGTTAGACTATTTGAGCTTTATGGCCTTAAATATAAACACTGAAACTTTCAACAAGTATGTTGCTAAGTATTCATTTTTTTTTTAAATACTTGCAAGGTTGCTGCAAGCCCTGCACATTAGCTACAAGATCAAAACAGCAGAAAATAAAACAAAGACAGTTTTTAAAGTCATAAATAACGAGACAAACAGGAAGACAATACGTAACACTAGCTACACATTAGATACAGCATGTGGTCCTAAAAGCTCTAATCTGGAAGAAGCTCCAGAATTTGTAAATTTATTTACGGATATGCCGTTAAAAACTACGGAGTCTCTAAATTCCTCACCTGAAGTCTCAATTGGTTTATTAAGGGCTAACGTGTCTGGATGCCCTGCTGAATTTAAATTTAAACACATAAACCATATGATAGTTATCAAAGCTTTCCGGCAAATAAAAATCAAACTGACTGGAGATCTATGGGGAATGTCTATCAAAGTTTGTACATCTATAGTTGAGACTATAGCACCTTACTTAGCTTTCATTTTTAATTTGTGTGTAGACCAAGGAGTTTTCCCTGATTTAATTAAATACAGTAAAGTCATACCACTTTTCAAATCCGGGGATAGTAAAGATACTAATAATTATAGACCTGTATCCGTGTTGCCAGTTTTTAGCAAGGTTTTTGAAAAAGTAATGCTGAATCAAATGCTTAATCATTTTAACACCAACAAAATCCTACACGATCAACAGTATGGTTTCACCAAGGGACGTTGTACGACTGACGCCGGTGTAACCTTATTAAAGCACATAATTATTTACTGCATGGGAAGAGTCCTAAGACGCCATAGCATTTTTTTGTGATCCCTCCAAAGCATTTGATTGCGTAAATCACGACACATTACTTTTGAAACTTGAGCATTACGGACTAGGTAAACTTGCACTTAGTTTGGTAAAATCTTATTTGAGTGATAGACATCAACATGTTCAAATAAATGATATCAATTCACAGGGTTTAAAAGTAAAAATGAATTACAATTAGAATTAGAATGTATTTATTTGTCAGAGTGTAGTTTTACATAGTATGATGTTAAAAAAATAAAATTAAGTTCTATACACTCTACCACAATATGTGGTGTACAAATATTAAACAATTAAATAGTAAACTGTATTCTTATAACTAAGTACAATAACTGTCAAGATTTGTGATACAATAAGTCTAGCATGAATTAATATGATAATAATTATAGATTTAAAACTAATGTCCAAATTAAGTACATGTCATCTTAGATTCTTACAATATTCCATATATTCGCCAATGTCATAAAAACAATTATCCAATAACCAATTTGTTAGCTTTTTCTTGAACATGGGGACAGGAAGTTCCTTAAATGAGTTAGGTAACTTGTTATACACCTGAATGGCATTTACATAAACATTTCTCCTAAAAATTTGCAATCTACATTGAGGTACGTTTAGTTCATGTTTGTACTTATTTCTAGCAGAAGCCTTTTTGTGGCTCACTTCTGATTGCATGCGAAAATAGAGCGGGTTTTGCTTTACTAGCATACATAGTTCTTTGATGTACATGCAGGGTAAAGGTAAAATGTGAAGCTTTTTAAATAAGGGTTTACAGCTGTCCAAAAACCAGACGCCAGATATTGCCCTAACACACTTTTTCTGTACCCGAAATGCCATCAAAACTTCAACTGAGTTACCCCATAGTATTAGACCATATGACAACACAGACGATACATATCCGTGATATGCAGTGACGGCCGCGGCTACGGACACTGTTGACCGAAGACGTTTTATTGCGTATACGAATTTGTCTATCTTATCGCATACGTAATTGATATGTGATTTCCAATTGCAGTTTTGGTCTACTATTATGCCCAAGAATTTTGTGTTAACTACTTTTTCTAGGATACTGTCTTCATATTTTATATTAAGATTCTGAAAGTTTGATTTATAAGTTTGAAATTGAATTACTTTTGTTTTATTTAAATTGATTTTTAAATTGTTGTTATTAAGCCAATTTATTATGTCTTTGATTGCTTCATTAATTTCCTGTTCCAGTTTAATTTTATCATTACATTTTATTATTATTGTCGTATCGTCAGCAAATAATATCGTTTCGTGCCGTGTTGCATTGGGAAGGTCATTAATATACAACAGAAATAAAAACGATCCCATCACGCCGCCTTGGGGCACTCCAACTGCGTTGGGTTTATAGCTAGATTTATATTCTACTTTGTTTCCATCAATTACTTTTGAAATTTGCACACATTGACGCCTATTAATTAAGTACGATTTAACCCATTCATTCGCTTGGCCCCGTATGCCATATTTATTCAATTTGCTTAGTAACAGTTTATGATCAACGAAGTCAAAGGCTTTACTCATGTCTAGAAAAATTGCCACTACAGGTGTGTTATTATTCATTGCCTCAGTTACTATTTTTATTAAATTAAAACAAGCTAAAGACGTGGTGCTATTTTTCCTGAATCCAAATTGCTCCCGCCTTAGCAAATTAAACTTATCCACATAGTCGTATAGCCTTTTTAACATGGTCTTCTCAAATATTTTTGATATTATAGGAATTAGGGATACAGGTCTATAGTTCGCCATGTCAGTTTCATCACCATTCTTAAATATTGGTTTGACTATCGAGTACTTTAATGCGCTTGGGAATATGCCTTCCTGGAATGACCTGTTAATTAAGAAGCTCAGCGGTTTGCATAAGTGATTGGCACAAACTTTTATAACTTTGGTACTTATCTCGTCAAAACCGACTGACGCAGTGTTTTTTAGGTTTTGGATTACCCTGAAAACTTCTAATCGATCAGTAGGCTTAAGAAATATTGTATTATTCTGATTAATGTCCATTGTGGGTGGGTCCAATGGGGGTTCTGCAAGGCTCAATATTGGGCCCTTTCCTCTTTCTAGTATATATAAATGATCTACCTTATTTACTGAAAAACCAACCTCAAAATATGGTGTTATTTGCTGATGACACTTCTCTAATTTTTAAGGTAAATAGACGGGTCCAAAATCTAGAAGACGTGAATAATGCCCTACTTCAGGTTCAAAATTGGTTCACAGCAAACAATTTAGTATTAAACGAAAAAAAAGACTAAATGCATTAGATTTGCTTTACCGAATGTTAAAAGTAGTGATTGTGATATAATATTGAATAAAGAGAAACTTGAATTCGTAGATAAAACGGTTTTCCTGGGGATTACGCGTGATTCAAGGCTACAATGGAGTTCTCATTTAACATTTTTTGCGGGACGGCTAAGTTCAGCAGCTTAAGTAAGCTATTAAAAAAATCCGTCAATTTACTGATGTCGATACCGCTAGACTGGTCTATTTTAGTTGCTTTCATAGTATAATGTCTTATGGCATTTTGTTATGGGGACGGGCTGCAGACATTCAGTCTATATTTTTTCTACAAAAAAGAGCCATATATAATCTTCGTAGGTGCGATTCTTTATGGGAACTGTTTAGGAACATTAACATCATGACGGTACATTGTCAATGCATCTACGAAAAAATAATGTACGTAAGAAAAAATCTGCATCTTTTTAGTAAAAGAGGTGATAGACACAATTTACTAGAAATAGGGACTAATTAATGCAGCCGGGCGTCAGACTCGCTAAAGTAGACTCATCTTTCATGAGGTACTTTTTGAGATGCTATAATAAAATTCCACAAAGTATTCTTGAACTCATTAAGACGAAATTTAAAACCTGCATTAAACACACACTATGTAAGCAAGCATATTACAAGTTGGACGATTATATCGCTGATAAAAATGCTTGGCTCAATGCCGGTTCTGCTCCACAAGGACAGGGACGCATAAATTGATAACATTAAATAGTTGGAGCTGCTGAAGTTTGTGCAACTTTCTTTGCATTGGGTACATTCAATCTCTTTAGTTAGTAATAAATAATCGCATAGCCCATATTGTGTGAGTTCTATGTACTAGAAAGCTATCATTCACTGGAAACCTTTCTTGACTTCAATGTACCCTGGCGGTTGAGAGTATGTCATGCTCACTCAAATGTCTCGCTGATGGTGGCGCGTATCGGATCATTTAGTTCCCTTCAAAATGGTTGAGTTGAATGGTGCTGATCCATGCGTCGTGTTCGTGAACGGGCGCTGTCAGTTGTGACTGGTCATCTCTATGTTGCCACGGCCTATTTGAATTAATTATTTTTATATTTTGAATTGTCTTTTTTGTTTTTACTATGGACACTCAACATGAATGATGTAACCAAGGAATTTCTTTCCACCTTCGTCAGCAATAATCAACATTTATCGAGTACCTCCAAATATTTTTATTAGTTTTTTGTATTAAATTTTGTGTTTAAATATAATAGGGATATTTTCAGGATAATATTTTCGTTGACCGTCTTAAAAATATTTTGAGAAATATCTGGCAGAATCTTGATGCTCCGAAATTAATTTGGCATAACACACTTGGCATAATCTTCTATGGACGATTATTTTGAAGTTTTTTTTTTTGTTTATGTCCTAATGTACAATGGCATACTTTTAAAGATGGCAGAATTTTATTACCTTTGGTAAAGTTAAAATTTTGCATAATTTCGTTTGGCTCGTACATTTATTTGGAGCGACGATTATTTGGTACAATTTCATTTGGCATACTACGAAGATGGCAGAATTTCATTTGGAATTATTTTAATAGGCATATTGCCATTTCTATAAACAAGCAAGCCTAAATTAAAATTAAATTGTCTTAAAAAGTCAATACGTTGTGCTACAAAAGTTAGTGACAGACACGAATCACTGCGAAACGTAGTCTTGTCTGCCCTACCCCTAGAGTGTAATTTAAACCCGAAAAGGCGCGGAGAGGTGAAGCGGCCCGCGAGCTGAAGAGCAGGTGGTTTTAACGCCCACCGCCGCGGCTGAAGCTGGCCGGCTTGCCGGCCAGCAAGCCGTAGCTGCGGTGGTGAGCGTCAAACCATCTGTGACGATAAACTCGCGTGGGACCGCCGGAGCCGTGACAGAAATCATGCCTGCTGCATGTTGCATGCTCGCTTGTTTGCATGCTTCTTATAGGTATGAAATACGAAACTATTCTTTCTATGAATTTTCTGTAATGTGATTGATGAGATATGATAGTTCTACCTTTTCGCTTTACTATCGATATGAAATGTATGCCAAAAGATGATTTTGACTTACCAAATTATGAGTTTTGAATGTATGATAAATGATGGTCCGCCAAACGATTTTCTGCGAAGTGAAGTTTATGCTATCCGCTGTAATGCAACATAATATTATGACATAAAAAGTTCTGCTATGAAGGGTAGACCCGTGTCTATCAGGCTACTTTGGGCCATAGATAAAACCCCACCTCTGCTTGACCCCGTTTTTCCCCCTTGTTTGGCCTTAAGTGTCGTCATTCCTTTTTGTCATCCACTTCTCCGGCATTAACTCTGTCGTATAGTTAATGAATTTGAATAATTTTTGGTGCACAGATAGACCATGATCTGGACTGGGTAGGTCACGACGTATGTTACCTTGTTAATTTATAATTTCCAAAAATCATGCAAGCAAAGCCGCGGGCAAAAGCTAGTAAAAATGTACAAATGGGGGTCGCAAATTACACCAAGAGTATCCTATCCTAATCAGTTTGTGCTCCACCAGTTTGCAAAAATCGAAACTCTTTCAGAAATTGTTTTTTCTTGGGCAAAGACAGCCAGACAGTGTTTCCTCACATTATTAATAGTAGTTTAACACGAATAAATTAAAAATGTAACATTTTATCTTTTTTCAGTTCTTCCACCGGAACAAGGCATGCAATTGTAAACTGGATCTCGACGCAGATTTTTATCAAATCTACTAAATTAAAGTTGTAATCACGGGTCATTTTTGCATAGTTACACAAATAAGAACTTATAATATATTTATGTATCCAAGAATGAAGTCAATACAAAATCCGTGAAATAGTAATTAGCTAATTTGTTAGAAAAGTAAAAATTAAAATAAGCAACTGTTTTTCATTTAACCTAATTTTTAATTAGTTTAAGTTTAGACAAAATAAATAAAGAGTTTGCACATCATGACGTACGTATGTAAAAGCTGAAAATGTATTTACAGTCAGTGCGCTCCAAAACTTATTAGATTTTGTTCACTTCACATGTAATGTCACATTAACAAATAATTAAAATTCTAGTTTCAAATGTTTGGACCACAGATATACTGTTACTATAATAACGTTTTTGTTGCATGAATAATATCAGTATCTCCCAACTACGTTGCGGTCGCCTTCTAGTCCAACCGGATGCAGCTGAATACCAGTGTTTTACATGGAGCGGCTGCCTATTTGAACTCCACAATCCAGTTAGTACTAGATAATACGATTCCCCTTGGGAAGACTGCTTGACAGGCTTTCTGGCAACTGTGGTTACCTGTAACCACTATCAAAGGTCTACAAATGACAGCCGGGACCAATGGCTTAACGAGTTTTTCAAGGCACCGAAGAAACTCGGTATGTAAGGGATGGTGACATTGGTCACCCATGCATAGGTCGACCTTGGCAAGCGCGGCTTAACCTTGAAGATCGACCCGTGCGGCTGTTATTATTTAGCCACGTCTTCTTCCTGAAAACTGTCATTAATCATGTGAAAAGTCTAGAGTGGTGTGCCTGCTATAAAAAAACTGGCAAAGTGCGAGTCGGACTGCTCGCACACAAAGGGTTCCATAGCACCACACAATATAATTACAATATTCTTACCGCTAATTTATAGGTCAATTTACAATCAACAGCAAAACCAAATTTGTCTTTCATAGTATGTTAATAAAAACAAAGTTTCTGCGGCAGTTTCACAAAAACTCTCAAAAGGTAAATATGAAATCTTATTCAAACTAATTTTAGTTAAAAGTTCTATTTACGTTCTACATACCTACATTTTTTCAGAATTTTCCTCCTCTTGCTTTAGAAATTGGAGGGCACAATTTCTACGGCTTTAGAAGCGAATATCTCATTAACCATTGACTTAGAAAAAATATATTTTAGAAACCTCGTATCATTTTCAAGTGCTATCGATAGCCATCCCACACAGTTATTATGTGCGTAGATTTTTGTTTTACAATAACATGTATAGAGGGCCATCCCTATTTTTGTTTTTATTCATGATTTCACACCACTTTTGTTAAGCGGTTCATAGAACCTGCTCGTTAAACAACTGTATGGTGCCAACAGCCTCGGAGTAAAATGGCTGTGACATACGGACGAACAGACAGTCAGGACGAATCTACAAGGGTTTCGTTTTTGCCAATTGGCAACAATACAAACAAAACAAATTTAGACGTACCTACTAAATTATTTGAGTTGTTTTTTTATTCAAAATGTGAAAAAACTCGAGCATCACGGGGTATTTTTTTAAGTGATTTTTTCAGAGCAAAAGAATTGTGACTCGTATTTGTTTGAAATACAAACTTTATTTTCGGGCAGCCAGTCAGTCTGGCTATCAAAAAAAGTAAGTTGGAATGGTTTTTTAGGGTTCCGTACCTCAAAAGCAAAAAAACGGCACCCCTAGGATCACTCGCGTGTCTGTCTGTCTGTCTATCTGTCACAGCTAATTTACTCTGAAACTACTGGACCGATTGTGTTGAAATTTGGTACACATATGTAAGTTGGTGACCCAAAGACGAAGTGATAAGCGTAAATTAATGAACAATATAATTAAATAAAAAAATTAAAAAGTTGAGCATCACAAATTTATTTAAGAAAATGTGCGAAAATTGACCATTTAACTCCCCAACTACAGTACCGAAAACATAGTAAAATATAGATTACAGAGAAATCTATATGAAATGTATGGTAACAGGGTCAGACTTAAAACCACTTACGAAAAAATAATTAACGTACGGAACCCTCTCCAGTCTCTCCACGCGAATCGAACTCGCACTTGTCCGCTTTTTTTGCTATTTCCCACTTTTGTTTTGGTTTGTACTCCAACCTCAGTTAGACCGTTTTCACATTTACGCGACTTTATCAACGCGACACTCGTGCGAAAGACGCGCGAGTGTCGTCTGTCAGAATTTCATATGATAAACTGAAGCGCGGCGGTCGCGCACTTCAACCGTGGCCGCCGCGTGCGCTCAGTCGGCGATGAGAAAGAGTTCAGATTCCATTCAGTCCAGATCCGGCGCGGCAGCCGCTCGGTTATCCCGCGGCTGGTCTTATAATGTGAAGGAATATGCTTCTGCCGCACTACTGTCGCGCTGCAAACGTCCTAATGTGAAAGCAGCCTTAGTCCCATTTAGATGCTCATTTCCTTGCTAAAAGAGTGATGCATATAAATGTTGATAGAAGGAGAGAGAGAGGAAGACCAAGGAAACGATGGATGGATTGTGTGAGGAATGATATTATGAAGGAAAAAGGTGTAAATGATAGCGTCGTATTGTACGTATTGCGCCGACCCCAAGTGACATGGGAAATGGAAGAACAATGCTCATTTTCTTACTGACCTTACACTTTTCCTGAATGAGCTAACGTAAAGATTACGATGCATGTACAAGTAAACCCAGTCCGGAGTTCCGGACTGGGTTAAGCGTTACCGCCATACAAAATTATGTTTGTTATGTTATTTTCCTTACCATAGTCCTATATACATAGTTTCGTGAGAGGCCGCCGAAAAAAAAAAGGCACCAATTTTGGTCATTGGCTTTTATTTTTAAAAGACATGTACGTAGTGCCTGCCATCTAGATTCTACAAAGCACGTAAATAACGACAAGTACGACGAACTCAAATAGAAGTCAGTAACTATTCAACAAGTGACGCCATCTATAATCATGGTATGTAACAAAAAAACTTATACCGGCGACACCCCGTGTGAATTGTGCACACATGTAGAATTACCCGCCAAAGGAAGCAGTATTATTTTTTTGTGTATGGGCGACAGAGAAATGATCATCTCTGTCAAATTCACGCGCAGCAAATTGCATAACGCGCGCATTTTGATGATTGTCAATATTATTGTTTTGTTGTGAGTGATTTTCCTAAAAAAATGCGTCACACAGTATAAGTAAATTTTATTTGTGTTTTAGTAAAATAGCCTATTTTCTTGCAAAATTAAATTGAATTTAGTTTTATTTATAATACCTAATAGTAGTTAGCACCCTGAAAATTTTGATAAAAGTGACGAGGACAGTGGCAATGAAGGATCAACTGATATCGACTACTTGTCTCGGCACCAGCGAAGTAGAACTTAGGGCCATGGTATCTGTAGAGGGATGGATAGGGGAACAACAGCGGTTAGATTCCCAAGAGGTCTTCATCTTGAGAATCTTGCAGTTGTTCCGTTCAAAGCCAAGCACGTCACTACATCCATCGAAATGTCGAAATGTAGATATCCCACAAAAAAACAGAAAAATGTTTTTGGGAAGATTTTCATAATCCACTAGTTTTTTTGAGTTGTATTAGGATGAAGAGCTGATAGAACTATTTTGTTCACAGGCAGAACAGAATGCAAAACAGAAAGGAAAGAAAAACACTCGGCCAAGTGCGAGCCGTACCTACTCACACGCACCAAACAATATGAAAAAAATATTTTGATGGTTCATTCATATGTTGTATTGTTTGACATTCAGCAGCAAAACTAAATTTGTTTTTAATAGTTTGCTAATCTATACTTTAGACGAATATTATAAAGAGGTAAAATTTGTAATCTCTGGATCTACTGAACCGATTTTGAAAATTCTTTCACTAATAGGAAGCTACATTATCCCCGAGTGCCTTAGGCTATATTTACAACGTGCCCGTGGGATAGTTTCCGACCAAAACGCGAGCGAAGCCGCGGGCAACAGCTAGTGAAAAACAATGTTACTGCTGCAGTTTGATAAAAAAGTTCCTTATCTCAAAAACTAAACATCAAATTTAATCTTATTCAAACCAATTTTGGTTGAAAGTTTTATTTACGTTCTACAATACTACATTTTTCAGAATTTTCCTCCTGTTACGTTAGAAATTAGAGGAGGACACACACACATTTTACCACTTTGGAAGTGTCTATCTTACAAACGTCCGTCAATGTCCTATAAGAACTATCTATAGACACCCCGCACGTAAAGGTTTGATGAAAAAAAAACATTTGTTTCAGTTCCATGTATGGGGGAGTTCCATAATAATTATTGTTCTATAAAAACCGAAAAGCGGTTTACAGAATACATCTACCTACTAAGTTTCAACTGTGTAGTCCTAATAGTTTCGGAATAAAGTGATGAATCTACAAAGGTTCCGTTTTTAGCCATTTGGCAACGGAACGAAAAGGGAATGGTATCCTATTATTGTGTGGCTACAATGCTGTTGTTCGATACAAAATGTATTGGGAGCAAGTATTGACTGTTATAATTCTGGTGAAGTTGCTTGTATGTCAAAAAATAGTTTTGAAGAACTGGTACTGCTAAAGCAAAAATTACATTAGCATAATTTTATTATGCTAATGTAATTTTTTGCTCATTTAATTCTTAAAAAAAAGCATGTACGGTCATAGTACCTACCGTACGGTGTAGTAGGCAGAATCCTTTTAGCGCAGTATGCTATAGGTGATTTTTGAATCACTTTAGAAAATTAAATAACTTTGCGCTACAAATAATATATACGATTAATTTCCTCGACTGTACATTACAAGGCTAAATTAAATTCACGGGTAAAACTACAGAAGCGGGACGTGGTGGGTATCAATACCCAATTACGATAAAAAATATAATATATTTTGTGTACTTTTTGAAGTAAGTACCTAACTACCAGCTACAAGCAGCCGGTAAACAAGCCATAAACAGGTCCAGTTGTCAATGAACTAAGAGAAAACGTAAGTCTTAGAAAATACAAGGTGTAACTGTAAACAGACCCTTTGCGAAGTCTAAGTAACTTGACGCAAAAATTATTGCTGCGAAACGTTTTTTTGTGCTTACGGTAGAACTCGATTTAGCGCACTCAAAACATGGTCAAAAGCTGATGGATAAATTGAATAGTACAGGGGTCATGGAGGTATTTTTAACCGACTTCTAAAAGGAGGAGGTTATCAAGTCGTCTGGTATTTTTTTTTTCAATGTCATAACATAATATCACGCTTGTATGCTCTGAGGGAGCACCTACGCAGATATGTACAGTACACCCAGATTTCGACAGTTAGATATGAACGATATAAGTTACATTTTATTGGGGATAAGCCTATTACCATGAATGGAGTTGTTAACAATGTAAAATAAATGTATAGCAAATATTTGTGTAGTATATTGAAACTAAAAACGGAAAAATAAAAACATTTTTGCAAAAAAAAAAAACCGACTTTAAAAACAAAAAAACGTGGAAAAATAACTTTAGCTGCAGAAGTCGGTGGCAAAATCAATCATCAATATCAATCGAATAAACAAAAGTCACCGACTTCTGAAGCTAAAATTATTTTTCCACGTTTTTTTTTTGTTTTTGAAGTCGGTTTTATTTTTTGCAAAAAAGTTTGTTTAAAGTAAAGTTATTACTGTGCTTTTCGGCTTTGATAAGGGTTTTTACACCCTTTTTTTATCTTAATACGGAGGCCACGTGAAGACTCCTTAACAACACTCTCATTAGGGTAACAAAACGGTGACGGAAATTACCAAAATATACCCGATAAAAGAAGGAAAATTGGTACGTAATACAGTCTGTAAAAATACCCGCCAAGTGTGAGATCGACTTGTGCGGAGGTTCCGTACAAATCTGCCTTCTACTATAATACATATAAAATCTAAATTTTACTAGTACTTAGTATACGGGTAGATGAGTGACGACCGCGAACCGGAAGACATTGCGTTGGAAGGCCTCCCACTAGGTGGACCGATGACCTGGTGAAGGTTGCGGGGATCCGCTGGATGCGAGTCGCACAGGACCGGTCAGGGTGGCTACACTAGGGGGAGGCCTACGTTCAGCAGTGGACGTCTTTCGGCTGAAATGATGATGATGATGAAGGCGGAAGGGACACCGACGCACAAAGGGTTATCAGGTATACAGTACATCAATCTGAACACCCCGGCTGTTTTTTTTTTGTTCAAATTACTGACGAAATACTTTTATGTGAGTTCAGAATGATGTACTGCATACATGGTAGCCGTTTGTGCGTCGGTGTTCCTCACCCTGTATTGTCAGACATTACACAAAACACAAAAACCTAAGTGTCAAAAACATGTTCGAACCTTCCACGTGCATATTCAGAAACGACTCGCCAAAAATATTTTTCAAACGCCTTTTCATTGTCTACAACAGAAGTGGCATAACTTGACGTTAATAGAAACGGGTTGAAGAAACACGAAACCCCAAAAAGCACCATGCCAAAATATAATCTTTCTTTGTTAGTTAGTTAAGCGCATGATAAATTATTTTATCAAACCAGGAAAACTCGGGGTTTTCTTGTTACTAAGAGCTTAATTGGATCATTCAATATCGAGCTATATATATTGTAATACGGTGGAGCTTTCGATTCCATTTTGTTCAAATACATCAACGTACACGTGGCACAGGATTCCTTGAAGATGTATTTGTTAAGTTTTTTAATATTTACTGGATTGGTAAGTGACTTTTTGAGCTCTATCTAACTAAGTTCATCAGTGATTGGCCTTTTTATGCATACGTTCAATTCTTTGATAAAACTCCTTTTCTAGTTCAGAAACTACCTATTTCCATTAACATGAATAGGACAGATACATAAACATAAGTATTATTAGGTTGTCACAATATAGTTCCTCATATAAATAATATTTTTTTTGAGAAATCTTTAATGAAATAAATACATATAGAACATCATAAGATTGTGAATGAAAACCTCTGCGGATATTTATAAATCTTAGTTACCGCGTAATTGAATTATTTTATATTACTTGATCAAAGTATCCGGTCAACATGAGGTGAAGGTTTTTGTATGAAGCGTGGCCTATCCAACTTCTGCCATGTTATTTTATTTTTAAAATAGCGGCCACGCATACAACCTGTATTATTCAATAGCTGGTATCAATACAAACAATTTTTGCAAAAGAGTCTTATAAAGAATGTCAGATTTCCGAAAATTTAAAACTTGCGGTATCAAAGATTTTCTCATGGCAAAGATTGTAACGTTGATGGCTTACATCTCGGTAATGTTACGCTTTTAAAGATTTTGATTCGTAAGTCATAATACAATACTTGTTTGTATGACTTAAGAGTTACTAAAAAAAATTTGACTGAAAAAACTAAAAAGCAAAAAGAAGCAAAAACTATTTTTAAAATAAATAAAAGTTGGAAGCAGGAGTGACCCATTCCATTTTTACTATAATTTTGTAATTTCGTATGTGAATTTTTTTAGTCTTTATGAATCGATTTTAATTATTTTTTTAACAAAATAGCTCGCACTTGCACTAAACCTGTTTCTGTCGCAGCTGTCGAATTATAAGAGCAAGATGAAAGAAAACATAAAATTCCTAAGTCCAAGCATGTTTTGCTCGGCCTAAAGATAGGTTACTTAAACATAAGTGGACAACGTTATAAAAGAGTAGCCGGATACTTTGTATAATTTACGTGTTTTTATTTTTTTAGGTAGTAAATGCCGTTACTGCGAATTATACCCTCACAGTTGAAGAATTAGAAAAACTGTAAGTTAAAAAAAAATACTTTTGCAAAAATAATACCGTCTTCAAAAACACAAAAAAAAGTAAAAAATAACTTTAGCTTCAGAAGTCGGCGACTTTTGTTAGTTTGATTTTGTTTTTTATCAACGACTTCTTTTGTGTTTTTGAAGTCGGTTTTATTTTTTGCAAAAAAGTTTTTGTATATTTCCATTTTTAGTTGAAAGTGTAAATAATCGTAGGTACGTAGTAAGTTTAACTAAATCATATAACTTGAGTAATTATTCTGACTTTGATTTTTACTTTTAACCGCTAAGGTGTTTTACATTCCATAATCAGAAATATAATATACTGGTATTCAGCTGCATCCGATTAGACTGTAAGCCGACTGCAACGTAGCTGGGAGAAGGCCAGATGATGATGTTGAATCAGCTCCCCTGGATAACCTGAAAGAATACAACTATATATACGTCCCCATAATATTTTATTAAACAATTATCCTACAACTCGATACATTCTATCATCAGCTAATCAACATGAGGTGATGACTCCCAGATGCGAATACTTGGACTATTCCAAGTTATACTAGATAACTTTAGAAAAAACGCGAAACAAGTAATACGTGCCAATAAAATTTGAGGGGCAAGCCCTCGATTTCACTGAGATTCCATTATCAGATCCTGATATGGTGAAAATGGGACCACCTCGAACGTATACTCTTTCAAAAGTAAAAAAAAGGATTTTGAAAACCGGTCCAAAGTTAATATTTTACTAAAGAATTATCTTTTAACTCCTAACTGTTATGAAGTTATGCCTTCCATCATCAGCTCATCAACATGAGGTGATGACTCCCAGATGCGTATACTTGAATAGCTTTAGAAAAAACATGAAACACGTAATACGTGCCTATAAAATTTGAGGGCTGCCCTCGATTTCCCTGGGATTCTATCATCAGATCCTGTCATGGTGATAAAGAACCACCTCGGGAGTACACTCTTCCAATAAAAAAATAATTTTTAAAATCGGTTTACAATTGACTGAGATATCGGCGAACAAACATAAAAAATATATATCGGGTCTATCTATTCATACACGAAATCTTTTAAGGGGTCATTGTACTCATAATTATGAACAACTTTTACTGTGAGACCAATCACGAAATCGCGAAAAAAAAATCAGCTGCTCCCTACAATATGATTGCATTAACTCGTCAAAATGTACTGAACAGCTGATTTTTTTTTTAGTGAAAGTTGTTCATAATGATGAGTACAATGACTCCTTAAAAGATTTCGTGTATGAATAGATACACCTTATATACAGTCGAACATAGAACCTCCTCCTTTTTGGAAGTCGGTTAAAAACTTAATAAGTTCACACGTATAAGCTCTGCATAGATCAGCGTCACCTTGACACGAGCCGTTCAGTAGTATTTATAAGAAACTGTACAATACACAACGGACACTAACTAGCATTGAAAGCATCACCGAGCTTACTTCGGCGGTCACTGAGCTAACCAGGAGCTTATAGAGCTTTTGGAGGTGGTTCTCAGCGACGACGCGCGACGCGCCGTCGACACCGTGGATGGACCAACGCATAGCGTCGGTCCGTTTACGTGCCTACGTTGAGTTGTTATATCATGTTTAATAACTGGGGTGAGGCGATGGATGTTGATGTGGTGGCTAGTTCTAGTTGATATGTTTGCGATGACTTTATGTGTGGCTGCGATACGGAGCACCCAAACTTAAAGTAAAGAGATAAAGTTTTATGTTCACGCAAGTAAAGCGAAAAGGCGTCGTTCAGACCAATCTTTTGAAATAAAAAAACCGAACTTATGTTTTTGAGTATTGAAAAAGCCGTTCGATGAGAAAGCCATGGCATATACAGGTTGTTTGGTAGAAGGACCGGCCTATAATTTATCTGGACCTTAATATTAACACGCACAACACCATAGTGTTGTGTGTTAATATTAGGGGACATATGATAGCACCCACGAAAAATGTAGACTTCTAACAGGCAGCTTCTATCGCACTGTACGCTACCCTTCTTCTATGAAACTTTTTGGTATGGTTCTACATTTGTTGAGGGATGGACTTTTTTTGTGTAAAATGTATTCTAGATTTTAATTGAACTACTCTAATTTACATTTTGTTTTGCAGTACCGCGTCTGCCACCTCCATTTGCGTATGTTCAAAGTGAGTAACGAATTTTAATTTGTATAAATAACAATTATTTAAGCCTCGTTGGTCGAGTGGTCGCAAGCGCGACTGCTGATCATGGGGTCCTGGCTTCGATTCCCATGTCGGGCAAAGTCGTATTGAGTTTTTCTACCAGGAATTTCTCCGTAGCAGCCATAGAGTCTGGATTCGTGTCCGGTTGACCAATAGGTTCGTCCCCTATTACATGGGAATTAAACATAAGTGGCGAAATGTGGGTATGCTATTAGATACGCCACTGCCTAACCATTCGGGTATTACCGGTGTAATGTTATGTTCATCATCTCCCTGCCCTTGTCGCATGTTACTTAAGGTGGATGCGCAAGGGTAGCCCGCGAAATTTAAAGTTTCTTAGGTTTATTGCAATTTGCAGGTCAGTGTCAAGTTGTATGTTGATGAAAATATGAATCGCGCCAGTAACACGTATGGAGTTACAGAATTATGATCATTCAAATCATCAATACAGCTCTCCAAGTTCATATAATCACATTCAATAGCTATTTCATGAAAAAGTCACTTTTTGAGATTATATGAACTTGGAGGGTTGTATTGATGATTGGAATGATTATAATTCTGTAACTCCATACGCGTTACTGGCGCGATTCATATTTTCATCAACATACAACCTGACACTGATCTACAAACTGCAATAAACGTAAGAAAATTTAAATTTCGCGGGCTACCCTTGCGCATCCACCTTAAGGTCGGCGCAACACGCTTTTTTCTTCCATTCCCCTCTGTCAACCGTCACGCTATCACTTAATCCTTTATCTTTTATATTAGGTCCCCACCTATGAAATCAGCGTTTTGTGTGGAGGATTTTAAAGAAGTTCCATTTTTCATACTAAAATTTTCTTAATTTATTTATCAACTATGAACACTAATGTTTTAAAACTTTTATGCAATAATGTTTAAAAACTAAGATAACGTATGCGATACGCCACTTAGATTAAGCGACAAAAATACGTTTTGGCTAAATTAAAACAAATAGTGGTCCTCTTTTTGCAACAAAAAGAGGAGTCATTTTTTGAAAACTATAACTAATAAAGTTTTTTTACTATTGGTTCATTCTTCGATATAATATCAAGCAATGAATATTTTAATTTATAGAAGTGACGAGGTTCTCTATTTGTGAGAAAAAAAACGCCAATTTCATAGGTGCGGACTCAATATCATTCTTCATACAATCCATCCATCGTTTCTTTGGTCTTCCTCTCCCTCTCCATCTATCAACATTTATACACATCACTCTTTTAGTCACATGCGTCCCTCCTCATCACATGTCCCTTTCAACTTTTCTGTAACTGGCGCAACTTTTAAACTTCCTATAATATACTCCTTCCTTACCTTATCCATTCTTGTCACTCCACACATCCACCTCAACATTTTGATGTCCGCTACGTGTGTTGTTGTTATGCTGTGCAAATCATGTTCTTTAGTTTCTTCCAATAAGAGCATGTATAAGAATTTTGATCCATAATGTGCGGTCGATAAAATAAATAATTTTAAAAGTAAATTCCTAACGTTTCCACCGCGTTTATATACATATTAAAAATAATATTTTGTTTTCAGGTTCTCATTAAATGAGTCGTTAAAGGTAAGTCCTAACTTATTGATACTAATGATCGAATGGAGTAGTAATACAGTGTGTATATACAAGTTTTTTCCAAACCACTATTGGTTTGGAAAAAACTGGCCGGGAATCGAACCTATGTTCGATTCCCGGCCAGGAATATTGATTTTTCAAAAATGCAATGATGCAGTTTTTTTTTGTTATCATGAGTACAGTCACGTGTTTTAGTATCGGTCACTAATTACCAGTCACCTATTTAAGGCATATTTTAGGTGCCTTTAAATCTATTCTCTGTTGACTTAGTACTTGATGTATTAGTATGAATTGAAGTTCTAAATATAATCCACTATTAGAGATATAATTCAATTCAGTTCATATGCCCAAATTTCCAGAAAATTGCCCATGGTCCTTTTAAAAATAAAAAATAAAAAAAGACTGCTTAAAAAGCGAATTAAAAAGATTACGGACATTTATAAAAGCTTGTAAATAAAAAGAACTAAACATATATAATAGGTAAGTACTTCGAATCTTAAAAAATGGAGACTACGTAAGAATAGCTGTGTGTTTGTACGTACAAAAGCTGTGCTTTTGCGAATAAAAGTTTCAAAGGAATGATTTTTGAAAAATCAATATTCCTGGCAGGGAATCGAAACAGTTAGTTTTGAAAAAAAAAAACCCCACACTGTATTACTACTCCATTCGATAGTGTCGCTAATAAGGATCAAATTCTGGGAAGTAAATCGACTGCGCTGCGGGTGTTTTCAATCAAGGAAATTAATTTAAAATATGAGAAAACATAAAATTTAACATTTTTCTTAGGTTTGCAGTATGTCATTACTTCCCAGAATTTGATCCTTATTACCGACACTAATAAATGGTGTAAAAATGCAGTGTGTGTTTTTTTTTTCAAAACCAATAGTTTCGATTCCCGGCCAGGAATATTGATTTTTCATAAATCCAATGATGCAGTTTTGCAAAGATTTGACTTTGTCATGTCATTGTAAAGTAATGTAAGAATGTATGTTGTTAAACAACAGGATGTCCTTAGCAGTATCGACTGTAGGACTTTGCCGGCGTAGTTAGTATTAATAACTATTGCTGTGGTACAATTTTTCAAAATGATCTCCTTTAGAAACAAATGACTGTTATAGACAAATCTTAGACAAAGTACAGGATATTTTAACATTTGCAATTGGCTCTACCTTTGAGGGCCTAAAAGCCGCTTTAGCGGAATCTTAATAGGATAAAAATATGAATCACGTTAAAATTCTTAAAATTGTCACGGACGCAGTTAATATTATGAATTGTCATTTTGCAGCCACGAAATCTAGATTTGCGCCCGGTTGATGGTAATAGGCTCGCCCCCTATTACATGGGACTAAAACAAACTCGTAACTGGCGAAATGTGGGTGTACATCTTTGCCTAACCCTTCGGAGATTATAAGTGTGATTTTATGTTATGTTCATATCATTATCCTATTATGATTCTGCTAAATTTTAGGGCCCCTGACCTCCGGCGACTCTGGTACATGTTGCAATAGTATGAATTGAAGTATCTACTTATTGTGATAAAACGTGTGTATTTGGTTACAGTGCGACAATACGACTGGGCTTCTTAACAACGAGTGAGTATTATTAACATGTTTTTTGATACATAATATATATAACGAATTATATTTGTTCATTCTGTATTCTTATAATTGATACTTGTATAATCGCTAGTACTTCTACACTTACTAAAGTTTTTAACAAAAAATGATTAGTCGAGTGTATTGTAAGAGTTCTTAATTTTATAGATAATACTTAAAATAATATTTTTATTTCAGGCATAACCATATAGATGATTTTTGTAAAATCTACTCAAAGTAAGTACCTACTTCACATTAAGGTAATATATACTTTTCCTTCTTCCTACTAACTCGCAGACAGTGAGTCCCACCTGAACGCATTTCCTAGGGTTTCGTACCAGAATAGCGAAAAGGAACTCTTATGGTCAATTTCGAATGTTTGTCTGTCTGACACAGCTGGTTATTTGAGGAACTGTCAATGCTACGAGTATTTAGTTTTGGAAATCAGAAAAAAACCTAGATGTATTAAGAAAATATTTATAAAGGGATTTACTACGCAGTTTATTAAAATATATTTTGTATACCAAGATAAGGGAAAGATTTTTACCGTTTCATATCAAAGACTGGTATAATTATGTCACACGATGACAAATGAGTTCAGGCTTTTTGTTTTTATAAATGTGTTTAAACCGCCTTCTGAGGCAGTCAGAAAAAAGTATTTGTGGAAATCCGGTTAGTGGAAATATGAATCAATAAAAACTTTTCTTGCAGAACTTTAAATGGCCGGGAAGAAACAGCCCCATCGACAACAGGAAGTGTTAAAACTCCAACTACCATAACAACGAATTCAAGTAAAAACAAGTAAGTATATATACGAATTTACATAAAATATCAGTAAGTTATTTTGCAGAAAGAACATAAACATTGTCTTGAGTTCGACACAGCGACGAACAATTAATTTTCGTTTGAATAGTCGTTACTGGAATAGTAGGCCTTTAAACAAAGGTTAGATTTTACTTTAGCTTTAAATACATTCAATGGCAAGTCTAGAAAAGAAGACGGTAGCTTTTTATGAATGGAAAAAAATATTTTGTATACCAATGTACGGGAAAGCTATTTACAGTTTCATATTAAAGATTGGTATGTGTCACTCGACGACAAATGAATCAATACTTTTTGTTTTTATTTTATAAATGTGTTTGAACTGGCTCCTGAGGCAGTCAGAAAAAAGTATTTGTGGAATTCCGTTTAGTGCAAATATGAATGAATAAAAACTTTGCTTGCAGAACTTTAAATGATAGGGCAGCAACAACCCCATCCACTGCAAAAACTGTTACCACTCCAACTACCTTACCAACGAATGCAAGTGGAAACACGTAAGTATATATGAAGTTACATAAAATATCAGTAAGTTATTTTGCAGAAAGAACACAAATATTTTCTTGAGTTCGACACAGCGACCAACTATTCATTTTTGTTTAAATACTGAAAATGGATTTATAATCTATATCTCTGTCGTCGCTCCAAGACGCAAAAATGCAGTAGATGTCGTATGTCTCACAGAGCATAATATGCTGAATAGTGATACAGATTTAATCAATATTCCTTATTTTGTTCAAGGGTCCTTCTGCTCAAGGCATAATCGCCGAGGGGGCTCATGTATCTTAGTGCGCAATAATCATGCGTTTAAACCAATTACTACACTAAAACAATATTGCGTCGAAAGCGTACTGGAGTGCTCGGGCATCGAACTTCTAAGTCACAATACCTTAATATTTTGTATATACCGACCACCAAGGTCAAAAACAGATGACTTAAACACATTTTTCGACACTTTAAACGAACTACTTGGGAAGTACTGCTACAGTAAAAAGAAAATAATAGTTTATGGCGACTTTAACATAAATGTATTAAACAAAAACAAAATGACTATAATGTTTATGGAAACACTAGCTTGTCACAACCTACAGTTAAGATTATTTGAACCAACAAGGACTATTAGTGGAGCATGCATTGATAATTTCATGTATAACATTCGTGGATGTAAATGTAAAACTATGGAGTTCGCCTTATCTGATCATTTGGCACAATTACTAATCTGTCCCGTAAAACTTAGCTGCTCCCTAAAACATTGGTATGTAAAAAGACGAGATTACAGCAAAGATAATATTAAGTTTAATGATTGTATTAATTCGATTTCGTTTAATGAAGTATTTGAAAATAACGACCCATAGGAAGTTTTTAATATTTTTTATGATTTATTTACTTTATTTTATAACTTATGTTTTCCATATATTCGAATTAAAATATATTCTCAAATACGACCCCGGTGGATGACTAAAGGAAAAAAAAATGCTGCATGCGTAAACAGCAATTATTATGGAAGTATCGTAATATCATAAACAAAACCAATTTTAAAAATTTTGCTAGTAGATTACGTGTTATAAAACTGACAAAAAAGTCTCAGAATAATTACTTTATCCATACAGCTCAAAACAAATATAAGGCTACTTGGAACTTTATTAGTAAAACAATGTGTAATGTGCCAAAAAGTGAAATCAATCAAATTAATATAGACGGTAAACATTGTACTGATGATCCACAGACCATTGCGGACAGTTTTAATATTTTTTATATAGACCAAATAAAAGGGAATACAAATTGTACTGATAAAACAGAGACCTTGCCTAATAACTCGGAAACATTATTTATGTATCCAACTACACCCCAAGAAATACACAAAATAATTTTGAACTTAAAAAATACCAACAGTACTGGATATGACGGTATTTCGACTAAGATTTTAAAACAAGTGCCAATTAAAATATCATACATTTTCAGTCATTAACCTGTCGATCCTGAATGGATACTTTCCTGATAAACTCAAATTAACAATCATTAAACCTCTTTTCAAGAAAGATGATCCCTACAATATGAATTGTTACAGGCCCATAGCACTAGTACCGATGTTCTCTAAGGTCTATGAAAGAGTTATTTATGACAGGATAAATAACTACTTTGGAAATTTCAATTTATTTGCTAAAGAGCAGATAGGTTTTAGGAAAAATAAAACCATTAATGTGGCCGTCTATGATTTTCTGAGCACAGTTATGACTAGCATAGACAATAAAATTCCGGCGTGTGCATTATATATGGATCTAAGTAAAGCATTTGATTACGTGGATCACAAAATTCTGTTAAATAAAATATACAGGTATGGAATTCGGGGCACTTCATTAGAGCTGATAACTTCCTATCTTACCAACAGAAAACAGTCCACATGGGTTAATCGAGTATGCGCCAAAACAAGTACAGAAATTAACTACACTTCAGAATATAGATAAATCAAACAAGGCGTCCCACAAGGTAGTGTTTTGGGCCCTCTGCTATTCATCATTTATATAAATGACCTTCCCAAAGTAACTAATCATCCCAGTATACTTTTTGCTGATGATAGTACTGTCGTTTTTACAAGTGAGGACAAATTATCCCTAGAACAAGATATAAACAGCACTCTAAGTGATATCATAAAATGGCTAACAAATAACAATTTAAAAATGAACTTTGACAAAACTAAAATTATGATATTTCGCAATCGTAAAGCCCAATTTACTGGCATTAATATACATTATACAGGGAACAAAATAAATGAGATAGCAACTACTAAATTCTTAGGCATGACAATTGATTATAATTTGAATTGGAAGACACATGTTGGCGCTTTAAATCAAAAACTAAATAAGCAATCGTACGCCCTATATAATATGCTGGCAAAAACGGTAGACACTTCGGCTGTACTTGCAGCATACCATGGCTACGTGGGATCCCTGATAAAGTATGGTATTGTATTCTGGGGTAATTCCACCAATAAGGAAACCGCAATTAAGGCACAGAAGCGGTGTATTAGGGGCATGTTTAATATCAACAAGACTGATAGCTGCAGACCATATTTTATCAAATATAATATATTGACATTGCCGTGTCTCTACATTTATGAAATTGCTAGCTTCGCACGAACTAACAAACATATTTTTGATAAGTACAGAAGTAAGCGGCATAGTGATAAAATTTGTTGCAAATCTAGCAAGACGGCCTTATATACCAAAAGCATTTTCAGTATGGCACCGCGTATATACAATCACTTACCAAAGTGTATACTTGAAACTCCATCCATCGATGAATTTAAAAAGAAATTAAAAAGATTCTTGTTGTTTAAATGTTATTATAGTATTCAGGATTATTTAATAGAGGATGTAAAGACATAATTGTTCTCAGTAATATTGTTGTTGATGTGACATGTGATAAATGCACGAACTAATTAGCTATTATTATAATTTGATGTTTATTTCCTTTACCTTGATATGCTTATTTAGTACATGACATTTTAATTTTTAATATTATTCTAGTGACATTTTTATTTATGAAGATTCTCATTATTAATTGCCACCGTGAAATTATTGTGTTGTTAAATAAATATCATTGTAATAATAATGTTGTGATACAGTCAAAGCTTGATATTTGCATGCCTCAAGGCGTAATATGGTTGAACTATACTCTATTTTTAACAACTTCATGTAATTACCCATATTAGCAAATAAATGAATTTGAATGTGAATACTCGTTACTGGAATAGTAGGCCTTTAAACAAGGGTAAGATTTTACTTTAGCTTTAAATACATTCAATGGCAAGTCTAGAAAAGAAGACCGTAACTTTTGATTAAAGGAAAAAAATATTTTGTATTCCAAGGTACGGGAAAGCTATTTACCGTTTCGACAAATGAATCCAGACTTATTGGTTTTACGTTATAAATGTGTTCAAACCGCCTCCTGAGGCAGTCAGACAAAAAGTATTTGTGGAATTCCGATCATTGGAAATATGAATGAATAAAAACTTTTCTTGTAAAACTTTAAATGACAGGGCAGAAACAACCCCAACGGCTACAGAAACTGTTACCACTTCAACTACCTTATCAGCGAATTCAAGTGGAAACACGTAAGTATATATATGAAGTTACATAAAATATCAGTAAGTTATTTTGCAGAAAGAACACAAATATTGTCTTGAGTTCGACACAGCGACCAACTATTCATTTTTGTTTAAATACTCGTTACTGGAAAGGCTTTTAAACATGGGTTCGATTTTACTTTAGCTTTAAATACATTGAATGGTAAGTCTAGAAAAGAAGACGGTAGCTTGATATTAACGGAAAAAATATATTTTGTATACCAAAGTACGGGAAAGCTATTTGCCGTTTCATATTAAAGATTGGTATGTGTCGCACGACGACAAATGAATTCAGACTTTAAAGTATTGTGGAATTCCGATTATTGGAGATATGAATGAATAAAAAACTTTTCTTGCAGAACTTTAAATGACAGGGCAGAAACAACCCCAACGGCTACAGAAACTGTTACCACTCCAACTACCTTATCAACGAATTCAAGTGGAAACACGTAAGTATATATATATGAAGTTACATAAAATATCAGTAAGTTATTTTGCAGAAAGAACACAAATAATGTCTTGAGTTCGACACAGCGACAAACTATTCATTTTTGTTTAAATACTCGTTACTGGAAAGGCCTTTAAACAAAGGTTAGATTTTACTTTAGCTTTAAATACATTAAATGGAAAGTCTAGAAAAGAAGACGGTAGCTTGTTATTAACGGAAAAAATATATTTTGTATACCAAAGTACGGGAAAGCTATTTGCCGTTTCATATTAAAGATTGGTATTTGTCACTCGACGGCAAATGAATCAATACTTTTTGTTTTTATTTTATAATTGTGTTTGAATCGGCTCCTGGGGCAGTAAGAAAAAAGTATTTGTGGAATTCCAATTAGTGGAAATATGAATGAATAAAAACTTTTCTTGCAGAACTTTAAATGACAGGGCAGCAACAACCCCATCCACTACAAAAACTGTTACCACTCAAACTACCTTAGCAACGAATTCAAGTGGAAACACGTAAGTATATATGAAGTTATATAAAATATCAGTAAGTTATTTGCAGAAAGAACACAAATATTGTCTTGATTTCGACACAGCGACCAACTAGGTATTATTTTAGTTTAAATAGTCGTTACTGGAATAGTAGGCCTTTAAACAAAGGTTAGACTTTACTTTAGCTTTAAATACATTCAATGGCAAGTCTAGAAAAGAAGACGGTAGCTTGTTATTAACGGAAAAAAATATTTTGTATACCAAGGTACGGGAAAGCTATTTGCCGTTTCATGTTAAAGATTGGTATTTGTCACTCGACGACAAATGAATTCAGACTTTAAAGTATTTTGGAATTCCGATTATTGGAAATATGAATGAATAAAAACTTTTCTTATAAAACTTTAAATGACAAGGCAGAAACAACCCCAACGGCTACAGAAACTGTTACCACTTCAACTACCTTATCAGCGAATTCAAGTGGAAACACGTAAGTATATATATGAAGTTACATAAAATATCAGTAAGTTATTTTGCAGAAAGAACACAAATAATTTCTTGAGTTCGACACAGCGACCAACTATTCATTTTTGTTTAAATACTCGTTACTGGAAAGGCCTTTAAACATGGGTTCGATTTTACTTTAGCTTTAAATACATTGAATGGTAAGTCTAGAAAAGAAGACGGTAGCTTGATATTAACGGAAAAAATATTTTGTATACCAAGGTACGGGAAAGCTATTTGCCGTTTCATATTAAAGATTGGTATGTGTCGCACGACGACAAATGAATTCAGACTTTAAAGTATTGTGGAATTCCGATTATTGGAGATATGAATGAATAAAAAACTTTTCTTGCAGAACTTTAAATGACAGGGCAGAAACAACCCCAACGGCTACAGAAACTGTTACCACTCCAACTACCTTATCAACGAATTCAAGTGGAAACACGTAAGTATATATATATGAAGTTACATAAAATATCAGTAAGTTATTTTGCAGAAAGAACACAAATAATGTCTTGAGTTCGACACAGCGACAAACTATTCATTTTTGTTTAAATACTCGTTACTGGAAAGGCCTTTAAACAAAGGTTAGATTTTACTTTAGCTTTAAATACATTCAATGGAAAGTCTAGAAAAGAAGACGGTAGCTTGTTATTAACGGAAAAAATATATTTTGTATACCAAAGTACGGGAAAGCTATTTGCCGTTTCATATTAAAGATTGGTATTTGTCACTCGACGGCAAATGAATCAATACTTTTTGTTTTTATTTTATAAATGTGTTTGAATCGGCTCCTGGGGCAGTCAGAAAAAAGTATTTGTGGAATTCCGTTTAGTGCAAATATGAATGAATAAAAACTTTTCTTGCAGAACTTTAAATGACAGGGCAGCAACAACCCCATCCACTACAAAAACTGTTACCACTCAAACTACCTTAGCAACGAATTCAAGTGGAAACACGTAAGTATATATGAAGTTATATAAAATATCAGTAAGTTATTTGCAGAAAGAACACAAATATTGTCTTGAGTTCGACACAGCGACCAACTATTCATTTTTGTTTAAATACTCGTTACTGGAAAGGCCTTTAAACATGGGTTCGATTTTACTTTAGCTTTAAATACATTGAATGGTAAGTCTAGAAAAGAAGACGGTAGCTTGATATCAACGGAAAAAAATATTTTGTATACCAAGGTACGGGAAAGCTATTTGCCGTTTCATATTAAAGATTGGTATGTGTCGCACGACGACAAATGAATTCAGACTTTAAAGTATTGTGGAATTCCGATTATTGGAGATATGAATGAATAAAAACTTTTCTTGCAGAACTTTAAATGACAGGGCAGAAACAACTCCAACGGCTACAGAAACTGTTACCACTCCAACTACCTTATCAACGAATTCGAGTGGAAACACGTAAGTATATATATATGAAGTTACATAAAATATCAGTAAGTTATTTTGCAGAAAGAACACAAATATTGTCTTGAGTTCGACACAGCGACCAACTATTCATTTTTGTTTAAATACTGAAAATGGATTTATAATCTATATCTCTGTCGTCGCTCCAAGACGCAAAAATGCAGTAGATGTCGTATGTCTCACAGAGCATAATATGCTGAATAGTGATACAGATTTAATCAATATTCCTTATTTTGTTCAAGGGTCCTTCTGCTCAAGGCATAATCGCCGAGGGGGCTCATGTATCTTAGTGCGCAATAATCATGCGTTTAAACCAATTACTACACTAAAACAATATTGCGTCGAAAGCGTACTGGAGTGCTCGGGCATCGAACTTCTAAGTCACAATACCTTAATATTTTGTATATACCGACCACCAAGGTCAAAAACAGATGACTTAAACACATTTTTCGACACTTTAAACGAACTACTTGGGAAGTACTGCTACAGTAAAAAGAAAATAATAGTTTATGGCGACTTTAACATAAATGTATTAAACAAAAACAAAATGACTATAATGTTTATGGAAACACTAGCTTGTCACAACCTACAGTTAAGATTATTTGAACCAACAAGGACTATTAGTGGAGCATGCATTGATAATTTCATGTATAACATTCGTGGATGTAAATGTAAAACTATGGAGTTCGCCTTATCTGATCATTTGGCACAATTACTAATCTGTCCCGTAAAACTTAGCTGCTCCCTAAAACATTGGTATGTAAAAAGACGAGATTACAGCAAAGATAATATTAAGTTTAATGATTGTATTAATTCGATTTCGTTTAATGAAGTATTTGAAAATAACGACCCATAGGAAGTTTTTAATATTTTTTATGATTTATTTACTTTATTTTATAACTTATGTTTTCCATATATTCGAATTAAAATATATTCTCAAATACGACCCCGGTGGATGACTAAAGGAAAAAAAAATGCTGCATGCGTAAACAGCAATTATTATGGAAGTATCGTAATATCATAAACAAAACCAATTTTAAAAATTTTGCTAGTAGATTACGTGTTATAAAACTGACAAAAAAGTCTCAGAATAATTACTTTATCCATACAGCTCAAAACAAATATAAGGCTACTTGGAACTTTATTAGTAAAACAATGTGTAATGTGCCAAAAAGTGAAATCAATCAAATTAATATAGACGGTAAACATTGTACTGATGATCCACAGACCATTGCGGACAGTTTTAATATTTTTTATATAGACCAAATAAAAGGGAATACAAATTGTACTGATAAAACAGAGACCTTGCCTAATAACTCGGAAACATTATTTATGTATCCAACTACACCCCAAGAAATACACAAAATAATTTTGAACTTAAAAAATACCAACAGTACTGGATATGACGGTATTTCGACTAAGATTTTAAAACAAGTGCCAATTAAAATATCCTACATTTTCAGTCATTAACCTGTCGATCCTGAATGGATACTTTCCTGATAAACTCAAATTAACAATCATTAAACCTCTTTTCAAGAAAGATGATCCCTACAATATGAATTGTTACAGGCCCATAGCACTAGTACCGATGTTCTCTAAGGTCTATGAAAGAGTTATTTATGACAGGATAAATAACTACTTTGGAAATTTCAATTTATTTGCTAAAGAGCAGATAGGTTTTAGGAAAAATAAAACCATTAATGTGGCCGTCTATGATTTTCTGAGCACAGTTATGACTAGCATAGACAATAAAATTCCGGCGTGTGCATTATATATGGATCTAAGTAAAGCATTTGATTACGTGGATCACAAAATTCTGTTAAATAAAATATACAGGTATGGAATTCGGGGCACTTCATTAGAGCTGATAACTTCCTATCTTACCAACAGAAAACAGTCCACATGGGTTAATCGAGTATGCGCCAAAACAAGTACAGAAATTAACTACACTTCAGAATATAGATAAATCAAACAAGGCGTCCCACAAGGTAGTGTTTTGGGCCCTCTGCTATTCATCATTTATATAAATGACCTTCCCAAAGTAACTAATCATCCCAGTATACTTTTTGCTGATGATAGTACTGTCGTTTTTACAAGTGAGGACAAATTATCCCTAGAACAAGATATAAACAGCACTCTAAGTGATATCATAAAATGGCTAACAAATAACAATTTAAAAATGAACTTTGACAAAACTAAAATTATGATATTTCGCAATCGTAAAGCCCAATTTACTGGCATTAATATACATTATACAGGGAACAAAATAAATGAGATAGCAACTACTAAATTCTTAGGCATGACAATTGATTATAATTTGAATTGGAAGACACATGTTGGCGCTTTAAATCAAAAACTAAATAAGCAATCGTACGCCCTATATAATATGCTGGCAAAAACGGTAGACACTTCGGCTGTACTTGCAGCATACCATGGCTACGTGGGATCCCTGATAAAGTATGGTATTGTATTCTGGGGTAATTCCACCAATAAGGAAACCGCAATTAAGGCACAGAAGCGGTGTATTAGGGGCATGTTTAATATCAACAAGACTGATAGCTGCAGACCATATTTTATCAAATATAATATATTGACATTGCCGTGTCTCTACATTTATGAAATTGCTAGCTTCGCACGAACTAACAAACATATTTTTGATAAGTACAGAAGTAAGCGGCATAGTGATAAAATTTGTTGCAAATCTAGCAAGACGGCCTTATATACCAAAAGCATTTTCAGTATGGCACCGCGTATATACAATCACTTACCAAAGTGTATACTTGAAACTCCATCCATCGATGAATTTAAAAAGAAATTAAAAAGATTCTTGTTGTTTAAATGTTATTATAGTATTCAGGATTATTTAATAGAGGATGTAAAGACATAATTGTTCTCAGTAATATTGTTGTTGATGTGACATGTGATAAATGCACGAACTAATTAGCTATTATTATAATTTGATGTTTATTTCCTTTACCTTGATATGCTTATTTAGTACATGACATTTTAATTTTTAATATTATTCTAGTGACATTTTTATTTATGAAGATTCTCATTATTAATTGCCACCGTGAAATTATTGTGTTGTTAAATAAATATCATTGTAATAATAATGTTGTGATACAGTCAAAGCTTGATATTTGCATGCCTCAAGGCGTAATATGGTTGAACTATACTCTATTTTTAACAACTTCATGTAATTACCCATATTAGCAAATAAATGAATTTGAATGTGAATACTCGTTACTGGAATAGTAGGCCTTTAAACAAGGGTAAGATTTTACTTTAGCTTTAAATACATTCAATGGCAAGTCTAGAAAAGAAGACCGTAACTTTTGATTAAAGGAAAAAAATATTTTGTATTCCAAGGTACGGGAAAGCTATTTACCGTTTCGACAAATGAATCCAGACTTATTGGTTTTACGTTATAAATGTGTTCAAACCGCCTCCTGAGGCAGTCAGACAAAAAGTATTTGTGGAATTCCGATCATTGGAAATATGAATGAATAAAAACTTTTCTTGTAAAACTTTAAATGACAGGGCAGAAACAACCCCAACGGCTACAGAAACTGTTACCACTTCAACTACCTTATCAGCGAATTCAAGTGGAAACACGTAAGTATATATATGAAGTTACATAAAATATCAGTAAGTTATTTTGCAGAAAGAACACAAATATTGTCTTGAGTTCGACACAGCGACCAACTATTCATTTTTGTTTAAATACTCGTTACTGGAAAGGCTTTTAAACATGGGTTCGATTTTACTTTAGCTTTAAATACATTGAATGGTAAGTCTAGAAAAGAAGACGGTAGCTTGATATTAACGGAAAAAATATATTTTGTATACCAAAGTACGGGAAAGCTATTTGCCGTTTCATATTAAAGATTGGTATGTGTCGCACGACGACAAATGAATTCAGACTTTAAAGTATTGTGGAATTCCGATTATTGGAGATATGAATGAATAAAAAACTTTTCTTGCAGAACTTTAAATGACAGGGCAGAAACAACCCCAACGGCTACAGAAACTGTTACCACTCCAACTACCTTATCAACGAATTCAAGTGGAAACACGTAAGTATATATATATGAAGTTACATAAAATATCAGTAAGTTATTTTGCAGAAAGAACACAAATAATGTCTTGAGTTCGACACAGCGACAAACTATTCATTTTTGTTTAAATACTCGTTACTGGAAAGGCCTTTAAACAAAGGTTAGATTTTACTTTAGCTTTAAATACATTAAATGGAAAGTCTAGAAAAGAAGACGGTAGCTTGTTATTAACGGAAAAAATATATTTTGTATACCAAAGTACGGGAAAGCTATTTGCCGTTTCATATTAAAGATTGGTATTTGTCACTCGACGGCAAATGAATCAATACTTTTTGTTTTTATTTTATAATTGTGTTTGAATCGGCTCCTGGGGCAGTAAGAAAAAAGTATTTGTGGAATTCCAATTAGTGGAAATATGAATGAATAAAAACTTTTCTTGCAGAACTTTAAATGACAGGGCAGCAACAACCCCATCCACTACAAAAACTGTTACCACTCAAACTACCTTAGCAACGAATTCAAGTGGAAACACGTAAGTATATATGAAGTTATATAAAATATCAGTAAGTTATTTGCAGAAAGAACACAAATATTGTCTTGATTTCGACACAGCGACCAACTAGGTATTATTTTAGTTTAAATAGTCGTTACTGGAATAGTAGGCCTTTAAACAAAGGTTAGACTTTACTTTAGCTTTAAATACATTCAATGGCAAGTCTAGAAAAGAAGACGGTAGCTTGTTATTAACGGAAAAAAATATTTTGTATACCAAGGTACGGGAAAGCTATTTGCCGTTTCATGTTAAAGATTGGTATTTGTCACTCGACGACAAATGAATTCAGACTTTAAAGTATTTTGGAATTCCGATTATTGGAAATATGAATGAATAAAAACTTTTCTTATAAAACTTTAAATGACAAGGCAGAAACAACCCCAACGGCTACAGAAACTGTTACCACTTCAACTACCTTATCAGCGAATTCAAGTGGAAACACGTAAGTATATATATGAAGTTACATAAAATATCAGTAAGTTATTTTGCAGAAAGAACACAAATAATTTCTTGAGTTCGACACAGCGACCAACTATTCATTTTTGTTTAAATACTCGTTACTGGAAAGGCCTTTAAACATGGGTTCGATTTTACTTTAGCTTTAAATACATTGAATGGTAAGTCTAGAAAAGAAGACGGTAGCTTGATATTAACGGAAAAAATATTTTGTATACCAAGGTACGGGAAAGCTATTTGCCGTTTCATATTAAAGATTGGTATGTGTCGCACGACGACAAATGAATTCAGACTTTAAAGTATTGTGGAATTCCGATTATTGGAGATATGAATGAATAAAAAACTTTTCTTGCAGAACTTTAAATGACAGGGCAGAAACAACCCCAACGGCTACAGAAACTGTTACCACTCCAACTACCTTATCAACGAATTCAAGTGGAAACACGTAAGTATATATATATGAAGTTACATAAAATATCAGTAAGTTATTTTGCAGAAAGAACACAAATAATGTCTTGAGTTCGACACAGCGACAAACTATTCATTTTTGTTTAAATACTCGTTACTGGAAAGGCCTTTAAACAAAGGTTAGATTTTACTTTAGCTTTAAATACATTCAATGGAAAGTCTAGAAAAGAAGACGGTAGCTTGTTATTAACGGAAAAAATATATTTTGTATACCAAAGTACGGGAAAGCTATTTGCCGTTTCATATTAAAGATTGGTATTTGTCACTCGACGGCAAATGAATCAATACTTTTTGTTTTTATTTTATAAATGTGTTTGAATCGGCTCCTGGGGCAGTCAGAAAAAAGTATTTGTGGAATTCCGTTTAGTGCAAATATGAATGAATAAAAACTTTTCTTGCAGAACTTTAAATGACAGGGCAGCAACAACCCCATCCACTACAAAAACTGTTACCACTCAAACTACCTTAGCAACGAATTCAAGTGGAAACACGTAAGTATATATGAAGTTATATAAAATATCAGTAAGTTATTTGCAGAAAGAACACAAATATTGTCTTGAGTTCGACACAGCGACCAACTAGGTATTATTTTAGTTTAAATAGTTGTTACTGGAATAGTAGGCCTTTAAACAAAGGTTAGACTTTACTTTAGCTTTAAATACACACATCAAAAGTGTCTAGGGATCAACATATATTTTTGCAATAACTTTTCTCCTGATTGATATTAATTAAAATTTTCTTTAAGGATTCATCAAATAAAGTGTTTTCGTTTGTCACAGTAACGATAAACCAAGTCACCTTTGCATTAATAAAGAAATTTGCCATTTTCCTAGTAAAGGGATTTTTGACATTTGAACCACTAACACAAAAGTTCGAAAAAAAGACTGAAATAACAGTTTTCTTTAAAATTTTATTGGGTAACTTAAACAATTAATAATCCGTGTTTCTACCGCGAACACTAACAACACAAGAACATCGGTTTGGCATACTCAAAATGAGTTCATCCAAATCACGCTGTGGAATGGCCGCCCATGTTCGTTGCAACAACAAAAAAAGGTCTTCTTGCGACTGGATACCCTCCATATTCGGCAGAGCTCTTCTCTGTAGCACATCCCATGCATGCTCAATCGGATTCAAGTCTGGCGACTGAGCAGGCCAGGGCAGGACATTGATGTTAGCTGCGGCGAGAGTCTGTCTTACAACTTTTGGGGTGTGCGGTCGTGCATTATCATGCATTAACTGAAATAAGGGACCGATTTGCACTTGTAGAGGAACGATGATGTCTGATACAATCGTCTCAGCATAAATTTGAGCGTTGAGGTTGCCTCTGATCCAAATCAACTCAGTTCTTCCGCCGATCCAAATACCCGCCCATACCATGATGGTTCCACCACTATAAGGATGGACTTCCTGGCAGGATTTTAATCGCTGTTGGCGTCCAGGGGTTCTCCAGTGTCGTATACGTCTTGTATCCGGTCTCATACCAAAACGAGACTCATCAGAAAAGCACACGAAACGCCATTGTTCTTCTGCCCAATTTCTGTGTTCAAGAGCCCATTGATATCGTATCCTACGATTGTGCATTGCTATAGGTGGTACCCGTAGCGGTCTTCGGGAATGAAGGTTCACTTCATGCAAGCGGTTTCTGACTGTTTGGTCGCTAATTAAGTTCCCTGAAGAGTGATGAAGCCTCACGGCTAACATCATGGCGGTTATTGTTGGAGCTCTTCGAGTTAAGATTTGAATGTATCGGTCTTGTCTCCGTGTGGTGCAGCGATACCGTCCTCCATGGCGCTCAGCCACGGTACCAGTGCTTCGGTAACGTGTCCAAAGTCGACTGATAACACTCTGACTTGTATTCAGAGCTAAAGCCACAGTACGTTGCCGGGAACCAGCTTCTATCATTCCCACGGCTCTGAGCATTTCTTCCCTGCTTAAATGACGTCGCCGCTCCATAATAACGTTGGTTTTAATCAGTAGTAGGGAAACAGTAGCACTAATAATGTCTTCAATGCGTTGTATGTTTTTATAGGGAAAATATTGACAGCTGATTTTCATCTTTTACTCGAATTTGATTCACAGTTCCTGATTCAAATTATGAAATGCACCAAAAAGGATCCATATAAATTTATAAAATCATAAATTTATTACAAAGCCACATCTCAATCTCAAGAAATCCACATAAAAATGCTTGATCCCTAGACACTTTTGATGTGTGTATATTCAATGACAAGTCTAGAAAAGAAGACGGTAGCTTGTTATTAACGGAAAAAAATATTTTGTATACCAAGGTACGGGAAAGCTATTTGCCGTTTCATATTAAAGATTGGTATTTGTCACTTGACGACAAATGAATCAATACTGTTTGTTTTTATTTTATAAATGAGTTTGAGCCGGCTCCTGGGGCAGTCAGAAAAAAGTATTTGTGGAACTCCAATTAGTGGAAATATGAATGAATAAAAACTTTTCTTGCAGAACTTTAAATGACAGGGCAGCAACAACCCCATCCACTACAAAAACTGTTACCACTCAAACTACCTTATCAGCGAATTCAAGTGGAAACACGTAAGTATATATATGAAGTTACATAAAATATCAGTAAGTTATTTTGCAGAAAGAACACAAATATTGTCTTGAGTTCGACACAGCGACCAACTATTCATTTTTGTTTAAATACTCGTTACTGGAAAGGCCTTTAAACATGGGTTCGATTTTACTTTAGCTTTAAATACATTGAATGGTAAGTCTAGAAAAGAAGACGGTAGCTTGATATCAACGGAAAAAAATATTTTGTATACCAAGGTACGGGAAAGCTATTTGCCGTTTCATATTAAAGATTGGTATGTGTCGCACGACGACAAATGAATTCAGACTTTAAAGTATTGTGGAATTCCGATTATTGGAGATATGAATGAATAAAAACTTTTCTTGCAGAACTTTAAATGACAGGGCAGAAACAACCCCAACGGCTACAGAAACTGTTACCACTCCAACTACCTTATCAACGAATTCGAGTGGAAACACGTAAGTATATATATATGAAGTTACATAAAATATCAGTAAGTTATTTTGCAGAAAGAACACAAATATTGTCTTGAGTTCGACACAGCGACCAACTATTCATTTTTGTTTAAATACTCGTTACTGGAAAGGCCTTTAAACAAAGGTTAGATTTTACTTTAGCTTTAAATACATTGAATGGTAAGTCTAGAAAAGAAGACGGTAGCTTGATATTAACGGAAAAAAATATTTTGTATACCAAGGTACGGGAAAGCTATTTGCCGTTTCATATTAAAGATTGGTATGTGTCGCACGACGACAAATGAATTCAGACTTTAAAGTATTGAGGAATTCCGATTATTGGAGATATGAATGAATAAAAAACTTTTCTTGCAGAACTTTAAATGACAGGGCAGAAACAACCCCAACGGCTACAGAAACTGTTACCACTCCAACTACCTTATCAACGAATTCAAGTGGAAACACGTAAGTATATATATATGAAGTTACATAAAATATCAGTAAGTTATTTTGCAGAAAGAACACAAATATTGTCTTGGGTTCGACACAGCGACCAACTATTAATTTTTGTTTAAATACTCTTACTGGAAAGGTCTTTAAACAAAGTTTCGACTTTACTTTAGCTTTATATACATTGAATGGTAAGTCTAGAAAAGAAGACGGTAGCTTGATATTAACGGAAAAAAATATTTTGTAAACCAAGGTACGGGAATGCTATTTGCCGTTTCATATTAAAGATTGGTATGTGTCACACGACGACAAATGAATTCAGACTTTAAAGTATTTGTGGAATTCCGGTTAGTGGAAATATGAATGAAAAAACTTTTCATGCAGAACTTTAAATGTCAGGGTAGCAACAACCCCATCCACTACAAAAACTGTTAGCACTCCAACTATCTTATCAACGAATTCAAGTGGAAACACGTAAGTTTATATGAAGTTACATAAAATATCAGTAAGTTATTTTGCAGAAAGAACACAAATATTGTCTTGAGTTCGACACAGCGACCAACTATTCATTTTTGTTTAAATACTCGTTACTGGAAAGGCCTTTAAACAAAGGTTCGATTTTACTTTAGCTTTAAATACATTCAATGGCAAGTCTAGAAAAGAAGATGGAAGCTTGTTATTAACAGAAAAAAATATGTTGTATACCAAGGTACAGGAAAGCTATTTGCCGTTTCATATTTAAGATTGGTATGTGTCACACGACGTCAAATGAATCGAGACTTTAAAGTATTTGTGGAATTCCGGTTAGTGGAAATATGAATGAACAAAAACTTTTCTTGCAGAACTTTAAATGACAGGGCAGAAACAACCCCATCGACTACAGAAACTGTTACCACTCCAACTACCTTATCAACGAATTCAAGTGGAAACACGTAAGTATAAACAGGGTCAATTTTTCAAGTGGGCGCGGATGGCCAAATCCTGGTTTGGCCATCCACGCCTGTTCGCAGAATGGTCGAATCCTACAGTCAAGATATTGATATATTTACATGTGCTCCCTAGAAGTTTAAAAGTCTTCTTGATTATTTAGGGGTAGTTCTCACGAAATTTCGAAATTTCGATGAAGTAAATTAGTTTGTAGTAAAAAAGTTTGTTAATTTTATCAATTATTTTCTGTGTTTTTCATAGTACATAGATTACATACATACATACACATACATACATTTTGAGCTTTGGTAATATAGTGGTCCCCATAATAATTGTTTTTTCCAAGAATTATGAGGAAACATGACATGAGGAAATGATGAGTTTGGTGAGGGAATGACTATTATATCGAATTCATGGGCCTTCATAAATAAATGTCACTATATTTGTATAGAAAATATTTTTATTCATTAGCAGAACACTTATAGTCTATGTTGGTATCATTAATTAAATTCTCTTCTCACTGTGCGTTTTAGTATTAATGTTAGTGTCTTTTAGTTGTTTAGTAATTACTTCCGTAAAACAAGCTTCTTTTTCACAGCTTCGGGAACTTGAATGTTTTTTAAAAGGGCGAACACTTTATCTTCAGTTTTTTGGTTAATCTTTGAATTTTTTTACGAAACTTTTATCTCTTTCTTACTTCTTCTTTAATTTTTTTCCCAAATCTGGCCATTTTCGCATCAAGTATAGCCCTACGTCTTCTTCTGTTCACCGCTGCACTGGAGGATGTCTTGAAGTTTCTGGACTGGAGAGGGCTAGGCATCAACGTCAATCGCTAGTACATCACTGACCTTCGGTTTGCCGACGATATAGTGGTCATGGCTGAGACCACGGAGGACCTCAGTACAATGCTCGATGACCTCAGTAGAGCTTCCGAAAGAGTGGGTCTTAAAATGAACATGGACAAAACCAAGGTTATGTTGAATGCCCATGTAACACCAACTCCTATCAAGATCGGAGACTCTACACTCGAAGTTGTAGACGATTATGTCTACCTGGGACAAACGGTCCGGTTAGGTAGGTCGGACTTCGTGAAAGAAGTCAATCGTCGAATCCGACTCGGCTGGGCAGCGTTCGGAAAGTTGCGCAGTATTTTCTAATCCAACTTACCTCAGTGTCTCAAGACGAAAGTCTATGACCAGTGTATGTTGCTAGTCATTAGATACGGGACTGAAACGTGGTTGCTCACAAAGGGCCTCATCAGAAGGCTTAAAGTCACCAAAAAGGCAATGGAGAGGGCTTTGCTCGGAATTTCCTTGCATGATCAAATCAGAAACGAAGACATTCTAAGACATCCGCAAGAGAACCAAGGTTACCGACGTAGCCCGAAGAATTGCCAAATTTAAGTGGCAGTGGCCAGGGCACATTGCTCGCAGAATGGATGGTGCCGAAAAGTTCTGGAGTGGCGACCGCGAAAAGGAAGACGTTGCATTGGAAGGCGGAGGTGAAGGTTGCTGGGATCCGCTTGGATGCGGACACCGGACCGGTCAATGTGGCGACATTTAGGGGAGGCTTATGTCCAGCAGTGGACGTCTTTCGGCTGAAATGATGATGATGATGATCATTTAAGCCTCACTTTTCGCGAAGTTTTTCTAAACTATCAGGATCAGATTTCATTGTTTATCTTCGCTTCCTATCATACTCCTTCTTTTTATTTTAGCTTCAACTTTGGACAATTTCTGTTTTTGTTTCATAATTTGGTTAGCAGTAGTAAGCAGCGGAAAGCTAAGCAACGCAAGAAAACAGGTTAGATAAGCAAGAAAACAAAAATATTGAACCAGGCCCAAACAAAACATCATTCCCTCATAAAATCGTCATTCCCTCACTTCAAATTAAAGTGAGGGAATGATGATGAGGGAATAACGAAATTAAACATAACCTACAAAAACTTTTAACATTACCGTACTTTAGCATTGAATTTTCGCCTAAACTTACTGCCTCCCAAAATGCATTCCATTATATAAAATATATTTAATCAAACTTATTTACCTTTTTATAACAGGATGTGATGTAATGACGGTCAAGAGTGGAATTTGTAACTAATTTTTATTAAAACCTTTTCTCAATAAAAACTCTAACACGCTGAAGACGAATTCGCCATGTTGAAATAAATACAGTACTACTAACTATCAAAAACAAATGGGAGCGTTCACCTATGATAAAAAATGCGTTCTCAAATTATCTGTATGTAAAGGTGTGAGGGAATGTTTTTTTTTTACGGGACACGCATATTAAACATATTTAAAATTGTATTTCTTTATTTTTGTCTCAAAGATAAAATATTTTTGTAAAACACCATATTTTTAAACGACTTTTCAAATTAAAACACATTTGTTGATAGGGTTTTATTATTTAACTAAATGAAAGTGCTTTGATTGGAGCTTGGGACATAGCGAGGGAATGATTTTTAGGACATTTTTTTTTTTAGTTTACCTAAATGATTCACAAATAATTTAGGTATTTAGTAGATAAATTAATAAACTTTGAATGGAAATAATAGTTATTAATAATAGTAGGACACATTTTTGTTAAAACCTAAAGGACAGAAATTTCGAGATTTCGTGAGAACTACCATAAATCTTTTTACACATTTTTTTTTGTATTTGTAACCATTGCGATTATTTTCACCGTTAGTATCCTAGAGTTAACCTGTGAACAGCGTCGTGGGCTGCAATATTGTCTATCAGTTTTGTGTATTTCATACTTCTATGTTTTTTTTGTTTGCTTGTTGTTTCCTTTGAATAAAAATAAAATGATTAAGTCCTCGATGATTTCATACCTAGTAGAGATTACTATTTTTTTGAGCATATTGAGAAACTTTATAAAAATAATACTTTATTAAATTATTTTTTCTTTACAGTACATTTGACGTTGCTTGCCATTGTGTAGCGTAAGTATATTATTTGTGTTTCTGGAGAGTTCACATTGGTTGTAAACGGACACTGGGTGATCTCGTGGTTTTCAACAAGAAATTTAAAAAAAAAATGGTGACTATTACCAATTTAATTTGATCACATTTCTACGTTACATCAAAGTATTGTTCTATAAAATAATAGTTTCATACACACTACTGTCGATGAAACATTATTATTTATCACAGCTATGTTCTAGAACACGTGACGTAACCTCATGTCGGCTAATTGAAGTAAATTAAATGCGCGATTAACTTGGACGCTTGGCCAGCAGATAACCCAGCAAGCATTAACAACGATCATTAGGTTTAAAAGTTGTATTAAATAATATAAATTTCCTTAAAGTCACCAATAGATTCAATGACCACTTTGTACCGATATGCCCAGTGTCCTTTTATCCAGCAGTAAATGAGTTATGTATCATATAATGATGTGTTTTATTTGGTACTAATTTGTATGTTTTTATTTCTAGCGAAAATTCTTCACTCCCGAATGGTCCGGTAAGTGTAGACATTGCATCATACTCCTATTTCTAGACTAAGAATCGACGGCTGATCAGGCGAACCAAATATCGCAACGGATCATCGCTTCTCAAAGACCTACATGAACTAATCCGTAACAGCAATTGACGTTTAACCACCCAGAGGTCGTTTGCTTGTATTAATCTATTCCCGATCTTTGTAGAATATTGCACGAGTGACCGCGATGCGACTTGCGACGCGACGGTACTCACGCGAAGGAAACAAGTCGCAAGTTGCATCGCCCGTGAGCATGTGCTTCGTTGTCACCGCACGGGGCTTTAAAGCGAAATAAAAACTTGCCCTAATTAAGTGTTTTTATTTTCAGAAGAACTGTACAATTATACAAAAATCAAACGGGATCTACAAACCTTCGCTAGAAACGTGAGCATCTAATTTTACTTATATCGTTATACTAGGAGTATTTTTTGTCCTTTTCCTAACACGGAATCCGAAAAATAAACTAATATGTTATAGTTTTATGGTTGCCAGTACATACATAACTTTTATTTGTATTCAAATCTGAGGTTGCTCAATCAACACTATTCAGTTCATGAATAAAGTAAAGGAAATGTAACATAGCAAATACTCACCCAGCATCATATTTTCAAATCCGTAACACGTAAAGGAAATATTTTTCAAGACTTGAATATTTTCTAGAAACTGTACAACACAGAAAAGTGATAAACTTCGTCTATACATTATTTAATAGCACTTTCTGTACGTACGTTCAGTTATTTCACAGATGGGCTGCGTCGTCGTTGCTTTAGTAGTCGCATGCGCTACTGCTGAGCACGAGGTCGTGGGTTCGATCCCCAGGTCGGACAAAACGTTATTGTGTTTTACTGTTTTATCCATCAGGAATGTGTCAATAGCAGCCACGGAGTTGGGATTTGTGTCCGCCGTCCGGTTGATGGCAATAGGTTCGCCCCCTATAACTGGCGAAATGTGGGTGTATTATTGTAGTAGATATACCTCTTCCTAACTTTTCGGGTATCAGATGGCGTGATTGTTATTATTTTCAGTATTTACTAAAAAAGGGAATAATTTGTTACAGGGCGGAACAGTTCAAAACGATATGTCAAAACATAACGTGGGAGTAAGTATTTTACAATACTCAAACTCAAACTCAAAGCATTTATTTCAATTAGACCATTACAGGCACTTTTGAAAGTCAAAAAATACTTCGTACTTGGTTTCAGATCTAACTAAATTCAGAAGACGTTTTAATTTTATTTTCTGTTTACAGATCTGTGGCACCACGCGGTGATAACGGAACATCAAAAGCATTATCATATATTGTAAGTATTAATAATAATTATTCCAGAAGCGGAACTTAGGAGACACGCGCATCGTTAGAAGGTTCCTCGGAGGAGATGAGAGGAGGAAGCTACAAAACACGTTGGAACTAACGTTAAATGGATCTGTTTGAATGAATGAGTCCATTATTATTTTAATACCTTGATTTTGTTACAGACTATTTGTAGCAAAGACAAAACAGAGTGTTTGTCAGGACGGTCTTGGGATTCAGTGTAAGTACAGCAACTTATTTGATCCATATCCATACAGTAGGTCCTTGAAGTCGCTCATGATTATATACTGGTATTCAGCTGCATCTGGTTAGCCTGGAAGCCGACCCCAACATTGATGGGTAATGGCTAGGCAGATGATGCTGAAAATACAAAAACCTAAAAAGTGATAACAAGTGTTCTTAACCAATTTACAAAATAATAATTGTGTTTCAAAACAAATATTTTTACCGCAAACTTTCGCATTTTTACGCTAGAAACTCGTTAATATACTGACCTGCTTTAGCATAACAAAATATCTTTATACGGCTGGGTACACAAATACACAACCGCTGATGAAATTGACACAAGCAGCCCGAATAACATATTTCTTTTTTTCCAGTGTTGATTCTCTGCAAGCACTATGCGCATGTGCCAAGTAAGTTGTTATTTCTAGTTCACGTAATCAGCTTATAATATTGCCACAGCTGTGATGCAGGCCTCATCTCTATGAGAGGGAGTGGGCTGTGATCTACCACACAGGCCCAGTGCGGGTTACAAATACAAATACAAATACAAAAATGTTTTATTGAATAAATTTGTTACATCAATGGGTGGTTGTGTTTGGGGACTCCTTTTAAGCAATTTTTGCCTGTGTTAGGAGACCCCGCTCTTCCATAGCAACAACAATTACAAGAGTATAACAAATATATGGCTAATTTAACTTAATACTTAATTACTTACTTCTAATATTATTATTTATTTTAAATATAACAAAGAGTAAAAATAAAAGTGAATTTAATGTAAAAAACAAGAAAAATAATATGTAAGAGTGTGTGTGTGATGAGTGTATGTGTGTGTGTGGGTGTGTGTGTGTGTATGTGTGTGTTTCTATTTGATTTTTAAGTGCCAGTTTTTGTGAGATTGTATGTATGTGTGTGACAAATTGAAAATTTAGCAATTATTGTTTTATAAGTATCCTGCTATTTAATGTGCTGTAGAAGTGCCTCGGTCTCTTCATACGTGAGTTCTTTGATCCAGTTTGTTACGGTTTTCCTACAATCATAAGTGCTTTTGGTGTATATGTATATTTTTTTATTTATCTTATTGTATAGTTCAGCTGAGCGTTTATTGAATTGTCTACATGCAAACACGGTTTTAGTCTGGGAAACTGGTGCTACTAAGTCTTTCCTTCTTTTGGTTAATTTTTCTGAATCCAGTGGTAGGGTTTTATGTTTTTTCACTACGGTTTGTATTATGTACAACTTTCTTATCGAGATTATGTTACTGATAGTATAAAGGCTATTTGTAGGGTATAATATGTTTTTGAAGTACATAATCTTAATAAGAGCACGCTGGGCGCGCTCTAAGTATATAAGTTTGGTTTTATTTGCACCTCCCCAAACCGTGATACAGTATAGTAAAACCGACTGCACCAGAGCCAAGTATACCTCATTCAGGATGTTTCTAGTAGATTTACGTTTACTGATTATATCTTTGGGAGCAATGTGACGCAGTGATTTAAATATCCAGCTCAGTCTCCTAACTCTATTTGTAACCTGTTCTATATGCTGATACCATGATAGACGTTGATCAATTACCACTCCCAGGTACTTAGTCTGCGAAATTTTAGTAATACATAGGCAGGCACAACATTTATTCGTAGGATCTCCGCAAACATGAATTTTTATGTTAAAATCGCCACTTGGTTGTGTCCTGTTACTCACGCTAAAGCATACATAATTCGTCTTAGATGTATTTAGCGTGAGCAAGTTATTATTGAGCCAGCTGGCAACTTGGGCCATGCCCATCTCTGTTTTTAGTTTTACGTCCTGCCATGAGTTCCCAGTGAAAACGACAGAGGTGTCATCGGCATACGAGAAGACTTTTGCATTTTCGATGTTCATATTGCAAAGGTCGTTAATATACAAAAGAAAGAGGGTAGGACCCAGTATGCTTCCCTGCGGGACACCATATGTCACCTCTGCGTCTTCACTGACATATTCTTCCATCCTGACCCTCTGTCTCCTTCTTGAGAGGTAGTCCTTGAATAATTTCAGAGGGATATCTCTTACTCCAGCATTTTCGAGTTTGTTCACAAGGTTTGGGACAGAGACGGTGTCAAATGCTTTTTTGAGGTCTAGAAAGACCGCTAAGCATTTATTCCCAGCATCAACGTGATCAGTTACTAGGGAACTTAGAGCTGAAACCGCATCCTCCGTAGAAAATCCTTGCCTGAAGCCAAACTGTTGGTTTGATAATACACTGAATTTATTTAGATATTGCGTCAACCTAACATTAATAAGTTTTTCAATTATTTTGGATATTGACGGAAGGATAGAGATAGGTCTGTAATTATTGACATCGTCTCTGTCCCCTCCCTTATGTACTGGAGTAATAATTGATTTCTTGAGCAGCTCAGGGAAAATGCCTTTTTGGAAGCAAAGGTTCGCAAGATGGGTTATTATGGGAACGATATCATAACGAGCAAACTTTAGAAATTTAGTCGGGACCTTGTCCCATCCCGGGGCACTGTCAGATTTTAAGCCCATCAATATTTGATCTACTTCCTGAGGATCAGTGTCTAATAGTACAAAAGTATTACTCTGTGCAGGTTTGTTGACAGCTTGTGTATTATTAGTACTTGGCACAATTTGCTGAGCTAACAGTTTACCAACGTTGGCGAAGTGATTATTGACAAAATTGACTGATTCTAGAGGCGATGTCCTAACATTTAGCAATTTGGTGTTACGATCTTTAATTTTGTTAGAGTAAGTTAGGTTCTTTATATTTTTCCAGAGAAGCTTATTATTACCAACTGATTTTACAAGTAGGTCCCTTTCATATCTACGTTTTAATTTTTTTATAAGTGAGTTACAATGGTTCCTATATCTAGTGTAGGTTATCTTTAGGGTTTCATTATGTGGATTAAGTCTGGATTGTTTCTGTAATTTGTTACGATTTCTTATGCAACGCAAAATGCCTGTGGAGATCCACGGCTTTATTATTTGTTTGCTGTTAGGTATTTTACGAGAGATAGTGTTTCTTTCTATGGTGTTAGCAAGTATGTTTGTGAGTAGGCACGTTAGTTGATTTGGATCATCGCAAAAGAGGAGCTCCGCTAAATTTTGTTGCTGTAGATCTTTTAGTGCTTGTTCAAAATTTGTAATAGTCGTAGTTTTATTTGAATGTAGAGTGTTTTTAATTTTAGATAAAGACAGAAATGTTGTAAAATGGTCAGTTATTGTCGTTTGTAATATTGCAATAAATGGAGATACTTTCTTTCTATTAATTTTTAGCATGAAGTGGTCTAAACAATTACTTTCCCTCGTAGGTAGGGTATGACCTGTAAGTATTCCATGCAAGGACAACATATTCTGATAGTGATTTCTGTTTTTGTGTTCATGAGATGACTCTGTATCTTTAGCTCTAATGTTAATGTTTATGTCTCCTGCAATAATAATGTTTTTGCTTGACTTCAGTTTATCTAGGTGAGTACTAAGGGAATTTACGAAACTATCTATATTTGAATTTGAGGGGGAACGATAAATGCATAATATAATATTATTGAGTATATCAAGTTGGAGACAAGACGCTTGTGATATTTCAATTTCTTGAACTTTGGGATTTAAAGATTGCTTCACGTATACAGTTACCCCATCATTTTGGTTTAGTTGGCGAGTAGTAAAGTAGGTTAAATAATTATTAAGTTGGGGCAATGGTTTATTTGGACTAAGTCTACATTCTGTCAAAACTATAACGTCTGTTTCGAATTTAAAATTAGATAGGTTGAGTATAAAGTCGTCGAAGTTACAGTAAATACTCCTTATATTTTGGGAAATAATAGTGAGATCGTTTTTGTTGATAAATACATGCTTATCCAGATCTGAGCTATTGCATTCGACTGAACGCGCCACCTCGAAATTGTCTATTTCAGTAACGGTAAGTAATGTGTCAGACATAAAGGTTTTTATAAATAGAATATACGTTAGTAATTAGGTAAGTGCTTTGAATAGCCCTAGTTGCTTTAGGAAGTTTATACATTGCGTTAAGGTTTATGGAATTCTTAGTCTTTATTTCTGACAAGATACTTGAGTATGAACAAAAGCTGTGAGAATAGTGAACGAAGTGTTGGTGTGTGTATGTTTGAGATTTATGGTGATTGTGTGTGTGTGAGTGTATGGGAATATTGTGATTATGTGAAATTAGGTAATTTAAGTTTAGGTCTACAGTACTGTAGTAAGTTGGCGTATATGTGCACAGTCTTACAAAACATGAAATTGATATCAATTTACTGTTAAAGATTGACAATAAAGTTTTGATAAGAAAAATCCAGGTGTACATGTGCTTACAGGTCGACAGTCATTGCTTCAGTAGGAGTTTATGAATTTGTTCTTCGCAAGTAATGGTTATTGTGGGCGCTTGTTCATTCTTTTTTATATAGACTTTGCCGTACGCTGTCCAACAAAATTTGTAGGCACCTGCCTTCGTCAAGTCTCTAGCAAGGAAGTGTAGACGTGATCCTTTCGGGGTTAAGTGCTCCGATAGGAAGATAGGGGTATCTTCTTGGGATTTAAAGCCCAGGTGCTTACAGCACAATTTGGTCTTGTTTTTTAGATTATAGGCCTTACCCATCTTCAGTATCTCAGTCCTCAGTAGAGCAGATCCAGTTTCTATAATGATTGGGGTATTTTTTGAATCAGTGTTTTTACCGCGCACTCTATAGATGTCTCTAATGTCATATTTACCCATATTGCAGGTTAAGATACGAGCAAGACTCAAAACCATTTCTATTAGGTCTTCTTTGCTTTCATTGCTCTTTTTTGGCACATTCTTTATGACAAAGTTTGTTTTCCGTCCTCCCATTTGAAGATCCTCTATCTTATTTTCTAAGAAAGTTATTTGCTTTTTGTCTTCTTTGGTCTGAACCTCCATTTCTAGAATTTTCTTTTTTAATTCTTCGTTTTGTGCCGTTAAACTGGTGATCGAGCTCTCTATGTTTAGGTTCGACTGCTGAATCTCCGCCAAGGTTGTGGTCACTTTTTTTATCTCATCGCTATGTTGCACTGAGAAAAGTGTCATCATATTCCTGATTTCCAACTTAAAATCATCCAGTTGTTTACTCAGAGATTCATCAATTTCTTCTCTGGTTCTCTTTACACGTTGAAAAACGTAATTTGGTGGAGTACTCAGTACTTTCCCCACGAGGTTCACTTCTGGATCAGATAGTGATTTGTCCATGGACTTATCCATTTTTGTGGAATATCCAAATGTTAATGTGTAAAAATTCCAATATCTGATTTGGTAATTCGGAATGTAAAGTCACTTGTGTGGAACGGAAGTCTTCGATGCTCTAGTTCCTAGTAGTTCTAGTTCTTAGTGGCAGGTACCTGGAACGTTTTCGGACACACGACAAACGACGGTTGACTTGACAATGACAGATGTCACTGACAGATGACGTTGACAGGTGACTCTGACAGATGACGTTGACAGGTGACACTGACAGATGGTGTTGGCAGATGACAAGGACAGAGAAACACTCACACTCGCTCTCGCCGGTGCCCGCTGGCGTAGTGGAGATGGTTGTAGGATACGTGGATGTGTGAGTAGCTTAACGCACACCGCGTCGCACGTTCACCGCCGCTCGTTTCTGCGTTCCTAGTACTTCTACCGAATTATTTGAATTTTATTTTTGAATTAAAATACTTTTGTTTAAATTTGGTTCACTAATTACACGTCCACACTGCTTAGGATCCGAGGGGGAAGAGGGTTAGTAGATGGTGCGGTCTAAATCTTAAAATGTTTGGTTCTGCGACAAGCCTGTTTCCCCACGATGTTTTCCTTCAACGTTTTGAGAGGTTTTACTTCACAAACGCTGATTTTTGGATACGGACGAATGTCACCAATGACTATCGTATGGCTATCGTTTTTGAGCTCACCAGATGGTGCCACTGTCTTGTAAGGCTAAGTCAATAATTCTATTTTATTACCAATAACTTCATAAAAAGTTCATTTTATTACGTATAACAACATAGTGTAAACTTCAGATACATTTGTTTACAATATTCTCCCTAAAATTAATAAGCATGCAACATTTAATAATCATTTTACCTCCAAGTACTAACAAATAAGATCCTAAGTTGCTACTTAAAATCTTCAAGTCTTAATTAGTCAGGAATAGCTCAATCTAGACCATAATCGGGAGTGTCAGTAAAAATACTTACGTGATAAAAAAGCCCGCAACACGTGAACTTTCTATGACATTTGACGTTTCGGTGCCCTCGCGCTACACTGGCGCCTCTAGCGGCGAATTCACACGCGATAGCCCCCATTATCAGCACATCTAAACTGTGTTCTAAAGCTGTCAGTCTCATTGCTATAGAATATTATTTCTTAGCTTGTGGGTGGTGTCGGCCTAGAACTGAGCCACGAGTTTGGTACCTTCAGAAGCGTCGATCAATTATCCATTAGTTCGACTTAAAATCACGCCTTTTTCTTATGGGAGGGCTGCGATTCGTACATACTCCTCTCGTTCCAGCTCTTGAACGCAATATATACTAGATGTGCTGATCGCGTTCAGTTTTATTCGTGTTTGTTTTCGCCTTTAAGTCACAACCCTATGGCTTAATGCTAGGTGTTTAGTTTGTTCGATTTTTTTATTAATTTCTATGTTAGGATTTTTTGGATAGTTTAAAAATATTCCTATGAAAACACTGGTAATACTAGTTAGTATTACCAGTGTTTCCATTGATTAATCGTATTGTCGTCTCCACCTTTTATTAAAAACAAATTATTAATTTCGTTTTTTGTTTTCTTGCAGCAAACCTGTGGCGAATGTCACGGTAAGTGATAAATTACATTTCTAAAATAATATTACAAAGAGCTAATTATAATAGTTTGTAAGAGGTGATCCCTGAAAAGGCAAATCCGAATAAACGTTCTTTCACCCATAAAAAGCTTTAGTATGTCCGACTACTAAAAGCTATATTTTATTATATAGGTAGTTGATTCATACGCAGACGAGATCACGGGGAGAACCTAATTAAAGATAAAGAAAAATAAATTAGACATTTATAATGTGACATAAGTGGTTGTTAATAGCTGTTGATTTAGTTAAAATGCATTGATATTAATAAAATAATTATAGAATAACATAATCTTATTTGATATTGTGTATTTTTCAGATGCCTTGCGAAAACAAAGCCGATTGGTTAAGCTTGAAAGCGGGAATGTGAGTATTTAATGTTCAAAACATTTGCTGACTAAAGGAGTGACCACAAACTTATAAAAGGGACTTATAAAATGAAAATCCGATTTTACTCATTTGGGATCATCCTACATTTTTTTGGTTCATTGGTCCACATTTCGTGCCCAACGAAATAGAAACATTTATTTAATTATTTATTTATTCAGTAGTACAGGTACATACATTTTATATATTTAAGTTGGTGCCAACATAAACTCATTAGAGTTTTAACGTGCACCAAGATCATCGACTACATTATTTAGCTTAGTTAAAAATAAAGAAACAGCTACAAAAGTGAATTGAATCAGACACAACATCAATTGAAAACACATGAATCCACATGATTCTACATGAATTTTAGTCCTCTGTATGGAACGATCAGTACCTAGTGGTTACTACGTTTCTGCATTAACATGCAATTATTTGTTACAGATCTGGTAGAATTGATAGTATCTGTGAACAATTGCGGTGAGTATTGTTCTTATGTTTTTATTTTACTGTCGGAATTAATTACGTAACTACTAAAAAAAATAATGGAAAAAGCTTAAAGATATCGTAAAATGATAATATAAATAAACCTATTTTGTTTATTGCACCCGCCTATTAATTAGTTATGTTATGTGTTATTAGACAGTTCATTTTCATGTTTATTTCCGTAAAATGATGTCATATTTCCTTTACAGGAATCTCACTATGACGTCAGATAAAGTCGTCCAACCGACTAGTACTGAACCGAATACTACACAATATACTACACAAAGTACAACAAATGTTGCAGTGTAAGTATTGCAATCTTGGTTATTACGTATAAGTTTAATTAAAACAAAAACAGAGACACAAACCAACAAAACAGACTAAGTCTGAATTATCCGCTTTCGTACCTATTTGTTTGCATTCGCAATTGTTGTATAGGTAAACTAGCGACCCGCCCCGGCTTCGTACGGGTGCAATGTCATACATATAAACCTTCCTATTGAATCACTCTATCTATTCGAAAAAAAATCGCATCAAAATCTGTTGCGTAATTTTAAAGATCTAAGCATACATAGGGACAGACAGCGGGAAGCGACTTTGTTTTATAATGAGTAGTGATAGTGAAGAAGATTACTACAGAGTATCACTATATTCACGACACTATTGAAGTACAGCATAATCAGCCTATAACGTTCCCACTACTGGGACGCAGGCAGCATGTCTCCTCTTCATGAGAGGGAGTGGGACGCAATCCCCACGCTTGCTGCCCAGTACGGGTGGCTCAGTGGTGGATGTCACTACATATCTCAGTATGTTTGGTTCTTGGGTATGCTTACCGTTTTGAGAGCAGTGGTGATGACACAAAGTAATGTGCCTGTAACATCATGCCTGCAACACGCGAGGGTTAGGCAGATATGTACATAATACCATGTAATAAAAGGTTGACTGGTAGAAAATGCCTACGGTATTAAGACCGCCTCTGAAAATAATAGGGGGCTAGCCTATTGCCATCTACCGGGCACAAATCTAGACTCCGTGGCGGCTACTGAGAAATTCTTGATGAATAAACCCAATAAAATACATACCCGACTGGTTTCAAACTAATGATCTATCTACTACACACTATCTGTACAGGGTTTCGTGTATTAAACACATCAAGTGGTAATAAGTTGTAATGTTTCGTGTCAACTAAATGTCTGTGGAGGAATGGAGGGAGGCCTTTGCCCAGGACTGGGGCAGAAAAGGCTATGTAAAAAAAAAAATCTACGTATCTTTTTTTGTTCCAACAGAACTGATAAGTTCATCTTAGAAGAATCTGAGACGCAATATGCAACGAGTATCGTGGTGGGCATCGGACTGTGTGCATTCGCATGCGGCACGCTCCTCGCATTTGCTGCCAAAATGTCTTACACTCGGTACAGGAGAAGAACCTATGGTAAAAAATATTTTCTTAACTTCCATAATCGCACAATTTTTTTATGCACATGCATAGTTACATTAGGTTCATGATTTCTCTTCATCGTCTCTAAGATCTCTCTGTTGAGAGCCGATGCAATACAGGTAACAATGATGGAATAATGTAAAATATGGCTTTACATAACCTCACAATCCTGTTAAAATTATTTGCAAAAATGCGAGTAGAATTTTTAAAGCGATTGCCACTGGTTTGGACCTCCTGGTCAAGGGGTACATCCCGTTTGGTAACTTTCCCGATTCACCCGTGCAGAACAAGTAAAAGAAAGTGCCTTTTCTTAATTATTCTATACAAATGATTAAAATTGAATTGTCTGTTTGTAATATCTAAACAACAGCTTTTTACTGAATGCATTTGAAAATATTGTACGTATACGGCACATAAAACAAAAACACATTTTTTTCAATTTTTGTCTGTCTGTCTGTTTGTTCCGGCTAATCGGATTGTTTTAACAATTTCAAGGGTTTCAGGGGGTCTAAAATCGCCGCTTTATCAGAATCATAATACGAATCACGTTAAAAATTTAAAACTCTTAAAATGGACTTTGTGGACATAAACATAAAGACTCTTTAAGAATTTTAAATTTTTAACGTGATTGATATTATGATTCTGATAAAGCTTCCATTTTAGGCCCACAGATCCAATAATTTTGAAAAACTTAAACAAATAAGTGTTTAAGTGTTTTTAATTATTTGTCAACTTAGTTATAGTCTGTTTTTTTTTCTCAAAAATAGAAAAGATGTTTTTGTGTACCTACCTTGTATGGTATTAGCGGTACGTTAAAAATTAATTAGACCCTACAGAATATTAATTGTGGTATTTTTTCGTAACTCTCCTGAGTCCTAACTGCACTCGCCGAACAAAAGGTTTCCCAAACGGGAATGATTGCCCGGGGTGAACATACTCAATAGTTGGCGAAACAAAAAAATACCATCCTAAAAGTGCCGTTTCGTAAATATTTTGATACTCATACATTGAGTAATGAATGAAGATCAGAATAGTTACGAAACGGCATTTTTATGATGGTATTTTTTTTAGTTGGGGAATCGGTAAGTGACCAGACGGGATGTAGCCTGGTCAAGTACAGTATAGCGTGGTTCTGCCACGTGGCATAGTTGGATCAAACGTCGCCGCGCCTGACAATGTCATTCAAGCCCCACAAGAAGCATGCTGCACTGTACATACATTGACGACATCCTTGTACATTCAAAAGTTATGATTTAGGATTACTGTAATAATTTCGTTAAACTGTTTCAGCAGTAAATCACGGTCGGCCGTAACTGAAGAGAGTAGTCACCCAGTTAACCATCACCCAGAATCTAAGAAACAATTTCCTTCATCATTGAATAATTCATTCGTTTGAATAAACTTGAACTGAATGCAATAACGTATCTAAACCTTGAAAAATACCAAATTATGTATTCAATAAATTAAGTAGCTTATAAGGTGTCGAATTATGTTTTCCTTTGTTATAAAAGTAATAGCAATAAAAGAAGATGCTAACCATTTCCTCGTTGTTTTACTTACTCAACGTAAAACCCAATCTATTATTTTATCTAGTACAGATCTCCCAGGAAATGCATGCGCTTCAGCAATAATCGCCCAACTTCGGAAATAAGATGCACAGCTGTTACAGCCATAGAAAGAAGTAATTGTTTATTTTTAACCGACTTCCAAAAGGATATCAATTCGTCAGTTTTTTTTTGTACTACCAAACCCATATATTAACAATTCTACAGTTTCAAAAAAATATTTAAATTTGACGTGATGTGACCGGAGTGGGTACACAGTGGGGACAAGACTGCATATATGTAACCAAGGTTTTGTAACAATATGCTGATTTAAAAGAGTGTCCATGGAGTTTCTTGCCCGTTCTTCTCCATAGAGATCTACGCTAGGGAATGGGCAACTACAGTACTTTCACAGTTTTTATGCCTTGTGACTGGGACTGTAGCTACATTTCATTGTTATCTTTGTTTCGACAGTTCAAAAGTGCCTGTAACTGGCCTACTTGAAATAAATGCTTTGATTTTGATTTTGATTTTTGATTTTATAATGCGGGCAGGTACCTTTACGTAGCTACAGGAAATTGTTCTTAGGCGGCTCTCCGTAAATTCTCGAGAAATTGTGATATCTATTTACAGATTTTGAAAATTAAGTACGGTCAGTAAGAAAAGAGCAGTGGTGGCTCAGTGTTATCAGCCTGGACCAACGAGTTGTAGTTGGCTTCGAACCCAGGCAAGTACATGAGTTTGTGTAATTTATTTCATCATCTCTGCTCTCAAAACGGTGATGGCAAACATCGTGGGGAAACATGTACTATTCATATTCTTTTTATATTTTGCGTACCATAAGTTTAAAAAGGTGTTATAAAAAGCTCACAGCTAAGAGCAATTATGGACCCTGTTAGGGCACAGTAATATATATTAGTAAAATTAAACATGTAGTTAATAATAAACAACCATTTCTACTTATTATTTACAAATGGAGGGTAACACATATAATAATAATAATTCAACGGTTGGGTCATGCCGGACGGCATATCGAATGCATCACCCACGTTCTTCGGTTATGAGACTGTATATCCCGCGGAAGTGTGGGGGTCGAGGCTTTTTAAACGCTAAGACTCTCCACAATCGCGAGATATGCAGTCTCAGGGAATATTTCCTAGAAGCCGACGTGGGGATGCATCGAGATGTGGTCGCGGTGGACAAGGGCCTCACCCCGCTCTCCTTGGCTAAAGAGAACTGGCGCAAACCTGTAGTGCTTGACACTAACGACCGCAGGGAGGTATGGCAGAGTAAGGAGCTTCACGGACGCTTTTTCCGGGCCCTGCACGGGCCCGATGTAGACCTGTCAGCGTCCGTAGCCTGGCTACGCTCCGGGGACCTCTTCGGAGAAACCGAAGGTTTTGTCTGTGCGATTATGGATGAAGTTATGATGACGAATAACTACCGGAGATTTATTGTGAAGGACGGCACGGTTGACATATGTCGGGCATGCCACCGTCCAGGCGAATCAATCCGTCACATTATCTCTGGGTGTTCTCGTTTGGCTAACGGAGAGTACTTGCATAGACACAACCTTGTAGCCAGGATTATCCATCAGCAACTTGCTCTAAAATACAGACTTGTGGAATCGGAAGTGCCGTACTATAGGTATGTGCCTGACCCAGTTCTCGAAAATGGCAATATCACATTGTACTGGGATCGATCCATCATCACTGACTATTTTAGCCAATAAGCCTGATATAGTGGTGGTGGATCGATCAGAGCGGCGCGCAATGATTGTTGACATAACGTTCCCGCATGATGAGAACCTCGTGAAAGCCGAGAAAAATAAGCAAATAAAATATCTTGACTTGGCTCGCGAGGTTGTCGACATGTGGGATGTGGACTCAGCGATCATTGTGCCGATAGTCGTATCAGCCCATGGCTTAATTGCTAAGAGCCTCGATGAATACCTGAGGAGGCTCTCGTTAGGCAGCTGGATCAAGGGCTTGATTCAGAAAGCAGTACTCCTGGACACGGCTCGTATTGTTAGGAGGTTTCTCTCTCTGGAGCCCTGACGAGTCTGGACATCTGAGGGAGTAATCTAACTTATCGACGCTTTTGTCAAGAGCTTTGTGACAGCATTGATTGCTTTAGATATTCCGTAATTTGTATTTAGATAGCAATTCTTGATTATTCTTTCAGAGCCGCTTGCGATAGGCAACCAGCCATTCTGCCGCTAACGGTAACTAGTGTAAGTAGCATGTCTTTATTTGTTCATTTTCACGGGAAGTTAATGTGATGGACACAAAGTCTTGGATTTGACAGGATAAAAGGATAGGATCAGGAACACCGCTGTGTGATAGACACAAAGTATTATGTCCGTAAGGATTGAGGAGCCACTTTTCGTATCTTTTGGGAGTTTAGGATCATTGCTCCGTGACAGGCACGAAGTCTTAGATTTGACAGGATATAAGGAACCAAGTTTTGGGCGGTTTTACCGTCGTGGATCCAGCAGGATAACATGATAGTATTGTTTATTAGATGCTTCCAAGGCCGCTAATAGTTTGTCACACAACGATCGAACGATAAAAATAATCCTTTTATTAAAATTTAAACTAACTTAAAAAATCAGACTATAATTAACATTTATGTAATCATAAAAACATCTTTTAAATTCTCTATGAATCAGTCTTCTATTAAGTAAAAGTAGGCAGTTAGTGGTACTAATTTTATAATCATAAGTAAGACAAACATCAGTCAAAAATCAATATTCTGGATTCCAAAATAGCCATTCTGAAATGGGTAGTGATAAAAGCTCTGAAAAAAATGAGCATACTCTAAATATGAAATGTTCTTGCTATAATTATTAATATTGCGACAGCTGAAAGGGCAAAGAAACGACCGAATAAAATACTGACAATTCCGAAAATCAATACAACATTTTTGCTGACTTCATATTTTTCCACCAGTTTTAATTGCGTTTTAACCTATAGAGCTTAAGCTCTATAACTAAAATAAACGTTAAAAACGACGAAAAGTCACGTGTGTCATGTCATGTCACATGTTTTCGGAAACTATTCTTTTCGGAAGTTTGTTTTCTTTTTTTGAAAATAAGTTAATTATTATTTTTCGTAGAATTGTAATTTTAATAAACTCATGTTTATGTGCCAAATACAATTTTTTTAACCGACTTCCAAAAGGAGGAGGTTATCAAGTCATCTGATTTTTTTTTTTGTGTGTATGTTCAGTGATATTTTAGTCAGTTTTAGACCGATTTTCAAAATTATTTTTTTATTCAAATCGGTATACTCCCAAGGGGATCCCATTGACACCATGTCAGGATCTGATAATGGAATCTCAGGAAAATCGAGGGCAACCCTCAAATTTTATTGGCACGTATTACATGTTTCGTGTTTTTTCTAAAGTTATTCAAGTATTCGCATCTAGGAGTCATCACCTCATGTCGATGAGCTGATGATGGAAGGTATAACTCCTTACCGGTAAGGAGTTAGAGGATAATTCTTTAATAAAATATTATGGGGACGTATTTATAGTTGTATTCTTTCAGGTTACCTAGGTGAGCTGATTATAGAATATAAAACTCTTTAACGGTTAAAAGTCAAAATCAAAGTCAGAATAATTACTCAAGTTAAATGACTTAGTTCAACTTACTACGTACCTACTATTATTTATACTAACAACTAAAAATGGAAAAATAAAAAACTTTTTTCAAAACATAAAACCGACTTCAAAAACACATTTAAAAAAAAATAACTTTAGCTTCAGAAGTCGGTGACAAAAAAATAAAATCAAACATATAAAAGACACCGACTTCTGAAGCTAAAGTTATTTTTTAACTTTTTGTGTTTTTGAAGTCGGTTATTTTGCCGGTTAATATTGTATGATTTTTCGGTATTTCATTTTAACTAAGATTAGGGTTACAGTCAACACAGATCGTTTGAAGTTTTTTATTGTCGGAAGCTTTATTATTTCCCTTCTGAAATTTACTGCACAATTAATGCTTTCTTAGCTTTGGCTGGTTACCAACAACATTTATGTAAATCAAACGTTGTATTTAAGTAAAAATGGCGCATTCATTTGTTCATGAAATATTTGTGATCAATTTACTAAATTTGCTTTCATAGTACAACTTAAAGTGCAGTCATGACTAAAATAACTGGAACCATTGTATTTTAGGTTTTTTTTTTTAAGGTATTTTTGGTGGTCATTATATTTATCCCTATTTCCTATTCCCTATTTATCCCGTATTTGCTATGTAACAAAATTTATTTTATCATTGACTTCATTGTTCAGGGCTACAATATGAGTTGCTGGCCAACCAGGCTCATCTGATTATAATTATAACAAAAACACCCTGTTCCTTGCATGCATCGTTTCATTTTACATGATTGAATTCTGGGTACGAACATAAACGCGGATTACATGCTGGTCCGCAATTTATTGTTGGCCGCTGTTAGCGAATACGTTTGGTCGATTAACGGGAGAAATGCTAGGTGCATTTTACATAACTACTCCAGGAGCAGAAGCCTGCAGGGCAAGACTATTGCGCCAATAATGGGACTGCTGTCCTAACGTGTCACGACAAGCTTCCATTGACTTCCATGGCCCATTCCTAATTATAAACAGAAAGGGACGTGGTGCTTCGTTAGTTAGTCGTGGTGCGTCGTAGTAAGTGTTATCTTTGTTTTTTATATGCCTTCGATATAAAATCTCTCTCCTCGAAACCGTGAGCGATCTATCAAAGGACGCTTTTGCCATGTTTGTGTCACAAAAAGGCAAGCCAGCGGAAGTATTACGCGACAATGGACGCAACTTTGTCGCAGGAGGTAAAAAATTGTTAGAAAATGGTTTTAAGATTTACGTTATGTCTGATTTTGTATGTTCGGTATTTACATTTCACCAGTTAACGCTTCTCATTTTGGCGGTATTTTTGAGGCCAGTATCCGTTCAGGAAAATAACATGTCAGGTGAGTGAATGAATGGGTAATTCCTAAATGAGTTATGAAGAAATTCAAATTCTTTTCGCTTAGGTAGAAGCTGTTTTACATAGTAGACCTCTCTGTCCTTTATCTGCACCTACATACGATTTCTATTGCCTTACACCTTTTCTCATTGGTCGGTGTCTCACCGTGCTGCCTGTACCAGCTTTGGAAGATTGCAATGCGAAAACATTGCCGAGTAGCAACTGCGCTGTAAATGGAAAACCAACACCGCCGCAGTCAAAACGAGGAGACATAGTCCAATTGCAAGAAGATGGCGTTCCACCCCTATGTTGGAGTCTTGGACGCATTGCAAGACCCTTCCAGGAGTTTCGACACGAGTGGCCGACATCAAACGAACTATACAGCTCCTTCTGGTTCACATCTGCCCCAAACCGACCGAAGAGGAGTTACTGAAGGGTTGAAATCTCGGGAGTTTCAACGATTAGAGGATCTTTACGCCTTCACTAACTGTGGAGACGTACAATGTGTGTGTGTGTTGTGCTTTGCTATTCAAAAAGGTTAGGCGCTTCACTGATAGATATTATTCTTCCTCCTAACTATAACTTTTTATGTGCCCAAAAATTGTCACCATCGCGGCAACCTGACGCTCCGCACTTTTAAATTATGAAATACTGTTTTTACCTAATTAAACCACCATACCTCGATACAGGAGTTTCATTAAGACCACTGAAGCCCCAACATTGTGGCGGCGAGCCTCCTTGCCGGATTGCCGCCATGGGATCGGGAGGCGATAGTCCTCACACGCCTGCACGAGTGGCGCGTGGAGGCACAGCGACGGTCGCAACCCCGAGTAGGGCACGTCACAATAGTGGCTGTAAGTCCTCTCTTTGAAGAGTGGCTAGAGAGGTACCACAGCGCCCTTACTTTCCGCCTGACGCAGGTCTTCACCGGACACGGTTGTTTCGGATGGTTCCTGCATCAAATCGCTCGGGAGGAAACGCCCGGTTGTCACCATTGCGAGGATCGACCGGAGGACATGGTGGAGCATACTGTGGAGGTCTGATATATACGCTTGGGTAGAGTACCGCCGTGTCCTCGTAGCAGCGATCGGCGGCGGCGACCTCTCGCATCCTGCCCTGGTTCAATCCAGACGTGGTTTGAGGAATGGGACGCCGTCACCTTCTTCTGCGAACCAGTCATGCTAGCGAAGGAGGTAGCGGGACGTGAGGGAGAGAGCCTCACGTCCCAGCCGCCGCGGGAGACGCCCTGGGAGTCGGGGGCCACGCGTAGGCGCGGGCCTGTGGACGGTGAGTGGGCTAGCTGTCTGTCTTATGACGACAGGCCGTGTCGACGGCGCGTTTGTGTTCCACGCGCGCCTCGAAGAGATGTCAGCAAACGGGAAGGGGTCCGAAAGGACCGATGCCTGACAGGGCTGCGGGACTGTTCGAAAGAGATACCGCGGCCCTGGAACACAGAGGGCAAAAGAAGGAACATGGATGGGTTTTAATCAGTACAAGTCTGACAACCCCAAGATTTCCCACCCGAAAAAAAAAGCCCCAACAGCGTGTACGAACAACGTGACACGTGATTTAATATCTACATAATGTTGTAAGGGATATATATTTTGCCTTTTTCCATCCAATTACTCCTTTCCCATTCCCCTTTGAAACCTATGAAGGGTTAGTTAAAGTGCAAGGTAAATAAATCAAAGGCGAATATTTTTTTTGAACATTACCTTTATTATATTAGGCAAAGGACAATTTAAAATATTATTACATTGAGTATAACCTCAAAACAATTTAGTTTTAAAAGCTACAGTCACATTATTTTATTACGGGGGCATAATAATGACCCTGTGGGCCTAAGATTTCAGAACCTTAGCCCTAGTCAATGTAACCGACAATGCGACATATTTGTCAAAAAATATAAAAATTATTACATATTCACAACAGGTGTTGTTTGATAAAGCCATAGAATCCAAAGATGTATGAAATAAACTTGTAAAACTGTCGAATTGTTGCCCGTCACCTGTCACATGTTGGTTCTACTAAGTTGGCCCCAGAGGTTTGTCCATTTACCTCTATCTAGTAACATTGAACAATTGATGAGGTATTCATTTGAACCTCGATCGCTTTTGTCAACGGATTGCAAAAAAAAAAAAATACGTCTTATATTATTGTTTATCTTTACTTACCTATATTATCCTACCTTACAAAGTTTTTAGTAATTAGAAGTATAAAAGTAAATCGTTATACGAGTGGTCTTCTGTATTGATAATCTAATGGATTGACATTAGCTAATGAAGAGCTTGAGTCAATCCTGATGAGAGTCGATGTAGAAATACGAAAAGCTTTGAAAGCAATTGCCACTTGTGCTGCCATCTGTTGGTCTTCACGAAACAATCTCCGAGATTTAAGTATTAAATGCTTGATAAGAGTCTTGTGTGCAGGATCAGAAGCTCTTCAGTGATTGGCTGATGACTTTGACTCTATATATTAAGCGAGTTGTGGGCGACTCAATCCTGAAATATTTGTAAAGCATTATGTAAGTATTGACCTAGATATTGAACCCCTTGCCAAATTTTGGGCTAAATAAATTTAGATTGCCATGGTAAGAAGAAGAAGATACATTTACAAACGTATATCAAGCCTGCATCACCTGAATGGTTTGGCAGAAATGTAGGCATGGTGAAACTGAGCTAAACCAACGAAGCAGTTCAAGGATTTTTTAGTTACAACCACAGACTGAATAAAGCACTCAGTGGCGGACCTATCATACAAGCCGAAAGGCCCGGCTTGCCCTACAATCAAACTCAACAAATAAAAATAATAAAACATTCTTTAGGGGTTTCGGCCGGTGCTAACGCTTTCTCTTTCACACCCGCTGGCTTGCATCTGGCTTCTGACCTCTCACTTTCTCCTAGCAATTTTTTAATACATCTGTTGGTACTTATTTGGAGATATTGTACTGAATTTATCGTGGTAATTGGGCTTTGCCTCCCTTTCATTGAAAGGGAGCGGGCATTCACCCATGTACCAGCATAGTTTCACCTAATTATACAAATATACAGAATTAAATGCAGCGTCCGGTCCATCGGGCATAGTCAGCCACGCCATTCGTAATCTATACTAATCTTTTAATTTGTTTGTAAGTTTGTATGTAAGGGGTAATCTCCAGAACTAATGTAATTATAAAAATTCTTTCAATGGCAGAAAACCACATTACTTGTGGGTGTTATAGGCTATAAATTATATTTATATCATGCATAATAGCCGACTTATCACAATTTTTGCGGATGAAGTCACGGGAAAAGTGCTAGTCAAATAATATTTTTGTATTTTTTCTAAGACTGCCCGTGTACAACTTACAGTCCATTTTTCAATATATTATTCATTTAGGTGATTGAGATGGGAGGTGGTGCTCGTACATAGGTGACGTGCTTTAGTCTGTCTGTGCTACTCTGTCGAACCAAATACAGTGGGTACACCCATTTAAAATATGAATAAATAACGAATCCCCTCATTGAACTTTATAACTATATAATGAAAAAAACACAAACCATAAGCAACTCGTCTTCTGTGTCGATCGTGTGTCATTTTGATAGCCATGGCAAGGAGAATGCCGCAAGTGAACGCACATAATGCAATAGATGCCACTGTGATCGTGGAATATTGCACAGGTTCTGTCCGTACTGGTCCTATTGGCTCGATCCTGAAATGTCAGTTAAAAATATTTTTAACATGTAAAGTAGGTAACGTTAAGAGCCTGACTTTACTGAGGTGGATCGAAGTCAACTTTAAAACTGTGTTATGTACGTACATAGCATACCGACAAGTTCTCTGAAACGTAAGGCATAGATGTACACACGGCTACACATCAAGCTATACATTACCAGTTTATGCTAATCTCGCGTTGTATAGGATTTCCGTACAATGCGAGGTCAGCTTATTCTGGAAATGTATAGCTTGATGTGTAGCCGAAATTTAGCCAGGTATGGTTAAGTCCATTATAAAAAGGGACAAGCCTACTGCTATCAACCGGGCACATAGGTAACAAAACTCCAGGCTGCTACCGAGAAATTTCTGATGAAAAGTCTTAAAAACACTCTGCTAGAGCTGGAAATCGAATTCAACCTCTCATGCTCGATAGTAGCGCTTGCAACCACTGGACCAATGAGATAGTCAGGCTAAATATGATACATCATCATCATCTACCGTAGAACTATGTAGTAGAACTAGTGGGAATGATCCATCATTTCGGCCGAAAGACGTCCACTGCTGGAGATAGCGCTCCCCTAAGTGCCACCACAATGACCAGTCCCGTGCGACTCGCAACCAGCGGATACCCACAATCTTCACCAGGTCATCGGTCAACCTAGTGGGAAGCCTTCCAATACAACGTCTTCCGATTCGCGGTTGCCACTGCAGAACTTTTCGAACCTTTTGAAATATGATGGCACGTACATAAAATGTAGAGAAAAAGAGAAATGCAGATTGATGTAGAGAAATGAGTTAAGTAAAAATACAATTTTAAACATACGTACGAGGGTTTAGCTGTCGTACTTGAAGTGCTCAAGGGGTCATCAGTAGTAGTTAAAGTGCTCGAGGGAATAGCTGTAGTACTTGAAGTGATCATGGGCTCATCTTTAGTAATCGATGTGCTTGTGGGTTTAGCTGTAGTAGTTGATGTGCTCGTGGGTTCAACAGTAGTAGTTAAAGTGCTTATGGGATTGGGTGTAGTAGTTGAAGTGTTCGTGTGTTCATCTGTAGTAGTTGATGTGCTCGTGGGTTTAGCTGGAGTAGTTGAAGTGCTCGTGAATTTAGCTGTAGTAGTTGAAGTGCTCATGGGGTCATCAGTAGTAGTTAAAGTGCTCGAGGGAATAGCTGTTGCAGTTGAAGTGCTCGTGGGTGTCGGTGTAGTAGTTGAGGTTTTCGTAGGTTCATCTGTAGTAGTTGATGTGTTCGTGGGTTTAGGTGTAGCAGTTGAAGTGCTAGTGGGTTCAGTCGTAGCAGTTGAAGTGCTAGTAGGTTTAGCTGTAGTAGTTGAAGTGCTTGTAGGTTTAACGGTAGTTGTTGAAGTGCTCGCGGGCTTAATTGGAGTAGTTGAAGTGCTCACGGGTTCATCTGTAATAGTTGTATTGCACTTGGCCCTGGCTGTAGTAGTTGAAGTGCTCATGGGTTCATCTGTAATACTTGAAGTGCTCGTGGGTTTAGTTGTTGTAGTTGAAGTGCTCGTGGGTGTCGGTGTAGTAGTTGAGGTTTTCGTAGGTTCATCTGTAGTAGTTGATGTGTTCGTGGGTTTAGCTGTAGCAGTTGAAGTGCTAGTGGGTTTAGCCGTAGCAGTTGAAGTGCTAGTAGGTTTAGCTGTAGTAGTTGAAGTGCTTGTAGGTTTAACGGTAGTTGTTGAAGTGTTCGCGGGCTTAATTGGAGTAGTTGAAGTGCTCACGGGTTCATCTGTAATAGTTGTATTGCACCTGGCCCTGGCTGTAGTAGTTGAAGTGCTCATGGGTTCATCTGTAATAGTTGAAGTGCTCGTGGGTTTAGTTGTTGTAGTTGAAGTGCTCATGGGTTCATCTGTAATAGTTGTAGTGCTCGTGGCTCTGGCCGTAGTAGTTGAAGTGCTCGTGGGTTTGGCTGAAGTAGTTGAAGTGCTCATGGGTTCATCTGTAGTAATTGATGTGCTGCTGTGTTTATCTGTAGTAGTTGATGTGCATGTGGGTTCATTTGTAGTAGTTGATGTGCTCGAGGGTTCAGCTATTGTAGTTGAAGTGTTCGAGGGTTTAATTGTAGTAGTTGAAGAGCTCGAAAGTTTATCTGCAGTAGTCTTAGTGCTCATGGGTTCATCTGTAGTAGTTGATGTGCTCGTGAGTTTAGCTGGAGTAGTTGAAGTGCTCGTGGCTCTGGCCGTAGTAGTTGAAGTGCTCGTGGGTTTACCTGAAGTAGTTGAAGTACTCATGGGTTCATCTGTAGTAATTGATGTGCTGGTGTGTTTATCTGTAGTAGTTGATGTGCTCGAGGGTTCAGCTATTGTAGTTGAAGTGTTCGAGGGTTTAATTGTAGTAGTTGAAGAGCTCGAAAGTTTATCTGCAGTAGTCGTAGTGCTCATGGGTTCATCTGTAGTAGTTGATGTGCTCGTGGGTTTAGCTGGAGTAGTTGAAGTGCTCGTGGGTTTAGCTGTAGTAGTTGAAGTACTCATGGCGTCATCTGTAGTAGTTGAAGTGCTCGAGGGAATACCTGTAGTAGTTGAGGTGCTCATGGTTTCATCTATAGTAGTTAAAGTGCTTGAGGGAATAGCTGTGGTAGTTGAGGAGCTCGTGTGTTTGGCTGTAGTAGTTGAAGTGCTCATGGGTTCATCTGTAGTAGTTAAAGTGCTCGAGGGAATAGATGTAGTAGTTGCAATGCTCATGGGTTCATCTTTAGTAGTTGATGTGCTCGTGGGTTCAACTGTAGTAGATAATGTGCTCGTGGGTTTAGCTGAAGAAGTTGATGTGGTCATGAGTTCATCTGTAGTAGTTGAAGTTTTCGTGGGCTCAACAGTAGTAGTTGAAGTGCTCATGGCATCATCTGTAGTAGTTGAAGTTTTCGTGGGTTCAACTGTATTAATTGATGTGCTGATGGGTTCATCTTTAGTAGTTGATGTCCTCGTATGTTCATCTGCAGTAGTTGATGTACTCGTGGGTTTAGCTGTCGTACTTGAAGTGCTCAAGCGGTCATCAGTAGTAGTTAAAGTGCTCGAGGGAATAGCTGTAGTACTTGAAGTGATCATGGGTTCATCTTTAGTAATTGATATGCGCGTGGGTTTAGCTGTAGTAGTTGATGTGCTCGTGGGTTCAACCGTAGTAGTTGAAGTGCTCGTGGGTTTGGGTGTAGTAGTTGAAGTGTTCGGGTGTTCATCTGTAGTAGTTGAAGTACTAGTGGGTGTAGCTTTAGTAATTGTAGTGCTCATGGGGTCATCTGTAGTAGTTAAAGTGCTCGAGGGAATAGCTGTAGTAGTTGCAATGCTCATGGGATCATCTTTAGTAGTTGATGTGCTCGTGGGTTTAACTGTAGTAATTGAAGTGCTCATGAGGTCATCAGTAGTAGTTAAAGTGCTTGAGGGAATAGCTGTAGTAGTTGTAATGCTGATGGGTTCATCTTTAGTAGTTGATGTGCTCGTGGGTTCATGTGTAGTAGTTGATGTGCTCTTGGGTTTAGCTGTCGTACTTGAAGTGCTCAAGGATTCATCAGTAGTAGTTGAAGTGCTCGAGGGATTAGCTGTAGTACTTGAAGTGATCATGGGTTCATCTTTAGTTGATGTTCTCGTGGATTTAGCTGTAGTAGTTGAAGTGCTCATGGGGTCATCTGTAGTAGTTAAAGTGCTCGAGGGAATAGCTGTAGTAGTTGAGGTGCTCATGGTTTCATCTGTAGTAGTTAATGTGCTCGAGGGAATAGGTGTAGTTGAAGTGCTCGTGGGTTTGTGTGTAGTAGTTGAAGTGCTTATGGGTTCATTTATAGTAGTTGATATGCTCGTGGGTTCAGCTGTAGTAGTTGAAGTGTTCGAGTGTTCATCTGTAGTAGTTGATGTGCTCGTGGGTTCATCTGTAGTAGTTGATGTGCTCGTGAGTTTGGGTGCAGTAGTTGAAGTGCTCATGAGTTCATCTGAAGTAGTTGCAATCCTCGTGGTTTTATCTTTAGTAGTTGATGCACTCGTGGGTTTAGCTGTATTAGTTGAAGTGCTCACGGGTTCATCTGTAATAGTTGTATTGCACCTGGCCCTGGCTGTAGTAGTTGAAGTGTTCATGGGTTCATCTGTAGTAGTTGATGTGCTCGTGGGTTTAGCTGTAGTAGTTGAAGTGTTGGTGGGTTTAGGTGTTATTTTCATGGATTCTCTGTAACTGAAGCATAAAGTATTAATTACTTGTTTTTGTTATTGTAAGAATGAGCGCAATGTTAAAAAAGTAAGTACTCACTGCCTGGATTCACAATAAGCATCCAATTTGGCCATACTGAAACAAATTGGTTTACGATTACTGGCACATTATTTTTAATTAAAAATTAGCTTTAAAAGGGATTTAGCAGTTGGTAACAATGCCTTCACTTATTGTGAGATGATATCACGGGGAAACTGTTAATTTTGTAAATACTTATTTTATTTTTTCGGACTTGGTTTATTTATTCATTACTATGTTTAATTATATACAAACTACAAATAGATCAAAAATTATTACAAAAATATAAAAGAACGTATTAATTTGACATTTATTAAGTGTACTATGCCTGTTCCGACTAAATGAAAACACAGTAATAGATTTTCAACGTTCCTCGGTTCTGCACCGAGAGTCCATATTCCAACAGTGCAACAATGTTTAAGCTTTCGTCTAGGTTTATTAGTTAAACGGGTAATAGGGGCTCATGCTTGATTATTATGTAATTAGGCAGAATGGGATTCAATGTATGAAGATTAAAATAGTTACAAAATGGGATTCAATGTATGAAGATTAAAATAATTACGAAATGGGACTTTTATGATGCTATTTTGTTTAGTTGTCGAAATGGGAAAGTTATGAGATGGGCCGGAGCCGATTAAACCTAAGTTCCATTAAACAATCATTATTTTGTCCACAAAACCAAAAAGGGTTTATTTTAATCAAGATATTTACATTATTTACAAACTACAAATCTATAATCTATAATAGTAATAAAAATATGTACTAGTATCAAAAGGGTTACAGGGCGTCAAAACATTCGTCCACATCGCTGTCAACAGGAAAAGTGCCCAGAAGGCTGGCAGCATTGCCACGTTGTATGGCAATGCTGATTCTTTGGCCAATAAATAGGCCCGCCCTCTGGTCACGTGAAGAGTCGACCAACCGCTTGGCGATTTCCCGAAATACTAGGTGGGCACTCGGACCCCATGGGCCTAGTGTTTCAACCCCAAACGGCTCAAACATGTAACTACCAATTAAATTATTGTATTTGCGCCGTTTGAGGTTTTCAGCACCTGCAGCAGCCGCCCCAGCGCAGCTCACTGTGCTAGGAAGATGGGATGGCGCAAGGGTGTCGACGCAAGTTGCATCCCACACCAAAGGCCTACCCAACTTCCAAGGCATTATGGTCATACCATCTGGTCTCTTCCCATCGACGCGTGCCAAGCCAGTCGGTTCTAAGACAGCTGGCACCCCGGCGGTGGCAAGAGCACGACTGATGAGATCATTAATGCTAGCGTGCCGCGCAAGCCGACCTGCACTCTTACTACAAGAAAGCCCATGGTGTCCGAGGCAGTCGACTGCTTCGCCACATTGACAGCGATATGGAGCCCCGCAAGGAGCGCCCAATCGCAAACATGTAGCGAGCCGGAAGGTTGTGTCACCTAACATAGTGCCTATATTAGGTGACGGTAGTGCCTGAAGCCAGAGGCCCGACTCCCACTCACCCACAGCCAGCAGGCGGGCACGCTCAGCAGTATTGGTAGACGTAAGTTTATTCCGTAAAGAAGTTTAGAAGTTTCCGTTAAGAAGTTTATTCCGTACCAACCTGCAGAGCGGCTCATCTCACTGTCTCTGGGAAAACGGGTTCTCGGGCCGATCCGTATCCGAAAAACAAAAAGGAGATACTTACAAGGCTGAACCGAATGCAAGCAAAGCAGAGGGAGCCAAGCAGTTCGTCTGAAAAAAAATTGGTAAAAATGATAAAGAAATGTTTTTATTTTTGCATGTACTAGGCCTTTAATTATATGTACTTCAGAACTTATGCACGCCATGGAACGCGCTAAACTCGTCAATTTAGATGCCATCGACACCAGATCGACACGCTAAGAAGAAAAAGTACTGAGATCATCAATTATGATAATCGTCAACTCTAACGGGTTGACTAGCAACAGTTTTCTAACAACGCACACCATGTTGTCATGAAAAACTAGACAAGTATATACATTTCGTCGCCTACGGGTTGCCTTCTGGGAAAATAATGGTGAGATGGCAGCAGTGGCTTACGTGGGTCATTGCGTTACTAGGCGTTGATTATTACGTAACTTGATGTTAGTGAAAATGGACTTTACAAACAAATGATATTAAAATATTATGATCTTATGAAAGGAACTTTATTTATGAAGGATTTAATTATTTTGATTTGGATATTTTTTTTTATGTTTTATTTCTTTAACTGCCCTTTCTGTAATAGGTGCAGAATTACAAAAAACGAAAAAATTGCAAATTTTTTTATGCGCTCATTCTTAAGTCAATTTACACTCGACAGCAAAACTATTTCTTTTTTGTAGTATGTTACTGAAAAACCAAGGTACTGCTGCAGTTTCAAGAAAATGATCCATTCTCAAAAACTAAGTATCATATCCTATTCAAACCAATTTTCGTAAAAAGTGTTTTTTTACGTTCTACAAACCTTCAATTTTTTCAGAATTGCAATAAAGTGTTTGAGTCTTGGAGTTAAATGGCTGTGACATACGGACGGACACACAGACAGACAGACAGACAGAAGGTCAGGAGGAATCTATGAAGATACTGGTTTTGCCATTTGGCACCCGAATCGAACAATAACTTCTAAGTATAATCTAAAGATGTTACACGGTAAGAAATTGTCATTCCATGTACGAGTAAGTAGAGGTGTAAATGCCAAGTCGTCGTCATTGTTATTTTACAATCATACACAAAATCCTAAAACGTACCTGATTTCAACGTTAAGCTTCTGAAATATGTTTACGGAAAATAATTAACAGTGATAAGTTTTCTTAATAAATCAATACTATATAACTTACCGGATCTGTTTTTGATTGTGAGCTGAAAGTAAAATTGATTGTCATTAGAATGTGTCAATAATATACGATAGTTTTGTTCATCAGTCGATAACAGAATGGATCTACCACATCCAGGTAATACAAATAATGCGCTAAGTACGGTCGCCAACCATTTTAATACTCGTATAATATTTAAATTACTGTATCTTATGAATGCTGTCTACACTTAGATGATATTTAAAAGAAAATCTTTCGACCGTCCCTACCGAGTGACAGTTAATAAAACATCAACATTAGTAATTATCACATCAAAACTAGGCAATTAGGTTTTACAGAATTTACTATACTTGTAATTCGAGTTTTTACCGTAACGTGCGTCTAATGACTGTCTGAATTATGAAACCAATATTCTGATGAAATACATTGTTATGATGATCTATGTGCTTCTAAAATATTTTAATAATAACTTACCTAGAACATGCGCACAAGGCTTCCATAATCCTGAAAATTAAAACATTGTTTCTGTGATCAGACCGCTTGAGTAATTTTCATCAAAATATGTACGGTTGTTCAGTTACAAACTAACTTACGAAAATGACACGTTAAATGTGAGGCTTAGATTGAAGAATAATAATAATAAAATTACTCTTTCCAAAGCAAAGAGCCACAAACAAAAAGGGTAAAAAAAAAACTGCGAAAACAAAACCGACTTCCAATAAAACACTAAAAAAGTCTAAAATGACTTTCGGAAGCCGGTGTCTTTGTTTGTATAATTGACGTTTTTTGCCACCGACTTCGAAAGAAGTTATTTCGAAAGTCAAGTTATTTTAGACTTTTTTAGTGTTTTTTTGGAAGTCGGTTTTTTTTTTTCGCAGTTTTTTTTTACCCTTTTTAGTTGTAGTATACCACACAAATTCTTGTCATGAATTAATTTTTACATTGTAACTAGAAGTTACTTAAAGTAGTCGTCAAGACGAATCATACGAGCCCAAACTCGATGAACTTTTGTCGTTATATAACGGAGTTCCTATGGCTACAGTCCAGCTCCATCATCAGATACTGGATACCATTTAGGACCAAAGTACTCGTCAAGACGAATCATACGAGCCCAAACTCGATGGGATTGTGTCATTTTATTACGGACTACCTGTGACCACCTTCCAGCTCCATCACCAAACCCTGGGTACCATCTAGAGACAAAGTACTCAACAAGATGAATTATACGAACCCAAACTCGATTGGTTTCTGTCGTTTTATAACGGAGTTCCTATGGCCACCTTCCAGATCCATCATCAGACCCTGGTTACACTTTAGGACTAAAGTACTTGTCAAGACGAATCAAACGAGTCCAAACTCGACGGCGTTGCGTCGTTTTATTACAGAGTTCCTATGGTCACCTTCCAGCTCCATCATCAGATTAGGTTCACGTCATCATAATATTGCTTTGTCTTGCGATATACACATGCGTGCAAAATTTCAGCTCAATAGGAAATCGCGAAGTGTGTGAAATATAACTAGCAAGTATCACGCGACGTCGCGTGATGTACATCAAAGCGCCTTGATGCGACGTCGCGTGATGTGGCAATTAACTTGAGAAAAGCAACCAAATTCCTAAACCGATATTGATGAAATTTCTATGGGACCAATCGGGAAGCATATCCTTTAAGATGAAAATAGTACATTTTGATATAAGTGGGGAAACTTTGTTATTGCATTGCGAGCGCGGAATTAACACCCGAGCTGCAAGCGAGGGTGTTATGGAGCCGAGAACTGCAATAACAAATCCCCACGCGTATCAAACGACGTTTTTCAATACACTTTCGAAGAAATAAAATATTAGAGCGGAAAGTATTTTTGTCAGGAATTATTAGGAAACTATGATTTTATTTGCTTTTTTTCCGCGCTTTGCTTTCGCCAGGTTGAAGAAGATGTAAAGGTATAATGCCGTATACAGCTTACTATGAAAAAAAAGAAAATTTAAATATATTTTTTTAAATTTAGAACACAGTTAGATATTAATTTGTTCATAAAAATAAATATTTGTTTTAAATAATCATGTTTATCTATGATATTCTATTTATAAACACAATTTAAATACTCGAAAAATATTTAATCCGTAAAGACGCTTAATATCTCTTTAAAAAACCAATCACCGCTTACTATAGATATAGTTATTGAACCCTTATTTATGTGTGGAAATTTTTATTTCCGCACGTGTGCGGAAAAATATTAAAAATCGCACACGTGTGAAATACATTGCATGTTGAACCTAATCGTAGTGCGATTAGAACCAGTTTCGAGAAAGTGTATTGTAAAATAATTTTTCAAATCAGTTTACAAATGACGGAGTTATGAGGTAAAAACATTTTAAAAAAATACAGCCGAATTGAGAACCTCCTCCTTTTTGAAGAAAGTCGGTTAAAAATACACCGGTATACAGAAGATCTACTTCATATATCGAACGAAAAAAGGCGGTCTGGGATTAAGGGCGTACGCTAAAAACGCGAAACCGTAGTTGTTAAAAGTCGCTGAGCGACTTGTACATAAGAGGAAGTCTGAAGTGGTACCTCTGACTGAAAAATTGTGTGACAATCGGTTGTCATGGTATGTAGGTATAACCTGTGATGCCGAGGACAGAGAAAAATGTCGTGAAGAAGTCGTGTGTTCACTGATTATCAGAAAGCTTTCGATAAGGTGTACCCTAGACTGCTGATGGACAAAATTGAACCTTCAACGGCATTAGAGGCAAACTTCTTGGATGGTGGTCACATTTTTCTAGTAAGATACATATAAAATAAAGAAAACTTTACTAAAAAAAATTGTTCAGTTCAAAACATATCTTAACATCACACCTATATTTCCCCAAAGGGTTCCCTCAGTGGTGTAGCTAATAAATAAACTCAAACGCAAAGCATTCATTTCAGTTAGACAGTTAGAGGCACCTTTGAAAGCCAAAATAACAAAAAAATGAAGCAACAGTCACGGTCACAAGGCATAATAACTTGAAAAAGTACCGTAGTTCCACATTCCAAAGCGTAGATCTCTATGGAGAAGAATTGGCAAGAAACTCCATGGACACTGAATAGTACGTAGACACATTTCGCCTGTTATGTTAAGTCCGTACAGAAAACAAAACTGATGGTAAACCCAATAAAACTTTGACCTGACTAAGAAATCGACCCCAGGACCCCAGGTTCAGCAGTTGCGCTTACGACCACGAGACCAACTGCGCAGTTGGGGTGCCTAAGTAAATGAGACGCAGAAATGGCCCGGGCTGGCAGTTCAGAAAGAATTGTGGTTAATTGGGGGCAAAGCTGATTATTTTTTTCCGTGTTTCGTAATACGGTGGTCGGTACAGTCCACCCACTCGCCCACAGCAACAGTATCCCATAACACGACGCCTGTTTCCCCGAGGCATGCGACAGATGTAACCTACAAGATCCGTCCTAAGTAGGGCGAGCCTATGCCTTCAGCTGCGCACAAAACTGGAACGGGTGAAAAACTCAAAAAGAGAAACCTAATACTTTTGTATGGGAAATCGTTTGTTTTTTCGCCACATGTTCCTTAGGGAAAGTTGTCCAGAGTGATGGTAAGAACACCACCTAAGAGGTATTGCGTTCATTCTGTTAGGTACAATCGACCCAAGATGAATCTTACCAGTTACGGACCATTTTTGCTTGCTGCGCTCAGTTAAAACTTTCTCCTCGGTCACTTTTTGTTCTATTTCTATTATTCAAAAAAGGGTGGTCAAGTATCTGTGATCATTAACAGAGCCTGAGAATTTTTGTAAAACAAAAGATAATGTAAAAAAGTCGCATTTTTTTTTTGTTTTACTGCTTTTGGTCCGCACTATCTTTGTGCTGACCAATAGTAGTAGTAAGGATGGTGAACAGATCTGGATATATTGTGCACGGGATTTTGTTTTAAAAGTGAGTTCTGGTACATCCTGTATATGTCTAGAAGGCAATCGTCTGCATGGTAGAAAATGCCTATGCCATTAAGCTCGTCTCTGTGTCCACTGTGTACATAAAGGATTTATTCTTATAATAATATTATTGGAAATCAGCCCTAGTCAAAAATTCCATTTGTGGTGTTTCTTCGAATAATAGTTATTGTATGCAAATTGTTACCTACTTTCTTTTACATCTAATAAACAAATATGATGACCATCACTGCATCAGTGAGCGGGGTTCGCCTGGCTGAGTGTTGGGCTAAACAAATTTGAACTTTTTGCCATCGATACGTAAGAAGAAGAACAAATATCAATACTTACGGATCATATATATTTTCTTTCTCCTCCTCGATATGACCTTCCTCAGCTTCTGCGTTATACAGCTGAAATAGCAGTAATCATTGTTCATCATAATATCATGTAGTCAATTTAAAATACCCGTTTCACATAAATAATTATATTCATAATTTTAAGAATGTTGTAATTTCTATGGATGTCACTGACTGTGCTTGTTGCCAACCATTTAATTACCTAAAATGCTATAGGATTATTTTATTTTCGGTTCTAAAATGGAGCGGCCATCATTTGTAGATCTTTGAAAGTCGTTAGGTTACAGGTAGTCACTGGCCCGAAAGTCTGACAACCAGTCTTACCAAGGGTTATCATATTATTCAGTACCATCTGGGTTGTGCAGGTCAGATAGGCAGTCACTTCATGTAAAATAGTCTGTCAGTCTGAGACTAGAAGCCGACCCCAACATTACATTGCTTTGGGAAAAGGCTAGGCAGGGGATGATCATTATATACAGCAAGACTTAATTATGACGTTCCAATTTTTTTCTAGGAATTAGGTATCTTTCAAAGACACCTTTTAGGAAAAAAGTAGAATTTAAATTTTGCATGGTGACCTAGAAACGCGTAAAAAAAACGAGCGGGTGGTGCTGCACTGCGAAAGGGAAGGGTTAGCCGGCGCTAGCGCACGAATGTGTCATCCCTCTTTAGTCATTGTCTCGCGCCCTTAGGCTAGCCGCACACACAAAATAATATTGTCAATGCAAGATTGTCAAAAATTTTCATCAATATATAGTCCCGCACACTGTGCAATATTATTGGCAACTTTTTATGGTACAATCTGACTCAGTCGCTCCGCAGCTAGCTTCATGTGCGCACTTAGAAACAGAAAAGTCATTGCATTGAGTATTGCATTAATTTTACTAACTAAAAAAACCGGCCAAGTGCGAGTCGTACTCACACGCACACAGGGTTCAGTAGCAGCAAACAATATAATGAAAATATTTTGAAGGCTCATTCATATGTTTTAGATATTGTATTAATTACATTCAACGGCAAAACTAAAGTTTCATTTCATTTTCGGTTTGGATACTGTTTTCATCCTCCATTTTGAACAAAAAAACACAAATGTCCGCCTGCCTTGAAATCTTTTCTTCAACTAAAATATTGCAGCGCGCCCGCTCACGACAGTATTATTGACAATACCCCTGCCTCCCATATTGGCGTGACAAAATCAGAATTTCTAGATATCCACAATAATATTCAACAATACCGAATACAGGCCGCATACACACAATATTATGGACAATACGTACTTTATTGACAATATTATTTTGTGTGTGCGGCTAGCCTTACGCGATGCAAGCGCATAACTTCCGTGATCCGTGTTCCTGTGAGCCGCGCCGCCGCGAGCCGTCCGCGCGTCGTTTGTGTTTGTCATCATGTATTCATATCGCGAGTACTATGAAATGGTGCTTTGTTACCTAAAGTATATCTCGCGTATGAAGTATACCTCTTCGTCAACAGTGATTTGCAAACGCAAGAACCCTAAGCCGTCGAGTGATATTGGCAGCCAATCAAAGATTATTAGACCATGGCCAATTCACAACTATCTCACGCCCAAGGACGTGGTAGGCCAATGCTGGTAGCAGAGATCGAAGAGGATGTTTTAGATTTCTTTGAGCGAAGCCCTAGGTCGAGGACGCGTGATGCAGCACGACGTTTCGGCATAAGTCAATACGCAGTTTGGAAGCTAAATAACGCGGAGGGCATGCGCGCGTACCATTTCCAAAAAGTACAGGCTTTAAATGAAGCAAATTTCGAGCCTTATGTGAGTGGCTGATTGCACACCCCGATGCCAATATTTAATGGACTGGCGAAGCCCTATTCACTCGTGTAGTGCTCTACAATCAACACAATGAGCATTGGTGGTCGTTCCGAAACTCGCACATGATAAGGGAAACCAAATCACCAAGTCCGCTTTAGCGCAAATGTGTGGGCTGGCCATTGTAGGTAACCAAAAAGTCACAAGGTCAGTTGCCCGGGTTGGCCAGGAACCCGGTCAACTGACCTCTCACCTTGTGACTTTTTTCTGTGGGGCGAAATAAAAAGACGTATGTATGTGGAAGAGGCCCAAAGCCAAATTGACACTGTAGTGCTAAACAAGTTCAAAAACAATTTAAAAAAACGTGCAAGACTTTCTCCACCATTTCTCTCTAAACAAAAGAGTTTGAACAACCATTAAAATACTCTTAAAAAGTTATGTTCTGCCAGCACCTTCAAACCAAATTCGTTTGTTACATCGACCATATGAGCTAGGCGTGCTTCCAGTATCCCATAGTTTTATTTCTATTGGAATTCCGAACTCCGATGATGCAGTCATTGTGATGCACGCGTAAATAGAAGCGGCGCGCTAGATCACGCTCGCCAAACGAAAACTTAGCACGCGTCCGTTAGCACGCATGTTGTCCGCGGTTGTGAGGCGCTCCGCTGACCACAGGTGACGGCTTCGGGTACTCTTTGGCTTCGGGTCCACCGAAGCGCTTGGGCTAATCTTCGTGTCTAATTAGCATTGAGACCCCGAACTTTTCGGTGAATGCCCTCGGCGAATTTGTGCGAATTGTTTTATATGTTGCATTGTTGTCCGTACGGTACAACGGCAACGTACATTCTATACTTACTTGATGAGATTCGAGTGCGAGTCGCACGGGACGACAGTGTGGCGACACTTGGGGGAGGCCTATGTCCAGCAGTGGACATCTTTCGGCTGAAATGATGATGATGATGATGATGAGATTCTTGACCGAACATACTGAACACTAGCAGTGACCACCTCTATAGGACGACTATCTATGTTTACCTTTACATTCGTGAATTGAAGATTGTTGCTTGAAAGTACTTTCTTGGATTTTAAGTCTCGCGGTATCCAGTTAGTAGGATTCGTACCTAGCTCACATTCTATGCTCTGAATATAGGTACTCTGGTAAGATAACGCTGTATTATTGATAGTTAGCAAACACCTGCAATAACTGCGAAAAGACCGCTCACGATTCATGAAAAAATAATAACAAAATTGCGGAACACTTTTTGTGCCAATTAACCGCTTCACTTTAAAGTGCTAAGTGGATTAATTTAATTTTTGAGTAAGTTGATTTTAGTTTAATTATTGTACATAAGTTGATTCAAATTTAATAATGTAAGCGAATAAGCGAGAAGTATATAAAAAAAAATATTGCTCTGATTTGTCGAAAACCCTGTCAAATAGAAAGCAGAAAAGGCTATCCATGCATGACAAGAACAGGGCAACCCTAATAATTTCGTCCCCTACACAAAACGTTGCAGTATCCCCAGTAACTGACAAATGTGATTTGGATACTCCTGTCAATCAGTCAGAAGGCACTGCAGCATCAGCAGCTATCTTGACCCCGAACCTGTAAATAATGAAAACTCAAACGCTAGTACACTTTCTCAGGAATATAAAGACGAAGTCAACCCACAAAACCATACCTGTGTAAAAGAAGAAGGTGATTGTTTTAGGTGATGACCAAGGGCGATATATTCGATCCACCTTGCAAGCCCTGCTGGGCAATGAATTTCAAGTATTATGCTTCTGGAAACCAGGTGCAAAAACAACGGATGTCTTATTCAACTCTTATAACTTTGATTCACTAACCAAAAGTGACTATGTTATTATATTGTCAGGTACTAATGATACCAATCCCCTGGATCTTTAAATTGACCTGGGTGTTTGGTTTAGAAGTATTAAACATGCCATGTTTAAACCAACATTATTGTATCAGAAGTCCCTTACAACAATAATTTAAATGAACGGAGCTGATGGTCTATTTGTGAATATGAGATATAGTCAATCTGTACCACGAAGACAGCGCCATCTTACTTTAATAATCGTTAATATTTGTATATACTTATTGAAAGTACATATTGATTTCAAAGCTAATTTTTTGTCTTATACTGAGCAAAATAGAATTCTCACTAAGCTAAAAACTGACCAATCAACTCAAACCTTTAACATACCTGGCGACGTTGTCATTACTGCCTGTGACAAATCCACTCAAACTAGTGACATTCCTGATGACAATATTATTAACTGCGACGTCTATGTGTATGAACAAAATGCCTGAAGCTGGTAGTAGCAATCGTTCTCGTTCAGAAATATTATGGCAATACAGGCGGGCCCCTACTTCTAAAAATAAACTTTAATTAAAGCTTAAGTTTTTTTTTACTGCTCGTTTACGGAAAATAAAATCTAGGAATGACTTTCACATAAATTCGGCCAGGAAAAAATCTAAAGCGACTTGGAGCATTATCAATAAAAATAAGATTAACTATCCTAGAGAAAATATACCTGAATATGTAACAATAAATAACAATAAAATACATAAACCTCGACTAATTGCACAAGCTTTTAATGACTTTTTATGGACGAAATTCAACCGAATAATTCTACTTTTTCTTTTACAAATATTGAGACTAATTGTAACTCCATATTTAATTTTATTCCTCCTACAGTAATAGTTGACATAGTGGCTATAATTCACTCTTTAAATAATACCAATAGCCATGGATATGATGGCATCATTACAAAAGTGGTCAAGCGTGTGGCTCTATTAATAGGAACTGCTATCCCGGACAAATTAAAAACCACTGCAATTAAACCTATTCATAAAAAAAGATGATACAAGTATCATGGGTAATTATAGACCTATCGCACTTATTCCTTTTTTTTTTCCAAAATTATATAAAAGGCGATATACAATAGCCCATCGTCGTTTTTTGAAAAGCATGGTCTCATAGCCATAGAACAATTTGGTTTTAGGAAAGGTAAATCCATTAATATGGCGATTTATGACGTGATCAAGAACATTGTTTCAAGTGTTGATGCTAGAACTCCGGTGGCGGCCTTGTTTATGAATATGTCTAAAGCATTTGACCATGTAGACCATGGTATACTGCTAAACCAATTAGAGCATTATGGGATAAGAGGAACTGCATTAAACCTAATACAGTCGTATCTCTCAAATCGCACTCAAATCACAGCGCTTGATAGGCTATGTGCGACCTCAAAAATTGAAAGAACATAATTATATGTCATGTCCTAGGAAAATTACCTATGGTGTTCCCCAAGGTAGCATACTTGGTCCTCCATTATTTAACATTTATATAAATGATATGCCTACGGTCAAACATCAGAAGGTCTTATTTGCTGATGACAGGACTATTTTATTCTCTAGTATATTAATATTCTTGAAAATGACATAAATGACGATCTTAAAAATATAATAAATTGGTTAGTTAATATCCAAAAATAAATCTTGACAAAACAAAAATAATGAAATTTAATTAAAGAACAAATAAACCGAACCTGAATATAAAATATGGTAACGTAGCAATCTCTGAAAGTGACATCACAAAATTTCTAGGTATTTACATAGATAGTCAACTGACTTGGAAACATCATATCGATGCTTTGTCAAAGAAGCTTAGTAAATTTGCGTATGCTCTGTACAATTATCAAAAACCGGTAAACGGGGTTAACCGCATTACAGTACAAATAAGTTATTTATAATGCTTATGTGGCTTTTAGCTTTAGGTACGCAATCATTTTCTGGGGCAACTCCACTGACAGAGACATTGCTTTTAAAGCTCAGAAGAAATGCTTGCGATCTTTTACCAAATTGCAATCGACTGATAGCTGTTGTAAACCACTGCTTAAGGAACTTTGTTTGCTTACACTACCGTCTATGTACATATATATGAAATGGGAGTATTTGTTCACTGTAACTTGCATTTATTTGAAAAACTGCGCTCTCGCCGATAACAAAATACCATTCATGTTACCTCTCATAAAACCGCATTTTTCGGCAAAACTGTGCTAGGCATGGCACCAAAAATATATAATAGTATACCAGCAGCTATTATAAATAGTGATTAGTGTCTGGGATCCCTTAAGAGGTCTTTGTTTAAATTCCTTTTAGAAAGATGTTACTACACTATCACTGAATTTACTACTGATAAACAGAGGTATAACGATTCCGTCTTGCCTATTCAACACTTATGCTTTTATTTATTGACTAATGATTGTGTCTATTTATATAAAATTGTAATGACTTGTTTACTTATCTGACATGTGTATTTTTATTTTACTTAATGTTATCTATTGACATGCCACCTTAATTGTAATTGCTTGTTTATGTTAATTTTGTCCTCCATTTTGTACGCCATATTAGCAAAACATAGTGCACATATTTTAAGACAATATACTATCTGTAACCATACCTATGTTTAACAAAATAAATAAATGATTGATTGATGGATTGTTATAAATTTGTATTCGATTAATTACGGATTACAGTGAACAGCACGACATGCCTTTCCCATTTGACGGTCCTAAGCCCGAGAAAGTATGAACGCCCGCTCCCACTCCTCGTACGAGCTCCACGTTTCTAGCCGATTAAATTAGTATCGTGTAATCTGATTATATACCAAGAAGGTATTTGAGTATTTTTTTTCAATTTTTTAAGTGACATTTAGAGGTCGTTACCAAGGCTTGAATTTGAAATAAAAACTCAACCTCTGTTTTTGTTAGATTCTTTTATTTTTAATGCCAGGAAAAAAAAAAAATCAAAATTATTGTTGTTGTTATGAACTAAGATATGAAATAGACATTAGAATGATTTATTTTTAAGATACTCTTTTACCAGCAAAGCAAATATTGTTTTGTTCTTCATTGGTTGTAGTTAATCTATTATATTCTTCCATTAAAGCAACACCGCGCTCAGCTATGTCTTTCACTACTTTTTCCTTCAACGCTTTTAGTAAAAGTTTTGACAGCGACCTCTAAATCTTAACAAAAAAAAAAAACATATTTAGAGGTATACATATAATCAAATGAGGAAGTGCCCCTATCATCATCATGATATCAGACGATAGACGTCCACAGCTGCATAAAGGTCTCCTTCGAGCGCAACCACATCCACCGGTCCTGTGCATCTCGCATCAACAACAATATCTTCAGTCGCTTTAATAGAATATTTGGAATAAGGGCTGAGGTATTGAAAGACAACGCCCGCATAAGAAAGAAGACCACGTGTTTATTAACGATTGCTGAGGACCCCGTTCCCTGATTTTATCAATATGATATTTCAATTTATAGTTTTGGGATCACGTGTTGCAGTTGTTTTATTAAATCCCATACACAGTGGAAGGTGGCCAGGGCCACGTGGTCCCATTTTTTCGCCGTAACATTATATCGTATTTCACTATCGCCTCGTGACATCAACTTAAACAGTCTATGTTTTAATTAAATTTAGAAATAAAAAAAGTTACTTACCAAAACAGAAATTAATACAAAACTGAATAAATTCATTTTGGAGACTGTTAACTATATTGAAAATGAAGTAAATAATATTTGCAATTTGCAGTCGCACCTCCGAATACTTGCGATCAAGGCGTGACTCTTGAAAATAATGATAAAAAATATCTAGAAACCCACGAGCCCCCGATTTCCTGCTTCCATGAAAATATAATAATTATTAACAAAATTCGCAATGGCTAACTAACCACAAGATCCTTCGTGTAACACCGATAAGAATTTAATTCACTAAACTTATATTTCAGCTACTTTTTTTTGGTTGCTTATTTATTTTTGTTACCATTTACTTTTCTCAGATTAACCGCAAAAAATAGCGGATATTTATGTCCGACGGTTCAACCTAAGGCTTATCATTTGTATAAGTAACTCCGGAGAATAGAGAAACCGGAAGTCGACCTTCGGGTAAATTTGAGCTGATTACTTATTGCTCGGAAAGCCTATAATGAGAGGTCAGCTCATACTAGAAATGTTTAATTTCAATTTTTCTCAATCAACCTTAAACCTAATACTATAGCGATAAAGTTAAAATCTATTAAATAAATTTGACGGAGTGCAGCAGCTTGATGTGCTTGATGTACGGAAACTAGCTACATTCACTTTCATTTGTAAAGTAAGTGAATTGTGTCAATGCTTTGATTCAGGGCGCCATAGCCTTTAAAGTAGAAAAATAATATGTGTACAGTGGACTTATATAAACCGTTGACAAGATCGGTAAAATTCAACTGATTTTTAACGACACCGATGAGTAAACATTCTACGGAACCAACGCAGGGCTTCGAACTCGCACTTGGCTATTCTTTCAACATATTAATTGAATTAATTTACCTTAAAACTTTCCTTATAAATTTGGGTTCCGATATAAAGTTTCCGGTACTATTTTAGGCACTGTGAGATTACGATAATGGGGTATATTAGTGAAATTAACAATTTAATGTAACAACTCATTTTTTTTTAAATATAACAATGTTTATAACTACATACTTGTAAACATAATATACATACTATCCATAGCAAGCATAGCAGGCATGAGCATATATAGACTTCTACCATAGCAAGACTTATATATTTATTTAACACTTCAAGCACATAGTACAGCGGCGGACTTATAATGCCATAGGCATTTTCTACCAGTCAACCTTTGGGTGACGCAGAGACAAACATAACAAAACAAGACTTCTGTTCCCTATACTACTTTTGGAGAAATCATCATCATAATAATTATTCTTCTGCCCTTATCCCGATTTATTTATTTGGGGTTGGCGCAGCATGTCTTCGTCTTCTATAATTTTCTATTAAATATCGGAGAAAAATTTTAAGAAAAAAAAGAGAAAAATCTAAATGATGTAAATCCAAAAAAAATATATGGAAATCTCACAGCGTCAAAAAATATTAAAATGAATCACAAAAAGTGAAAATCATACTGGGGTTTGACATGCGACAGTTTGTTTACAGAGCGTTAATGAAACTGCTGGGCTGTTTGAACCGTTGATATATCATCAAAATAGCTGCTCTTATGCACGTCATGGCAGAAACGCCAAACACTTGAAGAATAAGGACATAATGCAATATTCCTGACCTACTTCAGCAAGTAGCGTGATAATATATAGCCTAACATTCGAAAAAACCTATAAGAAATAGTTATTGCAAAATTTGAACAGGATCTACGCAGTACGTTTTGCGCCATGTCGGAACATAGATTTGGATTTTTACGATTTTCTGACGTTGGTGACGCCATCTGTTCGTCTTACTTATAATTCTACCACTCATCATCACATGACGTAGATCATAAGAACAGGCGACGATATTATGTCCATCTCTTTCCCTCTCCCTTTCCGCTCACCTGCCTGAATCGGCGGGTCTCACGCCACTCCATCTTTAGACACGGAATCGACCGCATCAACCGACCGCCGCTGCGTTAACGCAGCTGCTGCAGGTCAATCGCTTCCGCGGGAATCGAGACATACAAGCGACCCCGAGGTCCATCCGCTAACGTGACCTGGAGCTCCAGGAAACCCTCATAACCAGGGTTTCATCCGAACGCCGGCCACGCCATCGAAGCGCGCTCGCTCCGTTTACATCCACGTGGCCCAGGAACAGAGGTAGGTGAGTGAGGTTTATTTCCTTTTCCCCTTATTAATTTTGTCGCCTGTTCGTCATTTTGATTCCCCAAGACGATTACCAGAAACCTTAATACAGTCCACTTTCCATTTTTTCCAATCGTCTTTTAAATTGGTGACTTTAAACACCATATTTTTGGTCCTTCGAGCCGGATTTACATCTGTGTCCTATTGAGATTGGAGTTACCATAATTTATCCCGCAAGAGAAGGATTTATAATCCGTATTCTCCTTTATAACGCGTAGGTATCTTCTAGCAGTGCCTACCTAGGAAGGTTATTAGCACCTAGCTAGACCCCTAGTCCCATACAATGTCGTTAAATATCAAACTTGCTTAAGTCCCCTACCAGGATATTTTGAGGTCTGTGGCTAATATGATACTCTATGCAAAATTGAATACCTTAGTATTAGTCAAATGCACTAAAGTCCAAAAAATCCCATATAAATAGAGCTTTAAAACTTAACTGATAATTCATAACCGCCTAAGTCAAACTTTCTGTGTAGATCAAACTCGCTTACGTCCAATTCGACCAATCAGAAGACGCCGTGTGACGTGCCATGGCTGCCATTCGTGTGATAAACTTTAATGTGTCGGCAATGTGTTCGTGTAATTTTATGAATTATGGAGAATAGAATAACTGTTGTGGAGCCTGAGTTAGCTAAAAAGAAGCTCAGGTTAAAGGAGATTGAGAATCGAAATAAGAAGAAGCGAAATTTGTAAGTATATTCTTAAAATTTTGTTTGTTTTAAGTTGGGTGATGGCTCAGTAACGGTTACGAATGTCCGACCCCGAGGTCAAGACAGGGTCGGACTCAGTACGTTGATTGAGTGATTGGTAAGATTTTTAAGTAACTTTATGAATCCTACTAATATTATTAATGCGAAAGCTTTTGTGTAGGTATGTGTCTATTTTTGTTACTCACTGTTTTTTGTTTGTTTTTTTTGTTACTTCACACAAAAATTACTGAACGGATAGCGATGCTGGAATAACACGTAGGCTACTTTTCATTCCGATTCCGATATCAGACTTACGCGGATGAAATGGCGGGGCACAGCTACTTTAATGAGAACAGTTTTATTTTATTATACCTATTAATATTTTACCGACAATCTTTTTATCATTCATACTACGTTTTTTGAAAGAAAGAAAGAATGAAAGATTATTTTAATGAAACTATGTTATCATTTTACAACTGTACCTATGTCCACATAATTTTATGTACTTACATACCTAACCGTTTCAAGTTTTTCATAAAGAATTTTTTTTTTTAGGTATTCTGCGAAAACCTTGCCGGAAAAACCTAAGTGCAAACACGCCATAAAAACCAACTTCAAATGTGAATCTTTATCTTCCAATGATAAATTTGATTTTGTGATATAAATGTAAAACCTAGTGATCTCTGATTTTGTGATTTGATTTTGTTATAATTTGATAACAAATTTGTATTTATTTAATTTTTATAATTTGATAACAGAGTCGTATTTTTTAATAATTTGAAAGTAAAGTACTTGTTCCTCACGGGGATGGATGGTTGATTGAAAAGATCTGACTCCAAATTAAGACTATAATCAAGGTTCCACAATGCAGACCGCGGCCGAAAGTATAATAACAAATTGTATGAACGCGAATGCGTTTGTTCGCCGAGGCGGCTGATAGTAAGATGGCGGACCAGGTCGACCGCGTCCCGCGCGCCGTCCCTCAGGCGCTAGTGAAGCGCCAGAACATCCTTCGGGGCCTTGGAAACTGCTGCTTCCAAAGTGGGAACTGCTGCCGGCTCCAGGAACGGACACAGGTACTTGATACCTCATCGGTACGTGCCAGTCGTAGTCTTCACCTCTGCCACGCGTGCTACTCCGTCCTTGCCCGGGAACAGACAAACCACTTGCCCCAACTTCCATTGCATAGGTGGAGCATTTTCTTCCTTTAACAGTACCAGGTCTCCAGGCTGTATAGGTATGCTAGGAACACGCCATTTGTGTCTCTGCTGTAAATCAGTCACATACTCCAGCTGCCAACGCTTCCAAAACTGCTGACGTAATGACTCCAACCGCAGAAATCTGTCTGTTTTATTAAAGCCGGTTTGCTCCAAATCTTGTTATGGTAAGGACGTCAATTGTTTTCCTATTAAAAAGTGCCCTGGAGTTAAAGGATTTAGGTCATCGGGACTAGACGATAAAGGACAAATGGGACGACTATTTAATATCGCCTCGATTTGGCTAAATAGAGTTGCCAGCTCTTCAAACGTTTGGTGCGTCTGTCCTAAAATGCGTTTTAAGTGATGTTTAGCTGACCGTACGCAGGCCTCAACTAGACCTCCGAAATTTGGGGAATACGCAGGCTGGAAATTAAACTTAATGCCTTCTCCGGAAGAAAACTCCCTCACGTCATCAGCACTAGAAGTTAAGAAGTCTCCCACTTCTTTCGCGGCTGTGACAAAATTACGGCCGTTGTCGGAAAAGAATTCTACAGGCTTTCCTCTGCGAGAGATAAATCGACGCAAAGCCAAGATGAAGGCATCCTTTGAGAGCTCGCTGAAGGCCTCTAAATGAACACACTTATACCTAAGGCATACGACTATACCACTGCGAGGATCGACCGGAGGACACGGTGTAGCACACTGTGCAGGTCTGCTCCGCTTGGGCGGAGCAACGCCGTGTCCTCGTAGCGGCGATCGGCGGCGGCGACCTCTCGCGTCCGGCCCTGGTTCAATCCATGGTCCGGAGCGAGACGGAATGGGACGCCGTCACCTCCTTCTGCGAAGCAGTCATGCTAGCGAAGGAGGTGGCGGGACGTGAGAGGGAGAGAACCTCACATCCCAGCCGCCGCGGGAGACGCACCGGGCGTCGGGGGCCACGTGGTGGCCCCCGGCCACCGTAGACGCGGGCCTGTGGACGGTGAGCTATGGGCTAGCTCGCCGTCCGTCCGTCTTATGACGACAGGCCGTGTCGACGGCGCGTTCGTGTTCCACGTGCGCCTCAAAGAGAGTCAGCAAACAGGAAGGGGTCCGTAAGGGCCGACGCCTGCCAGGGTTGCGGGACTGTTCGAAAGAGATACCGCGGCCCTGGAACACAAAGGGCAAAGGAAGGAACATGGATGGGTTTTAGTCAGTAAAAGTCTGACACTCCCTCCTGCTCAGCCCAGAGCGGGAGGGGTTATTTGATGATTTCCCATCGGTAAAAAAAAAAAAAAAGCATACGAATATACAAAGATAACATTTCGTTATTTTACATCCCCTTCCCTTTCTGTCGGATATTAAATACGGTCCGGCAAATCGACAGCTGCGCTACCAAAGGGATGACCGGGATTTACACGTTGTTCAGGTAATGAGCCCATAAGAGGGCTTGGTGTCTCACCCCTAACTCTTGTACACCTAACACACTGTCTCGCAGTGGTACGAGCCAAGTCTCTGCCAGCAATAGGCCAAACGGATTCTCTAATGGTGTAAAGCAATAGCTGGGGGCCAGCATGAAGGAGACGCAGGTGTTCTTGTTGAAATAACAATTTAGTAAGCCTATGTTTGGCATGAAGCAACATTTGATGGCGTGTATCAAAGGGATAGCAAGACAGAGTCAAGCGTCTCTTAATATGTTTTCACCGTCCAAGAACGGATTCAATGAAATCAACTGACTTTTGGAGGTCAGAACTCCTTTAGTACGAAGAACTTTGATATCCTTTGCAAAACTATCAGCTTGAGACAAATATACAAGTTTTCGAAAGGAAAGAGAGAGCTCATCAGGCTGTAAGGCACCTACCTTTTTATTGTTTACATTTCTACAATTGTAAATAAATCGAAGCAAGTAACTGAACACACGCTGAATGAATTTTAATTTTGAATATCGATTAAAGTCTAGCAATGATTGCTTACTAGTTTCATTTTCATTTATAGTGTTAACATGGACTTTAACTTCAGGCAGTTCGGGAATATTATTATTATTCGAATCAAACGATGGCCACAAAGACTCATGCTGAATTAAAAAGGTAGGACCATTCTACCATATATCTAAATTATTATTTTTAATTAAGTCAGCAGGATTGAGGTGAGTGGGAACACGACGCCATTCGGAGTCTTTTGTTAGCTCTAAAATCATTGCAACCCTGTTAGCTACAAAGGTTTTTAATTTATTGTACCTCGTACCTAGCCAAGCTAAGCTAACGCTATAGATGAGTCGCTCCAGTATATTTTACGAACAATCACACAACGCAGGGCGCGTTCCACGGCGTCCGCGAGCTGCGCGCCCAAAAGACATGCACACAACTCCAGACGCGGAATAGTTGTCGGCTTAACCGTGGCCACCCTGGCCTTGGCGCAAAGCAGTCGTACTGTGATGACGCCTCGCTTATCAGTGGATTTTAAATAAATGCAGGCAGCATAAGCCGTCTGTGAAGCGTCACAAAAACAATGCAGTTCTATACGTGTAGGTTCTTTACATAGAACATGCCTTGGAATGCGTAATTCATGAAGATGCTTCATGTTGTTGACGAATAATAGCCATGATTGGCCGAGTTCATGGGGCACAGGTTCATCCCAGTCAATTTTTTGTATCTATAATTTTTGGATGAATATTTTAGGCTTAATTGTAAAAATACTTAACATTCCAAGCGGATCAAACACTTTACACGATTCAGATAATATTGATCGTTTAGTAATTTTAGGTTTCTTTTCATAATTTGTAGGAAAATGTATGGAATCTTCCTTAGGATCCCACCCGACACCTAATGTGTGTGACGATGAACTAATGATGAGATCCTTTTGTGAATTCTCCTGATAAATTAAAATTGATGGCAAATTTGAACGATACTTTCTTAAGTTAAAACACCCAGCAGCGAGTGCATTATCTACAGATCGTTTTATATACAATCAATCGTCTTTATCATCACTTCCGGTTAATAAGTCATCGACTACGAAGTCGTTTTGAATTATTTGTTTTATTTTGTTACCGCTACAGTACTCACCAAGCTGCCATAGACAACGAGTACTTAAGAAACTGGAACTGGTCAAACCATAAGTGACCGTATGGAGCCTTAATGACCTTATAGATTCTGTGCTATGATTGCGCCACAATATCATTTGCAGGTCTCGATCACGGTCTTGAATTTGTACCATCCTGTACATTTTTTCGACATCGCCTGATAACACGTACGAATACTGCCGAAATCGAAGCAATATATTAAATAAAGAGTCTTGAATATATGGACCTGCATCTTGTAAATCATTAAGTGAGTAGCCAGACGTCGTTTTAGCACTACCATTAAAAACAACGCGTAATTTAGTCGACTCACTGGACGGGCGTAAGACAGCGTGATGAGGAATGAAGTAAGACTGCTTAGGAATCTATTCTGGACTCGGATAAATGACCTAACTCTGCATACTCTTGTATAAACTGTGAGTTCATATTTTTAAGGTTTGGATCTCGCGCGAACCTTTTTTCAAGTGATAAAAATTGTCGTTTTGCAATCCGGTTCTGTTACAAGAGGCAACCTGACTTGAAAACGACCATTTTCGTCCCGGTAGGTATGTTTTGTGCATAGGAGTGTGAAAAAAAGGAAAGTGCGCGCAGATTCTTCGAAACGTGATCAATGAGAAATCGTAAACCTTTGGCGGAATCGCAATGTACTAGCTGGATGTTAAGCAAAGAATGCAAGTGGTTGTTTATCAACTGTTTTACATTATTACATCTCTCACAGAGGAGATCCCAAGCTGCCGTATAGTTAGCCGAACTCACCTCTAAATTACTGACGACACGAGAAGCTTCTTCTTCAAGGTAAGAATTTAAATAATAGAATTTATGAATTGGTTCAATTCTATCATTGTTGTGGATAAGAGAAGTGAATGTTTCCCGAAATTCAAGCCATTTGTAAAAAGTTCCATCAAAGTTCGCAATTTTAATGGTTAGTAATTTGAAACCCATTGAATTGTAATTTTGATTACCTGAACTATGACAGGTTTGATCGCATGAATTATGACAGTTTGATTCAGATTTATTAGATTTAAATTTAGTTTCATGTTGCTCAAGTAAACATTGTGTCTTTGCGATAAGTAGGTACAGAAATGTCGGACTCCATTTCTTCCCTAATGTCTAGTTCACCTTCCAAATTATCTTGATTTGACAATTCTATCTCTGATTGCAATTCATCAAAGTATGCAAGCATGTCGCGGAGCCGCTCGAATCTCTGATTAATCACATAGTAATCGCTTCGCGAAATAGATGCACACTCAAGGAACGCGTTTAAAAAGTTCCTATACTTCGTAATGCGACCCTTGACAGAGCTTCGTTTGGCATTTATTCTACAATTCATCATCCTTTAAACTACAATTAAAACTTGGTTTTGGAATATTTAACCTTAACAAACCTTCTTGAGGGGATCTAGGGGCTAGTTCGGATCTCCACTTTTGACAGACATATCGATTACAAGGAACTCAAAAAACAAACAAAATAACGATAAAACAATACGAGAAATACGTAACTTTAAGCCTGTTTACGCCCCAACACCAAGCAGGTACTCGCTGGGCGAGCGCCCCGGCGCGGCGCAGATAAGAAACAGCCTGATGCGCTCTCAAGCGGCCGCGCCCGTAAGCAACTAAAATGTACAATTATTAAACGATTGGGACGTTGTATGTATGCAAAACAAACTGTTGAAGTACGTAATAAGCTGTTATAATTATATTTCGATTTAAGAAGATTGAAATTACCTGAAAATAATAGTTTTACGTTATAAACACTTAATTACTTAATTGTTGTTCAAGTAGCTTTGTAAATAGCATATAGCATAACAATGGGCTGCGCGGCTAAGCATGAATAGTTGCAATAAACAAAAAGAAGCAGCGGCACTTAACTTAATTTTAAATTATATTTATACATTCTTTACGCACTCATGGTTTTATGAAGTAAGTCTGTTATGTCCTGGCCGACTACACTTGTCAGATGAGATGATTATATGGCCGCAAGAAGAAAAACTGAGATTCAAAAATGGAAGGAGACTTCTGAGGAAACGAGCTGACGAACCGGTCAGACTAGACTAGACTAGACTAGACGAGAGAGCGTTTCTTGAATGTCAAAATCAAAAAAATCAAAAATCAAAATAGTTTATTTCTGTAACTTTCTTGTACAATATTATTCTGTGGCTAGAACCTCCCAGGAAGCATGTAGTAATGCTTGTGTTGGGTGGTTCTGCTCCTCCCTCGGATCAACATATTTTTAGGTAGTTATATAACTAAACTATTTTAAGTAATTACAAACAAGTAAGTACACAATGAATGAAAAGTTAGAGATACTGGTATGACTTCTCTTTATGAGTGTGAGTGCATGCATGTGTGGTGTGTGTGTGTGTGTGGTGTGTGTGTGTGTGTGTGTGTGTGTTGAGTGTGTGTGCGTGTGTGTGTGAGGGTATGTGTGTGTGTGTGCCTTTATGATAGTTAGAACATACTATTTCTCATATAGCCTGTGTGAATTTGACTCCTAATTAGGAGACTTCTAGCCCTACGATGTAATATCTTGGGATCGGGAAGTACCGCTAGAAGTCACGAATATTGTCTAGAGTTCGTATTTAAATAATAAGTTCTCTATATCACAGTACCCAAGCCGCTCAAGCTCGTGAACGATTGTTTTTTTACATTCATGGAATTGAAGGTTGTATATTGTATATTTATTGTGAAGCTTATTATATAGATAGACAGAGTGGGCTTGAAATTGACGCCTGGCAAAAAGAGTTCTACAGCGAGGAGCAGTGGCCACATTACACTTTCTTCTACCTGTTTGAGCTATATAAACGTAAGGTAATGTTTTATGTAGTTTAAGTACTGAGTTGATAATATACAGTTTGCGAAGTGACAATATTTTATGATTTAGATATAGTTCGTCAGTAGGAAATCTAAATGGCTTAAAGAACATTGTTTTTATCAAGCATCTCTGGGCTCTTTCTGCTTCAAGGAATTTAATTTTAGTGGCACCACCCCAGTTGGGAATACAATAACACATAACTGTTTGTGCCAATGCAATATAAATACGCCTTATGAGGTCTTGAGAGGTGACATGTCTCAACTTTTTAAAGACCCATATGAGTTTACGGATCCTATCATTTATAGCTTCAATTTGAGGGTGCCAGAAGAATGTGAGTCTGAAGGAATTCTTAAAATTGGAGACAAGACAGATTCTTGAAGGTGATCCACCTAAAGATACACCTGGGACTACTACTCCCAATCTTATTATTAAAAACTGTCGTTGTGCCATCCCTGCTGTTAATCGCGCGGAGCTGCCCTGAGTCTAAAAGCTGGTGATCCAACTCAAAGATCTACCAGGACCTCAACTCCTTTTCTTCGAAACGCCGCCTTCTTGTGGAGCAGACCTGATAGAACTGCGTGCATCGTCCTACATCTCCACCTCAACGTTTGATCGAGCTTCGTTAATAGTGCTACTAATCGTGTGTATATACTCTGAAACTACTTCCAGAGTGCGGGTTTGATACGTCTTTTTTATAAACACTTGTATTTTTTATTTCACTTGTAAAACCATCCATACCTCTATTCAATTTTTAAATGTACAAGTCTACTTTTATCCTTTAATTTTTAATAGGATCAAGTAGATTTGTTACACATGTTCGGAAACTAATAATAATAATTCGCACAGGTGTCTGTGCAGTAATATTGTGCACGACCACAATTTTAAATGTCCCGCTTTTAACAGTTTAAATCCGACTGCTCGTTTTAAATGTGTGAAGGAGAACAAAGCTTGCGTTAATTGTCTCAGCATAAAACATAAATCAAGTAATTGTTCTAGTCAGACAAAATGCCGCTCATGCAATCAACGTCATCACACGTTATTGCATTTCGATAGAAAATCTCCTAGAACGGATGAGTCACCGCCACAAACCGCCATCGCCATTACCACGGTACCGGCCCCTTCCGCTTCCCCTTCCGCCCGAGGTGTCGCTGTGTACGACATCCATTGCGTGCGGGCGCGGTCAGCAGCGCTCGCGCACTGGTCATGTTCAGAGCGATGCCAAGCCGCAATGTATGGCATCCACAACGGTACTGCTGGCGACAGCACAAGTTATCTAACACGCCGCACATAATTCGTTGTTTTGCTTGACAGTGCTTCACAGAGTAATTTTATTACTTCTGATTGCTTCAAACGCCTCGGACTGTGGAATAACTTTAAAAATACTAGCTTAGTAGTTAAGGGAATCGGTGGTTCAGGAAAATCATGTAAGGGTTCCGTAGATATTAAAATACATTCCCGTTTCAATAAAAACATTAACTTTAACATTTCCTCGCTTATAGTAGAACGTATTACGGAAACATTGCCGAACGCAAAAGTGGACGTGTCTTTATTTACGCATCTCGATAATTTACCGCTCGCAGATTCTGATTTTGCACAGCCGGGGAACCGTTTCGTCGCGTATCACTATGGAAAATCGTAGAACAACTGCTGATTAAAAATGGTTTTTGTCAATGTCGCTACTGGCATGCTTTTTTTATTTTACTCAATAGTTTAAGGACCAAACTAGACTATAATATCAAAAAATTATAAATATTAAATGAAATGATTTTTTTACAACACCACAAACTTTATAGTTTTGACGGACGTCCATGTCAGGCCCGTTCACTTCATCACTTTTAAATTGATTTTATTGTTATACGTTACAGGAAAAGGTATAATGTATTATATATTTCTGGAAACCTCGTCTTTTGAAGAATATGAAACAGCTAATATGTATTTAATGTTATGTTAAGGTTCACCTTAAAATAATTGCAAAATAAAATATGGTGAAAAAAAAGTTTTTTTAAAGTTCAACGAGACTTTTGACAGTTACCCACGTTTACCCCTGCTTTACATTTAATATTGATTTGTAGCCTAACTATCCATAAACATAATCAAATAATAACAGCTGCGGATATTTGCGGGTTTCGGAGTAATTAATAAAAATGTGATAAGAGTCAGAAAACGGAAAACCGCTCGCTATCTATTGCGGTTTGAAATGTTGCTGTTTACATCAATAGTTTGCGGTAAGTTTTGTAATTTATCATTGATATTAGGGCATTTATCTTTTTTGCACTCATGTTGCGTGTGAAAATATTAATCAACAAAATGCACACTACCCTCATATTTCAAATAGTATATAAACAGTGGTTTCATTCCATTGTAAATAACAAAATAGTGGTGAATTAACAGAAGTGTAATTACATTTGTTGACTCTTCAAAATGTCTACTTTCAAGTGTTCTAAACGTGAAATAATACTTTCGTATATCGAAGGAGGAAAATCGTTGGAAGCATTTTCAACAGTTTTGCAAGAAAAATATCATATGTCTGAAGACAACTTATGTTTCATCCTCAGTTATTTTCAAAGATTACATATTATTCCCGCTTTTAATAAACGTTGGAACGAAGCTTCACGGAACAAGGATACATTTTTAATGAAGAACAGTAATTGGTTGGAATCAGAATATTCAATAACTTTACCGGACTCTGAAGACGTTACAACCATCTCCACGCCATCTACTTCTTCTGGGAAACGTGGAAGACCGTGCGTATCTTATCCAGACTTGTCAGAATCCAGTAAAAGAAGAAAAAATACAATGTTACTTAATGAATATGGATTTGAACACGTCTATTATGCATATCTTCAAGGGTTACGTTCGATAGGAGAAGGAACAGAAGCTAAACTTGTGGAAACATTAAGGTTTGCTGACAGTGAAAATAAGACCTTATTTTCGAGTCTCATAGAAGACGCAAGGCAGACCAAAATGTTAACGGATGAAGAAGCATTGAGCGTATTTATTGACTTGGATTTAACGAAAGCACAATATTTGTACTTGAGAAATTTAACGAACGAACGAAAATGTTTTGTGCTTCCGCCATATTACAAAGTGCAAGAAGTTAAAACTACTTGCTATCCACCGTCTTCAGCCATAGAAATTACAGACACAAGTGCAAAAATAGTAAGACTTCAAGATTTATTAGATCACACTGCAGCTAGAATATTGACAATAGATTCAGTCTATAGGAATGGATTGAATAACTTACTTCTGTATAGTAAATGGGGCTGTGATGGCTCATCCGGTCAAAGCCAGTACAAACAGAAACTGCCAGAAGAGTCTGAACTTATTTCTGATTCGAATTTATTTATCACTTCTTTGGTGCCTATTAAGTTAATTAACGAGCTAACAGGTGATGTTGTCTGGCAAAATCCGGTACCTTCATCTGTTCGTTTTTGCCGGCCTATATTAATAGAATTTTGTAAAGAAACTCCCGAGAAAACTAAAGCCGTTGTGGATGAAATAAAGGGTCAAATAAATTCCTTGAGTCCATCATTAATTAACAACTCCCTCAGGAGTGCAAGTGAAGCATGATCTCTTCCTTACAATGATAGATGGTAAAGTAGCTCAGGTATTAACAGATACGCCTTCGGGTTCCACATGTACAATATGTGGAGCTACTCCACGCCAAATGAACGATTTGACAAAAGTGACAGCTAGGCCTGAAAATGAAGATTCTTATCAATACGGACTGTCTACTTTGCACGCCTGGATTCGTTGTATGGAAATGATTTTACATATTACCTATAATCTGTCTTTCCAAACATGGTCAGCCACAAGTGAAGAAAAGAAACGACTAAAGCAAGAGAAGAAAACCCTGGTACAAAGGCGTTTCCGTGAAGAGCTAGGATTGATCATCGACAAACCAAGACAAGTAAGTGGTAATTCTAATGACGGTAATACTGCCAGAAGATTTTTTCACAATGCAAGCTGCTCTGCTGAAATTACAGGAGTGGATATAAATTTGATTAGTTATGCTATGGAGACTGCTAGGATCTATGTGAGCAATTATGAATGGTATTACATGCCATCTTCAGTTCACAAAATTTTGATTCATGGAGAAAGTGTCATAAAGCATTTTGCAGTACTTCCTATTGGTCAACTTTCGGAAGTTGCACAAGAATCTCGCAATAATAATAAAAAATTTCGTCTTCATCATGCTAGAAAATGCTCAAGATCCGCTAAAAACGAAGATGTATTTCATACAACGACGATGTACGATGTATTTTTTGTTTTTTTTTTTGTCTTTATACTTCAGATCCTTACATTACCAGCATTAGAAAACCGTATACTAAAAACGTGAAGGAACTTGATGAAGACACCTTAGATCTTTTGAAAGTGAACGAATTAATTTTAGATCCCGAAGTTCATCAAGTATAAATAACATAACATTTAGTAAACAGTACAATTAATTAATTAATCTGTGTTCGATTTTAATCTTAAAAAAAATGCTTTTTTTATTTTATTTGATTTTTATTTTGATGTACTATATGATATTTGGTTTTTGTAAACATTAAAATAATAGTATTCATTGTTAAGAAATAAACATTGGAGATTTTTTATAATTTTGAATTTGTTTTATTTTTTAATTTATTATTTTAAATTTAATCATAATAAATTACATTCTATTTGAAGCCATATACACTATTCTATATTTGTGCAAAATTTTAGAACATAATATTCAGAAATAAAGAAGTTATTGATTTTTAATCAGAAACAGACCATTATTTTCCACAGTGTATGGTCAAATTCGCAATCGGTCAAGTGACTGAAAAACCGTCAAAATCGCACTCGGTCAAAATAGCGATTGGTCCATATCTCGAACTGTCAAAATAGCGATTGGTCCATATCGCGAATGGTCAAATTAGCAAACAGTCAAGATCGCAATCGGTCGAATATTTTACTTCACGTATAGCTCGTAGTCATTTAAGTCAATAATGTGTACCTACACTACTTTCTGACATTATCTACTTAATAGTGCCTATTGGAATATACTATCAGAATGAAATCGCAGACTATAACCAATGCTAGTCAATTAAAAGAAATAGTAAAAAAAATAAAAAAAATATTGAGATTAAATAATATTTATTACTAATCAAACATCATTCTTATTTTGTATCTACTTATAAAGTAAAACATCGACGCTTTGCTCGGCGCATCTATCTTTCCGCATTTGTTTCTACCTAATATAATTTGCCACCCGCTATTGAGTCGGTATTTGGATATGTGATTATGGGTACCGTACTTACGTCACATATTTCTCATTAAACTACATCTTGCTGTGCTGTTCTTCAAGAAAATAATATTGATTCTCTTCTCAAGCGATTTTGGGAGCTTGAAGAGATCTCCGCCCCGCCCTCGATGAGCGGCGACAGCGGTAGATATGTTGTGGCGTTGCCTTTTTGTGGTGACCCACATTCGTTTGGCGATTCCTTTACTGCTGCGCTTTGACGTTTTCATTGTTTAGAACGCAAACTAGATGCACCGCTCAAGTTGCGCGGCCCTACAATGCCGTCATGCGTGATTACATAGATAAAGGTTTTTTAAGTCCGATTGTTATCAACGAGAACAATTCTCTTCCCGCGTATTATATTCCGCATCAAGGCGTAGTTCGCGAAGATAAGACCTCCACTAAAGTTCGCGTGGTTTTAGATGCTAGATGCAAGACTACTTCGGGTCAGTCGATCAATGACATTTTGCATGCCGGCCCTAATCTACAGGGTGATTTATTTAACATCATAATAAAGTTTCGTCTTTTCCAAATCGCTCTGTCAGCTGATTGCCGCCAAATGTTTTTCAATATCGGCGTTCGTGAATCTGACCGCAGATTTCAACGGATTTTTTATCGTTGTGATAGTAATGAACCTTTATCTGTGTATCAGTTTAATCGTGTTTGTTTTGGACTCAAGTCCAGTCCATATCACGCGCTACGAGTTGTCCGCCAGTTGATCGCTTATGAAGGCGACAACTTTCCCGCCGCAGCGGCTGTTGCCACTTCCGCCTTATATATGGATGACATCGCTTGTAGTGTCACATCCCCTCCGCAGGCAATTTCGCTTTGTGAAGAGCTTATTCAGCTTTTCAAGCAAGGCCAGTTTGATCTTGTCAAATGGACAAGCAACTATAAAGAGGTTCTCGCGCACTTGCCTGATTCTCATAAGGCTTCTCCAGACATTGAGTTTGAGAGGTCTGTGCCGCACAAAATCCTCGGTTTACGCTGGGACAAGTCCTGTGACAGTTTCCGATTTGACGTCGCACCACCTGATGAAAAGTGCACTAAGCGCACCATGCTGTAACAGTAGCTCGATTGTGGGACATACTGGGGTTTGTGGCTCCCACAATTTTTTACGCGAATCTCTTGATCAAAGAGCTCTGGTTATCAAAGTGCGAGTGGGATGACCACCTCCCGACCATATCGTCGTCACTTGGAAGCAATTTTGTATTGAGCTTTCTGCGCTCAGTGAAATTATTATACCACGTCATCTTGGGTTGGTCGACGGATGTACTGTCAATCTAATTGGATTCGCTGACGCCAGCAAAGGTGCTTACGGCGGAGTCATATATCTGCAAGTCCGCATTGGTTCTAACTACTCGGTGCAATTAGTTTGTGTCAAGTCTAAGGTTTCACCGGTTAAAACCATTTCGGTTGCGAGATTGGAGCTGTGCGCGGCACTTCTGCTGTCTCAGTTGCTCTGCAAGGTTCGAGACACAGTTACCCCATCAATAAAATATACGCATTTTCTGACTCCAAGGTAGCACTCGCCTGCATTTGTTCCTCTCTGCACCGCCTGGCAGACTTTTGTCGCCAATCGCGTTACTAAAAAAGTGAACTGGTTCGCGCTACTTGTTCCCATAACGTCGCGGGTATTCAGAATCGTCGTTGAGGTCGAGGAATCTCCAATCTATGCACTCGCGCTGCGCATGTCGTCATGGTCTAAGTTACTGCTAGCCATCGTTTATGTCGGTAGGTTTCTTAAGCAACTTCCTAATGGGACTTCTGTTTCAAGCTCTGATCTTGAATTCGCCGAGTATAAATTAATGCGAGTTGTACAGGCTGTTCACTTTAGTAACGACATGCAAAATTTAAAAAATAATGAATCATGTTCTCCCGCGCTTCTTAAGCTCAAGCCGTTTCTCGATGAGCACGGCATCATACGCGTTGGCGGTCGTCTGTCAATCTCGGACAAACCATACAACTACAAGCATCCTTGGGTTTTGCCGCGTCATGACCAGGTGCTCGACCTTGTTGATTTTTATCACAAGAAACATCTTCATGCCGGTCCAGAGTTGCTCATGGTCCTTACTCAGGCATAAATATTGGGTTTTAGCTGCACGACGAATAATTCGCCACAGAATACACAAATGTAACGTGTGTTTTAAATTCCGTCCTCGCCCGGTCTTTCCTCTCATGGCTGACCTTTCTAGCCAGCGCGTCAATCAAGTTGATAAGGCGTTCACACATACCGGTTGTGATTACGCAGGACCACTGCAGTACACGCCAGTGCGTGGTCGAGGCGTTAAAGCCGTAAAGCCTGGCTGTGCATTTTTACATGTTTAACGACGCGCGCCACGCACATTGAAGTTGCGACGGATTTAAGCACGGTGTCGTTTCTGGCAGCCCTAAAACGATTTCCGCGACGCGGCCCTATACAGTGTTTGAACACGGACAACGGCACTTGTTTCGTAGGTGCAAATTCTTATTTACGCGATCTCTATAAGTTTCTCAACCGAGAATATCGTACAAGACTATAGGAAGAACTTTCCATAAATCACATTGATTGGAAGTTTATTCCGCCTGCACCACATTTCGGTGGATGTTGGGAAAGCATGGTCAAAGTAATTAAAGCGCATCTCTTCAAAGTCGTAGGTTAACAGATTCTCTCTTATGAAGAGCTTTTAACTGTCCTTGCTCAAGTCGAGGCACTCGTTAACTCGCGGCCGCTCACAGCACTGAGTAGTGACCTTGCTGAACCATCCGCGTTAACTCCTGCGCATTTCTTGAACACAGCGCCATTATCGTCACTTCCTGCTCCTGAAGCAGACTCTTCTAGCTTGCTTCAGAGACATACTCTACTCGATAATCTCGTACAGTCATTCTGGCGGCGCTGGCGTTCGGAATACCTGCACCAGCTTCAGATTAGATGCAAATGGAATAGTCCTGCATCCCCTATACAGGAGGGTACGTTGGTCATTGTTATAAATGACAATTCTCCGCCGCTTTCATGGCCTTTAGCTATCGTTTAGAAATTGCACACATCTAAAGACGGTACAACCCGCGTTGTTACTGTAAAAACCGCGAAGGGCAGCTACATGCTGTTGTGCGTCTCTGTCCGCTACCGACTCAGTTAGATCTAGCCTGAAGATGGATCTCCCTCTTAGTTTAATATTAGTTAATAGCTTTCGTTATAAGTGTTCCGCTTTAGTTAATTTAAAATTAATTTAATATTATAACGCTGTATTAGCTTATGGATAGATTATGCGGTGGTGTACCTAACATAGCTTATCTTATTTGTTTCCCTTTTTTTTAAAGGCAACCCTTTAACCCCGGGGGGAAATGGTGACGCCATCTGTTCGTCTTACTTATAATTCTACCACTCATCGTCATATGACGTAGATCATAAGAAAAGGCGACGATATTATGCCCATCTCTTTCCCTCTCCCTTTCCGCTCATCTGCCTGAATCAGCGGGCTTCACGCCACTCCATCTTTAGATACGTAATCGACCGCATCAACCGACGCCGCTGCGTTAACGCAGCTGCTGCAGGTCAATCGCTTCCGCGGGAATCGAGACATACAAGCGACCCCGGGGTCCATACGCTAACGCGACCTGGAGCTCCAGAAGACTCTCATAACCAGGGTTTCATCCAAACGCCGGCCACGCCATCGAAGCGCGCTCGCTCCGTCTACATCCACGTGGCCCAGGAACAGAAGTAGGTGGGTGAGGCTTATTCCATTTTCCCCTTATTAATTTTGTCGCCTGTTCGTCATTTTGATTCCCCAAGACGATTACCAGAAACCTTAATACAGTCCACTTTCCATTTTTTTCAATCGTCTTTTAAATTGGTGATTTTAAACACCAACATTTATTGATTTACTTATTTACTTTGTTGCTCAGACCAATTTTTCGAACACATGAAGATTCGAGAACTTTCCGATTAAGTCAATCACTAGCGTAGGTATTAAATTAAATTGCTTTTGCACAGCACAACGATAGCGACCGATGTTTTTGTGTGGGTACGGTGCATGATAAATACACGCTGTTTGATGGGATAAGGTTTATAATTGATTGTGGAGTACGTTCTGTTTTAAGCAGTGCGAGTGTGTGCGTGACTGCGTATCTATTGGTTTTACTGAACTGCATGTGTAGTAGTTGCCGCGTGGTAGGGGCTAAAAGAAGACAGACGGTAACGATACATTTTCCTCTAACGGGCATATCTCTTTGTTTTATATATCTATGGCGCCAACTCACTAGTTCTAATTTCAATTGTTTACATTTCTTATATTTTCAATGAGGCCTTCAATAAAAAATAAATGAAATTAGAACAATGTTTTGAAGATGACTGCGGTGCGGGTGCCATCAATCAAGGACATTTATTTAAAATGTGATGATAAAACATAAAATTTTACATTATCATTAAATTTGTTGCAACTGTTGGAAGCTTGGACGCATTGCAAGACCCTTCCCGGAGTTTCGCGTGTGGCCGACATCAAAACTAACTCTGGTTCGCAACTGCCCCTTACCAGCCGAAGAGAAGTTACTCGTACTGAAGGGTTGAATTTTCGGGTGTTTCAACGAAGGGAGGATGTTTATGCCTTCATTAACTGTGGAGACGTGCACTGTGTGTGTCGCGCTTTGCTATTCAAAACGACTAGGCTCCTTACTGATGGATATTATATTCTTCAAAAATTGTCATCATCGCGGCGACCTCACGGTCCACATTTTTACCTAATTAAACCACCATGCCCCGATACAGGAGTTTCATTAAGGCCACTGAAGCCCCAACAGCGTGTACGATAAAAGTGACTCGTGATATTTTAATATCGACATATTGTTTTATGGGATATATCTATTATTCCATCCAATTACTCTTTGCCCAATTTAGAAACTAAGCGTAGAACATAGAACCCAGCAGTTGGAACCTATGAAAGGTCAGTCAAAGGGCAATCAAAGGCGAGTAAAATTTATTGAGCATTACTATAATTCAATTATGCAACCTCAAAACGATTTTTTAATTAATTTTATTTCATTATGGGGTCATAATCTGAACTTATGGGCCTAAGCTTTCAGAACCTGGGCCCTAGTTAATGTAACCGACTATGCGACATACATTATGTCAAAAGATGTAAAAATTATGACATTTTCACAACAGGTCTACCATGGCCTACCATGACGTCTTATAGCAGGAGTAATTCCACTGTGGGAAAGAGATGGCGCTATACGACCTATAGCTCTGTCTCTTTCCCACACTGGAATTTCTCCTGCATTAAGATGTCATAGTAACTCCCCAGGGCGCCTACATGACGTTTATCAAAATAATCTTATTGCAGGAATGTTTTGTTTCAAGTTTATAATAATATTAGTTTATTTGGTACCATGACCTCCTCAAAACAATTTTGTTTTACTCCTGCTTAGTGCGGAGAAAGAACGAACGATTTATAAGATTTTTAGATTTATTCTTCGTTCGTCCTAAAGTAATGTCCCACATTCCAAAAAATTCTTAGTTCGTCCCATATCATCATTGAAGTTTTGCTTCGTCCCAAATTACAAGAACTTAAAAGAGACAGTCATAAAAAAAAAAATGTGCATCACGGGAGCTAGCGTTAAGTGATGTGCATTTGGATTGGGTGATCTTTTTTTATTTCGTAACAAAATCTGATTCAAGTACATTTAATCAAAAATAGTCAAAACTCATAGCCCCAAGTAAAAAATTTGTCAATCTCAAGGGTCTTCAGTTATTGCCCAAAGTGTGGATCACTCAATACAGACATTTTTCAAAAACGGCTATTAGCTAAATCTCAACAAAAACTTACTCTATTAACTAAATTGATATCTCAAAAATTTGTCAACATATTGTCACAATACTTTCAAATACGCGCTTGAACGTGGAGTTACGGACTACAGCCCGCTATACAATACAATACCCTACCTTAGATAGGTAGGGTATAGATCGTCGTTTGAATAAACAACACCTCTAATTTATGCTGATCTAGTACTGTACCTGCTACTTCCTTATACTTTTTACTACTCTACCCTACCCTATACTAACCTACCTACCTAACATCCTACCTACCCTTCTTACTTATCCTTGATTGAATAAACAACACCTTGAATTTATGCTGACCTAGTACTTTTGGTCGCCAAAAAAAACGATTTTATTCAAAATTCGGGAAAAAATATTTGAGTTATTTGATCATCCCACGGGAATATCGCATTTTACCGGGATCAAGAGTAGCCTATGTGTTAATCCTGAATATTAGCTATCTTAGTATCAAATTTCATCTACATCCGTTAAACCGTTTGAGCGTGAAGGAGTAATAAACATACACACAAACACACATACAAACTTTCGCCTTTATAATATTAGTGTGATTATTAGTAGCCAGTTTAAAATACATACCACCTTGAATTCACGTCAGCCTAGTACTTTTTGGGGTACGTAATTTGCGCTTTATTTTATCAGGATTCCCATTTGCCGCTAGTAACAAACACAAAAAAAAAAACACAAACGACAAACAACACAACAAACAACAAACAAACAAACAAACGACAAACGACTAGGAATAGACGGATATAGATGGTGCCGATTGTACAAAAAAGTAAGTTAAGCATACACAAAAAAATATGGGCCGTAGAAGGAATATAAAATAGGACTAAGCGGGAATAAAATAATTAAAATTAAATTTTGGGACGAAGGAAGCATATTGTTTGGGACGGCCCAAGATTTTTTTATGTGGGACGAAACTCTGTGGGCCGAACGAAGCATAAATCGATTTTTCTATTCCCTGCAATGTCATGGAGCAAACAACTAGGAATATAAACTGTGTAGCGCTGACTCTTTCACAAATAAACGGTCCGAATCGTATTCCGAAGTCATAGTCTTGAAGCAAAATAAAACTTTAACTAACATTAAATATATCATTCGGATCAAAATTTCATTTGTTAAAGTAGTTTTTATAAAAATTATAAAACCCATCAAACTCTTTGAGGATTTTCATTGAGAAAGTAAGAAAATTTTTGAAAGGAGGTTGAGCTGTTGTGGTGTTGTTTGATAAACCCAAATAATTCAAAGATGTATGAAAGAAAATTTTAAAACTGTCGAATTGGTGCCTGTCATCTGATGGTTTTATTAAATTGGCCCCAGAGGTTTTGTTCATTTAACTACACCTGGTAAAATTTTAAAAATTGTTTGAGATAGTCACTCGTATATCGATCGCTTTTGCCTTCTCATTACAAAAATAATTAAAAATAAAATAAAATGTTGAAGTGTTCGTGGGTTTAGCTGGAGCAGATGTTAAGCTCCTGGGTTTAACAATAGTAGTTGAAGTGCGCGTGCGTCTAGCTGTAGTAGTTGTAGTGCTGATGGGTTCATCCGTAGTAGTTGATGTGCTCGTGGGTTCAGCTGTAGTAGTTGAAGTGCTCGTGGGTTTAGCTGTAGTAATTGTAGTGCTCGTGGGTTTAGCTGTAGTAGTTGAAGTGCTCGTGGGTCTAGTTGTAGTAGTTGAAGTGCTCGTGGGTCTACCTGTAGTAGTTGAAGTGCTCGTGCGTCTAGCTGTAGAAGTTGTAGTGCTCATGGGTTTATCTGTAGTAGTTGATGTGCTCGTGGGTTTAGCTGTAGTAGTTGAAGTGCTCGTGGGTCTAGTTGTAGTAGTCGAAGTGCTCGTGGGTCTAGCTGTAGTAGTTGAAGTGCTCGTGCGTCTAGCTATAGTAGTTGATGTGCTCCTGGGTTTAACAATAGTAGTTGAAGTGCCCGTGGGCTTAGCTGTAGTAGTTGAAGTGCGCGTGCGTCTAGCTGTAGTAGTTGTAGTGCGGATGGGTTCATCCGTAGTAGTTGATGTGCTCGTGGGTTCAGCTGTAGTAGTTGAAGTGCTCGTGGGTTTAGCTGTAGTAATTGTAGTGCTCGTGGGTTTAGCTGTAGTAGTTGAAGTGCTCGTGGGTCTAGTTGTAGTAGTTGAAGTGCTCGTGGGTCTAGCTGTAGTAGTTGAAGTGCTCGTGCGTCTAGCTGTAAAAGTTGTAGTGCTCATGGGTTTATCTGTAGTAGTTGATGTGCTCGTGGGTTTAGCTGTAGTAGTTGAAGTGCTCGTGGGTCTAGTTGTAGTAGTCGAAGTGCTCGTGGGTCTAGCTGTAGTAGTTGAAGTGCTTGTGCGTCTAGCTGTAGTAGTTGATGTGCTCGTGGGTTTAGCTGTAGTAGTTGAAGTGCTCGTAGGTTTAGCTGTAGTAGTTGTAGTGCTCATGGGATCATCTGTAGTAGTTCATGTGCTCATGGGTTTAGATGTAGATGTTATAGTGCTCATGGGTTCATCTGTAGTATTTGATGTGCTCATGGGTTCATCTGTAGTAGTTGATGTGCTCATGGGTTTAGATGTAGATGTTATAATGTTCGTGGGTTTAGGAGTAGTTTTCATGGATTCTCTGTAACGGAAATATAAAGTATTATTATCTTGTTTTTTATTTTATTGTAAGGATGTGCGCAATGTTATAAAAAGTAAGTACTCACTGCCTGGATTTACAATATGCATCCATTCTGGCCATACTGAAACAAATTGGTTCACGGTTATTGGCACATTATTTTTAGTTATAAATTAGCTTTACAAGTGGGGAACACCCAATTACTCCGAAATATTTTATTCCGAATTTCGATGTTCCCGTTTTCAAAAGTCCGAATTTCATAATACCTAAGAATTATAATGTCTATTATTAAAAATCACGAAATTTATTTTACCGAAAGTCGTTAATGCGATTTGTTAGTTTTCCGATTTTCACACGTTCGAAGAGTCAAATGATTGAAGGGTCCTCGGTCCGAAATGGATATTCTAATTTTCAATACTTCGAATAAACTACTAAAATTAGGAATCTGAATCACTTTTCCGAATTTTATTTGTTCAACCGATTTATTTGCCATAATTTTCACCACACTGAAACAACTTTTTACTGAATATTATTTGGTTACAAATATTTAGCCTGTTACTTGGTAGCATTTTCAATAATAAATTAAAATACTGTCATAAAAAGTCAACATGTTGTGCTACAAAATTTAGTGACAGAAACGAATCGCTGCAAAACCGATTTCACGCATTCTTGTCTGCTAGGGCAGACAAGAATGCGCGAAATCGGTTAAATTGCACTCTAGGGTAGGCCCTAGAGTGCAATTTAACCCCGCGTAGGCGCCGGAGCCGTGACAGAAACAATGCTTGCTGCATGTTGCATGCTTGCTTGCTGCTTGCCTGCTTGCATGCTTCATGCCTGCTTGCATGCTGCATGCATGCTTGCATGTTACATGCATGCTTGCTTGCATGCTGCATGTCTGCTTGTACGCCTCATGACTGCTTGCATGCTGCAAATCCCCTGTATTATTGATGAATCACTTTAGTTAAACAGTAATAGTCACAGTAGAACTGTGACTATTAAAGCGCGAAGGCTACCAAGCTAAGCGAGCGTGCCGCGGCAGCGGCCACCGAGTGCCAGTTCCCTTCTATTGTTGGTGAATCGTTTGGGATAAGTTAGGTTAGAATTGTGACCAGGGAAACAAAATATTTTTATTCAAAAGTATATTTCGGAATTGAATCGGTAATTGGAATCTGTATTTTAATAATCGGAATTCGTATTTTTGATGTTTCCAATTATCATTAAGTCGGACTTTTTGTTAGTCGATCTATTGAAACTCGGTATTTGGAGAATAGTAATTATAAACGTTAGGAGTCTTAAAATTTAGGAATTATAAAAGAAGGAGTAATAATAAGTCGGAGAATTTATGTAGTGTACCCTTACAAGTGATTTAGCAGTTGGTAACAATGAATAAAACTTTCACTTATTGTGAGATGATATCACGGCCATACTGTTAATAATGTAGATACTTATTATTTTTTTTTGAAGTTGGTTTATTTATTCATTACTATGTTAATTATATACAAACTACAAATAGGTCAAAAATAATTATAAAAATATAAAAGAACTTATTAATTTGACAGAAGTGTACTATGCCTGTTCCGACTAATTGATAATGCAATAATAGATGTTCAACGCACCTCGGTTCCGCACCGAGAGTTTCAACAGTGCAACAATGTTTAACCTTTCGTCTGGGTGTCGCTTAGTATTAGTTAAACGGGTAATAGGGGCTCATGCTTGATTATTATGAAAGTAGGCAGATTAAACCTAAGTTCCATTAAACAAACATTATTTGGCAACAAAGCCAAAAAAGGAGATACTTACAAGGCTGAACCGACTGCAAGAAAAGCAGAGGGAGCAATGCAGTTGGTCTGAAAAAAAATGGTAAAAGTGTTAATGAAATGTTTTTATTTTTGTACTAGGTCTTTATTTATATCGCAGCAAAGAACAAAAAATTGACTTATAAAAAACACTAAAAACGTCTAATATAACTTTACTTTCGGAAGTCGGTGTCTTTGTTTGTATCTTTTTTGCCACCGACTTCCGAAAGTAAAGTTATTTTAGACTTTTTTAGTGTTTTTTTAGAAGTCGGTTTTGTTTTCGCAGAAAGTTTTTTTATTTTACCCTTTTTAGTTGTAGTATACCACACAAATTTTTGTCATGAATTAGTATTTACATTGTAACTAGAAGTTAGTTACAGTACTCGACAAGACGAATCACACGAGCCCAAACTCGATGAGGTTTTGTCGTTTTATAACGGTGTTCCTATGGCCACCGTCCAGCTCCATCATCAGACACTGGATACCATTTAGGACCAAAATACTCATCAAGACGAATTATACGAATTCAATCTCGATGGGGTTATGTCTTTTTAATGGAGTTCCTATGGCCACCTTCCAGCTCCATCATCAGACCCTGGTTACCATTTAGGACTACAGTACTTGTCAATACAAATCAAACGAGTCCAAACTCGACGGCGTTGCGTCGTTTAATTACAGAGTTTGTATGGCCACCTTCCAGCTCCATCATCAGATCAGCTCCATGTCACCATAATATTACATTATCTCGCGATATAAACATGCGTGTAAAATTTCAGCTCAATCAGAAATCGGGAAGTGTGTCAAATTTAACTAGCAAGTATCACGCGACGTCGCGTGATGTACATCAGAGCGCCAGCACGCGACGTCGCGTGATGTGACAATTAACGTGAGGAAAACAACCAAATTCCTAAACCGATTTTGATGAAATTTCTATGGGACCAATCGGGAAGCATATCCTTTCAGACGAAAAAAGAACTTTTCAAATCGGTTTACAAATGACGGAGTCCAGAAGTACAAACAAAAAAAAAAATACCACCGAATTGAGAACCTCCTCGAATCCTTTTTGAAGAAAGTTGGTTAAAAAACAACTACATGTTTTGCGAAATTTTGAGGAGTGGCTGCGCCACGGCATCCTCACCTTCCATCTGACACAGGTCCTCACCGGACACGGTTGTTTCGGGAGGTACTTGCACCGGATCGGGCGGAAAGAAACGCCCGTGTGTTACCATTGTGAGGATTGACCGGAGGACACGGTGGAGCACACGGTGGAGGTCTGCCCCGCGTGGGCAGAGCACCGCCGTGTCCTCGTAGCGGCGATCGGCGGCGGCGACCTCTCGAGTCCGGCCTTAGTTCAATCCATGGTCCGGAGCGAGACGGAATGGGACGCCGTCGCCTCCTTCTGCGAAGCAGTCATGCTAGCGAAGAAGGTGGTGGAACTTGAGAGGGAGAGAACCTCACGTCCCATCCACCGCGGGAGACGCATCGGACGTCGGGGGCCACCGTGCCCCCCGGCCACCGTAGGCGCGGGCCTGTGGACGGTGAGCTATGGGCTAGCTCGCCGTCCGTCCGTCTTATGACGACAGGCCGTGTTGACGGCGCGTTCGTGTTCCACGCGCGCCTCAAAGAGATGTCAGCAATAGGAACGGGTCCGCAAGGACCGATGCCTGCCGGGGACCTGCGGGACTGTTCGAAAGAGATACCGTGGCCCCGGAACACAAAGGGCGATGAAGGAACATGGATGGGTTTTAGTCAGTAAAAGTCTGACACTCCCTCCTGCTCAGCCCAGAGCGGGAGGAGCTATTTGATGATTACCCATGCGAAAAAAAAAAAAATGTTTTGCGAAAACTTTGTAACATAATTAATTCAATTCTGAACTCTTTATTTTATCTAGAGATTTTTTTTTTTCATGGAAATCTCATTTTTTATTTGTATTTTGTCGCGTATATAAGGAAAACTACACCTATTTTTACGAAGTAAAGAAGTACACACGCAAATCTACAATCGTCCGTCTGTGCGTCGTACAATTCGGCGCGTCGCATGTCATAAACAAAGATATCAGTTACTTGACCGTTTCGTCACGGGTAGTTTTAACAGATGTTTTACTAAACGTGTGTCATGTAATTTGATTTTTTTTTAAATATTTCAACACCCTCATGGTGAAACAAGTTCTTTTTACTATAAGCGCAAATTATCAGTATTTAATTTCATAATATTTGACATGGGACACAAAAAAATACTAGCTAAAAGGTTTGTTCTCCCCGCTATTGCGATTATTTTTATGTTCTCTATACCATTTTCTAGTTACGAAGACATTGGGGGTCAAAATCCCACTTTTTTACAAGTTTCTTTTTAAATACAAATTTTTAAAGTTGTAACTTTAAATACCTCCATGACCCCTGTAGCCTGTACTATTCAATGTATCCATCAGCACAATTTTTGAGGGTGTTACATTGAGTCCTATCGTAAAAAGTGATATTTCACCCAAAAAAAACATCGTTTCCCATCAATATTTTTTGCGTAGAGTTACTTCGGGTCTGTTTACACCTTATACGTGAGTGAGACGATTTCTAAAGGATACAATGAAGTGGCCATCTGTTTGTACAATTTTATCAAAAGGTACAGAGAAACTTATCAAAGACATACGTTTATCATCTGATAATTGTGGCGGATAGAATCGCAACCGCTCAGTTTTTTTAATGTAGGTACGCCAGATATGCCACAGATTCCTAGAAAAAGGGCTCACTCAGCAGCAGGGTGACAGCGTGCATACCTTAATCGAACGGTCAAAAGGAAAATTTTAATATTGAATGATACACACGCTACAAGAATACCAACCCGCATTGGGCCCGCGTGGTGGATTATAGCCCATTTCCTCTCATAGAGAGGAGGCCGAGGGACCTCAACATTGTAGGCTGATTATGCTACAAGAATGGTTTACTTGTGTAAAATGGTGAGCCTGATGAAGTTATTGAAGTGTCTTCAGAGGACATTTTAGACTTCAAATCTGACACGAATCAATTTACTGGATCAAAAAATATTTATAATGACAAGGTTAAATGGAATGAAGTAAGAGAGGTGCAAGTAGACCCAAAAGATCAGTCTGTTATTATTTATTAGTTACAAATACGATATGTATAATCTAAAGATGTTACACGGTAATAAATTGTCATTCCATGTACGAGTAAGTAGAGGTGTAAATGCCAAGTCGTGGTCATTGTTATTTTACAATCATACACAAAATCCTAAAACGTACAAGATTTAAACAGTAAGCTTCTGAAATATGTTTACGGAAAATAAGTTTTCTAAATAAATCAATACTATACAGGGTATACAGGGTACACCTTTAACGAAGCCGTCAACCAAGCATTATGTACATCAAACTAAGTAACTTTACGCAAAAATTATTGCTGGGAAACGACTTTTTCTTTGGGGTGAAAAATCACGTTTTACGGTAGGACTCAATGTAACGCACTCAAAACATTGTGCTGACGGATGGATTGAATAGTACAGGGGTTGTGGGGTGTTTACAGCAAAAATCTTACATCAAAAAAAGATATTTCAAAAAAAAAAACTTTTGAAAAAGTTGGAACTTTGACCCCTGATATCTCCTTAACTAGAAAGTTCCCAGGTATGGTCTAGAACAAAAAAATGATCGCAATGACGTGGAGAACAAGTGCCTTTTAGCTTCGCTAAGGGTCTTGTTACACCCTTTATAACTTACCGGATCAGTTTTTGATTGTGAGCTGAAAGTAAAATTGATTGTCATTAGAATGTGTCAATAAAATACGATAGTTTTGTTCATCAGTCGATAACAGAATGGATCTACCACATCCAGGTAATACAAATAATGCGCTAAGTACGGTCGGCAACCATTATAATATAATATTTAAATTACTGTATCTCATGAATGCCGTCTACACTTAGATGAAATTTAAAAATAAAACTTTCGACCGTACCTACCGACTGAAAGCTAATAAAAGATCAAACTTAGTAATTATCACATGACAGTTCACTTTTTCATGAAAACTAGGCAATTAGTTTTACAGAAAAAGCCTGAGAATTTACAATAATACGAGTTTTTACCGTAACGTGCGTCTAATGACTGTCTGAATTATGAACCCAATATTCTGATGAAATACATTGTTATGATCATCATGTGCTTCTAAAATAATGTTAATAATAACTTACCTAGAACATGCGCACAAGGCTTCCATAATCCTGAAAAAAAAAACATTGTTTCTGTGATCAGGCTGCTTTACTAATTTTTATCAGTCTTTCCGGTTGTTCAGTTTCGAACTAACTTACGAAAATGACACGTTAAATGTGAGGCTTACATTAAATAATGATAATAAGAAAATGACTGTCCACAGCAGAGTCTAAAACAAAATACACCGGTATACAGAAGATGAATAAAATAAAATAAATAACTAAATAAAGATCTACTTCATACAATGAGCGAAAAAATGCGATCTGGGATTAAGGGCGTACACTAAAAACGCGAAACCATAGTTGTTGTTGAATTGTACATAAGAGGAAGTCTGAAATGGTACCTCTGACTGAAAAATTGTATGACAATCGGTTTTCATGGTATGTAGGTATAACCTGTGATGCCGAGGACAGAGAAAAATGTCGTAAAGAAGTCGTGTGTTCACTGATTATCCGAAAGCTTTCGAGAAGGTGTACCATAATGACCATAAACTGATGTTGAACAAAATTGAACCATCGGCATTAGAGGTAATCTCTTGGATGGTGGATACATTTTTCTGGTAAGATACAGATAAATATAAAATAAAGAAAACTTTGTTACAAAATGCAATAATTTAAAAAATACCCATATTGTTCTACGTTACGTCGCCATCATAAAATCTTTGAAGTTATCAGTCAATAGGAGGATTTCCCATTGTAAGAGTTATTGGCGTCATACAGTTTACCTAAGTATCTCGGTTCTCAAATAATAAGATAGTAGATTCATTGTTCAATACGAAACATAATAATATCTTAACACCACACCTATATTTTCCCAAAGGGTTAGTCAGCGCTTTAGCTAATAAATTAGTATTTATTTCAATTAGACTATTACAGGCACTTTTGAAAGTAATAAAAAAAAAACAGAAAGAGCGTAGCTACAGTCACGGTCACAAGGCATAATAACTTGAGAAAGTACTGTAGTTTCACATTCCAAAGCATAGATCTCTATGGAGAAGAATCGGCCAGAAACTCCATGGACACTGAATAGTACATAGACCCACATTTCGCCTGTTATGTCAAGTCCGTACAGAAAAAAATGTGATGGTAAAACCCAATAACACTTTGACCTGACCAAGAAATCGACCCCAGGAGCCCAGGCTCAGCAGTTGCGCTTACGACCTCGAGACAACTGGGCAGTAGGGGTGCCTAAGTAAATGAGACGCAGAAATGGCCCGGGCTGGCACTTCAGGTTCAGGAAGAGATTCCCCTAACCGAGCCTTTCCCTAACTCCAAGTTTCGGTTTTACTTAACTCTGCTACTGATACGAAAGAATTGTAGCTAATTGGTGGCAAAGCTGATTATTTTTATTCCTGTTTCGCAATGTATGATAGGTACAGTCCACCCACTCGCCCATAGCAACAGTAGCCCATAATACGACGCCTGTTTTCCTCTGTTTCTGTGTCCTCTGTGTACTTAAAACGATTTATTCTTATAATAATACTTTTGGAAATCAGCCCTAGTCAAAAACTCCATTTGTGGTATAATAGGAGTTTCTTTGAATAATAGGTGTGAGTCTATCTGGCAAGCCCCAACGAGATTTATCAACTGGTGATAGGTTTACATAAAGATATTATTTTGTACCTATAGAAAATAAGAGATATATTTTGTACCTCCACAGTTTTTGATTATGACGTTTCTAAAAAATGTCTAGCTAGCGGCCCCCTTATGATTATTTTTATTGTTATTATACTTTCAGATCGCCCAATAGTGCTCGGAGTTAGAAACTATTATGTACCTTACAAATTCAAAATTTCGACTTACTGTGAGCTACACCTTAGAATGTATTCGTTGTTTAGACAATTGTCCAGCCAGTGGGCCCCTTTTTAAAATACTACTCTTTTATATCATACAATAACATGAGCTTGATACTATTATGTGCCTTACAAATCCAAAATTTCCCCTTTATGTGAGTTACACTTCAGAAGATATTCGTTGTTTAAACAAATGTCCAGCCAGCGGGCCCCAGTTTTGAATACTACTCTTGCATATCATACCATAGCATTAAGAGCTTGATACTATAGGTATACTATATACCTTACAAATCTAAAATTTTGAGTTTCTGTAAGCTATACTTGTGACAAGCCGGGCACAAAACTGGAACGGGCGAAAAACTCAAACAGAAAAAACTAATACTTGTATTCCGAAATCGTTTGTTTTTTCGCCCCATGTTCCTTAGGGAAAGTGGTCCAGAGTGATGGTCTGAATCACCACACAAGAGTTATTGAGTTCATTCTGTTACATCCTGTATATGTCTAGAAGGCAATCGTCTGCATGGTAGAAAATGCCTATGCCATTAAGCTCGTCTCTGTTTCTTCTGTGTAATACTTAGAATTAAGGATTTATTCCTAGAATAATATTTTTTGAAATCAGCCATAATCAAAAACTCTATTTGTGGTGTAAAAGAAGTTTCTTCGAATAATAGCTTAGATATTGTTTGCAAGTTTTTATCTACTTTCTTGTACATCTAATAAACAAACATGAATACTTACGGATCATATATCTTTTCTTTCTCCTCCTCGATATGACCTTCCTCAGCTTCTGCGTTATACAGCTGAAATAGCAGTAATCATTGTTTATCATAAATCATGTTGTCAATTACAAAGACCCGTTTCACATAAATAATTATATTCATAATTTTAAGAACGTTGTAATTTCTATGGATGTTACTGATTGTGCTTGTTGTATTTAATTACCTAAAATGCTATAGGATTATTGTATTTTCGTTTCTAAAATAGAGGCACGCCGAGCAGCCGTCATTTATAGATCTTTGAAAGTAAAGGTAGTAACTGGGCCGAAAGTCTGACGACCAGTCTTACCAAGGGGGTAATGTATTATCCAGTACCATCTGGGTTGCGGAGATCAGATAGGCAGTCGCTCCATGTAGAATAGTCAGTCACTCAGAGAGTGGAAGCCGACCCCAACATTACATAGCTTTGGGAAAAGGTTAGGCAGACGATAGTCATTATATATAATATGAAACGTGTAAAATCATCTTATCGCTGTGATATATCGTACTTCATTATCGCCACGTGACATCAACCTATACAACATTTATTAGAATAAAGAAAGTTACTTACCAAAACAGAGAGTAATAAAAAACTGAATAAATTCATTTTGAAGACTGTTAACTTTATTGGTTGTGGATTCAATCAAAATGAAGTAATTAATATTTGCACTTCGCAGTCACAGCTCCGAATATTTGTGATCAAGGTGAGGCTCTTGATTATAATGAGAAAAAATATCTAGAAACCCACGAGCTTCGGATTTCCTGTTTTCATGAAAATATAATTATTAACAAAATTGGCAATGGCTAACTAAAAACAATATCCTTTGTCCTTTGTCCATCGATAAGAATTTAATCCACTAAAACACTACCTATATTTCTGCAACTTTATTAGGGTTGCTTCTATTTTTTTTTTGTTAATATTTACTTTTTTCGGATTAACAATAAAAATATACTCTAATAATAATAAAGTTATGGCCGACGATTCACCATAAGTCTTAATATTTCTATTGAGAAGAAAGAAACTGGAAGTCCACTTACGGGTAAATTCGAGTTGACAACTCATTGCTCGGAAAGCCTATAATAAGAGGTCAACTCATACTAGAGGTGAGGTGGGGTGGTTTCAGTGTTTGTCAAAATGAAAATTCAAGATGGCGCCGGGGAAACTTTTCAAAATGATTGCAATAACAGTTGAAAGGAGTTAAGAATAACCGACCTAGGGGTTTATAATGACTTGACTTAACTGACTTACTAAAAAGTGTGAACATAACTTTACATGTTTTCGATTGCAGCATCTTAAATTATCATTTCGATCACGAAAACGACATTCATCATGGAAAAACCGAAATTATCCCGGACGTCATCTTAGATTTTTATTTTGACCACATTTTCGTTATCAGCTACCCTGAAAATCATGAAAACGAAATGACAATGCTCATGGATGTATGGAATCCTGTACCATGCTGCATCAAAATCAAACTATGTTTTTTATAGTCATTATTAACTCCTGCAAAAGTTCTTTTTGTAATCAAAACCGGAGTTTTGGAGTAATTTTATAAAATCATAATAACCTCAAAACCAACTAGAAAAAGAACAATTTATTGATACATCGGTTTTGGCGGGTGACTGACGCCGTCATAGAAACAACTTCACTTCTTAACACACAATACAATAATTAAATAATCTCAACTCTAAAAACACAAACGGACGTAAAGTCAGATCAAATGTCAGAAATATACCTGCCGGGATTTAGGGATGAGATCGATATATCAAATCTTTTGTAAGAAAATCGTATTTGTGTCAATTAGCAATAACAAATAGATTTGGTGTTCTGGTTTTATTTAATTGTTACTGATATTCAACAAAAAGAAACCTTTGTTTTCTTTTGTACATATAATTTGTAAAATGTTTTGGAAGCAAACGTTATCTATTATTAAAAAGAAACGATTGGAATGACTGCATCAAAATAGTTTCTATTGCATTCTACATCTCTATGACCGGTTGTGAGAACGTCATGGAAAGGGAGTAAAACAATATTCATACTTCCATACTTAAAATTAAATTCCCTATTCAAAAATCAAATCCATGGATATTTATTTTTTATATATATGTACGTATGTCGTAAAAAAATATGAAAATAATTACTATAAAATTTTGATCCTGATGCACGAGAAATTTTGGTAAAACTTTTGGTCAATGTCCTTTTCCTCAACGCCAACTTGGATTTTCATTTTGATAAACGCTGAAAAACATCCATTAAATAAATAATATAAAAACAGCGATCCTAACTATTATCTTCAAATCAGTCCACCTTCAAGTAATAGCAGGCCTGATGTTATGTTTACTCTACAGAGTAAACCTCAGCGGTCATTAAGTCGCGCAAAAGTCCATGCCCGCATGTTTTTTCGCGCAAGTGTCCTTCGTGCAAATGTCTTTCGCGCAAATGTCCCAGATCACGAATAAAGCGATAAAGTTGAATATCTATTAAAGAAATAATGACAGATTATAGTACCTTGATGTGCTGGCATCTGTACCTACACTAGCTACATTCACTTTCGTTTGTAACGTAAGTGTAGTGTGTCAACACATTGATTTAGGGCGCACAGTGGACTTAAGCCATTGACAAGAGCGGAAAAATTCAACAGATTTAAAATATAAGAACACCGATCAGTAAACATTGTACGGAACCAATGCGTAATTCGTACTCGCACTTGGCTAATATTTCAACAAATTCATTAAATCTGTTTTCCTTAAAACATAGGTGATAAATTAATCTGGTTGCGATATAAAGTTTCCGGTACATTTTAGGCACTCTAACTTGATTACGATAATGAGGTATATACGTATAGGTGATCACCATCGTTTATTACAATAAAATTATTATTATCAGCTCATCGTGTGTCAATAAAAACACATTCCTCCATATCGGCATTTAACTTCAAGACACGCAATAATATGTTCAGAGATGAAATCTATCGGTCGTTATGTCTTTAATAGTAATTTATTTTAATTTTTGATTTTGATTGTAATGTTAACTTATTCTCTTTTTAATTTCGGTACTGATTCTAATGCTAATTTATTTTTACTATGTTAATCTAATTTATTCATTTTATTTTATATCTGAACGGCGACTGTATGGATCAAGTTATCCGAAATAAATAAATTTATTATTATTATTGTAATGATTTGTTTAATATTTCTTAAAAAATATTAATAATTCTAGCATAAATAGTTGTTAAATCGTTAGTGATAAGATTAATAAGTAGTTAATAGACTTTATTGGTTGAGAGCGCCAGCAGCGCCAAGCCGGTAGAAATAGGAACTATAGTTATCGGTGGCCTCGGTGGAGGGAAAAGTGACTTGGCGACTGCTGGCATTCGCTCGCGCATTCTAGATTCAGCCTTCAAGTGAATAGCAGTAACTAGTTTAAGGAGAAAGACTGTAGAAATTGAGAGAAATATATATATAGATTATATCCAAGTCTTTAATTTGATAAAAACTCAGAAGTGACATCGTAAATTCAAGCCTACAAAGTGGTTGGTGACATCTTGAACGTAAGTACCATGATTATATTATATTTGGATGCTTTGTTAAAATTTATCAAATTGTATGGCAATCATGTTTATCCACCCCATGGTAACTCGAATTGCAATCATGCTATCCGGACTGTTCATAACTGTTCATCAGTTTTATTTTTCGGAGGGTAGATGAAAAATAAAATCAGCAGATTTTTAATGAAATTAAATAAATCGTAATAAGATCACAACTGTATTCTAAGGTTTAAGATTTAGAACCATTTAGATTAATATATCAATCCAAATACCTTCAGAGCTTGAAGAAAGAGATAGGAGATTTTTTATGCAAAGTCGGATCGTGCCTGTATTTGATTGTTCACTAAATTAAATCTTGGTTGTTCCTAGAAATTGATTACTAAGATTATGAACAGTCCCTTTTGATATGTGTAATTTAATATGTGTATTTTTAGGCTCCTAGGTATGCTAAATTAGATGTACTTAATATTACGGAGTGATTGCATTTGATTGACGAAATATAACTTTATACGTTGTACCTACCTACATTTATTTATTAAATTTTTGTGGGTGTGGTTTCCATTGCAAGATTTTAATAAAATGATATAGGCACTAATGTTTTGAATTTAACTATAAAAAAAAAAAAACATTATTGAGAAGGATCATTTAAAGATTTTAGTTTGAACTTTCAACATGTAGACTACTTAAATAAGTCATGATGCGTTTCTAATATTATCTTATGTATAAGTTGGGCATATACATGCCCAACTTATACATAAGATAATATTGTTCTCAACAATTATAATTAAGTTTAAAGGTGGACGTGTATGTGTTTTCCACAATAAATTGTGAAGTTTAAAGTTGGACATGTATGTGTTTTCAAAATATTTTATGCCGTTTAAAGGTGGACATGCATGTGTTTTCCATAATATATTATGAAGTTTAAAGTTGGACATGTATGTGTTTCAAAATATTTTATGCCGTTTAAAGGTGGACATGACGTATGTGTTTTCCATAATATATTATGAAGTTTAAAGTTGGACATGTATGTGTTTTGAACAATATTTTATGAAGTAATTAGTTGGACATGTATGTGTTTTTAACAGTATTTTATGAAGTTTTAAGTTGGGCATGTAGGTGTCTTAGAATATAATAAAATACGAAGTTTATAGTTGAGACCTGTATATGTTTTCAATTATAATTATGAAATTAGTTGGACATGTATGTGTTTTCAACAGTATTTTATGAAGTTTAAAGTTGGGCATGTAGGTGTCTTAAAATGTAATAAAATACGAAGTTTAAAATTGAGACCTGTATGTGTTTTCAATTATAATTATGAAATTAGTTGGACATTGTATGACGTAGGTATGTGCCTTCAGTAACATTTTAAGATGTCTAAAATTAGACAAGTACCTACTAAGTGCGTGTGTTCAATAATATTTTATGAAGTTTATATTCTAGAAATGTATGTCTTTAATAATAATAATCACGCATTTTTAAAGCTTTAATCTGTATGGGTCTTTATTAAGCTTTGAATAAGTTTATAGCTGATACATGCGTGAGTTTTAAATAATATTTAAGGACATCTACGTGTCTCGTATGACAATAATATTGAATCTTCAAAATCTTATGTGATCTTATAAATTTAATTTAATTAGATAATTTAGAATGATTTAGTAACTTACATCATTTTAGTAACTCAAGGCTATACTAAAAGTTACATTATTCTGGCATTATTGTGGTAATAAAAAGTTAATAACGCGACACAAACTTAAATGATGATCTGGCTTGTTCCAGTATGAGTTCCGGCGAAGAGTATGTTCCTAAAAGAAAGAAGGGGCGTTACGTCCGATTTCCGTCGACATCATCGGAGTCTGAGAAAGAAAATGATCCTGACGGGATTCAGCAAGAAGTCAGTGATCATGAATTTAGTAATACAACTCACGTATCCACTCAGAGTTTGACTGCTGAGGATCTTATGAAAATTATTGCTTCGCTGCGAGGTGACTCTAACAAGTTATTAGGCGCTAACCATCAGCACAATGTAATTCCAGAGTTTGATCCCAATAACAAGTCACAAAATGTAGATAGATGGTTAGGAAAGGTAAATGAATGTTCGACTATCTATGGATGGAACGAAAGGCAGACGATACACTTCTCCTTGCAAAAACTATGTGGCTTAGCCAAAAAGTGGTACGAATCACTTTCCACTCTCACTTATTCCTGGGAGGAGTGGCAGATTAAGTTGCGAAAGTCATTTCCAAGCGAGGAAAATTATGGCATTATTTTACAGGAAATGTTGAATAGGCGTTGTCGTCAAGGCGAAAATGTTAGGGAATACTTTTATGAAAAACTGTCGTTGATAACACGTTGCGAAATTATAGGGCGTAAGGCTGTAGATTGTGTAGTCCATGGCATTAATGATCCATCGATAAGGAATGGAGCTCAAGCCCTGCAGTGTACAGAGCCAGAAGATCTATTAGCTTATTTAGTATCTCAACAACCCAAAGATCAGATAGGGTTCCAAACGGCTAGTCATCTAAGAAGGAAAGACCATTCTAATGCAAATGGAAGTAACGCATCTAATGCAACTAGAGGTACTGATGCTAACGATTCAGGCCGTAGAGTAGGTCCAATCTGCTACAATTGCCAAGAGAGAGGTCACACTTTCTATAAGTGCCTTAAGCCTTTGATTAAATGTCAAAAATGTGGTAGGGTAGGTCACGACCTTAGTAATTGCACGAAGAAACCCTTATTAAGCTATGATCCAAAGCAGGTAACTCCAGTTAGGAAAACATTAAAAATATCTTCAGGGGTAGCAGACATTATTCAGCCTAATATTGAAGAATCAAATCAAAAATTCTATAAGATCATTTATGTTGATGATACATCATTGCAGGCATATGTTGATTTTGGCAGTGACTGCACATTAATCCGATTCTCGGATGCCAAAAAACTTGGTGTGATTGAAGATAGAAATAACCTGCCAACAGTACGCGGTTTTGGCAATACGGCCATTAGACCTTTGTTCAAAACCCTGATCAACGCAAAGTTAGACGATATAGAAGCCCGTGTAGAAGTTTTAGTTGTAAACGACGAATATTTACATACGCCTATGCTTGTTGGCCGAAATTTTACCGAGCAACCTAATGTTATGGTATTGAAGGATAAGGAAACACTATACTTTTACAATAGTCCTAATTTAGCAACGAATGATGTGACAACAGACAAAATTGATCTATTCGTTGTCAATAGAACAGTAATAAACAAAGGGGGATTCATAGAGGTCAGTTCAACAGAAAATAAGACAAATGACGTTTATTTAGAAGGTGATACTAGATTAAATCCAAACCAAGAGTATAGATTACACAGTGGCTGTTACAGGCTAGATAAAGGACGGGGTTTTATTGTTGTTACTGCACTGACCAGTACTCCTATAGTTTTTGATGAAAATGTTTTGATTGCTAGAACTAAACCCGTAACTGAAAGCCAAACCCTACAAATCAATTCGGAAGTTGTTACAAGTTTCCTACCATTAGACAAAGATGATATTAAGATAGGATCACAATTAGATGAGAAATACTTTACAAAACTGTATGAACTTTTACAAAAATATAGGTCATCCTTTGCTACAAGCCTTAGTGAGTTAGGGTGCACACAAAAAGCTGAAATGAATATTGAACTAAGCGACGACAAACCAGTAGTATATAGGCCTTATCGTATGTCGTTTTATGAACGTGGCAAAGTCAGGGAAATTGTAGATGAATTGATTGATAATGATATTGTGCAGGAGTCTGAGTCTAATTATGCTAGTCCTGTGTTATTAATTAAAAAGAAAACAGGTGACCATAGACTTTGTATTGATTTCAGGGCATTAAATAATAAAACTGTAAAAGACAAGTACCCGCTTCCACTAATAGACGATCATATTTCGAATTTGAGTGGTAATAAGTTTTTCATAACTTTAGATCTTGCATCGGGATACTATCAGATACCGATGGCAAAAGAGAGTCGTCACCTGACTGCGTTTGTTACACCGGACGGCCATTACGAATTTAAACGTATGCCGTTCGGTTTGGCAAACGCACCTGCAATTTTTCAAAAAATGATAAATAAAGTTCTTGGGTCGCGCAGGTTTACGTCAGCTCTGGCCTATATGGACGATCTTCTTATACCATCGAAATCTGTAGAAGAAGGGTTCGAACATTTAGAAGAGGTGCTTAAATTGTTGAAAGATGCGGGACTTACTCTTAAATTGTCTAAGTGCAAGTTTTTTGACACTCGGCTAGAGTATTTAGGCTACGAAATATCTGCTGAAGGTGTCAAACCAAGTGAAAGGAAAATTATAGCAGTCAAGGACTTTCCTACACCTCGAAATGTCCACGAGGTTAGGCAATTTTTAGGTCTAGCCAGTTATTTTAGAAAATTTGTACAAGGTTTTGGAGAAATAGCTAGACCTTTAACAGTGTTACTAAAAAAGGAGTCTACGTGGCAATGGAGTGAACATGAGAATTCAGCTTTTTTAACGTTAAAAGATCGTTTAGTAGAGCGGCCGATATTAGCGTTGTACAATCCTACGTTAGAAACTGAATTACATGCAGATGCAAGTGCTCTAGGTTTGGGAGGAATACTTTTTCAATGGCAAGTTAATCCCAGGGTACTAAAACCAGTCGCATATTTCAGCAGGCAGACCACACCAGCGGAGCGCTTCTTTCACTCTTACGAGTTGGAAACACTAGCTGTGGTCTGCTCACTAAAAAAATTCCGCGTGTACCTGTTAGGCTTAAGGTTTACCGTGTTTACAGATTGCAATGCATTAAGGACCACCCTTACAAAACGAGACTTGATTCCTCGGATTGCAAGGTGGTGGTTGCAGATCAGTGAATTTGACTTTGGCATTGAATATCGCGCTGGTAGTCTCACGTTGAATGTCTCACGTTGACGCGTTAAGTCGTAATCCGGTAGCTGAGGATTTAGATTTAGGAGTGCCCAACGAAAGAGAACTTCTAACCGTTTATAATATCTCCACTGAGAACTGGCTTGTAACACTTCAGTTAGCTGATCCTGAACTCGTTAGAATAACTAAAATTCTTAAACCTAAAACAGATAATGAAGTTGTTGAAATAAAAAAGAATTATGCAATGAAAGATAACGTTTTGTACAGAAGAGTTGGGGATCAGTTAAAGTTGGTGGTACCACGTAATGCTCGATGGCAAGTCTGTAGGATGAACCATGACGATATTGGTCATTTTGGACAGGCAAAGACGCTTGAAAGAATTCAAGATCAGTATTGGTTCCCCAAACTTCGACGATTCGTAAACAAATACGTGGCTGCATGTATTAATTGTGCATATACTAAAGATAGCGCTGCTAAAGTTAAGTCTGGATATTTGTACCCGATCGAAAAGAAAGACATTCCGTTCTATGCTCTTCATATAGATCATTTAGGACCTTTTGTTAAGAGTAAATCTCGAAATAGCTACATTCTGACTATCGTAGATGGTTTTACCAAATATTTGTTTGCTAAGCCCGTAAAAGACACCAAAACTAAAAATGTTATTAGAGTGTTAGAAAATATATTTAATGATTTTGGGGTGCCTGAAAGAATTATTTCTGATCGTGGATCGTCATTCACATCAAACCTCTTTAAAGATTTCTGTGTCAAAAATGGTGTAAAACACATTTTAAACGCTGTTGCCAGCCCACGTTCAAATGGACAAGCTGAGCGTTTTAACCAAACCCTTCTCAATGCATTGTCTTAAAAAAATCTAAATAATGACGAGCGAGACTGGGACAAACAGTTAGGTAGCATACAATGGGGTATCAACAACACAGTTAGCGCAACGACGAAGAAGACTCCCTCAGAGCTTCTATTTGGTGTAAAACTTCGAAATGCTTCTACGAATAAATTTGGCATTAGTAAAGTTGGTAGTTCAGAAGATGCAACGACAAATAGGGAAACTCTAAGGCAGGTAGCATATGAAAACATTAAAGCATCTCAGGAAAAACAGAAGGCTTTGCATGACGCTAACAAATCTCCTGCTAAAATCTATGAAGAAGGTGATTTAGTAAAGATAGTTAAGTCTAATTTTAATAATGATGGAAAGAGTAAAAAACTTTTGCCTAAATTTATAGGGCCTTATAAAGTAATAAAACAATTAGGAAATGATAGATATAATATATCCAGCGTACCAGGATTTAAATCAGCACGATTGTATAATACAATTGTTGCTGCAGACAGAATGAGACCGTGGATTCATGTTGAATCACTTAACTTAAATAGTAATGTTAACACGGTAACAAGTAGCGAAAGTGAAACAGATGAGGAGGATGTAAAATGAGATCATTGTTAAATCCAAATTTAGGTTACACCGAATAAGGTAGACTTATAGTAGGTTAGATGTTTATACTTATACCTAGGTAATGTAAATAGAATTAGATTGTTTTACGATATAATAAACGAATGTAATGATTGTTCTGTTATGTAAGAGTAATACCTACACTCGTATATGTATGTAAATAAGCTATGAAGGTTGTTTGATGTATAAAAATATTGTTATCATTGGTCTAAATACTGTTTTGATTATGTTGATTCATTGTTAGTATGAAGTCGGAAGTATTATTATTTTGAGTAAGACTTAGAACTTATTAGATTTTTTGATTTTTTCTTTTTTTTAAATATCTAGGTAATTTAGAAATATTGTTATAATAGATCAATGCAGATGTGAGATAATTGAGATAAGATTTGAGTTTGTGTTTATGGTAATGAATTATGTAATATTGTTAGTTAAGATGTTTTTGAATAATAAAATCATAATAATAATTTCCATAATTACGTAGGTACTTACATACCTTAGATATTTAAGAAAAATACTAACTACTTTTTTAGTAATGTTATACAATTTAGCTGTAAGTAGGTACCTACCTTTTTAGTTTTGTATTCTTATGTTTTAAAACAGTTGTCTACTCGAATGTAACGTTAGTAAGTTGAATTAATTAAATTGAAATACCTACTCACTCTTAGTGCACCAGGAGGTAGCACTAGTTCAGATGGCCGAATGTAATGATTTGTTTAATATTTCTTAAAAAATATTAATAATTCTAGCATAAATAGTTGTTAAATCGTTAGTGATAAGATTAATAAGTAGTTAATAGACTTTATTGGTTGAGAGCGCCAGCAGCGCCAAGCCGGTAGAAATAGGAACTATAGTTATCGGTGGCCTCGGTGGAGGGAAAAGTGACTTGGCGACTGCTGGCATTCGCTCGCGCATTCTAGATTCAGCCTTCAAGTGAATAGCAGTAACTAGTTTAAGGAGAAAGACTGTAGAAATTGAGAGAAATATATATATAGATTATATCCAAGTCTTTAATTTGATAAAATTATTAATAGATTACAAGTATAAAGTACTTAATAATTCCATGATTTCATTTCTTAAAACAGACAGAGACATTAGACATTACTCTTGAAACTTGAGCACTACGGACTAGATAAACTTGCACTTAGTTTGGTAAAATCTTATTTGAGTGATAGACAACAACATGTTCAAATAAATGGTGTCAATTCACAGGGTTTAAAAGTAAAAATGGGGTTCCACAAGGCTCAATATTGGGTCCTTTTCTCTTTCTAGTATATATAAATGATCTACCCTATTTATTGAAAAACCAACCTCAAAATATGGTGTTATTTGCTGATGACACTTCCCTAATTTTTAAGATAAATAGACGGGTCCAAAATCTAGATGACGTACATAATGCCCTACTTCAGGTCCATAATTGGTTCACAGCAAACAATTTAGTATTAAACGAAAAAAAGACTAAATGCATAAGATTTGCTTTACCGAATGTTAAAAGTAGTGATTGTGATATAATATTGAATAAAGAGAAACTAGAATTCGTAGATAAAACGGTATTCCTGGGGATTACGCTTGATTCAAGGCTACAATGGAGTTCTCATTTAACATCTCTTGCGGGGCGGCTAAGTTCAGCAGCATATGCTATTAGAAAAATCCGTCAATTTACAGATGTAGATAACGCTAGACTGGTCTATTTTAGTTACTTTCATAGTATTATGTCTTATGGCATTTTGTTATGGGGACAGGCTGCAGACATTCAGTCTATGTTTATTCTGCAAAAAAGAGCCATCAGAGCCATATATAACCTGCGTAGGTGCGACTCTCTAAGGGAACTGTTTAAGGACATTAACATCATGACGGTACATTGTCAATACATCTATGAAAACATAATGTACGAGTACGTAAGAAAAAATCTGCATCTTTTTAGTAAAAGAGGTGACAAACACAATTACAGTACTAGAAATAGGGACCAATCAGTTCAGCCGGGCTTCAGACTCGCTAAAGTAGACTCATCTTTCATGGGGTACTGTTTGAGATGCTATAATAAAATTCCACAAAGTATTCTTGAACTCAATGAGACGAAATTAAAAACATGCATTAAACGCACACTTTGTAAGCAAGCATATTACAAGTTGGACGATTATATCGCTGATAACAATGCTTGGCTCAATGCCGGTCCTGCTCCACAAGGACAGGGATGCACAAATTGATAACATTAAATAGTATTGTTGGAGCTGCTGAAGATTGTACAACTATCTTTGCATTGAATAGATTCAATCTCTATAGTATTATATAAAGCCCATATTGTGTGAGTACTATGTACTAGAAAGCTACCATTCACTGGAAACCTAAGTCCTTTCTTGACTTGAATGTGCCCTGGCGGTTGAGAGTATGTCATGCTCACTCAAATGTCTCGCTGATGGTGGTGCGTGTGTCGGTAGTTCCCTTCAAAATGGTTGAGTTGAATGGTGCTGATCCATGCATCATATTCGTGAACGGGCGCTGTCAGTGTGACTGGTCATCTCTTAGTTGCCACGGCTTATTTGAATTCATTATTTTTAGTTTTTGAATTGTCTTTTTTGTTTTTACTGTGGACACTTTTAATATGCACATCTTGCTACATCGTTCTCACATAGTGTACCATCTCAACATGAATGATGTAACCAAGGTTTTGTAACAATATGCTGATTTAAAAGAGTGTCCATGGAGTTTCTTGCCCGTTCTTCTCCATAGAGATCTACGCTAGGGAATGCGCAACTACAGTACTTACACAGTTTTTATGCCTTGTGACTGGGACTGTTGCTACATTTAATTATTATCTTTGTTTCGACAATTCAAAATGCCTGTAACTGGCCTACTTGAAATTAATGCTTTGATTTTTATTTAAAACGCATAGAGGAAACGTGTATTAACGAAGCCAAAAGGCCCCCTATCTCAGCATGGTGCTGTAGAAACATGTGATACTATATTATGTACACTCATCTGTTTTCTTATTAAAATATGTGTCGGAGACGGTCATTGGTACGGGCTTAAAATGAATCACAAGTACGCGGTGGTGACATCACGCAATCTACTTATAAGGCTACCCACACCACAGTGTCACTTTTCACAGAGTCAAGATGATAAACTCAGAGCCAGGATGACAGTCAGTCAGTGTCTGATCGCGGCCAAGTTAAGACCTCTTGGAACAGTACCCGATTCATTGTGCCCCGTGTTATTGTGCTAAGTTGTAATCTCAAGTAATTCGTTAGTTTTGCTAGAAACAGTGTATCGCTCAGTGTCTTTTCATTTTCCCATCGTCTGCCCACCAGATGTAGAAGCCTAGCGGAGTAAATCCTGACATATGTATTAGCAAGTATCACTTAATTAAAAGTATTAAAAAACTCGACTACAAATTGTATTGTGTAGGTACCTATATCTATATATATTTGTAATCTTTATCTTTCAAAACACCTATCTAAGGACACTTGGGTTTTTTAAATGAATGTAATCATACCTTAATTGTCGAAATCCACCCAGCCTAGAGATGTAAATTAAAAAAAACAAAAAGATTTTTCTCGCAGTCTTGAAAAAAAACATGAAAAAAATCTCTCTTTGTTTTTTTTATACATTTGTTTTTTTTTCAGAAACAGTGAAACACTAACTAAAGTGGAATAAAAAACGAAATTTGATTGTTTTGTTTTTATTCAAGTCAAATTATGTTTAAATCAATGGGTAAATATTATTATGAACTTAAAAAAATCTTAATGTGTAACAATCATCTGTATCAGTAGCTACGGCTACGCTTAATAATGCATCAGAATCGGAATTATGTTCTGTGGCGGTATTTGTTTCATCTGATTCTGAATCAACGACTATACTATCAAGGACTCTATTACCTTCTGCTTGTGTTAATATTGTTGATCATTGTACTGATTGTAATCTTAAATTGTGCGCAATGTACACTATTTTCCTAGCCCTGTCATTTATCAGTCTATTACGTTTCTTGGTATGAATATCGCTGTACGTACTAAATGTTCTTTCGCACGCTGCTGATGTAGTAGGAAGAGAGAGAAAATTGACGGCTACTTTAGACAAAGCAGTTGATTTGCAAAGTCCTGCCCACCAAGCAATGGGATTCAATTTGTTCACTGATGACCACAAAAAAGTCTTAGGTTTTGCTATGTAATTTGCAAGCTCTGCCAGTACTAAATCCTCTTCGATATCTGGTATCTTTATAGCAGCATTATAAATTTGTTCTACAGCAGCCGTTTCTTCTTCTAGAGTCAGAACGCATCCTTTAAAATGAGGATCCAATATGACAAAAAAAAATGGTATTTTCTTAGTGAACAAAAAATAATAATAATATCAACTCATATACGATAACCGCCTTACCATATTCTTATTTTCCTACTCATGAAAAAAAACCTACTCTACTAACTACTACTACGAGGTAATAAAGTAATTTACAAAAACGAACAAAGAAACATACAAGATACGCGCGAAAAACATAACCGTTCCTTGACAGTCGGGTAAAAAACATATAGGTCATAAACACGATGGTATAAAGTTTTTTTTTAATTAGCCTACCTAACCCACACCACAGCGCCACTTGTCACAGAGCCCTGATGGTCAAAAACTCTGAGCCAGGATGACAGTCAGTGTCTGATCGCGGCCGAGTTAAGACCTCTTGGAACTGCACCCGATTAATTGTGCCCCGTGTTATTTTGGTAAGTTATAATCTCAAGTAATTCGTTAGTTTTGCTAGAAACAGTGTTTCGCTCAGTGTCTTTTCATAGCACGAAACCCATCGTCTGCCCACATGATGTAGAAGCCTAGCGGAGTAAATCCTGACACTCCGACATAATTATGTATATTAAACATATATTTCATTCGGTAAACAGATCCCGCCAGCCATCTGTTTACCGAATTAGGCCTTTTTTCGATACTGAGCAGGCTTTATTTACAATTTGTGGAGATATCCCATATAATCCGGGAGGTAGCGTTGCATTTCAGGTAGTGTTTTTACGCCGATCGATTGACATCTCTTTCAATAGATCTCGAACCCGCGGTGGGTTTGGGTGTGGGGGCTACGGAAGTTGTAAAAAATATAATTAAATCGTAGTACGCCGGCTGAAACTTTTTCCATAGATAGCATTATACTGAGCTGAAAAAAATGGTCAGCTGCATGGTGGAGGGGGGACTATGCGTCAGCTGCTAGCATGACCTGGTTAAATTGCATTTGGCGTACTATAACTTTTTTTATCACGTTAAGTTTTTGATAAGACCGCATCTGCATGCTCTTTCAATCTACTCCTTAAAGCATTAAAAACATAAAGATTTTGTTCTACACTGCCCTTAAACCGATCAGCTTCGTACCGAAATTTCTGACTGAATTCTCAAATAAAGGTTTACATATCTTTAATTACCGTTATACAGTGGAATTAAGTTAACAATTTCGTTGGGTATTGGTTCAACTGCAACTATTGTGGACGCGTCATGATTACAGAGTAATGAATTGTTCAGAGGTTGCAGCTCACTGTAAAATAATCCAAATAATAAAACACACGCTTAAAATACAACAAAACACACAATTAAAGCACTCTTATAATACTGGATACAATTGGAAAATAAAATGTATACAACTTCAATTACAATTATGAAAAATAGTTATTCCTTAAAATATACTTTAGATTACAACTTTTCATTCAGTTTACAGATTTAGTTTATTTTACTCAACTCAGAGTTTATTTTACTCAATTCAATTAATCAAGATTAGAATATTATACTAACATGTGAACTCTCTAACATTGACACTACTCTATGTTTTGTTCTGAGAATTGAACAGAGAGACCATATAATTTGATACAGATTTATCAACTAAAGATTAAACACTGCTATGCTTACGAAAAATATAGGAGGAATAGGGGAACACAGGTTTCGCGAAAAGATTAACTCACTAACCGTCCGCGACTCCCATACTCGATGATTACTGCGCTCACATGATTCAAAAGAATATTTTTTTGGTTCGAAGGATTTCCTCTGCTTTCGTACATTTACGCTTAATTTTTCTCTGATTGAATTTGGACGACGACAGATAAACGCGAAACTACGGAATTCTAGGAGGAAATCCTACCGGCTGCGCTACTTTTGATTTCGGATTGAGAAACCTTCCTAAAAATAACTTAACTACTCAGGAATTGACTGAAGATAAAAATGAGAAGACGCACTGCCGATTTGGTGGCGAGTTTTATTTTGAATTCCAAAGCGTACATGGCTCATCCGGTGGACATAAACCACTGAGCTTGCAAATGATATCTAGTTGCTAGAATGGAGACATATATACGTACTTAGCTTAATCTAGAGCAGACGGGTGAGGTGTATCCATAACTACGTGCTCCCTCACCGACTTCGTAAGGTTCATAATTCGTCCAAAGGGCTTGGTATAACGTTTTTATCAACGTCTTCTTTTGCTAAAGTAAAATCTAACATTGGTTTAAAGGCCTACTATTCCAGTAACGACTATTTAAACGACAATGAAAAGTTGGTCGCTGTGTTGAACTCAAGACAATGTTTAGGTTCGTTCTCCAAAATTAACTTACTGATTTGTTATATCACTTCGTATAAACAACTATACTCATGTGTTTTCATTTGAATTCGTTGATATGGTAGTTGGACTGGTAGCAATTTCTGTAGTTGATGGGACTGTTTCTTCCTTGTTATTTAAAGTTCTGCAAGAAAAGTTTTTATTGATTGATATTTTCGCTTATCGGAATTTCACAAATACTTTTTTCTGATTGAATCATAAAGCGGTTTAAACACATTTATAAAAGAAGCGTGGACTCAGTCGTCGTCGTGTGACACATAGCAGTTTTATCTAACCTTTGTTTATAGGCCTACTATTCTAGTAACGACTATTTAAACGATAAGAATAGTTGATCGCTGTGTTGGACTCAATACAATGTTTGTTCTTGCTCCAAAATTAACTAACTGATATGTTACATAACTTCATAAATACTTACGTGTTTTCACTTGAATTCTTTGATATGGTAGTTGGACTGGTAGCGACTTCTGTAGACGATGGGATTGTTTCTTCCTTGTCATTTAAAGTTCTGCAAGAAAGGTTTTTATTGATTGATATTTCCACTTATCGGAATTCCACAAACACTTTTATCTGATTGAATCAGAAGGCGGTTTAAACACATTTATGAAAACAAAAAGCCTGGACTCTTTTGTCGTCGTGTGACACATTAATAGAAACATTAATAATACGTGGGACACTCAGAAAGTTTTGCGACACTAAAAAAAATTGTTCTACAGGTACATATATTTTTATTAAATCTTTTCAAAGTACTCTCCACCAGCCTCTATACAAAGATTCATGCGTCTGAACCAGTTTTCAAAACACTTTTTCCAGTCCGCCGCAGACACCTCGTTTACAGCCTGCTCGAACGCAGCCAGCGCATCTTCCGGCGACGAAAATTGAAAAGAAGTCACACGGTGCTAGATCAGGGCTGTAAGGAGGGTGACCCAGGAGTTTGACTGGTGTACTGTCCAGGAAGTCCCTCGTTTTGAGCGCGGTGTGTGCAGGGGCATTGTCGTGGTGGAGCAGTAGTCCGCGGAGCCCTGTGTTTGGTCGCTTGTTGCTCACAACAGAAAAAACTTCTGGTAAACATTTGGTAGTATACCATTCGGCGTTGATGCTTCTTTGATCTCGTAAGGGAATTGAGGCCAAGTGGCCAGTCAAATTAAAAAAGCTGGCGATCAAAATCTTCCCCCCGCTTCGAGATCGCTTCACTTTGGTAGGCGTTGGTTCATTTTGAAACACCCAAACTGTCGACTGGCGCTTGGTTTCTGGATCGTATTGCTAAATCCAGGACTCATCACCTGTTACGATGTCGTAAACACGCTGAGACGAGCCTGCTTCAAATTTGTTCAGCATATCAAGGCACCATTCCACCCGGGCCTGCTTCTGAGCGTCGGTGAGGTAGTGCGGCACCCAGCGCGATACTATCCTCCTCACGCGAAGATCCCGTGTAGAATCTCGTGAACGCTTCCCGATCCAATCTTTAATATGTGCTGAATCTCCTGATATGTAATTCGCCTATTATCTTGGATTAAATTTTTCACTGCTAGCATGTTTTCTTCCGTAATAGCCGTCAAAGGGCGACCGCTTCTTTCTTCATCCCCCAAGGTTGGTCGACCGCACCTAAATTCGTTATACCAACGATACACGGTTGCCTTGGAGGGGCCTTCATCCATAAATGCCATTTGAAGTCTATCGAACGATTCATCCGGTTTCAGGCGACACTTGAAATCGTAAAAAATCATAGCTCTAAAATGTTCCCGGCGCAGATCCATTTCTCTGTAAGACACGATACTTTGAATTGGCTCGCAAAAAATGTGGAGGGAAATTTTGAAAATGGAACACACATATTTTTACTTACAAGTAATCATATTTTCGAAAAAGATTCTAACTGGCCAGTCTCCCATATATAAAAACTATTTATCGCAATACTTTCTGAGTGGCCTGGTATAACTGATATTATACATAACTTCATAAATATACTTACGTGTTTTCACTTAAATTAAGTGATACGGTAGTTGGACTGATAGCAGTTTCTGTAGAAGATGGGACTGTTCCTTCTTTGTTATTTAAAGTTCTGCAATAAAACATTTTATTGATTCATATTTCCACTGATCGAAATTCAACAAAAACCTTTTTCTGACTGCCTCAGAAGGCGGTTTAAACACATTTATGAAAACAAAAAGTCTGGACTCAGTCGTCGTCATGGGACACATACCAGTTTTATCTAACCTTTGTTTATAGGCCTACTATTGCAGTAACGACTATTTAAACGATAAGAATAGTTGATCGCTGTGTTGTACTCAAGACAATGTTTGTTCTTTCTCCAAAATTAACAAACTGATATGTTACATAACTTCATAAATACTTACGTGTTTTCACTTGAATTCTTTGTCGATGGGATTGTTTCTTCCTTGATATTTAAAGTTCTGCAAGAAAGGTTTTTATTGATTGATACTTCCACTTATCGGAATACCACAAATACTTTTATCTGATTGAATCAAAAGGCGGTTTAAACACATTTATGAAAACAAAAAGCTTGGATTCAGTCGTCGTCGTGTGACACATACCAGTTTTATCTCACCTTTGTTTATAGGCCTATTATTCTAGTAACGACTATTTAAACGATAAGAACAGTTGATCGCTGTGTTGGACTCAAGACAATGTTTATGTTCTATCTCCAAAATAAACTAATTGATATGTTACATAAGTTCATGTATACTTACGTGTTTTCACTTGAATTCTTTGATATGGCAGTTGGACTGGTAGCAACTTCTGTAGTCGATGGGATTGTTTCTTCCTTGTTATTTAAATTTCTGCAAGAAAAATGTTTAATGATTGATATTTCTACTTATCGGAATTCCACAAATACTTTTTTCTGACTGCCTTGGAAGGCAGTTTATAAACCATTTATAAAACAAAAAGTCTGGACTCATTTGTCGTCGTGTGCCACATACCAGTCTTTAATATGAAACTGTAAAAAGCTTTCCCGTTCCTTGGTAACAAAATGATAATGTTTATGTTCTGTCTCCAAAATTATCTAACTGATATTATACATAACTTCATATATATACTTACGTGTTTTCACTTGAATTAAGTGATACGGTAGTTGGACTGATAGCAGTTTCTGTAGTAGATGGGACTGTTCCTTCCTTGTTATTTAAAGTTCTGCAAGAAAAGATTTTATTGATTGATATTTCTACTTATCGGAATTCCACAAATACTTTTTTCTGTCTGCCTTGGAAGGCAGTTTATAAACATTTATGAAAACAAAAAGCCTGGACTCTGTTGGTGTCGGGTGAAACATTTATAGAAAGATTAATAATATAACTGATATTATACATAACTTCATAAATATACTTACGTGTTTTCACTTGAATTAAGTGATACGGTAGTTGGACTGATAGCAGTTTCTGTAGTCGTTGGGATTGTTTCTTCCTTGTTATTTAAAGTTCTGCAAGAAAAGATTTTATTGATTGATATTTTCACATAACGGAATTCCACTAATAATTTTTTCTGACTGCCTTAGAAGGCAGTTTATAAACATTTATAAAACAAAAAGTCTGGTCTCATTTGTCGTCGTGTGCCACATACCAGTCTTTAATATGAAACGGTAAAAAGCTTTCCCATTCCTTGGTAATAAAATGACAAAGTTTATGTTCTGTCTCCAAAATTATCTAACTGATATTGTACATAACTTCATAAATATACTTACGTGTTTTCACTTGAATTAAGTGATACGGTAGTTGGACTGATAGCAGTTTCTGTAGTCGTTGGGATTGTTTCTTCTTTGTTATTTAAAGTTCTGCAAGAAAAGATTTTATTGATTGAAATTTCTACTTATCGGAATTCCACAAATATTTTTTTCTGTCTGCCTTGGAAGGCAGTTTATAAACATTTATAAAACAAAAAGTCTGGACTCAGTCGTCGTCATGTGACACATACCAGTTTTATCTAACCTTTGTTTAAAGGTCTACTATTCCAGTAACGACTATTTAAACGATAATAATAGTTCATCGCTGTGTTGGACTCAAGACAATGTTTGTTCTTTCTCCAAAATTAACAAACTGATATGTTACATAACTTCATAAATACTTACGTGTTTTCACTTGAATTCTTTGTCGATGGGATTGTTTCTTCCTTGATATTTAAAGTTCTGCAAGAAAGGTTTTTATTGATTGATACTTCCACTTATCGGAATACCACAAATACTTTTATTTGATTGAATCAAAAGGCGGTTTAAACACATTTATGAAAACAAAAAGCTTGGATTCAGTCGTCGTCGTGTGACACATACCAGTTTTATCTCACCTTTGTTTATAGGCCTATTATTCTAGTAACGACTATTTAAACGATAAGAACAGTTGATCGCTGTGCTGGACTCAAGACAATGTTTATGTTCTATCTCCAAAATAAACTAATTGATATGTTACATAAGTTCATGTATACTTACGTGTTTTCACTTGAATTCTTTGATATGGCAGTTGGACTGGTAACAACTTCTGTAGTCGATGGGATTGTTTCTTCCTTGTTATTTAAATCTCTGCAAGAAAAATGTTTAATGATTGATATTTCTACTTATCGGAATTCCACAAATACTTTTTTCTGTCTGCCTTGGAAGGCAGTTTATAAACATTTATGAAAACAAAAAGCCTGGACTCTGTTGGTGTCGGGTGACACATTTATAGAAAGATTAATAATAATACTGATATTATACATAACTTCATATATAAACTTACATGTTTTCACTTGACTTTAGTGATATGGTAGTTGGACCGGTAGCAATTTCTGTAGTAGATGGGACTGTTCGTTCCTTGTTATTTAAAGTTCTGCAAGAAAAGATTTTATTAATTGATATTTCCACATAACGGAATTCCACTAATAATTTATTCTGACTGCCTTAGAAGGCAGTTTATAAACATTTATAAAATAAAAAGTCTGGAATTATTTGTCGTCGTGTGCCACATACCAGTCTTTAATATGAAACGGTAAAAAGCTTTCCCGTTCCTAGGTAATAAAATGACAAAGTTTATGTTCTGTCTCCAAAATTATCTGACTGATATAATACATAACTTCATAAATACTTACGTGTTTTCACTTGAATTCTTTGATATGGCAGTTGGACTGGTAGCGACTTCTGTAGTCGATGGGATTGTTTCTTCCTTGTTATTTAAAGCTCTGCAAGAAATAAAAAAATTGATTGATATTTCTACTTATCGGAATTCCACAAATACTTTTTTCTGACTGCCTCAGAAGGCGGTTTAAACACATTTATGAAAACAAAAAGTCTGGACTCAGTCGTCGTCATGTGACACATACCAGTTTTATCTAACCTTTGTGTATAGGCCTACTGTTCTAGTAAAGACTATTTAATCGATAAGAATATTTGATCGCTGTGTTGGACTCAAGACAATGTTTATGTTCTAGCTCCGAAATTAACTAAATAGTTATATTATTTCATGTATACTTACGTGTTTTCACTTGAATTCTTTGATATGGCAGTTGGACTGGTAGCAACTTCTGCAGTCGATGGGATTGTTTCTTTCTTGTTATTTAAAGTTCTGCAAGAAAAGTTTTTATTGATCATATTTCCCTCTCATCGGAATTCCACAAATATTTGTTTCTGACTGCCTCGGAAGGCAATTTATAAATATTTATTAAAAAAAATTCTGGACTCATTTGTCGTCGTGTGCCACATACCAGTCTTTAATATGAAACTGTAAAAAGATTTCCTGTTCCTTGGTAATAAAATGACAAAGTTTATGTTCTGTCTCCAAAATTATCTAACTGATATTGTACATAACTTCATAAATATACTTACGTGTTTTCACTTGAATTAAGTGATACGGTAGTTGGACTGATAGCAGTTTCTGTAGTCGTTGGGATTGTTTCTTCTTTGTTATTTAAAGTTCTGCAAGAAAAGATTTTATTGATTGAAATTTCTACTTATCGGAATTCCACAAATATTTTTTTCTGTCTGCCTTGGAAGGCAGTTTATAAACATTTATAAAACAAAAAGTCTGGACTCAGTCGTCGTCATGTGACACATACCAGTTTTATCTAACCTTTGTTTAAAGGTCTACTATTCCAGTAACGACTATTTAAACGATAATAATAGTTCATCGCTGTGTTGGACTCAAGACAATGTTTGTTCTTTCTCCAAAATTAACAAACTGATATGTTACATAACTTCATAAATACTTACGTGTTTTCACTTGAATTCTTTGTCGATGGGATTGTTTCTTCCTTGATATTTAAAGTTCTGCAAGAAAGGTTTTTATTGATTGATACTTCCACTTATCGGAATACCACAAATACTTTTATTTGATTGAATCAAAAGGCGGTTTAAACACATTTATGAAAACAAAAAGCTTGGATTCAGTCGTCGTCGTGTGACACATACCAGTTTTATCTCACCTTTGTTTATAGGCCTATTATTCTAGTAACGACTATTTAAACGATAAGAACAGTTGATCGCTGTGCTGGACTCAAGACAATGTTTATGTTCTATCTCCAAAATAAACTAATTGATATGTTACATAAGTTCATGTATACTTACGTGTTTTCACTTGAATTCTTTGATATGGCAGTTGGACTGGTAACAACTTCTGTAGTCGATGGGATTGTTTCTTCCTTGTTATTTAAATCTCTGCAAGAAAAATGTTTAATGATTGATATTTCTACTTATCGGAATTCCACAAATACTTTTTTCTGTCTGCCTTGGAAGGCAGTTTATAAACATTTATGAAAACAAAAAGCCTGGACTCTGTTGGTGTCGGGTGACACATTTATAGAAAGATTAATAATAATACTGATATTATACATAACTTCATATATAAACTTACATGTTTTCACTTGACTTTAGTGATATGGTAGTTGGACCGGTAGCAATTTCTGTAGTAGATGGGACTGTTCGTTCCTTGTTATTTAAAGTTCTGCAAGAAAAGATTTTATTAATTGATATTTCCACATAACGGAATTCCACTAATAATTTATTCTGACTGCCTTAGAAGGCAGTTTATAAACATTTATAAAATAAAAAGTCTGGAATTATTTGTCGTCGTGTGCCACATACCAGTCTTTAATATGAAACGGTAAAAAGCTTTCCCGTTCCTAGGTAATAAAATGACAAAGTTTATGTTCTGTCTCCAAAATTATCTGACTGATATAATACATAACTTCATAAATACTTACGTGTTTTCACTTGAATTCTTTGATATGGCAGTTGGACTGGTAGCGACTTCTGTAGTCGATGGGATTGTTTCTTCCTTGTTATTTAAAGCTCTGCAAGAAATAAAAAAATTGATTGATATTTCTACTTATCGGAATTCCACAAATACTTTTTTCTGACTGCCTCAGAAGGCGGTTTAAACACATTTATGAAAACAAAAAGTCTGGACTCAGTCGTCGTCATGTGACACATACCAGTTTTATCTAACCTTTGTGTATAGGCCTACTGTTCTAGTAAAGACTATTTAATCGATAAGAATATTTGATCGCTGTGTTGGACTCAAGACAATGTTTATGTTCTAGCTCCGAAATTAACTAAATAGTTATATTATTTCATGTATACTTACGTGTTTTCACTTGAATTCTTTGATATGGCAGTTGGACTGGTAGCAACTTCTGCAGTCGATGGGATTGTTTCTTTCTTGTTATTTAAAGTTCTGCAAGAAAAGTTTTTATTGATCATATTTCCCTCTCATCGGAATTCCACAAATATTTGTTTCTGACTGCCTCGGAAGGCAATTTATAAATATTTATTAAAAAAAATTCTGGACTCATTTGTCGTCGTGTGCCACATACCAGTCTTTAATATGAAACTGTAAAAAGATTTCCTGTTCCTTGGTAATAAAATGACAAAGTTTATGTTCTGTCTCCAAAATTATCTAACTGATATTATACATAACTTCATAAATATACTTACGTGTTTTCACTTGAATTAAGTGATACGGTAGTTGGACTGATAGCAGTTTCTGTAGTCGTTGGGATTGTTTCTTCCTTGTTATTTAAAGTTCTGCAAGAAAAGATTTTATTGATTGATATTTCCACATAACAGAATTCCACTAATAATTTTTTGTGACTGCCTTAGAAGGCAGTTTATAAACATTTATAAAACAAAAAGTCTGGTCTCATTTGTCGTCGTGTGCCACATACCAGTCTTTAATATGAAACGGTAAAAAGCTTTCCCATTCCTTGGTAATAAAATGACAAAGTTTATGTTCTGTCTCCAAAATTATCTAACTGATATTGTACATAACTTCATAAATATACTTACGTGTTTTCACTTGAATTAAGTGATACGGTAGTTGGACTGATAGCAGTTTCTGTAGTCATTGGGATTGTTTCTTCCTTGTTATTTAAAGTTCTGCAAGAAAAGATTTTATTGATTGAAATTTCTACTTATCGGAATTCCACAAATACTTTTTTCTGTCTGCCTTGGAAGGCAGTTTATAAACATTTATAAAACCAAAAGTCTGGACTCAGTCGTCGTCATGTGACACATACCAGTTTTATCTAACCTTTGTTTATAGGTCTACTATTCCAGTAACGACTATTTAAATGATAAGAATAGTTCATCGCTGTGTTGGACTCAAGACAATGTTTGTTCTTTCCCCAAAATTAACAAACTGATATGTTACATAACTTCATAAATACTTACGTGTTTTCACTCGAATTCTTTGATATGGCAGTTGGACTGGTAGCAACTTCTGTAGTCGATGGGATTGTTTCTTCCTTGTTATTTAAAGTTCTGCAAGAAAAAAATTTATTGATTGATATTTCTACTTATCGAAATTCCACAAATACTTTTTTCTGACTGCCTCAGAAGGCGGTTTAAACACATTTATGAAAACAAAAAGTCTGGACTCAGTCGTCGTCATGTGTCACATACCAGTTTTATCTAACCTTTGTGTATAGGCCTACTGTTCTAGTAAAGACTATTTAATCGATGAGAATATTTGATTGCTGTGTTGGACTCAAGACAATGTTTATGTTCTAGCTCCGAAATTAACTAACTGGTTATATTAGTTCATGTATACTTACGTGTTTTCACTTGAATTCTTTGATATGGCAGTTGGACTGGTAGCAAATTCTGTAGTTGATGGGATTGTTTCTTCCTTGTTATTTAAAGTTCTGCAAGAAAAATTTTTATTGATTGATATTTCTACTTATCGGAATTCCACAAATACTTTTTTCTGACTGCCTCAGAAGGCAGTTTATAAACATTTATAAATTAAAAATTTTGGACTCTTTTGTCGTCGTGTGACACATTAATGATACATTAATAGTATAACTGATATATATATATATATATATATAGCGTCCGTAGCCTGGCTACGTTCCGGGGACCTCTTCGGAGAAACCGAAGGTTTTGTCTGTGCAATTATGGATGAAGTTATGATGACGAATAACTACCGGAGATTTATTGTGAAGGACGGCACGGTTGACATATGTCGGGCATGCCACCGTCCAGGCGAATCAATCCGTCACATTATCTCCGGGTGTTCTCGTCTAGCTAACGGAGAGTACTTGCATAGACACAACCTTGTAGCCAGGATTATCCATCAGCAACTCGATCTTAAATACAGCCTTGTGGAATCGGAAGTGCCGTACTATAGGTATGTGCCCGACCCAGTTCTCAAAAAAGGCAGTATCACATTGTACTGGGATCGATCCACCATCACTGACAGGTCTATTCTAGCCAATAAGCCTGATATAGTGGTGGTGGATCGATCGGAACGGCGCGCAATTATTGCTGACATAACGGTCCCGCATGATGGGAACCTCGTGAAAGCCGAGAAAGATAAGCGAATCAAGTATCTTGACTTGGCTCGCGAGGTTGTCGACATGTGGGATGTGGACTCAGCGATCATTGTGCCGATAGTCGTATCAGCCCATGGCTTAATTGCCAAGAGCCTCGATGAATACCTAAGGAGGCTCTCGTTAGGCAGCTGGATCAAGGGCTTGATTCAGAAAGCGGTACTCCTGGACAAGGCTCGTATTGTTAGGAGGTTCCTCACTCTGGAGCCCTGACCGCCGGTAGCTTGGACCCTGTTCCTGATACCGGTGGGCTACTATTTTCTATATTTTTAAATGTTTTTATAATATAATCTTTGATACTAAAAATATTTAAAAATATGTGTAGAAAATAAATAAAGAAAATAACTGATATTATACATAACTTCATAAATATACTTACGTGTTTTCACTTGAATTTAGTGATATGGTAGTTAGACTGGTAGCAGTTTCTGTAGAAGATGGGACTGTTCCTTCCTTGTTATTTAAAGTTCTGCAAGAAAAGATTTTATTAATTGATATTTCCACATAACGGAATTCCACAAATATTTTTTTCTGACTGCCTTAGAAGGCAGTTTATAAACATTTATAAAACAAAAAGTCTGGACTCATTTGTCGTCGTGTGCCACATACCAGTCTTTAATATGAAACGGTAAAAAGCTTTCCCGTTCCTTGGTAATAAAATGACAAAGTTTATGTTCTGTCTCCAAAATTATCTAACTGATATTATACATAACTTCATAAATATACTTACGTGTTTTCACTTGAATTAAGTGATACGGTAGTTGGACTGATAGCAGTTTCTGTAGTCGTTGGGATTGTTTCTTCCTTGTTATTTAAAGTTCTGCAAGAAAAGATTTTATTGATTGATATTTCTACTTATCGGAATTCCACAAATACTTTTTTCTGTCTGCCTTGGAAGGCAGTTTATAAACATTTATAAAACAAAAAGTCTGGACTCAGTCGTCGTCATGTGACACATACCAGTTTTATCTAACCTTTGTTTATAAGCCTACTATTCCAGTAACCACTATTTAAACGATAAGAATAGTTCATCGCTGTGTTGGACTCAGGAAAATGTTTGTTCTTTCTCCAAAATTAACAAACTGATATGTTACATAACTTCATAAATACTTACGTGTTTTCACTTGAATTCTTTGATATGGCAGTTGGACTGGTAGCAACTTCTGCAGTCGATGGGATTGTTTCTTTCTTGTTATTTAAAGTTCTGCAAGAAAAGTTTTTATTGATCATATTTCCCTCTCATCGGAATTCCACAAATATTTGTTTCTGACTGCCTCGGAAGGCAATTTATAAATATTTATTTAAAAAACGTCTGGACTCATTTGTCGTCGTGTGCCACATACCAGTCTTTAATATGAAACTGTAAAAAGATTTCCTGTTCCTTGGTAACAAAATAACAATGTTTATGTTCTGTCTCCGAAATTAACTAACTGATATTATACATAACTTCATTTAAATACTTACGTGTTTTCACTTGAATTAAGTGATACGGTAGTTGGACTGATAGCAGTTTCTGTAGTCGTTGGGATTGTTTCTTCCTTGTTATTTAAAGTTCTGCAAGAAAAGATTTTATTGATTGATATTTCCACATAACGGAATTCCACTAATGATTTTTTTCTGACTGCCTTAGAAGGCAGTTTATAAACATTTATAAAGCAAAATGTCTGGACTCATTTGTCGTCGTGTGCCACATACCAGTCTTTAATATGAAACGGTAAAAAGCTTTCCCGTTCCTTGTTAATAAAATTACAAAGTTTATGTTCTGTCTCCAAAATTATCTAACTGATATTATACATAACTTCATAAATATACTTACGTGTTTTCACTTGAATTAAGTGATACGGTAGTTGGACTGATAGCAGTTTCTGTAGTCGTTGGGATTGTTTCTTCCTTGTTATTTAAAGTTCTGCAAGAAAAGATTTTATTGATTGATATTTCTACTTATCGGAATTCCACAAATACTTTTTTCTGTCTGCCTTGGAAGGCAGTTTATAAACATTTATAAAACAAAAAGTCTGGACTCAGTCGTCGTCATGTGACACATACCAGTTTTATCTAACCTTTGTTTATAGGTCTACTATTCCAGTAAAGACTATTTAAACGATAAGAATAGTTCATCGCTGTGTTGGACTCAAGACAATGTTTGTTCTTTCTCCAAAATTAACAAACTGATATGTTACATAACTTCATAAATACTTACGTGTTTTCACTTGAATTCTTTGATATGGCAGTTGGACTGGTAGCAACTTCTGTAGTCGATGGGATTGTTTCTTCCTTGTTATTTAAAGCTCTGCAAGAAAAAAAAATTGATTGATATTTCTACTTATCGGAATTCCACAAATACTTTTTTCTGACTGCCTCAGAAGGCTTTTTAAACACATTTATGAAAACAAAAAGTCTGGACTCAGTCGTCGTCATGTGACACATACCAGTTTTATCTAACCTTTGTGTATAGGCCTACTGTTCTAGTAAAGACTATTTAATCGATAAGAATATTTGATCGCTGTGTTGGACTCAAGACAATGTTTATGTTCTAGCTCCGAAATTAACTAAATGGTTATATTAGTTCATGTATACTTACGTGCTTTCACTTGAATTTTTTGATATGGCAGTTGGACTGGTAGCAACTTCTGTAGTCGATGGGATTGTTTCTTTCTTGTTATTTAAAGTTCTGCAAAAAAAGATTTTATTGATTGATATTTCTACTTATCGGAATTCCACAAATACTTTTTTCTGTCTGCCTTGGAAGGCAGTTTATAAACATTTATAAAACAAAAAGTCTGAACTCATTTGTCGTCGTGTGCCACATTAATGATACATTAATAATATAACTGATATTATACATAACTTCATAAATAAACTTACGTGTTTTCACTTGAATTTAGTGATATGGTAGTTGGACTGGTAGCAGTTTCTGTAGTAGATGGGACTGTTCGTTCCTTGTTTTTTAAAGTTCTGCAAGAAAAAAAATTATTGATTGATATTTCTACTTATCGGAATTCCACAAATACTTTTTTCTGACTGCCTCAGAAGGCAGTTTATAAACATTTATAAATTAAAAATTCTGGACTCTTTTGTCGTCGTGTGACACATTAATGATACATTAATAATATAACTGATATTATACATAACTTCATAAATAAACTTACGTGTTTTCACTTGAATTTAGTGATATGTTAGTTGGACTGGTAGCAGTTTCTGTAGTAGATGGGACTGTTCGTTCCTTGTTATTTAAAGTTCTGCAAGAAAAGATTTTATTAGTTGATATTTCCTCATAACGGAATCCCACTAATAATTTTTTCTGACTGCCTTAGAAGGCAGTTTATAAACATTTATAAAACAAAAAGTCTGAACTCATTTGTCGTCGTGTGCCACATACCAGTCTTTGATATGAAACGGTAAGAAGCTTTCCCGTTCCTTGGTAATAAAATGACAAAGTTTATGTTCTGTCTCCAAAATTATCTAACTAATATTATACATAACTTCATAAATATACTTACGTGTTTTCACTTGAATTAAGTGATACGGTAGTTGGACTGATAGCAGTTTCTGTAGTCGCTGGGATTGTTTCTTCCTTATTATTTAAAGTTCTGCAAAAAAAGATTTTATTGATTGATATTTCTACTTATCGGAATTCCACAAATACTTTTTTCTGTCTGCCTTGGAAGGCAGTTTATAAACATTTATAAAACAAAAAGTCTGGACTCAGTCGTCATCATGTGACACATACCAGTTTTATCTAACCTTTGTTTATAGGTCTACTATTCCAGTAACGACTATTTAAACGATAAGAATAGTTCATCGCTGTGTTGGACTCAAGACAATGTTTGTTCTTTCTCCAAAATTAACAAACTGATATGTTACATAACTTCATAAATACTTACGTGTTTTCACTTGAATTCTTTGATATGGCAGTTGGACTGGTAGCAACTTCTGTAGTCGATGGGATTGTTTCTTCCTTGTTATTTAAAGTTCTGCAAGAAAAAAATTTATTGATTGATATTTCTACTTATCGGAATTCCACAAATACTTTTTTCTGACTGCCTCAGAAGGCAGTTTATAAACATTTATAAATTAAAAATTCTGGACTCTTTTGGCGTCGTGTGACACATTAATGATACATTAATAATATAACTGATATTATACATAACTTCATATATAAACTTACGTGTTTTCACTTGAATTTAGTGATATGGTAGTTGGACTGGTAGCAGTTTCTGTAGTAGATGGGACTGTTCGTTCCTTGTTATTTAAAGTTCTGCAAGAAAATATTTTATTAATTGATATTTCCACATAACGGTATTACACTAATAATTTTTTCTGACTGCCTTAGAAGGCAGTTTGTAAACATTTATAAAACAAAAAGTCTGAACTCATTTGTCGTCGTGTGCCACATACCAGTCTTTAATATGAAACGGTAAGAAGCTTTCCCGTTCCTTGGTAATAAAATGACAAAGTTTATGTTCTGTCTCCAAAATTATCTAACTAATATTATACATAACTTCATAAATATACTTACGTGTTTTCACTTGAATTAAGTGATACGGTAGTTGGACTGATAGCAGTTTCTGTAGTCGCTGGGATTGTTTCTTTCTTATTATATAAAGTTCTGCAAAAAAAGATTTTATTGATTGATATTTCTACTTATCGGAATTCCACAAATTATTTTTTCTGTCTGCCTTGGAAGGCAGTTTATAAACATTTATAAAACAAAAAGTCTGGACTCAGTCGTCGTCATGTGACACATACCAGTTTTATCTAACCTTTGTGTATAGGCCTACTGTTCTAGTAAAGACTATTTAATCGATAAGAATATTTGATCGCTGTGTTGGACTCAAGACAATGTTTATGTTCTTGCTCTGAAATTAACTAACTGATATGTTATATTAGTTCATGTATACTTACGTGTTTTTACTTGAATTCTTTGATATGGCAGTTGGACTGGTAGCAACTTCTGCAGTCGATGGGATTGTTTCTTTCTTGTTATTTAAAGTTCTGCAAGAAAAGTTTTTATTGATCATATTTCCCTCTCATCGGAATTCCACAAATATTTGTTTCTGACTGCCTCGGAAGGCAATTTATAAATATTTATTAAAAAAAAGTCTGGACTCATTTGTCGTCGTGTGCCACATACCAGTCTTTAATATGAAACTGTTAAAAGATTTCCTGTTCCTTGGTAATAAAATGACAAAGTTTATGTTCTGTCTCCAAAATTATCTAACTGATATTATACATAACTTCATAAATATACTTACGTGTTTTCACTTGAATTAAGTGATACGGTAGTTGGACTGATAGCAGTTTCTGTAGTCGTTGGGATTGTTTCTTCCTTGTTATTTAAAGTTCTGCAAGAAAAGATTTTATTGATTGATATTTTCACATAACGGAATTCCACTAATAATTTTTTCTGACTGCCTTAGAAGGCAGTTTATAAACATTTATAAAACAAAAAGTCTGGTCTCATTTGTCGTCGTGTGCCACATACCAGTCTTTAATATGAAACGGTAAAAAGCTTTCCCATTCCTTGGTAATAAAATGACAAAGTTTATGTTCTGTCTCCAAAATTATCTAACTGATATTGTACATAACTTCATAAATATACTTACGTGTTTTCACTTGAATTAAGTGATACGGTAGTTGGACTGATAGCAGTTTCTGTAGTCGTTGGGATTGTTTCTTCCTTGTTATTTAAAGTTCTGCAAGAAAAGATTTTATTGATTGATATTTCTACTTATCGGAATTCCACAAATACTTTTTTCTGTCTGCCTTGGAAGGCAGTTTATAAACATTTATAAAACAAAAAGTCTGGACTCAGTCGTCGTCATGTGACACATACCAGTTTTATCTAACCTTTGTTTATAAGCCTACTATTCCAGTAACCACTATTTAAACGATAAGAATAGTTCATCGCTGTGTTGGACTCAGGAAAATGTTTGTTCTTTCTCCAAAATTAACAAACTGATATGTTACATAACTTCATAAATACTTACGTGTTTTCACTTGAATTCTTTGATATGGCAGTTGGACTGGTAGCAACTTCTGCAGTCGATGGGATTGTTTCTTTCTTGTTATTTAAAGTTCTGCAAGAAAAGTTTTTATTGATCATATTTCCCTCTCATCGGAATTCCACAAATATTTGTTTCTGACTGCCTCGGAAGGCAATTTATAAATATTTATTTAAAAAACGTCTGGACTCATTTGTCGTCGTGTGCCACATACCAGTCTTTAATATGAAACTGTAAAAAGATTTCCTGTTCCTTGGTAACAAAATAACAATGTTTATGTTCTGTCTCCGAAATTAACTAACTGATATTATACATAACTTCATTTAAATACTTACGTGTTTTCACTTGAATTAAGTGATACGGTAGTTGGACTGATAGCAGTTTCTGTAGTCGTTGGGATTGTTTCTTCCTTGTTATTTAAAGTTCTGCAAGAAAAGATTTTATTGATTGATATTTCCACATAACGGAATTCCACTAATGATTTTTTTCTGACTGCCTTAGAAGGCAGTTTATAAACATTTATAAAGCAAAATGTCTGGACTCATTTGTCGTCGTGTGCCACATACCAGTCTTTAATATGAAACGGTAAAAAGCTTTCCCGTTCCTTGTTAATAAAATTACAAAGTTTATGTTCTGTCTCCAAAATTATCTAACTGATATTATACATAACTTCATAAATATACTTACGTGTTTTCACTTGAATTAAGTGATACGGTAGTTGGACTGATAGCAGTTTCTGTAGTCGTTGGGATTGTTTCTTCCTTGTTATTTAAAGTTCTGCAAGAAAAGATTTTATTGATTGATATTTCTACTTATCGGAATTCCACAAATACTTTTTTCTGTCTGCCTTGGAAGGCAGTTTATAAACATTTATAAAACAAAAAGTCTGGACTCAGTCGTCGTCATGTGACACATACCAGTTTTATCTAACCTTTGTTTATAGGTCTACTATTCCAGTAAAGACTATTTAAACGATAAGAATAGTTCATCGCTGTGTTGGACTCAAGACAATGTTTGTTCTTTCTCCAAAATTAACAAACTGATATGTTACATAACTTCATAAATACTTACGTGTTTTCACTTGAATTCTTTGATATGGCAGTTGGACTGGTAGCAACTTCTGTAGTCGATGGGATTGTTTCTTCCTTGTTATTTAAAGCTCTGCAAGAAAAAAAAATTGATTGATATTTCTACTTATCGGAATTCCACAAATACTTTTTTCTGACTGCCTCAGAAGGCTTTTTAAACACATTTATGAAAACAAAAAGTCTGGACTCAGTCGTCGTCATGTGACACATACCAGTTTTATCTAACCTTTGTGTATAGGCCTACTGTTCTAGTAAAGACTATTTAATCGATAAGAATATTTGATCGCTGTGTTGGACTCAAGACAATGTTTATGTTCTAGCTCCGAAATTAACTAAATGGTTATATTAGTTCATGTATACTTACGTGCTTTCACTTGAATTTTTTGATATGGCAGTTGGACTGGTAGCAACTTCTGTAGTCGATGGGATTGTTTCTTTCTTGTTATTTAAAGTTCTGCAAAAAAAGATTTTATTGATTGATATTTCTACTTATCGGAATTCCACAAATACTTTTTTCTGTCTGCCTTGGAAGGCAGTTTATAAACATTTATAAAACAAAAAGTCTGAACTCATTTGTCGTCGTGTGCCACATTAATGATACATTAATAATATAACTGATATTATACATAACTTCATAAATAAACTTACGTGTTTTCACTTGAATTTAGTGATATGGTAGTTGGACTGGTAGCAGTTTCTGTAGTAGATGGGACTGTTCGTTCCTTGTTTTTTAAAGTTCTGCAAGAAAAAAAATTATTGATTGATATTTCTACTTATCGGAATTCCACAAATACTTTTTTCTGACTGCCTCAGAAGGCAGTTTATAAACATTTATAAATTAAAAATTCTGGACTCTTTTGTCGTCGTGTGACACATTAATGATACATTAATAATATAACTGATATTATACATAACTTCATAAATAAACTTACGTGTTTTCACTTGAATTTAGTGATATGTTAGTTGGACTGGTAGCAGTTTCTGTAGTAGATGGGACTGTTCGTTCCTTGTTATTTAAAGTTCTGCAAGAAAAGATTTTATTAGTTGATATTTCCTCATAACGGAATCCCACTAATATTTTTTTCTGACTGCCTTAGAAGGCAGTTTATAAACATTTATAAAACAAAAAGTCTGAACTCATTTGTCGTCGTGTGCCACATACCAGTCTTTAATATGAAACGGTAAGAAGCTTTCCCGTTCCTTGGTAATAAAATGACAAAGTTTATGTTCTGTCTCCAAAATTATCTAACTAATATTATACATAACTTCATAAATATACTTACGTGTTTTCACTTGAATTAAGTGATACGGTAGTTGGACTGATAGCAGTTTCTGTAGTCGCTGGGATTGTTTCTTCCTTATTATTTAAAGTTCTGCAAAAAAAGATTTTATTGATTGATATTTCTACTTATCGGAATTCCACAAATACTTTTTTCTGTCTGCCTTGGAAGGCAGTTTATAAACATTTATAAAACAAAAAGTCTGGACTCAGTCGTCATCATGTGACACATACCAGTTTTATCTAACCTTTGTTTATAGGTCTACTATTCCAGTAACGACTATTTAAACGATAAGAATAGTTCATCGCTGTGTTGGACTCAAGACAATGTTTGTTCTTTCTCCAAAATTAACAAACTGATATGTTACATAACTTCATAAATACTTACGTGTTTTCACTTGAATTCTTTGATATGGCAGTTGGACTGGTAGCAACTTCTGTAGTCGATGGGATTGTTTCTTCCTTGTTATTTAAAGTTCTGCAAGAAAAAAATTTATTGATTGATATTTCTACTTATCGGAATTCCACAAATACTTTTTTCTGACTGCCTCAGAAGGCAGTTTATAAACATTTATAAATTAAAAATTCTGGACTCTTTTGGCGTCGTGTGACACATTAATGATACATTAATAATATAACTGATATTATACATAACTTCATATATAAACTTACGTGTTTTCACTTGAATTTAGTGATATGGTAGTTGGACTGGTAGCAGTTTCTGTAGTAGATGGGACTGTTCGTTCCTTGTTATTTAAAGTTCTGCAAGAAAATATTTTATTAATTGATATTTCCACATAACGGTATTACACTAATAATTTTTTCTGACTGCCTTAGAAGGCAGTTTGTAAACATTTATAAAACAAAAAGTCTGAACTCATTTGTCGTCGTGTGCCACATACCAGTCTTTAATATGAAACGGTAAGAAGCTTTCCCGTTCCTTGGTAATAAAATGACAAAGTTTATGTTCTGTCTCCAAAATTATCTAACTAATATTATGCATAACTTCATAAATATACTTACGTGTTTTCACTTGAATTAAGTGATACGGTAGTTGGACTGATAGCAGTTTCTGTAGTCGCTGGGATTGTTTCTTTCTTATTATATAAAGTTCTGCAAAAAAAGATTTTATTGATTGATATTTCTACTTATCGGAATTCCACAAATTATTTTTTCTGTCTGCCTTGGAAGGCAGTTTATAAACATTTATAAAACAAAAAGTCTGGACTCAGTCGTCGTCATGTGACACATACCAGTTTTATCTAACCTTTGTGTATAGGCCTACTGTTCTAGTAAAGACTATTTAATCGATAAGAATATTTGATCGCTGTGTTGGACTCAAGACAATGTTTATGTTCTTGCTCTGAAATTAACTAACTGATATGTTATATTAGTTCATGTATACTTACGTGTTTTTACTTGAATTCTTTGATATGGCAGTTGGACTGGTAGCAACTTCTGCAGTCGATGGGATTGTTTCTTTCTTGTTATTTAAAGTTCTGCAAGAAAAGTTTTTATTGATCATATTTCCCTCTCATCGGAATTCCACAAATATTTGTTTCTGACTGCCTCGGAAGGCAATTTATAAATATTTATTAAAAAAAAGTCTGGACTCATTTGTCGTCGTGTGCCACATACCAGTCTTTAATATGAAACTGTTAAAAGATTTCCTGTTCCTTGGTAATAAAATGACAAAGTTTATGTTCTGTCTCCAAAATTATCTAACTGATATTATACATAACTTCATAAATATACTTACGTGTTTTCACTTGAATTAAGTGATACGGTAGTTGGACTGATAGCAGTTTCTGTAGTCGTTGGGATTGTTTCTTCCTTGTTATTTAAAGTTCTGCAAGAAAAGATTTTATTGATTGATATTTTCACATAACGGAATTCCACTAATAATTTTTTCTGACTGCCTTAGAAGGCAGTTTATAAACATTTATAAAACAAAAAGTCTGGTCTCATTTGTCGTCGTGTGCCACATACCAGTCTTTAATATGAAACGGTAAAAAGCTTTCCCATTCCTTGGTAATAAAATGACAAAGTTTATGTTCTGTCTCCAAAATTATCTAACTGATATTGTACATAACTTCATAAATATACTTACGTGTTTTCACTTGAATTAAGTGATACGGTAGTTGGACTGATAGCAGTTTCTGTAGTCGTTGGGATTGTTTCTTCCTTGTTATTTAAAGTTCTGCAAGAAAAGATTTTATTGATTGAAATTTCTACTTATCGGAATTCCACAAATACTTTTTTCTGTCTGCCTTGGAAGGCAGTTTATAAACATTTATAAAACAAAAAGTCTGGACTCAGTCGTCGTCATGTGACACATACCAGTTTTATCTAACCTTTGTTTATAGGTCTACTATTCCAGTAACGACTATTTAAACGATAAGAATAGTTCATCGCTGTGTTGGACTCAAGACAATGTTTGTTCTTTCTCCAAAATTAACAAACTGATATGTTACATAACTTCATAAATACTTACGTGTTTTCACTTGAATTCTTTGATATGGCAGTTGGACTGGTAGCAACTTCTGTAGTCGATGGGATTGTTTCTTCCTTGTTATTTAAAGTTCTGCAAGAAAAAAATTTATTGATTGATATTTCTACTTATCGGAATTCCACAAATACTTTTTTCTGACTGCCTCAGAAGGCAGTTTATAAACATTTATAAATTAAAAATTCTGGACTCTTTTGGCGTCGTGTGACACATTAATGATACATTAATAATATAACTGATATTATACATAACTTCATATATAAACTTACGTGTTTTCACTTGAATTTAGTGATATGGTAGTTGGACTGGTAGCAGTTTCTGTAGTAGATGGGACTGTTCGTTCCTTGTTATTTAAAGTTCTGCAAGAAAATATTTTATTAATTGATATTTCCACATAACGGTATTACACTAATAATTTTTTCTGACTGCCTTAGAAGGCAGTTTGTAAACATTTATAAAACAAAAAGTCTGAACTCATTTGTCGTCGTGTGCCACATACCAGTCTTTAATATGAAACGGTAAGAAGCTTTCCCGTTCCTTGGTAATAAAATGACAAAGTTTATGTTCTGTCTCCAAAATTATCTAACTAATATTATACATAACTTCATAAATATACTTACGTGTTTTCACTTGAATTAAGTGATACGGTAGTTGGACTGATAGCAGTTTCTGTAGTCGCTGGGATTGTTTCTTTCTTATTATATAAAGTTCTGCAAAAAAAGATTTTATTGATTGATATTTCTACTTATCGGAATTCCACAAATACTTTTTTCTGTCTGCCTTGGAAGGCAGTTTATAAACATTTATAAAACAAAAAGTCTGGACTCAGTCGTCGTCATGTGACACATACCAGTTTTATCTAACCTTTGTGTATAGGCCTACTGTTCTAGTAAAGACTATTTAATCGATAAGAATATTTGATCGCTGTGTTGGACTCAAGACAATGTTTATGTTCTTGCTCTGAAATTAACTAACTGATATGTTATATTAGTTCATGTATACTTACGTGTTTTTACTTGAATTCTTTGATATGGCAGTTGGACTGGTAGCAACTTCTGCAGTCGATGGGATTGTTTCTTTCTTGTTATTTAAAGTTCTGCAAGAAAAGTTTTTATTGATCATATTTCCCTCTCATCGGAATTCCACAAATATTTGTTTCTGACTGCCTCGGAAGGCAATTTATAAATATTTATTAAAAAAAAGTCTGGACTCATTTGTCGTCGTGTGCCACATACCAGTCTTTAATATGAAACTGTTAAAAGATTTCCTGTTCCTTGGTAATAAAATGACAAAGTTTATGTTCTGTCTCCAAAATTATCTAACTGATATTATACATAACTTCATAAATATACTTACGTGTTTTCACTTGAATTAAGTGATACGGTAGTTGGACTGATAGCAGTTTCTGTAGTCGCTGGGATTGTTTCTTTCTTATTATATAAAGTTCTGCAAAAAAAGATTTTATTGATTGATATTTCTACTTATCGGAATTCCACAAATACTTTTTTCTGTCTGCCTTGGAAGGCAGTTTATAAACATTTATAAAACAAAAAGTCTGGACTCAGTCGTCATCATGTGACACATACCAGTTTTATCTAACCTTTGTTTATAGGTCTACTATTCCAGTAACGACTATTTAAACGATAAGAATAGTTCATCGCTGTGTTGGACTCAAGACAATGTTTGTTCTTTCTCCAAAATTAACAAACTGATATGTTACATAACTTCATAAATACTTACGTGTTTTCACTTGAATTCTTTGATATGGCAGTTGGACTGGTAGCAACTTCTGTAGTCGATGGGATTGTTTCTTCCTTGTTATTTAAAGTTCTGCAAGAAAAAAAATTATTGATTGATATTTCTACTTATCGGAATTCCACAAATACTTTTTTCTGACTGCCTCAGAAGGCAGTTTATAAACATTTATAAATTAAAAATTCTGGACTCTTTTGGCGTCGTGTGACACATTAATGATACATTAATAATATAACTGATATTATACATAACTTCATATATAAACTTACGTGTTTTCACTTGAATTTAGTGATATGGTAGTTGGACTGGTAGCAGTTTCTGTAGTAGATGGGACTGTTCGTTCCTTGTTATTTAAAGTTCTGCAAGAAAATATTTTATTAATTGATATTTCCACATAACGGTATTACACTAATAATTTTTTCTGACTGCCTTAGAAGGCAGTTTGTAAACATTTATAAAACAAAAAGTCTGAACTCATTTGTCGTCGTGTGCCACATACCAGTCTTTAATATGAAACGGTAAGAAGCTTTCCCGTTCCTTGGTAATAAAATGACAAAGTTTATGTTCTGTCTCCAAAATTATCTAACTAATATTATACATAACTTCATAAATATACTTACGTGTTTTCACTTGAATTAAGTGATACGGTAGTTGGACTGATAGCAGTTTCTGTAGTCGCTGGGATTGTTTCTTTCTTATTATATAAAGTTCTGCAAAAAAAGATTTTATTGATTGATATTTCTACTTATCGGAATTCCACAAATTATTTTTTCTGTCTGCCTTGGAAGGCAGTTTATAAACATTTATAAAACAAAAAGTCTGGACTCAGTCGTCGTCATGTGACACATACCAGTTTTATCTAACCTTTGTGTATAGGCCTACTGTTCTAGTAAAGACTATTTAATCGATAAGAATATTTGATCGCTGTGTTGGACTCAAGACAATGTTTATGTTCTTGCTCTGAAATTAACTAACTGATATGTTATATTAGTTCATGTATACTTACGTGTTTTTACTTGAATTCTTTGATATGGCAGTTGGACTGGTAGCAACTTCTGCAGTCGATGGGATTGTTTCTTTCTTGTTATTTAAAGTTCTGCAAGAAAAGTTTTTATTGATCATATTTCCCTCTCATCGGAATTCCACAAATATTTGTTTCTGACTGCCTCGGAAGGCAATTTATAAATATTTATTAAAAAAAAGTCTGGACTCATTTGTCGTCGTGTGCCACATACCAGTCTTTAATATGAAACTGTTAAAAGATTTCCTGTTCCTTGGTAATAAAATGACAAAGTTTATGTTCTGTCTCCAAAATTATCTAACTGATATTATACATAACTTCATAAATATACTTACGTGTTTTCACTTGAATTAAGTGATACGGTAGTTGGACTGATAGCAGTTTCTGTAGTCGTTGGGATTGTTTCTTCCTTGTTATTTAAAGTTCTGCAAGAAAAGATTTTATTGATTGATATTTTCACATAACGGAATTCCACTAATAATTTTTTCTGACTGCCTTAGAAGGCAGTTTATAAACATTTATAAAACAAAAAGTCTGGTCTCATTTGTCGTCGTGTGCCACATACCAGTCTTTAATATGAAACGGTAAAAAGCTTTCCCATTCCTTGGTAATAAAATGACAAAGTTTATGTTCTGTCTCCAAAATTATCTAACTGATATTGTACATAACTTCATAAATATACTTACGTGTTTTCACTTGAATTAAGTGATACGGTAGTTGGACTGATAGCAGTTTCTGTAGTCGTTGGGATTGTTTCTTCCTTGTTATTTAAAGTTCTGCAAGAAAAGATTTTATTGATTGAAATTTCTACTTATCGGAATTCCACAAATACTTTTTTCTGTCTGCCTTGGAAGGCAGTTTATAAACATTTATAAAACAAAAAGTCTGGACTCAGTCGTCGTCATGTGACACATACCAGTTTTATCTAACCTTTGTTTATAGGTCTACTATTCCAGTAACGACTATTTAAACGATAAGAATAGTTCATCGCTGTGTTGGACTCAAGACAATGTTTGTTCTTTCTCCAAAATTAACAAACTGATATGTTACATAACTTCATAAATACTTACGTGTTTTCACTTGAATTCTTTGATATGGCAGTTGGACTGGTAGCAACTTCTGTAGTCGATGGGATTGTTTCTTCCTTGTTATTTAAAGTTCTGCAAGAAAAAAATTTATTGATTGATATTTCTACTTATCGGAATTCCACAAATACTTTTTTCTGACTGCCTCAGAAGGCAGTTTATAAACATTTATAAATTAAAAATTCTGGACTCTTTTGGCGTCGTGTGACACATTAATGATACATTAATAATATAACTGATATTATACATAACTTCATATATAAACTTACGTGTTTTCACTTGAATTTAGTGATATGGTAGTTGGACTGGTAGCAGTTTCTGTAGTAGATGGGACTGTTCGTTCCTTGTTATTTAAAGTTCTGCAAGAAAATATTTTATTAATTGATATTTCCACATAACGGTATTACACTAATAATTTTTTCTGACTGCCTTAGAAGGCAGTTTGTAAACATTTATAAAACAAAAAGTCTGAACTCATTTGTCGTCGTGTGCCACATACCAGTCTTTAATATGAAACGGTAAGAAGCTTTCCCGTTCCTTGGTAATAAAATGACAAAGTTTATGTTCTGTCTCCAAAATTATCTAACTAATATTATACATAACTTCATAAATATACTTACGTGTTTTCACTTGAATTAAGTGATACGGTAGTTGGACTGATAGCAGTTTCTGTAGTCGCTGGGATTGTTTCTTTCTTATTATATAAAGTTCTGCAAAAAAAGATTTTATTGATTGATATTTCTACTTATCGGAATTCCACAAATACTTTTTTCTGTCTGCCTTGGAAGGCAGTTTATAAACATTTATAAAACAAAAAGTCTGGACTCAGTCGTCGTCATGTGACACATACCAGTTTTATCTAACCTTTGTGTATAGGCCTACTGTTCTAGTAAAGACTATTTAATCGATAAGAATATTTGATCGCTGTGTTGGACTCAAGACAATGTTTATGTTCTTGCTCTGAAATTAACTAACTGATATGTTATATTAGTTCATGTATACTTACGTGTTTTTACTTGAATTCTTTGATATGGCAGTTGGACTGGTAGCAACTTCTGCAGTCGATGGGATTGTTTCTTTCTTGTTATTTAAAGTTCTGCAAGAAAAGTTTTTATTGATCATATTTCCCTCTCATCGGAATTCCACAAATATTTGTTTCTGACTGCCTCGGAAGGCAATTTATAAATATTTATTAAAAAAAAGTCTGGACTCATTTGTCGTCGTGTGCCACATACCAGTCTTTAATATGAAACTGTTAAAAGATTTCCTGTTCCTTGGTAATAAAATGACAAAGTTTATGTTCTGTCTCCAAAATTATCTAACTGATATTATACATAACTTCATAAATATACTTACGTGTTTTCACTTGAATTAAGTGATACGGTAGTTGGACTGATAGCAGTTTCTGTAGTCGTTGGGATTGTTTCTTCCTTGTTATTTAAAGTTCTGCAAGAAAAGATTTTATTGATTGATATTTTCACATAACGGAATTCCACTAATAATTTTTTCTGACTGCCTTAGAAGGCAGTTTATAAACATTTATAAAACAAAAAGTCTGGTCTTATTTGTCGTCGTGTGCCACATACCAGTCTTTAATATGAAACGGTAAAAAGCTTTCCCATTCCTTGGTAATAAAATGACAAAGTTTATGTTCTGTCTCCAAAATTATCTAACTGATATTGTACATAACTTCATAAATATACTTACGTGTTTTCACTTGAATTAAGTGATACGGTAGTTGGACTGATAGCAGTTTCTGTAGTCGTTGGGATTGTTTCTTCCTTGTTATTTAAAGTTCTGCAAGAAAAGATTTTATTGATTGAAATTTCTACTTATCGGAATTCCACAAATACTTTTTTCTGTCTGCCTTGGAAGGCAGTTTATAAACATTTATAAAACAAAAAGTCTGGACTCAGTCGTCGTCATGTGACACATACCAGTTTTATCTAACCTTTGTTTATAGGTCTACTATTCCAGTAACGACTATTTAAACGATAAGAATAGTTCATCGCTGTGTTGGACTCAAGACAATGTTTGTTCTTTCTCCAAAATTAACAAACTGATATGTTACATAACTTCATAAATACTTACGTGTTTTCACTTGAATTTAGTGATATGGTAGTTGGACTGGTAGCAGTTTCTGTAGTAGATGGGACTGTTCGTTCCTTGTTATTTAAAGTTCTGCAAGAAAATATTTTATTAATTGATATTTCCACATAACGGTATTACACTAATAATTTTTTCTGACTGCCTTAGAAGGCAGTTTATAAACATTTATAAAACAAAAAGTCTGAACTCATTTGTCGTCGTGTGACACATACCAGTTTTATCTAACCTTTGTGTATAGGCCTACTGTTCTAGTAAAGACTATTTAATCGATAAGAATATTTGATCGCTGTGTTGGACTCAAGACAATGTTTATGTTCTAGCTCTGAAATTAACTAACTGGTTATATTAGTTCATGTATACTTACGTGTTTTCACTTGAATTCTTTGATATGGCAGTTGGACTGGTAGCAAATTCTGTAGTTGATGGGATTGTTTCTTCCTTGTTATTTAAAGTTCTGCAAGAAAAAAATTTATTGATTGATATTTCTACTTATCGGAATTCCACAAATACTTTTTTCTGACTGCCTCAGAAGGCAGTTTATAAACATTTATAAATTAAAAATTTTGGACTCTTTTGTCGTCGTGTGACACATTAATGATACATTAATAGTATAACTGATATATATATATATATATATATATAGCGTCCGTAGCCTGGCTACGTTCCGGGGACCTCTTCGGAGAAACCGAAGGTTTTGTCTGTGCAATTATGGATGAAGTTATGATGACGAATAACTACCGGAGATTTATTGTGAAGGACGGCACGGTTGACATATGTGGGGCATGCCACCGTCCAGGCGAATCAATCCGTCACATTATCTCCGGGTGTTCTCGTCTAGCTAACGGAGAGTACTTGCATAGACACAACCTTGTAGCCAGGATTATCCATCAGCAACTCGATCTTAAATACAGCCTTGTGGAATCGGAAGTGCCGTACTATAGGTATGTGCCCGACCCAGTTCTCAAAAAAGGCAGTATCACATTGTACTGGGATCGATCCAGTATATTTATAAGTTTATAAGCCTACTATTCCAGTAACCACTATTTAAACGATAAGAATAGTTCATCGCTGTGTTGGACTCAGGAAAATGTTTGTTCTTTCTCCAAAATTAACAAACTGATATGTTACATAACTTCATAAATACTTACGTGTTTTCATTTGAATTCTTTGATATGGCAGTTGGACTGGTAGCAACTTCTGTAGTAGATGGGACTGTTCCTTCCTTGTTATTTAAAGTTCTGAAAGAAAAGATTTTATTAATTGATATTTCCACATAACGGAATTCCACTAATAATTTTTTCTGCCTGCCTTAGAAGGCAGTTTATAAACATTTATAAAACAAAAAGTCTGGACTCATTTGTCGTCGTGTGCCACAAACCAGTCTTTAATATGAAACGGTAAAAAGCTTTCCCGTTCCTTGTTAATAAAATGACAAAGTTTATGTTCTGTCTCCAAAATTATCTAACTGATATTATACATAACTTCATAAATATACTTACGTGTTTTCACTTGAATTAAGTGATACGGTAGTTGGACTGATAGCAGTTTCTGTAGTCGTTGGGATTGTTTCTTCCTTGTTATTTAAAGTTCTGCAAGAAAAGATTTTATTGATTGATATTTCTACTTATAGACTGGTATGTGGCACACGACGACAAATGAGTCCAGACTTTTTTTAAATAAATATTTATAAATTGCCTTCCGAGGCAGTCAGAAACAAATATTTGTGGAATTCCGTTATGTGGAAATATCAATTAATAAAATCTTTTCTTGCAGAACTTTAAATAACAAGGAACGAACACTCCCATCTACTACAGAAACTGCTACCAGTCCAACTACCATATCACTAAATTCAAGTGAAAACACGTAAGTTTAAATATGAAGTTATATATAATATCAGTTATATTATTAATGTATCATTAATGTGTCACACGACGACAAAAGAGTCCAGAATTTTTAATTTACAAATGTTTATAAACTGCCTTCTGAGGCAGTCAGAAAAAAGTATTTGTGGAATTCCGATAAGTAGAAATATCAATCAATAATTTTATTCTTGCAGAACTTTAAATAACAAGGAAGAAACAATCCCATCAACTACAGAAGTTGCTACCAGTCCAACTGCCATATCAAAGAATTCAAGTGAAAACACGTAAGTATTTATGAAGTTATGTAACATATCAGTTTGTTAATTTTAGAGAAAGAACAAACATTTTCCTGAGTCCAACACAGCGATGAACTATTATTATCGTTTAAATAGTGGTTACTGGAATAGTAGGCTTATAAACAAAGGTTAGATAAAACTGGTATTTGTCACATGACGACGACTGAGTCCAGACTTTTTGTTTTATAAATGTTTATAAACTGCCTTCCAAGGCAGACAGAAAAAAGTATTTGTGGAATTCCGTTAATATGAAACTGTAAAAAGATTTCCTGTTCCTTGGTAACAAAATAACAATTTTTATGTTCTGTCTCCGAAATTAACTAACTGATATTATACATAACTTCATTTAAATACTTACGTGTTTTCACTTGAATTAAGTGATACGGTAGTTGGACTGGTAGCAGTTTCTGTAGTTGATGGGACTGTTCCTTCTTTGTTATTTAAAGTTCTGGAAGAAAAGATTTTATTGGTTGATATTTCTACTTATCGGAATTCCACTAATACTTTTTTCTGTCTGCCTTAGAAGGCAGTTTATAAACATTTATAAAACAAAAAGTCTGGTCTCAGTCGTCGTCATGTGACACATACCAGTTTTATCTAACCTTTGTTTATAGGTCTACTATTCCAGTAACGACTATTTAAACGATAAGAATAGTTCATCGCTGTGTTGGACTCAACACAATGTTTGTTCTTTCTCCAAAATTAACAAACTGATATGTTACAGAACTTCATAAATACTTACGTGTTTTCACTTGAATTCTTTGATATGGCAGTTGGACTGCTAGCAACTTCTGTAGTCGATGGGACTGTTTCTTCCTTGATATTTAAAGTTCTGCAAGAAAAGTTTTTATTGATTGATCCACTTATCGGAATTTTACAAATACTTTTTTCTGATTGAATCAGAAGGTGGTTTAAACACATTTATGAAAACAAAAAGCCTAGACTCAGTCGTCGTCGTGTGACACATTAATAAAAACATTAATAATATTACTGATATTATACATAACTTCATATACAACGTGTTTTTTTTGATATCCCATAACTCTAGGGTATGATTGAGGCCATATCAAATATTCAACTGGCATATGAGTTATGTTCCAATCCTTCGTTATTTTTTTTTTCATTTTTCATACAAAATAATTCGGCAAAGTCACGATTATTAATGTAAAACACCCTTACGTGAAATATGACCGATGTCGACAAGGTAGCTTTCCCTTCACTAGCTGCCGCCAGGAAGCCCCGATACCAACATTCCTACATATTTTATTTTACTATTTATTTTTCTACTGCGAAGTTTGGCAACCTCGCAAAAGTAAAGATTCGTCATACTGGTGACAATTTTTGACCTAATTTAATTATGATTGATGATATCTCCGAAACGATGCATTTTTGGACCACCTATTCTAGGAGTTTTAGTATTATTTTTACCTACAAAATATAACCCTAGAGTTATGGGATATAAAAAAAAAACAGGTTGTATAAACTTACGTGTTTTCACTTGAATTAAGTGATATGGTAGTTGGACTGGTAGCAATTTCTGTAGTAGATGGGACTGTTCGTTGCTTGTTATTTAAAGTTCTGCAAGAAAAGATTTCATTAATTGATATTCCCACATAACGGAATTCCACTAATATTTTTTTCTGACTGCCTTGGAAGGCAGTTTATAAACATTTATAAAACAAAAAGTCTGGACTCATTTGTCGTCGTGTGCCACATACCAGTCATTAAATTGCTTCGATGTTAAATACTTACTTTGAGTAGGTTTTACAAAAAACATCAATATGGTATTGCCTGAAATAAAAATATTATTGTAAGTATTATCTATAAAATTAAGGACTTTTACAATACACTCGAATTATTATTTCTTGTTTAAAACTATAATGAGTGTAGAAGTACTAGCGATTACGCAAGTTTCAATTATAAGAATACAGAAAGAACAAATTTAATTCGTTATACATATATATACATATTGTGTATCAAAACTCATGTTAATAATACTCACTCGTTGTTAAGAAGCCCAGTCGTATTGTCGCACTGTAACCAAATACACACGTTTTATCACAATAAGTAGGTACTCAAATTCTTACTATTGCAACATGTACCATAGTCGCCAGAGGTCAGGGGCCCTAAAACGGCTGCTTTAGCAGAATCATAATAGGATAATAATATGAACATAATATTATATCACGCCTGTAATCCCCGAAGGGTTAGGCAGAGATGTACACCCACATTTCGCCAGTTACGAGTATGTTTAAATCCCATGTAACAGAGGGCGAGCTTATTGCCATCAACCGGGCGCAAATCCAGATTTCGTGGCTGCAAAATGACAATTATATTATTAGCTGTGTCTGTAACAATTTCAAGAATTTTAACGTGATTAATTTTGTTATCTTCTTCTTATTGTCTATATTGGGGATCAAAGTTCCAACTTTTTCACAAGTTTTTTTTAAATACATCTTTTTAACGTAAGATTTTAACTGTAAACACTTCCTCGACCCCCGTACTATTCAATCCATCCATCAGCACAATGGTTTGAGTGCGTTACATTGAGTCCTACCGTACGTGACGTGATTTTTCACCTCAAAAAAAAGTGAAGTCCTAACGGTTAGACAACTCTTTGTGCTCCAAATAACATTGCACAAACATGCCACTATACCATAGTCCTTACGGCTGCGAGAAGGGAAACGCAAAAGAACTCTTCCTAAACTTCACAAAAAAGAAAAAGATAATAAATTATACGTACACGTTGTGCAATGCTTAAAGTGGATTCTATTCGAGATCTCGGTGTTATCTTTGATTCTAAGCTTTGCTTAGAATCAAAGACTACATATAGGAAAGATTGTTAGTAAAGCCTATCAACTATACGGATTTGTAATGCGTTCAACAGTCGATTTTAAAAAGCCTTCTACCTATATTTGCTTAAATAAGTCACTTGTACGCTCCCAACTGGAGTATGCCGTATCCGTCTGGAATCCTTACTACAAAAAGTATTTTGAAGTGATTGAGTGTGTTTAATACAAATTCTTGCGTACTATGCATTATAGATGCTACGGATATTATTTGGCATACAAATATTTACTTGCTAATTATAAGCTCGCAACACTCGAAATAGGCGTAATTACTTAGAAGCCATGAATTTATATAATATTGCTCGAATTAAAGTTGACTGTATTGAACTGTCCAATATATTATGTTATGCGGTTCCTAGGACGGTTCACAAGCGAAAGGTGTGCGCTGGCAGATTGTTTTCAGTGAGCACTTGCAAGTCCAACTCTGGCTTGCGTTCGCCTGTTCGCAGAATGGTCGTTTACTACAATAGGACTTTGAACACATTGATATTTTTGCATATGCTTCCTTTAAGTTTAAAAGTCTAATACTTAAGGAGCTTTCTTGATTATTTCTACACCATTTTACAGTTTTTCTTTTAATTTTTGTTTTACATATTTTTTATTTTATTTTATATTTGTAATCCTAGCGATTATTTTCTGTTACTTATCCTTTAGTTAATTTGTGGACAGTGTTGTGGGCTGCAATATTGTCAATAAATTTTGTGTATTTCATATCTCTATGTTTTATATTGCAGCTGTTTGTAGTTGCTATTGAATAATAATAAAAAAAACTAGACTGTGTATCACGAAGAGACACAGAACAACATTACGTTTGTTTATGAGAGAACAGAGCAAGGCATATCGTGTGGTAGTACCAACATCTCTACTTAATAAAAATCGGCGATTCATTAAATGTTACAACTTAAAAACAACATAAAGTGACTGAGAATAGAAGTTTGATTTGTACGTTTTTATTTTGAGTTTTTTGAACAAGGAGGAAGGGACCACGACGCACAAACAGTTATTTCATATTCAGTACTTACATCATTCTGAAACCATACATAGCATAGACATTTTACATCGGTGATCATAATAACGTAATTTAGCACAAACTTTCGTAGATTCACCCCTTAGAAGTAGGGCGGCTAACTTGTCTTCTCATGAGAACATTTATGAGAGCATCTGAGTTTTCATACGACACCGAATAATGAAATAAAGACCAGGTATAAAAACGACAAATAAAAGAGAAGTATATATTGTAACTTACCACATCGGCTGCGTCTAATACGTGGCTGAAAAAACAAAAAGATTAATATTTTTTTAAGAAACCCAGATACTGCGACAGGACTTTTAAAAGGCCCAAAAATAAAACTAAATCTAGCCGCATTTTTCACAATTTTTCTATCAATTGACATACATATTCATATTGGCAACTTACTAAGTACCTATCAACATTTTATTTGATGCAGTTACGTTTACAATTGAACACACATTTTCTTTTATATGGAGTGTTTTTGAAGATCTTGGAGATTTCTTTTACAATGGTTGCACAAAGGTAAGCTTTTATGTTATTTATATGCGGAATCTGACAGAAATTCGCTTTGATATTTATATGTTGGTTATCATAAAAATATAATATCATTCGTTTGGTTCGAAACGCAAAATAAATGTTCTTTTTTAACATTTCAAATCGATGGCCTTTTAAAAGTCCCGTCGTAATATAGGGGTTTATTATATGATTATATCTATATTAGCACGCGATTAGTAAAAGTGCTCAATCTGGTCGAAATTGTTGATGACTTGAAGCGAGCTGGCGAAGACACTTTGTTGCCGAACCAAATAACCATATTCCCATCTGAAAATGCCAACGCGGATGTTACTGATGTAGACTGGAGACGAGGATAGACGATGCTATGGTGCTATTACGATGGTCAAAGTTGCAAGCAGTTTATTTGTGGTAAACATGTGATAAACCAATTCGTTGGGTGGGGGTATAAACTATGGGTTGGTACAACAAGATTAGGCTACGTGTTATGGTTTGATCCATACCAGGAAAAATCATCCACTATTTCTGAAACTTGCATACAGTTTGGTCTAGGGGAAAGCTTTTGTAATTTGCAGATGTTCTATAAGCTCGGTATACAACATTGCCATATCATTTCTTCTTTGACAACTATTCCCTTGTTTCATGAGCTCGGTAACAGGTTCCTGAGAGCAACAGGCACGATTCGGGAAAATAGACCGTATACGTTCTATTTGTGTCCTCTTACAACCAACAAATAATTCAAAAAGACTCTAGAGGTTTATTAGAGTACAAATCTAGTTTAATTGAGCACGTTCTAGTTTGCAAATGGAATGACAACAGTGTCATTACTGTTGGCTCAAGTACTGAGATTGTGGAGCCTTTGCGTAAAGGCAAGAGGTTTTGACGGCGGAGAATATTATCAACTTACTTTTCGCAGATCATTAGCAAAAGGGTTTGCTCGAAACCTACAAAAAGAGCGATACGAGAAGACCCTGTCCTAGGGACCTAGGGCATATCGAGAATCATCTCGATATGATGGGGTGGATCACTTGGTTCAATATAGTGCGCCTCAACTAAGATTACGAAGACAACTAAAAAGCATTTTTTATTTGTGAGAACTGTTCTAAGGCATATCACAGTCAAACTCAGTAACAAGCGTATTTGCATGTGTGGCGTATTTCTATTGTTATAATAAATAACCGTAATTTTATGTTTTTTATCATCTAAATTGATTAAAAACTGATGCTATAATACTTTGTTTCATTACTAGACCGCCATACATGTATACGACCCCCATATTACGACGGGCCTTTTAAAAGGCCACCTTTTTCCAGCTTTTCTAGAAAAGTTGAATTTTTTTCATCATTTTTCCTAGTTATAATGAGTCATACAAAGAAACATATCTAAAAATCACTGTTATCGGAGGTCAAAAATAGTTTCAGTAACATATAGGTTAAAGACAAAATTATAAATAAAAGATGCTCGCAAGAACTCGTAAAAAATATATATGATGAATACCTAGGTTAGGTAATACTTACTCAGAACATGCGCAAAGAATTCTAGCTGTTTCTTTACTGTAAAAGAAATATTAAAATAGATTAGTAAAACATCATAATCATCGTCTGCCCCGCCTTTAGTAAAACATAAATTACAATATACAACCTGTTTTTTTTGATATCCCATAACTCTAGGGTTATATTCTGTAGGTAAAAATAATACTAAAACTCCTAGAATAGGTGGTCCAAAAATGCATCGTTTCGGAGATATCATCAATCATAATTAAATTAGGTCAAAAATTGTCACCAGTATGACGAATCTTTACTTTTGCGAGGTTGCCAAACTGCGCAGTAGTGTAGTAAAATAAATAGTAAAATAAAATATGTAGGTAGGTAATTCATTTTTATTCAAACCAATCATTCATATTTAAAGCTAATAAAATGCGACGTTGTCATATTTCACGTAAGGGTGTTTTACATTCATAATCGTGACTTTGCCGAATTATTTTGTATGAAAAATGAAAAAAAAAAACGAAGGATTGGAACATAACTCATATGCCAGTTGATTCTTTGATATGGCCTCAATCATACCCTAGAGTTATGGGATATCAAAAAAAAAGACACGTTGTATAACTGTTATAGACAAAAATTAAAAAAAACGTATTGCGCCGACCCCAAGTAATATGGGACAAGGGATGATCATGATTCATCCCGTTTATCTTAAATGTGTAGTATATGTAACGTCTGCTTTAGGTACTTACAGTTTATTCCAATCCCCTTCTTCAATTTGGATATCCTTTGCAATGGCATTTGCTACCTGAAATAAAATAAATTTTCAAGTTAATTATGCAAAAGATCTAGATTTTTCAATGCAGTTGTCGTCTGTAAAGATACGTATGTTTCACAAGTCCGTATCAATACCTGTGCCCCCACACGCCTAGCCTTACCCAACTATCTTGGGATCGGTTTCCATTCATCCACGCACACGCTCGTTGCCAAAATTGGGACCGGAACAAAAACTCAAAACTTGACATGACCAGTTTTGTTTCAATTTCTTTTTTCTTAACAGCGCTCTCTGTTTTATTTATTTGAATTTTGCTAACGACAGGACATCCTGACAGAAAGCCATTGAAATTTCTGATATTTTAGCTAGATGGCGTTGTTTACTTAAAACTTTACGCTGTTGAATAAGTTGAATTTAGAGTGAATTAATTACAGTTTTTTTTTTCTGTGGTTGTGATTTGAAGTTAAAAAGTTTTTGAAGGTAAGTAATATTATATACCATTTTGTTTCTGATTTCACGACCTTTTGAATGATATACGAGTATGTGAATTTTGAGTCAGTCGAAAATTGGATGATGAAATCAATAGTAGTAATTGTTGTAATAGGTTGTAATGGCGTCTGAAAATTCTATAAATTTATAAAAACGTATTGAAACTATTAAATTGCTAGTTTGTACTTAAGTTATTGTGGCTTAACCATAAAGCGTGATTATTTGCGGACAATTTGGTACCAATACCATACCATTTGAAATATTTTGTTTACGTTGAGTCGCGCCATGGTAGGTAGGTACTTGTTTTGACTAGATTTTTTTTCCACGCGATGTTATTAGTATTTGTATTTCTAAACTTTGTTTGAAGAATGGTAACTAATATGATGTCATGTAATGCATACTGAGTTAGGCTATAATTTAGGATAAAAAAAACATAGGCTCACTGCTTTTAGATATTGAAATAGTACTATTTTATGTAATAGGTGGTAATGCTGTCTGAAAAACTAATAAATTTATAACAACGTGATAAAACTGTTAAATTGTTAGTTTGTATTTAAGTCATTGTGAATTAACCGTAAAGCGTGATTATTTACGAACAATTTGGTGCCAAAAACGTACCATTTAGTTAAGATTTCGAAGTTGTGCAATGACTTGCATACGTTGCGGCGCGCCCGGTAGGTACTTGTTTTGAATAAAAATTTAGTCCACGCGATGTTATTAATATTTGTATTTCAAAACTTAGTTTGAAGACACATGTTTGGAGATGCTGCAAGGATGACCAAAATGTATGATTTAAACGCATTGTTGACTGCAGCTAAAAGGTTGTAATTGAAGCAAAATGATGAAAGGATTCTGCAAGAAGAGAACGACCTTTAACACCGAAGACATCACTGCACCCGCTTAGACGGCAGAAACATCATCGAGGCTGAAGACTGGCCTCACAGTCATACAACGCAGTGTGTTCAAAAAGCTTGGAGATTCTTCAATATTTGAAATGTCCACCGCATTTCAAATATTGAAGAATTTGGGACACCATATTAATAATTCAAGTATGTATCAGGAACCAACAATTAACACCACGTGCGTAATCCAAAAATTGTTATAAAGCAGAGGTTCATCCACATGCCTGCCAATTGTGTTTAAGTCCCATGTCAAGGGGCGTGCCATCAATTAGGCACAAATCCTGATGATGAAATTCCTGATCCACAATTATAAGCTCAATTCGCATTTTAAAGGGTTTTTAAAGACACGAGTTTGCAATAACCTACACGTGTATCACACGAAGTTTTTCAATACAGTTGTGGGAAATAGTAAAATAAAAAACAAAATTTAACTGCAAAAGTAATGATCTCGAGTTCTTAAAAAATATCACGACCGCGTAACAGAAAGATGCCTATGCAAAAGATTTAATTTTAACTTAACTGCAAAAGTAATGATCGAGCTCGTAAAAAAGAGTCACCAGCGCGTAACAGAAAGGTGCCTATGCAAAAGATTTAATTTTAGAATCATAATTATAGCCTCTGAAAGTACGCCTTGTTTAACAACTGTATTTAAAAAATAATAAAAGTTCACTTACCAAAACGGAAATTAATAATAATGAAAAATAATACATGTTAAAATAATTAACGACCACTTTGGTCGGTGTCGTTACACAATGAATGCTGTACTACTATGTTTTGTTTTAAGGTGTGCATAACAAATAAAAAACCACAACATGTATTAATAACTTTCACACATTTTTCCTGGATTGATTCTACTAATAACTTTGCAATTGTTTTGCATGGGGTCCGTATGTACGAAGGTATATGATTTATTTAACTGAAAGCTACAATTTTATTTATTTATTTTGCGGCGAGTAGGCAAGTAAACTCGCAGACTAGAATGTAGCACAGAAATCATGCAACCCTTTAAGCCCCACTTCCGAGCTCTGGATTTCAACTATGTGTTGGACGACCGCCGTGCTTTTGTCTAGAATGACGACGACGCACACGCGGAGGCCGTTCATTACGGTGACGTAGTTTCTTTACCAGTTACTGTAAATATCTGTGTTCCGTTGGGGTTGATACTGATTTCTGCTTTGTTCATCTGCTTGAACACTTGTTCCTTTGCCTAAAATATAAGTACTCGTTAGTAAGATTATTCGCATTTTAATTATATTCATCTGCGCCCCGGCAAGTACCTACTTGCTATTGCTCGCACAGTAGGTAGACAAGGATAGCGTTCATCCACCACACATGCTCCGCTACTTTATTGGTGACCCCGACACCGTTGTCAAGAGGAGAAAATCGAGCCTAGCATGGACACGATGGAGCCAAGCAAAGAGAAGGCGTATTCCAGGAAGCATGCCGACTTTTATTAAGGTCGCTGACATTCAACCCTGATGACCCGGTACTAAGGTTCGCCCAACTGGAAGGACAGTTCGCGTTAACAAGCATGACCTAGGACACAACCAAGTTCTACTTCGTTCACATCACACTGCGGAGATTAGAGAACTGGTCAGCAACAAGAAAATATGAGAAGCTGAAGGAAGAATTAATTAAAAGGCTTGACAAGAGCATAAAATTAAGCTCTTAATATCGCACGAAGAACTCGGAGACAGAAAACCGTCGCAGTTCCTGCGCCACTTACAACACTTGGTTGGACCGACAGTTCCAGCAGAATTAATCAGAACAATCTGGTCAAGTTGGCTGTCCACCAAACTGCAAATCATTGTAGCGTCGCACGCAGCCATGTCCCTGGAAGACGTGAACAAATTAGCGGATCGAATAAATTATATCGTTCCAGTAACCGGGTAATTAGCAATTACCAGTACTCTCCCGCCAGTTACGACTGATCCGCAAAATCCTGCTGTGGACGCGCTGACGGCTGACTCTAGCATAATTAAGCCGAAGGCTCGAGACCATGAGCATGGAGCTGCGCAGTCGTCGTCGCTCGCAGTCACGAAGATCGAGGCATGGTTCGCCACATCTCGTTCCAATTCCAAACACCGAGATCTGTGCTGGTACCATAACCGGTTTGGTGACAAGGCGCGGAAATGTACTCAGCCATGCAAATACAACAAGCAGCCGGTAGCCATTCGTTGCGGTACAAGACCTAGCCGTAAAAACCCACTTGTTCATCACGTTTCGCAAGACAAAGATACAATATTTTCGCGATTCGCTGTTCGGATGCCACGCTGCAAGACCAAATACGAGTTGTGAGCCACTTACGGTAACCAACCTCTCTCTCTGGAGCTGGGTCTTCGTCGACCTTACACATGGCAGTTCATAGTAGCGGACGTATCAAAGCCAATCATCGCCATCGACTTTTTAGGTTACTACAACCTACTTGTTGACTGCTGCAACCAACGGTTAATCGACAATATATCACTGCACTAACAGTCGCAGCGACAAATTAAAAAGCAACCGAGGCCATATCGTCAGTCTTTACAACCTCGGAAGGCACAGATTACCAATAGCTGCTGAGAGAACATCCAGATCTCACACGCCCAGCTAGTAGACCTGGCATCACAAAGCACAGCGCGGTGTACATACGCACTACGCCAGACCTACCCGTATATAGTCGGCTTCGCGGCTTTGACCTTGAGCGGTTGAAAATAGCCAAACAGGAGTTCGAGGAAATGCTACAGCAGGGATCAGCGCGCAGATGCGAGAGCGCTTAGTCGTCACCGCTTCATAGATGTAGCATGCAAGAAAAACGACGGCTGAAGGCAGTGCGGAGACTAAAGATCTTTGAACGCACGCACAATTCCAGACCGTTATCTAGTTCGCTATCTGCAGGACTTTGTGCTCCAGCTGGTTGGGAGAAAAATTTACTCAACTGTCGATTTGGTTAAGGTCTACAACCAGAGAACAGTCACAAAAGAAGACATTCCTAAGACCACCATAACGGCACCCTTTGGGTTTATTGAAATTCCGTTCATGACGTTCGGACTTTGCAACGCTGCACAAACGTTTCAGCGATATCTGGACGAGGTGCTCCGGGGCCTAGATTTCTGTTATACCTACCTAGATGACAGCTTAATCTCCAGTAGCAGCATCGACCAGCATCAACAACACCTCGGGCATCTCTTCGAGAGGTTGACAGAAAATGGAGAGCTGATAAACACACACACGCATATGCTCATTTGGACAAGCGAAAGTGAGTTCCTGGGCTACGAAGTTTCAGCCATCCAGGACTAACCGGTGTCCAAAAACATCAAGGACCTTAGAAGATTTTTTGGAATGATACAATTCTATCGGAAATTCCTACCAGCAGCAGCATCCATACAGGCACATTTAAACTAATTTATGTATATATATGTTCATCTGCGCCCCGACAAGTACCTGCGTACCTGCCTACCTACTTGCTCACTCAATAAGTGGGCCAGGATAGCGTTCATCCACCACACACGCTCAGCCACTCAATTTATTTCTATCATGTTGTGTCCTAGGTGACCTAACCTGCTTGCACCTTCTTTGAATCTTACCTTCATGATAAAGAGTAAGGCGCCAGCTGTGTTTAATTGCTTGCTTGCATGTTTTGGAAAAAAAATCAGGAACAATAACTGCAGGCGGACCCGTCTTCGAAAAGCGGGTCACCTGAGTAACACCTGCTCTACGTGTTTGTTGAATGGCTTCTAATGTCTGACTATCCATCTCCATTTCTTAAGAACATAGACATGGTTCCCCAGTTGAAACTTTTTTCTCTGCCAGTTTGCCTCCTCCACCCCTGCTAGTTCAAGTTCATATCGTAACCAGGCTTTATCTTTTAACTTAGAAAACAGATGTCCCTAATCTAGGTTGCGCCTGTATCTTGGGCGGCCCAAGTTGCTTTAACTTATAATTAAAACACATATAATGTTGATGTGATAGTTAACAACGCATTTTGGTAAGTAGGTAATTGTGGATTACCTTTTTACAAAATATAGCTGTTAGAAATGCACATGGATAGTCAGAACTATCCATGTGCATTTCTTAAGAACATAGACATAGTTCCCCAGTTGAAACTTTTTTCTCTACCTGTTTGCCTCCCCCACCCCTGCTGGTCCAAGTTCCCCCGCAGCGCTCCCCCAAGAAATCAGGATGGCAGCCAATCGCTTATATTTTTAACCGACTTCTAAAGAAGGAGGAGGTAGTATTCCGATTTATGTGATTCTTTTTACTAAATTTACTTTGCTTCTTTGTTTACTTACTTTGTTTCGGTACTTTATGAGTAAATCTCTATATTATGCATTTTTTCTTCTTCGTCTGTGTTGATGATGTGGGCGAAATTCTCAGGGTTTGGTTTTTTTCCTTTGGAACGACGGAACCCTAAAATTTTATATAATTGTATATTAGACATGCTACGAGTATAAAATATCAATCCTTATTTGACAAAAACGGGGAAATATGTACTAGCAACAGATTTGGTTTATATGGCATGGGGAAAATAAATAATCAAAGCCATCAATATGTTTGAAATTAAATTTTTTTTTTAAACCTTTATTTTACGTTTAATACCCGGATGTGGAAACAAATATAATAGGGATAGTTGTGATCGCGAACAGGATTCGGGAACGTATTTCCCAAGTAGGCAATGCGAAGAAAAGCTGAATTTGTGCGGTTTTTTTTCAGTAAGGGGTAAAATGTTGTAAAAAATTGGCATGGCATGCCACCGCAACATGTATTATAAAACCAGTCACTGAGGCCACTTGCGCGAACTGTGGTGAAAAACACCCGGCTAGCTACAAAGGCTGTAAGGTTTACAAACAATACAAAGAACTATGATGAATAAGAATACATTTATTAAGCCATATTGTTACAAACATTTATATCGTAACCAGGCTTTATATTTTAACTCAGAATACAGACGTCCCTAATCTAGGTTGCGCCTGTATCTTGGGCGGCCCAAATTGCTTTCATATTTAATGTTGATGTGATAGTTAACAACGCATTTTGGTAATTATGTAATTGTGGATTACGTTTTTACAAAATATAGCTGTTACCCGCGGCTTCGCTCGCATTTTGGTCGATAATGATCCCACGCGAACGTTGTAAATATATCCTATGGCACTCGGGGATAATGTAGCTTCCTTTTAGTGAAAGAATTTTCAAAATCGGTTCTTTAGATCCAGAGATTACCCCCTACATAGAAACTTACAAACAAACAAATTTGACCTCTTTATAATATTAGTATAGATAAAATGACATTATAATAACTAAAAAAAGTATTCTGTTTAATAATGTCGTGCGTTTTGTGTGTGTGTGCAGGTGTGAGTTTTTATTTGCAGTTATTTTTTACGTTCTAAGGCTGTCTTGTTTTGTTTCGAGAAGGGGAATGTTGAGGACGCGTTTAAAGACACAGTTTTTTTTATAATCGGATCTATTTTGCACGCCTTACGGCTTTAATCTGTTGGGTAGCGAAAAGGTTTTTAAAGCTACCTATAAAACGGCACTTTGAGCGCTTTCTACTTCTATAACAGTGCTTTTCCCAGCTGCACCCCAAACAGACGGATTTCAATTGATACAGATCTAAAAAAACTCTCATTTTTCATTTTCTCTCTCTCTCTCATTGTGGGTGAAAGTAGCCACAAAGTTAGTCAGTAATGTAGCCGCGTCTACAGTTGACCTTCCTCGCCGGAATCCAAACTATCTGTGATATTATCATGTACTTGTGTTTTTCAAAAAAGTTCACTAGCCGGTTGTTAACTAATTTGTTACGTACCTACTTCCGACAAAATAGACATCTGTGCGCTTGATCCATAGTATAAATCCAGTTTCAGTTAAATCTATCTAAAAAACCAATTGTGGTAAACTTTTCAGCAAAATAAAAACGTAAACCAAATTTCTTGCTTTCCTGGTAATAACAGTTGGTAATTATTTCATGAGTAAATTTAGAATTCAATACAGGATATTTTTTTCTGCAATAAAAAATATCTTTTTCTGTTCCAGGAAAAAGATACCTCTAGTTTAACATTGCAACGGACTGATGTAATCACTATACATATGTATTGTTAATACGCCTCATTAAAATGTTTTAAATATTGGTAGTTGCGTGATACATTACATGTAGAACAAAAAATGTATGCATATAATATTTAGTAATTGATTCACGTCATACTTTTAGGCTGCGCATGTATGTGCGAGGATGTTTGTAAAACCAACCAATTGTATCGTTTCCTATTGACAACTTGAGTTATAGTAGCTATTTCATTGGTTAGTTTTACACACATCCACACATACAGTCTGTCTATAAAGTCATGAAAATAATGTTTGAGGAACTAACATTATTCAAAAGTAGGACAACACTAAATCATAGTACATCGTAAGATGCTCTGTGTTACATCGAATGATCGAATGTCATCAGCTGTCATCAACTTGTTTTGTAACTCGTTATCTATTGCATTTTTATTGCTTTTCAAATCTACGTAGATAAAACTTTGAAGAAACGTGTTAACTAAGAGGTAAACAAATTGGAATGGAGCTCGGGAAATTATTTTTAAAGTGTATCAGCGATGTTTGTTAGAACACCAAGCTGGACAAATTATATCAAATTTGGATGATGTTTAAGCTTGAACAGCAGCTATGACAGGTATGTAATTGGTGTTACTGTTTGTTTTTTATGTACCAGAAGTTACAAATTTACTAAATATACGATTTTAAGACTAAAATAAACATTGTATACATTGCGCATTAATAGGTTAGATTGCAAATCTAAGTAAGCCATATTATAGTGCGACCAGAACTTTTGTTAATTTTGGGTGATCAAATATACCGCTGATTTTAAATCTGAATAAGTTATATCATGTCTAATATTAAAGGTAGTGCTATCCATTTTTTGTTAGATATTACATTTTTTTTTTAATCTTTTTTTCAGGAAACAGCGTACAGCGAGGCGTATTGTAGATGAAGGCTATAAAAATGATGGCAAATTTGGAACCCCTGGCAAACATAGATCAAGATATAGATGAGTAATTAGTCATTCGCCTAGGCTAGGCAAAGATAGCAGCAGCAATGACAGCAGTAGCCAAGACGTTGTTAGTGACGCAGCTGACAATGAAAATACTTTGTTTAACGTAGAATATTTGGCATGAGGTGATAAAAGTAATTAATTATTATGTTATGGGATATTTTTCATTAAAAAAAAGTTTGAACATATTTGTATAATAAAAAAAATGTATGAACATTTTTCTTTTATTTACTCATTTTATTTGAACGACAGAGACCATAGATTTGTGCTATCTGATCGTTTATGCAAACTAATGAAGGTATGTCGTGATGGCCCAGAGGTTAAGGCCTCGCCCCTTAAGCATGAGGTTGTAGGTTCAAATCCGGGCAAGTACCAATGTGACTTTCTCAATTCATATGTACTTTCTAAGTTTATCTTGGACATCACAGACATTGGTGAAGGAAAACATCGCGAGGAAACGTGTAGCTATTGGGGATCATCACTTAGCAAGTTTTGATATACAATGATCGTTCTTGTTAGTTTCAACTGACGCTACCCGTGCAGAACTGTCATTGTATATCAAAACTCGCCAAATGATGATCACTATGAACTGTCAATAGAGATACGCAATAGCCCTGCTGGACTTATAAAAGTCTGAAATCGCCAACCAACCCGTCTTGAGCAAGCGTGGTGATCAATGTTCGTGCCTTCCCTGTTGAGAAGAGGCCTTTGCCCAGCAGTGGGACAGTAATAGGCAGGTATTATTATTATTTATAAAGAAGGTCGCATCTTTGTCTATGGTTACTCTAGATTGTTTTAATAAGATCTACGGATTTACGACTTTACCTTTTCTATCTAGTTTAAAAAATCGTCTACGAGTAAAAATTATGTTTTCATTAAAACCAGGTTGCTTCTAATACAAAATAATGTGCTAGTATCAAAATCAATTTAGTCACACTATACAGGGTTGCTACGTGCACGACCGCAGCGCCCTCATTTTTTTTCATGACTTTATAGACAGACTGTATCTCTGTCGGAAACGCCGCGTTTAGGAGCTTTATATTTTATGTTGTGCGAGAGCTCAGAAGAAGGTAGGGTATACACCCACATCAAAAAATAAAAAAAAAACAGAATTGTTTATTTTCTTGAACAAGATTACAACTATTACTTTGTGATGGGAGCCTTCTTTTAAGCAAACAATGCCTGTATTAGAAGACTCCACTCTTCCTTGACAAAAGAAAGAAAAATAATAATAACATTTAAGTATAACATAGGTTAGTAAACAAGATTTGCATAAAGTTTGTGTGTGTGTATGTTTGTGTGCCTATGTGGCAGAGTATAGGTTATGTCGTAGGTTTCAAGAGTTCTTCCGTTTCCTCATGAGTAAGTGGTTTGATCCATTTAAGTATCATTTTTAGGGTTCCGTAACCGAATGGCAAAAAATGGAACCCTTATAGATTCGCCAAGTCTGTCTGTCTGTCTGTCCGTGTATGTCACAGCCACTTTACTCCGAAACTATTTGGACTACTCAAACTCAAAGCGTTTATTTCAATTAGACCTTCGCAGGCACTTTTGAAAGTCAGAAAAACAAAGGCGAAGCTATAGTCACAGACACAAGGCATAATAACTTGTGAAAGTACTGTAGTTGCCCATTCCAAAGCGTAGATCTCTATGGAGAAGAATGGGCAAGAAACTCCATGGACACTCTTTTCAATCAAAATATTGTTACAAGATCTTGGTTACATCATTCATGTTGAGATTATACATATATGTGAGAACGATGTAGAAAGACATGCACATTAAGAGCGTCCAGAGTAAAAGATTATAACTATCAACAATTTAAAAACAAAGTAGTTAAAATAAACCGTGGCAGCTAAGAGATGACCAGTCCCAACTGACAGCGCCCGTTCACGAACATGACGCATGCATCAGCTCCATTCAGCTCAACCATATTGAAGGGAACTAAACGACCCAACACACCCGCCACTATCAGCGAGACATTTGAGTGAGCCTGACATTCTCTCAGCCACCAGGGCACATTCGAGTCAATGAAGGATAACCAAATGTAAATGGTAGCTTTACAGTACATATTACTCACACATGTGCTATGCAGTTATATAATACTAAGAGATTGAATCTATACAATGCAAAGATATTTTTACAATCTTCTGCAGCTTCCACAAAAATTTCACATGAGCTTCTGATTAGTTTGCCCCTATGGTTGTGGAGCAGGACCAGCATTGAGCCAAGCATTTTTATCATCGATGTAATTCCCTAACTTATGATATGCTTGCCTACATAGTGTGCGTTTTATACAAGATTTTAATTTTGTCTCATTCAGTTGTTGAATGTGGGGAGGTATTTTATTATAACATTTTAAACAGTACCCCATGAAAGATGAGTCTACTTTAACTAGCCTGAAACCTGGCTGTACTAGTTGGTCCCTGTTTCTAGTATTATAGTGGTGTCTGTCACCTCTTTTACTAAACAAATGCAGATTTTTCCTAACGTACATGATGTTTTCATAGATGTATTGACAAGGTACTGTCATGATGTTATTTTCTTTAAACAGTTCCCTTAGAGAATCGCGCCTACGTAGATCATATATGGCTCTGATGGCTCTTTTCTGCAGAATAAATCTATATTTATTACTATGGGAACTAGGGTTTACTATGGGGACGGGCTGCAGACATTGAGTCTATACTCAATGTCTGCAGCCCGTCCCCATAGTAAAATACCGTATGACATAATACTATGAAAATAACTAAAATAGACTAGCCTCGCGGTATCTGCATCAGTAAATTGGCGGATTTTTCTAACAGCATATGCTGCTGAACTTAGCCGTCCTGCAAGAGATGTTATATGCGGACCCCATTGTAGCCTTGAGTCGAGCGTGATCCCCAGGAAAACAGTATTTTCGACGAATTGCAGTTTCTCTTGATTCAATACTATGTCACTATCACTACTTTTAACATTCGGTAGAGCAAATCTTATGCACTTCGTTTTTTTCCCATTTAATACTAAATTATTAGCGGTGAACCAATTATGCACCTGCATTAAGGCGTTATTTACGTCGTCGAGATTTGTGGCACGTCTGTTTATCTTAAATATTAAAGAAGTATCGTCAGCGAATAACACCATTTGTGGTTGGTTTTTAAATAAATGGGGTAGATCATTAATATATACCAAAAAGAGGAAAGGACCCAATATCGAACCTTGTGGAACACCCATACTTACTTTTAAACCCATTGAATTGACACCATTTATTTGTACTTGCTGATGTAAATACGATTTCACTAAACTGAGCGCAAGTTTCCTTAACCCGTAATGTTCAAGTTTTAAGAGTAGGGTTTCATGGTTTACGCAATCAAATGCTTTTGAGAGGTCACAGAAAATTCCTATGGCATCTTGTGCCTCTTCCCACGCAGTAAAAATGTGTTTTAATAAGGTGACACCGGCGTCAGTCGTACAACGTCCTTTGGTGAAACCATACTGTTTCTCATGCAAGATTTTATTGGTGTTAAAGTGGTTGAGCATTTGATTAAGCATTACCTTTTCAAACACCTTGCTGAAAACCGGCAATACGGATACTGGTCTATAGTTACTGTCCCCGGACTTGAAAAGTGGTATTACCTTACTGTATTTCATAAGGTCCGGGAAGACTCCTTGGTCCACACACAAATTAAATATTAAGGCCAAGTACGGTGCTATAGTCTCAATAATGGCTTGACAAACTTTAATTGACATACCCCATAGATCCTCGGTTAATTTGACTTTGATTTCTTTAAAAGCTTTAATGACTGCTATGGGGTTTATATGTTTAAATTGAAACTCAACCGGACAGGCTGAAACGTTCGCTCTTAATAAATCAATAGAAAACAAGGGTGAGGAATTTAAGGTTTCAGTAGTTTTAAGTGGGATACTAGTGAAGAAATCTACAAATTCTTGAACTTCATTTTTAGAGCTAAGAAGACCACGTGAAGTCTCTAGAGTGATATCATTATTATATTTTTTATTTCTGTTAGTTTCACTATTGATGATTTTCCAAACCGTCTTTATTTTATTATCGGCGGATTTAATCTTGTTGCTAATGAATAAGGCTTTAGCTACCTTACAGGATTTAAAAAAAAAATTGAGTAAGTTGTAACATATTTATTAAAAGTTTCTGAGTTGATGTAAGGCGTGGCCGTACAGCTCAAACAATCGTTCCCTACTTTTCCTAATACCCTTAGTTGCCCAGTCACTGAACATAAACTTTGGGCAAATAGATTTGATTTTCATTTTTAATGTATTATTGAACTCTGTGTAAACTACCGAAAAGAATTCCTCATCAAATTGATTAACATTTTCAATAATATGGCTCGGAATGCCTAAATTACTAATTAAGTTATTTTAAAATTTATTCAAATTACTGGGTGTTATTAGTCTAGATTTTATCTGGATTCTTTGTAATGGTGTGTAGGACTCGAAAGCAACGGTTTGCCCGCTGTGATCAGAAGGAAGGTAATTTACAATGGATTTATCTAAGTAATCGCAGCAACAAAACACATTATCAATACATGTAGCAGTATTTGTAGTAATTCGAGTTGGTTCCGAAAACACGTTTGACAAATTAAATGATTTAAAAAGATGTAAGAATCTACTGCTTTTCGAATTTTTGTCTAAAATATTAACATTAAAGTCACCACAGATAATTAATGATTTATTACCAGTTGCAAGTTTTGCTAAAGCATCTTCCATTACTGACTCAAATATAGAGTAGTTTTGATAATTTGGGGGTCTGTAAACGCACACTATTACATGCTTATCCAGCTCAACACAAGACAGCTCAATACTATGTTCAACCGATAGATCAACAATGTCATTACGAGTCTTAAATTTAATACAATTTTTAACTAAGATTAATGAACCCCCACGAATCTTAGCTTTCCGGTTAAGGTGGATGCGCAAGGGTAGCCCGCGAAATTTAAATTTTCTTACGTTTATTGCAATTTGCAGGTCAGTGTCAGGTTGTATGTTGATGAAAATATGAATCGCACCAGTAACACTTATGGAGTTACAGAATTATAATCATTCAAATCATCAGTACAACCCTCCAAGTTCATATAATCTCAAAGAGTGACTTTTTCATGAAATAGCTATTGAATATGATTATATGAACTTGTAGAGCTATATTGATGATTTGAATGATTATAATTCTGTAACTCCATACGTGTTACTGGCGCGATTCATATTTTCATCAACATACAACCTGACACTGACCTGCAAATTGCAATAAACGTAAGAAAATTTAAATTTCGCGGGCTACCCTTGCGCATCCACCTTAAAGCAACTGCCCACACTGTAATTTGCGTAATTAGTAAGCATTTCATATTCTTTTAACCAATGTTCAGTGAAACAAACAATTTCAAACTTTGTTTTTTCTAAAAACAATTCAATTTCTAGTTGCTTTGAAGAGAAACCTTGAATATTTTGATGAAATAACTGCATGGAATTCTGCTTAGCCCCTTTTTTACATTTAGCTATTTGAGAGCAAGAAGGTACATTGTTGTTGTTCGGTGTAACATTAATGTTTCTGGTATCTTCTGTTGTCTTACTAACTAGTTTAAATGAGCATCCGGAGTGATCCCCAAGACTCCCATGCCATTACAAGACAATGAGATCCTAGTACTAGTGGAACCCACTCGAGAATCTTCTAAAGTTACACATGGATCCTCCCCGTAATTGTAAAAATAATTATTAGTATTATTACTAATAGTCGCAGTTTGAATAATATAACTAAACATAGACATACTACTTATGTCTGAGTGAATATTATAAACTAATAGCCTAGCTATTTTTTACTACACAGTTGAAACTTAGTAGGTAGATGTATTCTGTGAACCGCTATAAGGATTTAATACAAAAAAAAAAAATAAGATTAAGGTTACATTGAGGTTCCTAAAACCATTTTCTTTCAAAGTCAATCGTTTGAAAGATAAACTCTTCCAAAGTGGTAAAATGTGTGCCCCCCCATAATTTCTAAAGTAATTGGAGAAAAAATCTGAAAAAAATATAGAATTATAGAACGTAAAAAAAACTTTCAACCAGAATTGGTTTGAATAAGATTTGATGTTTATTTTTTGAGATATCTATAGGACTTTTTCATCAAACTGCAGCAACAACTTTGTTTTCATTAACAAACTATGAAAAACAAATTTAGTTTTGTTGATGAATGTAAAACAATACAACATATGAACGAATGCCTTCAAAATATTTTTATTATATTGTTTGGTGCTACGGAACCCTGTGTGCGTGTGAGTACGACTTGCGCTTGGCCGGTTTGTTTTACTCTCATAATTCTGGTTTAACTCATAATATTGGTTTTTATAAATATATTTCTTTATTTATCCAGGAGGCAACAAATGTTTTTGTTTGCGACAGCATGCTTTCTTCGGATTTATTCTTCGTTCGTCCTAAAGTTTTGTCCCACATTCCAAAAAATTCTTAGTTCGTTCCACATCACTATTGAAGTTTTGCTTCGTCCCAAATTACAAGAACGTAAAAGGTACAGTCATCAAAAAAAATAATGTGCATCACGGGAGCTAGCGTGAAGTGCTAGGCTGTCATACATTTATATTTGTATTCTGTTCACGACACGTTCTCTTAAGTTATGGCCAGTAACCTCAAGAAAACTACTAGGCTAGCATGAGTCCAAGATGGTATCGTATTGTATGACGGGCTGGTGTCCGCAACTCCACGTCCAAAATTAAATAATAGTATTAATTACTTGCTGACAGACAGATAGCAGACCTATTCTTAAAATACATACCACCTTGAACTCATGCCAGCCTAGTACTTTTTGTTCGTGCCATAAATCCCTAAATGGCTACAATCCGGATTTTTAACCCCCAATGCAAAAAGAGGTGTGTTATAAGTTTTATTTTATTTTATTTATTAGGGAAAACAAACAATTACACACTATAAATGGTTAACAAAGAATTGTACAAGACTGCATCAGTGTGCAACTAACTACGTTATCCACATCTTATAAAAAAGTTTGACCGCTATGTGTGTCGGTCTCTGACACCATAGCTCAAGACGTTGTTAGGCTGAGTGTTTGTTGCATGTAATAGCAAGTAGGTGAGAGACTAAATGTATTATGTATTAGTAACCACTAATTATGAATCTTTGAGTGTCAGGATCGTTACTTGTTATTTACTGTGTCTAAAAGTACCTCTAAACAGGTGTGTAGGGAAAAGGGTTTTCGTGAAGAAAAGCACAGAAAGACAAGACTATTCAATTACTTCAATTAGGCTTGTCAGTTATTAATAAGTTACGTTAATTACCTATCAAACTACGTCCATTCGCAAACCTAGGTCTTCGTGGAGAAGAATGGACAAGAAACTCCACGGTAACATCTTTTAAAGTATTAAGCCAGGACAACTATCCGTTGTCCTGTACCATTCTTAAGTAATAGCAGTTTATCAGTGTAGATAAACAATAAGCAATATAAGCCACATTATAACACACATTTCTAGCTCTATAGTTATCAGTAAAAATTCATAGTATAATATCAATTTAAATTTGTATTGAATATTACCGAACTATTTATGTAAATAGTGGTACATAATCATTATTATATCCAACACAATAGCAATCCAACATATTAACAATAGTAAAGCAACAAACATTTAAAAATAGTATCACATCATAACAGCATAATAACAGCAATAGAATAACTTAACTTTTACCTTTAGGCCAGAGCTCCGTTCTAGTAGATGTCTCCAACAAGAATGGCCTCTGCCATTTTATATTTTGTTATTTTTTTGGAGATGGCATCTCGCAGTTCAGCCTCTGAGGCTAGCTACTGCTTAACCGGGCAATTCCCTGTGGATGCCTTAAAAATGAATCTAAGGCCTCCAGCCAGGAGCTTAAAACTATACTTAAAAACTAAGCGACCACTCGCTAAGGGCACCCCCTGTGGGGTACGGGCCTCGGCTTAGGGCGTCGCTGGGGGGGGCAGCAAAGGGACAGGCTGGATCTGAGTGATATTATTTAGGGGCTGGTTTAAAACTACCGGCTCAGCATCGCGGTCTGGCTCTGGTAAGGGTCGGGGGGGGTTCGTTGAACGGGGGCGTCGCGACGGCGAGGACGGAAACTCGGCGGTTTGTATCTGTATGTACGCAATGTACTGGTTTCCCTACTGCTCTCCTGGAGGAGGGTGATGGGGTCATCGGGGGTGGAATGGCCTCTGCCACTCCGAGCACCCCCTTTTATAGTCGAGAACAAACAACTTTGACGTTTCTATCTACCGTCATCCAAAATGTCAACGACATAAAAAGTGGATATCCGTTTGGAATATTTTATATGATTTGCTACATTATTCCTTAATATTTAAACTACTTATTTTACAGAGATACTGAAATAATGACAGAATTACTGAATAATGTAAATTAGGTATTACATAGTTGTTATTATAAGTAGTTGTTATAAGTTTTTGGTTATCGAAACATTACTATTTTAACAACTTTTAAAAGTAAAAGGAATACTTATGATAACCATATCAATACCTATAATTAGGATAATCTATTACATGCATGCAGGTAAGCAAGCATTGTTGCTTGTGTAAGCTTGATTAAAATTCATGGTTTAATTTCTATTAAATATTGTGCATATTTAAAATACATTTGCCAAATTCATTATAAATAAGTTGTGAATTCTATCAAAACTTGTCGATTTACAAAAGTTTGTACCTATTAAATGAAATGTTAATTATTGTTCTATAAATTATGTTGATTTTTAATTGTGTTTTCAGAATAATCTTATGTGTAATATTATTCTTACTGTTATTTTAAATTCGTAGCTCAATTTTGACTTCCGATACGGTAATGGCGGCAAAATGTCGTTAGTAGTCAGTTGAGTAGGTACTACTGAGAATCTTGCTTATGAGCCGCAAGGGATTCCACGACAGTCATCTTTGAGCTACGAAACGAGTTGTTCTTGGTTATCACTTTATAATATCAATAAAGTTATTTTGAAGAGGAAAAGTTTTTGGATTTTATAGAAACGATTAACACTTGGTAGAGACCTCTTTTGCAGGCTATAAACGCTTCGTCCTCTTCTGCTGTGAAACTTAAAAGTACTGGGCTAACATGAGTCCAAGATGGTGTTTAAATAATTCATTACTAGGCTAGCATGAGTCCAAGATGGTATTTATATAATTAACTAGCTGGGCCCGCGGTGTCACCCGCGGTGAAAAAGTAAGCACAAGTCTAGACAGCACATCAAGCTACTACAATCTGTCAAATTCCTTTAATAGATTTTCAACTTTATAGTTATAGCATTAAGTTCAAGGTTGATTGGGAAAATTTTACAATTTCAGGCAGCTTCATGTGCTCCAGTCTGTACATGAACGGAAACCTGGAAAATAGAATGACATGAAATTTTCACGAACATTTTTTTCATCTTCTTGATAATTTGATGCTAAAAGCTGGTAAACGTAAGCTGTGCCCGGTGGTATGAGTTGCAATGCACCTTTCTAATGCACTTTTCCTACCTACTACCTCGTTATACTTTTTACTACTCTACCCTACCCTACCTACCTGCCTAGGACTGCCTACTTACTTACCCTACCGACCCGCACGCTAATAATAATAATTTGCGCTATAATTAATCGGTATTCCCATTTGCCGCTAGTGGTGACAAAGCCGGAGGTGACGACTGGGAATAGACGGATACAGATGGTGCCGATTGTACAAAAAAGTAACTTTGGCATACACAAAAAATATGGGCCGTAGAAGGAATATAAAATAGGACGAAGCGGGAATAAAATAATTAAAATTAAATTTTGGGACGAAGGAAGCATATTGTCTGGGACGATCCAGGAATTTTTGATGTGGGACGAAACTCAGTGGGCCGAACGAAGCATAAATCTTTCTTCGTTTGGCTAGTTTAGATGCATCGTAAGGTAGGGTCTTATGTTTTTTTAATATAGTTTGAATTATGTACAATTTTCTGACCGAGAGTAATTCGCTTAAGTTATAAAGATTATCTGTGGGATATCTAATTTTCTTGAAGTACATAGTTTTTATCAGGGCACATTGTGCATGCTCTACTTCTATGAATTTAATTTTTGATGAAACTCCCCAGATAGGAATACAATACACTAAGACAGACTGAGCCAAAGCGGCGTATATCTCTTTAAGGAGATTTCTAGAGGTGTTATTCCGACTAATTATATTTTTTGGCACAATATGTCTTAGTGTACTAAATAACCAACACAGTTTTCTAATCCTGTTAGCAACTTGCTCAATATTGGGATACCAGCATAATCTCTGGTCTACTACTACCCCTAGATATTTGGTTTGTCTTACTCTATTTATTTTTGGGCAACTACAATATTTATTTTTGAAGTCTTCACAATCGTGTATTTTAATTTTAAAATCATCCGTCGGTTCAGTTCGTGCACTAATGTTGAAACACACGAAATTAGTTTTACATGTATTCAAGGTAAGTAAATTCTTTTTTAACCATTCGGCTATCCTAGCCATGCCTATTTCAGCTACACAGCACACACAGCACAGCTGCCTATTACATCTTGCCAAGAGATACCAGAAAAGACAACTGCTGTATCATCGGCTTAAGAGAAAATTTTGGCGTTGTTGATATTTAAATTGCAGAGATCGATAATGTATATTAAAAATAATGTTGGGCCCAATTAGCTTCCTTGTGGCACGCCATAAGTTACATCCGCGTAGTGACTGGTATACTTTCCAATCTTAACGCTCTGCCTCCTATTAGAAAGATAGCTTTTTATAAGAGAAAGCGGAGTTCCTCTTATTCCATATTTTTCAAATTTACTCACCAGGGTTGGAACAGAGACGGTGTCAAACGCTTTTGTTTATCCAGAGTATCAGCTACTAGCGATGTTAGGGCAGTTACTGCATCCTCGGTCGATACACCGTGTCTGAACCTAAATTGTGTAGGCGACAGTAAGTCATATTTACTTAGATAGTTAATGAGTCTATTATTTATTAGTCTTTACACAATTTTGGAAATTGCGGGTAGGACTGATACTGGTCTATAGTTGTTGTCATACCGGTGGCAACACCGGGCAACACTAGGTGGCGGTAATATTACACTTATTATTTAGGTAGTAGGTCTCCGGCACGCAAAATACGCGCTCAGACGTGGAGTTGCGGACACCAGCCCGCTATACAATACAACAGGTAGTAGGTTCAGTCCAGGGCAAAAATATGTATGAATAGAAACTGGATTAAAAAAAATTAAGATGCACTTGAGATTTCTTTCTGTCTTTTCTGTACGATGCGAGTTGCTAAGAATAACTGAAGATGCTTCGTCGTTCGTCATATGTCACGGGCGGGAACTTCCAAGCACCATCTGTGAATACAAAATCATTTATAGGACACTCAAAGAATCTAGTATGAAAAGATAAAACATAGAGCCATTATGTATTAGGACTTATGTCAAAGACCTTCACTCATTTGTGCATACTTTAAAATTCATCTTTTTAGTAAATAATTATTTTAAAGTTTTTGAAACGACTGTGGGTACAATAACAGGAAACACTGAGTGGTCTTTTCAGGATTTTTTTCGGTTAGTTTCTAGCTATACCTACTGTTAAAACCTCCAAATGAAATAAGTACCTAAAATTACATGCATGTATTACCATTACATGTTTTGGCATCGTTTTCCTCATTCCCACTAATACTATAACAACAACGTAACGCAACCTTTGGTAATCTATACTATACATACTTTATATTAATATTATAAAGCTGAAGAGTTTGTTTGTTTGTTTGGTTGAACGCGCTAATCTCGGGAACTACTGGTTCGAATTGAAAAATTCTTTTAGTGTTGGATAGCTCATTTATTGAGGAAGGCAATATATATTCATGCTACAATCAATAGGAGCGTAGCATCAAGGAAAAATGTTGCAAAAACGGGGAAAAAATATTATTTTTGAGAGTTTCCTTTGCGTGCGCTGGTTAAACGGTTAAAGTTGCACAAAAATAATGTGTTAGGGGATTATTCCTGTTAAAAATGTCTAAAAAAAAGTCCACGACAGCACATGCCTATCTTTTAAGGTTGACTAACAATAACCATTTTTATGATTTTAAAATTTAGTAAAAAATAATGCTTTATTTGCAAAGGTATTTTTACCGACTTAGTATTAATCCTTATCGAAATAAATATATTAGTCATCTTGAGCGTTCAATTGTGACCAAAATTGCTCTTTACACCATTCAATTTAGATGAATATCTTAGGAGATATCACAGTTTTAAAATAACTCCGCATCAAAATAACGACACGCGCGCGCTGCGGGGCGGGCGTTCATGTTGTTGGGAAAATCAATGTGATTAGATTGGGTTCCCTATATGAGTTCGAAATACTATACTGCGAAATCAATGCACAAATATTGTGCGTAACTTAGAGGTTTTAGTTTTTGTTTCATTGTAATCAGTGCTCTCTATCTAAAGATTTATGAATTTAAAGTGTTCAAGAAGAACTTAATATGATCATTGTGTAAGATACATGCACGACATCTATTGCACCAAAATGGTACTAATTAATAAAAATGTGCTCACAAGATAACTTTTAAATCGGCTGACCGGCTTGACAAAAAAGTTCTGATGGCAAAAAGTACTCTTGATTAGTCTGCATGACACTATAACCATGTAGAGTGTGTGTTCGATCGCTTTCCATGCTATAGTATATTCTATCGGTCTAACTTGGTGCTCGATAGATGGCGCTGTTCATTTCACACCATTTTCTGAATCGCGGTGTTTTTCGTGAAAGAATGACCCTCACCCGTGTAAAATGTCAGGAGCTTGGTTTATTAACCGACGAAACAAAAAGAGGAGGTTCTCAATTCGACGTGTCTATATTTTTTTTATTTTATGTACGACCTGTCCACGCATAACTTTTTACAGAGAAGTCTGATATGCATGATCCTTTTTTTAAATTGAGAAATCGTGTTTGGGCTCATTTCCTGAGAACTTTAGATCTACCTGGAGTATGACGCCATCGAAGGTCTAACGATGGAGACGGAAGGCAGTTGCAAGAGGTCCTCAAGAGTTTGCAGCAAAAATAAAGTGTTTGGGCTCATTTCATGCACCTCGATGAGAACTTTAGGCCTTGCTGAAGTATGACTTTCATCGAATGTCTGACGATGGAGGCGAATGGTAGTTGCAAGAGGTTCTCAAGAGTTTACAGCATCTATATCGTGTTTGGGCTCATTTCATGCACCTTGATGAGAACTTTAGACCTGCCTGGAGTATGGTCGGTTAATGTTGTCGAGGGTCGCGGGCCTGTGGACATTGAGTAATGGGCTAGCTCGCCATCCGTCCGTCTAATAACGACAGGCCGTGTCGACGGCGCATTCGTGTTTCACGCGCGCCTCAAAGAGATGTCAGCAAACGGGAAGGGGTCCGAGAAGACCGAGGCATGCCTGCATGGGTTGCGGGACTGTTCGAAAGAGATACCGCGGCCCTAGAACACAAAGGGCAAAAGAAGGAACATGGATGGGTTTTAGTCAGTACAAGTCTGACACTCCCTTCCACTCCGCCCAGAGTGGGACCGTCATTTGATTATTTCCCATCGGTAAAAAAAAGGTAAGCCTTATTTGGAAAAATATAAGTAGAATATGTTTGCGATGAATGCAAATATTTCCGAGAAATTAAATTGTTAACTACTTGATGTTTATTTATAAGTCTTGGTGGAAGGCGGCGGCTAGGGCTTGCAATAATTAAAACCATTCGTCTTAGGATGACAGATTGGATTCCATATTTTTATTAATATAGACAGAGACTTATGCTACGAATCTACGATCGACATCAAGACCACATAGTAACTAAGTTATCTAGACAACGACAAGGAAACAGTGTTGCCACTTGAGACCATAGACAGTAAAATATATAGACTATACAACATGCCCCTTTTTGAGATTTTGACAAAATTGAAGTTACTTTGACAGTAATGACATTGACATTATGGTTTCATACTTCAAACTTGTTTACACATTACAATTAAGACATATGTTTATATAGCTAAAACATGTATTATTATTTGAACTTAAAAGAGGACATTTGTTTAACTAGAAACTATGCATAAACTAATTATCGACTAACCTATATATAAGACACTGTGATACATTGTTATTTCTTATTAAGCTAAGTGAATTACTTACTACATTTTATGTTTCCATCTTCAACATTTACATTAAACATTTATATATCAAACGGTTGTTTTTTCTTAATTAACCTTCCTCGACTGCTATACACTGGCGCATCGGCTATAGGTACATTCTGAACTGGACTATTCTCAGTTAACTCTTGAGAACTGGTCTCAGATTGGACATTTGAATAAGAAGTTGATGGTGATGGGCTTTCTGAAGAATGAACTGAGATTACACTGTTTTTTGAATCACTACTTGAACTAGTTTCTGCTATTAGTGTATCATCATGACTATCTATTTCTTGTCTTGCATCCACATCTACAAGGTTTGGAGACTCTACTTCCATATCATCAGACTGTATAGATTCATAAAATGAGTTCATAGACTGATTTGACAAACTTGAAATTGAAGAATGACTGTCTGACCTTGATCTGGGTTGAGGTGGTTTATAAACTAAATATGTAATTATCTCATCATCTTTTTCCTTTTCCTTAGACTGACTTTTTGGCTTTGTTTGTAGACTTGAATTTTGATCTGACTGGGAGTGAAAAGTATTATTTGACTGAAATGAGTTATCTATGTGATTAGGACTATCTGAGTGTGACTGACTTGGAATCGACTGAGAGTTTGATATATTTTTATGTGTCAATTGAATATGCTGAGAGCTCCGTCTATAACTATTTCCTACTTCGTCTTTGACTATGTATGAACGAGGAAATTTAGTTTTAGAAATGACGCTACCTTTTGACCATATGATTCCTTTTGGATCTTTTTTGAAATAGATCTTATCATTTATCTTAAGCTCTGGATAAGTTTTGGAACTCTTGTCATAATACTTTTTTGTGTTCTGTATGTTTGTTTGTTTCTGTTGATTATGTTCTGAAATTTCAACAACTTTAGGTTTTAGATTAGACAATTGAGTTGGTAATTTAGTTCTTAATTGACGAGACATTAGTAGCTGTGAAGGTGACTTTAAATTACCTCTAGGGGTGGTTCTGTACTGTAATAGACCTAGATAAGGATCTGTATTGGAATCATCACATTTTCTAAAAATGTTTTTGACTATTTTCACAGTTGCTTCTGCAAGATCATTTGACCTGGATAAGTGTGGGCTTGTTATAATATGTTCAATGTCCCATTCACTTAAAAATTCTTTGAAATTTATTGAATTGAATGGTGGACCTCCATCACTGACTAATTGCAAGGGGATTCCGTGACGAGAAAAAATTGACTTTAATTGTGGTATGACAGTGGAATGAGTGGTATTTTGATTTAAATGTGCTACTTCAAAATAATTTGAGTAAAAATCTACAACAATTAAATATTTCTTTTGATTGTATTCAAATAAATCTGTGGCTAGTTTTAGCCATGGGAGTGTGGGCTGATCATGTGGCAATAAAGGCTCCTTTGTTTTATTTGGACTAAATGTTAGACAAGACTCACATTGTTTTATGAGAACCTCAATTTCATGATTCATATTAGGCCAATAGACTACTCCTCGGGCTAACGTTTTGGTTTTTTCAATACCCATATGACTTGCATGTAGAATTGACAGAATTTCTGATCTCATTATAGTAGGAATAATAATGGCGTTACTTTTGAATATCAAATCGTTAATTACATGTATTTCATGTCTAATATTCCAATAAGGTAATGTTTTGGGATCACAATTCTGCTTACAAGTTGGCCATCCTGATTTGTAAAATTCTTTTAACTTTTGCAATGTATAATCTGAGTTTGTATTCATCAAAATTTTGTTCAACTTTTCTTGTGTGATAGCCAAATTTGATGTTAGTAAATTGACATGACTTTCTATATTATCTTCTATTTCTTCTAGAATTTCATTGACCTCTATATTATTGACTTTTGACCGTGACAATGTATCTGAAATATACATTTCTGTACCTTTTGTATAGGTTACAATTAAATGATATGCTTGTAAGGTGATCATCATTCTTTGCAGTCTTGTTGGGACATCAGACAATGGTTTTTTGAACAAGGTTACTAGTGGTTGATGGTCTGTTTCTACATAGACTGGTTTTCCATAAACATATTGATGGAACTTCTTACAACCAAATACAATAGCGTATAATTCTTTTTCTATTTGAGCATAATTTTCTTGACATTGCGTTAATGACTTTGACGCATAAGCAATTGGATTTTTGTCATGAAAAATTACAGCACCTACTGTGTCTTTTGACGCATCTACAGACATTCTAATTTGCTTCTTAACATCATAGTGAACTAATACTGGTGTATGACAAATTATTGACTTTAACTTAGTAAATTGTTGTTCGTGCATGGGTGACCATTGCCAAGCGTTTTGTTTTTTAAGTAGATCTCTAAGTATTTTTGTTTCAGTTGACAAATTAGGAATAAAACCACCTAAATAATTGACCATTCCCAGAAATCGTTGTAATTCTTTGACGTTTTTCGGACTAGACATTTTGATTATGACTTCTATTTTTGACATGTCAGGTGAAATACCTTTTTCATTGAAAATATGGCCTACATATTTGACTTCCTTTACACCAAATTGACATTTAGACTTGTTAAACTTTAAATTAATTTCTTGTGCACGTTTAAATACATTTTCTAGACGTTGTTTGTGTTCGTTTTCATTTGTCCCGTATACCAAGATATCATCAACATACACAATTACCCCTGGGAGCCCTTCAAAAAGCTCTGACATTGTTCTATGAAATATTTCTCCACTTGAATTGACTCCATATGGTAACCTTAGAAATTTATACCTACCAAATGGTGTTTTAAATGTGCAGAGGTCACTACTCTCTGAATCTAGTGGTATCATCCAATAACCTGAATTGGCATCTAATTTTGAGAAAATTGTGGCACCTGCAATTTTAGAGCGTAAATCATCAAATGTAGGATATGGATAGTGAGGTCTTTTGACTGCTACATTTAGATTTCTCGGATCAAGACACAAACGCAATTTCCCATTGGGTTTTTCAACAAGGACAATTGAATTTACCCATTTGGTTGGCTTTACTATTTTCTCAATGACTCCTAATTTTTCCATGTTAGATAATTCTTCTTTTAGCCTATCATGAAGTGCAAATGGAATTTTTCTGACCGGACATACCTTTGGTGTGACATCGGAATCAACATCTATGTGTGCCTGAGTAGGGAGACATCCTAAACCTTCAAATGTTGATGAATATTTATTTACAATATTATTTACAGACCTTTGGTTTACATGACATGTTTCTTCAGACAATGCAAATATTCTTTTTACTATGCCCAGTTTTTCACATATTTTCCAACCTAGGATTGTTTGACATTGGGCTTTTACAACAACAAAGCAAATATTTGCTGTAAGTCCATTTTCAAAGTTGCATTTCAGTATACATGAACCTAAATTTGGAATTAATTGTCCTGAAAATGAGAATAATTTATTATTGGTTCTGAAAATGTGGATTTCTTGACCTTTTGCATACATTGTTTTATCCAATGTATATTTCGAAATGACATTTGTGTCGGCACCTGTATCAATTCTACATAATAATTCATGATCATGACATTTGACAGTAATGTTCCATTCATTTGTCTCTTTATTTATAGCATTTATGATGTAATGACTTGACTGATTTATTTCTTCATTATTTTGTGATTGAAATGACTGACTTAACATACTTACATTTTTAGTGTTGGTATCTTTATTAGAGAAGCAATATTGGGCAAAATGGTTATATTTCTTGCATTTTGAACAGGTTTTTCCTTTAGCAGGGCACTTGAACCTGTGAACTTGACCGCACCTGTTACACAACTTTCGGTTAGGTGACTGTGACTGTGTTGAGACTTGGGATCTAGAATAGTTATTATTTCTTGTCGGAGATTTTGACTGATTTCTTTGACTTGAATTGGCTGCTTCTTTTCGATGATATGACTTGACGGCTTGGACAGAACTTTCTTGATCTACTTTTGTATTTGACATTTGCAGTTTTTCAGTTTCTCTCTGCGAAATTTCGATGCTTTTAGCAATTTTTATGGCTTTCTCTATTGTTAGAGCCTCTTGTTGCAGTAATTTTTCTTGGGTTTTCCTGTTATTTATTCCAATTACGAACATGTCGCAAATGAGTTGTTCCTTCAGATTTTCGAAATCGCATCTGATTGCCATATTTGTTAATTTTGTGACATATTCTTCAATTGACTCTTCAATCATTTGTTTCCTCGTGAAGAAATTATATCTTTCGACAGTGATATTTTTGTGTGGAAGGAATTTATTATCAAATCTTTGAATGACTGTCTCGAGTGTTAGTGATGCATCTTTTCTATCTAGACCAAATGAATTGAAAATTTCTAGACAATCATCTCCTATTAGGCTTAGAAAAATGGCTATTTGTCGACTTACCGGTTCTTTATCGATTGTATTTGCCTCGAGATAGATGGGAAACTTTTAATAATAATAATAATAATATATCATTTATTGCAGGTTACAAAGACCCATAACATAAATACCTTAAAGACTATCATACATATATATAAAAACCAGAAAATATAACTATTGTACACGAAGTGACGGCATCGTGTTGCGCTGCGTGGTGTCACGTAGCCTTCCGCGGAAACGTCGATACATGACACCCTTCGGCCAAAACTCTTCCTTGAGGAAGGTCTCAATATGATGAGTCGGAACTCGCACCACGAACGACTTGAAATTCGTGTTATGGCGCGACTCCAACTTCTCAACCCTCAAGGTCCAGCTGGTCTTCGATCGGACATACTCCACGATCTCCTCAACCTTCGTGGTGTGATGTAGCCGGGATACATAAAGCTGCGTCGTTGGTATTGCCGGACGCAGCCCATTGGGTCCTGCCAGTGCGGTCCCGCACTGGTTCCGACTAGGGGGCTTCTTCCTCTTCTTCCTCTCTACCTTCACGAAGCCCTCCTTGTCACACGTGCCCGTAGCTGGGCCTTGCTGTTTCGAACGCCTGGCAGGTTCACAGCAACTCTTCTTTTCCCCCTTCTTGGCCTGCGACACAGGTTTGTGCGTGGCGACGATATCAGCGTAGGCACGTTTAGGGGTCAACGTACCCACACAAGTCACTGTTTCGACCGGCATAGAGTCAGCGACGGCGGCGGCGCAAGTTGCAACGCGTGCAGTATCAGCAGCGGGTGACGTAGTAGAGCTCGCCGACTCGAAACTGCCGACGCTAGCGTTACTTGCTTCGCGACGCGTGTTCACGTTGGAGGCATCAGGTGACCTATTTACCGAAACGGCGCTGCGCAACAACTCCACTTCGGCACGTAGCTCACCAATGGTGTTATTCGACATCTCCAACGTGGACTGCACCTCGGCCAGGCTTGCCTTGAGAGTTGTGATGTCCTTCAGCAACCTGGTGACGTCGACGTGGTCAAACGTGACGGGGGGCAGCTTATGAAGCTCCTTCGCCACAAAAGCGGGCACGTCGTCCGGGTCGGTGCTCTTCATCAACGTGATGATGTCCTGCACACACTTCTGGCCACCATCCCTCCGGCGGGACTGCATCTGCTCGACTTTGCCAAGCGACTGGAACAGCAGCAGCTTGGCACTGCTGATCTCCTCCTCCTTGAAACTGGACTTGCAGATCTGCAAGATGATGACTTCGTCCATGTAGTCGATGGCATGTTTGATAAACGCCAAGACTTCGTTGGCTATGAGTGGTTGTGAACTCATAACGACGACAACCGGGCAACGGCTAAAGCTGCGCGACACGTGAATATAATATTCGTATCGAGCAGCGCAAACACGTCCGTACTCGACCGCGCATTGCGTTGCGTTGCTCTTTTGCTTCCATAATCTCCATGCCGTTGACATTGCTGTGAGATCTGAATCGACGTTCAGCGGTTTGATCGTGGCAGTCACAACCACGCTGAACCTCGGATCTTCCAATTTTTATCATTCTTTCATCTGACACCATGTTTATTTATAAGTCTTGGTGGAAGGCGGCGGCTAGGGCTTGCAATAATTAAAACCATTCGTCTTAGGATGACAGATTGGATTCCATATTTTTATTAATATAGACAGAGACTTATGCTACGAATCTACGATCGACATCAAGACCACAGAGTAACTAAGTTATCTAGACAACGACAAGGAAACAGTGTTGCCACTTGAGACCATAGACAGTAAAACATATAGACTATACAACACTTGAATCTGTACTAATACTATAAAGCTGAAAGGTTTGTTTGTTTCGTTGATTGAACGCGCTAATTTCAGGAAGTACTGGTATAAGTTAGTTTAGTGTTGGATAGCCCATTTGTCGACGAGCGGAACATCAATGAAAAATGTTTCAAAAACAGGGATTTATTCCTTTTGACAGCTTCCGTAGTGCGTGAACGGTTAAAAATACGCAATTATCATGTATGTCGGAATTGTCCCTCTTAAAAAGGTCTATAAAAATGTCCGCAATGGCAAATGTCTAACTTTTAAGGTTGACGCACACTCTCTCTAACCCTCTCTATCTTTTATGTAAGCACGCACGCAGACGAAGTTGCGCGGGTCAGCTAGTATAATATATGTTTAATAACAAAAATGGCCGATACTGTCATCTTGTCCACATAATTAATAAGCAATCTAAAAAAAAAAATTAACAGAACTGCAGTAATACATATTGATCTAGTAAGAAAATAAAAATAAACATGTATGGTCACATTACCAATCAAATCACAATATAACATCAGCAAGAAGCAGTCATCGGTAAGGATGACCAGCAAGTAATTCAATAGCCATTATTTCAAATTTGTTCTGATTAAGAGCGAAAATATTTATATTTAAATATTATGCGACATAAACGGTCATATCTTTTGATCGCGATGACTTTCAAGTTTGAAAATAGTACATTTTGATATAAGTGGGGAAACTTTGTTATTGCATTCGAGCGCGGAATTAACACCCGAGCTGCAGGCGAGGCTGTTATGGAGCCGAGAAATGCAGTAACAAATCCCCACGCGTATCAAACGACGTTTTTCAATACACTTTCGAAGAAATAAGATAGTAGAACGGAAAGTATTTTTGTCAGGAATAATTAGGAAACTATGATTTAATTTGCTTTTTTTCCGCGCTTTGCTTTCGCCAGGTTGAAGAAGAAGCAAATGTCTGATGCCGTTATACAGCCTAATATGAAAAAAAAAAAACAATAAATTATGAAAGAAAGAATTCAAATATTTTTGAATTTAGAACACAAATAAATATTAATTTGTTCATAAAAGTAAATATTTGTTATAAATAATCATGTTTATCTATGATATTCTATTCTATTATAAACAATGTAAATACTCAAAAAATAGTATTTACGCCGTAAAGACGCGTAACTCCTTGGCGAGATTAAAAAAAACCATCACCGCCGATTATAGCTATAGTCATTGAACTTATCTGTGGACATTTTTATTTCTGCACGTGTGCGGAAAAATATTAAAAATCCACGCGTGTGAAATACATTGCATGTTGAACCTAATCGTAGTGCGATAAGAACCAGTTTTCGAGAAAGTGTATTGAAAAATCATTAGAAAGAGAGATGAGAGATGATGATGTGAGATGTGAGATTCTTTTTTTTTTTTTCATTTTTTTTTCGTTTTTTTTTTTTCATTCATTTTTTTTCATTTTTTTTTTTAAATATTTGTTATGTATTGAATGATTATTTTTAATTTATTTCTTGTACGCACGTCATGTCCCTGCGACAAATAAACATTTTTTTTCTTTCTTTTTTATTTCTTATTAGTGAAATTAATTTGAGTTCGATACCTCTACGCGTCCCTGAGAAAAAGAGGGTCTTTAGAGATGGGCAACAAGGGGAGGGACTGTACTTATGCTTTTGCGGTTGCACAACGACATGCTTTGCTCATGCTTTGCTTGGTAGTATAGATGCAGGCCTACCTTACTGCCTCCCTCAGAGGTGGCAAGGTGGCGGGGTCTTGAGGGTGAGCGCTACAGTCGTGTAGATCCTCAAGGCAGGTCTGGGGGATTCACCTTCACGAGGTTGCCGCCCTGTTTTTGGTCTAATTCCATAAGAAATAGACACAACAAAAACCCCCGGGCGCTTTTTCAGAATTCCCAAAAGCCAAAATCCCAGGCCTAGGGTAACCCAAACCCCACTCCCATGATCCCACGCCCAATCCCTCCCTCCCTTTTCCTTTCTTCCTTCGGTCCATGAGGAGGGGTAACCTCTTATCCAAAAAAGCCCACAAACCCCTACATGTCGCAGAAAGATGAAAATAATCCCCAGGTGGGTCCCGGCAATGCCGGGGAATCCCATGCCGACACGTCGGTCAGCTCCCTTCGTAATCTGGGGGGGGGCACCAATCTGCCACTTAAGGCCGCGCCTTCTGCGCGGCCGGCTGCTTTAGCGCCAACAGCACTGGCTGCGGCTCACGCGCCACCCGACACTACCATGGCTGCAACCTCTGCGCCGGTTGACACGACGGCTGCGACATCCGCGCCTACGACCCTGACACCCGTTATACTTTCCACGAGGGCCTGGCAACAGAGCATCGTTCGGAACAGTATAACGAACAACCCCGACAATGACACCGACAATGCACGACTCTCCAGTCTTGACGGCGAACTCCGCGCGCTGGCACTCCAGCGCGAGAAGATCGAAGCAAGGCTGAGAGACATTGACTCTCGACACCACGGGACGGGAAAGGAAGTTGAATCCGGTGGCCCTGGATTCATCTCTGTGGACGAAGTACGCTCGCTTAAACGTAAGCGCGGAAAAATCCGAAACAGAGAGAGAGATCTCAACAACCGTTTGAGCAAGATCCGCGAAGGCAATAGCCAGCGCGATGCGAAAACGGTTGCTTGTAAGGGAGTACGCGACCAGCCGCAAGTACGCGAAGGGGAACCCCAGCGCGAAAAGCAGCCGGACGCGGAAACATGCGGGCAAGGACCATTACGCGAAGGGGTAACCCAGCGCGGAACGACACTGCCCGCACCAGGACCATCCGGAGGAAACAACCGGAACCGCACCGAGGCGACCCAAGACCGACCCAAAACGAAGCGAGGCAAGCGATCTGGATTGTCGCGCAGGGTGTCCCTGGCACGAAACACCGTGCCAAGCCCTTCGGAACCGCAACCCGGGCCAAGCGGCCAGGGAACGGCGAAGAGGGTGCGCCCGGACGATACGGCTTCGCCGAGTACGCTCCAGGGGGACGCCAAGCGCGTCAAAATCCAGACCGCTCAAGGGGAGCAGAGAACCTACGCACGGGCCACAAAGGATATTCCTGCGCGGCTCGCCGTAGCGATCTGCCTCTCGCCTCCATCCCGCGACATGACCCCTGACGAGGCTGAGCACATCAAGCTCAGCCTCGAAGACCTCGTCATGGACGCTGACCCCTCCAAACCACTCCCGGCCTTCCGCGGCTACCCACGGGTTGCGGATGGCACTGTTCACATGTGGTGTGAGGACGACAGCGCCCTGGCTTGGCTGACTGAGAACGTGCCCATGATTAGACTGCCTAACACAGACGCGACCCTGACAGTCATGAAGCAGTCCGACGTACCGACCCGTGTCCGAGCAGCGCTCTTTGTGCCCAGGTACAATGGGGACATAGCGCGGCTCCAGAGTGTTCTGACTCGTCAGAACACCTGGTATGACATAGGGAGGTGGTCGCTGTACAGGGCGACATCCATCGGTGGTGATAACCATGGGACATATTTGACCCTGGGTATCCCACCGGAGGAAGTCGAAAAGGTCTTGGGGAGGGAGCGGCGGGTATCGTACCTACTTGGGTCGATATACGTGCGCTTTTTCCCCAACACCCAACCCTCTGACACCCAGACCACGGCCACAGAAATTGCACAAAAAAGACCGACACCGACAGAGCTTGACCTGACGATGACACAACTGGAGGAGGAGATGGCCAGAACGGCGATGGCTGATGCTGACGCTGTGCGCATGCCGACCTCACCAGGGTGGACAGAGCAGCGGCTTACTTCTTCACCGACACTGAGCGACGACCGGCATGAACTGGAGGATGGGGGGGATTTATCCGATGGATCCATCTCCTCCTAACTCCACCTCATTGCCGCCGGCGCCCCCGCCCGCTGCCCTAAACATCATCCAGACCAACCTCCAGCATAGCCAGACTGCCACGGCTTGCCTACGCAGGACGCTGGAGACGAAACCCCGAACTATCGTCCTGATCCAAGAGCCGTGGATTCGAAATAATAGAGTATGCGGCCTTGGAAACATTGGAGGTAAGCTAATTCTCGACACACAGGGCACAGAAAAACCACGAACCTGCGCCTACATACCCAAAGATGTACCTACGACAACACTCACACAACTATGTTCCAGAGACCTGACAGTCGTCAGACTCAAGACTGACGGCGATGCACCTGACATCGTCTTAGCCTCGGTTTACATGCCAGGCGAGGATGAAGACTGCCGAACTAAAGAGATGGCCGACCTGGTAAGGTACTGTGAGGACGCCAACCTGGACCTGGTCATCTGCACGGACTCAAACGCCCATCACCCGCTTTGGGGTTGTGTCAAAGCCAACACTAGAGGTGAGGTACTATGCACATATCTATTCTCCACTAACCTTAACATCGTAAACCGCGGTTCGGAACCCACTTGGGTCACAGCTCGCGGACAAACGATAATTGACCTAACGCTGGCTTCAGAGAGCGCGACAAAACTTATCTCTAATTGGCACGTTTCCAACGAGCCTTCTTGCTCTGATCATAGAAGGATTCGTTTCTCACTAGTAGCTAACACAAAAAAACCCGAACCTAGGCGCAATCCACGCCGCACCAACGTACCCGGCTACAAACGGCTTCTGGCCTCACTGCTAACACGGCACCAAATACCCTTAACTCTAACAGATCCCAAACAACTTGAGGACATTGTAATAAAACTCTCGGAATATATAATTGAAGCCTACCATGCCTGCTGCAAACTACCAGATCCAAACACCAAGAGCAAGGGAAACTCTTGGTGGAATGCAGAACTCAGCAAGCTCAGGCAAACGATGCGCAAACAATTCAACAGAGCGAAAAACTCCAGGCTCCCAGAAGACTGGGACTCATACAAGAAAACACAATATATCTTCAAAAAACAAGTCAGGCATGCCAGCAGAGCAGCCTGGCGGAAATTCTGTGAGGACATTGAATCAAACAGCGAAGCCGCGCGAGTAAGAAAGATCCTGTCCACCGACCAGGATCGCACCCTCGGATCGCTGAAAAACCCAGACAACACTTACACAAAGTCGGACCACGAGACTAGTAAAATTCTTCTGGAAACCCACTTCCCAGACTGCAACCTCTCCGAGGACAGAGCATGGCCAAGCGAGCCAATGCACACGCCAAACGACCGGGACTGGTCCAGAGCCCGTACAGTGGCAACCGAAGATAGAATAAAATGGGCAATCAAGACCTTTAAACCATACAAATCCGCAGGCTTAGATGAAATCTTCCCAGCCCTGCTGCAATGGGGAGCAGACATCCTTACGCCGTGGCTGGCTGCCATCTTCCAAGCCTGCTTAGCAAATAACTATATACCACTTCAATGGCGAGAGGTGAAAGTCATTTTCATCCCTAAGCCAGGCAAACCTGATTATACACAACCTAAAGCATACAGACCAATAAGCCTGACATCATTCCTACTGAAAACCCTTGAGAGACTCTGTGACCGACATATTCGGGACGGACCTCTTCAGGAGATGCCACTCCACAAACAACAACACGCCTACTCCACAGGTAAATCAACGGAATCCGCACTCCACAGTGTAATCTCCAAGATCGAATGTGCAGTAGACCACAAATGCTCCTCACTAGCTGTTTTTATTGACATAGAAGGCGCTTTTGACAAAACCATTTTCCATAGCATCAACGCATCCCTCGAGGAACACGGTGTGGACTCGACCCTGCGAGGATGGATCACAAACATGCTCAGACTGAGAGCCGTACAGGTTACGGTGAACGACACCACTAGAGCCATCGTGGCGAAGGGCTGCCCCCAAGGGGGCGTCCTCTCGCCACTCCTATGGAACCTCGTGGTAGACAGCCTCATAAAGCGTCTCAACGACAGAGGCTACTTCACGGTGGGATATGCCGATGATATAACCATAATAATAAACGGAACACACGAAAACACACTGTGCAACCTTATGCGACAAGCCCTGAAGATGGTAGAGGACTGGTGCAAGGAATACAAACTAGCAGTGAACCCTACCAAAACTGAACTCGTCCTCTTCACAAAGAAAAGAAAGTTGGCAACCCTACAGTTACCACGCTTCTTCGGGACCACCCTAAGCCTGTCGACTGAAACCAAATACCTGGGTATCTATTTGGACAAACAGCTGAATTGGGCAAAACACACCGATTACATCACCACAAAAGCCAGCATAGCCCTATGGCAATGCAAAAGACTGCTCGGCAGAAATTGGGGCCTAAGCCCCAAAATCACCTACTGGCTATACACTACAGTTATCCGGCCAATCATCACATACGGCTCCTTAGTTTGGTGGCCCAGGACCAACGAGCACAGCTCAAAAAAATCTCGAGAAACTACAAAGATTTGCCTGCGTAGCAATCACCGGAAGCATGAGGACATCACCCACTGCCGCTTTACAGGTGATGCTGGGGCTGCCACCTCTACACCTCGTCGTAAGAGAGGAGGCGACCCTAGCGATTTTCAGGCTCGAAATATCCGGTACCCTGAGTAAGGACTCCAGAATCAAACATACACGCATAAAAGATGATGCTATCAAACAACAGCCAATGATGGTATCACCCTGCGACAGAACCCTGAAGACCCACTGCTTTCAAAAACACTACAACATAGAACTCACAGCGGAGATGTATGACTACTCCGGTCCAACAGAGCTAAGGATCTACACCGATGGATCAAGGACCGACGAAGGGACAGGTGTCGGAGTCTTCTCTGACGACCTTAACATTAAAATATCCAGACCCTTGGGAATGCTCAACTCGGTATACCAAGCTGAGTGCGTAGGCATTATCCAAGCGGCACACGCCATAGAAGTCAGGGAGGTTACGGATACCCATATTCGTATACTCTCCGACAGTGCCTCAGTTCTTCAATCCTTGAAGAGAAACCAGATTACGTCGAGACTAATACTAGAATGCCATAATGCCCTCGAACGAGTTACGGTACTAAACCGCAACACGGTGACACTACAATGGATCAAAGGACACAGTGGATCACTTGGAAACGATGCAGCTGATGAACTCGCTAGAAGGGGATCCAGCACTAAAGCTTTCGGACCTGAACCCATTGTGCCCATTCCTTTCCAGCAACTAAGGAGCTGGTTAAAGGAACACACTCAAACAGAAGCGGAAAAATGGTGGACCTCGACACCAGGGTGTAGGCAATCCAAGGAGGCTATGCCATCCCTGGATACACAGCTGACCAAGCGCCTTCTGCGCCTGGACAGAGATAGTCTGCGTCTGGTGGCGGGGACCATCACTGGACACTGCTCACTGAATAAACACTTCCACACCCTAGGTATCACTGATAGCCCCCTGTGCAGAGCGTGCATGGAGGCGGAGGAAACGGTAGCGCATGTACTCCTCGAGTGCACCGGCGTCACCCAGATCCGCGAGGAGATTCTTGGAGCACCGAGATCCCTTGCGGATGTCCTGAGAAGACCGGGAAGTCTGATCTGCTTCTGGAGGGTGGTGGGCTGGTTGGAGTAACGGCCACCATGGCTCACGTACAATGGTCCACTTTAAGGACTAAGTGCGGAAACCAAACCCTTAACATAGACATAGACATAGATGGGCAACAAAGTAATCCCATAAGGGTTCCAATTTTTGCCGACTGAGGTTCAAAATCGTAAAAACAGCAGTAACGGTTCTATGGTATCGACCCTCACTAACGGATTATAGGTCGAATCCAGGCAGGTTCATTACTTTTTGTTATTTATTTCACCACCCGCTCTCAAAAAGCTAAAGGTAACCAAAAAATCAAAGATGTGACATCTATCAACTCTCACTGGACCCGTGTGGTAGAGTGAAGTCCATCGCCTCTCATAGAGAGGAGACCTGTGTCCAAAAACAATGAAAATTATAGGCTGATCAGCAAGGAAATGGGCAATTTTTACAAAAACTGTCATCAATAGGTTTTGTTAATAATCCTCTCTAACTACCCTAGCAACCATGGGTGAGCAATGTGGAACATTCGCAGTGCACATTGGTGCGCAGGTTGGAATACTTTGACTTATCTCAAGCATGCATGCGCAGTTGCCGCCGCGCGTGCGCTGATAATCAACGAGACGTATGTTGTGTCTCAAAAGATAGAATAGAATTTTATTTTGCAAATATGGGTAATACACAATAGTTGTTATGAAATATCAAAGCTCAGCCATATTTTACCATTCGGCATGCAAACATTATTACATTATTTATGAAACATGTACTTACATTTTATTGACATATTATTATTGTTACATAATTGTATTGAATGATAATTCATTCAATACATCAGTTAAAAAAATTATGTCATTTTCATTACAATTGTCATTCAATAGATCAATTAATAAATTACCATTTTTGTTACGTTTATCATTCAGTAGATTAATTAATAAATTATCATTTTCATTACAATTATCATTAAATTACAAATTATCATTATTATAACAGTTAATCAACAAATATATTTTTCTCTGTCAGAAACTCATTTAAACTATAGTACGCTCTACCTATCAAAAAATTACGGAGCCTACTCTTAAACATCACCGTATTTAAATCTTTCCAACCACTTGGTAATTTATCACTACATCACTACATAGTATAAAACAAAGTCGCTTTCTCTGTCCCTATGTCCCTTTGTATGCTTAAATCTTTGAAACTACGCAACGGATTTTGATGCGGTTTTTTTTAATAGATAGAGTGATTCAAGAGAAAGGTTTATATGTATAACATTGACCCGTGCGAAGCCGGGGCGGGTCGCTAGTTGAAAATAATTGGAACCATGCAATACATACTTTTTACTTTTGCGCATCAAAGTGGTTTGACATGATACTTGACAAAGTTTGCGATTGTCACGCCTATTCCTTGGGAATACATCAGCTAGGCGTTCAAAACGACTTGAATTTTGCTTTACAAACATAGCTCCTTCAAAAATATAAATACGTGGAAGTGTCAAGATATTGTATTGCTTAAAATAGGGCTTGCAACTGTCTGTTGTTTTAAGTTTAAACAATGATCGGAGACATCTTTTTTGGGCCTTAAATGCGGTGTCTCTATCAGTTGAGTTCCCCCAGAAAATGATGCCGTAGCGAAAGTGAGATCAACTATGCCGTAGTACGTCGCAAGAAGTGTTTTGGTATCTACTATGGAGGATAATCTATATAAAACATGCAGATACATGCCATAGTTATGTTGAGACAACCCCCTTTTTTTTCGGATGGGAGATCCTCAAATAACCCCTCCCGCTCTGGGCTGAGCAGGAGCGAGTGTCAGACTTTTACTGACTAAAACCCATCCATGTTCCTTCCTTTGCCCTTTGTGTTCCAGGGCCGCGGTATCTCTTTATTTATTTATTTATTTAGGATCTCCAACAAAGGATATACACAATACATGAAAAAAGTAAACGACGACAAAAGTATCACGTAGGTGTACTCCTTCACTTACAGGAGACCACAGCATGCAAAATAACATGAAGAACTAAGCTAACAAAAATTAAAATTCAAAATCCTACTCTAAATCAAAACAAATTTGGTAATAAAATTGGAAATATAAAATTAAAAAGTAAATAAAATTAAAAAAAAAAAATTAAAATCAAAACATAATAAAATTATACACATAAAAATAATGAAAATAGAACTAACCTAACTGCGTACCGTGTTAGGATGCTGTCTCTGTTCCAGGAACTGGAACCAACCGTCAACGTCTCGGCCCAACGACTGTCGGATCAGGTGCGGGTCATCCAACGCAATCACATGTTGGACGACGCCGCACTTGATAGGCTGCGCTCAGAGGTACTGAGCAACCGTATCGTCTTAACTCCGGCACAAACCGCGGTGCAAGCGTTAGCTATTGACGCAACCCCACCGCGGTCAAACCCTGCTGTTGTAGAGAAGGATGATAGGGTTGCCACGGTAAGTAGCCAGTGCAACGACCGATTGAGGAGCGCACTGGAGGATGCGCTTCGTGAATATCGATCCACTCCTACCGAACTTAGGCCCCGATTACCACGGTTACCTACTATTACATGGCTCATGAGGGTGCTGGAGTTGTACAAGATAGATGCAACTCTACGCACCTTCCTTGAGTCGTGTATGGGGCAATGGAGGACGGTCCTTCGATATCCATGATGTCGACAGATTCAGGGGAACGATGAGCCTGTATGGATTAAACGGGGAATATTCCAGGGCGACAGTTTGAGTCCACTTTGGTTCTGTCTAGCCCTGAATCCTCTAAGTACATTGCTGGAGGATTCAGGTCTAGGCTATCGGTTGAGGAGAGATGGTCAGGTCATACCTCACTTTCTTTACATGGATGATCTGAAACTCTTTGCCCCCAACAAATTGCAACTGATGAAGCTACTGAAAGTAACTGAAACTTTTAGTAGCGCCATCAGGATGGAATTTGGTGTGGACAAATGTGCAGTCATGTATGTAAAGCGAGGGGAGATTATGGAATCCGAAGGAATTCAGCTCTCGGATTCCATACACCTGAAATCCCTCTCCTCATCCGAAAGCTATAAATATTTAGGTATGTCGGAAGCGTTAGGCATTAACGTAACCGACATGAAGCAATCGTTGAAGGAGCGCTTCTTCGGTCGCCTGAAGAAGGTATTAAATAGCCTTCTTTCGGGCGGGAACAAGGTGCGCGCCTTCAACGGTTGGGTCATGCCGGTTTTAATGTACTCTTTCGGCATACTCAAATGGACTCAGACCGAACTCGATACCCTGGATAGGCGAGTCCGTACACTGCTGACTGCAAACCGGATGCATCACCTACGATCATCGGTGATGAGACTGTATATCCCGCGGAAGTGCGGGGGTCGAGGCTTTTTAAACGCTAAGATGCTCCACAACCGCGAGGTATGCAGTCTCAGAGAATATTTTTTTAAAAGCCGAGGTGGGTATGCACCGAGATGTGGTCGCAGTGGACAAGGGCCTCACCCCGCTGTCCATGGCTAAAGAGAACTGGCGCAAACCTGTAGTACTTACTACCGATGACCGCAAGGAAGTATGGCAAGGCAAGGAGCTTCACGGACGCTTCTACCGGGCTCTTCATGGGCCCGATGTAGATTTTCTAGCATCCGTGTCCTGGGTACGTTTCGGTGACCTCTTTGGGGAAACTGAAGGTTTTGTCTGTGCGATTATGGACGAAGTTATGTTGACGAACAACTACCGGAAATATATTATGAAGGACGGGACGGTTGACGTGTGTCGGGCATGCCACCGTCCGGGTGAGTCCATCAGACATATTATTTCTGGTTGTTCTCGTCTGGCTAACGGCGAGTACTTGCACAGGCATAACCAAGTAGCCAGGATTATTCACCAGCAACTTGCCTTGAAATATAAACTTGTGGAATCTGAGGTACCGTACTACAAGTATGTGCCCGACCCAGTTCTCGAGAAAGACCATGTCACGCTGTACTGGGATCGGTCTATCATCACTGACAGGACTATTGTCGCCAATAAACCTGACATAGTGGTGATAGACCGATCAGCGCGCCGCGTAATGATAATCGATGTTACCATCCCACATGACGAGAACCTCGTGAAAGCTGAGAAAGAGAAACAAATGAAATATCTCGACTTGGCACACGAGGTTGTCGACATGTGGAATGTGAACTCGGCTATCATGGTGCCGATTGTTGTGACGGCCAATGGCCTTATAGCCAAAAGCCTCGACGAACATCTCTCGAGGCTTTCCTTAGGCGGTTGGATCAAGGGCCTGATTCAGAAGGCTGTACTCCTCGATACGGCTCGCATTGTGAGGAGGTTCCTGTCTCTGGAGCCCTAACCACCGGTAGCTTGGACCCTGCTCCCGATACCGGCGGACCACTATTTTTTATATTTTTAAATGTTTTTTTAATATTAATTTGTTTAGAAATATTTAAAAATGTAATTTATATGTATATAATTGAATAAAGGAGATAATAATGAAAATAGTATTAATATTCAAATAGGTAAATAACAAGTACTTAGATAATATTATGAGGCATTTTTTTATAATTTGCAAGAGAATTACAGATGTCAAAATTTGTAGTCTTAGACAATGTGTTATATTGCCTACAAAGTCTTGGCACAGCGGCGTAGTGACCCAAGTTAGTTTTGAGCCAGGAACGTAGAATAACTCATAGGTATTATGCCTGGGAGTCCGAGTTGGAATTCTAATCTCTAGTGAGCTCAAAAGTTCACTGCAATCTATCGTTCCACTAAATATTTTGTGAAGGATAGTGAGGTCCAGTTTCTTCCTACGACTGGCTAGTGTATCCAAATGATAATGTTTCAACCTATCAGAGTAGCTAGTCAATTGTTTAGCTAAGTGATCTCCGTAGCACATATGGCAAAGGAACCGCTTTTGGACACTCTCTAAGCGCTTGGTATAAACATCGTAATGCGGATTCCATACCACTGAACTATACTCTAAGATTGGACGGACTAGAGTGTTGAAGAGCTTTATTTTTGTAGATGGTCTCTTAAATTACTTACTGTTTCGCAAAACGAACCCGAATAGTCCCGCAACCCTGGCAGGCATCGGTCCTTTCGGACCCCTTCCTGTTTGCCGACTCCCTTTGAGGCGCGCGTGGAACACAAACGCGCCGTCGACACGGCCTGTCGTGATAAGACGGACGGACGTTGAGCTAGCCCATAGCTTTGAGACAACCCCAGTAAGTAATATAAAAATACTTGTGTTGAGGTTGACTCGCTACTTCCCTTATTTAATACAATATTGAGACCTAATTATTAGAAAAGAATACAAAACAAAATAAAATAAAACAGCAGCAAAAAATTTGTATAAGCTGAGATCAAATAGGAGGTAAAGTGACCCATCACCCTACTGAGACGTACACATTCTGCAAATGCATCTGAGTGAGTAATCTAACTTATCGACACTTTTTTCAAGAGCTTTGTGACAACGACAAAGACGTCTTTCACCTCGTGTCGGACTATTAACTACGAATTGTAAGAAATACGAGGATCATCATCAAAATTATTTCAGCCAAAAGGCATCCTCTGCTAGACATAGGCCTCCCCCAAGTTCCACCTCATTGACCGATCCCGAGTGACTCGCATCCAGTAGATCCGGTTTAAGTTATGCAAATACAACGCAAACTGTCTAAAATGTTTTATTTTTTAATAAGTCTATTCTGTCCCCAGCTCCACACCTTTCTTCTTTGCGTTTTACGGAATCAAATCATGGAATTATTAAGTACTTTATACTTGTAATCTATTAACAACCGATAGATTTCATCTCTGAACATATTATTGCGTGTCTTGCAGCTAAATGCCGAGATGGAGGAATGTGTTTTTATTGACACACGATGAGCTGATAATAATAATTTTATTGTAATAAACGATGGGGATCACCTATACGTATATATCTCATAATCGTAATCTAATTAAACTGCATAAAATGTACCGGAAACTTTATATCGGAACCAGATTAATTTATCACCTACCTAAAATTGATTAAATTAATTTGTTGAAATATTAGCCTAGTGCGAGTTCGAATTACGCGTTGGTTCCTTACAATACTGCAATCGCTAAGAAGATAGCGATAAAGTTGAAATAGTAAAGTGCTGTAATTTTTAAGCATTTTAAATGTATGCTTTAAACAAATAAAAAGTTGTTTTTTTAAAAGCCTTTAGCTAACTGAGAAGACCTGTTAATGTAGATAGTTTTAATTTTTAAGCGATAGGTCTGCAAAATGTTAAAGGATTTAAACCGCAAAATGCTTTTATAGATTGATATAGTGGTTGTTGGAGCGCCTGATCAACGCAGCATAGCAACAACCTGCTCAACTAGCTATTTACTCTCGTATTATGTAATGAGTCAATGTTCTTTTTTTCTTATATGTCACTTGCCGTACATAATCGGTGCAGTTAACACCAATAAATATTAATTATTCTTGCAAAGAGTATTCTTCCAGCAAATCCCTTAAATACCCGTACATGGTACGTAACGAGCTGGATAACGTATATTATAACGAAGATCAGCGGATATTATCAAGGAATTAAGGATTTTATTATCCACGTGACGTGGAGGTTATTTTCCGGTGAATTGAAGTGATCTTGAGCAAGCTATTAGCGGTGTACTGCGTTTATAATTAATCTAATATCGTCACCCAAAACTCAGGTAGTATATTAAGTAAATATTCATAAAAAGGTCAGTACTTATAATTTATTATATTACCCATTGTATTGTGTCAGATGAAAATCATTAGGTACTTGTTTATTACATTGTGATTAGTATTTTATTCATCAGCGTCATTAAGTTTAAAATCATACTGATTACAGTATAGTTAGCTTATTTGCTACATCACTTAAACTTAAATAAGGATAAGCTGTAACTAATTCACATAATTATCTACTTAACAGTGATTGTTAATTGTTAGCAGGTATCTTAACATAATACATAATAATAAAAGTTGAGAGTGTTTGATATTAATGCAAGTCATTGTTATAAAATAGTAAAGTTATTAGTACTTATTATTTAGAATCATTTATGTATTCATTCATTAACAATTAGTGTTTAGTTTTGCGTAATTATTACTAAGTTAGCGTTATCTAAAGTTTTACAAATAAAAGGATTGGACTTGACTTGAATTATATTTATGGTTTAGACACTTGGTAGTCACATAGTTTATGTTGTTTGCAATAACATTCAGGAAGTTTATACAACACAGTTTTAGGCGTGTATTAAGTTAGTATTGTTCTTTTCATAATTGTATTTCTGTATCAATTTCAGGGGCCTTAGTCTGCTATTGCAATAGTGTCAGAATGGTCTATCATTGATTTAATAAGGCCCTGCGCAGACGAATTACCCTTTGTACGCACGTCAAACGAGTTTCGAACGCGCTTCAATACGCCGTGGGCTAGGGGCCTTATTAAATCAATGATAGACCATTCTGACACTATTGCAATAGCAGACTAAGGCCCCAGGTTGACAACACTCATCTCTGTGTGATGTGATGAGGAACAGTTACGTCTGGAATGCATTGTAGATGACATAAAATTACAAGACGCCGAGCGTTCTGAATTCGAGTCTAATTATTATAAATCCTTGTCCAGAGCACAAAATATTCTGAGTGAATTTAATAAGGATAGTAAATCGATGGAAAGCTGTAAAACTACAATTGCATTCACAAGCCAGTTAAGCTGCCAACAATTCAGTTGCCAAAGTTTGGCGGATTATATTCTAACTGGCTAGAATTTCGCGACACCTTTACCAGTTTAATTCATTGTAACGATGACATTGACGAAATCAATAAGTTCCATTACTTGAGAGCATCTCTTGAGGGAACTGCTGCAGTAGTAATTAAATCTATTGAGTTTTCTTCCAGCAATTACTCTGTGGCATGGAGGTTATTATGTGATCGATTTGACAACAAAAGGTTATTGGTGCAAAATCATGTATCCGCTTTGTTTAATATTGAGCCTATCTCAAAGGAATCTTCAGTTGCAATAAAAAGTTTAATCGATCACGTAAATAAAGATGTGCGTGCATTAGAAACGTTAGGGAAACCTGTTAAAAACTGGGACACACTTTTAATTGAATTTGTTACTCGCAAGCACGTTAGACGCATTGATGCAATTCCTACGTAATCGAGCCACTCTAATCGAGACCTTAAAACTAAGTCGCAATAATTGTTCCCAAACATCAGGTAAATCAGGCCCTAAGATCAAGTCTATGGTAGCAACACAATCTCCTAGCAGTTCTAGCACTGAATTAGCTCCTAAGGTATGTCCTAAATGTAATAACAATGATCACACTTTAAATAATTGTCCGCAGTTTCTTGCATTAAACAACGATGATCGTCTCAAATTACTAACCAGTTAAAGTCTGTTTCAACTGTTTTCGTTCAGGTCACTATGCAAACAAATATAAAAAACCAGGTTGCAAACTATGCAAACGTAGGCACAACACACTAATTCACATAGATTCTAAAGGCACTATTGCGAATACACTTCGTGATAACAACAACTTGTCTGCATCGTCTTCTGTACCGTCTACTAGCACTGATACAAATGCCGTAGCCTTGTCAGCTAACGCGGGACCACAATGGTTGCGTGTAATAGCAAGTAGGTGAGAGACTATAATGTATTTTGTATTAGTAACCACTAACTATGAATCTTTGAGTGTCAGGATCGTTACTTGTTATTACTGTCTAAAAGTACCTCTAAACAGGTGTGTAGGGAAAAGGGTTTTCGTGAAGAAAAGCACAGAAAGACAAGACTATTCATTTATTTCAATTAGGCTTGTCAGTTATTAATAGATAACGTTAATTACTTATCAAGCTACGTCCATTCGCAAACCTAGGTCTTCGTGGAGAAGAATGGACAAGAAACTCCACGGCAACATCTTTTAAAGTATTAAGCCAGGACAACTATCCGTTGTCCTGGACCATTCTCAAGTAATAGCAGTTTATCAGTGTAGATAAACACTAAGCAATATAAGCCATATTATAACACACATTTCCAGCACATAGTTATCAGTAATAATTCATAGTATAATATCAATTTAAATTTGTACTGAATATTACCAAACTATTTATGTAAGTAAATAATGGTACATAATCATTATTATATCCAACACAATAGCAATCCAACATAATAACAATAGTAAAGCAACAAACATTAAAAAATGGTATCACATCATAACAGCATAATAACAGCAATACAATAACTTAACTTTTACCTTTAGGCCAGAGCTCCGTTCTGGTAGATGTCTCCAACAAGAATCGCCTCTGTCATTTTTTTTTTTTTTTTTTTTTTAGGAGGGACCACTCGCAGCGCAACAACTCTCTGAGGTTGATGCTGCTTAACCGGACTATCCTGTGGTGGCCAAAAATTACTTTAAGGCCCCCAGCCAGGGCTTACAAACTAAGGATATACATTAAATGAACAGACACTAAGGGCACCCCCTGCGGGGTTCGGGCCTAGGCTTAGTGCGTCATTGAGAGGGGGGCAACTAGAGGTTGGCTGGGTCGGATTATTTAATGGGGAATTTAACGTTACATGCTCAGCGGCGCGGGCTGGCTCGTCGAGCAAGGGTCGGTCGGTGATGTTACGGGGGGGTCGCGGTGGGCCTCGGCGGCGGGGCCGGAATCGCGGTCGGTATTTGTTTTGTACTTACGTAATGTACTAGTTTCCCTACAGCTCTCTTGAAGGAGGGTGATGGGGTCATCGGGTTGGATCGCCTCTGTCACTCGGAGCACCCCCTTTTATAGTCGTGAACAAACAACTTTGACGTTTCTATCTACCGCCATCCAAAATATCAACGACATAAAAGGTGGATATCCGTTTGGAATATTTTATATGTTTTGCTACATTATTCCTTAATATTTAAACTATTTATTTTACACACCTACTGAAATAATGAAAGAATTATTGTATAATGTAATTTAGGTATTACATAGTTGTTATAAGTTTTTGTTTGGTTATGCAAAACATTACTATTTTATCAATTTTTAAAAGTAAAAGGATTACTTAGGATAACCATAACAATACCTATAATTAGGATAATCTATTACGTGCATCTCGCTCGAGCGGTTCTTGATAGCGGTAGCACCTCGTCATTCATAGTGGACAGGTTGTGTAAAAAACTTAGTTTAATAACAAGCCAAGTTAATAAATCTATTCTTGGCATCAACAATGTCAATTTGCGCGTAGGCAAAACATGTCGTGTTAAGATGACGTCACTAGATGATAGTTTTGCTTTCGAACTTTACCGTGCCGTGAAATAAACATTTCTGATTTCGAAATACCAGCGAATATTATTTTAGCTGATCCTACTTTTTATAAGCCCGCTGATGTTGATTTATTAATCGGCGCTGACCTCTTTTGGGAGTTATTAGGATCGCAAAGATTAAAATTGGGTACTGGAAAACCAGTATTATGTGAAACCCGTTTAGGATGGATAGTTTCCGGTCCAACTACTCAAAATTATATTTCACTGCTGTCAAATGATGTACATTGTAATTTTTCTCAAATGATTTCTGATGGCGATAGTGACTGGGAAAGGCTTAGAACAGAATTGACAAAGTTCTGGCAATTAGAGGAGGTGAATGCGAAATCTTCCAATTCTTACATGCCAGAAGAAAAAATGTGCGAAGGTCATTTCGTTAAAAATACGGCACGATTTTCTGATGGTCGTTTTTGTGTTCGTATACCCCCTTAAGAAAGCTGCACATAGTTTACAGTCTTTAGAGCGTAGATTAAAGGATAAGCTAGATTTTAGTAGAATGTATCATGACTTTTTATTAGAATACTGGCCAATAGGAGGTCGCAACTTGGCAAAGGTCTGTTATCACAAGTGTGTTCTGTGTCAACGCATGAAGGGTAAGATCGTAACTCTGTTAATGGGTAACTTACCACAAGAACGCCTTCGACCAGGTTATCCCTTTGAGAGCACGGGCGTTGATTATGCCGGCCCTATTATGTGTGCTAGTCGTCAAGGTCGTGGATGTAGGCTGGTAAAGGTGTATGTCGCAATTTTCATTTGTTTTACAACCAAGGCCAATTTTCATTTGTTTTACATTTGGAGCTCGTTGGCGATTTAACCAGCAATAGTTACTACTTTCTTTGTACCGATTTATTTCTCGAAGAGGTAAACCCTACCTCATTTGTCGGTGCGTACAACGACCTTTCTAAATTTTTAAAATTAAATAGCTCGACCTTGGGTGAAAGTGCAGCAAACGATGGAATAAAGTTCCACTTTATACCCGCATATACCCAGCATTTTGGTGGTCTCTGGGAGGTGGGTGTCAAGTCAACAAAATACCACCTTCAAAGAGTGTTGGGAAATTGTAATTTGACCTTTGAGGAGCTTTACACCGCGCTAGCTAAGATTGAAGCCATTCTGAACTCACGTCCACTGACGCCGTTGTCTTCAGATCCTGCAGATTGTACTCCGCGCTTATGCCAGGACATTTCCTTATTGGGCGGTCTCTTACTTCCTTGCCGCAACCTGACTACCAGGATTACTCTGCTAACCATCTGTCTCGCTTCCAAAGAATTGAACAACTTCGCCAACACTTCTGGAGCAGATGGAGTAAGGAGTACGTGTCAGAATTACAAGTACGGTCCAAATGGCGTTCCTGCAAGGATGGTCTGAAATTAAACTCCTTACTCGTGATTAAGGAGGATAATCTTCCTCCTCTGAAGTGGAGACTTGGACGAATTGTGGCCGTTCACCCTGGAACGGATGGCATCGCTCGTGCAGCTGACATCTAGGCCTCCACTGGTGTCGTTCGGCGGGCATTCAACAGGACCTGCCCATTGCCTGTGTCTTCGGAATCTGGTTGAAACCGTTGCTTTCAACACCCGGGGGCATGTTGGAGCGCCTGATCAACGCAGCATAGCAACAAACTGCTCAACTAGCTATGTAACTCTCGTATTATGTAATGAGTCCATGTTCTTTTTTTTCTTATATGTCACTTGCCGTACATAATCGGTGCAGTTAACACCAATAAATATTAATTGTTCTTGCAAAGAGTATTCTTCCAGCAAATCCCTTAAATACCCGTACTGTGGTGGCGGAAGCGAGCACGAGGTCCTGGGTTAGATTCTCGGGTCGGGTAATGTGTTACTGAGTTTTTCCACGAGGAAATTCTCAGTAGCAACTACGAAGTCTGGTTTTGTGCTCGGTTGATAGCAATAGGCTCGTCCAATATTTCCTGGGACTTACACATAACTGGCAAAATGTGAGTCTGGGTGTACTACTAGGTACACCTCAGCCTCACCCTTCGGGTATTACAGGCGGAGCGTTGAACTAACGCCTGTAAGATCGAGCTTCAGTCATCTGTCTACCGAACGAAAACAATATTTTTAATACAAAATGAGGAAAAGCTTCGCGAATCCCGAAGCTACTAGCCCTTGTACCATCCAAACTAAACTACGCTGATACGGTTTACGGCCCACGTTTGCTGGCACGTACGGATACACTTATACAAAGAGTCCAAAATGCTTACTTGGTTCTCGCTAGGAATCATGTCACCTCTTATCTGAACAAACCTATATGCTCAAAATAAAGTTGAGGCGAAAGTTACATCTGGCGTATCTTATATTTGGTGTTATTATGACTACGAAGCTGAAGTAACTGCACGACAAGTTAAGTTGAATGGCTAGTATACGAGAGTGCGCCCCTAAGCTTTGTGCGCAATTATCGACACAATCTCATAGGACAGCAGCTTTCGGAGGTAGTTTCCGATACGCTGCATCTAAAGTGTGGAATAATATTTCCCCGCTATTACGGGTACTGGGCACTATACACACGTTCAGATCACGACTGCGGCAATATTTGCTAGCAGCTCAGCAGAAATTGGATATGGTCGAAATTAATGTTTCAATCATATAAGAACACGACTGCGGTAATATTTGCTAGCAGCAAATCAGAAATTGGATATGGTCGAGATTAATGTTTCTATCATATAAACGCTCAGCAATTTGCAGCGCTTGTGTGCGAGTGCACCGTATTTGCCTAATCACCACAAGGTTCTCTTCTTTACCTCTTCTTTTATTATACATTCCTAGTTTTTTTTTTACGCTGACTCTCCACTCTCATTACTTTCTTCCCTCACCTAGCTTAATCTTATTTTATGTCTGTATTTATTTATTGATATCAGTATTACTGTCTAACACACTAAAATACCTATTACTTACTTTTTTCATTTATTTTTAACAGAACTCGTAAAAACACATTCAATTGATTCCTTATCTATTTATTTGTAATCATTTATTTATTGCATTATTTCGTTTGAAATTGTTGTTCCGTCACTTACCCCACAAAGGTTCATTCGAAGAACAGCGTCGGACAGCGTCAGCCTCACCTGTCTGGCATGAATGCTGAAATAGACCTTTCTGGCGCAGCTGTGAGACACATAGCATATCCTGTGTATTTTCTCTTTTTTTTGTTTTTAATTCGTCATTTATTTTTTATTTTGTACTAGATTGGTGAAAATGCAGCAATTGGGTTTTACGTTGATTAGGTAAAACAACGGGGAAATGGTTAGCACATTCTTTTATTACAATTACTTTTATAACAATGGAAAATAGGATAATTATTCAGTGACATCTCAAAAGCTACCGAGAATTTATTGAATACCTAATTAGGTATGTTTCGAAAGATAAAAATGAGTGGAATGACATCCACGTAATGGGGTAAGGGAAGGGTTGGTGGTATAGCCGACCCCCCGTTACCGTGGGGGTATTAGGTAATTAACAAAACCTTTGGGGCCAATTTAATATAATCAACATGCGATTGGCAACAATTCGACAATTTTACATGTTTCTTTTGTTAGCCTTATAACATTTATTCGAGGCTTTCTCATATCGGTGTCGCTTTAATCGATTAGTTTAAGTATCGATATTCAAATGACGTGCCGTTACAGTTGTCACTTTTAAAAATGACAACTGTCTATATTTCATTTTGAGTAACTCACTTGATATTCAGCCTTAAAACAGTACGGAAAAAATCCAAATATTTCGACACAATTTCTGTTTTAATCAAGTAATCCTGCATTGATCCTTCATCTCAGAAGTGGGATAGGACAGGTTAGGTAGAAATTTCTAGCAAAAACGCTCACAATTTAAAGATTTAACCAACCGTACAAATTCGTTTTCAAATAAAAGAAAACGATGCGATGACAAAGAAAAAGGGAAACGGCGCAAGCGTAAATCACCGACTAACGAAGCAGACATCAGTATGCGAAGGAGCCGTACTCGCGAGCGTCGCGAGAATCGTCATCAGCACCATAGGTTTAGGTTTAAAGATATTTATTCTCAAAAAAGACACAAAGTCACTTACATGAGAAAAATGCTTAAAATTAATTATAATTAAAGTTCGTCACAGACGTCACGGTAGCGATTACATATTAAATATATTGGATATACCCATCCACTGCATTCAGATGTTAGGAAGGTTGTTATTTGTCATTACATATTCAGATAATAGACTTTTGAATGCATTGAATGAGTGCACCCTTCTAATACATGAGGGTATTTTGTTGTATAATTGTGCTCCTTCAAATATTAACATTTTTTTGCCAAACTTAGTTCTCGTCTTCGGTAAAATCAGAAAACTAGCTCGGCGAGAGCTACGTTGGGTTACTTGTTTCACCTTAGTAAATGATAAATTAGTCTGTATACTTTTGTTGAGTGCCTTACGAATGAAAATACATGTATTGTAAATATATAACTGTCTAATGTTCATTATTTTGGTTTCTTCATAAATTTTGCTTGTCGATGTTAAGAATGGGTAGGTAAAAATCATTTTTATTAATTTGTTTTGTGCAACTTGAAGACTTGCTATAGGAGTGGGAGTAACCGAAGCAGTGATCATGATCATCATAGATGTATTCGGAGGAGCAGCAGCAGCCGAAGCGATCACTGTCGGCGTTATGGGCGGCGCCGTTCGAGTGGAAGCAGTCGCAGCAGCCAAGCAATCACCGTGGGCGTCATTTGCGGCGCCGTTCGAGTGGAAGCAGTCGCAGCAGCCGAAGCTGTCACCATGTACGTCATGAGCGGTACTGTGGGAGTGGAAGAAATTACAGCAACCGCAGTAGGACTGGTGCACGTGGTAGCGGCGTCGCAAAAAATTTCCAATGTTGGGAAACGTCATACCTGATTTTGATCCGATGGTAAAGGGGCAAACTATAAAAAATGTGGCTCAGTAAAGTTGATGAATGTGCGAAGTTATACAAATGAGGCGATGACCAGGTCATACATTATGCTTTCCTAAAATTAGTCGGTATTGCGAAAATATGGTATCAAGCGTTACCAACTATGTCGTTTTCCTGGCCTGAATGGAAACATAAATTATTAGAATCCTTCCCTAGTAGTGACGATTACGCTGAGCTACTTACAGAAATGTTATCTAAACGCGTAAAGTATAACGAATCACTAGAATTGTATTATTTCGAAAAAAAAAATATGTTAAACCGGTGTGACTTAAGAGGTTAACGGGCAGTCGATTATTTACTGTACGGAATCAAAGATCGTTCTTTAAGATTAGGCGCGAAAGCATTAAAATGTCAGGAACCGGAACAAGTACTAGAATATTTTCAGTCTTTTGGCATTAACCACGTGAAACAGATAAGTCACGTCCTTACGGCGATAAGCGATTAAACATTCCTTCTAATAAACCTACTAGTAATGACACAATGGCTAAAACTGGCAGTAGTTCTTTCGTTTGTTACAACTGCAATGAACTGGGACATTTTAGTTTTAAATGTACAAAAACAATTCTCAAATGCAATATTTGTAATAAACTAGGTCATACTTCAATAAATTGTCCAAAACTACCCTCCAATAGAAATAGTAATTCTGATAAACTGGGTCAAGGTCAAAAAGGATGTTTTACGCATAGACGCCGAGAAAGCCTGCTAGAAACGAAAGTAAATACATCATGCAGTCAATGCTTAACGGCCAATCGGTGCTTGGCTACGTAGATCTAGGCAATTAATGCACTCTAATTCGTTGTAGTGATGCTAAAAAACTAGGAATTAGTTGGAAAAATAATTCTGATCTCACTACAATGAGAGGCATTGGTAGCAACATTGTGTCGCCCCTTGGGATCGTTTCTGTTACTATACGGATACAAAATGTTATAGAAAATGTAGATGTGTTTATTGTGGAGGACAACATCATTAAATACCCTGTACTTGTTGGACACACTTTTACGGAAAAACCTGATATAGTCATAACCAAACCTTACAATTCTGTGATTTTTACACGGGTAGTTAGAAAAAAATTATATCTTGTGTTGGTCTCGGACATTTCAATACGTGTTAAGGAAATGTGCTTAGCTCCAGTTTGTTGTGACGTCAATTATTCAGGGACTGTTTACGTACGTGGGTCTCTTCGCGGAAAATATGATCATGAGATTTACCTCCTTCCAGGGGAGTATGACATAAATAAAGGTCGTCGTTGTTTGTTGATTCAGAATTTAGCGGATAGATCAGTTACACAAAACTGATACTTGTTTTGATGTAAATGTGTTAAATGTAAATGTGATAGTAAATTTTATTCAGAATTTAATTATGATCCGAATTTAACTAGTAACCAAGTAGAAGAATTAAAGAACCTATTAAATAAATATAAGGAATGTTTCTATAACAATTTAAAGGATTTGGGATTCACTAGCATAGTACAAATGGAGATTCAGTTAACCGATTCTAAACCAGTCGTATATCGCCCGTACAGGCTCTCATACCATGAGCGCGAGCTGGTGCGATTAATGGTACAGGAAATGATCGACGCGGATATTGTTTGCGAATCTAACTCTGAGTACGCCAGTCCTATTTTACTCGTGAAGAAAAAGACTGGCGAGAAAAGACTATGCGTGGACTACGGCGCTCTCAATACTAAGACGAAGAAAGATCATTATCCCCTACCATTGATCGACGACCAGTTAGACATGTTAGCTGGACATTCTCTATTCATAACTCTTGATTGTGCATCAGGATACTACCAGTTACCGATTGTAGAAAGCTCCCAGGACAAGGCTGCGTTTGTCACACCAGACGGCCAATAACAATTTAAACGGATGCCGTTCGGTTTGGCAAATGCTCCGTCAGTTTTTCAGAGGGCTATCAGTAAAATTCTGGCAAAATCAAAGGTTGATTTTGCTATAATCTTCATGGATGACTTTTTGATCCCCGCTAGGTCATTTGAGGAGGGCATTGAACGTTTAGAGATGGTACTTAAATTACTTCTGGAGGCTGGTCTGACCTTGAAACTTAAGAAATGTAACTTTTTCTATAGAGAAATAGACTTTTTAGGGTTTCAAGTTAGTGGCCAGGGCATAAGACCGGGGTCTCGTAAGACGCTGGCTGTTTCTAGTTTCCCAGTACCCAAAAATGTACATGACGTGAGGCGTTTCATAGGGCTCGCCAGTTGTTTCAGGCGTTTTGTACAAGATTTTGCCGCCATCGCACGACCTTTAACTGACCTACTCAGGTCAAATTTCGCATGGAAATGGAACGACGGACACTTGAAAGCCTTTGAAAAACTAAAGCAAAAACTTGTTGAACGTCCTATTTTGGCCTTGTACGATGCGAAATTGGAAACTGAATTGCACACTGATGCATCGAAGTAAGGAATTGCTGGCATTTTAATGCAGAGACATAGTGGTGAGGCCGGCAAAATGCTGCGGCCCGTAGCATATTACAGTCGGAAAACTACTAAAGATGAACAAAATCTACATTCATTTGAATTAGAAACTTTAGCTGTTATAGCCTCACTGAAACGTTTCCGTGTTTACTTGCTGGGTTTAAAATTTAAGATCATAACTGACTGCAATGCGCTACGTACGACTCTTACGAAGCGAGATCTCATACCGAGAATATCTCGATGGTGGGTACAGGAGTACGATTGCGAAATAGAATATAGGTGTGGAACTCGCATTGCACACGTAGATGCACTCAGTCGTGCTCCTGTAACTGAGCCCATAACGGGTGATGATGAGACAGACGTACTCGATGTTTTAAATAATAATAATAAACCATTTATTTCAGGTAACAAAGACCCATAGATAAATACCTTAATCTAAATATACATACTAATAACATTTTGTGTTAGTATTAGCAACTTATAAACTATGTTAGTAACACGACAACGACGATATTGTCGTTAATGACTGGATTTCTACCGTACAAAGTAACGACGAAGAAATTGGGATAATAAGAGCTATTTTACGTGACAAAAATACCAATTACGTAGCAGATGTGTATAAGAACTATCAACTAAAAGGTGATCATGTGTACAGAATTGTTGGTGACAAAATAAAATGGGTAGTTCCTAGAGCCGTTAGGTGGCAAGTTTTAAGAATGAACCACGACAGCGTAGGCCATTTTAGCTACGAGAAAACTCTAAGTCGACTACGCGAGACGTTTAGGTTCCCTAAAATGCGAAGCTTTACCAAAAAGTACGTATCGGCTTGTCTAGAATGCGCACACCACAAGGCTCCGGGTGGCCGTAAGGAAGGTATGCTTCACCCGATACCAAAACCAGATATTCCCTTTCATACGCTCCACGCCGACCATTTAGGACCGTCCGTTCGCTCTAGGAGAGGTAACGCTTATATTCTTGCAATTATTGATTCTTTTACAAAATTTATAAGCATAAGTACTGTACGAGATACAAAAAGTACCATAGCTATAAGAATCTTTAGAGATCATTTTAGTACTTTTGGTACTCCAACCCGTCTTATCACTGGTCGAGGTACTTGTTTTACAAGCTCGAAATTTAAATTATTAATGGAGAGTACAAAATGTTAAATATATACTAAATGCAGTTACAATAGAACTATATTGGACGCTTTTAACACAAAATGCCACGGTAAAGGTGATAACACTTGGGATGAATACGTCGGTGACATCCAATTAGGTTTGAACACCACAATGAATAAAGCCACGGGGAAAAGCCCATCAGAACTGCTATTCGGTTTTAAAGTTTTAAATTCATCAGAAAATATAATAAATGAGGTGTTAAATGAAGTAATATGTCGTGTAAGTGATAATGATTTAGTCAAAATGAGGACAGAAGCTAAGTCTAAAATAGATGAACAACAGCATCGTTCAAAGAAGACATTTGATAAGCATAGAAAACGAGTGACGTTATATAATGTAGGCGACCTTGTTAGGGTTGAAAGGACAATTATGGATAAAGAACATGTAGGTAAATCAAAAAAACTTATATCCAAGTTTCATGGCCCATACCGAATAGTAAAAATTCTAGAGAATGATAGGTTTTTGATTGAGGACACTCCCCTGACTAGAAGAGGCAATAAAAAGTATGAAATAAAAATATTTCCAGTGATGGTAGCGAAAACGAAAATAGTAGTGACGAATAAAATAAATTAGTAGTATCGGATCAAAGTTGAGTATGATATTGTGATTTATGAATTATTATGATTAGAGGATTTGAAATGACAATAGATAAAAAAAGAAATATTGATTATATTACGCCGTTACAGTAACATATTGTGTTTTAGAATGAAAGTAGATTTACTATGAACAAAAGTGGGTAATTTGGCTACTGAAGGATTATCTGATTTACTAAGTTGTAGACCTAAATGGACTTGACAGGAGACTTGACGATACTATGTTTAGGCTATGAGCAATCAGTGCAGTAATGTTTGATATCGAAGAAATTGCGATTGCATAGATAATTGCAGGTCATAGCACACTAAACATTGTCATATATATATCATAACATCTAGGCATAGGCTATGAGCGTCCAGTGCAGAAAGCGAATGGTGATGATAATCATCGCACAGGTGCATAGCAGACTATGCAACTAGACGATGCGGAGCACGAGTTGTGAGCGGTCAGTGCAGATAGCGAATGGTGCCAAGCTGTTGACATCGCACTGATGACCGTAGATCACAATAGATTGTGCAAATTAACGTTGACTATGACGTGAAATCAGACGTGCAAATTGAAGTCGATTATGACCTGAAATGAAACAAATTAAGCTATGTATAGCAAATATACTTTAATCTATAACGCCATAAGTTATTGACTAATTATTTAATATTGTTTAATTTAACTTGAGTTGTTATTTTATATTTTTTCTCTATGTTGTCGATTGATTGTTATTTTTTATTTTTTTTTATTGTTTTATGGCCTGGTTTCAGAGACCAATTGATTGTTATGAATTTGTTGCTTATTAAGTGAGAGGACTCACTCTCATAAAGACGGCCGAGTTGTTGGCCTTATAACATTTATTCGAGTCTTTCTCATATCGGTGTCGCTTTAATCGATTAGTTTAAGTATCGATATTCAACTGACGTGCCGTTACAGTTTTCACTTTTAAAAATGACAACTGTCTATTTTTCATTTTGAGTAACTCACTTGATATTCAGCCTTAAAACAGTATGGATTAAATCCAAATATTTCTACAAAATTCCTGTTTTAATCAAGTAATCCTGCATTGATCCTTCACTTTCATACATTTTGCTATAGAATAAAGCCCCTGTTGTGAAAATGCCATGTTTTTGACATCTTTTGACAAATATGTCGCATTGTCAGCTACATTAAATAGGGTCCGGGTTCTGAAAACTTAGGAAATAGGATCACAGGGTTATAATATGCCTTAAAGCCATTTCATTACCTATATGCCTCAGAGAAGAGGTAGTACTAAATTTATTAATATTTTACATTTTCATTTGCCTTGTCAATGAAACAATGTTCAACACGTTTTACTCGCCGTTGTTTTTTGCATTTTGCCTAAATTATCATAAGTTCTACTTTTGGGTTCTATGTTTAACGATTAATGACTAAATCGGGCAAAGAGTTACTGGATGGAATTAGGGGTTAGTCCCCTAAAACAGTAAGTCTAATTCAAGTACTGCTCTGTTTGTAATGCACAGCTGCTGTTGACAAGTCGCTTTCTGATACTGAAAGAAAAATAAACACATGGTTCAGGCAGACAGAGTTACTTGCATTAATCATATTATAATGGATTATCTCACGATGGCGGATTTTTCCTCATATTGTTGTGTTAATGATCATTGTAGTACACAGAAACAGTTTGTACAGTCACGAGCACCAATATGTAAACACCTAGCCACTTTTAAGTGTTTTCTCCTACTGTAAGGATTAAAATGTCATGTTGTTACGAACATAGTATTTTTGAACTCGTATTTTTATGGAAAATATCCTATCTCCAAGTTACAATCGTTATTTCTCGCGAAAAATGCTTTTAAGTTTAGGAAAGTGCATATTGGTGCTCGTGATTGTACACGGTGCATCAATCAGACCAACCGTCACTACATGAGTATTATATGGGTACCTTTATTAGCTTCCTCTTTAAAAGAATGAGAATTTAAAGCTCATAACAAAGAGATTGATCTAAACAGCCATTGAGAAGTGGTGAAAACCAAGTATTTAATTCTAGATTCATTCATGATCAAACTTGGGTACTGCTATTTAGTTCTCTGGGATTTTAAATAGTATAAGCGTATGTAATTACTCACTTTGTCCATTGAAAATATTTCTGTTCAATGATTTTAAATATTTCTTCTTAAAGATTGTGGCAGTCATCGAAATTATAACAGTTAAAATGAGAATTGAGCATATTGCGTAGCACCAGCTGGAGTTATACCTTAAAGAAGAAAACAAATTGTTACAGAGCAATCAACTAAATCATTTGCACACAAATACACAAAAGATTAAGACAATTTTAAATCGATTTCATTGAACTGATATTATACTGAAAACAGATTGCTTACCATGACGACGCCCTCTCAATTTTCAATTTATTATGATCGCTGTGACCACTTTCAACAGTACATCATCAGGTCATCGAGCACGACGACCGGATCAGTTGTACTTATCATAAGAGTTGGCTCGGTAGCATCTTGAGCTTCGTCTGTATATTTAGTTACACTTGCTATAGTAGTAGTCATCAAACATATGTTTTTTTCACATTTATTGGCAGCAACCGTACAGTTGTCTACACAGTCACACGGCCAACCCTCCGCGTTAACTAGCCTCATTTCTTGGTGAGGCTCACAAATGCATACACCAGGTGCAATGCAAGAACCTTCGCAGTTATTACAAATTGGAACGCATAAAGCAGCTTCTTTTTCTTCAAGAAATTGTGATTTATCGAGCTCGTAACCGGGATAGCACTCGCAGATGTTAGGAGCGACGCACGTGCCGTTGCCACACTTGTAGTCGCAGTGCGCCAGGCACATGCCACTTGACTCCTTCTTATACCAGCCTGGATCGCAGATACACGTTTGTGGACTTATACAGGTTCCATGCACACATCCAAAAAAACAGTAAGGCTCACAAATATCATTTGCGGCCTTAACATACCCATATAAACATTCACATGTAGCTGGTGCTATGCAAGTACCATGAACGCAAGGTTCCGAGCACACTGGCTCTCAAGTTTCAATCGAATCCTTGATTAATTTGGTCCATCCGGGCTCACAAGTGATGGTATTAATACACTCGCCATTGGCCGCATAACTGACGCAGAATGGTTCGCATGTGTCGTATTCAGATTTTTTGTAACCGGGAAGGCACTGACAGGTTTCTGGGGCCACGCAAGAGCCGTGGAGACATGGTTCGGAGCAGATGGGCTCACACGCTCCGTTTACGAGATCATATCCTGAGTCACACAGGCATGTGTTTGGCGCGGTGCAGGTTCCGTGGTCACATCCTTTAATGCAGAGTGGTGAGCAGTTGTGGGTGTCGAACATATCCGGCAGATACCCGGGGTTGCAAGCACACATTCCAGGAGACTTACAGTAGCCATTCATGCAGGACGGTGAACAATCCGGCTTGCAGTGAATACTGGAATTAGTTTGGTAATTTTAGCAAGTAGGTATTATGAGGAGTTCCGAACAATGATAGATTTGTAATTTACCTAGTTCCGTTATCGTTTTCATCTTGAATGTAGCCCTCGCAGCAAACGTTAATTTGTGCCGGTATTAATTTCTGAAAATTTTTCGAAGATTAGAAGCTGAAAGGCATACCTTGTTCCAATTCCAACGCTGACATTGTTTTTCAAATCAAATCAAATATATTTAATTGCAAGAAAATACATACAAATTACAAGGGAAGATCTTATGTACTAAAAGTCTAGTATTCTGCTTGCAAGCATGCGTGCAAATCATTTACTTAGGTACATCTATTTATGTCATTATTGTCATGCAATTAATATTATTACAATTATTAAAAAAACACAATTATTCATTTTTATTCATCATTAACATTAATTTTAAAATTCCTTAACGCGATAGAAACAACTTTTCGTTGGTTTACAAAATAGTATTCTTAATTTAGCTGTTGCTGGCTGATAAAGCCATAGTAAAATTATTGATTAATACGTTTTATAAATATTGTATATAGCTCACCCGGGCCGTCCTGGTTCCCATTGCAGTTGCTACTCTCGTAGCAGTGCACCAGAACAAACAATTTGTCTTTTCATAGGCCTCCATGTAAGTATACAAGAAGGTTTCAGGAACATCGCGGTAATCCCTAAACGGTATTCAAGTAAAACATTATGTAGACATGACTTACTAACATGTGGAAAATAGTAATAAAATAACAAGATCATAAATCTCATTAATATTTATTCCGATTGGGTTCACAATCGCAGCAGAGAAAATGCAAGTGTGGTATCATACCGGCCAATTTTTGACTTGTAATATCTTTGTTTGCATGAAAGTGATAGTTATGAACACACTACTCAGTGGATAAAAAAAAAAGCTCTTAAAGCGATTAATTAACAATAATCAGATGCACTAGCACGAACGCGCGGTGTAAATATTACGTAAAAACGTCGATTTTTTAATCGAAAATACAACTATGCTACAGCATTGTGGTTATTTTTTACAACAAGAACATTAAGTATCACCCATAGATAGTAGGTAATCAGTTCTTACAATTAAGTTAATATTACTTACTTATGTAAAACGATTTTAAAATCCTAATCATATCCATATATTTTTTTATATATCATGTTATAAAATGACGAAAAGTAAGTTTGTTTGTTACCTTTTCACGCCTAAACCACTGAACCGATCATCCTGGAATTTTGCATATACGTTGTCAGGTGTACAGAAACAGACATAGGGTACCTTTCATCCCGAAAAAACGAACTATTCCCGTGGAAAACAACAATAACGGTCTTATGATAATAGATGGCGCCACGTATCTTTCAAATCACGATTGCATTATATTATTACAAGAAGAGTACAACCCGAGTTGATCGTTAAATTCTAAATTAACGTGAGCATTACCGAAAACCGAGCATTACCGGCGTTTGGGCGAAGCCGTGGGCATTGTGTACCTAATTAATAACTCAAATGTAGAGCTCTGTAGCTCCTCTCTGACTCTAAATTAAGAAAATTCGTCCTAATACGAATTATTCTTCTGGTAGAGATCTTCCCATTGATGTATTACACACAATTTTAATTGATGTATTATACACAATTAAACACTGGGGTAAATTTGCCCTATGTATAAACAGATATTATGGCCACACGGCAATTATGAACAATAATGACATATATAATATAAAAGAGCTGAACCACAATGTTGTATTGCAGCTCCAATATATAATAAAGTAGTCGACCTGTAAAATATACCAAGCAGCATGCAAATATGAATTAACGTCAATACCTCAAATGAAATATAAGACGTTAGAATATTAAGAAAATATATTTTATGTTGATGGCGGGGTTTAATTTACACCAGTATTGCACTACAAATATCAAACGTGTCGTCTTTATGCTTATTTAGTTACACATAATATGTGTACTTTGTTGTAGAGCCTGCCATACCACGGTGTGCGTGCGCGACCAGACGTTTGTCGTGGTATGTTCACACACACACCGAGTAGAAGTTAAACATATTTTAAAATTATTTGAAAAATGCAAACTAAATAAGCATAAACAATGAATTTTATGATTGGTTCTATAGAAGCATCGATTCGTTTCCATCTATGTTTATAGGTAATTGAATACATTCAATTACCTATAAATATAGATGGAAACGAATTTGTTCGCAGTATAGTACGAGTTTGTGTGTCATCATGAGGTTCTTGCAAGTAGCGCTGTTGTTCACGTTCGTGATGCTGGTTGTAGTTGGAGCAAATGCTGAGCCACAATGTAAGTAAAGTGTGCTTTATAGGGGCGGAAACTTTAAATTGAAATAAAGCACATATTTTTAAGTTAGATTTATTCGACTGATAAAATGTATGCCATTTATGTTTGAATATGATATCAGGCATTTGGCCACAGCGCCTGTTTCTTTGAGTAAATTAATTGCATCACACACTGTTTGGCGCAAGGGCCTTTTTGAAACTACATGTATTTGTTTTTTTTTTTCTTATAATTTGAAGCACGAAAATAATACCTACTTAGTTTGATGTTCAGAATGATGTTTATACATTCATAATGTGCCATAATGTATATGGTATAGTGTACATGGTACTCGGGATCAGAATTTATGTCAAATGATAGAAATAGTCACTTAAAATAATAGCAGTGAACAAGCTGTATGTTATCTTTTGACATTAGCACTATGCTCATCACTAGGACCTTGACGAAGTTGTTCTCTTCATATTTTGAATTTATTTTGAAATTATAGCTGCTATTAATTTGACATTGTATTTATTTGTGGACATTAATTGACTTTTAAACATTCACTTCAATTTTAATAGGCTTTTATAATAATATGTATTTGTTTCTGCATGTGATAATTTTATTTAATATGTAATTTTTACACAATGTAATTGTTTAATGAATGATTGTTATTATTTAGCTACGAATCCATAAGTAATGTATCTCTTAACTAATTGTTGTATCTATTTTGCAGCTGATGGCTCCTGCGTTTCAGACGCCGACTGTTTTCAAAAGGCCGTTGACTGTTACTGCATCGGAAAAAGATTAGGCAGACCCGGTCAATGTGAATGCACTGGATACGGGTGGAAAGGATCTGGGTAGAATTGAGCGTAATGACCTATACGAAGCATTGGTTTCGCCGCATAGTCCAACCAATGCTTCTTGATTTTTTTCGACGAAGTTTTCAACGAATTATTTTCTTTAAAAATTGGCATGATAAATAAAAGACAAGAATAAAAATTATCTGATCTGGAATATTAAATGAGTTTTTAATACTATTATGCTTTTGTTTTATTGGTTTTTTAATTCGAGTTGACAACTCATTGCTCGGAAAACCTATAATGAGAGGTCAACTCATACTAGAGGTGGGGTGGGGTGGTGGTGTAGTGGTGGTCGTAGGGGGTGTTTTTTTCAGTGTTTGTCAAAATGAAAATTCAAGATGGCGCCGGGGGAACTTTTCAAAATAATTCTAATAACAGTTTTAAGGAGTTAAGAATAACCGACCTAGGGGTTTATAAAGACTTGACTTAACTGACTTACTTAAAAGTGTGAACATAACTTTATTTGTTTTCGATTATAGCATCTTAAATTACCATTTCGATCACGAAAACGACATCCATCATGGAAAAACCGAAATCCCGGACGTACGGCATATTTTCGTTATCAGCTACCCTGAAAATCATGAAAACGAAAGGACAATGCTCATAGATGTATGGAATCCTGTACCATGCTGCATCAAAATCAAACTATGTTTTTTATAGTCATTATTAACTCCTGCAAAACTTCTTTTTGTAATCAAAACCCGAGTTTAGGAGTAATTTTATAAAATCATAATTACCTCAAAACCAACTAGAAAATTAACAATTTATTGATTCATCGGTTTTGGCGGGTGACTGACGCCGTCATAGAAACAACTTCACTTCATAACACACAATACAATAATTAATTAATAGAACAGAATAGAATAGAATAGAATAGAATAAACATTTATTCGCTAATGAACAGCAGCAACACAATAGAGCAGCACATACATATACATATTACTAACAAACAGCTTAACAATTAATTAAAACAGCTCAACTGCGCTGAGCACGCCCATAACGAAAGGATCACCTACTCAGCATATGCTGGGTGTAAAACACTCAGCGCTGGTTTTCAGTAGGCCCCCCGCAGTGTTATTATTTTATTGAGCTACATAAAACAAAAATAATAAAAAAAAATAAAAAAAATAAACAGTGCCTGTAGACTAACAATACTGCGAGCATTGAGTTCAAAAACAAAAATTAGTTTTTACACTGGAATTTGAAATTACAATGGAAGTCGGAGCAAAAAGATGATTGTACAAATGTAAGGGTGTGTATGTATGTGTGATTGTACACACGCATGGATTCTGGCGATCGCAGACAACGGATTTACCCCCGCCGCGCATCTACCCACATTATTTTCCGGTGAGTTTCTATGAAATAAATTCGAAATACAAATTAAAAAAATAACATATACTTATTTAAAATTTGGTGATTACTATGGTGATTAATGATTCAAAATAAAAAATTAAATAAAAAAATGTAAAATAGTAAATACTAGCTAGATAATAATTAGATTATTAAATTAGATAAACGATTTGTCAAAATTTATATCATCATTTATTTAGCTGCAAGACACGCAATAATATGTTCAGAGATGAAATCTAGCGGTTGTTAGTAGATTACAAGTATGAAGTACTTATTAATTCCATGATTTCATTTCTTAAAACGCATAGAGGAAACGTGTGAGGCCTTTGCCCATCTGGGGACAAAATAGACTAATTAAAAAATAAAATATTCAAAGTCAAAGTCAAAACATATCTATTTCGAAGAGTTTATGTTATAAGTGCATAACTAACACTGGCCAAGGCCGTTTCTCTTCGTACGACCAGGTGCTACAAATTGGACATTGCACTCATACACACAAAACGTTTTGGAATTTATTTTTAGAACACTGTTTTAAACTTTCACGGTTTACACTTACACGTAAACTGTCACTTACGGGTTATCTTCCGTGATTATCTGTAATTTTTGATTGAGCTCTTCCCCCGGACCGCCGTAAGGTGTAGACGTACTTCCAGTAATATACGCAATTATTTTTCCAAAAATCTCAATAATTTTAAAGTTTTAATTCGTCAAAAAAATTAGGAGTGCATAATTACCGAAGAGTGTTTACAACAACAGCAACTACGCTTGGCAGCACTGCGAGTCGGTAACAAAATACCTCCTCAGATCGTACGCGCCTGGTACCTCGAGCTGTCTACTCCTGCGAAGGCCACGCCCATTTGAAAAGTAAGAACCAATAATTACTAATTACTGCGCGTGCGCACCTACTCCTGCGTTTGTTAACGCACAAACCACATCCCACTGTTAAGCGACTGGACAACTGGCCTAATTAGTAAATTAGCCGGCCCCTCCCTCTGCGTGCGTACCTATAATCACACTCGAAACTACATCGTCATCATATAAGCATACCTGTGGATACTATAACTTGCTCACCCGTCATTACACCTCCTCATATTCCTGGTAACTCAGTAATCATGAACACATTAGTGAATAAATCTCTATCAGACACGGAAATTAATCTTCTGGAAAATGAGAATAGAACGCTGCCTAATTATGTATACCAACGCGTAAAAAGAAGCTGGGAAGATACCAAGATTAGTGATCAGCTGGATGAATTTAAAAAAGAGATGAGAGAAATGATCACACTTTTCTCTGGTAAACAAGAACATGAGATACAGCAAATTACTCTCACTCTGAATGACATCCAACAATCCAATCTTAATATAGAAAAATCAATTACATTCGTAACTGCACAGAATGAGCAGCTCCAAAAAAAAATTGACAAGCTAGAAAACCAGGCCAAGGAAGATAAGAAATATATCACTTTGTTAGAGAATAAACTTGAGGAACTTCAAATGGGAAGTCGCAAATCGAATTTCGTAATTAAGAACGTGCCAAAGAAAAACACTGAATCAAAGGAAGACCTCATAGAAATGGTTATGTGCCTTTCTCAAAACATTAACTGTACTATCAGCAAATACGACATTAAGGACATATATAGAGTTCGCGGGAAAAATACGGAAATTCAAAAGTCGCCGATTATTGTTGAAACTGGCTCTACACTATTGAAGGGTGAAATCATGAAAATGGGAAAAGCTTTTAACTTAAAACACAAGTCAAAGCTATGTTGCAAGCACCTGGGATTTAAAACACAGGAAGACACCCCTATATTCTTATCGGAACATTTGACTCCTAAAGGGTCCCGATTACACTTCCTTGCCCGGGATTTAACGAAAACTGGAACCTACAAATTCTGCTGGACCGCCTATGGTAAAGTCTATCTCAAGAAGGACGAGCAGTCACCAACTTTGGTGATCAAAAGTGAGGAGCAGGTACATCAGCTTTTATTAAAAACATGACTCTTAGGCCACACTTTTCTCCAATACCTAACTCTAAAAGTAATTATGTCATTGCCTTATATTACTTCTTTTTTACATACTCTCTGTTATTATTATTTGTCATGTTGTATCTTATTAACAAACGACGTTTACATAGATAATATAATAAGTTATTTTGTTACAAATACCAACACTTTTCCAGAACTTTACACACACACACCACAAATACACAGATATACCCAAATCCTTAATATAAATCCACGGTACAAACTCAGTTACATAACATCATGCATACAAACTTTAATAACATTATTACAGGTGCGCTCTTCACACAAAACCATTTTTATTGAATATAACCTCGCCCCATTACCATCAGTCTATAATTTTTTTTATAAATCTTGTTCTTGACGACTGTTTTACCGGATACTTGTTAAATGGGTGATAACCTACAAACCATAAATGAAATTGACAATATTGAAATTGCGCGTACAATTGAATGTGATTGCTCTGAGATCTCTAAACACATTTCAATAAATAAAAATGACTTAACGATTGTCTCTCAAAACATAAGAAGCGTTTATTGTAATTTCGATGATTTCTCACTTTTGCTATCTTCTTTTAAATTTCAAACTGATATTATAATTTTAACGGAGTGTATGTTTAGTTTAGTGTGTATCTTTCCTGACCCCCTTAAAAAATCTATTATTACTCCGGTTCACAAGGGTCCCCACCCTTGTGAACCGGAGTAATAATAGATTTTTTGACAGAATGACAGAGACGACCTTAACAACTACAGGCCAATATCTGTCCTTCCAGCTATATCGAAAATCTTAGAGAAATTAATCAATACTAGGCTTCTCAAATACTTAAACAAATATAAAACACTATCCCCGGCACAATTTGGATTTAGGCAGAATATATCCACCGAAGATGCAGTTACCGCCCTAAGCTCGCTAGTAGCTAATCACCTGGATAATAGCAATAAATGTTTAGCTGTCTTCCTGGATCTTAAAAAGGCATTCGACACCGTCTCTGTACCAATCCTTGTGAACAAACTGGAAATAATTGGTATAAGAGGAACTTCACTCAATCTTCTTAAAGATTATCTCTCTAACAGGAAGCAAAGGGTTAAGTTGGGGCAATACATCAGTGATGATGCAGAAGTATCATACGGTGTGCCTCAGGGTAGTGTTTTGGGCCCCACACTTTTCTTAGCATACATTAATGACCTCTGTAATATGACAATTGATAACGCCAAAGTCTTTTCTTATGCAGACGACACGGCTGTTGTTTTTTCTGGAAGAACCTGGGATGACGTAGAGCAAAGTGCTTCATGTGGCATGTCCCAAATTGCTAAATGGCTAAATAATAATCTACTAACATTGAATACCTCAAAAACAAATTATATTTGCTTCAGTATCTGTAATCGTACACAACCAAATAAGGACCTCACAATAAAAGTCCACAAATGTGGTGACATTAAAAACAAAAACTGTGGGTGTCCTACCATTTATAAGGTCACTCACACCAAATATTTAGGTGTTATGCTTGACCAGAGACTATCTTGGTACCCTCACCTTGAGCAGGTCACTAACAGGGTTCGGAAACTAAGCTGGATTTTCAAAACATTAAGACATATTGTCCCAAAAAATGACACCAATACCGGAAACCCATCTAAAAATCTTTTAAAGGATATTTATATCGCTTTGGTGCAATCTGTCTTGGTATACTGCATCCCTATTTGGGGAGGGGCAGCTAAATCCAAATTTATTGCTGTGGAGCGAGTGCAACGAGCCCTAATAAAAATAATGTTTTTTAAAAAGACTAGATATCCCACCGGGAGACTTTATCAGATAAGTGATTTGCTCTCGGTGAGGAAACTATATATAATTCATACTGTTTTGAAAAAACACAAAAGGCTGCCTTATGATACCGCTATCTTATCAAAAAGGAGGAAAGATATTATAGCACCGATTCCACAAACAAAAACCATGTTTTGTAGCAGGCAATACGAGAAACGGTCATCTCAACTCTACAATAAAATAAATAAAGAGATATATGTATACACCAAACAATATTATGAGTGTAAAAAGCTTCTAGTTAAATGGATCAAACCACTCGCCTACGAGGACACTGAGGCCCTCCTGCAGCACCCATCATAACTCACTCACTCACGCATTCACTTACTCACTTGTACGACATGTACAATTACACACTACACATACACATACATCCCACACTCACATATCACACATACAACACACACATATAGATAACATACACAAATCGCACACTAATTTAAATGTGCTGATGTAAAGTTTGTAATGTTGTCTTCTGTATTTCTATATTACTTTAATTATCTTTATTTTATTTTTTTTATTCTTCCTCGATATTATATAAATTATAAATAATATAAATAGTAGTAGTTAACATAATTCATGTATGTGCATTACGTAAATTTAGTTACGGAAGAGTGGGGTGTCCTAATACAGGCATTTACTTGCTTAAAAGGACACTTCTACCACAAGCTATGTAGTACAAACCTTGTTAAAGAAAATAAACTATTTGTATTTGTATTTTGAGCTCCCGATATTTCGACGCTGTTCAAGCGCCATGATCGCGGGTTGACTGGAGAATGCGGGTGGGTGGAAGATATCCCGTAAGTGACAGTTTATGTGTTTCTTTTTGGAATTTTATCTATACAACGTGTAACAGAAAGGGTATAATCATATGGAATACTGTGGTACGGACCATCAAACTGACCAACTTTCTCTATGGGACCACCATCGAAATCGTAAAAAAATAATCAGCTGTCCCATAGAAAATTTCAATACCTACTCGACCCAAATGTATGGGACAGCTGATTATTTTTTTACGATTTCGATGGTGGTCCCATAGAGAAAGTTGTTCAGTTTGATGGTCCGTACCACAGTATTCCATATGATTATACCCTTTCTGTTACACGTTGTATAAACATATATTTATAATTTTACGCATTTTAAATGTATGCTACAAACAAATAAGAAGTCTCTTTAAAAAAAGCTTACAGCTAAATGAGAAGACCTGTTAATGTAGATAGTTTTAATTTTTCAAAATCAAAATCAAAGCATTTATTTCAAGTAGGCCAGTTGCAGGAACTTTTGAGTTGTCGAAACAAAGATAACAATGAAATGTAGCTACAGTCCCAGTCACAAGGCATAAAAACTGTGAAAGTACTGTAGTTGCCCATTCCCTAGCGTAGATCTCTATGGAGAAGAACGGGCTCGAAACTCCATGGACACTTTTTTAAATCAGCATTTTTTGTAACAATACCCTGGTTACATCATTCATGTTGAGATGGTACACTATGTGAGAACGATGTAGCAAGATGTGCACGTTAAAAGACGTGTCCATAGTAAAAACAAAAAAGACAATAAAAAAAATAAGCCGTGGCAACTTAGAGATGACTAGTCACAACTGACAGCGTCCGTTCACGAACATGACACATGGATCAGCACCATTCAACTCAACCGTTTTAAAGGGAACTAAATTATCCGAGACACGCGCCACCATCAGCGAGACATTTGAGTGAGCATGACATACTCTCAACCGCTAGGGCACATTCAAGTCGAGAAAGGACGTAGGTTTCCAGTGAATGATAGCTTTCTAGTACATAGTACTCACACAATTTGGGCTTAATACTAAATACTCATACTAAATATTAAACGATAGGTCTGCAAGATGTTAAAGGATTTAAACCGCAAATTGCTTTTATAGATTAGTATAGCGGTGGCGGAAGCGAGCATGAGGTTCTGGGTTAGATTCCCGGGTCGGGCAATGTGTTACTGAGTTTTTCCACGAGGAAATTCTCAGTAGCAACTACGAAGTCTGGTTTTGTGCTCGGTTGATAGCAATAGGCTCGCCCAATATTTCCTGGGACTTACACATAACTGTCAAAATGTGGGTCTGCGTGTACTGCTAGGTACACCTCAGCCTCACCCTTCGGGTATTACAGGCGGAGCGTTGAACTAACATAACATCACGCCTGTAAGATCGAGCTTCAGTCATCTGTCTACCGAACGAAAACAATATTTTTAATACAAAATGAGGAAAAGCTTCGCGAACAGCTAGTCGAAACCCTTATACTATCCAAACTAAACTACGCTGATACGGATTACGGCCCACGTTTGCTGGCACGTACGGATACACTTACACAAAGAGTCCAAAATGCATGTGCTCGATTCTTTTACTTGGTTCTCGCTAGGAATCATGTCACCTCTTATCTGAACAAACCTATATGCTCAAAATAAAGTTGAGGCGAAGGTTACATCTGGCGTATCTTATATTTGGTGTTATTATGACTACGAAGCTGAAGTATCTGTACGACAAGTTAAGTTGGATGGCTTGTAGACGAGAGTGCGCCCCTAAGCTTTGTGCGCAGCAATTATCGACACAATCTCATAGGACAGCAGCTTTCTGAGGTAGTTTCCGATACGCTGCATCTAAAGTGTGAAATAATATTTCCCCGCTATTACGGGTACTGTGCACTATACACACGTTCAGAACACAACTGCGGCAATATTTGCTAGCAGCAAATCAGAAATTGGATTTGGTCGAAATTAATGTTTCAATCATATAAGAACACGACTGCGGCAATATTTGCTAGCAGCAAATCAGAAATTGGATATGGTCGAGATTAATGTTTCTATCACATAAACGCTCAGCAATTTGCAGCGCTTGTGTGCGAGTGCACCGTATTTGCCTAATCACCACAAGGTTCTCTTCTTTACCTCTTCTTTTATTATACATTCCTAGTTTTTTTTTACGCTGACTCTCCACTCTCATTACTTTCTTCCCTCACCTAGCTTAATCTTATTTTATGTCTGTATTTATTTATTGATATCAGTATTACTGTCTAACACACTAAAATACCTATTACTTACTTTTTTCATTTATTTTTAACAGAACTCGTAAAAACACATTCAATTGATTCGTTATCTATTTATTTGTAATCATTTATTTATTGCATTATTTCGTTTGAAATTGTTGTTCCGTCACTTACCCCACAAAGGTTCATTCGAAGAACAGCGTCGGACAGCGTCAGCCTCACCTGTCTGGCACGAATGCTGAAACAGACCTTTCTGGCGCAGCTGTGAGACACATAGCATATCCTGTGTATTTTCTCTTTTTTTTTGGTTTTAATTCGTCATTTATTTTTTATTTTGTACTACATTGGTGAAAATGCAGCAATTGGGTTTTACGTTGATTAGGTAAAACAACGGGGAAATGGTTAGCACATTCTTTTATTACAATTACTTTTATAACAATGGAAAATAGGATAATTATTCAGAGACATCTCAAAAGCTACCGAGAATTTATTGAATACCTAATTAGGTATGTTTCGAAAGATAAAAATGAGTGGAATGATATCCACATAATGGGGTAAGGGAAGGGTTGGTGGTATAGCCGACCCCCCGTTACCGTGGGGGTATTAGGTAATTAACAAAACCTTTGGGGCCAATTTAATATAATCAACATGCGATTGGCAACAATTCGACAATTTTACATGTTTCTTTTGTTAGCCTTATAACATTTATTCGAGGCTTTCTCATATCGGTGTCGCTTTAATCGATTAGTTTAAGTATCGATATTCAATTGACGTGCCGTTACAGTTGTCACTTTTAAAAATGACAACTGTCTATATTTCATTTTGAGTAACTCACTTGATAACTTCAGCCTTAAAACAGTACGGAATAAATCCAAATATTTTTACACAATTTCTGTTTAAAATAAGTAATCCTGCATTAATCCTTCATCTCAGAAGTGGTATAGGACAGGTTAGGTAGAAAATTTTAGCAAAAACGCTCATAATTCAAAGATTTAACCAACCGTACAAATTCGTTTTCAAATAAAAGAAAACGATGCGATGACAAAGAAAAATGGAAACGGCGCAAGCGTAAATCACCGAGTAACGAAGCAGACATCAGTATGCGAAGGAGCCGTACTCGCGAGCGTCGCGAGCATCGTCATCAGCACCATAGAAGTGGGAGTAACCGAAGCAGTGATCATGATCATCATAGACGTTATCGGAGGAGCAGCAGCAGCCGAAGCGATCACTGTCGGCGTTATGGGCGGCGCCGTTCGAGTGGAAGCAGTCGCAGCAGCCGAAGCAATCACCGTGGGTGTCATTTGCGGCGCCGTTCGAGTAAAAGCAGTCGCATCAGCCGAAGCTGTCACCATGTACGTCATGGGCGGTACTGTGGGAGTGGAAGAAATTACAGCAACCGCAGTAGGACTGGTGCACGTGGTAGCGGCGTCGCAAAATTCCAATGTTGGGAAACGTCATACCTGATTTTGATCCGATGGTAAAGGGGCAAACTATAAAAAATGTGGCTCAGTAAATTTGATGAATGTGCGAAGTTATACAAATGGGGCGATGACCAGGTCATACATTATGCTTTCCTAAAATTAGTCGGTATTGCGAAAATATGGTATCAAGCGTTACCAACTATGTCGTTTTCCTGGCCTGAATGGAAACATAAATTATTAGAATCCTTCCCTAGTAGTGACGATTACGCTGAGCTACTTACAGAAATGTTATCTAAACGCGTAAAGTATAACGAATTACTAGATTTGTATTATTTCGAAAAAAAAAATATGTTAAACCGGTGTGACTTAAGAGGTTAACGGGCAGTCGATTATTTACTGTACGGAATCAAAGATCGTTCTTTAAGATTAGGCGCGAAAGCATTAAAATGTCAGGAACCGGAACAAGTACTAGAATATTTTCAGTCTTTTGGCATCAACCACGTGAAACAGATAAGTCACGTCCTACGGCGATAAGCGATTAAACATTCCTTCTAATAAACCTACTAGTAATGACACAATGGCTAAAACTGGCAGTAGTTCTATCGTTTGTTACAACTGCAATGAACTGGGACATTTTAGTTTTAAATGTACAAAAACAATTCTCAAATGCAATATTTGTAATAAACTAGGTCATACTTCAATAAATTGTCCAAAACTACTCTCCAATAGAAATAGTAATTCTGATAAACTGGGTCAAGGTCAAAAAGGATGTTGACGCCGAGAACACTGCTAGAAACGAAAGTAAATACATCATGCAGTCAATGCTTAACGGCCAATCGATGCTTGGCTACGTAGATCTAGGCAGTCAATGCACTCTAATTCGTTGTAGTGATGCTAAAAAACTAGGAATTAGTTGGAAAAATAATTCTGATCTCACTACAATGAGAGGCATTGGTAGCAACATTGTGTCGCCCCTTGGGATCGTTTCTGTTACTATACGGATACAAAATGTTATAGAAAATGTAGATGTGTTTATTGTGGAGGACAACATCATTAAATACCCTGTACTTATATACCCTGGACACACTTTTACGGAAAAACCTGATATAGTCATAACCAAAACTTACGATTCTGTGATTTTTACACGGGTAGTTGAAAACAATTATATCTTGTGTTGGTCTCGGACATTTCAATACGTGTTAAGAAATGTGCTTAGCTCCAGTTTGTTGTGACGTCAATTATTCAGGGACTGTTTACGTACGTGGGTCTCTTCGCGGAAAATATGATCATGAGATTTATCTCCTTCCAGGGGAGTATGAGATAAATAAAGGTCGGTGTTGTTTGTTGATTCAGAATTTAGCGGATAGATCAGTTACACAAAACTGATACTTGTTTTGATGTAAATGTGTTAAATGTAAATGTGATAGTAAATTTTATTCAGAATTTAATTATGATCCGAATTTAACTAGTAACCAAGTAGAAGAATTAAAGAACCTATTAAATAAATATAAGGAATGTTTCTATAACAATTTAAAGGATTTGGGATTCACTAGCATAGTACAAATGGAGATTCAGTTAACCGATTCTAAACCAGTCGTATATCGCCCGTACAGGCTCTCATACCCTGAGCGCGAGCTGGTGCGATCAATGGTACAGGAAATGATCGACGCGGATATTGTTTGCGAATCTAACTCTGAGTACGCCAGTCCTATTTTACTCGTGAAGAAAAAGACTGGCGAGAAAAGACTATGCGTGGACTACCGCGCTCTCAATAATAAGACGAAGAAAGATCATTATCCCCTACCATTGATCGACGACCAGTTAGACATGTTAGCTGGACATTCTCTATTCATAACTCTTGATTGTGCATCAGGATACTACCAGTTACCAATTGTAGAAAGCTCCCAGGACAAGGCTGCGTTTGTCACACCAGACGGCCAATAACAATTTAAACGGATGCCGTTCGGTTTGGCAAATGCTCCGTCAGTTTTTCAGAGGGCTATCAGTAAGATTCTGGCAAAATCAAAGGTTGATTTTGCTATTAGCTTCATGGATGACGTTTTGATCCCCGCTAGGTCATTTGAGGAGGGCCTTGAACGTTTAGAGATGGTACTTAAATTACTTCTGGAGGCGGGTCTGACCTTGAAACTTAAGAAATGTAACTTTTTCTATAGAGAAATAGACTTTTTAGGGTTTCAAGTTAGTGGCCAGGGCATAAGACCGGGGTCTCGTAAGACGCTGGCTGTTTCTAGTTTCCCAGTACCCAAAAATGTACATGACGTGAGGCGTTTCATAGGGGTCGCCAGTTGTTTCAGGCGTTTTGTACAAGATTTTGCCGTTATCGCACGACCTTAAACTGACCTACTCAGGTCAAATTTCGCATGGAAATGGAACGACGAACACTCGAAAGCCTTTGAAAAACTAAAGCAAAAACTTGTTGAACGTCCTATTTTGGCCTTGTACGATGCGAAATTGGAAACTGAATTGCTGGCATTTTAATGCAGAAACATAGTGGTGAGGCCGGCAAAATGCTGAGGCCCGTAGCATATTACAGTCGGAAAACTACTAAAGATGAACAAAATCTACATTCATTTGAATTAGAAACTTTAGCTGTTATAGCCTCACTGAAACGTTTCCGTGTTTACTTGCTGGGTTTAAAATTTAAGATCATAACTGACTGCAATGCGCTACGTACGACTCTTACGAAGCGAGATCTCATACCGAGAATATCTCGATGGTGGGTACAGGAGTACGATTGCGAAATAGAATATAGGTGTGGAACTCGCATTGCACACGTAGATGCACTCAGTCGTGCTCCTGTAACTGAGCCCATAACGGGTGATGATGAGACAGACGTACTCGATGTTTTAAATATTAATAATAATAATAAACCATTTATTTCAGGTAACAAAGACCCATAGATAAATACCTTAATCTAAATATACATACTAATAACATTTTGTGTTAGTATTAGCAACTTATAAACTATGTTAGTAACACGACAACGACGATATTGACGTTAAGGACTGGATTTCTACGGTACAAAGTAACGACGAAGAAATTGGGATAATAAGAGCTATTTTACGTGACAAAAATACCAATTAGTATAAGAACTATCAACTAAAAGGTGGTCATGTGTACAGAATTGTTGGTGACAAAATAAAATGGGTAGTTCCTAGAGCCGTTAGGTGGCAAGTTTTAAGAATGAACCACGACAGCGTAGGTCATTTTAGCTACGAGAAAACTCTAAGTCTACTACTACGCGAGACGTTTAGGTTCCCTAAAATGCGAAGCTTTACCAAAAAGTACGTATCGGCTTGTCTAGAATGCGCACACCACAAGGCTCCGGGTGGCCGTGAGGAAGGTATGCTTCACCCGATACCAAAACCAGATATTCCCTTTCATACGCTCCACGCCGACCATTTAGGACCGTCCGTTCGCTCTAGGAGAGGTAACGCTTATATTCTTGCAATTATTGATTCTTTTACAAAATTTATAAGCATAAGTACTGTACGAGATACAAAAAGTACCATAGCTATAAGAATCTTTAGAGATCATTTTAGTACTTTTGGTACTCCAACCCGTCTTATCACTGATCGAGATACTTGTTTTACAAGCTCGAAATTTAAATTATTAATGGAGAGTACAAAATGTTAAATATATACTAAATGCAGTTACAATAGAACTATATTGGACGCTTTTAACACAAAATGCCACAGTAAAGGTGATAACACTTGGGATGAATACGTCGGTGACATCCAATTAGGTTTGAACACCACAATGAATAAAGCCACGGGGAAAAGCCCATCAGAACAGCTATTCGGTTTTAAAGTTTTCAATTCATCAGAAAATATAATGAATGAGGTGTTAAATGAAGTAATATGTCGTGTAAGTTATAATGATTTAGTCAAAATGAGGACAGAAGCTAAGTCTAAAATAGATGAACAACAGCATCGTTCAAAGAAGACATTTGATAAGCATAGAAAACGAGTGACGTTATATAATGTAGGCGACCTTGTTAGGGTTGAAAGGACAATTATGGATAAAGAACATGTAGGTAAATCAAAAAAACGTATATCCAAGTTTCATGGCCCATACAGAATAGTAAAAATTCTAGAGAGGTTTTTGATTGAGGACACTCCCCTGACTAGAAGAGGCAATAAAAAGTATGAAATAAAAATATTTCCAGTGATGGTAGCGAAAACGAAAATAGTAGTGACGAATAAAATAAATTAGTAGTATCGGATCAAAGTTGAGTATGATATTGTGATTTATGAATTATTATGATTAGAGGATTTGAAATGACAATAGATAAAAAAAGAAATATTGATTATATTACGCCGTTACAGTAACATATTGTGTTTTAGAATGAAAGTAGATTTACTGTGAACAAAAGTGGGTAATTTGGCTACTGAAGGATTATCTGATTTACTAAGTTGTAGACCTAAATGGACTTGACAGGAGACTTGACGATACTATGTTTAGGCTATGAGCAATCAGTGCAGTAATGTTTGATATCGAAGAAATTGCGATTGCATAGATGATTGCAGATCATATCACACTAAACATAGTCATATATATATCATAACATCTAGGCATAGGCTATGAGCGTCCAGTGCAGAAAGCGAATGGTGATGATAATCATCGCACAGATGCATAGCAGACTATGCAACTAGACGATGCGGAGCACGAGTTGTGAGCGGTCAGTGCAGATAGCGAATGGTGCCAAGCTGTTGACATCGCACTGATGACCGTAGATCACAATAGATTGTGCAAATTAACGTTGACTATGACGTGAAATCAGACTGTGCAAATTGAAGTCGATTATGACCTGAAATGAAACAAACTAAGCTATGTATAGCAAATATACTTTAATTTATAACGCCATAAGTTATTGACTAATTATTTCATATTGTTTAATTTAACTTGACTTGTAATTTTATATTTTTTCTCTATGTTGTCGATTGATTGTTATTTTTTATTTTTTTTTATTGATTTGTGGCCTGGTTTCAGAGACCAATTGATTGTTATGAATTTGTTGCTTATTAAGTGAGAGGACTCACTCTCATAAAGACGGCCGAGTTGTTGGCCTTATAACATTTATTCGAGTCTTTCTCATATCGGTGTCGCTTTAATCGATTAGTTTAAGTATCGATATTCAACTGACGTGCCGTTACAGTTTTCACTTTTAAAAATGACAACTGTCTATTTTTCATTTTGAGTAACTCACTTGATATTCAGCCTTAAAACAGTATGGATTAAATCCAAATATTTCTACAAAATTCCTGTTTTAATCAAGTAATCCTGCATTGATCCTTCACTTTCATACATTTTGCTATAGAATAAAGCCCCTGTTGTGAAAATGCCATGTTTTTGACATCTTTTGACAAATATGTCGCATTGTCAGCTACATTAAATAGGGTACAGGTTCTGAAAACTTAGGAAATAGGATCACAGGGCAGGGTTATAATATGCCTTAAAGCCATTTCATTACCTATATGCCTCAGAGAAGAGGTAGTACTAAATTTATTAATATTTTACATTTTCATTTGCCTAGTCAATGAAACAATGTTCAACACGTTTTACTCGCCGTTGTTTTATGCATTTTGCCCAAATTATAATAGGTTCTACTTTTGGGTTCTATGTTTAACGATTAATGACTAAATCGGGCAAAGAGTTACTGGATGGAATTAGGGGTTAGTCCCCTAAAACAGTAAGTCTAATTCAAGTACTGCTCTGTTTGTAATGCACAGCTGCTGTTGACAAGTCGCTTTCTGATACTGAAAGAAAAATATACACATGGTTCAGGCAGACAGAGTTACTTGCATTAATCATATTATAATGGATTATCTCACGATGGCGGATTTTTCCTCATATTGTTGTGTTAATGATCATTGTAGTACACAGAAACAGTTTGTACAGTCACGAGCACCAATATGTAAACACCTAGCCACTTTTAAGTGTTTTCTCCTACTGTAAGGATTAAAATGTCATGTTGTTACGAACATAGTATTTTTGAACTCGTATTTTTATGGAAAATATCCTATCTCCAAGTTACAATCGTTATTTCTCGCGAAAAATGCTTTTAAGTTTAGGAAAGTGCATATTGGTGCTCGTGATTGTACACGGTGCATCAATCAGACCAACCGTCACTACATGAGTATTATATGGGTACCTTTATTAGCTTCCTCTTTAAAAGAATGAGAATTTAAAGCTCATAACAAAGAGATTGATCTAAACAGCCATTGAGAAGTGGTGAAAACCAAGTATTTAATTCTAGATTCATTCATGATCAAACTTGGGTACTGCTATTTAGTTCTCTGGGATTTTAAATAGTATAAGCGTATGTAATTACTCACTTTGTCCATTGAAAATATTTCTGTTCAATGATTTTAAATATTTCTTCTTAAAGATTGTGGCAGTCATCGAAATTATAACAGTTAAAATGAGAATTGAGCATATTGCGTAGCACCAGCTGGAGTTATACCTTCAAGAAGAAAACAAATTGTTACAGAGCAATCAACTAAATCATGTGCACACAAATACACAAAAGATTAAGACAATTTTAAATCGATTTCATTGAACTGATATTATACTGAAAACAGATTGCTTACCATGACGACGCCCTCTCAATTTTCAATTTATTATGATCGCTGTGACCACTTTCAACAGTACTATGGTCATCGAGCACGACGACCGGATCAGTTGTACTTATCATAAGAGTTGGCTCGGTAGCATCTTGAGCTTCGTCTGTATATTTAGTTACACTTGCTATAGTAGTAGTCATCAAACATATGGTTTTTTCACATTTATTGGCAGCAACCGTACAGTTGTCTACACAGTCACACGGCCAACCATCCGCGTTAACTAGCCTCATTTCTTGGTGAGGCTCACAAATGCATACACCAGGTGCAATGCAAGAACCTTCGCAGTTATTACAAATTGGAACGCATAAAGCAGCTTCTTTTTCTTCAAGAAATTGTGATTGATCGAGCTCGTAACCGGGATAGCACTCGCAGATGTTAGGAGCGACGCACGTGCCGTTGCCACACTTGTAGTCGCAGTGCGCCAGGCACATGCCACTTGACTCCTTCTTATACCAGCCTGGATCGCAGATACACGTTTGTGGACTTATACAGGTTCCATGCACACATCCAAAAGAACAGTAAGGCTCACAAATATCATTTGCGGCCTTTACATACCCATATAAACATTCACATGTAGCTGGTGCTATGCAAGTACCATGAACGCAAGGTTCCGAGCACACTGGCTCGCAAGTTTCAATCGAATCCTTGATTAATTTGGTCCATCCGGGCTCACAAGTGATGGTATTAATACACTCGCCATTGGCCGCATAACTGACGCAGAATGGTTCGCATGTGTCGTATTCAGATTTTTTGTAACCGGGAAGGCACTCACAGGTTTCTGGGGCCACGCAAGAGCCGTGGAGACATGGTTCGGAGCAGATGGGCTCACACGCTCCGTTTACGAGATCATATCCTGAGTCACACAGGCATGTGTTTGGCGCGGTGCAGGTTCCGTGGTCACATCCTTTAATGCAGAGTGGTGAGCAGTTGTGGGTGTCGAACATATCCGGCAGATACCCGGGGTTGCAAGCACACATTCCAGGAGACTTACAGTAGCCATTCATGCAGGACGGTGAACAATCCGGCTTGCAGTGAATACTGGAATTAGTTTGGTAATTTTAGCAAGTAGGTATTATGAGGAGTTCCGAACAATGATAGATTTGTAATTTACCTAGTTCCGTTATCGTTTTCATCTTGATTGTAGCCCTCGCAGCAAACGTTAATTTGTGCCGGTATTAATTTCTGAAAATTTTTCGAAGATTAGAAGCTGAAAGGCATACCTTGTTCCAATTCCAACGCTGACATTGTTTTTCAAATCAAATCAAATATATTTAATTGCAAGAAAATACATACAAATTACAAGGGAAGATCTTATGTACTAAAAGTCTAGTATTCTGCTTGCAAGCAAGCGTGCAAATCATTTACTTAGGTACATCTATTTATGTCATTATTGTCATGCAATTAATATTATTACAATTATTAAAAAAACACAATTATTCATTTTTATTCATCATTAACATTAATTTTAAAATTCCTTAACGCGATAGAAACAACTTCTCGTTGGTTTACAAAATAGTATTCTTAATTTAGCTGTTGCTGGCTGATAAAGCCATAGTAAAATTATTGATTAATACGTTTTATAAATATTGTATTGAACTCACCCGGGCCGTCCTGGTTCCCATTGCAGTTGCTACTCTCGTAGCAGTGCACCAGAACAAACAATTTGTCTTTTCATAGGCCTCCATGTAAGTATACAAGAAGGTTTCAGGAACATCGCGGTAATCCCTAAACGGTATTCAAGTAAAACATTATGTAGACATGACTTACTAACATGTGGAAAATAGTAATAAAATAACAAGATCATAAATCTCATTAATATTTATTCCGATTGGGTTCACAATCGCAGCAGAGAAAATGCAAGTGTGGTATCATACCGGCCAATTTTTGACTTGTAATATCTTTGTTTGCATGAAAGTGATAGTTATGAACACACTACTCAGTGGATAAAAAAAAAAGCTCTTAAAGCGATTAATTAACAATAATCAGATGCACTAGCACGAGCGCGCGGTGTAAATATTACGTAAAAACGTCGATTTTTTAATCGAAAATACAACTATGCTACAGCATTGTGGTTATTTTTTACAACAAGAACATTAAGTATCACCCATAGATAGTAGGTAATCAGTTCTTACAATTAAGTTAATATTACTTACTTATGTAAAACGATTTTAAAATCCTAATCATATCCATATATTTTTTTATATATCATGTTATAAAATGACAAAAGTAAGTTTGTTTGTTACCTTTTCACGCCTAAACCACTGAACCGATCATCCTGGAATTTTGCATATACGTTGTCAGGTGTACAGGAAGAGACATAGGGTACCTTTCATCCCGAAAAAACGAACTATTCCCGTGGAAAACAACAATAACGTTCTTATGATAATAGATGGCGCCACGTATCTTTCAAATCACGATTGCATTATATTATTACAAGAAGAGTACAACCCGAGTTGATCGTTAAATTCTAAATTAACGTGAGCATTACCGAAAACCGAGCATTACCGGCGTTTGGGCGAAGCCGTGGGCATTGTGTACCTAATTAATAACTCAAATGTAGAGCTCTGTAGCTCCTCTCTGACTCTAAATTAAGAAAATTCGTCCTAATACGAATTATTCTTCTGGTAGAGATCTTCCCATTGATGTATTACACACAATTTTAATTGATGTATTATACACAATTAAACACTGGGGTAAATTTGCCCTATGTATAAACAGATATTATGGCCACACGGCAATTATGAACAATAATGACATATATAATATAAAAGAGCTGAACCACAATGTTGTTTTGCAGCTCCAGTATAATAAAGTAGTCGACCTGTAAAATATACCAAGCAGCATGCAAATATGAATTAACGTCAATACCGCAAATGAAATATAAGACGTTAGAATATTAAGAAAATATATTTTATGTTGATGGCGGGGTTTAATTTACACCAGTATTGTACTACAAATATCAAACGTGTCGTCTTTATGCTTATTTAGTTACACATAATATGTGTACTTTGTTGTAGAGCCTGCCATACCACGGTGTGCGTGCGCGACCAGACGTTTGTCGTGGTATGTTCACACACACACCGAGTAGAAGTTAAACATATTTTAAAATTATTTGAAAAATGCAAACTAAATAAGCATAAACAATGAATTTTATGATTGGTTCTATAGAAGCATCGATTCGTTTCCATCTATGTTTATAGGTAATTGAATACATTCAATTACCTATAAATATAGATGGAAACGAATTTGTTCGCAGTATAGTACGAGTTTGTGTGTCATCATGAGGTTCTTGCAAGTAGCGCTGTTGTTCACGTTCGTGATGCTGGTTGTAGTTGGAGCAAATGCTGAGCCACAATGTAAGTAAAGTGTGCTTTATAGGGGCGGAAACTTTAAATTGAAATAAAGCACATATTTTTAAGTTAGATTTATTCGACTGATAAAATGTATGCCATTTATGTTTGAATATGATATCAGGCATTTGGCCACAGCGCCTGTTTCTTTGAGTAAATTAATTGCATCACACACTGTTTGGCGCAAGGGCCTTTTTGAAACTACATGTATTTGTTTTTTTTTCTTATAATTTGAAGCACGAAAATAATACCTACTTAGTTTGATGTTCAGAATGATGTTTATACATTCTATAATGTGCCATAATGTATATGGTATAGTGTACATGGTACTCGGGATCAGAATTTATGTCAAATGATAGAAATAGTCACTTAAAATAATAGCAGTGAACAAGCTGTATGTTATCTTTTGACATTAGCACTATGCTCATCACTAGGACCTTGACGAAGTTGTTCTCTTCATATTTTGAATTTATTTTGAAATTATACCTGCTAATAATTTGACATTGTATTTATTTGTGGACATTAATTGACTTTTAAACATTCACTTCAATTTTAATAGGCTTTTATAATAATATGTATTTGTTTCTGCATGTGATAATTTTATTTAATATGTAATTTTTACACAATGTAATTGTTTAATGAATGATTGTTATTATTTAGGTACGAATCCATAACTAATGTATCTCTTAACTAATTGCTGTATCTATTTTGCAGCTGATGGCTCCTGCGTTTCAGACGCCGACTGTTTTCAAAAGGCCGTTGACTGTTACTGCATCGGAAAAAGATTAGGCAGACCCGGTCAATGTGAATGCACTGGATACGGGTGGAAAGGATCTGGGTAGAATTGAGCGTAATGACCTATACGAAGCATTGGTTTCGCCGCATAGTCCAACCAAGGCTTCTTGATTTTTTTCGTCGAAGTTTTCAACGAATTATTTTCTTTAAAAAATTGGCATGATAAATAAAAGACAAGAATAAAAATTATCTGATCTGGAATATTAAATGAGTTTTTAATACTATTATGCTTTTGTTTTATTATGGTTTTTTAATTCGAGTTGACAACTCATTGCTCGGAAAACCTATAATGAGAGGTCAACTCATACTAGAGGTGGGGTGGGGTGGTGGTGTAGTGGTGGTCGTAGGGGGTGTTTTTTTTCAGTGTTTGTCAAAATGAAAATTCAAGATGGCGTCGGGGGAACTATTCAAAATAATTCTAATAACAGTTTAAAGGAGTTAAGAATAACCGACCTAGGGGTTTATAAAGACTTGACTTAACTGACTTACTTAAAAGTGTGAACATAACTTTATTTGTTTTCGATTATAGCATCTTAAATTACCATTTCGATCACGAAAACGACATCCATCATGGAAAAACCGAAATCCCGGACGTACGGCATATTTTCGTTATCAGCTACCCTGAAAATCATGAAAACGAAAGGACAATGCTCATAGATGTATGGAATCCTGTACCATGCTGCATCAAAATCAAACTATGTTTTTTATAGTCATTATTAACTCCTGCAAAACTTCTTTTTGTAATCAAAACCCGAGTTTAGGAGTAATTTTATAAAATCATAATAACCTCAAAACCAACTAGAAAATGAACAATTTATTGATTCATCGGTTTTGGCGGGTGACTGACGCCGTCATAGAAACAACTTCACTTCATAACACACAATACAATAATTAATTAATAGAACAGAATAGAATAGAATAGAATAGAATAAACATTTATTCGCTAATGAACAGCAGCAACACAATAGAGCAGCACATACATATACATATTACTAACAAACAGCTTAACAATTAATTAAAACAGCTCAACTGCGCTGAGCATGCCCATAACGAAAGGATCACCTACTCAGCATATGCTGGGTGTAAAACACTCAGCGCTGGTTTTCAGTAGGCCCCCCGCAGTGTTATTATTTTATTGAGCTACATAAAACAAAAATAATAAAAAAATAATAATAATAATAAACAGTGCCTGTAGACTAATAATACTGCGAGCATTGAGTTCAAAAACAAAAATTAGTTTTTACACTGGAATTTGAAATTACAATGGAAGTCGGAGCAAAAGGATGATTGTACAAATGTAAGAGTGTGTATGTATGTGTGATTGTACACACGCATGGATTCTGGCGATCGCAGACAACGGATTTACCCCCGCCGCGCATCTACCCACATTATTTTCCGGTGAGTTTCTATGAAATAAATTCGAAATACAAATTAAAAAAATAACATATACTTATTTAAAATTTGGTGATTACTATGGTGATTAATGATTCAAAATAAAAAATTAAATAAAAAAATGTAAAATAGTAAATACTAGCTAGATAATAATTAGATTATTAAATTAGATAAACGATTTGTCAAAATTTATATCATCATTTATTTAGCTGCAAGACACGCAATAATATGTTCAGAGATGAATTCTAGCGGTTGTTAGTAGATTCGAAGTATGAAGTACTTATTAATTCCATGATTTCATTTCTTAAAACGCATAGAGGAAACGTGTGAGGCCTTTGCCCATCTGGGAACAGAATGGACTAATTAAAAAATAAAATATTCAAAGTCAAAACATATCTATTTCGAAGAGTTTATGTTATAAGTGCATAACTAACACTGGCCAAGGCCGTTTCTCTTCGTACGACCAGGTGCTACAAATTGGACATTGCACTCATACACACAAAACGTTTTGGAATTTATTTTTAGAACACTGTTTTAAACTTTCACGGTTTACACTTACACATAAACTGTCACTTGCGGGATATCTTCCGTGATTATCTGTAATTTTGAGCTCCCGATATTTCGACGCTGTTCAAGCGCCATGATCGCGGGTTGACTGGAGAATGCGGGTGGGTGGAAGATATCCCGTAAGTGACAGTTTATGTGTTTCTTTTTGGAATTTTATCTATATAAACATATATTTATAATTTTACGCATTTTAAATGTATGCTACAAACAAATAAGAAGTCTCTTTAAAAAAAGCTTACAGCTAAATGAGAAGACCTGTTAATGTAGATAGTTTTAATTTTTCAAAATCAAAATCAAAGCATTTATTTCAAGTAGGTAGGCCAGTTGCAGGAACTTTTGAGTTGTCGAAACAAAGATAACAATGAAATGTAGCTACAGTCCCACTCACAAGGCATAAAAACTGTGAAAGTACTGTAGTTGCCCATTCCCTAGCGTAGATCTCTATGGAGAAGAACGGGCTCGAAACTCCATGGACACTTTTTTAAATCAGCATTTTTTGTAACAATACCCTGGTTACATCATTCATGTTGAGATGGTACACTATGTGAGAACGATGTAGCACGATGTGCACGTTAAAAGACGTGTCCATAGTAAAAACAAAAAAGACAATAAAAAAAAATAAGCCGTGGCAACTTAGAGATGACTAGTCACAACTGACAGCGTCTGTTCACGAACATGACACATGGATCAGCACCATTCAACTCAACCATTTTAAAGGGAACTAAATTATCCGAGACACGCGCCACCATCAGCGAGACATTTGAGTGAGCATGACATACTCTCAACCGCCAGGGCACATTCAAGTCGAGAAAGGACGTAGGTTTCCAGTGAATGATAGCTTTCTAGTACATAGTACTCACACAATTTGGGCTTAATACTAAATACTCATACTAAATATTAAACGATAGGTCTGCAAGATGTTAAAGGATTTAAACCGCAAATTGCTTTTATAGATTAGTATAGCGGTGGCGGAAGCGAGCACGAAGTCCTGGGTTAGATTCTCGGGTCGGGTAATGTGTTACTGAGTTTTTCCACGAGGAAATTCTCAGTAGCAACTACGAAGTCTGGTTTTGTGCTCGGTTGATAGCAATAGGCTCGCCCAATATTTCCTGGGACTTACACATAACTGTCAAAATGTGGGTCTGCGTGTACTGCTAGGTACACCTCAGCCTCACCCTTCGGGTATTACAGGCGGAGCGTTGAACTAACATAACATCACGCCTGTAAGATCGAGCTTCAGTCATCTGTCTACCGAACGAAAACAATATTTTTAAAACAAAATGAGGAAAAGCTTCGCGAACAGCTAGTCGAAACCCTTGTACTATCCAAACTAAACTACGCTGATACGGATTACGGCCCACGTTTGCTGGCTCGTACGGATACACTTACACAAATAGTCCAAAATGCATGTGCTTGGTTCTTGCTAGAAATCATTTCACCCCTTATCTGAACAAACCTATATGCTCAAAATAAAGTTGAGGCGAAGGTTACACCTGGCGTGTCTTACATTTGGTGTTATTATGACTACGAAGCTGAAGTATCTGTACGACAAGTTAAGTTGGATGGCTTGTAGACGAGAGTGCGCCCCTAAGCTTTGTGCGCAGCAAGTATCGACACAATCTCATAGGACAGCAGCTTTCTGAGGTAGTTTCCGATACGCTGCATCTAAAGTGTGGAATAATATTTCCCCGCTATTACGGGTACTGTGCACTATACACACGTTCAGAACACAACTGCGGCAATATTTGCTAGCAGCAAATCAGAAATTGGATTTGGTCGAAATTAATGTTTCAATCATATAAGAACACGACTGCGGCAATATTTGCTAGCAGCAAATCAGAAATTGGATATGGTCGAGATTAATGTTTCTATCATATAAACGCTCAGCAATTTGCAGCGCTTGTGTGCGAGTGCACCGTATTTGCCTAGTCACCACAAGGTTCTCTTCTTTACCTCTTCTTTACCTCTTCTTTTATTATTACATTCCTAGTTTTTTTTTACGCTGACTCTCCACTCTCATTACTTTCTTCCCTCACCTAGCTTAATCTTATTTTATATCTGTATTTATTTATTGATATCAGTGTTACTGTCTAACACACTAAAATACCTATTACGTACTTTTTTCATTTATTTTTAACAGAACTCGTAAAAACACATTTAATTGATTCGTTATCTATTTATTTGTAATCATTTATTTATTGCATTATTTCGTTTGAAATTGTTGTTCCGTCACTTACCCCACAAAGGTTCATTCGAAGAACAGCGTCGGACAGCGTCAGCCTCACCTGTCTGGCGTGAATGCTGAAATAGACCTTTCTGGCGCAGCTGTGAGACACATAGCATATCCTGTGTATTTTCTCTTTTTTTTTTGTTTTTAATTCGTCATTTATTTTTTATTTTGTACTAGATTGGTGAAAATGCAGCGATTGGGTTTTACGTTGATTAGGTAAAACAACGGGGAAATGGTTAGCACATTCTTTTATTACAATTACTTTTATAACAATGGAAAATAGGATAATTATTCAGTGACATCTCAAAAGCTACCGAGAATTTATTGAATACCTAATTAGGTATGTTTCGAAAGATAAAAATGAGTGGAATGACATCCACATAATGGGGTAAGGGAAGGGTTGGTGGTATAGCCGACCCCCCGTTACCGTGGGGGTATTAGGTAATTAACAAAACCTTTGGGGCCAATTTAATATAATCAACATGCGATTGGCAACGATTCGACAATTTTTACATGTTTCTTTTGTTAGCCTTATAACATTTATTCGAGGCTTTCTCATATCGGTGTCGCTTTAATAGATTAGTTTAAGTATCGATATTCAACTGACGTGCCGTTACAGTTGTCACGTTTAAAAATGACAACTGTCTATATTTCATTTTAAGTAACTCACTTGATATTCAGCCTTAAAACAGTACGGAATAAGCATAATCAGCCTCTAATGTTCCCACTGCTGGGACACTCGGCCTCCTCTCCATGAAAGGGAATGGGCTATAATCCACCACGCGGGCCCAGTGCGGGTTGGTAGATGTCACATGTCTTCGAATTTTTGGTTCTAGGACATGCCGGTTTCCTCACGATGTTTTCCTTCACCGTAAACAGTACGGAATAAATCCAAATATTTCTACACAATTTCTGTTTTAATCAAGTAATCCTGCATTAATCCTTCATCTCAGAAGTGGTATAGGACAGGTTAGGTAGAAAATTTTAGCAAAAACGCTCACAATTCAAAGATTTAACCAACCGTACATATTCGTTTTGAAATAAAAGAAAACGATGCGATGACAAAAAAAAAGGGAAACGGCGCAAGCGTAAATCACCGAGTAACGAAGAGACATCAGTATGCGAAGGAGCCGTACTCGCGAGCGTCGCGAGCATCGTCATCAGCACCATAGGAGTGGGAGTAACCGAAGCAGTGATCATGATCATCATAGACGTTATCGGAGGAGCAGCAGCAGCCGAAGCGATCACTGTCGGCGTTATGGGCGGCGCCGTTCGAGTGGAAGCAGTCGCAGCAGCCGAAGCAATCACAGTGGGCGTCATTTGCGGCGCCGTTCGAGTGGAAGCAGTCGCAGCAACCGAAGCTGTCACCATGTACGTCATGGGCGGGAGTGGAAGAAATTACAGCAACCGCAGTAGGACTAGTACACGTGGTAGCGGCGTCGCAAAAAAAAATCCAATGTTGGGAAACGTCATACCTGATTTTGATCCGATGGTAAAGGGGCAAACTATAAAAAATGTGGCTCAGTAACGTTGATGAATGTGCGAAGTTATACAAATGGGGCGATGACCAGGTCATACATTATGCTTTTCTAAAACTAGTCGGTATTGCGAAAATATGGTATCAAGCGTTACCAACTATGTCGTTTTCCTGGCCTGAATGGAAACATAAATTATTAGAATCCTTCCCTAGTAGTGACGATTACGCTGAACTACTTACAGAAATGTTATCTAAACGCGTAAAGTATAACGAATCACTACAATTGTATTATTTCGAAAAAAAAAAATATGTTAAACCGGTGTGACTTAGGAGGTTAACGGGCAGTCGATTATTTACTGTACGGAATCAAAGATCGTTCTTTAAGATAAGGCGCGAAAGCATTAAAATGTCAGGAACCGGAACAAGTACTAGAATATTTTCAGTCTTTTGGCATCAACCACGTGAAACAGATAAGTCACGTCCTTACGGCGATAAGCGATTAAACATTCCTTCTAATAAACCTACTAGTAATGACACAATGGCTAAAACTGGCAGTAGTTCTATCGTTTGTTACAACTGCAATGAACTGGGACATTTTAGTTTTAAATGTACAAAAACAATATCTCAAATGCAATATTTGTAATAAACTAGGTCATACTTCAATAAATTGTCCAAAACTACCCTCCAATAGAAATAGTAATTCTGATAAACTGGGTCAAGGTCAAAAAGGATGTTTTACGCATAGACGCCGAGAACACTGCTAGAAACGAAAGTAAATACATCATGCAGTCAATGCTTAACGGCCAATCGGTGCTTGGCTACGTAGATCTAGGCAGTCAATGCACTCTAATTCGTTGTAGTGATGCTAAAAAACTAGGAATTAGTTAGAAAAATAATTCTGAGCTCACTAAAATGAGAGGCATTGGTAGCAACATTGTGTCGCCCCTTGGGATCGTTTCTGTTACTATACAGATACAAAATGTTATAGAAAATGTAGATGTGTTTATTGTGGAGGACAACATCATTCAATACCCTGTACTTGTTGGACACAATTTTACGGAAAAACCTGATGTAGTCATAACCAAAACTTACGATTCTGTGATTTTTACACGGGTAGTTGGAAACAAATTATATCTTGTGTTGGTCTCGGACCTTTCAATACGTGTTAAGAAATGTGCTTAGCTCCAGTTTGTTGTGACGTCAATTATTCAGGGACTGTTTACGTACGTGGGTCTCTTCGCGGAAAATATGATCTAAGATTTACCTCCTTCCAGGGGAGTATGACATAAATAAAGGTCGTCGTTGTTTGTTGATTCAGAATTTAGCGGATAGATCAGTTACACAAAACTGATACTTGTTTTGATGTAAATATGTTAAATGTAAATGTGATAGTAAATTTTATTCAGAATTTAATTATGATCCGAATTTAACTAGTAACCAAGTAGAAGAATTAAAGAACCTATTAAATAAATATAAGGAATGTTTCTATAACAATTTAAAGGATTTGGGATTCACTAGCATAGTACAAATGGAGATTGAGTTAACCGATTCTAAACCAGTCGTATATCGCCCGTACAGGCTCTCATACCCTGAGCGCGAGCTGGTGCGATCAATGGTAGAGGAAATGATCGACGCGGATATTGTTTGCGAATCTAACTCTGAGTACGCCAGTCCTATTTTACTCGTGAAGAAAAAGACTATGCGTGGACTACCGCGCTCTCAATACTAAGACGAAGAAAGATCATTATCCCCTACCATTGATCGACGACCAGTTAGACATGTTAGCTGGACATTCTCTATTCATAACTCTTGATTGTGTATCAGGATACTACCAGTTACCGATTGTAGAAAGCTCCCAGAACGTGGCTGCGTTTGTCACACCAGACGGCCAATAACAATTTAAACGGAGGCCGTTCGGTTTGGCAAATGCTCCGTCAGTTTTTCAGAGGGCTATCAGTAAGATTCTGGCAAAATCAAAGGTTGATTTTGCTATAATCTTCATGGATGACGTTTTGATCCCCGCTAGATCATTTGAGGAGGGCCTTGAACATTAGAGATGGTACTTAAATTACTTCTGGAGGCGGGTCTGACCTTGAAACTTAAGAAATGTAACTTTTTCTATAGAGAAATAGACTTTTTAGGGTTTCAAGTTAGTGGCCAGGGCATAAGACCGGGGTCTCGTAAGACGCTGGCTGTTTCTAGTTTCCCAGTACCAAAAATGTACATGACGTGAGGCGTTTCATAGGGCTCGCCAGTTGTTTCAGGCGTTTTGTACAAGATTTTGCCGTTATCGCACGACCTTTAACTGACCTACTCAGGTCAAATTTCGCATGGAAATGGAACGACGAACACTTAAAAGCCTTTGAGAAACTAAAGCAAAAACTTGTTGAACGTCCTATTTTGGCCTTGTACGATGCGAAATTGGAAACTGAATTGCACACTGATGCATCGAAGTTAGGAATTGCTGGCATTTTAATGCAGAGACATAGTGGTGAGGCCGGCAAAATGCTGAGGCCCGTAGCATATTACAGTCGGAAAACTACTAAAGATGAATGAAATCTACATTCATTTGAATTAGAAACTTTAGCTGTTATAGCCTCACTGAAACGTTTCCGTGTTTACTTGCTGGGTTTAAAATTTAAGATCATAACTGACTGCAATGCCCTCATCCGTGTGTCACTGCGGGGGGCCTACTGAAAACCAGCGCTGAGTGTTTTACACCCAGCATATGCTGAGTAGGTGACCCTTTCGTTATGGGCATGCTCAGCGCAGTTGAGCTGTTTTAATTAATTGTTAAGCTGTTTGTTAGTATATGTATATGTATGTGCTGCTCTATTGTGCTGCTGCTGTCCATTAGCGAATAAATGTTTATTCTATTTTATTCTATTCCATTCTATTCAATGCGCTACGTACGACTCTTACGAAGCGAGATCTCATACCGAGAATATCTCGATGGTGGGTACAGGAGTACGATTGCGAAATAGAATATAGGTGTGGAACTCGCATTGCACACGTAGATGCACTCAGTCGTGCTCCTGTAACTGAGCCCATAACGGTTGATGATGAGACAGACGTACTCGATGTTTTAAATATTAATAATAATAATAAACCATTTATTTCAGGTAACAAAGACCCATAGATAAATACCTTAATCTAAATATACATACTAATAACATTTTGTGTTAGTATTAGCAACTTATAAACTATGTTAGTAACACGACAACGACGATATTGACGTTAATGACTGGATTTCTACCGTACAAAGTAACGACGAAGAAATTGGGATAATAAGAGCTATTTTACGTGACAAAAATACCAATTACGTAGCAGATGTGTATAAGAACTATCAACTAAAAGGTGATCATGTGTACAGAATTGTTGGTGACAAAATAAAATGGGTAGTTCCTAGAGCCGTTAGGTAGCAAGTTTTAAGAATGAACCACGACAGCGTAGGCCATTTTAGCTACGAGAAAACTCTAAGTCGACTACGCGAGACGTTTAGGTTCCCTAAAATGCGAAGCTTTACCAAAAAGTACGTATCGGCTTGTCTAGAATGCGCACACCACAAGGCTCCGGGTGGCCGTAAGGAAGGTATGCTTCACCCGATACCAAAACCAGATATTCCCTTTCATACGCTCCACGCCGACCATTTAGGACCGTCCGTTCGCTCTAGGAGAGGTAACGCTTATATTCTTGCAATTATTTATTCTTTTACAAAATTTATAAGCATAAGTACTGTACGAGATACAAAAATTACCATAGCTATAAGAATCTTTAGAGATCATTTTAGTACTTTTGGTACTCCAACCCGTCTTATCACTGATCGAGGTACTTGTTTTACAAGCTCGAAATTTAAATTATTAATGGAGAGTACAAAATGTTAAATATATACTAAATGCAGTTACAATAAAACTATATTGGACGCTTTTAACACAAAATGCCACGGTAAAGGTGATAATACTTGGGATGAATACGTCGGTGACATCCAATTAGGTTTGAACACCACAATGAATAAAGCCACGGGGAAAAGCCCATCAGAAGTGCTATTCGGTTTTAAAGTTTTAAATTCATCAGAAAATATAATAAATGAGGTGTTAAATGAAGTAATATGTCGTGTAAGTGATAATGATTTAGTCAAAATGAGGACAGAAGCTAAGTCTAAAATAGATGAACAACAGCATCGTTCAAAGAAGACATTTGATAAGCATAGAAAACGAGTGACGTTATATAATGTAGGCGACCTTGTTAGGGTTGAAAGGACAATTATGGATAAAGAACATGTAGGTAAATCAAAAAAACTTATATCCAAGTTTCATGGCCCATACCGAATAGTAAAAATTCTAGAGAATGATAGGTTTTTGATTGAGGACACTCCCCTGACTAGAAGAGGCAATAAAAAGTATGAAATAAAAATATTTCCAGTGATGGTAGCGAAAACGAAAATAGTAGTGACGAATAAAATAAATTAGTAGTATCGGATCAAAGTTGAGTATGATATTGTGATTTATGAATTATTATGATTAGAGGATTTGAAATGACAATAGATAAAAAAGAAATATTGATTATATTACGCCGTTACAGTAACATGTGTTTTAGAATGAAAGTAGATTTACTGTGAACAAAAGTGGGTAATTTGGCTACTGAAGGATTATCTGATTTACTAAGTTGTAGACCTAAATGGACTTGACAGGAGACTTGACGATACTATGTTTAGGCTATGAGCAATCAGTGCAGTAATGTTTGATATCGAAGAAATTGCGATTGCATAGATGATTGCAGATCATATCACACTAAACATAGTCATATATATATCATAACATCTAGGCATAGGCTATGAGCGTCCAGTGCAGAAAGCGAATGGTGATGATAATCATCGCACAGATGCATAGCAGACTATGCAACTAGACGATGCGGAGCACGAGTTGTGAGCGGTCAGTGCAGATAGCGAATGGTGCCAAGCTGTTGACATCGCACTGATGACCGTAGATCACAATAGATTGTGCAAATTAACGTTGACTATGACGTGAAATCAGACTGTGCAAATTGAAGTCGATTATGACCTGAAATGAAACAAATTAAGTTATGTATAGCAAATATACTTGAAATTATAACGCCATAAGTTATTGACTAATTATTTAATATTGTTTAATTTAACTTGAGTTGTTATTTTATATTTTTTCTCTATGTTGTCGATTGATTGTTATTTTTTTTTTTTTTTTATTGTTTTATGGCCTGGTTTCAGAGACCAATTGATTGTTATGAATTTGTTGCTTATTAAGTGAGAAGACTCACTCTCATAAGGACGGCCGAGTTGTTAGCCTTATAACATTTATTCGAGTCTTTCTCATATCGGTGTCGCTTTAATCGATTAGTTTAAGTATCGATATTCAACTGACGTGCCGTTACAGTTTTCACTTTTAAAAATGACAACTGTCTATTTTTCATTTTGAGTAACTCACTTGATATTCAGCCTTAAAACAGTACGGAATAAATCCAAATATTTCTACACAATTCGTGTTTTAATCAAGTAATCCTGCATTAATCCTTCACTTTCATACATTTTGCTATAGAATAAAGCCCCTGTTGTGAAAATGCCATGTTTTTGACATCTTTTGACAAATATGTCGCATTGTCAGCTACATTAAATAGGGTACAGGTTCTGAAAACTTAGGAAATAGGATCACAGGGCAGGGTTATAATATGCCTTAAAGCCATTTCATTACCTATATGCCTCAGAGAAGAGGTAGTACTAAATTTATTAATATTTTACATTTTCATTTGCCTAGTCAAAACCAAAACAATGTTCAACACGTTTTGCTCGCCGTTGTTTTATGCATTTTGCCTAAATTATAATAGGTTCTACTTTTGGGTTCTATGTTTAACGATTAATGACTAAATCGGGCAAAGAGTTACTGGATGGAATTAGGGGTTAGTCCCCTAAAACAGTAAGTCTAATTCAAGTACTGCTCTGTTTGTAATGCACAGCTGCTGTTGACAAGTCGCTTTCTGATACTGAAAGAAAAATAAACACATGGTTCAGGCAGACAGAGTTACTTGCATTAATCATATTATAATGGATTATCTCACGATGGCGGATTTTTCCTCATACTGTTGTGTTAATGATCATTGTAGTACACAGAAACAGTTTGTACAGTCACGAGCACCAATATGTAAACACCGAACCACTTTTAAGTGCTTTTCTCCTACTGTAACGATTAAAATTTCATGTTGTTACAAACATAGTATTTTTGAACTTGTATTTTTGTGGAAAATATCCTATCTCCAAGTTACAATCGTTATTTCTCGCGAAAAATGCTTTTAAGTTTAGGAAAGTGCATATTGGTGCTCGTGACTGTACACGGTGCATCAATCAGACCAACCGACACTACATGAGTATTATATGGGTACCTTTATTAGCTTCCTCTTTAAAAGAATGAGAATTTAAAGCTCATAACAAAGAGATTGATCTAAACAGCCATTGAGAAGTGGTGAAAACCAAGTATTTAATTCTAGATTCATTCATGATCAAACTTGGGTACTGCTATTTAGTTCTCTGGGATTTTAAATAGTATAAGCGTATGTAATTACTCACTTTGTCCATTGAAAATATTTCTGTTCAATGATTTTAAATATTTCTTCTTAAAGATTGTGGCAGTCATCGAAATTAAAACAGTTAAAATGAGAATTGAGCCTATTGCGTAGCACCAGCTGGAGTTATACCTTAAAGAAGAAAACAAATTGTTACAGGGCAATCAACTAAATCATGTGCACACAAATACACAAAAGATTAAGACAATTTTAAATCGATTTCATTGAACTGATATTATACTGAAAACAGATTGCTTACCATGACGACGCCCTCTCAATTTTCAATTTATTATGATCGCTGTGACCACTTTCAACAGTACTATGGTCATCGAGCACGACGACCGGATCAGTTGTACTTATCATAAGAGTTGGCTCGGTAGCATCTTGAGCTTCGTCTGTATATTTAGTTACACTTGCTATAGTAGTAGTCATCAAACATATGGTTTTTTCACATTTATTGGCAGCAACCGTACAGTTGTCTACACAGTCACACGGCCAACCATCCGCGTTAACTAGCCTCATTTCTTGGTGAGGCTCACAAATGCATACACCAGGTGCAATGCAAGAACCTTCGCAGTTATTACAAATTGGAACGCATAAAGCAGCTTCTTTTTCTTCAAGAAATTGTGATTGATCGAGCTCGTAACCGGGATAGCACTCGCAGATGTTAGGAGCGACGCACGTGCCGTTGCCACACTTGTAGTCGCAGTGCGCCAGGCACATGCCACTTGACTCCTTCTTATACCAGCCTGGATCGCAGATACACGTTTGTGGACTTATACAGGTTCCATGCACACATCCAAAAGAACAGTAAGGCTCACAAATATCATTTGCGGCCTTTACATACCCATATAAACATTCACATGTAGCTGGTGCTATGCAAGTACCATGAACGCAAGGTTCCGAGCACACTGGCTCGCAAGTTTCAATCGAATCCTTGATTAATTTGGTCCATCCGGGCTCACAAGTGATGGTATTAATACACTCGCCATTGGCCGCATAACTGACGCAGAATGGTTCGCATGTATCGTATTCAGATTTTTTGTAACCGGGAAGGCACTGACAGGTTTCTGGGGCCACGCAAGAGCCGTGGAGACATGGTTCGGAGCAGATGGGCTCACACGCTCCGTTTACGAGATCATATCCTGAGTCACACAGGCATGTGTTTGGCGCGGTGCAGGTTCCGTGGTCACATCCTTTAATGCAGAGTGGTGAGCAGTTGTGGGTGTCGAACATATCCGGCAGATACCCGGGGTTGCAAGCACACATTCCAGGAGACTTACAGTAGCCATTCATGCAGGACGGTGAACAATCCGGCTTGCAGTGAATACTGGAATTAGTTTGGTAACTTTAACAAGTAGGTATTATGAGGAGTTCCGAACAATGATAGATTTGTAATTTACCTAGTTCCGTTACCGTTTTCATCTTGAATGTAGCCCTCGCAGCAAACGTTAATTTGTGCCGGTATTAATTTCTGAAACCATTTTTCGAAGATTAGAAGCTGAAAGGCATACCTTGTTCCAATTCCAACGCTGACATTGTTTTTCAAATCAAATCAAATATATTTAATTGCAAGAAAATCCATACAAATTACAAGGGAAGATCTTATGTACTAAAAGTCATTGTATTCTGCTTGCAAGCAAGCGTGCAAATCATTTACTTAGGTACATCTATTTATGTCATTATTGTCATGCAATTAATATTATTACAATTATTAAAAAAAAAACAATTATTCATTTTTATTCATCATAAACATTAATTTTAAAATTCCTTAACGCGATAGAAACCACTTTTCGTTGGTTTACAAAATTGTATTCTTAAATTAGCTGTTGCTGGCTGATAAAGCCATTATAAAATTATTGATTAATACGTTTTATAAATATTGTATATAGCTCACCCGGGCCGTCCTGGTTCCCATTGCAGTTGCTACTCTCGTAGCAGTGCACCAGAACAAACAATTTGTCTTTTCATAGGCCTCCATGTAAGTATACAAGAAGGTTTCAGGAACATCGCGGTAATCCCTAAACGGTATTCAAGTAAAACATTATGTAGACATGACTTACTAACATGTGGAAAATAGTAGTAAAATAACATGATCATAAATCTCATTAATTTTATTCCGATTGGGTTCACAATCGCAGCAGAGAAAATGCAAGTTTGGTATAACTACTTTTTTGTACGATGTGCTATACTGTATCATACCGGCCAATTTTTGACTTGTAATATCGTTGTTTGCATGAAAGTGATAGTTATGAACACACTACTCAGTGGATCATACTCTTAAAGCGATTAATTAACAATAATCAGATGCACTAGCACGAGCGCGCGGTGTAAATATTACGTAAAAACGTCGATTTTTTAATCGAAAATACAACTATGCTACAGCATTGTGGTTATTTTTACAACAAGAACATTAAGTATCACCCATAGATAGTAGGTAATCAGTTCTTACAATTAAGTTAATATTACTTACTTATGTAGAACGATTTTAAAATCCTAATCATATCCATATTTTTTTTTATATATCATGTTATAAAATGACGAAAAGTAAGTTTGTTTGCTACCTTTTCACGCCTAAACCACTGAACCGATCATCCTGAAATTTTGCACATATGTTGTCAGGTGTACAGAAATAGACATAGGGTACCTTTCATCCCGAAAAAGACAAGAAAAACTATTCCCGAGGAAAACAACAATAACGTTCTTATGATAATAGATGGCGCCACGTATCTTTCGAATCATGATTGCATTACATTATTACAAGCAGAGTACCCGAGTTGATTGTTAAATTCTAAATTAACGTGAGCGAAGCCGTGGGCATTGTGTACCTAATTAATAACTCAAATGTAGAGCTCTGTAGCTCCTCTCTGACTCTAAATTAAGAAAATTCGTCCTAATACGAATTATTCTTCTGGTAGACTCCTCTTTAGGTCTCCCATTGATGTATCTTAACACAATTAAACACTGGGGTAAATTTGCCCTATGTATAAACAGATATTATGGCCACACGGCAATTATGAACAATAATGACATATATAATATAAAAGAGCTGAACCACAATGTTGTATTGCAGCTCCAGTATAATATAGTAGTCGACCTGTAAAATATACCAAGCAGCATGCAATTATGAATTAACGTCAATACCGCAAATGAAATATATGACGTTAGAATATTAAGAAAATATATTTTATGTTATTGGCGGGGATTAATTTACACCAGTATTGTACTACAAATATCAAACGTGTCGTCTTTATGCTTATTTATTTACACATAATATGTATACTTTGTTGTAGCGCCTGCCATACCACGTTTGTCGTGGTATGTTTACACACACCGAGTAGAAGTTAAACATATTTTAAAATTATTTGAAAGATGTCAAACTAAATAAGCATAAACAATGAATTTAATGATTGGTTCTACAGAAGCATCGATTCGTTTCCATCTATGTTTATAGGTAATTGAATACATTCAATTACCTATAAATATAGATGGAAACGAATTTGTTCGCAGTATAGTACGAGTTTGTGTGTCATCATGAGGTTCTTGCAAGTAGCGCTGTTGTTCACGTTCGTGATGCTGGTTGTAGTTGGAGCAAATGCTGAGCCACAATGTAAGTAATGTGTGCTTTTATAGGGACGGAAACTTTAAATTGAAATAAAGCACATATTTTTAAGTTAAATTTATTCGACTGATAAATTGTATGCCGTTTGTGTTTGAATATCATATCAGGAATTTGGCCACCGCGCCTGTTTCTTTGAGTAAATAAATTGCATCGCACACTGTTTGGCACAAGGGCCTTTTTGAAACTACATGTATTTGTTTTTTTTTTCTTATAATTTGAAGCACGAAAATAATACCTACTTAGTTTGATGTTCAGAATGATGTTTATACATTCTATAATGTGCCATAATGTATATGCCATAGTGTACATGGTACTCGGGATCAGAATTTATATCAAATGATAAAAATAGTCACTCAAAATAGCTACGAATCCCTAACTAATGCATCCCTAAACTAATTGTTGTATCTATTTTGCAGCTGATGGCTCCTGCGTTTCAGACGCCGACTGTTTTCAAAAGGCCGTTGACTGTTACTGCATCGGAAAAAGATTAGGCAGACCCGGTCAATGTGAATGCACTGGACTAGGGCAGAAAGGATCGGGGTAGACTTAAGCGTAATGACCTGTACGAAGCATTGGTTTCGCCGCATAGTCCAACCAATGCTTCTTGGATTTTTTTCATCGAAGTTTTCAACGAATTATTTTCTTTAAAAAATTGGCATGAAAAATAAAAGGCAAGAATAAAAATTAAATAATAAAAATATCTGGAATATTAAATGAGTTTTTAATACTATTATGCTTTTGTTTTATTTGTTTTCAATTCATTTATGTAATACTAGCGACCCGCCCCAGCTTCGCACGGGTGCAATGTCATACTTAAAAACCTTCCTCTTGAATCTCTTTATCTATTGCTGAAAACTGCATTAAAATCCGCGAGAGAGACTTTGATTTATACTATGTAAAGAAGTCGGTGCAGTGTAACTAATATTCCATCAAAAACATAAATGCGAAAATGGGAGCCAAGTTCAATATGAAGAATATGCATGGTTGTTGACTTTGAAAGTCAACAACCATGCATATTCAAAAAAATGGAAATCTAAATGGGTGATAACATAAGTTCTGCAGATAATCCTGTTTATTTACAAGAACATACGACATTCTAAAATAAAAAAACACAATTTCTTTACAGCATTTGATGCCCTTTTATAGTTTATTGTTAGTTTATTTATTTTATTTTATAGTTTTTAATTAATAATGTTATTATTTCTTGTTGAAAATATTTTCAATTTTAAAACCGTTCATTTATACCGCGCACTCGTACTAGGGCCTCAAAATGTTTTATATTTTTTTATGAAAATAGTTGAACTACAATAAAATAATAAATATTATCTGAGAAAGTTACTTTATTTACAAGTACTCACATTTTTGTTTCCACACATACTTGACCCAAGGTTTTTGTCTGCATAATAATGAAATCCAAAACTATAATTCTAAGAATATTACCTACTAACATTTTTATAATTATAGTACAACTCAAATTAAAAAAAAAACATGAACTAGTCCAGCGCTCTACTGGTCCAAAACAGTAAAGGCGAGAAAAGATCACACAAAGGAGACAATAATTTTACGTAAAACAAAATAAACTTAAAACCGATTGAGTTTAGAAACAAAAAACAATTTATTATGTTAATCTTAATAGGTGTAGGTACAGTGGTACAGTCAACTGGCAAAATAAACGTGCTAGGTAATAATTATAGGTATTGAGTCCTAAGTAAGTAGTATAAATAAAACATTTTTTTTTTCCATTCGCCAAATCCTGCAGTTCTTACAACACACACCTAATTCAACTTTGATAGAATTCCTGTTTGTCAATTTTCACCATATGAAACAGATAAACTAACTATGTTTTATTTTTGTCGTATAAAAATAAAATAACATTAGCTACTTAAGTTCTGTTTGTGCCGACTGTACTTGAAATAATCACGTTTTGTTTAAGGACCCCGTACGTGAGAATGACTAAAAACATTTTGTTTTGTACAACTTACTCTATGTTATTTTAAAATATACCTTGTGTACAGCATAATATTAGGATTTAAAAGTGGCTTAAGACTTCCTTAGTTCACAAAGATCAAAATAACTTTAATAATACGTAATTGCAAAAACAGGAAAATCCAAAAAACAAAAAAATAAGATAATTGTATCAGGGTTGCTTAATTAAATTAAATGTTGAAATCCATTCACGGAGACCTAAATTTACTAGAAATTAAAGAACCGAGTTCTTATCGCAGACATCATACTGGCGTTTTGCCTTATTGAACCCTTTTGCACTAAATTCTTGGTCTGGAACTACCACGGTACCATCTGTAAGAAATAAGGTTTTTAATCATAATTTATTCATACTTTCTATAATATATTTCTGCTTCCAAAAGTATATTGATTTATTTTAGGCATACAAAACTAGAAAATAAACTGCAGAAAATCGTGGGGGCGGCAAGCTCCCCTTTGAAATCCTGCCACACTCAAATAATCTGACATGATGTTCTACGTTGTTGTCCGTATTCGCATTCGCCTTAGCATTCGCAAATATAAATTTTAAAATCAGGCACAATTTATCTATATCTCTAATTTGACTATTGATTTTTCTGTCGTATTGCATTAAGAATTGTAAAGATGATCCGAAGAAACCCGATGTTTATTTGTTTACCTCTCGTCAAGTCCTATCGATAGACCAGTTCAGAGTCATGTCAGTACCACCGAAAGATCATGAACAAAAACAGACTTGTAAGCTTTTCTGACACTCATATTCGCAAATTTTGTGAATGCGAATGTCAAGATATGCGAATGCTAATGCAAATATTCGTTGCATCACTTATCCATGCACATAAAAAACTATAATAATAATACTTTATTGATACAAGTCCATACAATATGCATAATATCTAGCTAAAGTTCTCAATAATTAAAGGCGCACAGAAGTTAAAACTATGATTTAGTCGTTGGAGAAATTTTCATGTTTAAAAATAAATCTGCTGTTTCATACAAAAGTGCAATACCTATACGGTCAAAATATATGGAACAGCTGTTTTTTTTAAATAACCGATGAAAAATTTCTATGAAGGCGGGGCTCAGAATTATGTACCTACTGGATACGTGGTAGGTAACCGTTTTTGCGTCGGTGTCCACCTAACTATAGTATATTTTATAACGAGGGACTAAACGAAGCCTTAATATACCAAAGGTCGTTTGAGCCCCGAGCGTGCGGGGGGAGTCGATTTTAAATAAAATTAAGAATGTCCAGTGACAGTGAAGAGTTTGACGTTGAGCAAAGAGCAAAAGACATAATAGATATTCTTTTTCGGCCAAAATCGGGGAAGATTCACCTAAAAACTTACGAAAGTTTTATGGAATGAGAATATTTATTCAATGTTTTTGTACTAAATTGACTATTTTTCTCGCACTCAAAATGAAAAGTACAGTTTGCACCTCGAGACTAAACGCCAACTTGATATACCCTCGGTTTCATTGACTCGGGATCGCACGCTCGGGAGTCAAACCACCTCTGGTATATTATGGCTTCGTTTAGTCTCTCGTTATAAAATATACCATTATGCACTAAAATTTATTGCAATTATTTAATAACATAAGTAAAAAAAATATTGTGAATTTTCCTATATATATTATTATGTGGGCCCTGGTCAGGCATATAAAAACTAAATATGTTTTGTCTCTGCTTCACCCTAAAGTAGACTGGTAGAAAATCCAGACGGCATTAAGTCCGCCTTTGTACAGTGTTTCTTACGTTATTTACAAAAAGTTTAATAAATCAATAAAAACGTCATCAAAATAAATCCAGACAAAAGAAATGGAACTTACCGTCTTCATGTGACTTATTGCTTTTGTAACGCATTACAAATATGATAAAAAGTAGCATCACTAAAATGCTGATTGTAGCTGCTAGAAAATATATCCAGTAGGACTGCACCCTGAAAACGTGAAATAAAATTATTTGTTATCACATAAATAAAGTGAATTTCCGTTTCAAATTGTTCACAATCTATGCAACTGACAAACATTTCAATCATCTTGACGATAGTGAAATTTTAAGCTACTGCATAGATTTGCTTTTACATTGTTAGGTGCTACAACTTACCAATCTTTAACGCCAGTATTTTTATCGTATTCGATTTTATCAGCCACACATGTACCGTTCAGACTGTACCATCCCGGATCACAAATGCAGGAGCCAGGACTGAAGCAGATGCCGTTTGAACAACCACCGGAGCAATGAGGTTCGCAAGTATTGTTCTTTAGTTCTGTATACCCGGCAAGACATTCGCAAGTTTCAGGGGCTACACAAAAGCCGTTGAAACATGGTTTGCTGCAAATCGGTTCACAAGTTTTGTTAACAATGTCATTGGTTTGGATCATTTTCCATCCTGAGTTACAAGAACAAGTCTCAGGCCCATCACACGTTCCATGAGGACATCCACTTGAACAATAAGGTCTGCATGTGTTGTTCTTTGATTTTTTATATCCTGGCAGACATTGGCAGGTCCCTGGGCTTATGCAAGTGCCATTTTCACAGGGTTTTGTACATATTGGTTGACAAGTTTTATTCATAGTGTCATTAGTTTGTATCATTTCCCATCCTGTATGACAAAAACACGTTTCCGGACTCACGCAAACGCCATGAGGACATCCATCAGAACACTGAGGCTGACAAACATTTTTCTCGGACTTCACATAACCAGCAAGACATTTGCAAGTCTCTGGAGCTATGCATGAGCCATTCGCACAAGGTTTAGTACATATTGGTTGACATGACTTAATCTTTGTGCTATTTGATTGAATCATCTGCCATCCCGAATTACAGATGCATTTTTCTGGGCCTACACATGTACCATGTGGGCATCCAGAAGAACAGTGGGGCTTGCATGTGAACTTCCCAGATACTCTATAACCTGGCAAACATTTACAGACCATTGGTGCGATACATGTACCATTGACACAAGGTTTGGAACAAATTGGTTGGCATGTTTTATTATCACTTGTCATTTCGTAACCTGAATTACAAACACAAGTCTCAGGTTCTATACAAGTTCCGTGAAGGCATCCCTTGGAGCAGTAAGGCTTGCAGCTGAAGTTATCTGTCGCAGTATATCCATTCTTGCACAAGCAAGTTTCTGGATCAGTGCAAGTGCCATTAATACAAGGTTTGGTACAAATGGGTTGACATGTTTTGGTCGCGGTGCCCGGAGTTTGTTCCATTCGCCATCCCGGGCCGCAGTCACATGTCTCAGGTCCAACACAGCTGCCATGGGGACATCCACTCGAACAGTAAGGCTTGCAGCTGAAGTTATCTGACTTAGTATATCCCTCCGTACACGAGCACGTTTCTGGGCCAACGCAAGTGCCGTTAATACAAGGTTTGATACAAATAGGTTGACATGTTTTGTTCACAGTGCCAGGAGTTTGTTCCATTCGCCATCCCGGGCCGCAGTCGCATGTGTCAGGTCCAACACAGCTGCCATGGGGACATCCACTCGAACAGTAAGGCTTGCAGCTGAAGTTATCTGACTTAGTATATCCCTCCGTACACGAGCACGTTTCTGGGCCAACGCAAGTGCCGTTAATACAAGGTTTGGTACAAATAGGTTGACATGTTTTGTTCACAGTGCCAGGACTTTGTTCCATTCGCCATCCCGGGCCGCAGTCGCATGTCTCAGGTCCAACACAGCTGCCATGGGGACATCCACTCGAACAGTAAGGCTTGCAGCTGAAGTTATCTGACTTAGTATATCCCTCCGTACACGAGCACGTTTCTGGGCCAACGCAAGTGCTGTTAATACAAGGTTTGGTACAAATAGGTTGACATGTTTTGTTCACAGTGCCAGGAGTTTGTTCCATTCGCCATCCCGGGCCGCAGTCGCATGTCTCAGGTCCAACACAGCTGCCATGGGGACATCCACTCGAACAGTAAGGCTTACAGCTGAAGTTATCTGACTTAGTATATCCCTTCGTGCAAGAGCACGTTTCTGGGCCAACGCAAGTGCCGTTAATACAAGGTTTGGTACAAATAGGTTGACATGTTTTGTTCGCGGTGCCAGGAGTTTGTTCCATTCGCCATCCCGGGCCGCAGACGCATGTCTCAGGTCCAACACAGCTGCCATGAGGACAGCCACTCGAGCAGTAAGGTTTACAGATATTTTCGCTAGATTTTTGGTATCCTGGCAAACATTGACATGTGTCTGGCGCAATACATTTACCATTGGTACAAGACGTACTGCATACTGGTTGGCAAGTTTCACTTTCAAACTTGTAACCCTTGATGCACAGACATTTCTTCGGCGCAATACAAGTGCCATTCCCACAAGGTTTAGTGCATTGCGGCAAACAGTTGTATTTATTTCTGAGATCCAAAATATAACCGGTGTTACATCCACATTCATTGGGAGAACGGCAGAAGCCATTTGTACAAGTCTTTGAGCATCTTGGTGTACAGGTTAGTCTGAAAAATACATTGATTTATTGATTATATATATAGTACCGAATATTATGTTAAGACATATTTATTTATTATTTAGGGAAAACAAACAATTGTACAATATAAGTTACAGATCGAAGATTGATAGTTAAGCGGTGATTTTGGTAATATAAAGCGAAGCCAGCTCGCACTTTTGAAAGAGATTTCTATAATTTAGGTAATGGTAATTTGTTTTGAATATAAACAAGGATAAATCTCAAGGATCAAGGATAAATCCCTTGTTTATATTTAAAACAAATTACGTATGCACTAAAGCCTAAACCACGTCGCTACTTGAATGACAAAGCACTAAAATTTCAATTGTGGTCTGTACCTTTATAAAGTAATTAAAGTGAATTCCCGAAATATGTATAACTCTCTTTAGAGTTAAACATATTTCATTATTACTTACGGATAAATTTTTATTCTGTTATAACCAGGACAGCAGTACGAAACCGGATTTCTAAATCTTCCCTGAAATAGATAAAAATAAAAATATACAGAATAAGCGCAATAGGCCCCTTCGATAGAGATTCAGACTATCACAGTGGACCACTTTCCATTAAGGAAAAGGTAAGGAAATAATTCAGGGACCGAAAAAAAAATTGACTTGCAAAAATTTGGTTTTATGTGAGAAGCCAGTTCCAGTGGCAATGCTTTCAGCTTTCTGGGCACTTTCCCCGTTGACAGCCATGTGGACAAATTTTTGTACGCCCTATTGGTATTCTTGGCCCCTCATTCAACCTTAAAAAATATTGTATTGATATACAGAGTGGAAGGTACACCCACGTACAAATGGTTACCAGGTATTCAGTACATTATTCTGAGCCAAGAGTCGTAGCGTCAGGGGACCATTTTGTTTTTCACTTTCTGTGCGTATCTCATCTGCTTCTAAGTGTACTAAACGGTCCACTTAGTGGTACCCCGACGCGACGAGTCTTGGATTCAAATATTCATTCTACTTATATTAAACGTAAAGGAACAATATTAAGATATTCTTTTTTTGCTTTTTAGAAGTGTTTTTGTAGGTATTTTATGTCTTCAGAACGTAATTCTTTTGTTGAATATAATTTAATATTCTATTTTGTGTTATAAATAAATTTCTACATTAAATAAGTTCTATTTTATACAAAAAATAAAAATACAATAAAAGCGTTCTAGTATTTTTTTTGCGTTACTTTAAAAATGTATACCTTAAGGTGGAAGCGTCAGGGTAACCCACGAAATTCAAAGGGGAATGCCTATAAAATGCTTGAAATGGACAAAAACTACGAATAGTCCTTAATTGTTTTTAAAATAAAACATGTGTAATGAAATAATTCTCATGTTTGTTTATGTAGGGTATAAAAACATAGGAATCATTAAAATATTGATCTTGATATCCGTTTGATTAATTCTTATTTTTATTGGAGGTCAGTGTTTATTTGACACGAGTAAGTGACATTCAGCCAAACAGGAACCGTCAAATAATCTCTGACGAAGTATTTTACAGAATTAGTGCACAGTTATCATTAATTGAATAAATTGCGACCTATTTGTACCATAAATCTAATCAAAATGATATACGCATGTCAATATTAATTAAAATCAAATTATTTTATAAATAGAAAACGTATAGAGGCTGTATGAATCACATGTCCTTTGCCTTACTGACAGTTTGACATTACTGCATTTTCGATGTCGATTGTGTGTTTAGAAGTTGATTCCAGCACTTTCGACTTGAGTTACGTACGGATTGCTTTTTTAATTATATAACGTGATCAGTTTTTAAGGATTTTAATTTAACTTCTGCGCACGACACACATTTTTGAATTAGATTAGAACCGCCTAAACGACGACTCGGCTGTTTGACGACGGACCTGAAATCCTCAGCCTAGACTTAACCTATATTTCAGAAAAAGGTTTGTAACTGACTTCTACCTAGTCTTATGATAATTATTGAAATTGTCATGGGTTACCTACGATTTGTAGTAACATTTAGCGTATATTTCATTGTTGTTCATTTCAGGCATTTTTTTATATGGCCGATGGGTGGGTGGGCGACCTTTACAGTATTATTTAGTTACAGAATTATAATCATTACAATCATTGATAAAACCCTCTAAGTTCATTTAACCCTATTCTGTAACTATTTCATGAAAAAGTCATTCAACGGGGTTAAATGAACTTAGACTGTTAAAATAAACGTGTTAAGGTCGTAAATACTCACAGTGACCATGCCGCCGACTGTAACGGAAACCCGTTTGCGTACCCCATTGGACGTGATGATACGCCACCCCGTCCTAGGAACACGCTTGATATATCTGTAGAAAGAATAAATTAAATTGTTAGGTATATCTATACTAATATTATAAAGAGGTAGATGTGGTGTTCACTAGTAACACTAGTTAGGGCTTACAATAAAACCAACAAATTATCAGTAAGTAGATGAACAACTTTAAAGGTACGTGCGCTCGCTGTCCCGAGTGTGTGTGGTCTAATTACGTGACTGTACACGGAACCTTTGTTTGTAACTTTGTAAGTTTGTATGTAGGAGGTAATCTCTGGATCTACCGTCCCGATTTTGAAAATTCTTTCACGAATAGGAAGCTACATTATCCCCGAGTGCTATATATAGGCTATATTTACAGCGTGCGCGTGGAATAATTTCCGGCCAAAACGCGAGCGAAGCCGCGGGCAACAGCCAGTTCGTTATAAAAACCGGCCAAGAGCATGTCATACTCACACACACACAGGGTTCCGTTGCACCAAATAATATAATAAAAATATTTTGAAGGCTCATTCATATTATGTTGTATTGTTTTACATTCAACAGCAAAACTAAATTTGTTTTTCATAGTATGTTAATGATAAACAATGTCACTGCTGCAGTTTGATGACAAAATCACATATCTCAAAAACTAAACATCAAAAATTATTCAAACTAATTTTAGTTGAAAGTTTTATTTACGTACTACAAACCTAAATTTTTTCAGAATTTTCCTCTTCTTACTTCTAACAGTTATTATCCTATCCTATTCATTTGACATTTATTTAATCGTCCTTATAATTTCACATTATGTAATTAATATTTTAATAATACGATATTTTTATTTATTTTTTGACATTTATTCCAAATCCATTGTATATTTTGCTTTTGACTTGTTAATTTAATTAAAAACAATGTTTCCAATTATTTCATTCTGACAATTAGGCTTTTGCAATATTTTATGCTTTTGTATTTTTATCTATGTTTGTTTTTATGGGTCTCGGACCTGAAATAAATGAAATTATTATTATTTAGAAATTAGAGCAGAGGGGACACACATTTTACCACTCAATCAAAATCAAAGTATTTATTTCAAGTAGGCCAGTTACAGGCACTTTTGAATTGTCGAAACAAAGATAATAATTAAATGTAGCTACAGTCCCAGTCACAAGGCATGAAAACTGTGAAAGTACTGTAGTTGCCCATTCCCTAGCGTAGATCTCTATGGAGATGAACGGGCAAGAAACTCCATGGACACTCTTTTAAATCAGCATATTGTTACAAAACCTTGGTTACATCATTCATGTTGAGATGGTACACTATGTGAGAACGATGTAGCAAGATGTGCACATTAAAAGTGTCCACAGTAAAAACAAAAAAGACAATTCAAAAACTAAAAATAATTAATTCAAATAAGCCGTGGCAACTAAGAGATGACCAGTCACACTGACAGCGCCCGTTCACGAACATGACGCATAGATCAGCACCATTCAACTCAACCATTTGGAACTAAATGATCCGACACACGCGCCACCATCAGCGAGACATTTGAGTGAGCATGACATACTCTCAACCGCCAGGGCACATTCAAGTCAAGAAAGGACGTAGGTTTCCAGTGAATGGTAGCTTTCTAGTACATAGTACTCACACAATATGCGCTTTATACTCGTATAATACTAAAGAGATTGAATCTTTACAATGCAAAGATAGTTGTACAATCTTCAGCAGCTCCAACAATACTATTTAATGTTATCAATTTGTGCGTCCCTGTCCTTGTGGAGCAGGACCGGCATTGAGTCAAGCATTTTTATCAGCGATATAATCATCCAACTTGTAATATGCTTGCTTACAAAGTGTGCGTTTAATGCATGTTTTAAATTTCGTCTCATTGAGTTCAAGAATACTTTGTGGAATTTTATTATAGCATCTCAAACAGTACGAGTACCCCATGAAAGATGAGTCTACTTTAGCGAGTCTGAAGCCTGGCTGAACTGATTGGTCCCTATTTCTAGTACTGTAATTGTATTTGTCACCTCTTTTACTAAAAAGATGCAGATTTTTTCTTACGTACATTATGTTTTCATAGATGTATTGACAATGTACCGTAATGATGTTAATGTCTTTAAACATTTCCCTTGGAGAATCGCATATACAAAGATTATTATATGGCTCTGATGGCTCTTTTGTGCAGAATAAATATAGACTGAATGTATGCAGCCCGTCCCCATAACAAAATGCCATAAGACATTATACTATGAAAGTAACTAAAATAGACCAGTCTAGCGGTATCTACATTAGTAAATTGACGGATTTTTCTAATAGCATATGCTGCTGAACTTAGCCTCGCTTGAGGGGCTCAAGAGATGTTAAATGAGAACTCCATTGTAGCCTTGAATCAAGCGTAATCCCCTGGAAAACCGTTTTATCTACGAATTCTAGTTTCTCTTTATTCAATATTATATCACAATCACTACTTTTAACATTTGGTAAAGCAAATCTTATGCATTTAGTCTTTTTTTCGTTTGATACTAAATTGTTTGCTGTGAACTAATTATGGACCTGAAGTAAGGCATTATTCACGTCGTCTAGATTTTGGACCCATCTATTTATCTTAAAAATTAGGAAAGTGTCATCAGCAAATAATACCATATTTTGAGGTTGGTTTTTCAATAAATAGGGTAGATCATTTATATCTAGAAAGAGAAAAGGACCCAATATTGAGCCTTGCGGAACCTACATTTTTACTTTTAAACCCTGTGAATTGACACCATTTATTTAAACATGTTGTTTTCTATCACTCAAATAAGATTTTACCAAACTAAGTGCAAGTTTACCTAGTCCGTAGTGCTCAAGTTTCAAGAGTAATGGGACGTGATTTACGCAGTCAAATGCTTTGGAGAGGTCACAAAATATTCCTATGGCGTCTTGGGACTCCTCGCACGCAGTAAATATGTGCTTAAATAAGTTAACACCAGCGTCAGTCGTACAACGTCCCTTGGTGAAACGATAATGGGTTAAAATGATTGAGCATTTGATTCAGTATCACTTTTTCAAAAACCTTGCTAAAAACTGGCAACACGGATACAGGTCTATAATTATTAGTATCTTTACTGTCCCCGGATTTGAAAAGAGGTATGACTTTACTGTATTTCATTAAATCAGGGAAAAATCCTTGGTCTACACACAAAGTGCTTAAGTCTCAACTATGGATGTACAAACTTTGATAGACATTCCCCAAAGATCTTCGGTCAGTTTGATTTTTACACTTTGCACTTTGGAAGTGTCTATCTTTAAAACGAGTGACTTTGAGAAAAAATAGGTTTAGGGAACTCAATCTCAATTTCAAAGACCTATCTATAGACAACACGCAAGTAAAGGTATGATAAAAAAATAGTTTCAGTTCCATGTATGGGGGACGAAAAGATTAAGCGCGGGCTCCGCTCTTTTTTTTTGTATAGAGATTGTAAGGTGGTTCACAAAATACATCTACTTACTAAGTTTCAACTGTGTAATCCTAATAGTTTCGGAATAAAGTGGCTGTGAAATACACGGACAGACAGACATGGTGAATCTTTAAGGGTTCCGTTCTTTGCCACTCGCCTACGGAACTCTAAAAAAAGCAATTACAATCATCATCTGGTTAGGGTTTTCCTAACTATGGCTTGGTCGGCTTCTTGATGAAAGCAATCACAATAATTATGTTTTTTCTGAACCCACGTCATACACAATGTTCACCACCAGCCCTTGGATCTGAGCCAAATGTTTTATTTCTTCCTTTCATTCGTTTCATAACATAACGCCTGTATTCCCCGAAGGGTTAGGTAGAGGTATACCTAATAGTATACCCACATTTCGTCAGCTACCCCATATAACGGGAAGCGAGTCTATTCGTCGGTGATATTCTGAAACCGCGGAACTAACAGTGTTTAAAACCGCGTGAGGTATGTGCAGTGAATTTTACAGGAACGAGAAAAAACGTAATATTTACTAAACCACCTACTACTTCCTATTGTTATTGTTTTGTTGTTGTTGTTGTTGTTGTTTGACTTTCTATTGTTTGAACTTTTAAATTGTAACATTCCTCTTAATATTGTAGGCATTAGTTATGTAAAATATGTATTAATATCTCTACAACGAAGCTAAGCCCGCGTAATCTCGATTTTGCTACTTTTGTAAATACGCGGCTTTAAACACTATTAGTTCTGCGGTTTCAGAATATCACCGACGTATTGCCATCAACTGGGCACAAATACAGACTCCTATTAAAAAAATCCTGAATTGGGAATCGAACCCTGGACGTCGCGTTCAGCACTAGCACTCGGGACCACTAGACCAACGTCTTTTGTTTTATTTTATTTTACGCCTTGTAATATTAAGGGTTAATAGGGCTAATCCTAAGGGCTATCGATTACAAATATGATTGAATTTGAAAAAATCAGGCGATTTGCCTTCATCATTTTTCCTCAAATAAAATTATCTGATAAGGGAACAATCTGCCAATAATGTTGTTCTTTTTTCAAATAAGGTTAACCTTAGTGTATTTCTGATTATAAACATTACGATAGAAACAAGAGAAATTCGAATATTTTAACACTAGCTGTTGCCCGCGGCTTCGCTCGCGTTTTGTTCGGAAATTGTTCCACAGGCACGTTGTGAATATAGCGTAAGCACTAGGGGATAATGTAGCTTCCTATTAGTGAGAGAATTTTCAAAATCGGTTCAGTAGATCCAGAGATTAGCCCCCACATACAAACTTGTAAACAAATTTTACCTCTTTATAATATTAGTATAGATTTATGATTTCCTCTTTGACTGAAACATTATTGTGTCTCAGTCTTGTCAATATTTCTAATAGGGTATTTGCTTGAAAAAAAAAAATTTGTCCGTCAGTTAGATTAAAAAAACTTAATTATTGGCCACCGTTTTTGCTTTTGCCATGTAAACGAAAAATGACCACAATACAGCGCGTTGAAATCTCGTGACGTCACAAGCCTGTTACTTTTTACTAGCCAGTGACGTCACAAGCTGCCTTTCTTGAACTTATGCCTTGTGGCATTAAGTCCGCCTATGTACCACTCTTGTACATAAAGTTTAAATAAATAAATTAATTATGTGACGAAAGAAAAAATACGTGTCCGACATTTTTTGGCGATTTATCTGACGGACTAATCTTTTATTTTTCGATGTTGTCAAATAGCCTACTATTGTCTCGTCAATATTTAGTTATTCAACGGACCCGTTTGCGACATTCCGGGCATTTCGATATCTTTTACCGGATGGAGAATATTTGTAGTTCCCAGGAATTACCCGGGTGCGGGATCCAAGAAATAACCTCAATGAATGAATCATCTACTTATCATATTTCATTTTAAACAACTGAAAGTACTACTAGTATAAGTCACAATTAATATGATAATACATGAATCCTCATTTACCTAAATAAAGTTGTATGTTCATATAAACAACATGGTACATTTTATCGATGATTCTTTTCGAATGATATGACCAAGCATCTCAGCCACCTGATTAGGCTGTCGCACGTAAGACAATTGGATCAAAGGCTTGATACAGAAGCAGTACTTCTCCAGGATATGGCACGTATTGTGAGGTTTCTCTCTCTGGAGCCCAGACCATGGACCATTGATGGCTTGAACTTTGGCTTAAGCTAACTGGCCCGGACTGGATGCCAGCAAAATTAATTTTATGTTAATTCCATAAGTGACCGCACTTAATATAGCGTAACCCGATCACTTAGTAATATTCGTTGCATTTAGTTCGGCGCGGTATCTTGGCGGATGATATATTTTCGCATTAATTGCGAGTTCTTTTTGACCGACTCAAGCCTATTTCGCGTCGACAATTGTGATTACTCCGTTTATCACCTGATTGAAATTAGAACCTATTCACCTACGTAGTTATAGTTACACAGTTTTCAATCTGTTAGACCATAATACATGTACTTGAAATGAAACAGCTATATACACCGCCCTGTCTGGGGCGTTAGCCCCGCGCGATGCAGAACCTGTTCGTGGACACACCATTCATCCTAATACAAGCATTAGAACCCCTGTAGGCATAGAGAAATGTGTGCTCGCTCTAAACACCAGTTTCCACAAGACACGTACAATGTTGACTGAAGCCCTTTCAGACATTGGCATAGGCCTTATCGAGGTCCACGAACACGAGTACTGTTGACTTTCTTTTGTTTTGCCAGATGTTTTTGTATAAGGGAACATGCGATCGCGAACACTTAGGTACTTATACTTTATTGTATGCCTATTACTGTACCTAATTTTAAAAATATATATATATATTATTTAGCTTTTTAATAAATTATGAATAGATTTTAATTATGTTATAAACTTTTCACTTACGTAGCACCCAGTTTGGTACAAATACCATTTGCTGCATGATCCACATTAAACAATTGAATTAAAACAATTAAAAATAACAATAAGGATAGCGGAGAACCCATTCTCGCGAACGTTCAGTGATACTGATGGCGCTCCGAGCTATTTTAAGATTTTATTTTAAAATCAACTCAAATAATAACACTCATTATCATCGTTGATGATTAATCCTTTGCGTCTGTTATGTTTTTAACAGGATGACTGATAATAATGGAATAATCCGCAATCACTGGAGTACCGGAAACATTGGCAGACATTAATGTCAAAAGGGAAAAAAACTTTTAAAAAGCAATTATAAAATTACATTATTTTGATTGCTTATTAAGTTATTATTGTTCCATTGCGAGGAAGAAGTTCCGATTTAAATTGAGTCAGAGCGTGTAATAACCAGAGTGAAAGTCAAACTATTTATTTCAATTAGGCTATTATAAGTAGTGTCTGACTTAAACAGGATTTTCAGCCGAAACCGAAACTTAACCGTCAAAGACAGGAAATTTTCCATCAGGAAATCGGTTTAAAAAAAACCCTTTATACTAATAATTGTGTGTCAGCCGATGCGATATGTGAAGTCCAGATATTTATTTCAACCTGTTCCTTGGGAATGTTGTCCAGTTTGTTGGTCTGAAACTCAAGGTAATATGTGTTGCGCTTGTTTTACACCCTGTATTTTTTTAAATTATATTATTAATAATTCAACATTTAAAACAAAGGTAATATAATTAACTCCATTTGAATTTGAATTCCAGCCTGATTGTTCGCTTAATGCTAGTTGTTGAAAACAAATGGGAGTGTGTGCGACGTTAGCGCCAACTAGTACATATAATCATGTGATTATGGCAGATATTTAGAAAAAAAAATCTAGTGCGAGGGACTCGATCCAAATTACAACTGTGCGCGGCTGCCCACGGGTTCCCTGAAATTATTTGCCATGTTAAGGCCGTAAGGCTGGTCCGGGGGTACCGCACGATCTCCGGCGAGGCGGCGAGCCTCCTTGCCGGATTGCCGCCATGGGATCTGGAGGCGATAGTCCTCGCGCGCCTACACGAATGGCGCGTGGAGGCACTACGCCGGGGGGTAACTCCGCTGCCGCGGCAAATTGTCGCTCAGCGGACAGACCTCCGGCGCGATCTCATGGCGACATAGAGAGAGCGACTGTCGCAACCCCGTGCAGGGCACGCCACAATAGTGGCGATAAGTCCCCTCTTTGAGGAGTGGCTAGAGAGGCGCCACGGCGCCCTCACCTTCCGCCTGACGCAGGTCCTCACCGGACACGGTTGTTTCGGGAGGTTGCTGCACCGAATCGGGCGGGAGGAAACGCCCGGGTGCTACCATTGTGAGGATCGACCGGAGGACACGGTAGAGCACACGGTGGAGATCTGCCCCGCGTGGGCGGAGCACCGCCGTGTCCTCGTAGCGGCGATCGGCGGCGGCGACCTCTCGCTTCCGGCCTTGGTTCAATCCATGGTCCGGAGCGAGACGGAATGGGACGCCGTCACCTCCTTCTGCGAAGCAGTCATGCTAGCGAAGGAGGTGGTGGAACGTGAGAGGGAGAGAACCTCACGTCCCAGCCGCCGCGGGAGACGCACCGGGCGTCGGGGGCCACGTGGTGGCCCTCGGCCACCGTAGGCGCGGGCCTGTGGACGGTGAGCTATGGGCTAGCTCGCCGTCCGTCCGTCTTATGACGACAGGCCGTGTCGACGGCGAGTTCGTGTTCCACGCGCGCCTCAAAGAGAGTCAGCAAACAGGAAGGGGTCCGAAAGGACCGATGCCTGCCAGGGTTGCGGGACTGTTCGAAAGAGATACCGCGGCCCTGGAACACAAAGGAAGGAACATGGATGGGTTTTAGTCAGTAAAAGTCTGACACTCCCTCCTGCTCAGCCCAGAGCGGGAGGGGTTATTTGATGATTTCCCATCGGTAAAAAAAAAAAGAAAAAAAAAAAAAAGTGCTATAAAAGGGGTTATTTGATGATTTCCAATCGGTAAAAAAAAAAAAAAAAAAAGTGCTATACTAACTCAAATGTGCTAAGGTCTTATTTGTTGAATACAAATTCCAAAAAATCAAATTTATTTATTTTCAAATTTCAAATTTATTTATTTTGGGACAACTAGATCCAAAGGTTAGTATACAAAAACTTAGAAACTATTGTTAGTAGGTACTAAAATACAAATACAAAGGACAGGTTGTACACTGTTTTACAGACAGAAGTTCAAAAGAGTTTCGTTTCATATAATTTTTTTCTCATATTATCATTTCACAGAATAATCAATACGCAGAAAGCTTGCTTCAAAAAAACTTTAAGCATAGATTTTTGTTCCAAATAAAATTTAATGTTTCGATAATTCATATCATAGAATAACAAATCAAATATTCTTTATACCCACCCATATTGTTTAGTTAATATAAAACTTATTACCAAGAAAAACATTTTATCGAGTGAGTTTCTAAAATGTTTTAATTCATACCTTTGACAAAATGCATACCCTTTAATAAAATTAAAACACCATGAAATTTACTTGGACTATGTTATATTTGATAACACTGTATACCGTAGTATAGTTATATGAAAGCGTTTCATAATTATCGGAGTGCCCTAATTTTGTTACTGCGACCAAAATCGACGTAGCTGACGTAGACGTAGTTGGTCACCGTTCTAACCTAACCTAAGCTATTTGGTCGGAGTGAACGGAACGTTTTAACGAAAAATGTTCTTCGAACCTAACCTGTCCGGAGTCCTGAGCTCACTTCGCTCGCTCTTGCATCCTAAGTTTTCCTTGTCACAATGCCTTGTTTATGTTGATGTGGTGTGTGTACAAAACATTAAAAAATTATGGATGGCATAATGTACACTTTTACATTTTCGTTGAAATAAAATACCATGGAAAAAACACCGAACAACCAATATTCGTTAAAAAATAATTCTACTGTTTGATACGTATGTTAAATAAAAAAATGTGATTATAGAATTCGATGAATTTTAATTCTGTGAAATATGTTTCATTCTAATAAATAGTCGTTAAAACAATAATATTCGAAATAAAAATACAAGAACCAAATATTATAAGAAACATTTTAGGCGAAACAAAATTCTATGAAATTTCTGTCTGCGAAATAAGAGGACACCACAAAGGACAACTAACACTCATCATATAAAAATCTAATTCTATACACAAAAATGCCCCTGTGCTGAGACACACCGCCCGTCAAGATAACCAATAGGAATATATGTCCCTAGAAATCACCAGACGAACGAAATGCTTCAACATAGGTGCACGTACATCTTCAGCTACAGTTTTTATTATAGCATACTATAGCATAATAATAAATTAAGTAATTTTCTCGGTCTTCTCACAGAACCACAAACATTCAAACATTAGCGTGTTCCATTCATCAGCAAACAAGTCACAACAAGGATGGTCTCTGCGAGCGGGTTGAGCATCGTCTGCATACGCGGTGTAAGGGCGGTGGATGGAAAAAATGGGTGACAAAATGCGACATTAAACAATTTATGCTTTCTAGAGCGATTATAAGTACTTGAAAGTGGAACTAATAATTGCCTCAGCTCCGCATGTAAATCCGAGGTGAGTCAGTATAACTATTGCGCACAGATCGCAGAACGTGGTTGTCGGGCTAAATGAAAAAGTTATTTTGTGATTTGTATGTGCGAAGTCCTACGGCGGCAACACGATGCGTAAATCCCGTTGCGCAATAGCACGTGCTCACGATACGGTGGCGGAAGACGAACTAAAAACGATTGATTGATTGAAGCGCGCGAACGAATGGCGCGCTTGCGAGTGAACGCGTTCAATTTGTGGTGTATGCATATGACCTAAAGTGTGTGTCTATACGTAACAATAACTATGTATTATTTTACACGCTGTTGTCATTTGGTTAACAGCACGCTTAAAGGGAACGAAAATTCAAACACCCTGAAAGAAACTTAGGACACGTATACGAGTATAATACCTAAACATATGTTTGTAGAGGTATCTGAGAAAAGCTTTTTGCACTTTTTCCAGCACGAGTATGTAATCTAGTGAGGATGCCATTCACAAGCGTTGGTTTCGAGCTTGCACTGCAACTGCAACTGACTGGTTTAAACTTTGACAGTTACGTAAAACAAAACTTAAACATCTGTAAGATTCTTTCGCCAAACTTATAAAGTGTGTATGAAAAGTTAGTTAGCTATCCAATACTACACCGAGGTCTTTTCCTGTCGACACTTTGGTTATAGACTCGTTGTGCATCTGTAGTCGTACTGCATTTGACTCCGCATTCGGCCAAAGCTCATAATTTAGCATTTAGAGGTATTGAATTCCATTTTGTTGGTAGCGGCCCATTCACTCAAGGCATCGATATCACGCTGGAGATCTGTACAGTCAGACAGGGAGTTTACAGTTGCATATATTAGTACACACGACGTATCACCACCGAAACATTTCAGTGCGTTGCAGAAATTAAGTTAAAAAAGGGACAACCTTAAGCACAGTTTCTTTTAGGCCAATGATGTTGTCCAAAATAAGTTTGCCAAATTTACACAACAACCAAATATATATTTTTGAATAATACAAGATCCGGACACCCTAGAGTTCGGAGTTCTGTTTTTTGATGACGTCGTACTCGTATTTTGACTTATTAAAAACTTTTGGAGCAATTTCTTGGGCGGGAACTACCACGGCACCATCTGTAAGGAAAAAGATCAAAGAATCATTGAGAGTTCCTGAAATAATAACAGAAAATAATAACATGTATGTTGTTTTGATTTTCTATGTAATTTCAGATACAATTTATTGTTCATGAATAAATGACTAAATGATTAAATACAATAAGCGAAATTAATAATTCGATACAGAAGCCCTGTACTAAATACACGTTTCCATTATAAGTAAATGCTTTGCATACGAAGTGAAGTTCAATTTGAAGTCGAAACAAAAGTTAACTATTTACTTAAGTCACGAGTCCATGGCACTCATAACTCTTAATTTAAAAAGTTACAAGGTTATAAATCTAACGGTGGTCGGTGATAGACTAATATTATAAAATCTATACTAATATTATAAAGCTGAAGAGTTTGTTTGTTTGGTTGAACGCGCTAATCTCAGAAACTACTGGTTCGAATTGATATATTATTTTTGCGTTGGATAGCCTATTTATCGAGGAAGGCTATAGGCTATATATCATCAAGCTTAAAGCAAAAAGAGCGGAGCATCAATGAAAAATGTTGCAGAACCGGGGTTTTTTTTTTTGAGAGCTTCCGTAGCGTGCGCTGTGTAAACCGTGAAAGTTACACTGAAAAAAAGTAGTTGCCACAATCAAGATTTTGTTTAGATTGGCTAAGTAACTTGTTTGCATCTGAGCCTATCAAGCACAATGATCACAGCTACTACTTTTATTTGATTGAGATTTGAAACGGGATCTTGATTGGAGTTATCACAAAACCTATTTGCAGCAATCAAGTCAAATAGTATAAACACAACCAAATAATGATAAACACAACCAAGGAACTTATTTAGCGCAAGATTAAGTTGTATGATTAATACAATTAATTGCAGTGATAGATTCTATCCAGTCAAATGACCTTTATTGAAGTAATCGAAATACTTGATTGACCCAACTAACTTATTTTGTTAAAGATATATTTTTTTTAACTTATCTCTTTTTTAACTTGTCTCTTTTTTAACTCATCTACAATGATGTCACGTTAAGGGTAATCGAGAAACTTGTTTGAGCATTCAACCATTTGAACTAGTATTGCTGCTATCATGTCGTGATGATCAACTTAACTAAAATTTTGATTAATCTAAACAAGATATCGTCAATCAAGCTAAAAAGTCAATTGATTGGAGTGCATTTTTTTCAGATTACACGTTAATAATGTACGACGGAATTATTTTTCTTAAAAGGGTCTAAAAAAAGTCCGTGGCAGCATAAGCCTATCTTGTAAGGTGACTAACAATAACCATTTTTAAGATTTTAAAATTTTCTCGAAAATAATGCTTTACTTGCGAAGGTGCTTTTACTGACATAGTAGGTATTAAACCTTATCAGAATAAATATGTTAGTGATTTTTATCTTTCAAATGTGACCAAAATTGCCCTTTACCCCATTTAATTCAGACGAATATCTTAGGAATATCAGATAATGCAAATAACACAAAATAATATCACAACGACAACGAGGGTCCATTAGAAAATGACTCTCAATGGGAATGTACGCTTTATGAAGCTGCAATATGATGTAGGTACAGCACAATCAACAACATAATATTGTTAATATTGTTGTTGTTTAGCATAATATTTCGCCTGTATATCCCAGAAGGGTTAGGCAGAGGTGTACCATTAATAGTACACCAGGACGAGCCCATTACCATCAATTGGCATCAAGAGGTTTGGTAATTTCATCAATTCACAAGAACCGACCCGTACTATTAGATACTAGCTGTGCCCACGACTTCGTTTGCGTGGACTTAGATCTTTCTCAGCCTGTTACTTGCACATGCACTTTGTTACGGGTCTATTTGAAATAAATGCTGAGTTTGAAGTTGCACAATCAACAAACACTAAAACAATGGTGTAAATTGTCATACTAACGAACGGACAAAGTCATGTTGCGGTTTATATTATCAGGCTGTGAAAGATCTAACTCCACGCGGCCGAAGTCGCGGGCACAGCTTGAACTTACCATCCTCAAGAGATTTATTTATTTTGGAACGCTTGATAAATATAATAATAAATAACAGCAACACCACAAAAACGCTAACAGTGATCAAGACGTACTTCCAGTTGGACTGCACCCTGAAAACGATAATAAAATATTTCTTTATCATTGCTGCAGAAGGAAAGTTATTGAGAAGGTCCGAAGATCTCGGCACCCGTTTTAATCTTGCATTAAAGGAGAAGGAAACAAGAAATTATCATTTTGAATCTGTTTATCTACTAACGGATTATCTAATGAAATCAACAGCAATGAAGTAATAAGCGCCTTCTTTTTAATTGTGGCATCGATAACGTTACTTACCAATTGGTGTTTAGAGTATTTTTACCGAATTCCACCGTACCAGCCACACAGGTACCATTCAGGCTACTTTTGTGCCATCCCGGATTACAAATGCAGGAGCCAGAACTCACGCAGATGCCGTGTGAACACCCACCGGAGCAATGAGGTTCGCAAGTATTGTTCTCTAGTCCTGTATACCCGGCAAGACATTCGCAAGTTTCTGGGGCGACACATTTACCATTCACACAGGGCTTGGTACATATTGGCTGACAGGTCCTGTTACTTGTGCCGAGTTTTGTTTGAGTCATTTCCCACCCGGAGTCGCAGACACACGTTTCGGGACCCACACAAACGCCATAGAGACAGCCATTGGAACAATGTGGTCGGCAAACATTCTCTTCTGATTCTACATAGCCGAAGTAACAGCCACAAGTTTCGGGGGCTACACAAGTGCCATTGACACAAGGTTTCCTGCAAATTGGTTCACAAGTTTTGTTAATAGTGTCATTAGTTTGAATTATTGTCCATCCTGGATTACAAGAACAAGTCTCAGGCCCATCACACATTCCATAAGGACATCCACTTGAACAATAAGGTCTGCATGTGTTGTTCTTTGATTTTGTATATCCTGGCAGACATTGGCAGGTCCCTGGGCTTATGCAAGTGCCATTTTCACAGGGTTTTGTACATATTGGTTGACAAGTTTTATTCATAGTGTCATTAACTTCCCATCCTGTTTGACAAAAACACGTTTCCGGACTCACGCAAACACCATGAGGACATCCATCAGAACAGTGAGGCTGACAAACATTTTTCTCGGACTTCACATAACCAGCAAGACATTCGCAAGTCTCTGGGGCTATGCATGAGCCATTCACACAAGGTTTAGTACATATTGGTTGACAAGACTTAATCTTTGTGCTATTTGATTGAATCATCTGCCATCCCGAATTACAGATGCATTTTTCTGGGCCTACACATGTACCATGTGGGCATCCAGTAGAACAGTGGGGCTTGCATGTGAACTTTCCAGATACTCTATAACCGGGTAAACATTTACAGACCATTGGTGCGATGCATCTGCCATTGACACAAGGTTTGGAACAAAATGGTTGGCATGTTTTATTACCACTTACCATTTGATATCCCAAATTACAGACACAAGTCTCAGGTTTTATACAAGTTCCGTGAAGGCATCCCTTGGAGCAGTAAGGCTTGCAGCTGAAGTTATCTGACGTAGTATATCCCTTCGTGCACGAGCACGTTTCTGGGCCAACGCAAGTGCCGTTAATACAAGGTTTGGTACAAATAGGTTGACATGTTTTGTTCGTGGTGCCAGGAGTTTGTTCCATTCGCCATCCCGGGCCGCAGTCGCATGTTTCAGGTCCAACACAGCTGCCATGGGGACATCCACTCGAACAGTAAGGCTCGCAGCTGAAGTTATCTGACATAGTATATCCCTTCGTGCACGAGCACGTTTCTGGGCCAACGCAAGTGCCGTTAATACAAGGTTTGGTACAAATAGGTTGACATGTTTTGTTCGCGGTGCCAGGAGTTTGTTCCATTCGCCATCCCGGGCCGCAGTCGCATGTTTCAGGTCCAACACAGCTGCCATGGGGACATCCACTCGAACAGTAAGGCTTGCAGCTGAAGTTATCTGACTTAGTATATCCCTCCGTGCACGAGCACGTTTCTGGGCCAACGCAAGTGCCGTTAATACAAGGTTTGGTACAAATAGGTTGACAAGTTTTGTTCGCGGTGCCAGGAGTTTGTTCCATTCGCCATCCCGGGCCGCAGTCGCATGTCTCAGGTCCAACACAGCTGCCATGGGGACATCCACTCGAACAGTAAGGCTTGCAGCTGAAGTTATCTGACTTTACATACCCCTTGGTGCACTGGCAGATTTCTGGACCAGTGCATGTGCCGTTTACACAAGGTTTCGTGCAAATAGGGTGACATGTTTTGTTCACGTTACCAGGAGATTGTATCACTCGCCATCCTAAGTTACAGGCACACGTATCAGGTAAAACACAGGTTCCATAGGTACATCCACTAGAGCAGTAAGGTTTACAGATGCTTTCGCTCGATTTTTGGTATCCCGGCAAACATTGACATGTGTCTGGGGCGATACATGTGCCATTGACGCAGGATTTACTGCATACTGGTTGGCAAGTTTCATTCGCGAAAGTAAATCCCTTGTTGCACAGACATTTATTTGGGGCTATACATCTGCCATTTTCACATGGCTTTGAGCATTCCGGTTTGCAGACGAATCTGAAAAAGATGTGGATTTTGCTTTATTAGTACATTATTTTGTTATGCTTATATATAATGCTTACAAATTAGTTACAAAAGAATAAGTTGACATTTGATGTATTTATCTTACACGACATCGCTCGACAGCGCAGTCGGGCGCGGATCTCACGTCGCATTGGCTTTATGAAGTCTGTTGATTCCCTAGGGCTGGACACCACCGAAGCGAAGACGAGACGAGGAGAGAGAAGATGTGTTGTAAACCACCAATAGAATTTCGTTATTTACAATTCTCGTCTCCACTTAGCTGTAGTGGAAACGGTCGAGTGGAGAGTAGATGTCTCGTAATTGTTTAGGCCAGCGGGGACATTGCACATCACCGTACAGTTTCGGTGGATAGACCCCCGTTTCTACGCATCTTCTCTCCGGAGGGTGGAGTCCGGGCCCACACGTCACCCGAACGCGCGAGCGAGCGGAGTCGTATGAGAATCGCCTTACATCAAGTATTTACTTACGAATAATAATCATCATCTCTCTGATAACCGGTACAGCATTCGCTTTTCATTGAACTCTTGTACCTCTGAAAGATAAAACAATAATATGTTATTGTGGCGTTTTCAAATTGATAATTTGGTGACACCATGCTAATTAACAAATTTTTGAACACGAAGTTCGTTTGAATCTTCAAATTCTTAGAATCTAAAATTCTAAATTGAAATCAAATTTAGCTTTCTAGACCAGAACGAATTAATAAATGGGATATTCTTGTAAAGAGATCTTGGACTGTTAAGCAACGTATCGTAAAAATGTAAGTGTTCAACTCACTGTAACATAATGGCCTGATGTTACGCTTCTCACTTCTCTTATTTTCTCACACCAGAACCAACAATTGGGGTCGTCCACCATGACCGAGTATGTCTGCCAGTAAGTTTCATAAACCTCATCATTGCGCCTGTAACAAAAATGAAAATTTCGCAAGTATTAGGAAGTGTCCGCCCGATGCTTCGGCTTCGTCTTCGGCCGAAATTACCGACATTTTGGTTTTGGGAAAGTTATAACATTAAAAACTTGGATTTACACCTACCACTGTTTGTCTCTGCATTACCCAAAGGTTGACTGGTAGAATATTGCCTGTAGCATTAAGTCCGCCTCTGTACTATGTTTTTTTTTAATGGTACAAGCCCACCACGCTGTCCCCACACAACTCCTGAAAGCCAGAATCAACAGTCGCGACCACCAGAAAAGCGCCGAGACAATGAAGCTCGACGAAGCCCCAAAGATACAATTTAACTGTCTTGAAACCCGCAACGAAATTAATCAGAAAAGTATATCGGAGGAGTAGGAAAACCATAATTTCCACATCCCTCCACATCAGCAGGAGACAGAACGAAACAAGGCCAATAAGCACAGAGGGACGTTTACAACTGGGATAAGCCCAGTTGCCTAGCACCACGGATAAATAAAGGGTGTAACAAGACCCTTAACGAAGCTGAAAGGTACTTCTTCTCCCGGTCATTGCGATATTTTTTTTGGTCTGAACCATACCTGGGTCCTGACCTTCTAGTTAAGGAGATATTGGGGGTCAAATTTCCAGGTTCTTCACAATTTTTTTTTTTAATTATTTGAGTGCGTTATATTGAGTTTTACGGCAAAACATGATTATTCACCCCAAAAAAAGTCGTTTCCCAGTAATAATTTTTGCGTAAAGTTATCTAGTTTGATGTTTAGAATGCTTGGTTGACGGCTTCGTGAAGGGTCCTGTTAGACCCTGTATTATCATTAATGGGCCCCAAGTTGTGAGCTGATACGTTTGATTCCATTATTAGGTATGGCCAAAACGCTGGAACGCACGCGCGGATTTGGAGATCGGGTGGAAGCGTTCCAAGTAGCGTCGTCGGTGAACGAGACCTATATAGGGTGACTGGTAATTAGTGACCGATACTTAAACACGTGATTCTACTCATGATAACAAACGACTTTCCCAAAGAAACGTTTTTTTTAAACTCATTTAATTTTGTCACAATAACACAACAGCTGTATGAAATTCCCACGCGCGCGCTTTTGACCTATCAACTGGTAGCCGCGTGACGCCGTTATGTCTCATTACAATGGGTGGGTAAGCAGAGTAAGCGGCGCCCGCGCCCGACCAAACAGGCCGGCCGCCACGTGACGTTATCGGTGTTCATAAGCAGTGTAGGTAGGTACCTACATATTTAGGTAGCCGCTAAATTAAAAAATAATAACCAATGACATCAAAATACGTTCCTAGATATTTTGTAGTTATGCGGGCATACGTTGCATCTTAAAAGTAGTTATACTTAAGACTACTGTGGAACACGCAGTCTTTGGATATTATTTTTTAATTTAGCGGCTACTTAAACATGGACCTCTGCTAAAATTAAATTAAATGAGTTAAAAAAAAAAGTTTCTTTGGGAAAGTTGTTTGTTATCATGAGTAGAATCACGTGTTTAAGAATCGGTCACTAATTACCAATCACCCTATATTTTCTTGCAGCTGATGTAAAGAGCATCATTTTTTGTTATGGCGTCAACAAAATTCCTCTATGGAGAAAACAGTTACTGATCATTTAAAATTAACTATATAATTAACGATTGAATTAATTACAAACAGCGTCAGTGATTCAGACAAAATATCATTTTAGATCTTGTTAAAAACCGACTTCCAAAAAAACACTAAAAAAGTTTAAAATAACTTGACTTTCGGAAGTCGGTGTCTTTGTTTATATCTTTTTTGCCACTGTGTGTTTTCGCAGAAAGATTTTTTTATTTTACCCTTTTTAGTTGTAAGAAGACAGAAGACGACACAGAAGACACAGTTGTAGTATACCACACAAATTCTGAATTAATTTTAACATTGTAACTAGAAGTTAGTTAAAGTACTCGTCAAGACGAATCATACGAGCCCAAACTCGATGAGTTTTTGTCGTTTTATAACGGAGTTCCTATGGCCACCGTCCAGCTCCATCATCAGACCCTGGGTACCATCTAAAGACAAAGTACTCGATAAGATGAATTATACGAACCCAAACTAGATGGGGTTATGTCGTTTTATTACGGAGTTCCTATGGCCACCTTCCAGCCCTATCATCAGACCCTGGTTACCATTTAGGACTAAAGTACTTGTCAAGACGAATCAAACGAGTTGAAACTCGACGGCGCGCGGCGTTGCGTCGTTTTATTACAGAGTTCCTATGGCCACCTTCCAGCTCCATCATCAGATCAGCTCCATAGCATAATCAGCCTTTAATTTTCCCACTGCTGGGACACTCGGCCTCCTCTCCATGAGAGGGAATGGGCTATAATCCACCATGCGAGCCCAGTGCGGGTTGGCAGATGTCACATGTCTTCGAATTTTTGATTCTAGGACATGCCGGTTTCCTCACGATGTTTTCCTTCACCGTTTTTGAGAGCAGTGGTGATGAAATAAATTACACAAAGTAATGCGCCTGCCTGGGTTCGAACCCACGACTTACTGTTCGTAAGTCGGGGCCGCCACAACTGGGCCACCGCTGCTCTCATCAGATCAGCTCCATGCCATCATAATATTGAATTGTCTCGCGATATACACATGCGTGAAAAATTTCAGCTCAATCAGAAATCGGGAAGTGTGTCAAATTTAACTAGCAAGTATTACGCGACGTCGCGTGATGTACATCAAAGCGCCAGCACGCGACGTCGCGTGATGTGACAATTAACGTGAGGAAAACAACCAAATTCCTAAACCGATTTTGATGAAATTTCTATGGGACCAATCGGGAAGCATATCCTTTCAGATGAAAAAATAATTTTTCAAATCGGTTTACAAATGACGGAGTTATGAGGTAACAAATACAAAAATAAAAAATACAACCGAACTGAGAACGGTGGAACCTTCTTTTTAACAGACTTTCTTCAAAAAGGAGGTGTCCTTTTTGAAGAAAGTCTGTTAAAAAGAAGGTTTTTCTTGTCAGAAGAAGGTTAAGGGCTTTAAGATAATCGGCTCCGGGAGAAAAAAAATATATGCCATAATGTTCAATTATTGACAACAAAAACAGACTTCCAAAAAAACACTAAAAAAGTCTAAAATAACGACTTTTGGAAGTCGGTGTCTTTGTTTGTATCATTGACTTTTTGCCACTTTGTGTTTTTTGGAAGTCGGTTTTGTTTTACCTTTTTAAGTTGTAGTTTATACCACACAAATTCTTGTCATGAATTATTTTTTTACATTGTAACTAGAAGTTGGTTAAAGTACTCGTCAAGACGAATCTAAGGCAAAACCTCATCCAAACACGATGAGGTTTTGTCGTTTTATAACGGAGTTCCTATGGCCACCGTCCAGCTCCCTCATCAAACACTGGATACCATTTAGGACCAAACTACTCGTCAAGACGAATCATACGAGCCCAAACTCGATGGGATTGTCATTTTATTACGGACTACCTGTGACCACCTTCCAGCTCCATCACCAGACCCTGGGTATCATCTAGAGACAAAGTACTTGACAAGATGAATTATACGAACCCAAACTCAATGGGGTTCTGTCGTTTTATAACGAAGTTCCTATGGCCACCTTCCAGCTCCATCATCAGACCCTGGGTACCATTTAGGACTAAAGTAAACCTATTTTGATTAAATTTCTATGGGACCAATCAAAGAAAGAATTTTTCAAATCGGCTGACAAATGACGGAGTTATGAGGTAACAAACAAATAAAAAAATAAAAAATACAACCGAATTGAGAACCTCCTCCTTTTTGAAGAAAGTCGGCTAAAAATGCTCTAATTCAAGTTATGCATGGACCACTGGAGATTGATACACACATAATTTTAAAGCTTGTTATAAAAGGGTTTTCTTTTGTTAAGGACATAAGCTAATCGGCGCCGGGAGAAAAAAGTTAAACGCCATAATGTATCACAACTATCTTGTGAGAATACTCTCAGTCACCCTTAAGGTTTTTGCTTTGTCAAGAATTTAGTAAATAGTTCGGTCATCGCAGAACGCTTAACGCCACCAACTGTGAACATCGGCGTACCCTGATACCATGAACCATGTCTGCTTTCCCCTAGGATTATAGTCGTGAAGATTTTGTGACTCCAGAAGTTAGCAAGCAAATCGTTTTCAACCCGTAAAAGCTAATGATCGACTGTGAACTTTTCATAGGTATGTATGAAGAAACATTTCTGCCGCACAACGCGCCGCGTCTCCGTAAATGAGCCCTAATAATTATAATTCTGTAAATATACTTGTTACGGTTGCAAATAAATTATTCAATTTTGGCGGCACCGTTGACGCAGTGGCTGAGCGACTAGCTGGCTGTGCTGCGTGTCGCGGATTCGATCGTCGTTATTTGTATGGCCTACAGATAGTTGTTCCGGGTCTGGCTGTTTGTGTATGTGAGTTTAAATGTTTGTAAACGCATGCACGATACAGGAGAAATGCCTAGTGTAGGGCAACGTTTTTAAAAAAGAAAAAAAAAAAGATAATCATCAATAAAGAACCGGCTACCGATTTGCGAAATTAAATTAATTTTCACGGCCTGCTGTCGATGGCATCTATTTAATTTAACTTTAATCTTATAATAAAACACAGACCGCATCAGTAATAAGAATTTGTGTGGCATACTACCACTAAAAACCCGACTACTGAAAAATCACGCTCTAATTAAAATAGGGTTTTTTCGGTTGGTCATAAGCTACCCGGGCCATAATAACGAATCGATTGACACCTTATTCTTCAAAATCGGATGAATAGTTTAGGCGCTACGGAGAACCATACGTAAATACAAACATACACACTTAAACTACTAAAATAATAATAATTATAATATAATAATAATCCTTCCTTTTGGCTTCGCCATAGTCGGGTAAAAAGTGATCTGATTTTATTATTTTGTAAATACTTTATCCAGATACTGATCAAAAAATTATAAGTAGCTTATTGGAATTTCACGAGCTACCCCGAATTCTGGTAATCGAAAAGCATATAATACGTTGTACTACGTACTAGTACTTTCATATTTGGACGGCTCACTTACCAAACTTCTCTGGTACAAACTTGACTTTCTACATACTTAACGTCGTAAAATTGAAATAAAACAATTATTAATAATGACAACAGAGACCCCATTCTCGCGCACATTCTGTGATAAATGGCGCTTTTATAGATTCTTTATCAACTATTATCATCGTCCTGTGAGTAATTATATTTTTTTAGGGTTCCGTATTGGAACAGGGACCTGTTTGTCGTCTGTGCCAAACTTATCTAAATTTATAGTTGCCATTTGCATTGGACTACGAAACCCTGAAAATAAATACTTAGCCTTATCGCGTATCGACGGCGGCGACCTCTCGCGTCCGGCCCTGGTTCAATCCATGGTCCGGAGCGAGAGGGAATGGGACGCCGTCACCTCCTTCTGCGAAGCAGTCGTGCTAGCAAAGGAGGTAGCAGGACGTGAGAGAGAGAGAGCCTCACGTCTCCGCCGCCGCGGGAGACGCCCTGGGGGTCGGGGGCCACGTGGTGGCTCCTGACCACCGTATAGGCGCGGGCCTGTGGACGGCGAGTAATGGGCTAGCTCGCCGTCCGTTCGTCTTATGACGACAGGTCGTATCGACGCGACGGCGCGTTCGTGTTCCACGCGCGGCTCAAAGACATATCAGCAAACGGGAAGGGGTCCCAAAGGACCGATGCCTACCAGGGTTGTGGGAATGTTCGAAAGAGATACCGCGGCCCTGGAACACAAAGGGCAAAAGATGAGTTTTAGTCAGTACAAGTCTTACACTGACACAAAGTGGGAGGGGTGATTTGATGATTTCCCATCTGTAAAAAAAAGCCACATCGCGTGGGCGTTCGTTGAATTAGATTAGTCTTTAACTTGTACAACAACTATCTTTTGTCGCGTCGCAGAAAGTGGTAAAGCCATCCTGAATTTTAATTTATTATAAACTAGTGGTTGCTCGCGAGTTTTAATTAAATTCAATTACTATATTTAGTCAGGCAAATAAAAATATCCAGAAAAGTCATAATATACAAATTCGAGAAAACATAAAAAACATTAAATAACATATTCATTATCAAAATATATATATAAATAAATATAACAACATATAATTAAAAATAACAAAATAAGGAATTTAGTTTAAACAAAATAATTTAAAATAACATAATCAATTAGATTTATTAAATTAATAGTTGAAAATAACAAAATAAACACCATGCCCTAAATATGGGCGCATGTAGGGCCAACCAATGCCGAATGAATGGCCTGTCTAACCTGACGACGACGAGGAGACTGTTGCAGCTGCCCCTCACTCTGCCCGCTATCAAAGCTGCCCTCCTGGGCATCGTGGCTTATAACAGTCTACGAACATCCCTGACGCGCTGCAGAAGCAAGGCAGCTGCAGCAATGCCCTCAGCGCGTTATTATATTGAACTCGAAGGGCACCGGGTAGGTTTTCTGCGAGTACCTATGACACCCATAGGCTGCTCGCATAAAATACACTAAAGTAGGCTCGAAACAAGGTGACTGACTTCCTTGGAGGTACGAGCAAACCTGCGAGCTATCATGTTCGCCCTCACCGATAGCGCCCTCCGTTCCCGTTCAATATCGGCGTCATCCTTCAAGTCAGGCGTCACAATCTGGCCTAAGTATTTAATACATTGCACGCGCTCCAAGGGCACGTCGCTCAACTTGACTGGAGAACCTACGTCAGACCTTTAGTCCCTGCTGGGAAGCTCATAAGCACACTCTTCGCGACGTTATATTTGAGGTAATGTGAATGTCGTCCGCATAGCTGAAGTTATTAAAACAAACATCATCGTCATGGCATCGAACATGGCGGCTGCTGGCCGCAACAATAAGGTCATTCATGTACAGATTGAAGAGCGTAGGTGAGCTCAAGCCACCCTGCCTCACCCCGTACTCTAACCTGTACGAGCCCGACAGAGCTCCCGCCCATTTCACGTTGCTGACCTGCCCCCGTATTCACAAACGTTCGGATTCAACTTCGATTCGGCAAGTCGTATAATTATCTTTTTTTGGCATTACGAAAATAAGCGAGCTAAACATACGACTTTCCGAATCGAAGTTGAATCCGAACGTTTGTGAATACGGGAGCTGGGGTCCTAAAATGGAAGCTTTATCAGAATCATACTATGAATCACGTAAAAAAGTTAAAATTCTTAAAATGGTCTTTATGATTATGACCACAAGGTTCATTTTAAGAGTTTTAAATTTTTAACGTGATTCGTATTAGGATTCTGATAAAGTGGCCATTTTAGGCCCTCTGGTTGCCGTACCAGTGCTGGAAGATGATAACTATTTCAGGTATTTATTTTCTTTTTATTTCATACTATACTTTTATAAAAAATAGTACTCCTTTTTTAATCGGATTTTTTTTAACAATTTCAAGGGTGTTCATTTTCAAGAAAATGGCCATTTTACATTTTTTGTTATTGATGCCAATCGATCCTGTTTCTAATACTGATCAAAAACTTCTATAGGACCAACCCAGGTTGGAGTACTAAAAAAGTCAGAAATTGCAAAAAAATTACGTAATAATTTCAAGCAAGAATTTGTGAAACTAAAATACAAAGAATATAAAATGAAAAACAAGTGATCACGTAAACGGCTAAACGGTATGTAAAATTTTACACGTCATATCAATCATAAATCATTTTTTTTTTATCATCGGAACCTAACGGCACGAAGTTATCTTTCAATTATGATTCTGACTTATTTAGTACTCCACCGATGGTTGACCAATAGAAGTTTTTGATCAGTATTAGACTAAACAGGATCGATCGAAAAGAATAACCATAGAGTTTCTTCCCGTTCTTCTCCATAAGAAACGACCAACCCGAACCGTGCACATTTTTGTCGACGTTTTATAAGTGCCCATCTAGGCCTATGTAAAATAAAAATATTTTGATTTTGATGATTTTGATCGATACAAAATGTATGGGAAAAGTTTTTTACAATTTCTGACTTTTTTAGTAAGTACTCCAACCTGAGTTGGTCTCATCTCTTAGAAGTTTTTGAGTTGGATTAGAAACAGGATTGATTAGCATAAAAAAAAAGGGTAAAATGACCATTTTCTTGCTAACTGTATTTTTTTATAATCTGTGAATGGGGATCTAATTTTCACGAAAAATTATAGAAGGTATAATTTTCTTCTAGCTACAATGTGTATGGTGGTGGTGGTGGTGGATGGCTCTTACAGAACTCTCCTCTTTTGCAGAATAAATTTTGAGTCAATATCTGCAGCCCGTCCCCATAGCAGAATACAGTAAGACATGATGCTATGGAAGTAACTGAAATAGACCAACCTCGCGGGATTCACGTCTGTTAATTGCCGGATTTTACGGACAGCGTAACCGGCTGAACTTAGCCGCCCTGTAAGTGCTGTTAAGTGATTAGCACTGGAGTTTTACTCTAGATCTACTAAGGGTGATTAGCACTAGGGTGCAAAAGCCACCCAAAATAAAAGCAACAAAATAATGTAATAGATACTTCCCAAGCGTGTCGTGTAATACGGAATGGAAGAAAACCATCGATAACTAATAAAGAACTAGATACACAACCTAATTCAAAAGTTCTATAAAATTGTGACCAATTGTGTTTACCTATATCTAGTTACTAGCTGACCCGCGCAACTTCGTCTGCGTGCGTGCGTACATCAAAGAAAGAGAGGGTTAGAGAGAGTGTGCCTCAACCTTAAAAGTTAGACATATGTGGACATTTTTTTAGAGCTTTTTAAGAGGGACAATTCCGACATTCATGATAATTGCGTATTTTTAACCGTTCACGTACAACAGAAGCTGTCAAAAGGAATAAATCCCTGTTTTTGAAACATTTTTCATTGATGTTCCGCTCCTCGATAAATGGGCTATCCAACACTTAACTAATTTATTATTACTATTTTATTACCAGCACTTCCTGAAATTAGCGCGTTCAATCAACGAAACAAACAAACCCTTCAGCTTTATAATATTAGTACAGATTCAAGTAGTTAACAATTTAATTTCTCGGAAATATTTACATTAATCGCAAACATATTCTACTTTTCCAAATAAGGCCTACGTTTTTTTTACCGATGGGAAATAATCAAATGATGGGAAATAATCAAATATCCCACTCTGGGCGGAGCGGAAGGGAGTGTCAGACTTGTACTGACTAAAACCCATCCATGTTCCTTCTTTTGCCCTTTGTGTTCTAGGGCCGCGGTATCTCTTTCGAACAGTCCCGCAATCCAGGCCTGCCTCGGTCTTCTCGGACCCCTTCCCGTTTGCTGACATCTCTTTGAGGCGCGCGTGGAACACGAATGCGCCGTCGACACGGCCTGTCGTTATTAGACGGACGGATGGCGAGCTAGCCCATTACTCAACGTCCACAGGCCCGCGACCCTCGACAACCTTAACCGACCATACTCCAGGCAGGTCTAAAGTTCTCATCAAGGTGCATGAAATGAGCCCAAACACGTTATAGATGCTGTAAACTCTTGAGAACCTCTTGCAACTACCATTCGCCTCCATCGTCAGACATTCGATGAAAGTCATACTGAGTTAGGTTTAAAGTTTTCATCAAAGTGCATGAAATGAGCCCAATAACATTATACCTGCTGCAAACTGTTTAGGACCGCTTGCAACTGCCATTTGTCTCTATCGTTTGACCGTCGATGACAGTCATACTCCAGCAAGGCCTAAAGTTCTCATCAAGGTGCATGAAATGAGCCCAAAAACGTTATTGTTGCTGCAAACTCTTGAGGACGTCTTGCAACTGCCTTCCGTCTCCATCGTCAGACCTCCGATGACAGTCATACTTCAGCAAGGCCTAAAGTTCTCATCAAGGTGCATGAAATGAGCCCAAACACGTTATTCTTGCTGCAAACTCTTAAGGACCTCTAGCAACTGCCTTCCGTCTCCATCGTTAGAACTTCAATGACGTCATACTCCAGCTAGATCTAAAGTTCTCATCAAGGTGCAGGAAATGGGCCTAAACACGATTTCTCAATTTAAAAAAAAGGATCATGCATACCGGACTTCTCTGTAAAAAGTTATGCGTGGTCAGGTTATACATAAAATAAAATAAATATAGAAACGTCGAATTGAGAAGCTCCTATTTGTGTTTCGTCGGTTAAAAAACCAAGCTTCCGACATTTTACACGGGCGAGGGTCATTCTTTCACGAAAAACACCGCGATTCAGAAAATGGAGTGAAATGAACAGCGCCACCTATCGAGCATCAAGTTAGACCGATAGAATATACTGCATGGAAAGCGATTGAACACACACTCTACAGGGTTATAGCGTCATGTAGACTAATCTAGAGTACTTTTGTGCCACCAGAACTTTTTTGTAAAGCCGATCAGCCGATTTAAAAGTTATCTTGTGAGCACATTTTTATTAATTAGTACCATTTTGGTGCAATAGATGTCGTTGCATGTATCTTACAGCTTACACAATGATCATAAGTTCTTCTTGAACACTTTAAATTCATAAATCTTTTGATAGAGAGCACTGATTACAATGAAACCAAAACTAAAACCTTCTCTAAGTTACGCACAATATTTGTGCATTGAATCTAATCACATTGGTTTTCCCGACAACATAAACGCCCCGCCTCACAGCGCGCGCGTCTATATTTTGATGCGGAGTTATTTTAAAACTGTGATATCTCCTAAGATATTCATCTAAATTGAATGGTGTAAAGGGCAATTTTGGTCACAATTGAATTCTAAAGATGACTAACATATTTATTTTGATAAGGATTAATACTATGTCGGTAAAAATACCTTTGCAAATAAAGCATTATTTTTGACCAAATTTTAAAATAATAAAAATGGTTATTGTTAGTCAACCTTAAAAGATAGGCATGTGCTGTCGCGGACTTTTTTTTAGACATTTTTAAGAGGAATAATTCTCTCTTACATTATTTTTGTGCAACTTTAACCGTTTAACCAGCGCACGCAAAGGAAGCTCTCAAAAATAATAACTTTTCCCCGTTTTTGCAACATTTTTCATTGATGCTCCGCTCCTATTGATTGTAGCGTGATGATATATAGTCTATAGCCTTCCTCGATAAATGAGCTATCCAACACTAAAAGAATTTTTCAATTCGAACCAGTAGTTCCTGAGATTAGCGCGTTCAAACAAACAAACAAACAAACAAACAAACTCGTCAGCTTTATAATATTAGTATAGATAAAATATCATCATCTGCTTAGCATTTTCCCAACTATGTTGGGGTCGGCTTCCAGTCTAACAGGATGCAGCTGAATACCAGTATTTTACATCTGACCTCCACAACCCAGTTAGTACTGGGTATTACGATACCCCTTGGTAAGACTGGTTGTCAGACTTTTTGGGCCACTGACTACCTGTAACGACTGTCAAAGATGTACAATTGACAGCCGAGACCAACGGCTTAACATTCTTTCTGAGGCACGGAGGAAACTCGGTATGTAATGGGCGGTCACCCATCCACAGACCAACCTAGGCAAGCGCGGCTTAACCTAAAGATCGACCTGAGCGGCTGTTATTATTTTGCCACGAGTTTTAATATCTCTAGTTAAAATAAATATGCATTAATGTAATTTCAACCTTAACTGCAACGCTTTAAGTGCTATTCACAAAGCTAACTGCAAAAAGCAATAAAATTTTACGACCGATACGCACTGCTCAACATTTATCAAAACAACTTCAACATTATACGCATGGCGTAAAGTCAGAATTAATAAGTGCCAAAAAAAATATTAGTGAACGTTGATTATAGGAACTATTAGTTAATCTGTGCCCATAGTTCCAGAGTCCGAATCGCACTTGGCCATTATTTTAAGTTGACACATGAAATATTTTGTTTTTTTTTCCTAAGTATCCATAAAATGAACATTGTTGGTGTTTGCCTACAAGTGCTACAATGTTTAACCGGACGTAGTATGTTGTTACTTATCTTTTGCTGCAGCTTCGCCCACTTGTAGGTCTGCAATAGACCCACCGGGAACAAACAACCGGGATATAAAGTATCCCATATTTTAACCCAAGTCATGATTTATCCGTGTGCCACAACCAAATCTATTCAGTACACCTATAAGCTGAACCCTCCTCGTAAGAGCGTGGTGCTCTTACGTGGTTTTAACGATTATTCATTGTCAAATACATTTTTCGTAAGTACAATACATCAAAGTAAACTCTTCCAGTATAAGATGGCCTCGCTTTGTGTAGATTTCCTGTACAATGAGAGTTCCGCATAAACTGGTTTTGTATAGCTTGACTGGTCGTCGTGAATACCTATGATCCTCGGTTCTTACGATACAAAAATGGGGCTCTTTTTCAACAAGTTTAGAAGAGACAGTCCCCCAAAACGGCCACCTTCGACGCTTCCTAGTGTTCTAGCTGGGCGAGGAAGTGGCGGAACAAACTCCCCATGACATGATCTGTCTGTTATGTTAGAAGAACCAGATGTGTGTTAGATAATAACTTAACAAAGAATCAATTACACTATAAAGAACTCAGATAACCTCAGGCGGCGTAAATATAGTAACCTTATTAGTAACTATATTTTCGAGCCGTTTGGGGTTGAAACTCTAGGTCCGTGGGGTCCAAGTGCTCATAGTCTTTTCAAGGATATTTCCAAACGCTTAGTTGACACTTCCCGTGACCCAAGGGCTGGCTTTACCTTGGCCAAAGGCTTAGCATTGCCATAGAACGTGGCAACGCCGCCAGTCTCTTGGGTACATTACCAGTTGACTGCGTTGAGGAGGAATTTTTTGACGCAATTTTTTAATTTTAATAATAAGTTAGTTACTTTAAGTTATTTTAATTTATACATTTTAATGTATATATGAGTAATGAAAATAAATAATGATTTTAATTACACTATAATATTAAAACAAATATAAAGCTTAAAATATGAAGCCTTCAGGCATAAAGGCCCGCTTACACGTGCAAATGTACGTTTATACTTATTAACAGTAACTTGAATTCTCAAATGATAAACCGTCACCATTCACCCTAAGCAGCACCCGTTCACGATCATAACGGTTAGTTCACACCGAGACGCGATGCTGCGCGCACATTTTAATAGAGCGACTCAAATATAACTCTAATTACTACACGAAAAGATATACATTTCATTGTGAGCGTCTCGCGGCGGCGCGAGGCGCAGCGCGAAATCACTGGCCTAGTCCAGTATCGTCGTGTCGCATCGCGTCTCAGTGTGAACTGACCCTAACGCGAAGATCAGCCATTAATTACCCCTCGCCATATTTGAGGGAAGGATGTAACCCGACCCCAACGCTACCGCAAGCAATGGCATCTAAGGGAGCATGACTAACTTGCTGCTGGTTTTTATACGAACTGGTTGAACTGGTTGTTATACGAACATAAACATTGTCTTGAGTTCAACACAGCGACCAACAATTCTTATCGTTTAAATAGTTGTGAATGGAATAGTATGCCTTTACTCAAACAGGCGCGGTCCCAGTGGGGGTGTCACAGGTGTAATGATCCCCCGCCCCCCCCCAAAATCCTACACGCCAATTAACTTCTTATATACATTATTAACTTCCGCTAATCGTTCATCAAGAGAAACTAACCTTTCCGAGGCAGAATGCTAAACATTTCGAGCTCGCTTCGCTCGCTAATGCATCCTGCCCTTTTGGGTTACCTACTTTTATTTTCATCTCTTTATGAATTTAATAAACAAAAAGAACATAATACACGGGGCGGAGGCGGGCTGCTTCAATTTGGAATTTTGAAGCTCTCATCTCTTGCTCTTGCATTCTATTAGTACCAAGAGTGGATGCAGGGGGCGGGGTCATGGCCGGGCATCATGATCACCCCGCCCTGGGCTGGGCCTAGGTCGACCGTGATCATGTTTCTGAACTCATTGCTTTAAATAAAATAGAGACCCGGCTCTCAGCGCTCGCTCTTGTGTTCTCTTCATCTTAAAACTGTAATATTAACCTATCCGAGGCGGAATGCTAAAATTTTCACGATCGCTTCGCACGCCAATACATCCTATACTTTTTCCAATCCTGCAAAAGTTGAAAGAGTTGCTCTTATTCAGGAAGGGTGCAAAAAATTTCGAGCTCAAATCGCTCGCTCTTGTGTCTAAGTAAGTGCATAACTCCTGTGTGAATAGTTAAAAGCTAATAAAACCTACCCGATATAGTGCTAAAATTTTCGAACTCGCCTTACTCGATCTGACATTCTGCGTTCTTTTCAGTTTTGTTTATAATGACATAATTTCTGAAAGCCTATTAAAATCGAACTGGGTGTTCAATTTTACGAGCTCGCTGCGCTCGCTTTTGAATCTGGAATTTTCTCAATTGATAGACTTTTCTATCTAAGTCGACAAAATTATTCTTGCATGAATCGACACCGACAAACGAAAACCTAACATATCCGAAAAGAGCTTGTACTCCACGTACAAGCTCTTTTCGGGTAGCCCCCCGGAAATAAATCTGTAGGCGCCCATGAATGCCATGATCATTTTTTATGGGTAATTCAAACATGGTTGATAAAATTTAGTTTTTCAAAAGTTCTTCCTAATATTTTATAACCCCCTATCTCCTTTTTATTATTCGCGATAAGCCGTCCCAACTGAACTGGCTTCGGCCCCCCCGACAAAGTCTTAGGCTGGGACCGCACTTGAGACAAAGATTAAATTTTGCTTCAGCTTTAAATGCATTTGGCAAGTCTAGAAAAGAAGATGGTACCTTGTTATAAATTGTTATACCAAGCCCTACGAATGAATTCGATTAGGGACCTTGTGAAGCCAGTGAAAGGGAGCACACAGCACTGTCAAGCACATTACAATAGTTGCTAGAGAGATGGGTCTATAATTCCACCAATCTGATGCATCTCCAGTTTTGTTTTTAATTACTGGTACGACCATCGTTTTCATCACACTGTCAGGCAGGTGAGAGTGCGCGATACACAAGTTAAAAGAAATGCTAGAAGCCTAGTTAAGTGACCACCCGCATGCTGTAAGTGCTCGATACTGAGACCATCATTCATCATTGAAGATTTCCTGGGTATTCATATTTTTAGGAATTATTCTATTTTCTTAGACGTGATCAGATTTGAGACTAGTCCTTTTTAGGCCTTAATAGAAAATGCACTAGTCCCAATAGTGACCGAACCATGAAATGGTCTTTAAACAGTTCGGCCAGTATATGTGGTTCCGTTACTCCATCGAAACTCACAGGGAAGCTCTGGGGGTTCGTTCCACTAGTACATTTCCAGAAATTACGGAAGTCAGAGTTGGCGTGATGTGAGGCTAGAATGTCCATTGCAATGAGGTTCTTTCCAGGCCAGCTTCCACTAAAAAAATATAAATGGCGCTGTCAGTGTTAAGATGCTCTGTGGTCAGTGTAAAAAAATTTGTTTGGCTTTAAGGAGCTTGCGTTCATTGCCTTATAAAAAAAAAGTGGTGGCATGAATATTCAGAGTATTTCATTTATATCAAATAGAAAATATATTCATATATAAATTTAATTTATTTAACCTGGCACCGAATATTTGGACACCGATATATCTGCTGCACGTAAAAACTTGATTTGGCTGCGACCGGACACCGATATCTACTGCGCGTAAAGACTAGCTATTCTTTGGATTCCCTGATTCAGATACCTGACTTATAAATAATAACTGCTATCACTATGGACAAAGATTATGGTTCATGGTCTCTAAAGGCCCTTAATGCTGAACTGGAGAAACGAAAGGAACTGGAGAGAAGAAAAAATTTACACTGAGTCTTGGACAGTGCCATCTATCATTTTTTAGTAAACTTGGGCGCACCCAAAACCTTCTCCTTCTTTTATATATTTTTCTTAATAAAATAAAAATTACAACTGCGATGGCAGTGCGGATTTCTATATTCATCGTAACCAACGACAAATGTGCACTTCCCTAACGCGACATGTCACAACTGGAATGATGCTTGGCGGCTTTATACGGCATGTGCGCAGCTTGCATTATTATTATGCCGGCGGCATGGCCGCTCGGCAAAAACCCGTTGGCATTGCCGCCGGCACTGTGTGTAGGCTGCTTTAGTCTGCTGTTGGTGCGTAGTAATGGGGGCTATCGCATATGAATTCGCCGCTAAAGGCGCTAGTGTAGCGCGGGGGCACCGAAATGTCAGATGTCATAGAAACTTCACGCTTTGCGTGCTTTTTTAACACGTATTTTTACATTTATTCACGATTGTGGTCTAGATTGGGCCATTCCTGATTAATTAAGACTTGAAGATTTTAAGTAGCAACTTCGAATCTTAATTTTCATTACTTGGAGATAAAATGATTTTTAAATGTTTCATGCTTGCTAATTTTATGGAGAATATTGTAAATATATGAACCTGAACACACACTGAACACACACTGAACACTATGTTTTTATACGTAATAAAATAAACTTTTCTTGAAGTTATTGGTACTCTATAGTATAAAATAGAATTTTTGACAGGACCTTACTCGACAGTGGTGCCATCTGGTAAGCTCAAAAACGATAGCCCTCATTAACACTGTACTGTACAACTCACCAATCACTGCTTTAAGTGGATAGTATCAGTACAGAAATTCCCACTACAGTATTCAAATTGCACTGGGAAATCTATTTATACACATTTTTTATACTGTTCTAGTAATGTCCATAATAATTAGATGTTTTACACTATGTAAGTACAAAGTAAGTAGGGCTATTTTGTTTCGAAATTATGGATAATTATTTTGCAATATTATAATTCCTTATTTGCAACTCTGTTTGCATCACACGTTATTGTGACATCAAACCGAAATAGCTACATTCAACTCTCTTATCAAAATAATATTCCAGGGCGTAGTATCCGGTTGTTACAAACATTAACTATCGGGAATGGCCGTACAAAATCAATAATGTGTTGCTAGTTGCCTACCTACTCTTATAATATATATTTTTTTTTTTTAAATCTTTATTGAAAAAAAGAGGATTTGATCATGCATGATCATGTCATCCCCATAGTTACATACATCTTACATATTCATATCTTATCTACGTTTTAAGGCACAATCAACCATTTTATAAACAAATCTCGCTTCCTCTGATAAGGGAATAGGAAGAATACTGTTACATACACCGGTGTCGTGTAAGCTAATGCCGTAAGCAAGTCTAAAAGATAACCTCTCAGCTTCGTTCCGAACACATTCCACTAAAATATGAAAAACATCTTCAATACAATCGCAGTCAGTACAATTCTTAGAGGTAACTTTGCCCATTAGGTACGCAAAACTATTCAGTGGGATATGTCCGGAACGCAGCCTCATAGCCGTTACTATGGTGTGTCTAGGCAGTTCGGAACAAACAAACAAACACAAACATTAACTATCGGGAATGGCCGTACAAAATCAATAATGTGTTGCTAGTTGCCTACCTACTCTTATAATAAAATGCATTTCTGCTTTATGAAATCAATTTTATTTGTTGTTTAGCCGGTATTTTCATCAAAACAAATTGTTAAATGGCTTAATATCTTGTCCTATTGTTTGTTCATCACAGGAATTGATAGACGTGATATAGGCCGGCAAAGTCGTGGCTCAAAAATATATATATATATATTTACTCCGGTGCAGATTATTGGTATCGAGAATACAAGACATTAAAATTTATTATTTTGGTCACACTGCCCCTTGAAGTGTCAATACTATGACTGTCAATGTGAATGTTATTGTCATGTCACACAATCTGTCAATCAGCGGCCAGCAAGCAGCCCACAGCAATTTGTTTGTTGCTATATTTATTACAATTGCTTGTTTATTGAAACACAAGCTGAAAACCAAAAATTCAAATGAAGTAAAACAAAATAGGTCCATGTTCTCTTCACATCTACAACAATACTTACGTATTAATAATTATTGTGTATGAGTTTTGAAAATGTTTCGGCAAAACATTGTTGATTTTCTTGATTAAAAGTGGGATACACTCACAGAAGAATCTGGCAAGAGTTTTCCAGTTTATTCCTTGTCATGGAGGAGTTTATAGACATGATCCGGCAGCTACCTTGTTTATGGGACACGGGATGCAGAGAGTATCGTGACATGAGAAAAAAAGACGCGGCTTGGAAAAGAATTGTGGCTGAATTAAAATGCAAAGATGTACCTGATGGTAAGTTGTGCGGAACCGATTGATTTGAGCCCATAGTGTATAAAATGTCGTGAGGAAAGTTCTGAGTATGAATGTGGATGGGTATAAGAGTAGAGGAAGACCAACGTAACGATGGATGCACTGTGTAAAGGAAGATTTGGCTAGAAAGGAGGTGACGAATAATAGAAAACTATGGAAGAAGTCATCATGCGCGAACCCCAAATGAATCTAAGGGCAAGAGAATGATGATGATGACTGTATAAGCACAAAAGTCGAATTTGTTTTGTAAACTGTAATTCTAAGGACTATCTATCACATAACATACCATCATGCCTGTTATCCCCGAAGTTTTAGGCAGAGGTACCCAATAGTACACCCACATTTCGTCAGTTATGTTTAAGTCCCATGTAAAAGGGGGCGAGCTTATTTCAACCGGGCACAAATCCAGACTCCGTGGCTGCTACTGAGAAATTCCTGAAGGAAATACTCAGTAACACTTGCCCGACCCAGGAATGGAACCCAGGACCTCGTGCTCAGCAGTCTTGCACTTTACACGCCCTGTTTTATACAAAACCCAGTGATATTTGATGAAGATTCATGATATATGACAAAATTTTAATTATAGGCCAGTAAACCTTCACACTTATTATACATTGCAATAAGGGCCTCTTTCAACATACTAAAGTAAAATGTTGAGTAGGCAACTTGCCAGTTAGTCTCACGTAACTCCACATACTTACGAAATTCACGACGTTGGAGTGCCAGGTCTTCCTCCAATTAGCTTGTTTACTTGACGGTTAAATATTTAAAAGTTGTCTCTTGGGATTTCGTGCATAGCTTTATTTGATCTGAATATTCTAATGAATAGTCTACAGTGCAACATTTAAATTCTGTGTTGTATTATTTTACAGACCTACAGAAACTGCCATTTTTTGCTAGATTTCATCTATTGCAGTGTATAACTACTTAGAACAACAAAAATAATGCCTTAAATGCAAATGACTGCAAATAAATCATAGTTTTGATTATTATATATTTTATTTATTCATTTGTTTCTGTTATTTTCAGTAAAAACTGCAAAAGCTGAGTGGAAGAAACTGCGTGACAGCCACAGAGATTCCTTAAAAAGAGCCAGATCCATGGCCAGTGGAACGGACATGGTCATCAATAACAAATGGAAGTATGCTGAGATTATGGAGTTTCTTCTTCCCTTCATGAAGACTAGAAAAAGAAGACGAAGTCTTACTACATCCAGTGATGACAACAAAGAGTCATCACCGTCTCCTTCAGACTCCTTCCTAGAAGTTCAACCCTCCACTTCAAATACTGACACATTGAATTTCACACCAGAATCTCAAACAAACAAAGTAGACACATCCCAAGCTGAACACATCTTCAGAAAAAGAAAAATTGATAATGAAATTGGAGAAATAATGATTGATATGGATGATAGAAATAATTGCCGATATGGAGAGCGGAACAAACACCCCTTAGATTCATTCTTTGAAAGCATGTGTGAGACAACCAAGCAGTTCCCAACGTGGCTACAGTACACAGTGAAAAGAAAAATATTTAATGTCATCTCGGAAGCAGAGGACACATTTGAATCTTACAAATCTCGTGAATCAATTTTTTGATACTACTAAGGCTAACTTATTATTAATTATACTTTTTTTTTAGAAAATGCTTATTGCCTTTATAAATCATCATTCGTAACAGGACAGCTCTCAGTCTTCTATACTTTTCTATTAGTTTAGTTGTCATCTCATAAAGGACAAAGCGCAGATATCAAATCGGAAAGGGATCGGCACCGTATCGCCTTTCGTCTCGCCGCTAAACAGGCTTCAACCTAACTTAAGCAAGTGGATCAGCAGCTCTGATACGTCAACTCGGCTACGCTACGGCTAGGCGACGCCGCGCACGACTGGAAGTGGCCTTGTGAATGACAGCACGTGTGTTAACAGTTGTGTGCGTAAGGGTGGACGAAAAGGCGGCTACGGAGAGACGTAAGCGCGGGGACGACGAGCCGTAAGCGAGTTGACCACGCACCGCACCGCGATTCGTGAGCTTGTCCCGAGTCGAGACGATTACGTTACGATTCCGATTAGTGTGCGTTGCAGTAGGGAGTTTCATACAAAGAATACTAAACGGCTCGAGTTGATACAGTGCCGATCCCTTTCCGATTTGATAAGTGAGCTGTGTCCTTTAGTCATCCCCTTTCTAAAATAGCCATAGCATCTTTAATGCAGTTCATCCATTGTTTCTTTGGTCTACCACTTCTGGAGTGCGCTTGAGAGTGTTGCAACCTGGCTTGGTCCTTGTTGCTGGTACAGGTTCATAATGATGTCCAGATCTCAATGCAATAAGTAAGTACTGACAATCAAAGCGCTCCTGTGTTTGCATAAATTCAGTGGTGGCTACAAACTCATAAGTTACAGTCAAATGTACCTCCATGATTTACAATTTGACTTTGAAAGCGATTCGTCGCAGATTCAGACAATGGAAGGGTAGGACAAAAGCTAATTTGAAATTTAAAAAATAACAAAAACCCTGAAATAGGATTGCTTGAAAACCGGATTAATTTTTATCAACAGGAAAGCCATCTTGAAACTAGCAAGTAGCAAGTAAGGCGCTGCAACAACAGGTTCTTAAGGTTGCCTGTTCTGGTTCATTGGAGCAGAGTGAGTAAGCGGAGCGGAACGAGGGAATGATGTAGCGACGAAGCTGGTCTCACTACAACGCCCCACGGATATTTTTATCTGTGCGTTTAGTCTACATAGTTCTCGTTAAAGTCTTGCTGCCTTTAGTCTTAGGGTTGCACCTCATCTAATAGCCTGAGTAGCCTTCATTTAGGTAGTCTTTTTCTATCGCTCAGAACCGACATTTGCTAATGCAAGAGACAGTATTCCGTTTGAATAATCGACGTAGCTTTGTTTGTCGGTTGAAATGTAGGTACCTATCTACATCTATAATCCTAACACAAATATCTAACAACTTGTAACGACATGAGACATTTCAACTAAGTCCTGCCATTATCAAGCCATTGCCGATGGCAACCCATCGGCAATGGCTCTGGTAAGCAAGTATATCAATGGTGGCATTGATAAGTAACCTAAAGCAGGCTATATATAAAAACACCTAGTGCTAAAAAGGATTAGTAGTAGGTACCTACTGCGAAACTGTAGGTAGGTAGGTACTTAGATACCTTCCTACCTACAGATATCTAACACTGGTTTACAGCGTTTATGCTCACGAGATGAAAACTAGGTCTTTGCAACTAATAAGATCCTGAATTCAGAAAAAATAGGTCGTCCCGTTTTATTACTTAAATAAAAATATGTTTATTTTAAAATTTTATTCTTTTAATTTTAGATTTTTTCTGAAATCCATACATAGAAAGTACCTATTACAAATTGCAAAGTTTACGCTGATTTTAATTCTGATTTGTGTCAGTGTCTTTTTAAGTGGACTAACAGTGATCTGCTAACATATTTTTATCCCAGATACCAGGTAGGTTCTGTTCCTCAAAACACTTAAAATTTTGGTGAAAACGAACATTAGGTATGTTCATCGGTACCTAACATTTTCCAGGTTTTCAGGGAAACAATTCAGGTGTGAGTGTGGAAAATTATTTATTAAAGACATACTGACACGCATCCTTTCGCCATCCTTCAATTCAGATCCTTATCACATATCGTACGTAGTAGGTACCTACGTATAACCAGATTAGGACAAAACTTCTTCTTGTGGGTATTGTAAAAAAACTTGTTGTTATTGTTATGTGCCTGTTGTGTCCCACTGCAGCCTGTTGTGTTCCTTTCCTTTTTTTTCCAGTCTTCTCTCTATAAAGCTATTTCACCCCAATCAGCAAAACTTAAAAAAAAAACTTAAAAATATTTGACATTCATTTTAGATAATAGAAGGTAGTCACAAAAAAAAACCAACAGGTTCTATCATAATTATGAGCAAAGAAAAAAATATATTTGGAAACTAGTGAATTAGGTATTCCGTGTTATGTGGTAGGCGCCTGGCAAAATTATAATATCAACATCTGTTGCAATGTTTTAGTTGGGTTTTGCAGGAATAGGGTTAAATGAACTTTGAGGGTTGTATTGATGATTTTAATGATTATAATTCTGTAGCTACACACGTGTTACTAACGCGACTCATTTTTCATCAACGTAAAACCTGAAACAGACCTGCAAATTGCAAAAAACGTAAGAAAATTTAAATTTCGCGGGCTACCCTTGCGCATCCACTTTATTAAAGCAGTATAAATCGACTAGCCGGGTCAGCTGGACCAAGTGGCGAGCGCCTAGACAATACCTGTTTACGCGCTACTATACTATCCGATCTGTATACACCACTATCCATAATCACTGTACTTATCTACTCCGCTGAATCTTGACCAATGTATTTCGGGGTTTTAAAACGAGGCCATTGCTGTCTAGAAAATTCTTTCATTTATTTTTTCTGCTGCAGCCGCGCGACGTTACCATAAGCGTTTCGCTTGAGCGTGCAACTCGTGGCCAACAATGTAGCGGTTAAAAATATGGCCTTATCACTTAACACATTCACAAGTTATGGATGCTGTAGCGAGCAGCCGGATGTGTGGTTCGTCATCATCACCGTGGGTACCTACATACTTCATACTATGTTGTGTTGCTATGTGACCAGCACTTGAGTCAGGACTGTTCCCGATTGAGTCTACATTTTTCAGCTTGATTTGATTGAGTCTGCGTTTTTGAGCTTGGGGAAAATCGACGTCCCACAAAGTGGGCGATTGTCTATGTCTAATAAGTAGGTCCTCCTAATTTGAGGCTACCTGTCCGTTAGAGACTGAAGCTTAGGGCTGGGAGGATCCTAATATTAATTCAATTCAATTGATTTAACTCAGACTAAGTTGCCCATATAGTGTTTAGTAAAGTACATACAAAAACTTACTAACTATGTTAGTAATACATGAGGAACTATTTCATATGTATTTGTATCCATTGCCTCCATAGAGGACTTTCTATTTTTCCAGCAATTACCTTCAGGTAACTGTTGGAACTATCCCTCACCCTGCGCATCAGCGACGCTGCTCGCTTTCGAATTATGTCATGGAAACCATCCACTTGTGCGTCTGCAATCATCGCTGAAGCGCTGCAATAGCCAGACAGTCTCGTCGACAACCTGAAGGCATTGTTGTATTGCATCTGCAGGGTGCTGACGGCTCGCTGTGTGCAACTGAACCACAGGCTACAGGTATAGTAGGAGTGGCAGTATGCCTTAAAGAATAATAAAGAACGCCACCCCACCCAGCGTCAAGGGCGGTACGCAAGAAGGCGTCCTGCGGCCCGCCCGAAACACCAGGAATTAAACAATAATATATATATAACATCACGGATTTCCTTCAGTAGGTAGAAAGGAAGGTAGGTACGTAGTAATGGTTTAGCTGCCTTCTTTCATGACCCGAGATCGGATTGGTAGGTACAGCAAATTTACCTTAATTTCAAGGAAGTACCGAATCTAGTATTATGTGGATAATAGGAAGCTCCCTCTAATTTATCAATTTTATTACGGAACTTAAAAATAATGCGGTATTTTTATTTTAGAGAGGTAGTATCCACATGTTACTTCCTTAAAGTATAGGCAAATAATAATTATTTATTGCATAGTGTAGGTACAGGTAGGTCGGGCAGCTTGATGTGCTGGCGTCTGCCAGCACATCAAGCTGCCCGACACTGTCAAAGTTTCCCAATCAACCTTGAACCTAATGCTTCAGCGATAAAGGTGAAAATCAATAGAAATTTTACAGATTGTAGTAGCTTGATGTGCTGGCGTCTGTAGGTACCTTCAGTCAGGTAGGTAGGTACAGGTTAACAGTGGCGTGCAGTGGTTCTCCGCGGAAGGTAGGCCACGCTAAGATGACCCTCAAAGTACTCACATCTAGTGATATATTCAATTGCCCTTCCGGGCCCACCGCACCCACCCCTGGTGTTTTTAGTAAATATCAGGAATTTCAATGGAATTCTGCCAATACAAGAACGAAGGATGTCGCTCCGCTACAAAAAATTCTAAAAAATAAAACAGTGCGCTGTAAACAAAAAAAAAGGTAGAGTTTTCTGACCGGAATATTTGAAAAACAAACCTTTAAAATAAGCCTATTAAAACCAAAGTTATAAATACAAGAACTCCGCATTAATCAAGGTTCAAATCACGATTTTCTGACAATGCAAACAGAATAAAGATTAATTTGAAATGACGATGAATTTTGGGTTAATTCTCGTAATTCAGGTACCTACACATCTTTCTTTGGACACAACTTGAATCTTATCATTATACGATTGTGAATACTTCTGTTTTTAACTTTTAACAAAAACACACTAACAGCGCAAACTTCACAACAGAACACCATTTCTACGTTAATAAACAAATACAACAAATAATATTTACACTACTATACGTTTCAAAACGAATTACAAACGTCAGATATTATAAAAATCAAAACACTGAAGATCGCGAAATAAATTTTGCTAGTCACATGAAACAAATATGGCTTCTAAGAAAAATACAATTGTTATTTTGTCGATAAAAAAAAACACTACCAAATATAATTGCATCACTGCATACCGTTTTAGCCGGATAATACTTTGTGGGGCAGCCAATCAGTGGCCAGCTAGCCAGCTACACTCGCAGGAGTTTATGCCCCTATTTACTATGTGTGCCGTTCATATACACGAAAATACGCATCAGTGTGCGTAAATTTATCAATGGAAATTAGGCCGGCTGCGGCCTTGCCTAGACGGCCGGGAGCGAGTGTCGTAGTATTTAACAGTTACGTCACACGGCCGTGACAAGTTGCTATAAGTATTATAACAGGAGTTTTTTATTTTTTATTAATATAGTTATAATAAATGCATTTATTGCGTTGTTGGTAGGAATGGTAGGGTAGGCTAGGCCTAATTGCCTCTATGGACGGCACGTCCCTGCAGGTTAATCTTAAAACTAATGAGCACATGACCCTGTTAGGGCAGCAAGTTAGGTAGTTACCTAAAAAATATCAACTCGATTCCTACCGGCTTCCCTTTAAAAAATGGCACAGTCGGTATTCTATAGACAAATAATTTACTCACATTAAAATTTACTTACCTCTTACAAAAATTGACCCTTCGCTTCTGCTGTTCACAATCACAATAGACGCTACGAAGAAAAGAAAAAAAATATAGACATTTCTACAAAACAAAGTCATTTTTATTTTAAACATACTATCTTACACATAGATACACTACCTACATAAAGTTATGTAGGGACCTACTGCTAGTGGTATTTATCGGACTTATTTAAATTCTCCGAATTCTATATTGCGTTTAGAATTATGATAATATTGTGTTCAGTTTTTCAGTGTAAGTTGTCACCCTACGCTTCATCATTCTCCTGACCTTATCCCAACTTATTTGTGGTCAGCGCAGCATGTCTTCTTCTTCCATACTTCTCTATTACTCGTCATCTCATCAGACACCTCCTTTCGAGCCATATCATCCTTCACACAGTCCATGCATCGGTTTGTTGGTCTTCCTCTACTCTTATAGACGTTGTCACCCTACGCTACAAGCGTCCTATTAATAGCTATCAACTTGATCGTTCAAAACGAAATAATAATTATGAACACTCGTTAATTATTAAACGTTTCGGTACAAAAATGACGAAAAAGTGGTTTGTGATTTGTTTTTGTGCTATTGTTTACTTCATAGATCATGAGGTGGATGCAAAGTTTTGTGAACGAACTGAAGCGTAAGTCTTTAAGATGATTATAATTGTTTTAATAAATACCTATCTATGTAATACTTAACGGTGATATCGGTAAGTACAAACGCGTTTTGGGTAAATCTACGAGTATACCTACCTACGACCTAAGTGATTTGAGCTTTGGTGCAACGATAATTTAATTATAAGCAGCCATCGGGGTGACATATACTTCATAGAAAAAACCCCGTAAATAAATACAGATTAAAAAATAAAAACTATAACCTAGGTAAGCAATGAGACCGAACAAGATTTTGCCTAAAATATGTTTAATAATTGGTTGTCTGATGAGGTGACGAGTAATATAGAAGTATGGATGGAAGAAGAAGATAATTTATGCACAAATTAAATGGGACAGGGCACGATGATTAATAATTGTCTAATTTTCAAGTCTCTCTATAAAAAGCTTAAGTAACTGATTGGAATGCATGTTTCTTTATTCTTTCAGAGTAACAAGGATGGTGGAAGAAACTTTTAGTACTGCTTATGTCATAACCTATCATGGCCAGTGTTTTTCTAGTTATGGGTGTGTTAAAACACAGTGGTCCACTTCCATCAATCGCAGATATGTACCGGTAAGTAACAATACTTAATTACTCATGTCAGGTGACTTGCCTACATAATCTGACGTGGGAGAAGTACCTACCTATTCCTTCTAGAAATCTAGAATGTGATGGCTTGGGCAAAAATTCATTGGATTCGAGAAAATCCGTGTTCTGTGTATTTCTAAAAATCTTTAGTGAACTTTCGTCTAAACTTTAAAATTGAATTGGCTTTAGTCGTTAAATTTTATCCGATGGATTTTCGCCTAAGCTTTAACGGAGTCCTTGATTTTTGTAATAAAAGGGGTCAAACACTATTTTATTTTATTTTATTTTATTTTATTTTATTTTATTTTATTTTATTTGTTAGGGACAAAAAACAGTTACATGCAAAGCTTAACTAAATATTCTTACATTAGCACAATACTCAGAAATACATTTACACACAATCCATTCCATATTTATGTTACTATACATGTAACCCACAACATTGTCCACGAATTCACCAAAAGAAAATGTTAAAAGAAAACAGACAAAATAGTGTGCATCGTAAAAGCCAAATAAGAAGAAAAAAGAATATTTATACTCATGATTTTAGTAACTCTATTGTTCTTGCCTTAAAACTATTCTTGGAAAGAGTAAATATGTCAAGCTCCGTGAATTGAGCATTGTAGGCATCAACAAGGCGACGAAGAGGCACGCGCTCCCCAGCGTTAGTTCTGCACTGACTATGCCGCCGAAAGGAATAATGTACCTAGGTACCTTTAACTACGTCAATTATAAGTACCTAACCCTTTATGTTAGGTACCAGAATCGTGTTTTATGTCTATTTTTATTCAAAAGGAACAACAAACAGCTGCAATATAAAACAAAGAAATAAGAAATGTATACAAAACTTTTAAACAATACTGCTGCCCACAAAGCTGTTCATAGATTAACTACATAGGATACGTAACAGTGAAAATAATCGCTAGGGTTACAAATAATATAATGTGTAAATATTCAAGAAAGCTCTTAGGTTTATGACTTTCAAAAATGTCAATATGTTCAAAAGTTCTATTGTATTTTGTGTTTATCACCTAAATTTAATATAGTAGAGCATTGCTCGAAGTACCAAGCTGTAGAGATATTTAATAGGTTGCCTTCTGAACTAAAGTCCCTGATTTTGAACACCCACTTCTAAAGAGCAAAATTAAAAGCCTTTTTAATAGAAAAATGTAAATATATAATGAGGTTTAGGGTGTAAACAGACCCTTCACGAAGGCGTCAACCAAGCATTATGGACATCAAAAAAAGTAACTAAACTAAAAAATTATTGCTGCGAAACGACTTTTTTTGGGGTGAAAAATCACAGTACAACTCAATGTATTGCAATCAAAGCAATGTGCTGATGCATGGATTGAATAGTACGGGGGTCGTTGAGGTGTTTAAAGTAAAAATCTTACATTAAAACCATGTATTAAAAAATACTTGACAAAAAGTTGGAATTTTGACCCCCAGTATCTCCGTAACTAGAAGGTTCTCAGGTATGGTCTAGAACAAATAAAAATATCGCAATGACAGGGAGGACAAGAGTGGCTTTCGGCTTTGTGCTGGCCAGTTATTCATTCAATTGGTATTAAAATAACGATTTAAGTCCCTGACTTATTAAATACATTTTTGATGTTTCAGAAAAGGAAGTGGGAGACAGTGAAGTACTGCTGCAGCGGCTACATCAGGACAGACGACTCATCCAATGACAGGTACCTACCTAAGTACATACCTACTAATAATAATTTACAAATAAAACCACTGTGGCTAGTCAACAGATTTAAGTGAACTCTAGTTTGTAGTGGAGGTCCCGTTAGAAATGTGACGCTTTCAAAAGACTTCCTATTATCGCTGCCCTAATGAGTATTTATAATTTCAGCGACATTGTATGCGAGCCAATATGCATGCCAGCTTGTAGCAATGGAAACTGCAGAGCTCCAGCTGAATGCGCTTGTGACGTTGGGTACATTCCCGACCCCAAAGTTAGGCACAACTGTCTCCCTTCCTGCGAGAAAGGCTGTGACCACGGCGCTTGCGTAGCACCCGACACCTGCCGATGTGACTTCGGATATAAGCTTGTGAATACTACCTGCCAGCCTGTCTGCACCGAGCCATGCCACAATGGCACCTGCGTGGCCCCAGAAACATGTGAATGCGTTCCTGGCTACAGAAAATCTGAGAAGAATCTCTGCGAGCCGTATTGTTCTAACGGATGTGACAATGGATTCTGTACTGCACCCGAAACTTGCCGCTGTAATTCTGGATGGCGTTTAAAAGAGAGTCGAGACGCTCCAAATAAACATTGTGACCCAATCTGTTCGGAACCTTGCGGTAACGGAACCTGTGTTTCTCCAGACACTTGTGTATGTAATCCTTCTTATAGGAAATCGAAGAGCGGTGTCTGTGAGCCCGAGTGTACACCACCGTGTGGCAACGGCGCATGTATAGCCCCACACATGTGCAGATGCTTCCGTGGCTACCATATCGATACACGGAATTTATTAAGTTTATTCCCATTATGTGTACCAACTTGTGCTAATTGCAAAGATAAACACTGTGTTGCTCCCAACAAATGTGCTCCCATAAAACACCCCAGAATCAACCGACAGTTACGGGATTACGACGACATATTTGATGATGCATCTATTTATGATGATTATTATCCTGACGAGTTTTTCAATTCATTCGTCGGTCATGGTGATACAAAAACGAAATCAGTCAAAAATCCAGTTCATACTAGTACACGCCTTGTTGACACAAACATGGATGTAACGGGATATTCTCATGAGACGAGCACTACTGATGACATACATACAAAATCACTGAAAAGTTCGACTGACATAAATACATACTCTGATATTACCAGTACGAAATCTTTGAATAATCCTTCTGATGAAACCACACATTCTTATCACAAGGATACGGTAACAGAATCAATGACAAATCCAAATAATACGAGTGAGAGCTCAGACACAAAAGTTATTGCATCAGTACAAACTATACCATGGTAAGTAAATTAAATTATTAAGTCTAGATTGGTGGCAAGTATTAGTGGTAGGTACCGACGAACCCGTATCGTAGGTTCGAGCCCCGGCAGGCACAAATTTTCTGTAATTTATTTCCAGCCCTCAATACTGAGAAGGAAAACATGGTAAAGACCTGCATATTCCAAAACAAAAAAAAAAAAAAAAATCTAACCTCCACCATCCCACACAGGCCCGCGTTGTGGAGTATTGAACACTTCCTTTGACAGAAAGGGCCCAGTTGTGGGATCGTAATAATCAATTAATCGTTAACTGAATGAATCGTAAAAGTTTGCGTGTCCAATTGTCCATGTTCCTTACATACACCCTGTATATCAAAATTCCGCAAAAACTGGTGTCTTCTGCCTACCCTTAATTTGGCGAATACAGGCACGTTGTATTGTAACCACAGAAGGTACTTTCACAATACATTGTAACTGGGGCTGTAGCTTCATTTTTCAGAGTTCCGTACCTCAATCGGCAAAACGGAACCCCTCACTTTGTTGTCCGTCTGTCTGTCTGTCCAGACCGTTTTTCTCAGGAATGCGTGGCGGTATCAAGCTGAAATTAATACCAAATACTCAGGTCTGCTACACCTTGGAGCAATGAAAAAAACAAAATTGTAAGTCAACGCGATCAAAACATATGACATATATTATCATTTATTTTATTTTTATCGCATATTATGCGATTTCACAAGGGAATCAAAACCTACAGGGTACTTCCCTTTGAGCTAGAATCATAAAATTTGGCAAAAAGCAAGGCCATATAGCTTAAATTATAGAAAATTCAAAAAAATGGAAATAAAAGGATGTCCCCATACATACATAGTTGACGCCAGTTAAGTTTTTTTTTTTTAGATAATAAATGTCGCCGGACATTACATATATCGCCATCTAGGTGCCACACTAAGCAACGTGGCTTGTGTCGTGGACACCAGATAGTTGATAATATTACATAGATACTTTTTGTTTGTAAATACATACTTATTATACGTAGAAACATCCATGACTCGGAAACAAATGTCCATGCTCATCACACACACATTTGCTCCTACCGGGATTCGAACCCGGGACCCTAAGAACGTAAGGCAGCCTCACTACCGCTGCGCCATTCGGGTCGTCAAATATATAATATTGGTACGGAACCCTTCGTGCGTGAGTCCGACTCGCACTTAGCCGGTTTTTTGTCTTGTTTTTGACAGTTGAAAAGTGCCAGTAACTGGCATACTTAAAATAAATGCTTTGATATTAAAATTAAATGTTGTTTTATTGTCTTCCAGGTTGCAACAACATTGGGGATCCATTTTCATCCCAGTACTGGTGATAGCGACGGCTGCTATCATAATGTTACTAGTTTGGCGACGGGCACCTATTGTCATTTTCTTCAGAGGGAGGAGTTATGTTGTAGAAGGTACGTACCTACGAGCTACGAGATAATACTGTGTTTTTTTAACGTTACAGCAATTAAAGCAAGTTCAATCAATCTCAATCTAAATGGTCTAGTTAATACAACATAGTACCTAGTGGTCGCAAGCGTATTTGCTGAACGTGGGTGGGATCCTGAATTCAATTTGGTTTTGGTTAAAACTGGAGTTTATCATTGCGGGATGCGGGACCACATAGTACACCCACGCCGGTTGTGTAATCTTACTTGTATGCGGATGATAGCGGGATTCATCTGTGTGGTCAACGCTTTAACGGGTAAAAACCTTATTACGTTTGTTGATCTAGCAGTTGGTAGGGTTGGCAGCGGGTCCTAAGATCGTTTCCCAGGTCGGACAGTGTTAAATACCTAGCAGGAAGTTCCCAGTAGCAATCCGGAGGCAGTATTTGTGCCTGGTTGATGCCAATAGGACTACTATGACAAGGGACCCAAACAAAATGTGTCCGTTTCGACTGCTCGGACACAGTGTCGTAGAAGAAAAACGACTAGGTCAACATTACGAAGGAATTTGTAAAACACCACTAACAATGAAAGTCGCAAATTTAAAAAAAGAATGGGAACTCTACTAAGCTCTATTTAAGGTGGCAGCGCAAAGGTAGTCCGCGAAATTCAAATTTTCTTACGTGTTTTGCAATTTGCAGGTCTGTTTCAGATTGTATGTTGATGAAAAATGAGTCGCGCCAGTAACACGTAGCTACAGAATTATAATCATTAAAATCATCAATACAACCCTTTAAATTCATATAACCCTATTCTGTAACTATTACATGAAAATATCATTCAATGGGGTTAAATGAAATAAGGGGGTTGTATTAATGATTTTAATGATTATAATTCTAAAATTAGCTAAGTGTTACTGGCGTGACTCATTTTTCAACAACATGCAACCTGACACTAACCTGCAAATTGCAAAAACCGGCCAAGTGCGAGTCGTACTCACACGCACATAGGGTGCCGTAGCACCAAACAATATAATAAAAATATTTTGAAGGCATTCTTTCATATGTTGTATTGTTTTACATTCATCAACAAAACTAAATTGGTTTTTCATAGTTTGTTAATGAAAACAAAGTTGTTGCTGCAGTTTGATGAAAAAGTCCTATATCTCAAAAAATAAACATCAAATCTTATTCAAACCAATTTTGGTTGAAAGTTTTTTTTACGTTCTATAATTTCATATTTTTTTCAGAATTTTTGTCCAATTACTTTAGAAATTATGGGGGGGCACACATTTTACCACTTTGGAAGAGTTTATCTTTCAAACGATTGACTTTGAAAGAAAATGGTTTTAGAAACCTCAATGTAATTTTTAAAGACCTATCTATAGACATCCCGCACGTATAGGTTTGATGAAAAAAATATTTTTTAGTTTCAGTTCCATCTATGGGGAGACCCCCCTTAATCTTATTTTTTTTTTTTTGTATTAAATCCTTATAGCGGTTCACAGAATACATCTACCTACTAAGTTTCAACTGTGTAGTCCTAATAGTTTCGGAGTAAAGTGGCTGTGACATACACGGACAGACAGACAGACTTAGCGAATCTATAAGGGTTCCGTTTTTTGCCATTCGGCTACGGAACCCTGAAAACGTAAGGAAATTTGAATTTCGCGGGCTACCCTTGCGCTTCCACCTTAAATGGAGCTTAGTAGACGTCCCATTCTGTTTTTAAATTTGCGACTTTCATTGTTAGTGTTTTACAAATTCCTTCGTAATGTTGACGTAGTCGATTTTCTTCTACGACATTGTGTCCGAGCAGTCGAAACGGACACAACACAACACTGGTGAAATGTTGTTTTAATAATAATAATTATTATTTATTTTCGGACAACAATGTTCCAGCATGTTAGTAAACAATAATATAACTTACTAGCGACCCGCCCCGGCTTCGCACGGGTGCAAGGCTATACATATAAAACTTTCTTTTGAATCACTCTATCTATTTTAAAAAACCACATCAAAATCCGTTGCGTAGTTTTAAAGATGTAAGCATATTATAGGGACAAACAGCGGGCAGCGACTTTGTTTTATTCTATGTACTACTATGTAGTGATTTTAGTGTTAGTAGATAAAATACAATAGAGAAGATGACAGACTAAATAGTATTGTGAAAAGGACATCCCCAAATTAATGGTTAGTGATTGTCCTTCTCACAAAACTTTGAATAATCGAAGAGTCTATACTCTCCGCCATAGTTGCCACTCGCCCGCAACCTTGACAACAGTGACGCGGTTCTCTTGCGAATGACGGCGTGGAAGCCGTCAGTTCGGTTTTGCGCAAACATAGCAGAAGCGCTGCACCATCGTGGCAGTCCCAACAGCATCCTAAAAATATTATTGTACTGTACGCGTATGTCATCCAGCGTTCTTTTGGTATAGTTGACCCTAAGATTCCCCGTGAAAACTTGCTGTTTAGGACTGTCGTGAGGTGTTAAAATGATTGAACGCCAACCTTACTTCAGTTCTACTGTTTTAATAAATTAATTATAAATGCAAATGAATGTGGTACGCAGACCATGCTTTTTAGGCGAGTGTCGCGACGGTCGCATCGGTTGAGCACGCTGCCCGCGTTCCCCGCGCCCCCCGCGTCCCGCATCCCCCTCATGTGCCCGGTGGTGGTTGGTGTTTGTATCGCGGCGTTAACATGCTCCCGGCTCTGGAAAGCCTTGGTTTCCAGCAGGATCAGCTGTTGTAGTTGGCATCTCGACAGGTAATGGACAAATTTTTGAAAATGAGCGCTGCACCTCTCTAGTTGCTGTGCGGACCTTGGCAACACGTGACACTCCGTCCTTTCCTGTGTAGACTTGCTCAACGCGTCCGAGACGCCACTTTAATGGAGGCAAGTTGTCTTCTTTGATTAGAACAAGCCTGTTGATGGTGACGTCACTCTTGTTGACCTTCCATTTCGTTCGGGTTTGCAGCTCGCTGATGTACTCCTTAGACCACCGCTGCCAGAAGTGTTGTCGCATCTGCTCTACTCGGTCGTAACGTGGCAGGCGATTGGTGACTACGTCGGTGATGTCATCACAGGCTGGTGCGGTGAATGAGCGGCCAATCAAAAAGTGCGCCGGTGTCAACGCTTGCAGGTCATTTGCATCTGTAGAAAGAGGAGTTAGCGGACGGGAGTTAAGGACGGCCTCGACTTGTACCAATACCGTATAAAATTCTTCAAACGTGAGATTTGAGTTCCCTACTACGCGTCTCAGGTGATACTTGCAGGACTTCACTCCTGCCTCCCACAGGCCACCAAAATGAGGAGAATATGGGGGTATGAATTTAAAGGTTATGCCGTCTAAGGCGGTAGTTCCCACAATAGCGGCAGAGTGTTTTATTAAAAAATTACCTAGTTCGTTAGCAGCGCCGACATAATTTTTTCCATTATCGGAATATATTACTGCCGGTTTACCTTTACGTGATATGAATCTTTTAAGGCAGAGCAGATATCCATCAGTGGACAGAGTGGTCACGAGTTCTAAGTGTACTGCTCGAGTAGCGAAACAAATGAATATGCAAATATAACATTTAATTAGTCGCGAACCTCTCCCCTGACGGTTCAAAATATACACTGGACCACAGTAGTCAGTGCCGGTATGCAAGAATGGAAAGCCAGGTATCAATCGCTCTGTAGGCAGGTTGCCCATTATTGGGCATAAAGTTTTCCCCTTAAGCCTAACGCATCGAACACATTTATGAACGATTGAACGCGCTAAGTTCCTGCCACCTAGTGGCCACCACTCCTCGCGAATGGTTGAGAGTAATAATTGAGGGCCAGCGTGACATAAATATATGTGTTTATGTTGAAATAAGAGCAAAGTAAATTTGTGTTTACTACAGAGCAGTATAGGGTGTTTTTATCGTAAGTAAACTCATTAGAATTACTCAATCTACCTCCTACCCTAATTAAAATATCATCATCAATAAACAAACTGAGTCCGGACATATTACGCGGATATTTATAATTTGATGACTTATTCAATAACGAATTGTATTCTTGTGGAAATGAATCGATTTGAGACAATCGCGCGAGTAAAATAGTTGACCTATGCAGCTCATCCACAGACAACGGACCTTGTTTACGTTCATTTTTATAACGGATGTTATGAATAAACCGCAACATAAACGCAGCTGATCTTATCATTCGAAAGAAAGATGAAAAATTGTCGAAAGGAAACACATTACATGACGAATACAAACCAACCACACTTTGCGATTTAAGTTCGGGCAAATCAGTCAATGATACATCTGAATAGTACGCGTCGTAATTAGCGTTCAGAATGAACTTTGGACCGGACCACCACAAGTCGTTATGAACAAGCTCCGGTAAGTTCACTCCGCGCGTCAACAAATCAGCTGGGTTAGATATACCTTGTATGTGTGACCAATTGTTACCTGTTGTCAAATCATTGATTTCAACTATTCTATTTTGGACAAATGTCTTCAGCAATGTTGGATGAATGCGTAACCAACCTAAGACAATTGTCGAATCAGTCCAAAACGATACTTTTTCAAACTTTAAATTAATTGACTCGATTATCTTTTTATAAAGACGCGCACCTATTAAGGCACCACACAGTTCGAGGCGCGGTATGCTAACCGGCTTTAAAGGCGCAACCTTACTCTTCGCACATAATAGTTTAACAATAACTTTATTTGTTTGCTCACAAACGCTGCGTATGTACGCACAAGCGCCGTAAGCGTCTTGTGAAGCATCTGTAAAGATGTATAATTGTAAGTGTCGTGCGTACTGTGTGGTTACATGACGTGGGACTCGTATTTCATACAAATGTTGTAAAGATTTTAATATTTTACTAAATGAACGTGCAAAATCAGTAGGAATTGGGTCATCCCAACCGATTTTAAGAAGCCAAAGTTTTTGCATAAGTAGGTATTTTAGAAATAATAATATTAGGCGCTAACAACCCTAGTGGGTCATAAACCTGTGATATAACGGAAAGAATTTTTCGTTTTGTAAATTGCGTTACATCGATGTTAATATTTAAGTTACTTAGATTTAAAATGTAATTCATCATGATTATTACACCAACCTAAGCCGAGTGTCTTACATTGTGTAGTCTTATCGAGCGATAACGACTTAGTAAAACTGTCGGATAAACAATGAAGATCAAAATTAAATGACCACTTTCGCAACGGAAAGCAACCCGATATTAAAACTTGACTAATGTTTTCACACAGTGACAATAACTCCTGCTTATTATTGTGAGAAAATATTAAGTCGTCGCAGTAAAATGAATTTAGCATTACACGAGAAACTTGCTCATCAGTACAATCTAACGCTAACTGACGTAAACATCTCATCGCGAGGTACGGCGCTGAGGCAGTGCCATACGTCACTGTATTTAATTGATAGATACCTAACGGATCTTTCTTATCTTCACGCCACAGTATTTGTTGCAATGGACGCTGATCAGGCTGGATAAGAACTTGCCGAAACATTTTTTCCACGTCAGCGCAAGCCACAAACGCGAATTGTCGAAAACGAAGAAGAATGCCCACCAAATCGTTAAGTAGCGGAGGGCCGATCAATTGCAAATCGTTTAACGACTTTCCCGTAGTCGTTTGTGCACCCGCGTCGAAGACCACGCGCAGTTTCGTAGTGGTACTTTCTCGTTGTACACAATGATGTGGTAAAAAATAACACGGTGATGTAAACGTATCAATACGAGTCATGTGCCCTAATGCCAAATATTCGTTTAGAAAATCTGAATACATTCGTTTTAATTCAGGCGAACGATCTAACCTTCGTTCTATAGATACAAACCTGTTCTTCGCTAACTCGTAAGAATCGCCAAGCGAATCAGCTGATTCGTGTAACGGCATTCGCACCGCGAACCTACCATCATTGTCGCGTGTGGTGGTAGAAGTAAAAAGTTCCTCACATATCCTATCATCAGCGGAGAGAATGTTATTCGTTGGTTTGCCGCTGTCAACTTCTTCTAATTCCCAGAAACGTTTTAATTGAATATCTAGTGAACTTGACAATGCGCAACAAATCGAATTATTACTGTGTATTTTGTTTGTGGTGTGTTTATTATGGGATAACGAGCCCGAAATAATCCACCCTAAATGAGTATTTTGTAAATAAGGACCGTTGGACAAACGCATCCGACCGTCTTGTAATAAACTCCAGAACACATCAGCCCCTATCAGTATATCGATATCTGAAGGAATGTGATAGTCTGGGTCCGCTAGATTAATGTTTTGCGGAATTTGTAACGAATGAACATCAATGTAAGTATTCGGTAAACTAAAAGTAATTTTTGGTAAAACGCAACAATTGAAACGGGTACTAAAATGACTAGTTCTCGAACACATGAGTAGGTCGCAGGACTGTTCTGATCGCAGAACACTGTTCCCTATCCCAGTTATGGTGAGAGTGGACTGTATAGTAGACAAACGTAATTTTTTGCAAAGTGAATCCGTAATAAAACATCGCTGGCTCCCACTATCGAGAAGAGCGCGCGCAACTGTGTGTGTTTGGTTAATATCACAGACTTCAACAAGTGCTGTTGAAAGCAAAACCTGTTCTAATGTTATAGACTGCACGGTTTGTTTTGAGTGATTAGAATGAGTGTGTAATGAAGATGCGTTCGCACATACACCGCTGTGTGCGTGTGCGCCGCCGGAATAGAACGAATTGAACTAAAACTTGAATTATCGACATGAATAAGACTATTATGTTTCTGTGAACATTGCTTACATGACCCATATTGACATTCTTCTAAAGAATGTCCGGTACGTAAACAATTAGTGCATATTATGTCCTTTTTATTAGAAACGAATTTTAACCTATCCTGTGGGGGAAAATTAAGAAAACGAATGCACGAGTACAATGTGTGATTGCCATCGCACAAAATACATTTGAGGGTACGCGATGATTTCGCTGTAGAAGTACCTGTACGGGACTGCTGTTTATTTGAAACAAAGGAACGTATTTGTTGGGAAGATTGTGACGTACTAACTGTTGACTTTTTTGATGAATCATTGACCGATTTATGACCTTGAGCTTGAACCATTTCCAGAACATCGGAACGGTCTTTTAAAAACTGTAATAAGTCATCTAATGTTACTTTGGAATCTTTACAAAGAGAACCTTTTTTATTCTCCCACTCTTTGCATGATATCGGATCTAATTTAATCACGATTAAATAAATTATCAATGTGTCCCAAAACTGCGTGGGCTCACCCATAATTCTCAATGATCTTATGTTTTTTAGCACCGTATCTATTAACTTTCTTAGCAGACTAGGCGATTCCTTTGTGATTGTTTGTAAAGAAAACAAAGATTTTACATGATTGTTAATAAGCAACCTATTATTATCGAATCTATTAGTCAACAAATCCCAAGCTACCTGATAGTTATTTGAACTAAATTCCAACGATTTAATGACCTGTAAGGCACTACCCGCAAGTGAAGAACGTAAATAATGAAATTTTTGTATTGGATTTATTTCGCTCGCATTATGTATCAAGGAAATAAATGTGTCACGATACTCAAGCCAGTTTTCAAATGAACCGTCAAAGGAGGGTAACGATATAGTGGGTAATTTAATAATGTTATTAGAATTTTGCGAACATTTAGGCAACACAACTTCTTGTTTGTTACAGATACACTTAGCTAACTACATAATAGTATAGTACTGAGATTCAATTGTCTCTCTGATCTCCAACTGCGGTAACAAATCTTCGTCAGTAATATCCTCGACTTTAGATTGAATATCTTGGAATTCACTGAATACCTGCTCTGTGTTAACCATGCGTAATTGTAATTCGACTATTTGTTCATCAACTAATGAGATCTTTTCTAACGAATTAACAAATTTTCCGAAAAGAGTGATTCTACCTCGCAAACTACCCCTTTTTTTAATTAATTCGCGTAATTTATCCGATTCTATACCCATTTTGGCGGCCTAGTAGAAAACAGAAAGTTGTAGTACTTACAAGTATCACCGAGAATGAAGAATATTCACGAACACTGTAATGAAAACGAACACAGTATTAGTACAATTCGAAACCTATCCGTCGTCCTCTCGCTTTGACCTCTTTTCTGGTAATTTTTCTTCGTAATATTTCCAGTGCAACTTGGCGCAGAGTAGTGGGTAGGCAAGATGGGCGACGTACGGACGGACGTAGTAAATGGATAGCTGGAACGATACTTGCTGATTCGGTCCGTTGCCGTTGGTTCAATCCGGCTCGAAGGACCAATGTTTAGGACTGTCGTGAGGTGTTAAAATGATTGAACGCCAACCTTACTTCAGTTCTACTGTTTTAATAAATTAATTATAAATGCAAATGAATGTGGTACGCAGACCATGGTTTTTAGGCGAGTGTCGCGACGGTCGCATCGGTTGAGCACGCTGCCCGCGTTCCCCGCGCCCCCCGCGTCCCGCATCCCCCTCATGTGCCCGGTGGTGGTTGGTGTTTGTATCGCGGCGTTAACACTTGCAAAATACCTTAAATAGTGTAGTGTGTGTGTGTGTGTGTGTTTTACCTGTATCTCTGTCCAACCCTGTGGAGTATACTGGTGTGATGTTATGTTAATTATTTCCAGGTGATCCTATAGAAATCAATGGAACGCGCCCATTTGAGGAAATACAGATTTCAACTATTAATGAAAAGGAAAAGACAACACAATAATAATGTATTTTGTTATTGTTTCGTGTTTAATAAATATCATAATTTTGTAATATTTCATTTCTGTAATCGGTAAGGCTCGCTAATTTATGATAAATGAGGTAAAGCAAGTAACGAATTAGTTGACGGCACGGTTGGCGACTTGGCGCAGTGAGTTAGCGACTGGCTGCAACGCTGCATGTTGCGGGCTTAAACCCCGCACGGAACCAACCTTTGAATGACCGATGTTTGCGAATTTAAATTTTTGTAAACGCACCCGCGAATCCACGATACAGGAGAAATTCCTAGTGTGGCGCAACAAACAAAAAAAATACAGTTTATTCAAATCACAGCTTAGGCAATACGGTGAATTCTGGTCTCAGATCTCCACAACCCAGTTAATACTGAGTAATACTGTGGTGTGTCACGTACGTCACGTTTAGATCTTAGTTTAAGTTAAGGTAGATAAGCTATGTCCATAGTTATATTATGATATATGTCACGCGCGGACTAGGTATATATTACACTAATAAAGGGAGTCTGGGGTCTTCAGTCTCCAGTTGACTCATGGACAAGTACACGACATGGTATTTACTTAACCCCTCCTTCCCTCCACATCGCATGGCGACCCTGCCAGTCGACTGGACGGCGTTATAGTTGCCCGACCGGGATCTCATCGGAGTCACTTCAGTCGGCTTCAGTCAGTTTCTCGACAGTTGGTTAGTCACAGGCCATGGGGACCACGTCATCCAAGGAAGAGGTTATTATAGCCCAGACAGCAGCGGGTGGTTCAAATACCGCGACAGTAACACAAGAGCAGATATCCACCATCAGCGCGATGCTGTTGTTTATCGCCGTGTGTTTGGCGATTGTCATCATTGGCGTGGCAGTCCGGCTGTACAGGAGGTGTCATCAGAATTGGATCGAAGAGAAGATCAACCACCGTGAGGTGCAGCGAGCTGTGCAGATGGCCTGACCGGGAGCTGGCGGAGCGACAAGAGGAGTAAGTGATGTGATTTGAACTTAAGTGTAGTGGCGAGTATTTTCGGTCATCTATCAGTTAGGGGCATTAATTTTGAATGGAAGTGGAGTTAACGTCACTGTTTGTACAGCTTAAGTTATTGAGGGAATCAATTGTCAAGTTAGGTCCCAGTAGGCGGAAAGGCAAAAATTTTGATGGAAAGATAAGCGAGGTAAAAGCCCTGTATTGTAAATTTAAGTGTGTAGTTTCTAAGTGTAGCAAATTTTCGGAGGAATTAGCACAGCTAGTGAGTAAAATAGAAAATTTGTATGTAGACACTATTAAGTTTGAAAACGGTACCGGAACCGATACAGAGATGGCGTTGGAAAGGTTTTCATTGAAAACGGCGGTTAGCTTACTCCCGAAAATGAATGGGGATGAGCAGGTAACCCAAGATTTGATTGATGCCATAGATTTATACAGCTCTATGTTAGAAGCGGCTGATAGTGCTCATTTAATTAGATTCGTGCTAACTACGCGACTTACCCAGGGGGCTAAGATGCGATTGTCCTCTACTTATACGACTGTGGACAGTCTTTTAACGGACATGAAGAAGCATTTGTTGACGGTTAAGTCAGACGTTGCAGTGCAAGCCAAATTTGCTCGCGCTAGGCAAAATGATAGGTCGGTCACGGATTTCGGGGCGGAGATAGAGAAGTTAATGGTAGATTTGACTATTTCTCAAGCCGGGGAAAATTCGGAAGCTTATAAAATTTTGCGGCCTTTAAATGAGAAGTATGCGGTTAAAAAGTTTGCTGACGGACTTCGTAATCAGCGTCTTGGTACAATTATTACGGCACGGAACTTGACTTGTTTGAAAGATGCTATCAGGGTAGCGGAAGACGAAAATTGTGCTTCGTCGGGTCAAGTCATGACGTTCCAGCGGTGGTCCGCGGGTGGTAGTTTTTCTACGGGAAATAGGGGTCGTGGAAATAACTATAGGCGGCACGCTGTAGGTAATGGATACGCGCAGCAAAAAACAGCTGTTGGGCGTACGTACCGAAGTGGAAACGTAAGGTATAGTAGTGGAATGCGCGGTCATAGCAATAGTACTCATCGTGGACGGCTGACTCAGCAAGGTCGACAGCGCGTAGCGTGTCTAGAGCACGTGCGGGGCGATGCTGACTCAAGTGCAGTGTCAATGTCACGAAGTAGCGAAGGCAGACAATTGAATGAAACGCAGTTTTTTCGAGGCTAAGCATATTTTAGCTTGCAATAGTGTTAACTGGGTGAATTTTCTAGCAAATAATGTGGATTCGGTATGGTTAGTCGATACGGGTGCGTCGATATCGGCAATAAAAAGTAATTTCTTGAGGAATAATGCTTTGTGCTGTAAAGTAGTTAAGGAAGAATTAGTGATTAATGGTGTAGGGGGTAGTTTACGGGCTATAGGTTATGTATATTTGACGTTGGAATACGAACAATGTTCGTTCGTGCATAAGTTTTATATATTCAATGATTTGCCATGTAGGTCAGTTGGCATATTAGGCCAGGATTTCTTGCAGGCGTATAGTGGTATTATAGACTTTTCGGGGAACAGGTTATCTCTAAAGAACCGTGAGCAGCAGACGGTTTCGATGCCACTTAAATCCTATAATTATTCTTTGACTATTTCTCCGCGTTGTGAAATGGTTAAGTATTTGCCCGTTAATAGAGCAGAAGATTGTGTAGTGTTTAGGAAAGAGTTGCGCGAAGGGGTTTTCTTAGCAAATGTAGTAGCTAGACCTAAGAATGGGATGATGCCCATTAGGATTTTAAACACAACCACGGAGGAAGTTGTGTGTAGTATGTCCGATGTAGAAGTCTATCCGTTAAGTGATTTTAATTGTTGTAGTTTTGCGGAAACAGAAGTAAGTGTTGAACGTGTTAAGAAAATATTTTCTTTGCTTAATCTTGATTATTTGAATGCCGAGGAACGGTTGTCAGTTGAGCAAATATGTGCAAAATATCCAGATATTTTTTATATTCCGGGAGATAAATTGGATGTCACGAATGTGTATGCGCAGTCAATACGTTTGAAAGATAATGTTACTCCAGTTTACAGGAAACAGTATAGAATACCTTATGTACAGAAAAAGGAGGTTGATAGGCAAGTGCAGGAGATGCTGGGTAGTAATATTATTGAGGAGGCGGTTAGTGAGTGGTCTAGTCCTGTTTTGGTTGTACCCAAGAAGGCAGATCGTGATGGGGAGAAAAAATGGCGTGTAGTAATAGACTACAGGCAGTTAAATGAAAAGATACAGGATGATAAATTCCCTTTGCCAAATATTAATGAAATCTTGGATTCATTGTCGGGTGCAGTTTACTTTAGCCACTGTGATCTATCACAATCATATTATCAGTGTGCTTTAGATGAAAGTAGTAGGAAATACACAGCTTTCACGACAGATAAAGGGCAATATCAGATGTGTAGATTACCAATGGGGTTAAAGATAAGTCCAAGTTCTTTTAGCAGGTTAATGACTGTAGCCATGTCAGGATTAAATTATGACAAATGTTTGATATATTTGGATGATTTAATTATTTTCGGGCGGAATTTGGATGAGCACAACCGAAACCTTATGTCAGTGTTTTCTCGCCTGAGAAAGGTCAATCTTAAACTGAATCCATCCAAATGTGAATTTATGAAAAAACAAATACTTTATTTAGGACACGTAATTTCAGCGGAAGGTATTTCACCAGATCCTGAAAAGGTAGAAGCCATAAAGAAATATCCGCGTCCATCGGCAGTTGATGAAGTAAAGCGGTTTGTGGCGTTTGCAAATTATTATAGGAAATTCATACCAAATTTTGCTAGTATAGTGATACCTATGAATAAGCTATGTAAGAGGGATGTAGTGTTTAGTTGGACCGATGAATGTGAGAGGTCGTTTTTGTTGCTTAAGGAAGCGTTAATGAATCCACCAGTGTTGGATTATCCAAATTTTTCTGAAGACAACACGTTTATATTGCAAACCGATAGTTCGGGTTATGCGGTAGGAAGTGTTTTGTGTAATGGGAACGGTAAACCCGTTGCATACGCTAGTAGGTCTTTGGGGAAAAGTGAGTTAAATTATCCTATTATAGAGAAGGAGTTATTGGCTATAGTATGGTCAGTTAAATATTTTAGACCGTATTTGTATGGACGGAGGTTCGTTGTAAAAACGGATCACCGGCCACTATTATACTTGTTTAACATGACAGATCCATCAAGTAGGTTAACTAAGTTTCGTTTATGTTTAGAAGAGTATGACTTTGAGGTCGAGTATATTAAGGGGAAAGAAAATGTATTAGCTGATGCACTTTCTAGGATAGTAATTTCAAGTGAAGATTTGAAAACCATGCGTGAAAAAACTATATCCGTAATGACGAGAGCGCAGTACAAACAGTTGGAAGAACCAAATGTTTGTGATACGGACCCTGTGGTATCTAGGACTGATCACCCTAGGATCGTGGAAGTTCTTAAAAAACAAGGAAATGACATTGAGATATGTTTGAATGAGTGGGAGAAGATGTTACGTAACACTAATGGTGAAAAAATATTTTCAAAGTCGCGCAATTTAATGTATGTGCCAGAAAACTCGAGTATTTACGTAAACTATGAATCTTTATCGGCATCATCGCGAGACGAGTTGTCGAGAGACATAGTCACTTTTTGTATTGAAAAGGGCATAAAAGAAGTTATTATTTTGAAAAATCGTTATAACGTTAAGTTTATTACAAAAATGGCCAAATATTTGAAGGAAAATAGTAATTCGATATGTGGAGATTTTAGAATATGTGTAGTGAAGGGTGTACGGAAAATAGAAGGGGCAGATGAGAAGAGAATTGTTTTAAATGATTTTCATATTTTACCTACGAGTGGTCATTCAGGAATACGCAGGATGGTGAATAATATAAAGAAATATTATTATTGGCCGTCAATTGAGAAAGATGTAGCGGAGTACGTTGGTAAATGTGATAAGTGTAAAAAACAAAAGTTTTCCAAACATACTAAAGAACCAATGACAGTTACTACCACTGCATCTTCATCTTTTGAAAAGATTTATTTAGATATAGTGGGGCCACTTGATAGGGACGAAAATGGTAATGTTTACATATTAACTCTTCAATGTGAACTTACGAAGTTTGTGGAGGCTTATCCACTAAAAAATAAATCCGCAAATGAGGTAGCAAAAGCGTTGGCAGAAAATTTCGTGTTGAGATATGGGATACCGGGAACAATTGCTACGGATAGGGGTTCTGAGTTCATTTCGAAAGTAATGGTAGAGCTATGTAATGTCTTGGGCATCAATAAAATCTTATCAACGTCATATCATCATGAAAGTATAGGGTCTTTGGAAAACGTTCATAAAACTTTAGGTGCTTATTTAAGGATACAAACAGATAATAATCCATCATCGTGGAGTTCTTGGATTCCATATTGGTGTTTTTCTTATAACACAACAGTTAATACTGTGACTAAGTATACGCCTTATGAATTAGTTTATGGTAAAATTTGTAGGTTACCAAGTAGTCTTCAAGGTGAAAGTGTAGAACCTTTGTATAATTTTGATGATTATCCTTTAGAATTTAAATACAGGTTACAAAGGGCTCAAAATGATGCAAAAGAAAATTTGGTATCAAGTAAGTTATCAAGGAAACATTGTTATGATAAGAATCTTAATTCTATAACTTATAAGGAAGGTGACTTGATTTTGATAAAAAACGAAGTAGGCAATAAGTTGGAGTGTATTTATAATGGACCATTTGTAGTTGTAAAGGACGAGTCACCAAATGTAATAGTTAAATATAAAAATAAGATAGATGTAATACATAAAAATAGGACAAAGTTATACTGTAAGACTTAGGATGTAAGTTTAAAAATGTAAAGAGATGAGGAAAAAAAAAAACAATGTAACTAAGTTTTTTTTTACTTTAGGAAGGGTGATGTGGTGTGTCACGTACGTCACGTTTAGATCTTAGTTTAAGTTAAGGTAGATAAGCTATGTCCATAGTTATATTATGATATATGTCACGCGCGGACTAGGTATATATTACACTAATAAAGGGAGTCTGGGGTCTTCAGTCTCCAGTTGACTCATGGACAAGTACACGACATGGTATTTACTTAACCCCTCCTTCCCTCCACATCGCAATACGATACCCCTTGGTAAGACTGGATGTCAGACTTTCGGGTAACGACTGTCAAAGATCTACCGGGACCAACTGCTTAACTGATTTTTAAGACACGGAGGAAACTGCATGTAGGTACTGGATAAACTCTTATATTTCGGCTGACCTTGGTGAGCTCTACTTAACCTTGAACACCGTCCCATGCGGCTGTAGCCATGAGGTCCTCATGGATATCTCTTCCTATTGTTTTAAAGTCAATGTAAATATTTTATCTATGGGTACCTATTTACGAGTGCACGAGTGTGATTCATGCCGGATCTAATGAGCCTTTATTAGTTCATTGCCCATCAGTGACCTTGGCTTGGTTCAGTATGGACCGCGGCGCGTGTGACGAGAGACGTATTCTTGTTTAAAAAAGAATCATTACATCCAGTCTGTACCTATTGTTTTTGTCTAACTTTTTCCCGTATGTGTAATAACACAACTGAGTGTTGGTGTGTAGTTTTTGTTAGGTATTTATCCTAAAAACAACCTACTATATTTCATATAAAGTGTTTATCACAAATGATTAGTTGATGTATATTCCACAGTAAATGCCTGGTCAAGATAAAAGGAAGACGAAGCAATTGTTGTTCTAAACGGAGTTATGACTGATAATAACATTTGAGAACTAATATTAGCCTCTTAGGCTAAGCAGGCTGAGTTCAGGGACTGACTCAACTTAGAGTGCACCCTGATAACATCTCTGTGAGTTACTTCATCATCACATCAGCCGAAAGACGTCGCTGTGCTGGCCTACAGGACATAGGCCTCCCCCAAGTGTCGCCACATTGACCGGTCCCGTGCGTCACTTACTTACCTTTTGCGTGAGCTACTTAGAGAAACTTAATAGAAAAAAGACACCTAAACAAGGAGAGGACAATAATTCTTGAAGTACGATGGATGAAACACGAATCGTTACTACACAGAATTCAGTGAGATGCTCCAAAGACCCACTGGATGGAGCTTTGAAGCAATCGAACCCAGTGGAAGAGGAAAATCCGAATCAAGGCGCTGATAAATTGGACTCCTTATTGAAGGAATGTTCTAGTGAATCAATTAGTGAAGCCGAAGAGAACAGCTGTTGTAGTAATTGTATCGGACATTGTCTATATTGCTGTGATTGTTCACTCGTTTGTCATTCTCTTTTGACTTGCATGACATTGTGCTTAGTAAATGCACTTTTATGTCGGTAAGAGCGAGGCTAAACGAGCGTAATTTTTTGAGCTGTGAGTCGCGTAAAATGAGTCGGAACCATCACCGTCGAATTAACTGATGCAGTGGTTATGATTGTATGTGATTGTGGTGGTTATGATTTTTGATTTTCTGAATATTATTATTGGACATTGTTGATTACTTATTATTTTATGAATACGTGTTTGATGGATTTTGTGTGTTACTTATGTTTTAATTTTCGAAATTTTATGATTTTCTTTTTAAAATAAATTATTATTATTGAACATTGTTGGTTATTTATTATTTTATCGCACATCGGCAACAAGACAGTCACAACACATTAAAATACGAAATTGGGATAAGTATGAGTATTACAAACTTTATCTCCTAAAAAAACGTCATAATATAGTGCGATTCCTCGCCGAGAGATGGCATGTACCCTTTTTCACCGAGCCACTTTCCAACCTTTTGTAGCGTAAATAGTGTCACATCACAGTTGATACAGAACGGACGTGCCTCTAGTGTGTGTAGTAATGTCATAACCTGAGTAACAACCCTAATACGGTAAGTAATTTTCATGTAATTGCTTTGATTTCGGCAAAAGCCAGTCACATCATAATATGAACTGACCATATCTTTGAGATAAACTTACTGATAATTTTAAAATTAGAGAATAGAACTGTCAAATCATGTAAAATGACACTGTTCTTGATTTGGCATTGGTTAATACCGGGTTTTTATGTGGGTAGAAGTGTTATAACATGTGATATAACTGTACCTACTACCGAATAAGAGAAGTATTTAATTGGGTATTATTTAAAATATTGTGTCTCTAATTCTGATTTATATAGTATTTATAATTTATCTTAGAACGCATTACAACTTTATTAGTTTACTTTATTAGGACAAAATGAAGCGGAATTCAAGAAAAGCGGAGTTCATGATTGATTTAGTTTTACGCGATAGCGCACCAGAAGTAGCCGTTGGCATGGTTGAATCTGAAATTTAAAAAGAAAATATCAACAATAACAACACCCTTTCTGATATTAAAGATGGAAAGAGTCTATTTTTTTTTTCGAATACTATAGTAATACTAAGAAATATTAATATTCTTTTCACATCAATTTTCAGCATCACCAGCCTGCAACAGTCCACTGCTGAACATAGGGCTCTTCAGTCGAACGCCACTCAACTCGATTCTCGGCATCTCTCATCCAGTTGCTACCAGCCATATTGCGAAGATCGTTTCTCCACCGAGCTTGAGGGCACCCTAACTTACGCTTGCTGATTCGCGGTCTTCACTCAAGAACACGTCTACCCCAACGGTCATCGGTTCTACGGCTAATATGGCCGGCCCAGTGCCACTTGTGCTTACTTATTCTGCGAGCTATGTCGACAACTCTGGTTCTTTGTCGGATCACCTTGTTCCGAATGCGATCCCTCAGAGAGACTCCAAGCATAGCCCGCTGCACAGCTCGCTGAGCGACTTTGAATTTATGGACCAACCGTACCGTGAGTGTCTACGTTTCGCCCCAGTATAACAGTCAGATCGCACTGATTGAAGACCGTAGTCTCCGGATCTGTGGAATATACGACGAGAAGACCCGACGAAGCTTCCCAAAGGCTGCCCAGACCAGCTGGATTCTTCTGTTAGCCTCGCTCTCAAAGTTGTTCTTACTGACTTCAGAGTGCTGCAGAGTTTGTCCGAGGTATTCTCGAAAAACCTCGAGAGGACTGCCATTAGCAACAATAGGTCCTGGAGTGACGTGTTCTTTGAACATAACTTGGGTTTGTGGGTTTGTTTTGTCCAAGTTCACCCTGACCCAGACCAATGCGTATTGAAGAATCAACTAGGCCATCCAGTATGACGATGTCATCTGGTCAAAAGAAGCTTTTTGTAATAGTCAGGATGAAGAAATAACTGGTAAATTCTGAAAACATTCCTAATTTTAATCCATCCGACTCCGATTCGTCTTCTTCAAACTCCAATTCGTCCTCAAGCTCTAATTCATCTTCTGGTTTGATCTCTAGTACTTCGCGTTTGAACTCCGTTAAATTACCATCAAGCTCTGCGGCCAATGTCTCATCCCCGCCGATCGCAGTTTCTCTTCAAGGCGAAAGGAACCAAAATTTAATCACCAGTCTAATCCATTCAGTCCAATCAGCAATTTAATTAATGACGCAGGTATGATTTCTATAATTTTGCTAGTACACCAATGGTGTTTTTCTAATACTTTACTATTTACTCAATTTAGAATGTTTTAGTTATAGATCCAGTACCTACCTACTACGCGAGTACAAAGAGCTCTATTTTTGTTATTTTTCTTTTCTAGGCCTTTTAAGTTCACACAAGTTATAATAATAATAATAAGAGCCTGATTCAGAAGGCAGTACTCCTCGATACGGCTCGCATTGTGAGGAGGTTCCTGTCTCTGGAGGCCTAACCACCGCGGTGGTTAGGGCCCCAGAGAGCAGAGCCGGGAGCAGAGTCCAAGCTACCGGTGCACCGGTAGCTTGGACTCTGCTCCCGTCACCGGCGGAAACCTATTTTTTATATTTTAAATGTTTTTTTTTTTTTAATTTGTGTTTTTTGAAAAAAATATGTAAGAATATAAAGAATATGTATAAAAATGAATAAACGAGAATAATAATAATAATAAACATATTATTTCTGGGCGTTCTCGTCTGGCTAACGGAGAGTACTAGCATAGACACAACTTCGTTGCCAGGATTATCCACCAGCAACTTGCTTTGATGTACAACCTTGTGGAATCAGAAGTGCCATACTATAAGTATGCGCCCGACCCAGTTCTCGATAATGGTAATAACACGTTGTATTGGGATCGACTTAACATCACTGACAGGACTATTGTTGCCAATAAGCCAGACATTGTGGTGATAGATCGATTGGTGCGTCGCGCAATGATTGTTGATATAACGGTTCCGCGTGACGAGAACCTCGTGAAAGCAGAGAAAGGTAAACAATTCAAATATCTAGATTTGGCTCGCGAGGTTGTCGCCATGTGGGACGTGAGTACAGCAGTCATTGTGCCGATAGTCGTGTCGGCCAATGGCTTAATAGCCAATAGCCTCGACGAACATCTGAGGAAGCTCTCGCTAGGCAGCTGGATCAAGGGCTTGATTCAGAAAGCAGTACATCTGGACACGGCGCGTATTGTTAGGAGGTTCCTCACTCAAGAGCCCTGACCATCGGTATCTCGGACCCCGTTGCCGATGCCGGTGGGCTATTATTTTCTATATTTTTAAATGTTTTTTAAATAATCTTTGTTACTAAAAATATTTTAAAATGTATATAATATGTAAACAAAATAAATGAAGGAAATAATAAACCATTTATTTCAGGTAACAAAGACCCATAGATAAAAACCTTAATCTAAATATACATACTAATAACATTTTGCGTTAGCAACTTATAAACTATGTTAGTAACACTTCACTTGCACGATGATTTGTGCGTTCTTGTGGAATTAGTCCGCGGAAGCGACGGAACACCACATCCTGCGGCCAAAAACTTTCCCCCAGCAACAAATGGAGCATACACGTTGATATACGCACGCAGCTAAGAGATGACCAGTCCCAACTGACAGCACCCGTCCACGAACATGACGCATGGATCAGCCCCATTGAGCTTAACCATATTGAAGGGAACTAAACGACCCGACACATCCGCCACTATCAGCGAGACATTTGAGTGAGCCTGACATTCTCTCAGCCACCAGGGCACATTCGAGTCAATTAAGGATAACTAAATGTAAATGGTAGCTGTACAGTACATAGTACTCACACATGTGCTATGCAATTATATAATACTAAGAGATTGTATCTATACAATGCAAAGATATTTTGCGTGCAATGCGTATTGAAGAATCAACTAGGCCATCTAGTATCTGCTGTAAGTCGTGCAGCGATTCAGTCAGTATAATGATGCCGTCTGCAAATCTCAAGTGTGAGATGTACTCGCCGTAGTGTTAATGCCATTCCCAGTTGAGCATCTTTAACACATCCTCGAGTTCGTTGGTGAACAATATCGGTGAAATTACGTCCCCTTGCCTCACCCCCCGACACAATGGGATATGCTCTGTGTATGCTGGTTCTGAGTTTGGACGGTCATTATTTATGGCGTTTTCTTAAAGACTTTTCAGCACTTGGTAGTATCGCCATTCTACTTGGCATCGCTGCAGAAACTTCAGAACAAAACCAGGTCTCTTCTCTCATATACCACAAATGCAAGACACAAAAGCCGATTATATACTCTTCGGACTTCAGTATAATTTGCCGCACTGTGTGAATGTGATCTCTGGTGCTGTATCCTCTTCTAAACCCGACTTGTCCGGTTTCTGGATGTCGTCGAGTTTTCTCGCTAGACGATTTGTGACGACTCTTTCAAACAGCTTAAACATGTGGCTAAGGAGCGAAATGGATCTTTAATTCTTTAATAGGGTCTTGTTCCCTTTTTTAGAGAAAACAAAGTGAAAGTAACCTGAAGCTCTCTTAATAGAGGACTTCCGCTTTCAGAAGCTCAGTCGTTAACTCATCCTCACCAGGGGCTTTTCCATTCTTAAGCTGTCTAAGTGCCGCTTCGATTTCACCTTGGCTGACTTCTGGCAGGTCTTCTAGGAAATGGGATCACGTCGAGATGCATGCGAGGCGTACAACTGACCGTAGAAGTTTTCGAATTCTGAAACAATCTCAAGACTTCATATCGACTAATCCCAACCAGATTTGGTCAATATCATCAGGTAGCTCCTCCCAAGTGAATTGACGAACACTTTCAACCTCCAGTTTTGATATGTGCTGGAGCATCGAAGGTTGCGTCGTACCAATTTTCTTATTGTTTTGTGCCTGTAGTTCTGCTGAAGTGATGGATAGAAGCTCCAGAGACTCCTTCAACTGTTTGGACTTCCTGCCCGTACGCCGCATTTTACTAAAACGCGTCCCCTCCTCCCTGAGGATTTTAACTATTTGGTCGAACGCCTGGTCAATACTATAGCCTTTTTAATAGTTAATTAATAAATAGAGCTAAAGGACAATGTAAATTAATAAAAAACCCGAAAAAAAAAACAAAAACCCGGGTACCCGGTTTATCAGAAAACCCGAAACCGAATGGCCGATTTTCGATGCCCTCGTGTGGGTATTATTCAGATGGTTCAAACTGTGACGGAAAGGGTTTTCGTGGGGTTTATTAAAACAAACCACGGAACCTGGTCAACATAAAATGTATATTTAAAATAACAAAATGGGTGTGGGAAGGTTTACGGTCATTATGTTCTCTAAGCCCGCCGGAGGGATAGCACGGTACTCTCCTGGCTCAGCCGGTGTAACGATGACCGTAGTGGTGTGCCACGCTGGAGACGCCAGATAGGGTGACGGCCGGCAGATGGTCGTGCCTGACCCGCAGATTCTCGTCGCAGCCGCAGGTAAGATGTTACCCGAAGCGCGGATAACCGGATAGCCGGAACAAAAGGTGCGTCAGCCGTAATCCTGATGAGTCAGCGGGAACCTTGGACCCTGGAAAATACGTCCAGCGTGTCACGGGATGGCAAACATTCATCTCCGCTGATTGTGACATCAAGGCATAAGCAAAAGCGAGAAATACTCGTGCGTTAATGAAGGTGATGTGTGGTCGTCACAATCAGTACGGAGTTTACAAGAAGGTGGTGGAACAAAAAGCACGACATGAGTTGCACATTTTGAGTGTCATGGAAAAGGATGGAATAGGTACAAAATGTCAAAAGTGCACTCAGCTGAAGGCTACAAGATAAAGTATGTGCTTGGCAAAAAGGATGAGAGGGTGGACTCACATCTTGAGTCCACGTAGCTAAAGTTACACAAATATATATATGAATTTGCTGTGCTGTTCAACAACTTACCCAGTATGGGTATACGCGCATTGAATTTATTAGGTTATGTCGATACGACCAAGTCTGCCTGCTTCCTCGAATGTTCTCGGCCACGTATTAGATCACGGCAAGGAATTCGGTATAATGAATTCAGGTGAACGCGTCTTACAATCGGGAGCAGAATAATCTCAAAAAGACTGGTCATCGCGATGCGGTGACATTTATACTCCTGCGCAAAGGTAATCCGTTAGTGTGGACAACGGAATTTCATAATCTGTGCGTTTGTTTTGACGTTTATTCATACTGTTATTGTTGAATTTTGGTTATGTTTACAAAGGTAACGAGTGGTATTAAATATAAAATTCCACTACGTTACAAAACATCTCTCAACTTCTGGTATACCACCTCTGAGGATGCAGAATACGTCGTCTACATACCGCTTCCAAACCTTGATAGGCACAGGACATGTAGAAATAGCCAGGTCTTTGATGTGTTCCATCCACAAGTTAGCAACCACAGGTGCTACTGGACTACCCATGGCTACACCATCAATTCGTTGGTTAAACTGGCCTTTGTATAAGAAGAAATTGGTGGACAAACAGTGCTCCAGCAATTTAGCATAATCCATCGGGATATCATTTTCTGGAAGCATAAGCATAATCAGCCTTTAATGTTCCCACTGCTGGGACACTCGGCCTCCTCTCTATGAGAGGGAATGGGCTATAATCCACCACGCGGGCCCAGTGCGGGTTGGTAGATGTCACATGTCTTCGAATTTTTGGTTCTAGGACATGCTGGTTTCCTCACGATGTTTTCCTTCACCGTTTTGAGAGCAGTGGTGATGAAATAAATTACACAAAGTAATGCGCCTGCCTGGGTTCGAACCCACGACTTACTGTTCGTAAGTGGGGGCCGCCACCACTGGGCCACCGCTGCTCTCTACTGGGCCACCGCTGCTCTCTCATTTTCTGGAAGCTTTCTTATAACTTCTAAACATTCCACGGGAACGGGATATTTACGGAAATACATACAGATACGGGAACTTTAGTGAAAAGGGATTCGACGTCAAAACTGACCATAATCTCATCATCCTCGACCATGGTCTGCTTCAACAAGCTCAAAAAATGACGGGAGTCCTTGACAAACGATGTAGTGTGGCCCACCAGTTTCTGTAACGTGTCTGAAACGTGTCTCGCTAAATTTCAACAATCGCTGAAACTACAAACAAAAAGTATTTAGTATTATCAACTATCTGGTGTCCACGACACGAGCTACGTTGCTTAGTGTGGCACCTAGATGGCGCTGTGTGTAATGTCCAGCGATATTTATTTTATTTTACTTAAGTGTCCGATATCCGAAAAACAGAATTACAAAGCTTCGAAGAATGAGAACGAAGTATTTGTATTTTATGAAACCGAGCAACCAAAACAATTCTGTAGATTAACAACATCCGACCAACCAACGACATACAACGATACTTTTAGGCGAAACACATGCGACAAATCTTCACCATCGAAAAATAAAAAATAACTGGAGAGGGTCGTTAATCCGCGGAAAATCTTAATACCGCGATTCAGAAAAATGACGTATTTGTTTAAAGAAGTGACAATATGCCTGACAAAATTATTCCAAATTAAATTCTGCCATCTTCATAGTATTCCAAATGAAATGCTACCAAATAATCAACGCTTTATATGTATAAATGTTATGATGCTAAACGAAATTATGCGAAATTTTAACTTTGCCAAAAGTAATTATGCCAGATAAAATTTTACCATTTTAAAAGTGTTGTAAATTCGGACATATAAACATTCAGCCAAAAAATAATTATATTTATATTTTTTTTAAATTATTATGCCTTAAAAACATTCGTATAAAGAAGATTATGCCAAGTGGATTATGCCAAACAAAGGAGATCGCCCAGATTGGGCTATTTTCAAAAGTAAACCAACGAAAATAAACTTATTATTTAGGAAAAGCTTAACATAATAAACATTTTTTTATTACTACACCGAAGTCATAAGTCAATTCACCTAGAAGTTATTCAACCACAAAATATCTGAGATCACCCAGATTGGGCTATTTTTCCGTCCTAACCTACGGTGTTCAGACCTGGTGGCTTACCATGACGTCTTAAAGCAGGAGTCATTCCAGTGTGGGAAAGAGATGGCGCTAGACGACCTGTACAGCTCTGTCTCTTTCCCACACTGGAATCACTCCTGCTTTAAGACCTCGTAGTAATCCCTCTGGTCAGCATTCTGGGTGTAAAGGAACAGATAAAATAACGGACAAAAAAAAACGGAAATGCACTCAAAAACAGAAAAAACAGACGTAGGCAAAAAAGTGGAAACAAAAGTTGTTACGTTCGTATCGAAGTATTCATTCTTAATCAAATAAATAGTTTTATCATCAAGGGTATTTTTGTAGCAGTAAAATACTGACTGTTCAAGAAGAACTTATCATCAATACGTAAGATATACATGCAGCGGCATCTATAGAACCAAAATGGTACTACTAATGAATAAAAATGTGCTCACAAGATAACTTTAAAAACGACTGACCGGCTTTTTTGAAAAGTTATGATAGTAAAGGGTACTCTAGTCTAAATGCCGCTGCTTTAAAAATCTACGTAGCCTTCCACGCGTTATATGTATTTTAGCAGTTTAACTTCGTGCTCGTTATATGGCGTTATTCATTCCACTCCATTTTTTGAATCGTGGTGTTAAAAATGACGTAAAAGAATGACGCTCGCCCGTGTCAGTTTTTTTTTGAAAAGCGTATTTCTCAAAGTTGGTCTCATTTAAAATTGAAAAATTATGCTTGTGCTTATTTGACTTTCATCGACGCGGACGGTCTATCGATGGAGACAGAAGGCAGTTGCAAGAGGCCCTCAAGAGTTTACAGCGTCTAGAACGTGTTTGTGCACATTTTATGCACCTTGATGAAGACTTTAGTCCTAGCTGGAGTATGACTTTCATCGACGGTCTACCGATGGAGACGGAAGGCAGTTGCAAGAGGCCCTCAAGAGTTAACAGCAGCTATATTGTTATTGTGCTCATATCATGCACCTTGGTGAGAGCTTTCGATTTTGCTCTGGAGTATGACTGTCATCGAGTGTATTATGTCCAAAAATATAATTAAAACACGAAATTAGGTAACTGCATGTTTATTCAGCTAGGTAGCCTGACACAATGTGTAGATTCAAACCTACCCCCAACTAAGTTCATCTTATATGTCAACAAGAGAAACAAGTACCCTCAATATTCTATACACATATCCATCCTAACAAACTACAATCATGTACATGACAGAGTGCCTAAGGATGAAGACGTGAGGCTATCGAGGGAAGCCCTTATTTGAAAAAACATAAGTAAATTTAGCGATTAACGCAAATATTTCCGAGAAATTAAAAATTGTTACATAATTGAATCTATACTATAATATTATAAACCTGAAGAGTTTGTTTGTTTGGTTGGTTGAACGAGCTAATTTCAAGGAACTACTGATGCGAATTGAAAAATTATTTCAGTGTTGGATAAGCCCATTTGTCGAAGAAGGCATTACGCTACAACCAATAGGAGGGGAGCATAAATAGAAAATGCTGCAAAAACAGGAAAAAATATTCTTCTTGAGCACGCAGCACACACAATGGAAGCTTCCATTGCGTGCGCTGCGTAAACGGTTAAAGTTACGCAACTACGATGCATGACGGAAAGGTTTCTCTTAAAAAAATCAAAAAAACGGTCCGCGATAGCATGTCTATCTTTTAACCCTCTCTCACTCTTATGTGAGGTAGACGAAGTAGCGCGGGTCAGCTAGTAATGAATAAATATCAAAATATCCGAATATTTGGTTATCCGAATAACAAAAACAAGCAATTTTCATTGTGTAAGTGGTTTAAATTGTCAAAATGGCGTTAATTAAATATGGTTTTGATTATAATTATGATGTTTTTTTACCAAGTATAGAAACTGTTTTTTTTTTTAAATTACCGGTGAAAATTTTGTAAGGTTCAGAATGATGGGTAGGTACTGAAAACGTGGTAAGCTTATGTGCGTCGATGTCATTCCACCCTGTATAACTTGTGAGTGTGAGTTGTTGTTGGAGGTCATAGAGGCAATTGCCCCATGTAAAATACTGGTATCCAGCTCCGCATCCGACCGGATTGAAAACCGAATCCAACATAGTTGGGAAAATACTAGGCACACGATGAGACGATGATATTAGAATGAAGTCAAAAATGATGAGAATAAAAATAAGAATAAATTTATTACACCATTGTTACAAAAAAATTACTTAACCTAACTTAGCGCTATGAATCAACGTAACAAGTAAAATTTTAACATAATAGAAAATGGAGGTCCCCAAACGCCTGTATCTTGAGGGCCGGAGTTGCGTTTACTTAACATTAAAACACATGACTTGTTGAGGTGATTGATAACAAGGTAAGTAGGTAAATGAGGAATAAGTTTTTTTTACAAAAAAAAAAAACAAAATGGTATTACAATAATAAAAAAGTAAAAATAATTCTAATGTTTTAATATCGTATGAATATGTGCGTGTGTGTGCGTCTGTGTGTGTGCAGATGTGTGGGTTATTTGCAGTTATTTTTGTTTTATAGTTTAATTAACTTAAAATTTCTTCCGTCTCTTCATATGGCAGTTTGGCAAACCATGAGAATGAGTAAAAGTTGTCAAGTCAGCCGTACTGCAATACTTGCGGGGATTCCCAAGAAATATAAAATTATCAACGGTAGAAAAACATTTTTATTTTACCTCCTAAAGGTAAACTAAATCCTATGACGTGAATGTAAGGTTTGAATTTCAATAAAAAGCTAGCCGTACCTACCTTACACGTACCTAAGTTATAGGTGAATCCCCCGCTTCTGATAAGAAAGCCATTATTACGCATATAGGCACACGATTATGCATACAGGCACTTATTTCTGTTTGTTAGTAATGGTATTTGGTTTCTGATTGTAACAATATTGTGTAAGTAATGTTCACAAATTATTATATTTAACACACACTCAAGAAAAAATAGTCTTACTTACCTATGTACGTGGAAATGGATGAAGAAATAAGTGTTAATGCTCATTATTACAATATACCATAATTATTTACTAATTTAACTTACTAATCTAAGTTGAACTCAAGTGTTTTCTTTTTTAATATCTAACTTGCGAAGGGCTTCAAACTTTTTTTTTTTAATTTCAAAATCGCTGGTATTTCTTTCGTTTGTGTTATTCGTAATCTCCTATTTTATTTAGACATTTGTATAATTATAAAAAAATTAGACCAGCGGTATCGGAAACAGGGTCCAAGCTACCACCGCACCGGCTCAGGTCAGGGCTCCTAACATTTTTTTTTTCGTACTTACCTAATCTTATCTATATTAATACTAAATCTATAATTAATATAGACATATATATAATATTTTAAAAAGGTAAAGTTTGTGAGGTTGTAGGGGGTAATCTCTGTATCTACTGAACCGATTTTGAAAATTCTTTCACTAATATGAAGCTACATTATACAACTTGCCCGTGGGAAAATTTCAGACCAAAACGCGAGCGAAGCCGCGGGCAACAGTTAGTTATAAATAATTGTGTATACAATGTAAAGCTACAATACATAGTAAGCAATAAATTTCATCAAAACCACTATTCGACCAACCCCGAAATCGCGAAAAAAAATCAGCTGTTCCTTACAATATGATCGCATTAACTCGTCAAAATGTACTGAACAGCTGATTTTTTTTTCGCGATTTCGGGGTTGGTCGAATAGTGAAAGTTGTTCATAATGATGAGTACAATGACTCCTTAAGAGATTTCGTGTATGAATAGATACACCTTATATAATATGTATTATAAACACCATATCTGGATCGCGCCGTAGTCAACATAGCATGGTTTATAAATTAAAAATGGATACCTACTTATTTATAATGTGCTTCCAAGAAATATGCTGGGTGTAAACAGACCCTTCGCGAGGCCGTCTACCAAGCATTCTGTACTTACATCAAACTAAGTAACTTTACGCAAACATTATTGCTGCGAAACGACTTTTGTTTTTGGGGTGAAAAATCACGTTTTACGGTTACGGCCACGGGGCTCGTGTAGGTGTTTAGAGTAAAAATCTTACATTAAAAACATGTAAGTATTTAAAAAAAACTTAAAAAGTTGGAACTTTGACCCCCAGTAACTCCGTAACTAGAAGGTTTCCAGGTATGGTCTAAAACAAAAAAAAATATCGTAATGGCGGGGAGAACAAGTTTAGTTTAGTGCCCTTCGCTTCGTTAAGGGTCTTGTTACACCCTTTATTACAATAGAGTAACGAGCTTTAATCATCCTAGGCACAGATAATATAATACTACGTCCTAGGCCAGACACAAATATCGACTTTAAAATTCCTATTGTCAGGCAAGGCAACTGAGGCCTAAAATACACAAATTAATATTTTAAATAATAAACAAATACTTATTCAAATAACCCTCCTTTTGGGCTTCGCCACAGTCGCCTAAAGACATTACTCTTAATCTAGCTTTATTGCACCAATGACTATACAGTATTGCACTGAGTCGAGGTGTCATTTATCGTTCCGCGAAATCGCCGATACACGATAACACGACACCGTCGGCCAGAATTCTTCCATGAAGGTCTCCACATGATGAGTCGGATCCCGCATCACAAATGATTTAAGGTTTTTGTAGCGCGATTCCAACTTCTCGGCTTTCAAGGTGAACCCAGTCTTTATCTCACCTACTCCACGATCTGCTCTACCTTCGTGGTGCGATCAGTCCAGACCAATCAATTTGGAACCACACTGGTTGCAACTTCTTGTTCTTCTCCACACGAATGAAACTTTTTTCATCGGCTTATCCTCGGCTCGTTACCGCTGGTACCGCTGGTAGCTGGCAGCCGTGTAAGCACGTGCCGGAATTGACGTCCCTACATTCGTCGGCGTCCCAACAATGAGAGACGCCGCGGAGGGCGGGGCGCGGTTGTGCATCGTTCGCAGTGACGGCGACCGGCGTTGACGACGCGGGGCGAATTTTTCTGACTAGACGCCAATGTATAAATATGGACAGTATGAAAACATTTGTGTTCTTTATTGTAGTGATCAAACAATCGAGTTGAAATAACTAGTTTATAAATAAAATTTAAATATGCATAAGTAATCTCGGGGTTTTTCGTCGTTTCGGACCACGAGCGGTTCGGACCGCGGTGTGAAACGCAGAAGAGCTCTTAAGAATGGGCTGTTTCGCACCGCGGCGGTCCTTGGAGCGCCGAGCGGTATGAATCGACCAATAGCTCTTAGGAATGGGGCGATTCGAACCACTATGTTTAGGTACAAGCTAATTTCAAAGTTTGTATGTACAGTCGAGTAGAAAAGTGTTTCATGGCGTCGGTTATTATCAGTAAATAAAAGACGATAGTCTATAACACGGAACAGTCTAATATTCTTCTTCGTGTCGATGGTTCAATTAATTATAATGATACATTTGTTTGATGTCTGTTGTTTGTTGTACTTATTTGTTTGGTTGATTTAATTATAATTGTTTCGATCAGAACTCAGTCACATTGATGGCGTTGGTGGTGGCTTCGGACAGGTCCCTTAAAGTGCAGATGGAGTTACAGAAAGAGCAGGTCAGGCCATGGTTTGGGAAGAGACTCCGCAGTCGCACTTAGCTTTATTGGACCCCCACTGGACCAAGTTGTACCTGCAGCGGCCTACCTGGCTTTGAAATCGATTTAGGGTCTTCCAGGTTCCCCATGGCAGTTGGTGACCCGCTGGAAGCTTTTCTGCAGGTTCAACATAGTGAGCCGGAGGGGGATGTCTGAGAGCCACAACTTGTTGCGAGCTTCACCAACCATATTGTGGTCGATTGGTGGAATAATCAATCTAAGGAAGCAGTTCCGATTCTTCAGCCTGCTTCGCGACATCTCCGGATTGTAAACAGGTTAACGTTTGTCTGTCTCTTGTTTATATTTTTCGGAAGAGCAGGCAACCTCTCTTCGGACTTCGAGGTTAGCCACTCCTGCGAGCGAGTATAAAGCAGCTAGTGGTGTTGGTTTTAGGCAGTCAGTGATGATTCTGCATGTTTCGTTAAGTGCTGATGTAGCACTTAAAGAGGTAGATGAGAGAGGTAGATGTTAGAGGTAGATGTACCTCTCGGGCATGAGCGGATCGATGCCACACTGGGCATGCAAATTCGGCTGCCGAGAAGCAGAGAGCCATGCCAGAAGTCCGGAGAACATGTGCAGAGGCGCCCCTGGCGGTGGATGTTAGCCGACGCAATAGCTTATTGTGAACGCCTACCTTTAGCTTGGTCTTATTACAGATGGTGCTTGTAGGTGAGTGACCGATTTAGTGTAGCTCCCAAATAGACGGGGTTGTTGTTGTGCACAATATCCGCGCCTCGCCATTTTATTTTAAGGGTTCTGTTGGCATGGTGGTTTCAGTTTCGAGTTGGAATACGCAAGACTGCGTTTTTGACGGATTGGGCCTCAAAGCGTTGTTCTCGTAGTAAGTACTAAGAGTATACAGAGCCATCTCAAGGTTTGTTTCTGCATCCTCAAAGTTTGTAGTTCTAGTATTAACACACAGCAACTTGTAGAAATATATATCCTTAGCCTAGCTTATCCTTAGCTTTAATTGTCAATATGGCGTAACCTTTTTGGCGTTAGCCGCGGAAAGACGAAAACATTTCGTGCGCTCGTCGTCAGAGCAGGCGCGCAGAGGACGCCGCCACGCCGGTGGCGGCGGCGCCGCGCCGGCGCGGTGGCGTGCGGGCAGGTATGCTATTCTCTAAGGATACAAGCGCGTGTGAGTGTACCGTTTTGAACGTTAGTAAATAGTTTCTGTACTGTTCATATTTATACTGTGTCGACGCTTTGCTTTGTTTTGACTGCGCTGTAACCTGATATTGCCGAAGAAGACGGAAGAAATAAATCTTGTAGTGTTCGTTACTTCGTTGCCTCAATAGTCTTTGTGAGTTCGTGGGAAGCGGCTGTATACCTTCATATCTTAATCAGAATCCTTATATAATTATCATTATTGGCTAAATCATAAGTCGCGTACTACTTACATTTCATACATACAAAATTAATATGTCTTATGTGCAACGATACAAGTATGACGCTTAGAATTCAGTGAAATATTCTAAAAACCCCAAAACCTGTGGCAAATACCAACTAGATGAGACATAGGGTTCCTTTTGGGCTTTGGCGCAGTCCGGTAAAAAAGAAGGACAAGAAGAATGGCTCTGAATTATTGTACACTTTAGTGAACAAAGCGCAGCAGACTACGTAAGGAAGAAAGTGACAGAACGGGCGCACGCGAAACCGAAAGAAGACGAAAATTATTGTTGTGACCTCAGTCCTACCTGTCCTGTCGTTTGCTCGTTCCCGAAACGGCCGCTACTGAAGATGCAGAACTCGTCGCCAATTTCCAGGCCGATTCAATTTGGATAGCCATCGACACGCTAACAAGAAAGTGATAATTGCTGCATACGGTGTTCGTATTGTTCCGCACAGTGACACCAGATGATCCGGCCTGAACCTGAATAGCGTCGCTCAGAAATAACTGTTGAATTAAAACATAATGGTGTTGACTCCTTACAGTCAGGGACACTAACAGCATAAACCGGAGACTGAATACTATGAAATTAGTTCATATTCGTTTTTGTCCGCGAGTGAAAGATTGTTAAAATCGTGTGAGTATAGTTTCTGAGATTACCTCGCCCAAAGTTACAGTTAACTTTGCCTGTTTGAGATACAAGTGAAGATGGGTCCTAATGAGCACCCAAGAAGGGTATTTGTAGTGGACGAAGCTGGAGTCATACGAGATACCATTGTCAACCCAGAAGACACACGTATCAATATTGGAGAAAAGCCAGGAGGAACCAGTAGATGTGTACAGTGCTGTTCATGTGTAATCGGTTTTTTCATAGCATTAATTATTGTTAATATCAAACTAATTGTCAAACTGATTATTTTTTATTTCAGTAATAATTGGCATTAATATCTATAACTTTTCGAAAACCAAATTCCTCTTTTAAAATTAATTTTACGGTTTGTTTCCGTGTGACGAGGCAATGTATGTTATTGTACCGAATTAATATGATGTCTATGTATCTATTTGTCCTAAACCAACATAATATCAAATCACAATTTGGCACGGTGACTGCTTGAGAGCGTGTGCTCCCAAACTTATTTTTCTAAATTTACGAGTATTTCTGTCACAAACTACAATGGACGAAGCTGGAGTGTTAACTACTTAGAAGTCGATGGGTTATAACCGCAACCCACTAGGTGTTCCAAGATCAGTACAAGACAGATCCCCAAGATGTGGCTCTGAAGGATTAGAACCTGCATCGGAACCTGTGGAGATGGGATCAACGGTGCGCGTGCTAGTGACTCGAAAGAAGACGATAACACCTGCAACTGTATACAGTGTCCTTGTTCTTGTTCTTCCTGGAGTTGTCTGTGTCGCTGTTATTAAGACTATTAAAACCCAGTTTGTGTGGATGTTTTAAAATATCATCAATACAACTTTAAATATCTGTAATTACTGTGGCGTTTTTGTTTGATCGCTTTTTGTATGTTTTTGTAGCCGACTGCGGCGAAGCTCTAAGGGGGGTTCTTTTTGTCATGTTTAGGGCACACTGTCATATTTTTAGAAGTGTCTGTCGAAAAGGTTAGCCGAGTAGGTACAGCCCTTTCACCTTTATTTTACTTCTGACTTTGCGTTACTGTCAACATTAAATTTATCTTTATCCTCATTACGGTAAGGTTGCTTTTGGGTTCTTGATGTCTGATTAAAAAAACTGTGAAAGGACCGTATTGTAAAGTTTTGTATGTCTGTCATAAATTTGTCAGTTTTATTGTACAAGCAATTTATGCGAGAAAATCGCTTCGAATTTTGCTAAGTTTTCAGAAAACTTAGCTTACTTAACTTTTCATATGAAAATTCGAAGCGATTTTCTCGTGAAATAAGGGAGGTACTTTGAGATAGCTATTTCGTAATAGTATGGCTTAATACTATGTTCGTGAAAATGTTAGTCAAATCAGTTGGAGAAAATCGCTAATAAACTTAGTATGTGCATATATTTCATTGCTTGTGACTGTACAGCACGTAACACTGACCTTGAGCTGGCCTAGCGTAGTGTGGAGTTCAATAAAATACTTGTTTTTTTTTTTTGTTATTATCGTAGGTACTTTCTTATGTAAGATGTTTATCTTATTCTTAATTAAAATGTTTCTTTTTAACGTATTCGTGTTTTTTATTGTCAAAAATCATACCTTTTTTACATTGCTACTGTACACTTGATACGAGTAATGTGTGAATCATCATCTACTTACTTAAATAAATAAATTTAAAAAAAAAAACATTTAATTGGAGTCTCATTGACTCGTAATCATAATAGAAATAATGCACGCATACAGTCACATTACATACACAACATTATTAATTCAATTCAATTCAATTCCTAACAATTTAATTTATTTAATTCAATTCATTCATTCATTAAAATCATATTAAAATAAATAAATTCAATACAGTGAGTCTTACAATTATAAGCATAATCCTTACAATTAATAAAAAATAATGACAGTTTACATAATAAAAATGAGGTTTGTTAGTCGCATCAGTCTGCCACATTTCGCTTACAGCAGTGTGAGATTCTTTATTATTTATTTATTTATTAAACTCACACACACTATCTTTACAGGATGACCCCAATACAATAGTGGATTGCAAACACACCAGATAAATTAAAAATCAACTTACGGCTAATACATAAAAAGAAACTCAACTTAAAAATATTATTACAAAATTTCTATTTAGAACTGGTTTTTTTGTTATGATGGAGCAATCAAGCCTTACCGGGAGCGGCCAGTATGCTGTTGGCGTTCAGCCGAACTCGCCGCACCAGTGACGTCAGACGTGCCTCTCATGCTTAGCCCATTGGGGATGAGTCCAGTCTTGCCGGTTGCAACCTAATACCGGAATAAAAGTACGAAACATAATTGGCACCAATGGGCAGTGGCTGAGCGATTAGCTGCTACGTTGCGTGTTGCGGGTTTGATCCCCGCACGGAACAAATATTTGTACCTATGGCCTACATTGCATTCATACAGGTAGTTATTCCGGGTCTGGCTGTTTGTGTATGTGAGTTTGAATGTTTGTAAACGCACCAACGATACAGCAGAAATTTCTAGTGTGGGGCAACGTTTATTAAGGTCAGTAGCTTAAATTCTCTCTACCAATATTATAACGATGTAAAGTTTGTAAGTAATCTTCGGAAATAATGATCCGATTCCGAAAACTCTTTCAATAATGGAAATCTACATTATCCTCGACTGCTGTATTGCTATATAGGCTGTATTTAAAAGGTTCCCGTGGGATAATTTCCTACCATAACAGGAGCGAAGCCGCGGGCAAAAGTTAGATTAGAATATAATATAATCATTAATCTTAATCACTAACACGGCTGACTGAACTCGCAGGCATTTCTAATCCAACAGACGATCTGTTTGCGGATGGATTGACGAAGATTTTATTGGCATGTCAGAAGTATTGTGAAGGGAATTTATGAAAGTGTGAACCTTTACTTTGTTATTTTGTTTATTTTAATTGTATAACTCTTTTAGTTCTTTTTTAGTTACTATAATTGGTTTAACAGCCGTTGGATTTAAATAAAATAAATAAATAAATGTTTAATTCAAATTAAACGTATTCTGTCAAAAATGTACTGGAAAATGATCAATAATACACAAAATCTGGCAGCCTTGGGCAACGCCGTCATTTTAGCGGAGCGGAACAATACGAACACTGTATGCAGCAATTTTCACTTTCTTGTCGATCCAAATTGAATCAGCGTAGAAATTGCCGACGAGTTCTCCATCTTCAGTAGCAGCGACGATATTAATTATTTTCGTTTTCTTTCGGTTTCGCTTGCGCCCGTTGCGTCACTTGCCCAAAAGGAGGGTTATTGTAATAAATGTATTAGTGAATTATTTAAAGATTAATTTGTGTATTTTAGGCCTTAGTTGCCTGACAATAAAGGAATTATAATATCTATGTTTGTGCCTGGCCTAGGATAATATTAACAAACGATGAACTTAGTTACACGATAAATTATAATAGATAATTTTGCGTGACCCACTCGTCACTACCACCTGATTTGATGATTTGAAAGTACTTATGGGCAAAGCTATGTTGAGTATCTGTTCTGGCGAAAAATTAGAGTAATGTGTGGTCTCAATAGAACTGACAGCTGTAAGGAAACAAGGAATAACTACATTAAAAATTTTTTTTTTTTACTTCGACTTATTATAGTTCTGTTAAGATGAATATAGTGCACAAAGGCAATAAATGATGTTTGGTATACAAGAATAACATCTCTTACTATTTTTCAGTACTTGTAATGTTGAACTACCCACAATAATTATGATTTTACTCGTATTATTTGCCGGAAAATTCATATGATATATTTGTGCACTGTTAACTTATTATTATTAAGTATTCATCTTAACCATAGAAATATCTATGATCTTAACATTTGATTTCTATCCACGCAAACCGGCCTGACACGAATGTTCTCCGTCTGTTGTGAATGTTTTAGACCTATGCATCCTGCTTATTCGTATGAAGTTTCATTAAAATCGGTTCAGTCATTTCGAAAACAAATGAGTTCAATATTTGTATGAAATGCCGTAAGACGTTAACGCTCTTAACAAATATTAGTTTACGTAGTTAAATAATACATAGTTTCCAACTTACCTCTCGCAGGTCTGCTGGAAGAAATTTCTTATGAAATAAGCAGTACCTTTGTGCTCTTCTATCTTAATGTAATGTGCTGTTAAGTATTTTGTGTGTACATAAATAAATAAATAATAGTTTTTAAAGATAAAAAAAAAAGTTTTTATTGTATCTCAAACGGTTAAATTTCAAAATATGAATGAACCAGCCCCAGTAAGTTATTAATAATACTTGAGTTGGGGTTGTCTCGCTCTTTCCCTTAATTGATAGTTACAATATTGAGATTTTATACAATAAGAAACGAAATAATGAAAACAAATAGAAACAAAATAATTAGCAGGTCTGTGCAGTGTGTAATTGTATGTTTATGTGTGATTATAGTAGTGTGTGATAGAGGATTTGCGTGTGTGTGTGTTTGTGTGAGCGTGTGTGTGTTTGTGTGTGTGTTTACGTATTTGCTGATAGTGCCATTATAGTCGAAATTGATAAAGAAGGTAAGTATTCATGTAAGTCTGCTTCTTCATATGTTAGAGTTTTTAACCACTCGGTTATCGCCTTTTTGCATTGATGCAAGACCTCGTGGTGGAACTTTAGTTTCGCGTTAATTTTAGTTGTATATGTAGGCTGATTGGCATACATACTGACGCCTTACGAAAGCCGTTCGTACCCCTGGGGAGTAAGCCACAATATCTTTTCGTCTCCTTGTCTGTCTTTCTGGGTTAACTGGAATGTACTCGTATTTGTGTTTATATAGAATTATATTTAAAAGGTATAATTTCCTGACTGATAATAGGCCACTAATTCTGTATAGATCGACTGTGGGATATCTGTATGGCTAAACATACATGACTTTTAAAAGTGACCTCTGGGCTCTTTCTAACTCTAGAAAGACTCTAGTTTTAGTAGCCCCTCCCCAAACTTGTAAGCATTATGTAATCACTGACTGCGCGAGTGCTACGTAAATGTTGTTGAGTGTCTTTTGAGGCACCACATGTCGTAAGTTTTTAAAAATCCATATAAATTTTCTAACACGCGACATAATAACCTCAATACGCGAGTGCCATGCTACACATTCGTCTACTATAACTCCCAGCTATCTAGTAGACGGGACTTGTTTGATGGATTTAAAGTCACAATTATGCTCCAAGCTGTTTGCACACATATGGATACGGGTGTTGAAATTATTACATGATTTAGACCTTGCAGAGAAACAGATGTAAGATGTTTTTAGCTGTGTTAAGGGTTAACAAATTAGCTTTGAGCCACCTATCTATAACAACTAACCCTTGTTTGACCTTATTACGTACCTCCTCCCAAGTGTCGCCAAAGTAGAAAATGGCCGTATCGTCAGCATATGAGAAGATTTTCCCGCCATTGTTTCTTAGGTTACAGAGTTCATTAATATACACCAGAAACAGTGGCGGGCCGAGCACCGAGCCCTGCGGAACACCGAAAAAAACGTTTTCCTCATTGCTGTACGAGTTGCCAATTTTAACCTGTTGTTTCCTACCCCGGAGGTAACTGTCAAAAAGAGAAAGAGCCTTGCCTCTAATTCCTATGGCCTCAAGTCTCTTCACAAGAATGGGAACAGATACGGTGTCAAAAGCTTTTTTCAGGTCTAGAAACACCGTAACGCATTTGTATCCCTTGTCTACCTTATCTGTAATTTCAGACGTTAACGCTATTATCGCGTCTTGAGTTGATCGCCCTTTTCTAAAACTATATTGTGAGTCGGATATAATGTTAAATTTATTTAAGTAATTTGTTAGCCTTTTATTTAATATTGTTTCTATTATTTTTGAAAGTGACGGTAAGACAGAAATCGGTCGATAATTATTAACATCGCTCTTGTCCCCATCCTTGTGCACAGGCGTGATAATTGATCGTTTTAACGCATTGCAAAATATACCTGTTTCAAAACACAAATTGGTTAATTTGCAGATGAGAGGAACTACAAAGTCTCGAGATAAATTAAGGAAGATATATAGAAAAAAAAGAATACAAAGATAGGAAGTTAAAGAGAATAGCATAATATGTATTTATCTGAATGCGGAAATCCGCATTCGTATATTTATTTATACTTTTAAATTAATAATAAAGCTTTCCGTACATCTAAGTCGAGGCGAAAATATTTTTCAGTCTTCTTTATAATTTTTATTAAATCTACTAATCAAAACGCACAACTTGTATTTTTATTGAAAGTATATTTATTTATACTTTTAAATTAATAATAAAGCTTTCCGTACATCTAAGTCGAGGCGAAAATATTTTTCAGTCTTCTTTATAATTTTTATTAAATCTACTAATCAAAACGCACAACTTGTATTTTTATTGAAAGCTTCCTAATTCAAACACAACAAATTTAATTTTTTTAAATAAAAAGTATACTATTTACAATCACAAAACTAGAAATTGTAGGCGCGGCATACGCTATCGCGTGCGTACGTACCATAGTTTTTTTTATACTTACGTACTGCCCGGCTGTATAGGTAATTATTTAAAGGACAGGGCCGAGTCAGAATCTAAACTAATATTTTAAAGAGGAAAGATTAGATTTTTTGTTTGCTTGTTTGTGTATTTGTTTGTTACGATTTATCTCAAAAACTACTCGACCGATTTTAAAAATTCTTTCACCATTAGGAAGCTACATCTTTGCCATAGGCTAGTAACATAGGCTTTAGTCAATTTAAAAACAAAAAAATAGAAATCCTATTTTTTTGGGTTACATTGTTGAACAATGTAACCCAAGGTGTTGTTGCCTTTATAAGTCATTATTTTGCGTGCGCTGCGAAAGCTATTGACGATATAAAATAAGTCTCTTATCTAGGTTATTATAGTACTCATGAGTACTCACAAAAAAGTCCGCGATGGTATTTGCTTAATTATTATACAGAATGTAACAGGACCCTTCACGAAGCCATCAACCAAGCATTATGTATATCAAACTAAGTAACTTTACGCAAGAATTATTGCTGAGAAACTACTTTTTTTTGTGGTGAAATATCACTTTTACGGTTAATCGGTTAGACTCAATGCAACGCACTCAAAATATTGTGCTGATGGATGGATTGAATAGTGCGGGGGTCGTGGAGGTGTTTAAAGTAAAAATATTACATTAAAAGCATGTATTTAAAAAAAAACTTGTGAAAACGTTGGAACATTGACCCCCCATATCTCCGTAACTAGAAGGTTCCCAGGTATGGCCTCGAACAAAAAAATGATTGCAGTGATGGGGAGAATTAGCGCCTTTCTGCTTCGAGGCTTTAAGGGTCTTGTTACCTCCTAAGCCACAATAACAGTTTTTGTTTAAATTAATAAATTCAAATTCGTGTGAAATCGAATAGTCATTCCGCTCTCGGCAGCCGCAGAGTGCACACGTGCGCTCTGTCGTTGCGATCGAAAGCTCCTCCCTCCCCCGTCGCTCTGACGCGCACATTGCGCTCAGTGCTACACCACCGCATGCCGGTCGTCTAGCTCCGCCACCGTGGTTTCGAGTTAGACTACGTCATCGTAGCAGATCGGCTACGAGTGCTTCAGTGCTTGTAGTCGGTTTTCTACGTTCGCGTATCGCGTCGCGTTCACTTGGCTCCCTAAGAGCTGTATATCTATGAGGTTCTGATGTTTGTAAAAAACAATATGCACTTGTTTAGTCACGTAGAAAGTCAACGTCGCTCAGATATGTTAAATACAATAGTTACTAAGACTGCTTTTGCTTATAAAAGTGTCTATGCAATGGCACCAAAATTGTACAACAAATTACCGTGTGATATTAGAAATAGTGAGAATAATAATGAATTCAAAAATAAGCTCTTTAAGCTACTAAATGACAAGGTATATTATTCAGTCAAAGAGTATTTGGATGACAAATTCTGATAAATATTTATATTTTATATTTTGTGATACTTTAATGACATTTTCACTACTATATCGACACAATTTTGATAATTTGACATGCATAATACTTGTACTTTTGACATTATTATTGACATTTTTATTTATTTTTTATACTTTCATGACATTTTCCCTACTTTATTGAGACAATTTTGATAACTTGACATGCATAATTATACTCGTACATTTTATACTATTAACATTCTAAAACTGATTTTGTATGCCTATCGGCGGGACATGGTTTGTACATTAATCTATTGGAAAACACCTGTAAACACCTATGTTTCACAAAATGAATAAATGAATTATGAATTATGAGCAAAATCCACCAGTTTCGGTGGTACTTGGGTGGAAACCTCACGGTGCCAACGATCCCAAGTGAAAGCAGCTCTTCAAGGGAAAGCAGTCAGTCGGAAGGGCTCCGACTGTGGCCTTAGGGTGGCTCCTAGTCACAGTCTGGTAGTACCTAACCCACGTTTGTCCACAGCTGCACCCGGGACGTCTGGGTGTCTCTACCCCAGCGGCCCGGATCGGTCGCAAGACCCATAGGGCCCTGTCGCACATTAAGATTGGCGACAGGTTCTCAAGCTTAGGGCACACCTTAGGCACTCACCTCCCTGTGTCACCCGACAGGGAGTGCACTCATCCCCGGGCTATCCCTCCCGAGGAGTTAGGTTTAGCGGCCCCTCTGGCCAGGACAACAGTGTAGCTGGCGAGTTTGTTTGTGCCTTTCTTCTCGCCAGTATAGCACTAGGAAAGTCACACGGGTGGGTTCGTTTTTGTGGGAATTGTCCGCCCGGGGGGTTCACGATTTTCGTGTCTCCTCGGGACTAGGGCTAGGAGTTCTTCCCCCCTCCCCCACTATATTAGTCAAGATTAGGCCCATTAGACATGATTCCTACCCTCGCAACGAGGGATGTCTGGGCTAAGTCCCTCACGGACCTCCTTAAGAGGCTCCTTAGTGACCCCAACCCTCATATTAGGGATAATTATATGAGCATCGCGGAGCCCCTTATGGGTATCCTGTCCGAAAAACTCTTCGTTCCGGTCTCGCCGGCGAGTTCCGACCCACCCCCTTTAGTTCACTCACAGGACTCACCTGCAAGTCCTGGTGCATCTCCTATGGAGATTGTGGACGTGCTTTCCGAGGCCTCTGAGTACTCGGGAGTCTCTGACGCTACCTCGGACTCTGAGGAGTACACAATGGTAGGCAAGGGCAAGCGTAGGAAGGGCAAGGGCGCTAAGGCCAATAAGGCCAAAAAGCCCGTAGCGGCTCGCTCTACCCCCACCCCACCCTCCCCTGCCCCCTTATCTCGCCCCGTTTCTCCTGTCGCTTCGACAGCTCCGGCCGCGTCTAGCCGCCCCGTTAGCCCTATGGCTACCGCCCCCTCTGCTTCTTCTTCAAAGAAGCTTAAGCCCCCGCCGCCTATCTTCATCCAAGATAAGGCGAAATGGACCGATGTGTCCAAGATGTGCACTGAGTTGCGCATCAACTACACCTCAGCCAAATCTACCCTACAGGGTGTAAAAGTCACTGTCCCTTCGTCCTCAGACTTCAGGGACCTTGTCCGTAATCTTCGTGGGAGGCACGTTGCCTTCCACACCTACTCTCTCCCTGAGAAGAAGCCCACCCGCGTGGTGATCAGGCGGATCCCCAAAGAGATCCCATCCCAGGACATTCTGGACGACCTCACCTCCCAGAACGTTCCAGTCTCCGCCGTCCACCGCCTGCACAAGGCGAGGGGAGGTGACGAGTACGACATGGTGCTCGTCATCTGTGACCCCGTCGAGGGTCATCACCCCATTTTTAAAGTTAAGACCGTCTGCTCCTTATTAGGCATCCTCATAGAGCGGCCTCACCGCAACAAGGTGCTTTCCCAGTGCCACCAGTTGCCAACTTTACGGCCACGCCCAAAAGCACTGCTTCGCTCCTCCCCGGTGCGTCAAGTGCCTAGGCGATCACGCCACGGCCGATTGCTCCCGTCCCAAGGACAGGAATCTCTGTACCGAGCCACCCAGTTGTGTGCTATGCGGTCAGTCAGGCCACCCGGCCAACTACAGGGGTTGCCCCAAAGCCCCCAAACAATTTCCGGGTAAGCTGGCGAAGCGTTTTAACGCCCGCCAGCTGAGGGAAGCCCCCTCATCAGTCCCGATCCCCTCTGCTCAGTTGCCTGAGCATCTCAGTCCCCAGAGACCGTCCCCCTGGAACGCGCTGAATCATCAGCGTGCCTTTCCAGCACTTGGTAGCCCCAGGACCACCGCCCCCTTGCCCGGGTTATTAGATAACCCGGTCCCTTGCCCTGCGCCCATTCCAACGGCCGCTCCCCTAGCCTCACCAGCGCGCCCTCCCTCCAGGCCACCCGGCCCAGAGTCTGAGGATGCCGAGGAAAGCTCCTTTGACACCATCGCTAGGTTCGCGATCTTCGAATCCCCTGAGGCCGACCGCTTAGCGGCTGAGCTCAGAGGAACGAATGATTTCGAAAAGATCAACAAGATCTTTAAATCGTATCCTAGGATACGTGCAGCTCTCCGCGCTCTCTCCCACAATCAGACCGATAATGGATCTAACTAGGCCCTTAACGAGTACCCAACCCCGATCCCTTAGAGTAGGCTTTTACAATGCCAACGGCATTAGTGGACAACGCGATGAGACCGCCGCGTTCCTCCGCGATCATCAGATAGATGTCTTTCTTGTCCAAGAGACGTTCTTAAAGCCCCATCACCGCAACCCCAAGATTGCAAACTTTCATATAGTTCGCAATGACCGTTCCCGCTGCCACAGAGGCGGCACGCTCATTTATTACCGTAAAGAACTGCACTGCATCCCAGTAGACTCACCCCCTTTAGAATCAGTACTTGAGGTTTCAATCTGTCGGCTAGGTATGACCGGCCATCAGTCGGTCCATATCATCTCTGCCTACATGCCCCCCGTAAATTCATCTGAGGACCATTCCCTGTTAGAGAAGGATCTCACTTCTCTCTTCGGCTTGAGCGAGTCCGTTATCATAGCGGGCGACCTCAATGCCAAACACCCTGCTTGGAACAGCATAACGACTAACCCGAGAGGGCGAGCGTTATTCGACCTAAGCGACTCCCTTTCTTTCGACCCTATCGCTCCTATGGAGCACACCCACTACCCCGACACTGTCGGTTTGCGTTCCGATGTGCTCGATATAGCGCTACTCAGGAACGTCAGCCTCAGGCTGGACTCGATTGAGACGCTACACGAGCTTAACTCTGACCACCGTCCGGTAGTCATGCATCTCGTTTCTAGCTCGGGCCTCTTTGACCCCAGCCAGCCCCCTGCCCCTATTTTGATAACAGACTGGAAGAAAGTAAGCGATAAGCTGAAATCCGACATGTCTCACGGACGGTATCCCCGATCACATAGTCTCAGTCGCAGACACGACGGCCGCCATCAACTTGTTTACAGATCACGTACAATCCGTACTGAAGGATTGTTCACGGGAAGTCCCAGCGATGAGCGATCACCGCTGGAAACTACCCGATGACATACGTGATCTGATAACCGAGAAGAACGCGGCCGTTCGTGCCTATAGCGTCTTTCCTTGCTATGCGAACAAGGCTCACATGCGCAGCTTGCAGCTTGCCATAAAGCAGCGCACCAGTGAGTTTCGTTCGAATCGTTGGGACAAGGAGCTTAGCGAACTCGAGCCCACTCACTTAGCTTTCTGGCAACTGCAACGGAAGTTGCGTGCTAGCAGCGACGAGGTTACTATGCCTCCTCTCATTCGCCCCGATAAGAGCGTCGCCTTTGACGACTCTGAGAAGGCTGAATGCCTGGCCGACAGCCTGGAATCTCAGTGCACGCCCAGCTCTCAACCAGTAGACATGCGACATATCGCTGAGGTGGACGCGGAAGTCGAACGTAGAGCCGCTCTCCCCCCAGTAGAAGACCCCGACTGTCCTCTTCCTTCAGTCACGCCCGACGAAGTGAAAGACATAATAGATAGGCTACAGCCTCGGAAAGCCCCTGGCGCCGATGGCTTCACCAATAGGGTGTTCAAAGTCCTCCCCTCTCAGCTCATAGTCTTGTTGGCGGCCATCTTCAATGGCGCCTTGAGCAATAACATCTTTCCCCAAGTGTGGAAAGAGGCCACCGTCATAGGTATTCCCAAACCGGGTAAACCTAAAACTGAGCCGACTAGCTATCGGCCGATCAGTCTCCTTAGCGCGCTCGGTAAAATCTATGAGAGGCTTATTTATAAGCGCCTCAAAGACTTTGCCGAGGCTAAGAGCCTCATTCCCAACGAGCAGTTCGGTTTCAGGACCGAACACTCGTGCGTCCAACAGGTTCACCGCATCGTAGAGCACTTGAGCACTGGCTTCCAGCGTGGAGCGATGACCGGTGTGTTATTTTTCGATATAGCGAAAGCGTTCGACAAAGTCTGGCACAACGGGCTGATATACAAGCTGTATCAGCTCGGTGTGCCAGATCGTCTCGTGCTCATCTTGCGAGACTTTTTGGCGAATCGCACTTTCCGCTATCGCATAGGGAAAACCCTTTCTTCCCCCACTCCATTCGCGCGGGAGTCCCTCAGGGCTCTGTCGTTTCCCCCCTCATATTCACTCTATTCACTTCAGATATCCCCAAGAGCAAAAAGGCTCACTTGGCCCTTTTCGCCGACCATACGGCAATCTATTATACTGGGCACGGCCAAGACGCCATCGCCCGTCAGCTCCAAAAAGCAGCCAATGCTTTAGGAGCCTGGTTCCGTAAGTGGCGAATCGAGGTTAATCCCGATAAAAGCCAGGCAGTTCTTTTCCATAAGGCGCGTCTCATACGTCCCGTCCCCTCTCCGATCACTATGTTCGGCAAGCCGATCCCTTGGGAGAAGCAAGCCAAGTACTTAGGAGTCATTCTCGACAACCACCTGTCCTTTGCAGCGCATATAAGAGCAGCCCGCGACCGGGCTGCCTTTGCCATGGGTAGGCTCCATTTTATGATCACGGCAAAGAGCAAATTGTCACTTAAGTGCAAGTTGCGACTCTATACCGCCGTCATCCGTCCCATTATGACATACGCTTGTGTCACTTTTGCCCATGCCCACCCGCGTCATCTGCACCGGATCCAGACCCTTCAGAACCGTTTTCTCCGTAAAATCACCGGTGCCCCCTATTATGTCCGTAATGACAGTCTCCACTTAGACCTTAGGATCCCCACCTTAGCTCAGTTTATGAAACGTCTTTCCAAGCGTTTCTTCGATTCCGCTATCAAGCATAGGAACCCCCTGATCGCATCGGCCGCCCGATACGAGCCCTCGCGTATTAGCATGGTTCGCCGTCCGCGACATGCTCTCACCACCCCCGATGACCCCATCACCCTCCTCCAGGAGAGCAGTAGGGAAACCAGTACACTACGAAAATACAGATACAGACCGCCATGTTTCCGTCCTCGCCGCCGAGGCCCGACGCGACGCCCACGTTCAACGAACCCCCCCCCGACCCTTGCCAGAGCCAGCCCGCGATGCTGAGCCGGTAGTTTTAAACCAGCCCCTAAATAATATCACTCAGATCCAGCCTGTCCCTTTGCTGCCCCCCCCAGCGACGCCCTAAGCCGAGGCCCGTACCCCACAGGGGGTGCCCTTAGCGAGTGGTCGCTTAGTTTTTAAGTATAGTTTTAAGCCCCTGGCTGGAGGCCTTAGATTCATTTTTAAGGCATCCACAGGGAATAGTCCGGTTAAGCAGTAGCCAGCCTCAGAGGCTGAACTGCGAGACGCCATCACAAAAAAAAAAAAAAAACGAATAGTGGTGATATTGGAATCAAAATGTTAATGCTTGTCCATTTAATTGGCTTGATTAAGGTTAATTATGTATGGAACACTTTAAATTATTCGGAGCGGACTTTTCGTTTAGAAGTTATGACGGGTATAAAAATTCTCTGAGTAAGAAAATGTCACGGTTTGAACAAACTGTCCTACGTTTAGTCTACTAAGAGCGTTAACGTCCTAAGGCATTTCATACAAACTTTGAACTCATTTATTTTCGAAATGACTGAACCGATTTTAATGAAACTTCGTAGGTCTTAAAAGTTGACAGAGAACACTTTCGAAATGTCTTTAAAAAAAAAATGATAATTGAAAATTTCTGTTTCTATGGAAAATCTAAAATCCGTATATTTTAGATATAACACTATTTTCAAAAATGTTCCCTGTCAACTTTTTAGACTTTTTAGACCTATCCTGCTTTTGCGTATGAAGTTTCATTAAAATCGGTTCAGCCGTAAGGCGTTAACGCTAACAAATACTAATTTAAAATAAATAAAAGTTTTCAAAGTTAAGAAGCTAGAGAGAATAGCTTAATAAGTAACGATAAAATGGCTACTCAATTTATAGAGCTACAGTAAAGCTTAGAAATTTAAAGTACCGTGAAATGTTCATCTTAATTTCGTTTTTTTTCTATAATGCTAACATTATAAAGAGGCAAGATTTGTATTTTTGTACGTTTGTAACGAATAAACTCATAAACTGCTAGACCGATTTCAAACATTCTTTCACTAATGGAAAGCTACATTATCAGCAAATAACATAAGCTATATTTGATCCCAGTATTCTCACGGAAACAGGAACTATGCGGGCGAAACCGCGGGGCGCTGCTATAACGAAAAAATTCAAAAACTACTGGACCGATTTCAAAAAATCTTTCACCATTATAAACTCAGCTACATTATACCTGAGTAACATAGGCTATATTAAAAAAAAAACCCTTCCGTGCGAAGCCGGGACGGGCCGCTAGTACTGAATATATTTATACTATGGTTGCGTGCCGAATGAATGCTGAACTCGAGGCGTGTAGGTATGACTCACGTTCCAACCGTTTTTATGAAGATACACTTCTGTAGATATCATTACCGGGCTTGTGGTGTTCGTTGCCTTATTAGTCTTCGTGAGTTCGTGCGAAGCGTCTGTACACCTAGCTAACTTAATCAGAACCCCTATATGATTTATCATTATTGGCTAAATCATAAGTCGTGTACATTTCATACATACAAAATGAACATGAACATATTAAATGAATCAGTCTTAAGTGCAACGATACAAGTATGAAGCCCAGAATTCTGTGAAATATTCTAAAAACCCCAAAACCTTTGGCAAGTCCAACTAGATGAGACATAGGGTTCCTTTTGGGCTTCGGCGAAGTCGGGTAAAAAAGAAGGACACGAAGAATGGCTCAGAGTACACTTTAGTGAACAAAGCGCAGCAGACTACATAAGGAAGAAAGTGACAGAACGGGCGCACGCGAAACCGAAAGAAGACGAAAATTATTGTCGTCGTGTCCTCAGTCTTACCTGTCCTGTCGTTTGCTCGTTCCCGAAACGGCCGCTACTGAAGATGCAGAACTCGTTGCCAATTTCTAGGCCGATTCAGTTTGCATAGCCATCGACACGCTAACAAGAAAGTGAAAATTGCTGCATACGGTGTTCGTATTGTTCCGCACAGTGTCAATTGAGTGCTTATCTGTGGATGACACAAGGACACCAGATGATCCGGCCTGAACCTGAATAGCGTCGCTCAGAAATAACTGTTGAATTAAAACCTAATGGAGTTGACTCCTTACAGTCAAAGACACTAACAGCAAAAACTGGAGACTGAATACTATGAAATTAGTTCATTGAAATTAGTTCATATTCGCTTCTGTCCGCGAGTGAAAGATTGTTTAAAATCGGGTGAGTAGTTTCTGAGATTACCTCACCCAAAGTTACAGTTAACTTTGTCTGTTTGGGATCCAAGTGAAGATGGGTCCTAATGAGCACCCAAGAAGGGTATTTGTAGTGGACGAAGCTGGAGTCATACGAGATACCATTGTCAACCCAGAAGACACACGTATCAATATTAGAGAAGAGCCAGGAGGAACCAGTAGATTTGTACAGTTCTGTTCATGTTTATTCGTTTTTTTCATAGCATTAATTTATATTAATATCAAAGTTGTCAAACAGATATCAAAGCAAACTGATTTTTTTGATTGACATTTGGGTAATTTGCATTAATAGCTAACTTTTCGACCCCAAATTCCTCTTTTAAAATCAATTTTACGGTTTGTTTCCGTTGAGTATTTGAATATTTCTGTCACAAACTACAATGGACGAAGCTGGAGTGTTAACTACTCAAAAGTGTTCCAAGATCAGTGCAAGACAGACCCCCGAGATGTGGTTCTGAAGGATTAGAACCTGAGAGATGATAGATGATAGAGATGGGATCAACGGAGGCTGCGCGTGCTAGTGCCTTGGAAGAAGACGATGATACCTGCAACTGTATACAGTGTCCTTGTTCTTGTTTTTCCTAGAGATGTCTGTCGCTGTTATTAAGACTATTATAAGCCGGTTTGCGTGGATATAAATTGTTTTAACATAATCAACAATTCAACTTTAAATATCTGAAATTACTGTGGCGTTTTTTTTTATCGCTTTTTGTATGTTTTTGTAGCCGACTGCGGCGAAGCCAAGGAGGGTTCTTTTTGTCATGTTTGGGGCAAACTGTCATATTTTTAGAAGGGTCCGTCGAAACGGTTAGCCGAGTAGGTACAGCCGTTTCACCTTTATTTTACTTCTGACTTTGCGTTATTGTTAAAATTATATTTATCTTTATCCTCATTACAGTAAGGTTGCTTTTGGGTTCTCGAAGTCTGATTAAAAAAAAACTGTGAAAGGGCTGTAGTGTAAAGTTTTTTTTATGTCTGTGATCAATTTAACTGTAAAAATAAAAATCTTTTTATTGTACGAGCAATGACATGTGAAGTCGATGACATGTGACTTAGCAAAATTCAAAGCGATTTTCTCGTGAAATAACGATAGTTATACATATAGGTACTTTGATATAGGAGATATTTCATAATAGTATGGCGTAGTACTATGGCTGTGTCAAGGATGATATGGCTAGAAAGGAGGTGACTGCTGAAATGACGGGTAATAGAGAAGTATGGAAGAAGAAGACATGCTGCGACGACTTCAAATAAGTTGAGTTAAGGGTAAGAGAATGATGAATGATGATGTCGAGTACTATGTTCGTGAAAATGTTAATCAAATCAGTTAGAGAAAATTGCTTTTGAATTCGGTAAGTGCATACATTTCATTGCTTGTGACTTGAGCAGGCCTAGCGTAGTGCGGAGTTCAATAAAATACTTGTTTTTGTGTTACTATCTTAGTTACTTTCTTATTTAAGATCTTCGTCTTATTCTTTATTGAAAGTTGCATGATACAACTTTTCATAATAATTGTTTCAATAAATACCTTAATTCATTCTGGGGAAATTATGTTGATCATTCGCAACTCTGGCCGTTCTTCCGATAACAATGTCTTGTCACTTTCTAACGTCATTAGTTTGACGGTAGAAGAAATGAGACAAACATATTATTTTGTCAAATGACATAATTTATGTATCCGTTTCAAAGCTACGACTTTAAATTCGTAAGTGGCTACGTTTTTCTGAGAGTTGTTAGTAGGACACTGCTCCTCTAGTAAAATATAACCTCATCTGAAGAAAATTTTGCTAACTTGCTTGTGAAATGTAACACCACAGGTTTTAATCATATGAGGGCTCCTCACTTGGCTTTCTTTCGTGGAGGGCGCGATTAATCCCACTTCTGATGAAGGCTCTTGTCCACCTCCATCGGAATAACCCATGATATGTGAGATCATAAGGATTGATGTTCGGATTAAACAAATCTTCATTTAATTGAAATCTGTTACAATAATCATTCAGTTACAAAACTCATGTTACAGATATCTTCAATTAAACACTGATAACGTAATTTAACATTCAAATATAGCGTTGATACAAAATTGAGGAAGATTAAATTAGATTTAGAAAACAGACATCGGCGATCCGCACAGAGCATCTTATATATACTTTCATAAACCCTAACATAATTAAGAGTAGTCTATACCAATATTATAAAGAGCTATGGCGATCCGTCAATGCTTGTCACATATATAATATGATGCTCTGTGCTTGTCACGCAACCGCCATTCATACATAGACATATCAATAGGGCTGTCCGCAACGCCATGACGTTCCGCCAGAGTGAATACCAGCCAGCATCACTCTCCTCTGTGTAGTTTGAAATGTTAACCATAGACGATGCCTTGCAGAGGCGCCGTCACATATTTTGAGACCGTGACATACAAATTTTAACAGCACATTTCCCCTTTTGATATTTTTTTCAACCGACTTAAAAAAAGGAGGAGGTTATATGTTCGTGTGTATGTATTTTTTTTATATGTATGTTACCTGATTGCTCCCCCATTTGTTGACCAATTCTCAAAATTCTTTTTTTATTTGAAAGATTATACTCCTGAGGTGGTCCCATTTAAATTTGGTGAGGAGATCTGATGCTGATCTTCGGAGATATACTATGGAACTCTTCAAAAATAGACGGCAAATCTGCCGTGATTGCTGCAATCGCTTGGATATTTATTGTTTATACAACATCATGACGTAACATGTCGCCTGTATTCGCTGAGGCAGATGTGTACTATACCCAGATTTCCATTGATTGGGGATAAGCCCATTACCATCACATGTATTGTTCATCATCTGCATCATTTTCCCAACTATTTTGTGGTCGGCTTCCAGTCTTTCCGGATGCAGCTGAATACTAGTATTTTATACACAAGACAATAGCCACGACATAAATTTTAGTAAAAAATAATTTCTAAAGCTATTGAGACATTTGCGTATGGGCATCATGATCTCATGACGCTGAGCTGATGAAGGAAGGTACAACTCTTTAACGGTTAGGAGTTAGGTTAGGATTTCTTGTTCTAGAATAATGTATAGATGATGCGACTTGTAGATATCGATAGTTGATTACTCTAGAGACAACAGAGTGAGTGCTAGAAACTAGAAGTATTAATCATTTTAACCGACTTTAAGAAAAGAACTGTTGTGGTCACTAATTAGACGCGTATTTAAACGCAGGCGTAGCCGCGGCGTGGTAAGCTAGTGTGTAATAAAGTTGCTTATAACCTGTAGAGCGTCGTCTAGAACAACAGCATGTTGCATGCGCTTTGTGAATATTAGTCAATTATTCGCAACCTTACTGCGTAATTTAAAGATAAATACTGGTAATTAAAACTTTAGGTATCATTAATTATATATATATTTAGGTTCCATTAATTGGGGTTAAGCCTATTTCCATGACATGTATCGTTAATAATGTAAAATAAATTCATGGCGACATGGGAACAAAATAAATAAAAACTTTTTTGCAAAAAATAAAACCGACTTAAAAAAAAAAACAAAAAAGAGGCCAAAAATAACAAACCAGAACACAAAAAAGTGAAAAATAACTTTAGCTTCACAAGCCGGTGACAAAAACACCAAATCAATCAAACAAAGGTTGACAAACGTCAACGTCAACTTGACAACTGAAGGCAGATACGGCTATATACATTTGCGAAGAGGCAAGGTACTAGTATATATAAGATGCTCTGTGAGGCAAGGCTTTGGCGGCGATAACTGCTGATCTAGTATATGTAACATCATTGATATGCCCCCGTTTGCCTTTAAAGAAACGTGCCTGGGAGCAGTGAGGGCAAAGTACGGGCATCTTACCAGTTGTAGGTCTACATAATTATACTCATTATAGTGATGTGGCAGGGTTACTGGCACTAAGTATTTCGGCGTCGCTACAGCAGGCATTGAACATAAAATTAAAAGCATAGGTACTCTACAACTTACCAACTATTCCAGACGTATAAAACACTAACATAAACTAAGAAATACTTACTCAAAAAAACATATTTACAAATAAACAAAACAGACAATTTCAAACAAAACGGCTGCCTATCTACGGAAAGCGGCACAGTCACGCTGGCGGCCTGGGGCAGCGCGCCGACCTCGCCGTCATTTTAGCGCAGCCCTGACAACCGTTGGTGTGAGAACGGGCGTCACGTTGCGTCCAAATTTCTTCAAAATTGTGATTGTCACAAACAAAATACAGCTGTGAAGCTCACAATAACACGCACAATTAAACAATGGACTTTCTTCGCAGATTTACTCGGCAGACACATTTTGTTCATGAGAAAGTAAGTAAGGTCTGGCGGCCCTGGGGTCTTGGACTATAATGACTTTGATTGAATAGAATGTTTTGCACCATGTAAATGACTCTAGACATTGGATTTGCTCAATAAATATAATAAATTAAGAGTGCCTCGAGAAAAAAAATCGGCGTCTTGACGTTCGCTGTCATATATCAATAATAATTAGTTGATGTCACAGAGCATCATATATAATATGATATTCGCTTCTATCCGCGAGTGAAAGATTGACTAAAATCGGGTGAGTAGTTTCTGAGATTAGCTCGCCCAAATTTAAGAACTTGCTTCTTTGGTATACTAGTGAAGATGGGTCCTAATGAGCACCCAAGAAAGGTATTAGTAGCGGATGAAGCTGGAGGAATACGAGATACCACTGTCAACCCAGAAGACACACGAATCAATATTAGAGAAGAGTCAGGAGGAACCAATAGATATTTACGGTGGTTCTGTATAAGTTTATTATGTTTACTCGTTGTTTTATCAGTAATAATTTGTAGTGCCAAAATAATTACCCAACTGCTTGTTTATTATTAACTTTCGACAGCAAATTATTCTTATAAAATCAATTTTACGGTTTGTTTCCGGGTGATGAGGAAATGTATGTTATTGTACCGAATTAATAAAATGTCTACCTAGATGTACTTATTTGTCCTAAACCAAAATAATAGGAAGGACACTTATATCGTTACTTTTAGGTAGGAGGTCGGGGCTTGGTGGGGGGGAGGGGTGAGGTCATAGGAACCCTCCGAGGTGAGGGAAAGTCGTCGGAGATGCATAATATTGTTTTAATGATTTTTTTTAAAGTGACTTATTTGGTATATTATTATACCATGCTACGACTCCATGACGCGCGCTCGCTCCGCTCGCATACTAAATAACACTCTTTGACTTCTGTCTCCGAAGTGCCGGGCCTCTGTCGGTCTCCTTCATCGGCCTACGGCCCGGTGCCCATGCCGCCCATAAATGATACTGCCGCGAGACGGTCGCTGTGGGCGTGCGCTCGTTGACGTACGTTATACTCTATTCCAAAGTAGTCTGTGTTATGGTTCAAAATAGTCATTATCATATGTCATGGTGTAAAATGACATCTTTTTCTATACAATAATATCAATAATTCTGCAATTAATATCTCCGAAACTAGTTATCTCAGGGTTGCGGGACTGTTCGAAAGAGATACCGCGGCCCTGGAACACAAAGGGCAAAGGAAGGAACATGGATGGGTTTTAGTCAGTAAAAGTCTGACACTCCCTTCTGCTCAGCCCAGAGCGGGAGGGGTTATTTGATGATTTCCCATCGGTAAAAAAAAAACTAGATATCTCCGACGGTTGAAATTTCACAAATCGTTTTCTTATAATTATTAGTAGGAACATAAAATAAAAATTACAACATCCTAGAATAAAGTAACGATTTAAGTGTCTAGCCACATAATATCAAACCACAATCTGGCACGGTGACTGCTTGAGAGCGTGTGCTCCCAAACTTATTTTTTCTAAATTTACGAGTATTTCTGTCACAAACTACAATGGACGAAGCTGGAGTGTTAACTACTCAAAAGTGTTCCAAGATCAGTGCAAGACAGACCCCCGAGATGTGGCTCTGAAGGATTAGAACCTGCAGCGGAAGCTGTGGAGATGGGATCAACGATGCGCGTGCTAGTGACTCGAAAGAAGACGATAACACCTGCAACTGTATACAGTGTCCTTGTTCTTGTTCTTCCTGGAGATGTCTGTGTCGCTGTTATTAAGACTATTAAAAGCCAGTTTGTATGTATAGAAAATGTTTTAAAATATCATCAATTCAACTTTATATATCTGTAATTACTGTGGCGTTTTTGTTTGATCGCTTTTTGTATGTTTTTGTAACCGACTGCGGTGAAGCCCTAAGGGGCTTTTTTTCATGTTTAGGGCAACCTGTCATATTTTTAGATAACAGGGCGTCTGTCGAAACGGTTAGCCGAGTAGGTATAGCCCATTCACTGTTTATGTTCTTTGTGGGTGTAACTCTTGTTGACCTATACCTCTTATATTATGAATAAGTCATTGCCTTGTCTTATACTCGACGAGCCCTTGGTTGGCGTTCCCATAGATTACCTATAGCACGTTCATGTTCATTTTTAGGGTTCCGTAGCAGAATGGCAAAAAACGGAACCCTTATAGATTCGACAAGTCTGTCCGTCTATCTGTCCGTGTAGGTCACAGCCACTTTACTCCGAAACTATTAGGACTACACAGTTAAAAGTAGTAGTATTCTGTGTACTTAGTAGGTAGATGTATTCTGTGAACCGCTATAAGGTTTTTATACAAAAATAAAATAAAATATAAGATTAAGGGGGACCCCCTTAATCTTATTTTTTTTTTTTCCCCTACTACTACCCTACTACTACCGGAACTGAAACTAAAAAAATATTTTTTCATCAACCCTATACGTGCGGGTGCGGTCTCTATAGATAAGTCTTTAAAAATGACATTGAGGTTTCTAAAACCATTTTATCTCAAAGTCAATCGTTTGAAAGATAAACACTTCCAAAGTGGTAAAATGTGTGTGTCCCCCCCTCTAATTTCTAAAGTAAGAGGAGAAAAATTCTGAAAAAAATATAGGATTATAGAACTTATAAAAAACTTTCAACCAAAATTGGTTGGAATAAGAAATATTTTTATTATATTGTTTGGTGCTACGGAACCCTATGTGCGTGTGAGTACGACAGTGGCGTGCAGTGGTTCCTCTGGTAAGGTAGGCCACACATACTGAATTACTGACACCCAAAACAAAAAACTCGGCAACATCACAGCGTCGCTCTACTTAGGATGACCCTCAAAGTACGTCACATCTATTGATATATTCAGTCACCCTTCCGGGCCCCCCGCACCCTCCCCTGGTATTTTTAGTAATCTTATGAGAAACAACGCCATCTAGCTTAAATATCAGAAATTTCAATGGCATTCAGTCAATACAAAAACGAAGGTAGAAGCTTCGTTAAAAAAATCTTAAAAATAAAACAGAGTGCGCTGTCAACAAAAAAATAAAATTACCTAAAATTACCATGGTATAGTTTAGATTTTTGGAATATTAGAAAAAAAACATTGAAAATAAACCTGTAAAAACCAAAGTTATAAATACAAGAACTCACCACATTATTCAAAGTTCAAATCACGATTTTCTGACAATGCAAACAGAAGCCAGATTCATTTGAAATGACGAGTACGAGATGAATTTTGGGTTAACTCTCGTAATTCGGGTACCTACACCTTTAGACACAACTTGAATCTTATCATTAAACGATTGTGAATACTTACTGTTTTTAACTTATAACTAACACACATTATCAGCGCAAACTTCACAACAGAACACCATTTTAAGTAAATAAACAAATACAACAAATAATATTTACACTACTGTACGTTTCAATGCGAATTACAACCGTCAGATATTATAAAAAGCAAAACATTCAAGATCGCGAAATAAATTTTTCTTGTCACATGAAACAAACATGGCTTACAACTTTCTAAGAAAAATATAATTGCTACTTTGTCGATAAAAAACACTACCAAATATAATTGCATCACTGCATACCGTTTTAGCCGGGTAATACTTTGTGGCCAATCAGTGTTCAGCTACACTCGCAGGAGTTGAGCCCGTAATCTATCAATGATCTATACATGTGTGCCGTTCATACACACGAAAATGTGCATCAGTGTGCGTAAATTTATCAATGGAAATTAGGCCGGCGGCGTCGTTGCCTAGAAGAGCCGGGAGCGAGCGTCGTAGTATTATTATCAGTTACGTCACACGGACGCGACAAGTTGCTATAAGTATTTTAACAGGAGTTTTAATTATTTTTTTAAATATTTTGCATTATTTTGTTACATAGTTATAATAAATGCATTTTTTGCATTGTTGGTAGGAATGGTAGGGTAGGCTAGGCCTAATTGCCTCTATGGACGGCACGCCCCTGGAGTACGACTCGCACTTGGCCGGTTTTGTCACAGATAAAAAATGTAGATAATAAAACTAAACCTAGATTGAGTCATCCCTAAACATTCACCTTTAGTTTACCTCTGACTTTGCTTTACTGTCAAAATTAAAGTTATCTTTATCCTCATTACAATAAAGTTGGTTTTGGGTTCTTGATGTCTGATTAAACTGTGAAAGGACTGTAGTCAATAGTGTAAAGTTTTGTATGCCTGTCATCAGTTTTACTGTAAAAATAAAAATATTTTTATTGTACGAGCAATGACATGTGAGTGAACACTTACCAAAATTAAAAAGCGATTTTATTGTAAAATAACAGTAGATATATACTTTGAGATAGGAGATATATCCTAATAGTATGGCTTTCAAAGACCTATGTTCGTGGAAATGTTAATCAAATCAGTAGAAGAGATCGCTTTTAATTTTTTTAAATATTGTATTAAGTTACCAGCGAAACCCAATTTCCGGCTAAACTAGTTTGTCCTAGGCCAAACTGGGGAAGGCTCAACAACAAAAGGACAATCATAGAGCACACCGTCTAAATGGGTTAGGTTAGGTTAGAACAGAGAGCAACCACGCGCGAGCCGAGCGAGCGGTGCCGCGGCAACGGTCAGTTAGCGCTACATCCAAGATAGGCGATGTGGAATTTGTTTTGTTTGGGTTTGTGTATCCTGTTATGATAAACCAGTAAACCCGGTTTGGCCTAGGACAGACTAGTTTGGCCTGAAATCGGGTTTGGCCACTAACATATACATTTTATTACTTGTGACTGTAGGTACAGCACGTAACACTGACCTTGACAAGGCCTAGCGTAGTGCGGAGTTCAATAAAATACTTGTTTTTTTGTTACTATCGTAAGTACTATCTTATTTAAGATCTTCATCTTAGTCTTATAAAAATGCTTTAAAAAAATGTATTCGTGTTTTTTATTGTCTTAAGTAAAATCATGTTATGATTTACATTGTTTAGTGCACTCAACGTTTCTTCACTTTGAGAACATTCATGAGTCATTACGTGAATCATCATCTGCTTAGCCTATTGTGATTGACTTCCAGTCATACCGTTAGCAACTGAATACCTGAATAAGAGTACCAAACATAATTTGAAGCCAAGGTTGGCGCAGTGGCCTGAGCGATTGGCTGCTGCGCTGCGTGAGCGGTTCAATCTCCACACGGAACAAATATTTGACACATTCACACACACATACTTGACACACTCACACACACATACACACACATTCATGTTCTACCATTAAAATGCTATCAAAATTTTGGACGATGTAGTCTGAATTAAAGTTTAATGTATTTATTTTATTTGTATGGTCTACAGGATAGTGTTCCGGGTCTGGCGTTTGTGTATCATGTCAGTTCCAATGTTTGTAAACGCACCCACAATACAGGAGAAACTAGTGTGTGGGGTCATGTCTCGGCTGAAGTCGCAGGTATTTCTGAATATTAATTTTAAATGAAAAGAGAGACTGGAGTGATAACTAACTAATACCTGGTTCTTACCCACCGTCCACCTCATGAGACCACCTGGGTGAACTACTACTGGTTTATGCTCTAGAGCATAAAAAGCGACTTTATGTCGCCTACCCAAGATATTAAGACGAACTTTTAGAGCATGAAAAACTTATTTCGGTTACATAAATTTGAAAAAAAAAACTTATTTAACGCAATTTCTCTAGAGTGTTTTCCACCGTTATTTCATTATTTAGAAGTTGTAGTTCATAGTACATTATATCATCATCATTTTCAATATACATTTTCCTTCTTTTCTTCACTTTGGACTAAATTTCTTTCAATTTTACTATTAGTCATATCATCGACGTATTTCTTTTATTAATATCTTTTTGCAACTTTGAATAGAATGTCTCTTCAATATTATTGGTTCTGTGACGATCACAGAAAACGCATAAAATTTCCTGATATTTTTTTTGTCATCTTTAAGCGAATATTCCTACCAGAAAAAGAAAATGAGTTTCTCTTCCAATTCACTTTTGACATTGGCAGAATGGTCGACATCGGCTTTGTTTGCCATAAGAAAAAATAGAATAGAATAAAGTTTCTCTTTGCCTCTGCTTTTACATTTTGCGTAGTCCTTGCTCTTTATGCAGCAACACATTACCACCATTTATTTGAATAGTTATTACCTAATGCATTACCTTCCATGGTTTAGTAATTTATTTTCTTTTTTTTAAACAGGGAATCGGAATATAATAAGCTGCCAAAAGCGTTTCCCTTTCCAAAAGCGTTCAAACTTTCATTTAGATGCCGTTTAGTATTGGTGAAAACTTACTTCAAAAAATTAAAGTATTTTCCCATTTTAAAATAAGTATGTATTATTTTAAAATGGGAAAATACTTTAATTTTGGTAGTTCAACAAAATGTATTGCAATATTTAGGTCTACATTGGCCAGCAGACGAATTTGTAAACATGTTTTATTCTCAAGCCATTGACATTGATTGGAAAAATTCATACCTACACGTATGAATTTTTCCAATCAATGTCAAACTTTGTGATAGTTGGGTGTAATTCGCAAGCGCACGTACTGGAGGGTTACTCTGACGTCTTAAAGCAGGAGTAATTCCAGTGTAGGAAAGAGACAAAGCTATTCAGGTCGTCTAGCGCCATCTCTTTCCCACACTGGAATTACTCCTGCTTTAAGACGTCATAGTAACCCCCCTGAGCATGAGAAACTGGGTACATTAATTTCTCAGGGCGGTAAAAGTGTTCTAAAGTTTTTCCATCAGGAATTTCTCAGTACCAGACCCTTACCTGGGTTTGTACCCGGTTCCTAAACATAACTCAGGAAATATTGGTGTATGTAGTACCTACAATAAGCACTAGTAGCTAATCCAACGGGGATTACATGTGCTACATTACAATGTTAAAGAAAAATTACAGTTAAGTCAATAATTTAAAAAAAAGAAAATTTCGAATTGAGCAACCAATCTTTAATAATTTGACTTAATTAATATAATCATCAGGTATTTCAAAGACGAGTAGATCGGCGATATTGACCGGTGCCGATGTGTCTACCGACCGTCTAATGCGACGCACGCATGCGGTTCTGCCTTTCACGCTGAAGTCCTTGAAGTAGCCAGGGTTACAGTGGCACACGTAGGGAGACACGCAGACGCCGTTGGAGCAGCCCAAGCAGTGAGGCTCACACCTGGAAACAGCTTGGAGTTATTAGAATTTAAAGGGTGATTGTGGAAGGCGGCGGTCCCACCAAAGATGAACGTATGAGGAGTGAAGCGATTAACAAGGGATGTGCGTAAAACTAACGGGAAATATCACAAGATAAGAAAGAGATTGAATGCTTACATACACGTCCCTCGCTACGCATCCCCAGCTCATCTCTGGTGGAAAGGCAGCTTATAACACTTGCATTCCCAGTTTAGCAATGTAACAACATCCATAGAAATATCAATCATCAACATTCATCAATTATTCTAACATGTTAAGCAATGTATTACTAATTCAAAAGCCTCTGGATTGCGACGGAATAAAGTTTTACGCAAGGCGTGGTTTAATCGCCTGGTCGTGTCAAAGTCAGAGTCAAAAGCCATTTAGATAAGTGTATTGCGCTAATTAGTTACTGCACATCCATATACATGACATCCGTTGGCCCCAGCATCAGGAAAACGCCAGTTTGCTTTAAAATTATAACTGTGATTAAAAAAACATATAGAATACTTTACCTAGATGTGTCCCCAGCAATAGGCACGTATCCCGTGTTACAAGCACACATGTCTCTTCCAACACAAGTCCCATTTACACAGGGGACTGTACACAACATTTCCACAGCTGACATTTGGCTGCCCGGGTAAATGTGCTGGTATTCCGACCCTGGATATTGAGGCTGGTTTGGTTGATTATAATAGATTTGCTGACCAGGGTAGAATTGACTGTTCGGGTAAAAAGGTTCAGCGTTGTTTGACCCAGAGTTGGGGTTGGGGCGCTGGTCTGGGTAATATTGGCTGCCAGGGTAATATTGACTATTGGGATAGTTCGCTCCACCATTTGGCAGTGCCTGACTCGAATTGGGGGAAACGTTGCCTTGAGTAGGACGCTGGTTAGGGCCGAGATGTTGGCTGTCAGGGTATAGAGATGGCTGGCTACCAGGAATATGCGTGTAAATAGGCTGCCCATCTGGATTATAAGGCGGTCGTGGACTGGGCGGGTAGCTAGGTGACTGAGCACCAGGCCGGTTATTTTGTGGATTGCCAGTGTTATTCGTTGGTTGATAACCAGGGTTTTGATTTTGACTGCCAGGAGTATTATGGTTAGGATAACCTGGATAATTATATGCGGGACTTCCATTTTGGTTTGGCGGAGGGTTACCGGTGTAGTTTGACTGTGGACCTCCAGGGTAATTGGTTGGTGGATTGCCAGGGTAATAAGGTTGTTGGTTGGCAGGGTAATTGCCTGGTTGATAGCCTGGAATGTGCTGTGTGCCAGGGTAGTTCGACGGTTGGCTGCCAGGGTAATTAGATGGTTGGTAACCTGGGTAGTTAGGTGGTTGGTAACCTGGGTAGTTAGATGGTTGGCTGCCAGGGTAATTAGATGGTTGGCTGCCAGAATAATTTGATGGCTGGTAGCCCGGGTAGTTAGGATATTGAGGTTGTTGACCATAAGGAACTCCAGGTGGGTTTTGGTTGTGAGGATTAGGTCGTTGACCGTAGGGGGAGACAGTTGTAGTGGAGGAAGGGTTTGAGGGGTTGTCGCACACGTTTGGAGATATGCAGCGGTTTGGCGGCGTACAGGGGCTGTAAAAATATGAAAATAAATATAGTTTGTATTGTATTTGTTGAAGTATGTATAACCGCTAATAACAATGTATTAACCAACTTACATTGAGCATTGTGGAACACAGTCCCCATACGCGTTCTTCGAGAAGCCGTAGTTACAGCGGCACTCATTAGCACCGACGCACTCCCCGTCCTTGCATCGATCGCAGGATGGCTTGCATGATCCTTCGGGAGTGGATTTCAATCCACTCTTGCACTCACACGTGTTTGGTGCTGTGCAGTTGCCTGAAAGATGAGAAGTATCTTAGTTAGTGTGACGTTCAAATGCAAGTGGCAAGAAAGCAGGTTATTCTACGGACCATCTATACAGAGAGTACTGCAAAAAGCGCAATACCTACGTCATGGGTCTACGCAAATAGCGAGATATTTTGTATGGGAACTTCAATTTTTTAATCTGTGATCAATACTCAATAATTTCAGCTGATTGCCTCCAATAAGTTCAAGATTCAACGACTAATCGAGACACCAATTTTCCTATTACAATCGATTACTGCTATCTATGTGCCATATTGACAGTTCCAGCCATCTCCAATAGATGTCACTGCGTGACTCTTTCATCATCTGTCTAACCTTTTCCTAATTACGATTGCCTATCTATGGCCTACTTCAATACCTAATTCAAAATCAAAAATCAAAATAGCTTTATTAATTCCATGCATAATTACAAAAGAAAATATTAAAGTATTTAATTGTAGTTGATCACACTAGTTAAAATAAAATAAACAATTGTAAATAATCAAAAAACATCCTAATTAATAATAATCAATAGTTAATAATCACAAAATTTAAATTTAAAAATTAAAATAATCAATTGTAAAAAAAAAACAATAATTAGTAATAAAATAAAATCCATTTTCACATGCTTTAGATAATACATTATAACAAATGGATTACTGGATATTAATTCTGGTAAGACTGACTACATGACTCCTACAATTCTAAGTAAAATTAAACACTATTCTTACCTCGTCCCGGACCACCGCATTGTTCCCGACAGTACGGAACACAGAACTTGCTATCCAAATCCAGTCTGTACCCATCCTTACAAATACATTCGCCTCCGGAACATTGTCCATTCTGGCATCCGATGGGGCAAGTAGCTATACAAATGCCGGCCAAGTTCTTAACGTGATCGGGGAAACAGGTGCAGGTTTCGGGGGCACTGCAGAGGCCGTTGATGCACTCGTGGGTACAGACTGGTTCGCAGATCCTGTAGTTGTGGATATTCCTAATGTAGCCGCTGCAGCAGCTTCTGATGCGGCTCAAGTCTGAACGGGACTGGAAAATATGATTTTTTTATACATTTCATACAGGGTGTAACAAGACCCTCAAACTACATACGTTCATCGTACATCAAACTAATTAACTTTACGCAAAAATTATTGCTGGGAAACGACTTTTTTTTGGGTATGCAAAATCACGTTTTACGGTAGAAAAAGTTGGAACTTTGACCCCCAACAATATCTCCGTAACTAGAAGGTTCCCAGGTACATAGTCTAGAAAAAAAAAATGATCGCAATGACGGGAAAACAAATACCTGTCAACTTTGTTAAGGGTCTTGTTACACCGTTTGGTGAAGCTAATAATATTCATTCAAAAGTTTTTTTTTTTTATTATAGTATTATAAAAACGAGGTATAGAAGAGAGAACACTCGATGTTGTGGAAAATAGTTATCGTAGCATATGCTGCATATAAACTACCATGATTGTCTTGCTGACTGTGGTCTCAATCAAATTTTGTAAAGACCTTGCTTTGCCTCACTACTCTCATAACGACGCGTTGCATTAATTAATTTAAAATGAATACAGTTTAAAGAATACTTACACCGTTGCCAGTTGGAACACGGGTGGGATCCTTGACTAGAGTGGCTGTCCTGTAAAAGTGAACAATAGTTAGTTCACGAAGCTAACAGGCGATGGTGGATGGCGTCCACCATTAGCCAATACTGTTCACACGGCCGGGACACAGGTCACAAAGGCCTTCTCTTTGTGAGAGTGAGTGGGCCATAAACCAGAGCGCGGTATTTGGTTGGTGGATGTCATACCAAGTCACATGTCTTTGAATTTTTGGTACATGCCGGTTTCCTCTCGATGTTTTCCTTCACCTTTTGACAAAACCCTTTGTATTGAGCTATTGGCATATAGATTGTAAGATGGTACTCACGGAACTTCAATATAACAGACGCCCCTTTCATAGCTGACGGTCTCCGTTAGATTGGTCCTCACTGCGTATCCTCCGTAGCCTTGTTGTTGGGTGCTATTGTTGTAAAAAGTACTGTGAACATGATTGAAAAATATTATTAAAGAATCTTTTAAAAAAACAGTATCGTACGTATGTGTGAAATATTAGTTTATCCTTCAGGCCGTTTCTCATACTGGCGTGTCATACTAATATGACCAGTGAGAACCGCTTGTATTGTGGTCATATTATTTTTATAAAAATCCTATATGCTTATTTGCTACATATGTATTACTAAAGTACAATTCGCTCAAAGGTCAGAACATGGAGGAAAATCATATTGTAAGACCCTGTAGTTAAAGGTCATTGCCATGTTGTATACTAAATACCTATTGGTATTTAGTAGGTGTTCCTTGCAAGGAGTGTCTTATTGTGATGCACGTCTTGTTTAACTCAAGCAACCTCAAGCTACTCATCACTGGAGAATTCATCATTGCTTTATGTTACTCCGAAAGACGACAGACGGAATGAGAGACAGCCCTAACACTACCAGACAGTCAAACCCGATGATGATATCCAACATACAAATCCTTATTATTGGATATTGCAAGAAATCACCAACAATGATCTTGTAAACGATGCAGGGATCAATATCTAAAAAAAAAACAGTTTTTTAAAGACCTTGGGTTCTCGTCAAAGCTTTTGTTTTTTTTTCAAATGCATCGATGTCATTGTAGTGCTTTTAAATATTATGATCTAATAGGCTATCGGTGATCACTAGAATATAATTGGTAAGAGGTTGCGTCATTTGGGGAAGTACCATCTAATAGACCTACCTACCTATTCACATACATGTACTCATTCAATACTCGATATAGGCTATGAGTAACTGAAACTAGTTTGGCAGGTGGCCTCGTAACAATACTTGGGAACAGATTAAGTTGATGATTACGAAGTAGACTAGTAGTTCAACGATCACGATTCAGCTATTTGAGGGTTTCGACTTTATCTACACTAATATTATTTAAAGAGGTAAAGTTTGTTAGTTTGTGAGGTTGTAGGGGGTAATCTCAGGATCTAGTGAACCGATTTTGAAAATTCTTTCACTAAAATGAAGCTACATTATCCCCGAGTGCCACAGGCAATATTTACAACGTGCCCGTGGGATAATTTCCAACCAAAACGCGAGCGAAGCCGCAGGCAACAGCTAGTATATTAGGTATAAGGAAAATCTGAATATTTATTCTTACTACTTCTTTATCAAATCAAATAATTTATTTCTTTGCAAACGTGACATTCTGCAGTTTCTGCAAAAAGGTGCATCATCAAAATAGGCAAATAAAGATTTAGCAAAGTAGCGACCGAGAGGCAAAATACCATTTCTGTGCCATCTTTCAGACCAGTCTCAAAATGATGATGATAACCACAACAAAATTTAAGGTTTACGTAGTTTATAAGAACTAACTCACAGAAAAAGTAATTATGAGAGAACTTTCGATCTAAAACAGAACGCCGCCTCCTGTTTGTGAGAGGGAGTGATCCGTAACCCACAACGCGTGCCCAATGCAGAATGGAGGACGTCACATCTCTTCAAATTAATAATTTTGCGAAACACTCACTTGACAAGATTCTCGCCGCCCTGGTACTGGTACCCCCGACCGCTACTTCCACCCTTCACCCCCGCATTCTTCGTGTACTGAGGGGTTGCGCTTGCGCCTAGCACCGCTAGCGCTAGTATTAAAAGACGCATTTTGAACTGCAATTAAAGGTTGAATAGATAATGTTAGTTTGATTTCGTGATAAACTTATTATAAATTAGTATTAATCGACAATTTGATAATAATTTATATAAAATATTTTTTCTTAGAGTATAAATAATCTTGTTAACTAAATACCTGAAGGTTGTATTTAATTTGATGATGTAAAACAATAAGCAGTGCATTTTTTTAAATAATTAAAAATAATTCCAGTATTAAAATATAACACAAATACACACTCACAAACATTTTTATGAGACTCATAGAATTACTTGTGTTTTTCGACTAAATAAGTGAAATATTAACATTAACATAAGTTTCATACAAAACTAAACAATTTTTGTTTTAAGAACATTTATCAGCGTTATTGACCATCACTTTAACATAAATACCTTGAATATTCAAGTAAAATAACATCTCACATACAAATTTGACCGCTGACACGCTATCTCTTTGTCCAATACATAAACAGACGGGTAATAAAATAAACTAATGTATGACATAACGAACTTGACTTACCGACGTATCTTACTTGTTTGTCTCGCTGGTCTTCATAGCACACTGACGCTAAAATTAGCACACTGTGCTATAGTAGGATAAATAAGTGTGAATGGGTCGGTGGCGTTGGGTTCTGTAAAACATTTATATTGTTAGACAGTTGACTGTCAGCCCTTTGGTGCGGTAGCTATTCAATTTAGGACTTAACTGGAATGCACAACCTCAAGGTAACCATTCAGATAATAAATAAGCTGTACATTTTGCCAGACTAGAAGGTGCCGATAACATAGTTTAGAAACAGATGAAGTCTTTACTGAAATTAATAAGGTTACTTCTTTATTTCAGAAATATTATTATTATGTATTATTATTTTATTTCAGACCCTATTTTCTTGATACAGATTCGCAAAAGTAGTGAGAGGCGCAGACCGTTTGTCGTGTCTGGGGGTCAAACTGTTTCTCGAGCCCAATCACCAGCCCTCGTACTCTCTGGTAAACTGTAAACCTGACAGCGATGTGATTGCTTCTTCAATTCGTCCGAATAGAAGATCTGGGTCTATAAAAATATGTCTGGAGTACTTTAACATGAGCGTATGATCGTCGTGTAGTGTAATAATATAATTTATTCAAAACTTTTATTAACAGTAAATAATACAACAGTTAGTACCTAGAAGTACCTACTAACAGCACCGATTCAGTATTGCGCCACTGAACCCTGATTCAGTAGATATCGTCATTTGTCGGAAACGATGAGATAATGCATATGTTTTGCAATATTTTGATAAATATACAACAAAATATAATAATAAAAAAATATATGATATAATATCCATAGCCATTTTAGTGTCATGTTCTCTTCGAAGAATTTGACCGAACCTCCTCAGCTGTCTATGAGGAAAACTATGATATTTTTTTAATATAATAATAAGTTGTACCTACTGTCAAGTAGAATATTTTTTATTTGATTTTCAACAGATGTTTTATTCATAACTTTTTTGCGAGTTCTGATTCATAGAATAATAATGTACCAGAGATGTGTTTGGCTTTATGATTAGATAGGTAATAGGTAGAACAACCAAGGTGGTTGGTGGTTGTGTGTTTTGAGAGTAAAAACCTATTCTGGTTATCTCGCGGTGATTTTTCCTTACTCTTGACCTGAGGGAAAAGGAGGATCGGAACTTAGGGGTTATAAGTACAGTATTTTTTTTACAACTTTATTAAATCTTACTTAAGTATAAAATGTATTCCATATTAATTAAATATATCAAAATACTTTGCATCCTCTAGTATTTTGTATTGTCACCGTTTGCATATATTATTGAGCTTTATGGTACAAACCAATATTTTTTGTGGGATTGGCAGCAGCGTCCTAAACAGCTCCCATCACAAAAGACTTCAGTTTTTCATTGCATTAGCATGGCCCATTGGATACGTCCGTTTAGGCCGGTTTGTTCCTTTGTACCTAAACGAACATAATAATTAGATACTAGCTGTTGCGACTAGCTGTTGCGACCTTCGTTCACGTGAAATTATTATAACATTATTAAATCGAATTTTGTCACCAATGTCAAGGTTTTTATTTTTTTGTACGGAACCCTAATCTTTTTCCTAAAATAAAAGTAGCCTAGTTACTACTTATAACATCAGCTATCTGCTAGTAAAGTCCCGTCAAAATCGGTTCAGCTATTTCGGAGATTAGCCGGAACAAACAGACAGATAGACAAAAAAAAATTAAAACTGTTTTTTTTTGTTATACCGTACCCACCGTATATACTTTTAGATTTCCTATGACTTCAGTAAAAAGCTGAGATTATTAGGTATTCTGAGATTACAACCAGACACTTAAATGTTAGTTTATTAGTATTGTATAGATAGATAACATATTATTAATATAATTATATGTGAGGAGCTCGTGGCTTAATGATAGCAGCTGCTCGGGTCAATCTTTAGGTTAAGCAGTGCTTGCCTAGGTTGGTCCGTGGATGGGTGACCACCCATTTCATACCGTGTTTCCTCGGTGCCTCGGAAAGCACATACCGTTGGTTCGGGCTGTCATATGTAGATATTTGACAGTCGGAAGTCTTTACAGGTAGTCATATGAGACTACCTGTAACGACTTCCGACTGTCAAAGATCTACAAAATACCCCTAGGTAAGACTGGTTGTGAGACTTACGGCATGTGGGAAAAGGATGGTAGATGATAATGTTTACTTAGATCTACATTTGCTTCCCCAGAAACAGCAACGACCTTTTGGTTTTAATAGGTACTAGCCCGCCTGATAAGATGTCAATGTTATTCTTTCATTTCGTAGAAATAATCAATATTTGTAATCACTTTTGTTTTTAATAAATAAATACGCAAAGTGGCTTATGTACCAACCAATGCAAGATCTTTATTTTTTATGAATTTTATAATTACAAGAAAAGTATAATCGATTTCCAAATTAAGTAGGTATCTGATTATCGGAGATAGGTTGCGTCGCTGATTCGAGCCCTGTCGGCGAAGAGTCCCGTCGAAGTAAAGTCTTGTCGGTGTTCAGTCTGTCGGCGTAAGGTCTGTCGGCTTTTAGTCGTTCACTCGGTATAATTATTATGAATACTTCTGTAATGATCGTCGTGGGAACGTGTAATTCTGGAACGTGTAAGTCTATATTTTGAGTTGTCAGTTAGTTATAGTCACAGATTACTTATAAATATACGGAAAGTTAGAGTAGGTAGGTACCTACTGATTTATGGTATCCTAGATTTAAAAAATAAAGAGTGTCTTTGGTTGTCTTTGGTTGTTACTCAGGTTACTTGATTTTTGCTTCGCTCCAATAAATTCTAATTTTATGTAATAAAGTATTTTAATTATAAAACATGGCGCAGCCAATGTAAATTGTAAGTATTCAACAAGTTTAAAGTGTGATAAAGTTTGAGAAGTGTTCTTAACATGGATAACAATCCAGTTAAACTGCCACCAAATTTTGACTTGAGGTCGCCAACTGCAGCGTCGGAATGGCGGTTCTGGAAATGCCTTTTTAATGATTATTTAATAGGAATTGGCCAAGATGAAGCATCAGACCGAGTTAAGCTCTCATTGCTTAGGAACATGATGGGGCCGGAGAGCACAAAAATTATTCTAACCTTCAAATTGACGAAAACAGATTTTGAAGAATTTGACAAAGTCATTGTGGCTATTGAGAAGTATGTACAGCCTAAATGCAATGAAACCTTTGAAAGGTATAAATTTAATGAAAGAAAACAGGCTCCGGGAGAATCATTTGAAAATTTTTTCACCCATCTTAGACAACTCATCAGCACTTGTAATTATAGTGCAACATCCTCAGAAAGCCTAGAAGACCAACTGCTAAGAGACAGAATTATACAGGGCATTGCAGACAAGAGTCTCCAAGAAAGTCTATTACGACGTGAGGGTCTCACTGTCGATAAAGTTGCAGACATCTGTCGTGCAAGTGAAGTTAGTCGCACACAAGTCAAGGAAATGAATCCCACCCTGGATGTTGATGCTGTGAAATTTAGAAAGGGTTCGGCTAGAGATAGCATGAAGAATAAACCTGTGAACAAAAACACAGACAAATTTGATTGTCGACGCTGTCAAAAATATCATGGGCCGCGAGAGTGTCCTGCCTATGGAAAGCAATGTACCAAATGTGGACTATTAAATCACTTTGCAGTGAGTTGTAAAGTTAAGAAGGACCCTAAAGTGCGTGAGTTAAATGTGTCAAATTCAAATGAAAGTTTATATTGCGGGGTGGTCAAATCCGATGTCAACAAAGGAAATGAGTGGACTGAAAATATTTCTATTGAAAATCAAGTGCTAAAATGTAAATTAGACACTGGTGCAGATATAAGTGTTATGCCCAAACAAGTTTTTGAGAAAATTAATAAAAGTAATAAATTTAAATTACAGTCAACAAATTTAAAAATTGAATCTTTTGCAGGTGAAAAAGTTGAAACTCATGTTCATAAGTTGTTATTGTTGAGACAATCTGTGAATAAAATACAACATGATCAGTTCATTAAAAAGAAAGAACAAGAGTTTAAGATAGGAGATTATGTGGTTTTTAATAATAATAAAGATAAAAATTGGAAAAAAGGGAAAATTGTGTCAAAGAGTAAAGAACCAAGATCATATTGGATTCAGGGAGAAGGACAGATTAATTTAATAAGAAGAAACATTGTAAACATAAAAAAATCATTTACTAAGAATACCACGTATTGTAAAAATAGTTTTTTATTTGATGAAAGTTCTGTTAAAGAGATAAGTAATGATTGTTCAAATAATCATAACAATTCAAACATTTCTGGGTCTAAACCTTCACCTAAGATTCCTAATCATTGTGAGAAAATAAATGTTACTCGTAGTGGTAGACAGGTTAAACCTAGACAAATTTTAAATTTGTAATTTAAGGAATTAATAGGGATAAGGGGAAGGTAAATTGTTGTTTTAATCATCTTAAGGGGAAGGTGATTTATGGTATCCTAGATTTAAAAAATAAAGAGTGTCTTTGGTTGTCTTTGGTTGTTACTCAGGTTACTTGATTTTTGCTTCGCTCCAATAAATTCTAATTTTATGTAATAAAGTATTTTAATTATAAAACACCTACCTAGTTAGAGTAGGCCATTTTTACGGTTCCGTACCCGAAGGGTAAGTAACCAACAGGACCCTAGGTATTACTAAGCCTAGTAAGCCTCTGGCCCTCCGATAACCGTCCGTCCGTGTGTCTGTTTGTCGGCGGGCTGGTTATCATGATCCGTCATAGGTAGACAGTTGAAATTTTCACAGAATGTGTAATTCTGTCGCCGCTCTAACAAAAGATAAAAATAAATTAAAAAATAAAGGGGGCTCCCTACTACGATGGTAGTGGTACCCTTCATGCACGAGTCCGACTTGCGCCTGGCTGGTTTTTTTAGGCTACTTATCTACATGCTTCATTCAAAATTAATAGGTAGGTACCTACTAATATTCTTTTTCTTCACAACTCGATGACTCAGATTTTGTTGACAAAGACATAATGTATTATTTACACAGCAGATCGTCGGACAATCTCCTGCTGGTCATCGTGCTACCTGCCTGTGTTGAAGATCAAAAGGATAGGTACTTACTACGGTATTGCTGAACGTAGTAGGGGTCTAAAATGGCCTCTTTAGCAGAATCTTATCAGTATAATAATAGTAATTACCTACGTTACAATTCTTAAAATAGTTACAAAGTGACAAATCATACTAATATTATCTGCCGCTGTGACCATTTTAAGAATTATATCGTGATTCATACTAATATCATATTAAGGTTCTGCTAAAGCGGGCATTTTGGACCCCCTGATTTCTTTACCCGGGCAGGAAACAAGTTATAGGTAGGTAACTATTGGTTAGATTTTTGTTTGTTAGGCTTATATTTTGCACCACATACCTACATAGGGACATAAGTACTTATGTAGGTATAAACAAAATCCAAAAACATTGCTTTTCATTGAGTGAAACGATATTAAGGCTAGTTTTATGTTTTATTCTACATATTTAAACTATTGGGCAGCTGTAGGTAACCTCGTTATTATAAAGTTAAGTAGGTAATAGATTAATTAATATTTTTGCGAAATCTGAAACACGAATCATAGGATGTCAGTTGATAACAGTATACCCACGCACTTTGACCCTGATAAAGTTTATCTCTGAAATAAACGGATTCCACGAAACTGTTGGTCTCGGCGTCAGAATAACTTCCACAAACATTCTGTTTATTTTCCCCCTTTCGAAACTTGAAATAAACAACACCGTATTATTTAAATTTTATTTAATTACGTTCCTAATACATTCAATAATAGATAAAATTATTAATCAATTCACACAATAATCTTTGGTAGTTTTAACACAAACTTTCATACAACGCCATCTATTACAACAATGTAGAACTACTTGCGAATCTAAAACTTTTGAACTTAACATCGCGGTCATAATTCAGTTACTGCTTCCCCATTCAGGTTCATGATTTCAATAGCATGTTCAGAAGGTGGCCTCCAGCAAGGAATTTCAGCGTAAAGTGGTTCTGATGTTGTATTATCTATAACGTCCAGTTTGGCTTCGCATTTCAACGCTTCAATCGTGGACTCAGTTACGCTAGCTCGAAGTTCTCGTAGTTCACTGCAGTTGCTCATAGATGGCGCTATTGAAGAACGAGTTTGTATTGTTCCAAAATCGTCGCTTCTTCTTGGTAAATGATCGTAATGACATTCTAGAATACCTGAAAGAATATAGAAATTTATTGATTTTAAATAATAAAATTTATTGATTTTAAATTTTAATTTTTTTGTAGTTTTTTACCTCTGAAATTTTCCAGCATTATAGGAGAAATAGTTTGTACCACGACAGGCCTCATAAATTGTTTTAGATTCCGATCCAAAGTAGATATTGGTTGATAGTGGCATTTTTCCAAAGTAGGTGGATCTAGAAAAACAATACACAAACGATACAAAACACAATAAAATACAAAAAAATTTCGTGGCCCATGAGGGGATCGAACCCGCGACCTTCGCGTTATTAGCACGACGCTCTAACCAACTGAGCTAATGGGCCGATATATAATGTGATGAAAATACGGTACACTTAACATTACCAAGAATGATTAAATGTTTTCCTTGTGTTGGATATCCATATGGATCTACTGGGGATTCCACAAAGATTGAACTTCGACAGGGGATTATACAAAATTGTTTGCATTTGACTGATCAACTTTAGAGTCTGTATTGCCTCGAGTATTTTTAGGGTTCCGTAGCCAAAAAGGAATTCCAACCTAGTTTCACCATACCCTGTCCATCTAGCTATAGCATCTGTCCGCGGCTTAGCTGAGAGATTTAGTAGGTACTAAACCCCATTTGACATCATGAGCAAAATAAAATAAAAAATACGGAAAAGGGAGGCTAATCAATGGTTTTGTTGATTGTTCAAAAATCTTACGGAAAACCATTTTTCGAATTATGTATAACTAGTAATATAGTCGAAATTTTTGGGTGTTAATTCAAGACCTGCCAGCTGTTTTTGCAATATATACTCGTATGTGTTCTAGGTCTTTGTAAAGCATACTAAAATTTCTATTGCATGTAAATTATTTCTGAGCGTGAGGCGCCGAAGTTAAATATTTTATTTGGAATACCTATTTACCCATTCGTAGTCATGGCTTATAAACCACCAATAAAAACCTGAAACTAACCGGGCAACGGTGTGTGGAAAATGCTTCTCACATACGGTGGCGGCGGCATATCATTGTTATCAATCATGACTTGCATTCTAATATCATTGATCTTCCTCACGTCCTCATATCTCGGCTTCTTGCACCTCTCTATCATCACTATCACCACTGCTACGGTGATGACTGCCATCATCACCCCTCCTGCGATGCTTATCACCGATATCAAGTCTACTGACGACCTCTCAGTTCCTTTGTCCCCCATAACGGCTGTTATATGTTCGGGCTCTGTCAAAATATGAAATTCTTCATCATCCGTTGGTCCATCTGTTGTAACTTTAGCAAGACTTTTAGTAGCGTTAGCCTTTTTAAATTCTTTGTCAACTACCTCTGGTGGATTGGTAGGTTTAACATACTTTTTTGTAACAGGTGCAAGGATCACTTTTTTAGGAGTCGCATATTTTATCAATTGTTTTGTTGGTCGCTCCGTTGATGACTGGGTTGCACTTGAGGTTATAAAAGACATAGTAGTAGGAGTCGTAAGTAAATCATTCTGTTTCAGTGTAGTTCTCGTTGTAGAAGAAGTAGTTGTTATAGGAGTAGAAACATTCTTGTTAATATCAGTCGTCATGCTGTTAGTTCTATTACTACGAGGCATAGTCTTAGTAGCTTCCGAAGGTTTCGTTACTAAAGTAGTCAATTTAGTTGAAGAAGTTGTTGGTTTTGGAGTTACAGAAGTGCTTGGTACTAATGTTTTGTTTATAAAGTATGATGTAGCCAATAAGTCTTTTCTCGATAATGGACTCAATTTTACGGGTTGTGTCGAAGTTTCAGCAAGCATTGGCTTTGTAAATTCGTTTTCTGTTTTATTATACGACTGAGCAGCCGAACTGTTCTTTGTTGACATTAATGACGAAGTTAAAGAAATCTTTTTGAATGTTGAATAAGACACCGATGTAGGTATTATTGACACAATTATGGTCTTTGGTGTTGTGATAGCTGGTGTCAATTCTTTGTTATCTTTGTTATTAGCACTTCTGTACCTTGGGAATTCATGAGTAGTTTTAATCTTTGTTTCTACTATAGAGGATTCACCTTTTTGCGCTGGTCTTATCCATATTTCCTTTGGTTTAAATTTGACTGTGGTTGGAAGTATTCTTATTGTAGTTTCCTTTTTCATTGTCTCTGTTTTTAAAGTTGTTTCCATAGGTGTTGTTGAAGGTACAGTGGTAGGCATCTCAGTCGTAGTTTGCACTTCAGTAGGTTTCTGTTGTACGTTGACAGTTGGGATAGTTTTTATAACTGTGACTGGTTCAGTAGTGGTCTCAAAATCTTCAGTTGTATTATGATTTTGATCAATATTGAATTTTTGCGTTACTGCTTCAGTAAAAGTTCTGGCGGATTTTGGACTACTTGTAGTACTTAAAGTTGTGTTGTCATACATTGTAACTGTTTTAGGTATATCAACAGAAGAAAGAATAGGTAACATTTCTTCAGTATTCTCCTGATTATCCGTAATATGGATTTTAGGAGTACTTGACATTGTAGTTGTATTTAAAACCATTTCAGTTGATGGACTAGTAGCCATTGGTGCTGTAGCTTTAGCCGGCGGCACTTTTGTAGTTGTAGGAATAGTATCAGCGGTACTGGAAGTTGTAACTATGACAAAAGGATTTGTAATTGTAATTTGAAGAGTACTTTCTGTAGTTCTAGGAATTGTAAATGTGGTTCTAGTAGTTGTTTCTGTAGTTTTAGGCGTGGCCACTGTAGTGCTTGAAGTCGCAACTGTAGTACTAGAGGTCGTTATTGTAGTACTAGGGGTCGTTACTGTAGTACTGGGAGGTGTTACTTTAGGTGTAGCAGGAGTTGAAGGTTTAGTAATCAGAGCTGTTAGTAGTTCTTCTAACGAAGGTGTTGTTGTCGTTGGTGGCATGCTCGAATCACAACTGTAAAATAAAATGGAAAATACGTTTATATACAATTTACTGCAACCGAGGAATAAGTTTACCATAAATCTTTAACTAGCGAATTTTAATCAGTTGTAACATTTCATTACAGTGATCTTTTTGGGCTAAAATTAGCTCATGTGGAACCCCAAGGTTTTGTGATGAATCGTATTAGGTCTATTTTAATCAAGGTATCTACTTATTGTTTATGGTCAGTCTGTACACAAAAGTCTAGCTATTGAGGTCGATTTTTAAGGAGAACAACGAGTAGGTTTTTAAGGAGTAGATACTTAATCTAGGCAAATGAAAGTGGCCACCCACCTCTCACCTTGCCATCCGTCTAAGCACTCGCACTCGCCAGTAAGGGGTGAACAGAAGCCTTTCTTACACCGTTTACATTCGTTGATACAGTTCGGACCCCATTTGTTGTCCGGACAGTCTGAAAACATGGTTCATGAGTTGATTAGGAAATTGATCTATTTCCTGATCAGATCTATACTCTGAAAAACCAGTGTTTAGGGCTAATTTCACAAATAAAACTGAGCTGAAAACTCTTAAACGCGGTTTAGAGAGCTGATGACGTCCAGCGTCATTGGTGAAATTGGACGACGCCCGGTCTTGGAAGTGGTTAGAGTTCGTCGTTCTTAATGATACAAAATGGATGTTTTTTTATTAAATGACCGATGATTCTCTAGATGAACAAGACATAAATTGCGTTGAAGTACGTTTAAGATTTACGTTTTTATTGCCACCGCCATCACTACAAAGCTTAACTTTACCTTCCGAGCAACCGGAACCTGTCTTCCCCAAAGGGCAGATAGGGACGCAGGAGACATCCCTCATCTTGTACCCTGGACAGCATACCGCCACCTCTGCCATCCTTTCTTCTGTCTGTAACATCATGGCCCATCATCAGAATCACAACCAGAATAGGTAACTGTTATTGAGCGTGCCAATAGTTTCTATCATAGTTGTGGTACACCTACACTAGGTAGTGGTGCCCCTCATGTAAGATGTATAAGCAAAACATGAACTTGAAGCAACTATAAGAAAGGGACCTCATTGGAATAAACCATAGCATGATCCACGATCGTGTCAATGTAATGATTGTTGGTCAACTTAGAAATACACGTAGTAACTTATCCCCAGATTTATCTGAAGACAAATTTATTGATTGAATTCGAATTCGAATTTGTTAATCTGACAAATACCGTGATTAATAATTTCAACTTGTGGGGTAAATAACAACAGCTTTCGATAGGTAGATACCTAGTCTGACTTTTTGTCCTTTATTACGAGAACATAATTGGTAAAGTTTATTTGCCTACGTTCGAGGAAGTAACTAATAAGTATGTGGAAGAACTGATTGAAATTGATGTAAGTATTTTTTTTTGCTACCCCTTTTTTTAATTTGTCAGTACATATACACTAAAATTTTCAATAAAAACATTTGAAGTCGATTTTAACAGATAGCTACCCTCTAGGGAATAATTACTGGCTCCAGTTAATCACACTGTCTGAAGATACAAAGTGTAGTGTGTGTTGTTACGAATGCAATGATATAATTAAGGCTAGTAGGGACAGTCACTTCACAATCGATCTAGATTTTCTCAAGGATAGTCCTAGGTAATAAGTTGTTGACATCTAAACTGTATATTTTCCTCAGGAATATTTAAATTTAATTGATGTGCACTGACGCCCCAGCCCATTTGTAGTATTTTTACGGGATTCTTACATTTAAAGTTGCAATAAGTATTTTTTCTGTCTTTGGGGATAAGACCGGGGAGTGTGGGATTTTTACCGCACTAAAACTACCACCTGTGGCGGTGGTCACCACGCACATGAGAGCAGGTGCCTCCTCTCACGTGCGGATTGTCGTTTTCGTACAACAAGACCTACCCGATTTTTTTTTTCGTTTGGGAAATCATCAAATGACCCTTCCCATTCTGGGCGGAGTGGAAGGGAGTGTCAGACTTGAACTGACTAGACCCAATCCATATTCCTTCTTTTGCCCTATAAGTTCCAGGACCGCGGTATCTCTTTCGAACAGTCCCGCAGCCAAGACATACCAGATGCAATTACGACTTGATACTTTCGGTTTTCGACTTCGTTCAGCATTAACTGAATCACGTACAGGTCGCCTGCATATTTCGAGCTATGTTTTGCAGTTTTCTCCCGAACACACCTTCAGTTTTTTTTTCCGATTTTGCCGCTTGCCTGTGCCGAATCATGCCGACCCTACCCAATCCTTACCACCGCCATACAACTATATAAACTATACAAACCTCAAGCCTGGTTAAGTCCCTCATCTCAGTGTTCCACCTGGAGCACCTCGGCGGCATGGAGAAACACCACTCGTAGGTCCTCACCGACATCGGAGCCCGATACTTTACCCTCTTCGTGATGTTGTATCTGTGGATATTGACAAAAAATGAAAAAATGTTATGATTATATTTTTTCAGCGTTCTCTTCTGGCCATACCCTACCCTAAGTATTATCATTGACAGGCTTAATTCACCGGTCAATCTATGTCTTGCCTATGACGGAAGTGTCCTTAAGTACTGATACTTAAGCATGTGCGGCACATCCTGGGCTGTGAGCCAAGTTACAAAAATTGCTGACTCGTTTTTTAAACTGCGGCTATTAACCGATAGTGAATTGTAAGCTCTGTTATTTAAAATGTCATCTACACTGATATTAGTATGAGGTAAAGTTTGGATGTAGGAAGTAATCTAGAAACAATGATATCCGATTTGGTTGTTTCGAATATCCGTAATAACAATATTCTGCACGCGAACGAAGTTAAAAGTTTATTTATTTATTTATTTAACACTTCAAGCACATATTACAGAGGCGGACTTAATGCCATAGGCATTTTCTACCAGTCAACTTTTGGGTGATGCAGAGACAAACATTGGTAGGTGTACCTATATTATAAACTACAAGGATGGATATGTAAAACACTATAAAAATACATATATCAAAATACTATACATATATATCAAAATATATAATACATATATATTATATTACATTACATAGACATTTACACAAATACACTAAATTAAAGACAAACAATGGAGAAAACATTAACGTTGTGACGAAACTGCCAGCTTTTTCCGAATGTACTCGCGAACTTTAATTTTAAAGGATAGACGATTGGTTGCCATCCAAGTTAACTTAAAAATTGAAATAAATTAGCATTGCATTACTATAGCACTGTTTTATTTTTAAAACGACTTTCGTTTGGAATAAAATTATGTACTTTATTAATGGGCCGGGCATATTAGCCGCAGAACCGATGACCATTAGGGTAGACGTATACTTGGGTGGAGACCGGGAATCGGCAAGCGTAAGATGGGACGCCCTCAGGCAGGCCTCAGGCTAGGTGGAGCAATGATCTCCGCAGGGTGGCTGGTAGCCACCCTGGATGAGAGATGCCGAGAATCGAGATAAGTGGCGGATAAGGTCCAGCAGTGGACTGCTCTAGGCTGATGATGATGATGAGGATAAATGGCAGCTTTACTTCTTATTTTGAAACTAAATATTACCTAACTGAGCTTTATCACAGATCTAAGATGACAAATCGTACCGCTACTTCGAAAGCCCATTTATTAACGTTCAAAAGCTCCAATTTAATTTCATAAGAGCATTTACACTCGATCCACCCTCAGTGCTCTGAAAACGGGTTATACCTACGTAGAAAGTGGTAATTAATTTAAAGCTATCAGGATTAGGAACGCCTCTATGGAATAGGGTGCTCAGATATTGAGAAAGGAGTTATGTTTGCGTAGGATCGTTCAAGGTTATTTGTTTATTGTTTGTTGCTTTTGTTATTCCTGGTTTTTTGGGATAACATATTATATAACCTTAGGCCTTGGCCCAGTTGTGGGATGACGCAGGCTAACAGTATCAGTATCAGTATATTATATAACCGTATTACCCTTCCCACCGCTGCTGATTCAACATAAACAATCTTCCCAACTGATTTTAGACCTCGTAAAACTTGCTTTGCTGAAAACTTGAAAAAATATGGAAGTATCCTTTTCTTCTTCTTCTTCTTTATCGTGTGGTTAGTTCCTAACCTGGTGTCAGAGTTTTTATGCCACCCACGGTCCTCTGACTTGGCTTTACATGCTGTCGAGAAATATCTCTCAAGCGTGCCGGTTCCCTTACGACATTTCCCTTCCTTAGTATCCTTTTAGTGATAAGTTATTTATGAGATAGTGTGTAGTGTAGTGATAGTGTAGAAAACATATCAAATGGGAAATTCTACTGGGATACAAAAGGATTCTACGTCCTAATCCAGGTCATGGTTTACATGGCGTATAAAATGGGTGGAAAATAAATTTCAACAAAATCCGTTCCGTCGAAAGGTAGCAGACGGACAGAGTGACTATTCATAATATTAGGCTGGATAATTAAGGATTTAAAGACGATAAGAGCAGTGGGACAGTAATAGGCTGGTATTACTATTTCCTTTATTTATTTTTTCTACAAACTATTTACATTTTTAAATATATTTTTATTTTTTTATTATTATTATTAAGTACGTGTCTCTTAATGTCAAGTAAAGGCGAGATATTAAAATAAAACAAAACAAAGCTACTCTCTGCCATCCCTGATGTAATATCAAGATGTTTCGTATTGAGCTACTGCATCACAAAGTCTTCGTTTATGAGAAGTGAACGCAGTAGGATGATAGAATGTTGAAAAGCATTAGATAAAGCTGTTTTATTAAGTACCTTACCTGAGGAACTTAGGTAGATATGTAAGGACCCCGAGGCATAAGCGAGAGTGAAAGGACCTGAATTATTTTGTAATACAACCAGTGTTTAGGAACTATTTGAGGTGCTACTGTTCGCGTTTATTAAACTTCTGTGTAACGCACTCACAATCCCAATCTAAGATATACGTAGTATTTGGGTTTAAAGATTATTCATTTATTCTAAAAAAAGATACATTGTTCACTTTTCAAATAAATATATAACTAAGGTAAAGTGTGTCCAATAATTAACAGTTTTGTTTTCTTAATGTAGGTAGGCAAGATGTCATGAACATTGTGAAAAATACTAGCTTAAATCGTTTACTTAATAGTTTTGTGTTACAGGCGACGTACTGATCAGACTTAAAATTAAACCAGCATAGGATACATGATCCTCTCAAATCTCATCCTACTGTTATCAATTTTATTGATTCTGTGTTTATTTTCGTCCCATGGGGACAATGTTAGTTTATGATTATTTCTATTTCCAGTGTGCGAGTGGGCGTCTCGTTTCCAATATTTATTCTGCCTACATTAGATTAAGGAAAACGTAACGTTTTCAGGCCTGTAATAATATGTTTGGTTTTTTAGTCTTCTTTTTCTATGCTCTTTATTTTGTTTTTGTAATTTTAAAATAACGTTGGTTTTGTCAGTGTTTGGGGATCGTTTACATTAGACAACAAAATCGTTGTTTCAATTATTTTATAGCGAATATTTGTTAGCGATTTACATTCCGAGTGTGTCGCGTAAAATAGGCTGCAGAAAATAGAAAAGTAGGTATGCTATGGCTATGGATTAGACAAGTGGGAATCACTTTCGAAACGTTTCGTATTTCTACACTTTCAACGGAATTCTCTTACACAATTAGTTTATGTCATTTCCAAATCTATTTACAGTAATCAAAATTCAGTATGGACAACGCCAACCAGACGCCATATTGCGAAATTCAAAAAAATGAAAGGCGACGATCTATGTGAAGTGGGTATTTGAAAATCATCTTTAAGTTCCTGATATTTTTTAAATTTCGAATGGATATAGATTTGTAACGATTTAACGTTGGATATTCGAAATAATATTTAAGTGAAAAACTTAAATCGTCTGTGACATCTTTCACATTATTAAACTGATAAGCTGGAAATAAAAAAGTAATTATGAAAATCTAGCGCATTTGGAAGCTTGCGGGACCCATGCAAATATAGGGTATATGTATTCAAACACGAAATCTCTTAAGGGGTCATTGTACTCATCATTATGAACAACTTTCACTATGCGACCAAACCCGAAATCGCGAAAAAAAAAATTTGTTTTTTTTTTTCGTACCGTAGTGAAAGTTGTTCATAATGATGAGTACAATGACCCCTTAAGAGATTTCGTGTTTGAATAGAAAGACCTTTAGACCTTGTATAAGATTATTAAAATACTATGGAATAGGTCCCGGCTGCTTCCAAATGCACTTGTTTTTTGCTTTTCTGTCGGGTTTTTTTATTTTTATAATTACTTTTTATTACATCATCTTTTATTTTTGACTTGACCATCAGCATTGTCGCTGTTATAATTTCATTTTGTAGTTCTAACTTCAAAGAAACATTAATTGAAACATTGATAAATCCCACTAACTTCTGTTTCACCATGCAGACATTATCTCCGTTGAGGGCCGCAGCTTCCATCACGATTGCCACAGCACACACTATCACGGCACACCATGCTTTAGTCTTTATAGTCCTTAGCACTTTGTCTATAAGCACCATTTTAGCACTGTTGTCGATCCATGCTCCTAATGTCGAGGAGTCATTTTCCAGCGGTTATGGGTTCCTGGTAGACAAAATAAATAGGTTTTATTATTTTGTGTCAATCTTTAGATTGATTACAATTGTGTCACTTTGATAACAAAGAAACAGATAATATTTATTTATTATTTATTTATTTATTTAACACTTCAAGCACATACTACAGAGGCGGAATTAATGCCATAGGCATTTTCTACCAGTCAACCTTTGGGTGATGCAGAGACAAACATTGGTAGGTGTACCTATGAATAAATTACAAGGATATATAAAATACTATAAAATAATAATATTCTTACTATAATATTCTCATGATCCTAGTAGAATAAATGAGTTAAAATGTGAATAGAAAATGAAGATAACAAATAATTGTTACAAACTTGCAACAATTTGACAAGAACATAAGTCCTAGTCAAATTGATGCAAGTTTGACTCATTCAAAAGACGACAAAACTTATAGGAGAAAAAAAAATCCAGGTTTTATATAACAGTAGTAAGTACGTTAATGATACGAGATTCATTCACCGTAGCCCTTCACTAGGAATTTCTCCTGTTTTGTAGGTGCCTTTACAAACATTTAAACTCATATACACAAACAGCCCGGAACAATTACCTGTTGGGCATTCAAATATTTGTTCCGTGCGGGAATCGAACCAACTCACTCAGCCACTGCGCCAACCGTGCAGTCACAGCAATACAGCACAATAAAACTTGTTCGTGAACGAGTGGCATTGAGACTTCAAACCACAGAATGAGACATAACAATACCGACCGTTTCCCCAACGATCCAAAGAGAAATAAAAAAGGAATTCCATTCCATTTGATCCATCCTCGCTTTCTATTAGCAGGACAATAATTTGTGTAACGCGTGACAGAATGAAGGGGCGTCGGGTCAACTGGCGGAGGAGGGAAGAGGGCAGCTGAATTAATTGTAGCAATAACTGTGTGATAGTGCCAACGTTTCGTAATACGGGACGTTGATGATCAGTGTTATGCGACAAGTGAATCCAATGATATAACAATATTGCTAGCGAGAGAACTGAGAGAGAATGAAAATCAGTGCTCAGAAAGATGGGAAATCATAATTGAATAAACAGTAATGTATCCACGAATAGAATTGAATTCAAATATTATTCAATATATGAGTTAGACAATTATCCAAAGAAACCGGCTTAGTGCGAGTCGGACTCGAAAAATGAAGGGTTCCGTACAATCGTAGTAGGGGCCCCACTGTATTTTTTAATTTATTACAGCGGTACCAGAAATACTCATTCTGTGAAAATTTCAACTGTCTATCTATTACGGATCATGAGATACTGCCCGATGACAGACAGATGGACCGACAGCGGAGGCTTAGTTATCGGACCCCGTTGATTACCCAACAGGTACAGAACCCTGAACAGAACAGGACATAGCTTGTAGTGGCCGACTTGTCGAAGGACGAAGTCAAAGTCCCTCGTGTGGAGACCGCAAAGCATAGGATATTTTTATGTAATACCTGATAAAGATGAAGCTTTTGTTTCATGTAATCATTCTCTTTCCAAAACCCTTCCAGAATAAAAGAATTGTTACAATTAAAATACCACCGAAAAAAAAAACGTTTTTACGCGTTGTCTAATGAGATATGTAACCAAATAAAATATCTTATTTACATGCAAATGAGTCAGCTTTTTTTTCTAAATTTAAAATAGTCTAAAAAGAGGTCAATGTGAGCTTTTTACGCTAGTATTAAGCAAGCTGTTGACGTAACTTCAGATGAAAATAGAATTTATTACACAACAACGAAAAGTCAAAGTTCAATGTCCACGTAATTACTTTCATTCATAAAAGAAATAACGGCAACCGTTGACATCAGTTCAGCATCTAACGCTGCTTTAGTGAGCATCAGACTATTACAAACAATTTGAATGCAAGCAATGAATCACAAATACGAGTACCTACATACGAGTAGTTTGTGTGTGCCGAAACTATTAGAAAATTAAAAGCGCTGTTTACTTGTAAGAATGCAATCGTTTCAAAATACGCTAATTTGTTTCTCAAATAGTAGAAATATTGAACTTGAAATACTTTCATCTCACATGACTGTACTAATTGATTGCACATTGTGTGTGTGTGTCGTTCATTCACACATTCTTTCATTATGTTTTCATGGACGTCACTACAATATTGTACATATTCTTCCTTTTTACACGAATCTCCAGCTGTGTTTTGTGTGCATGTGCACGGTCCACCCGTGTCACATTTAAATTCGAATTTAACGTTGAATGAAGCAAGGTTTTCTTTCTTTTTGTTGGTGGGTTCATTGTAATTTAGGAAAACTGTACACTTGTTTATTCATTTGTTTTTGTTTGAGAGCAAAGTTTGCATAGAAACATTCATCAATAATCAATAAGTCTTCATAGACTACCGAGTAGACAAGAACGGCTCTATTCATTTTAGTGTTTATTTTAATGGCTTTGTCTATCTCATAATATGTTTCTATACCTTTCCCCTACAGTAAATTCTTCTCCTACACATCCATGTGTGTGTAGTGTGTGTACGCACGCGGCTGAGTCGTTTCGCATACGTGCGCGCAATTGGGCAGGATGCGTCGATTGGCGCGTCACAACTGCTTTATCAATAGTGCCGTCGACCTCTTTCTGAATTGTGAATGAAAGCCAGCTACTCAACTTAACTTGATTTGTTAAATTGATAGGGATGCTAACAAGTGTCGAGTGGTATTTCAAGATCTTTGTATTGAGTTACTGACTTATTGTGAGCTCTTAAAGTTCTTGTGCTGTTGCTCACTGACTTACATTGAATCTAACGAAGTGTGTTTTTGTTTCCATTCTTCTTGGGGGGTCATAATTTTTTGTGGTTTACCTTATTACATTATAAAAATAATGTTCTTTAAGATTTTCAAAGTTGTCATTTTGGTTGACGTTTGTAGGACCTGAAGATCTTTCTTTTTTCAAAGAAATAATTATGTAGGTGGTTTACCGTCTAACCTATCGTCTAATTGGGTACATACTGCAAAATGCGATTTTAGATGATATGAAAGGGCAAGGAGATTCTCTATTTCTATTAAATAGCGCGTATGTGTGAATCAAAATATCTACCACATTACCACATAATACTGGTAGTTGCATTGCCAACGAGATTAACTAGGAGTGAAGGGTACCTATTTATTTTATGAGCACCGCATTTGACTACCGGATGAAGATTGTTTGGACCCCTCCATCAAATAGTTACAGTAAGTGTTCGCTGACAAAATATTATAGATATTTATTGTTAGCATCTGATTGATTGAGCATAAAATTTAATGGATAATGCTACGGCAGGTTGAAAACAATGTGTTATTGGGTCTTCCTGCCTTAAGGCCACCATGGAATTAGTAAGAGATCAAGTTTCTGGTCTTTATTCGAAACTATTCTTTGAGTCGATAGGACATGATCCTCTAAAAATGTGGGTTTCCTTTCGTGAAAATCATATCTGATTTCAGATTTTTGTATTGACTGTTTTGCCGCATATTCCCTTATTATAGTTACTGTTGAATGCCTAGACAGAGTGGCGCTGATAAAATTATGAGCAATAACGATGATGACAAAATCAAAACCGTATTGACATAAGCTATAAGCACGTTGGAAGTCATTGTACGAAATTCTTTGAAAGCTATTGTTATTTAGTTACCCCCTGGAGCTGTCATTGGTTTTTCTCGAGCCAGCGCCTCCATAAGGAAACTGACTGGTCGGTTGACAAACTTACTCATCTCCGTACTTCTTTTATCATTACAGATGTGCAAAGCAATCATTAGTTAATTGTATACATACATCAGTATTCGTATCGTAAAGGATGTGGACTATTTAGATAGGTGCACGAGTTGCGCAGTTGTGTGCGGGTTGTTCATTTCGTTTGACATGTTATGAGGTACCCATCGGGTATGGTTTCCGCCTGATATGACATAATAGTTTGGTATGGCTTGCAGTATTTTTGGTATTCATTCAGGTGCTCTTGTTTGTGGTTTGACAAAACTTTATGGTCCTTTGGTACACCACCTTATTTTTGTTGGTCTTTTGGATTATTGTGATAAGTTAGATGAAGCATATTTTACTTCGATCGAAACTGTCCTTTGTTAAGTAACAAATAATAAGCAATTAAACAATTGTTTAATTGATTATTGTTGTTTTGTTTGTTATTGTCATAGCTGATTAGCTGCAGCTAAACAATTTCCATCCTGCAGTTTCCGTTGCCATAGTAAATATGCTATCATAATATTAAATGGTGTATTCTGCTTACCCCTTTGTAAGGACCCCCCGTAAGAATTAAGCTACGTTAACAAAGTTATGTAGCGTTTTAATGTATTCGCCTACCCTCATTATTGACTGTTCAATAAGTATAATTGATTACATGGCAAGGGAATGTAATTACAGGGGTGAATATTAACTAACGGTTTTTGATGAACTTCTACTGCTTAGAAATCTCTTCTTCTACGACTTGAAATCTAGACAGGAATATCGGATAAAGTTTATGCAAAGAGAAAATCGTGAACATTACAATATTACGAAGTATGTAGTTGATACGTTGAAAGATCTTTCACCGTAACTTCAGACAATCCACAACCGGTCCTTAAAAGTCCGGATCCGGAGTCCCGGTCCGGATAAAAGTTAGCAGTCTGTGTTAACTTCAAGGCTGATAACTTCGCTTCAATATTGGCCAAGATAATGAAAATTGGTATTATTTTAGGACGCTCTAGGATGATAAGACAAGCACGATTGAGAACGTCGGTTGATAAGACAAATACTTCGGAAAATGACTTTCCAAAGCTCATTGAAGATTCAAGAGTAAAATTAATTCGCAACTTTTAGTGGTCGTCACGTTAGACTGTAGAAAAACTACGAGTGTTCTAAATATTTAACAAAAAGCTTAGAATTTAATACACAAAGCAGATGCTATTTGGGTCAGCAGTGTACTGAGCCGAAGATTAATTGGCTTAATGGCTAAAACATACACTTGTCTACTCAGTGCGGGTATAAAAATTGTCTTCGTAAGTTCATAACCATTTGAGTATTCATGAACGGATTTTAACTTCTTTGTCATTTTACATTAATTGTTTTTCTTTATATTCTGCCAAGTTTCGTTGAAGATTGAATGCATACTCGGTTTTTTTTCATGTTCAAAACTAATGAAATATTAATTGTCAGACATGTAGTATTGACGCAAATAACCGATTTTTAACTTTATTATTAACTCACGTTTAAAAGCTGCATCCATAGTGCATAAGCTGTTGCTTAACCAATATTGAAAGTTGATGATTATACAAATAATGAAAGTTGATGATTATACAAATAATGTTATAGTGAAGGATAATTTTTCGTCCATCGGATAAGTTACAAAACCATAATGCATAATTAACAATCTTAATTAACCGCCATTTTTCAATACAATTCCAATTATACCAGTTATATTGGGTACTTACAGAAAACAGCCCAAAACCACATGAAACTCACACACAAGTTCACAAATGTACCAGGCGAACAGAAGAGTAACGGAGCGCGAAGCACATGTGGCGCGCGATACAGTTAGGACGCGACTGGGTTACGGGACAGATGGGACTTGTTTAGAGATAAAAATATCGATAAGTAAGGGTTGTTTACTTCAAACGGGATTTACGACAATTTTAAAACACAATGGGCAATTTTACGGTGTGCTTGTTTAGGATTCGAATATTGGTAAAAGGGTTGGTCTATAAATAAATTCAGGGTGGTGTCATTTCGGGAGATAATACAAAATATAAATTTTTGAAGGTTCGGGGTTGGTCTTTTTACCCGAATATATGAAGTTTGACTGAAGATTATTTTGTGTCCACTCACTTTTCGATTCAGACAGGCCTATGTAGAAATGCACATTAAGCACGATGGTGTTATTAGGCAAATAATAGCAAAAAGTTAGTTGGCTATTTATATACGTATTAAGTTATTAACCAAATTATCGATTTTTATAATAATTCAAAGTTTAACAATGTGTGAATGTAATGTCAAAGTAAACACAATTTTCTTGAAATGCCACGAAGTCTACAACGAAGTGACGTGGTTTGGTTTCCAGATTCAATATGACCGAACGGGATCGATGTGGTATGCAGCGTCTTTTTGTATATTGGCACTTTCGTAGCCAGCAGGAGGCAATGCCACTTCGTATTCTATGTTCCTATTTCTGAAAATTGTCAATATACTCGTTACCAAAGTGAATTTTTGTTCACAGACTTCCCGTTTTCTATTGCCAAGGAATGAAGAAAAAATTATCTTTGACTCACAATTTTAATTTTCCATTATTTATTTATTATTCTATTCGTCGTCTAAATTATTTATCGATTATTGTTCCATACAAACGGAGAAAGATTACTACTACGATACGATACGATTACTCCTGGACTATTCGGTGTTAATCACCAAAAACTAAGCATTAGATCGATTTGAATTAATCATTATTAAGTATTTTTGCTAATCAGAACGGTAAAAAGCATTTCGTTTTTGGAGGTTCGTTTTCAAGTTTTGAACCTCGAAAATTCCATATTTTATATTAACAAATTTTAACTTAACTTTCGGTGTAATAATATTGCATTAGGCATGAAAAGTTCAAAATAATTTACCAATACCTAGCCATAATTTATTCATCAATACTACTAGATTTTTTGTAATGGACTGCAAATATTTTTTGCAGTAGTAAGTAATAATTATGTGCCCCTAGCTTTCTCATATGGCGCTTGGTGACAAAGCAAATATTTTTCGGCGAGTTTGACTGAGTGTCATGAGCACTCTTAATTCCTTTTCACTGGTCATTCATTATTAACTATTAATTAAAGTAGTACACTACCTTGTGTATCTGTAGATCAATACCGAAGCGTGATCACATTCCTTTTATATTCTAAAAACGCAGGTTGTATTCTTGCTCTAACAGGCATTTCAAAGGGGTAATATTGTGCAAAATTTTGAATAACACTCACGCTTTGATCTGAGAATTTGTAAGATTTCATCATTGTTGGATATTTTAATTTTGATTCTGTCCTTTAAAACTATCACAAACTTCTATTATATCTGGCTTAGTCGAATAATGCCCAATTCGTGTTACACTTAAACAAATATTCGTAACTGAAGATTCAGTTGCATCCATTTTCTACTATTTCCCTTAGTTGGGTAAACAAGATCGGCGTCATAGTGGCGGGAACGGGGCTAGGGATCCAGTTGTTTACGAAAACTACAAATTATTGCTCTCGCGAGATTGAATCCAGTCAACTTTCTATTAGGGGAACATAAATGGGGAGCGAAATTCTTAGTTTGAATTAAAGTAATAATAAGACAGAATAAACAGAAAACACTGGCTGCCGTTGATTGGTCCTTCTTCAATTACGGATTAGTTGGTCATACGAGTCAAACGTGTGTTTATGAATTTTGTTAAATAAAGAGTTAAAACAAAAGTAATACTGCAAGTTTGCACCCGCCAAATATCTCAAAAAGAAATCATCAGATGATTGATAGCTTCATTTCATCCGAACGTTTCTTTAAGTAGCGCCTAAGCAGCATATTTAACAACAAAAATGTACCAGGCGCCCATACAACGGAAGAGACGATACTGAGCGTGGGTAAAATTGGCGTCACAGCGACGGCGTCATCCGCCCCTATATCTTCAAGTGTTGACACGCTAACGTTATCAGCAGAAGACTGTTCACAGGGGGATGCAATGTTTATTTGTTAAAGTTAAAGAAATTGAACGCTCCTTTGAGGATCATTGTGTGTGTGCTGCAAGCTTTTGGATATAATTGTGAGTGTAATTTCGTTTTATTTTTACTTTGTAGGTTGACTTGCTACTTAAGTACTTGCTCTTACTATTTCTGCTGTGCAACTTGTAAGTAAAAGAATAATTGAATATAATAATTTTAGCTGCAAATTATGTAAAATCATTCTACTGCCCTTTTCCCAATTTATTTGGGGTCGGCGGAGTACCTATGGTCATATTCTTCCGTAATTCTCTATTACACGTTATCTCTGCAGTCACCTCCTTTCTAGCCATATCATCGTTCACACAGTCCAACTTAAGTTGATCATACAAAAAAACACAGACTACAGAACTATTTATGCGTCATCATAACTACCAGGCAGCTAAGACAAGTAGGAGATGTAAATAGTGGAAAGTTACGTCACTGGAGTACAATATCGAAACAATTTCTGAAGTACTAGGCGACCAAGAATTGTAAGAGGTGATTCTATTGTAAGTCCGGGCGCCTCAACGTCGGAGTCGCGCGTCGGAGGATGCATGGCGCGGCCCTATAGCTAATGGAATCAGCAGGGGACTGTACATAGGGTGCATTGTTTACTTTGTGTGCCTTTGGAGAACCTTGTTATTATGATAATCATTTCATTTTAATAGAGTTATGTCCTACTGCGTAACTTTTATTAGGTAGGTAATTAAAACGAATTACCTACTACGGTGAAGTGATTTTCCTCTGCAAAAATGTATACATTGTAATAAGCAAAGTTTAATTTTAATGATTGTGTTGTAGTGGGCTGGTGTCCGCCACACAACGTCGAAAGTCAGTATTTCGCGTATTTAATTAATAAATAGTGCACTTTTATGTTTTACATAGTGTGCCAGCTGCTTACAGAAGAATAAAGATATAATTATGATAAGTGTCAACTTTGTGGGTGTACTTAAAAGTACACCCACATATCGCCAGTTATGTTTTAAGTCTCATGTAATAGGGGCGAGCCTATTGCCATCAAGGCCCAAAACCAGAAACCATGGCTGCTACTGACAAAATCCTGTTGCAAAACCGAATTAGACTTTGCCCGAACCGGGAATCGAACCCAGGACCTCATTCTCAGTAGTCACGTTTGCAACCACTCGACCAACGAAGCAATCAATTTAGGTTTACTTTGCATAAATTATTGTGTAGATAAGTACAAGTCATGTTTGTGTCGAAAAAAAACTGTAGTACCAGTAATTCTATTCTGGTTTGTATTGACGATTCTGTTTACATAAAAAATTGCTGCGAACTTTTCCGACGAGAAACCTTAGAACCAGAATCAGCAGGGTTTTTTACATATCATTTAGAAGCCCAGTATTATTTCCTTGAAATCCCTTTGAAGCTCAATCGTGTTTGTTTACATGAACTACACGTGTATTTTCAGTACACCGACGGTTTTACAAACACAGGAACTTGCCAAAATAAACCGTTTAATTTCTTATTTAACTAGTTAATAATGCCTTGTTTTTTATTCTTACTACTATTGCAATTCAAAGGAATTCTTTTCCCGATGAATTGATGTTGGTTTTGCTACAGTTTATTTGTCAACGCTCGAAAAGTATTCCTTTGATAAAGTTGTCTGTAAGTACAGTTTAGGTTTCCAAAATGCTCAATGAACGTCGTTCAATGGAGCTCTGTTAGCAAAGGTATTTGAAACCTCCCAAGTTTACAATAATAATCAGTTTAGTTTACAATTTAAGCACGTGGACGACCGCCCCCGCCTTTTCCATGAAAGTGAATTTGACGAAGTCTCTTAGAATTCCTTGTCGCCTAGTACCTCTGATTGAATTTCAATTCATTCTGTAGAAAATATTTGAACCAAGATTTTTCTATGTTATCTGTGGTCGGAGAATTTGAATAATTTGTTAGAATAGAAAAATTCTGGGTGTTTTTGTTCTTATTATTTACCTTCCATGCAAATACATAAGAAAGTTCACAAGAAACGGAATGTTTTTGAACATGTAAATGTAAAAATTGTAGCAACAAGCAATATCCCTGCAACAAACTAGCCACGATTATGGCGATAACCATGTTCGCCGACTGGCGGGCGCCCACGTTTCATCTCTTACCATTTCTGATACCCTGGTACTTGTGGTCCTATTAGTATTGATCAACTTCTGGTAGTGCACTTCCACAGGTGGCTGCGTGGCTTCTCTTGTTGTAATGCAGAATGCTGTTTACGAATAGTTAACTGTATTCCTTGATTTTTTTTTTGTATTCTGACAGTCGTGTTTGATCAATGTCTGTGAAATAATTACTTTTGTAGGTATTATAGCTGGTGTCGGCAACTCGACATGCAAGCGCGTACGGAAAAAAACATTTATTATTTTAAGAAAGGTGCAATTTGTGAATTCTACGAGGTCATTGACTTATTTCATTGAAAAGCTTGCTTTGTTACACAGTTCTTTGCTAACAGTTGATTGAAGTGACGCGACAGGAAGGACCACTAATCCACTAGCTAGCCCACAGTTGAACCCTTCGGCTGTCGGCGACTACGGCTTTACTTGCATGGGTTTTTTTTTCACCCGCTTCACACCGTGGTATAATTTCAGTTAAATAAAGTCAATTCTTACATAATTTTGAGTTTAAACAAAGGACACAATTAGTTTGAAAGTCGTCTAAAGGCCAAAGGACCAACATCAGTAATAAACAATTCTCGGAATGGACATATTGGACATCCCTCTTCCAACACACTTCTAAAAATCAGATAAAGAATTTGAGACATTATCTAAGGGCTTGATCTCAATTGTAACCCATAAATAAGTCATTAAATCTGGGGGGTTAAACAAATTGGACGGTCTTGTAATATGTCTGCTCAATTAATATCTATTTATGACATTATCTTTTGTGCTGAGCCCGCATGTAGTGGTTATGTGTGATTGCTATCTTTATTTCTTTTATGTTAGTTATCTAAAACTCTCCTAGGCTTCGCCCGAGTGACACATAGGAATTTCAAGAGAAGCCAGGTCAAAATTTCATGGTTTTCAAGGTGTGTGACAAAATTTCATCGAATTTCGTTAATTATGTAATGAAAAAGTAACTGATAGACAGTTACATTCGAATTTATACTAATAGTAAGCGTGATGGGGGTAGGCTACATGCATATTCTACTTTACTTATCCTTTCTGTAAATATGGCACTTCTGTGTTTTTATTACGACTTTGCAGCTGTTTATTGTCACAATCAGTGATTGGAACAGTGTTCAGTGTTCCTAAAGTTCAAGGAACAAAAACGAAAAGTGGGGACTTCCTTACGACAATGTTTTTTCCGCATATTTTTTTCTGAAACTCGGAAATGTAATATTCTGACTTAGTGTTAAGATTGGTAACTATCTTAATTATTGAGGTTGATTTCTGTTTACGTTTAGTTCCAATAATTGTACAAAATGAATAAATGGTATGAAAACCTATAATTTGTTGTTTTTTTACCTTGTTAGTTCTAACTATTAAAGCTGGTATGAAAAATAATCACACGATACAATAAAAACCGTGCACTTTTTTTTTTAAACAGAAACAGTAAATTAATTCGATAGGTGTTTTACTTTATTAATTTTAGTTGTACTTAAGTAATGTTCCGACATTCGGAACAAATATTCCAAAAAAAATATCAGTCGTAAGGAAGTCTCCACTTTTCGTTTCTGTTCCTTGAACATTAGGCACATTAGCTCTACCTATTCCGATCACTGGTTATAATTTGAATATGAATTTGACACAATGGAAAAGAAACAAACTATTAATTATTTTTGTTTAATTTTATATCACATTAACACACTAAAATCTCAAGTTAGTTTTATGCTATTTACAAAAATATATAAATTCCTTAAAAACAAGACTTCCTTAAAATTACTGTTTATAATAAATCTTTATTTATGAACCCTGAGAGAGACAGATTTAATAATACAATTAGAGTTAATTTAAAATATTAGACACGACATGTATAAAATACTTATAAATAAAAATAAACATGAGAGAACTTACATGAAAATAAAGATTTATAACTAAAATAAAAGTTCGTCAATATATAGTTCTTTTTCCTAAATTTCTCTTGTATCTTTAAAACATTTTTAAAAATAATTTACATCGATTGTTTCACACACATAATATTTAGATTATTAACTTTTAGGCCCACATGTACAAACATTTCTAAATGCATTTAGGACTAAACATATTTAAAACAGGATTCTGTTTCTGTCGTTTCAGAAGCCGCGTACAGAAGCTAGTATTTCATTCAATAATATTCATGAAATAAAATCAAATCAGCGAAATATTTGACAAATATTTGCGACGTTGCGAACTTTCAGAATGCAATATGTTTAGTGCTAAACGCACGTAGTGGTACCGGACATCTGTACACGGACTTGAACTTATTGATGCCGTATCGCTACGTGTTCCTATAATAACTTTACCGCCAACGCCTCGTAGCAACAGTAGTAAGTACAGAAGCTAGTAGGATAGTGACGAAACTGGTGACGTCGAAATGACGATGAGCAGCGTTGTAGAAACCTCCGTACACTTGGAGGCCTGCGGTCTCGATACTGAAATAGAAGGAAACTTCGTTTTAGCAAAATGCACTTTTAATCAAATATGGCTGTTATTCTGCACTTTTTGAACGTCAATTATTACACAAGATTCCTAGGGTTAGGGTGGGGAGAAGAAAAAGCGCCCAGCAACACATCTGTCAGCGTTTTTCGCTATTATTGAAGTAAGAAAAATATTTCGTCAGGTTTTTTTTACATGCATTTCGAGAAAAAGAACCAGGTTTATTTTAGTGTATCTTTTCAGTATGGTCAGTACATTAGTCGATGAGAATCAAGATTTGATTTCTATGAATCTTTTTTGGTAAACAACTGACTGAACAACCATTTATCATTCATATTTTATCTTTGTAAAAAAAGTTATATTTGGATAGATTACATCACTAAACCCAATGCTTGAAAATAGCTTTTATAAAGAGCTAATTATTTGATTGTTTACGGGGTAACCTTTAGAAGAGATATAGGTACGAAAGTAAGTAGTGTATATTTACCTGAATTTGCAATAATCCCCATCGTAACTCCAGCCGAGATACTCCCCAGTCCTCAAGTTCTCACTCCTGAGCCAGTCTTCTAAAGGTCTGAAGTAGTCCCTGAGAGCTTCTCCGTTCAACCTGGCTTCACCGATTGTCTCTTGAAGTATTTGTGACCAGGGTGCTGAGGATCCTCGCTCCATGATACGTCTGGAATTAATATAAATAGTCAACGTTTTAATATTGATAGGAAACAGTGGATAGTTTGTGTTGTCTCTTCTTCAAATAAAGGGAATTAAAAGCAGTACCAAACTTTGCTTTTTACTACACCTACACATTGCCGTTATTGTGATCTTTTGTTTTGTTCTGGACCATACCTGGGAACCTTCTAGTTACAGAGATATTGGAGTCAAAGTTCCAACTTTTTCACAAGTTTTTTTTTAATTACATGTTTTTATTGACAAATTTTTACTTTAAACACCTCCACGACCCCCGTACGCGTTACATTGAGTCCTACCGTAAAACGTGATTTTTCACCCAAAAAAAAAGTCGTTTCCCAGCAATAATTTTTGCGTAAAGTTACTTAGTTTGATGTACAGAATGCTTGGTTGACGGCTTCGTAAAGATTCTTGCTACACCCTGTATGTATATCAGTCATTCATCCAGTGAGCATGCCTATTCTCATTTTGGGGATTACGACCCGAAACCGTTCATGTTTCATATGTCACGAAGGAAACCAGAACCATAGGACTCCGTAACCTATAATATCGGTTTACTTAACCCTGCCTGACTCACATAACGACCTTAATTCAGATAGGGTGTCAATTGTTGGTAACACGAGATCAGGAACTCAGTTATATAAGTCTTCACGGCTAGACAATGTGGAACTAGGGCTACCAAACCAAATTGTGTAATAGTTAGGCTTCCTACATTCTGATTATGTATGCGCTCGACCTTTCCGGCATGTAGTTGGTATGAGGAGTAATTGGGACTTACCGTGTAATTTTTTTTAAGGATCAAATTGATTAAGGAAACTCTTCTCAATGGTTTTGGAGTAGAAAATAATATCAGATTTGTTTTCAATTGAGATGATCTATCAGTTATTTCCAAAGGATTCATTTTGAGACAGAATATATTCGTACGTGAAATTGAAGTGTCCTTTTCGTAGATATTCGGGTAATGGCTGATTATTCTTAACCTTGCGATAGAAACCTGAATGAAACTAGCCAGTTTGGAAGAGTATTCCATATTTTATGCAACAAAATTGCTTTTGAAGCAGGTGACTACCAGTCCAGTCGCTACCTTTGAACCATATTTGGTTACAGCCTAAATACTTCGAGATTTCGAGATTTCGCAAGATACTCGAGTTATCTTTTTATGTCTGTTATATGACTTTAAATCTCCTAATAAAGCCGATTATATATATTTGCAAGTATTATTTATTACATAAAGATGACTCAGATGAAATGCATTGCGTAGTGTGTAGATTTGAGTTTCAACGTAGAAATTGTTGTTAGAGTAAAAGAGGGCCGAAAAATTAGGGACCCGCAAAGATTTAAATCGTCAAATGTGCCTACAGAAAAAGTTTTCACACTGAGAAGAGTCACACACCTGAACGCAGGTTCGACTTTCAGTATTAGAGACCGAGAGAATACTCTTTTTCAGTGAATGAGAAAAGCAATCATTTTTGACACTGTCGGGTGAATCGAACGATTTGCGTCTTTGGAGATACGATTTTCCCCAAATAATAAAACAATTTTCGCAAGGTCGTCGTTCGATCTCGGTTAATTGTTTTGCAAAGTAATTAATCATGGCTCAGACAATAAACAGAATCTAATTCTTTTGAGACTGAGTAAGATTGATGCTGTTTTAAGCCCAAAAAAGTATTTTCATCGAGAAGCATCTCAGATAGATGCTCTCGGTAACCTACGGGGTCACATTGTCTGGATTGCCATCCAATTAATTGTGCAGAATCCAATGAAAAATTGTTGTTGTGGAGATCATCGGCCAGATAATTTAATCGGAACATATTCGGAGTTGATTATGTGCATGTAATCCAAAGCTTATTCGGAAATGGTTTAACGGATCGTCTCGTACACGTCACTATTCCGAATTGTCATCGAAAAACAAAAGATCACGATCCACAACCGTTCCAAATATTTTTGGCTGTATTTGAATGGAAATTCACTAACAGCCATGACAGACTACTAAAAGCTGAATAAAATCTTTCACAAAACTGAACACCCATCAAATTCCGTGCCCTAGTGAAAGTAGCTTAACTTAAATTACCTAACTTCGCTAAAGCCAGGTACAGTATGATTCAATAAGATTCTCACAACGCAATAGCAACAGCTACTATAAAACTGATTTGAATCTGTATGCGGTTACATAAGTGTCCAGTCTATGGGATAAAATGTAGACTATGTAGGCTACAAAGGGGACTAAAATGCTGCTTGTTCGAGTAATGATACCAGCAGGGCTATATGACCGTTCTTGTTGGTTTCAACTGACGCTACCCGTGCAGAACTGTCATTGTATATCAAAACTCGCCAAGTGATGATCACTATGAACTGTCAACAGAGATACGCAAGCCCTGCAGGTACGTAATTATTATTTTCCAACAAAGCTGAGACCCCTTTTTTTTGCTAAAGGAATTTATCCAATTTATTGATCGTTTGCTCGGGGCGGTCAATTAGATTAATTATTGTATGTACCTATTTAGGTTAACGAAATGTATTTTTCTATTTATTTTCGTTTTTATTTATTATACGCCTGTAATCCCAGAAGGATTAGGTAGAAGTCTAACTATGCATAATACACCCTATATCTTGCCAGTTATGTCTGTGTGCCATGTAATAGGGGGAGAGTCTATTGCTCTCAACCGGGCACAAATCCAGACTCCGGAATACTATTGAGAAATTCTTGATGAAAAGTCCTTTTTTTATATCAGCCTGCTCTGTCCCACTGCTGGGCAAAGGCCTTAGATTATTAATAATCGAAAATTTATAATGCTTTTGTTTTTACAGATGTCTAGTTCTCTGTGACCGTAAAAGCACAAAATGTACTCCTCTCTCTGTATAATAGACCTCATTCATTAATCAGTATCTATGTGTAACATTAATCATAAGCCTACAGAGCCCACCTCCACATTATTCATGATAAAGTAGCAATACCGCGTGATAAACAGAGCACATTTATTTGAATAATACACCCTATTCGCCGAATCACTAGGCCATTACCAGCTACACTGTATTGCAATTTAAATATTTAAACCTGGCGTTTGAAAAATAGGTCAATAAATTCCACTGACTGTATCTTATTTGTCCCTAATTAGATACTCTTATTGGAAGTGTCATTACAATGTTAAAATGACTACCCTGTTCATTGAACATTGATTATAATCTATTTTTTCTTATGGCAAACAAAGCCGATGTCGACCATTCTGCCAATGTCAAAAGTGAAAAAGCAAGTGTGTATTCATAATAAGAACAAAAAAAAAAGGAAATTATGAAAATCTTGGACGATACATTGAACTTAATGTAGATCTTGTGGGGTTAGTATTGGACTGAAACAAACAAAAAAAATACATAAGTGTTAGAACATTAAAAATATACATAGACCGCATCCACAGATGGGGAAACAAATATTATAATTTTATATTATTGTGGCGGATGAAAATCATCAGCGCCACAAGCAGTCATTGAACATTGAGATTATGATCATCATTCTCTTGTCATTATCCTAATTAATTCTGAGTTAATTCTGGTTCTTCCACATCTTTCAACTGTCATCTCAGTATGGACCTCATCTAGCCTCATCTTCTAGATATGATTGAGTTGATGACAGTCATCGTTTCTTTTGTTCTCTTCTACTCTTATAGCCACCTTCGTGGATCAAAATATAACATAAATAAGCGTCCACTATAAGAGAAAGAGTGCAATTCTCCACCAAGACCTACCGTCGGTGGTGGTTGTCTCATGTCTTCAATAATGTTTGGGCCTAGGACAAAGATTACAAAAAATCTAGATTACAGCTTCGATTTAGTTCATCAAATTACCTTTTCATTTAAAAATAAAAGTTTCAGCCTATTCAGCAAGAGGTAGGTAGAAATATCAAAGTACACGGTAGCACATTTTAGACACCCAATACTTATGTCCAGCGTGATTTTCGCAACCGTTCCGACCCATATGCCCACAATGCCCAGGCTTCCTATATCTCCGCGTAATGGTAATTAGGGCAGCAGCGGAGTCACGATTTTGGATTACAATTGGATTTTACATCAGCGTGAATTGTACGCTAGCGTATTTATTATGTTTTATGTAAGTAGGTTCGGAACGTAAGTAAATGTTGTATGTTTTTGGGTCGTGTTTCGTAGTCTTTTAATAGGGAATTTGTAAATAGGTTTGTACAATATTGTTGCCAAAACTGAATTACAGAAATATTTGAAAGTTTTTGCACGTAGATAGAGATATACAGAATACTAGTCTATGGCTATGAAAACTGATCAAGTAAAAGCTTCATTGATGTACTGGCAACTAGCACAACTAAATACAACAATTTGGGATTTTGCCTGAGCGTAGTTTTGGGACCGTAGCGAGATATCAAGAGGCATTTAAATTAATGTTATCATCAGACAACTGAACATTGAATGTTATTTATTTTTCTAAATTACAGGACCCACAGGTTTCAACCTAGTTTGTGAAACAGGGTATTTTTAAAATAATACTTCTGTACTTTGTTACAGACAGACTCTATCAACGTTGTCCCAGATTTTGAAATAAATAATTGTTTATTCATTTGCGGTTTCGGTACTTGCGTTCAAAAAATCAAATACGAAAGATAGCTTTTTATTGTGTAAACAGTGTAACAACATCAGTGGACCCGTATCTGCTTGCGAACGCGTTTGCTTGCTGTAACTCGGCTGCGAAATGTACCAGGCGCTCAAAGAATAGTAGGAGGTAACAAAGTTACAAGTTACAACAGTGTTCGACTGGCTCCAGTTGGTGAACTAGTCGATGCACCAGTTGATTTCAGAATTGAGATTTACCAAGACTGCATAACTATATGGTCCTATGTGACGCGGCGACCGCAACGTGTGGGTTAGAATTTTCTAAATCTCACCTAGTTAGTCTCACCTCACTAGTATTAAGTTTGACTCATCAATAACATAATATTTATATAGAAATAAGCGCCATTTAAAACGAGTTATCGTAAATTGTTTCAAGTTGGAAATATGCCGATTTTCACGAACACTTAGCGACATCTTTTACTTAGTGTCTAAATAGTATTGTACTGTTGGAATTTGAACTCTTGACACTGAGCTGAACATACAGGGTGTAAACAGACCCTTCATGAAGTCGGCAACTGTACATAAAACTAAGTAAGTCTATGCAAAAATAATTGCTGGGAAATCCTTTTTTTTTGGGGTGCAAAATAACTCCTTACGATAGGACTCAATGTCACCCACTCAAAACATTGTGCTGGTGGAAAGTAAAACAATACTAACATAAAAAATATGTTTAAAAAAAAACTTATGAAAAAGTTGGAACTTTGACCCCCAATATATCCGTAACTAGAAGGTTCCCAGGTATGGTCTAGAACAAAAAAACCTTTCGGCTTCGTTAAGGCTCTTGTTACACCCTTTAAGTAGAAAACTTTCTACTTGAAAATGGGCATTAGGTTTTGTTTTGACCGTTATGAAATGATAAATACTCGTATTTATCACCTAATTCTAAATTTAAAAATTCATGTTGCTACGGCAATTAAAAATTAACCAGTTACAAAATCGATCGCTAGCCTTATCTTAACAACTGTTTCTCATTTAGTTTCAAAATTTTAATGTATTGCATTAACATTTCAATCTAGGTCTATTTTATTGTTTGAGTAGGTATCAAATTTCACATGATGTGGAAGTCGGTCATCAATGCCATGTTAATAAAACGCCTATTTCAAAATTTAATTTCAAACAGTAATAAGTGCTCACACCTATAAAATGTGTAAGTCGTAGGGGAAAAAAACGAAGTGCATGAGATTTGCTCTACCGAATGTTAAGAGTAGTGATAGAGACATAGTATTGAATCAAGAGAAACTGCAATTCGTCGAAAATACTGTTTTCCTGGGGATCACGCTCGACTCAAGGCTACAATGGGGTCCGCCTATAACATCTCTTGCAGGACGGCTGAGTTCAGGCTAGTTAAAGTAGTTTCAGGCTAGCTAAAGTAGACTCATCTTTCATGGGGTACTGTTTAAAATGTTATAATAAAATACCTCCCCACATTCAACAACTGAATGAGACAAAATTTAAATCTTGTATAAAACGCACACTATGTAGGCAAGCATATTATAAGTTAGGGGATTACATCGATGATAAAAATGCTTGGCTCAATGCTGGTCCTGCTCCACAACCATAGGGGCAAACTAATCAGAAGCTCATGTGAAATTATTGTGGAAGCTGCAGAAGATTGTAAAAATATCTTTGCATTGTATAGATTCAATCTCTTAGTATTATATAACTGCATAGCACATGTGTGAGTACTATGTACTGTAAAGCTACCATTTACATTTAGTTATCCTTCATTGACTCGAATGTGCCCTGGTGGCTGAGAGAATGTCAGGCTCACTCAAATGTCTCGCTGATAGTGGCGGGTGTGTTGGGTCGTTTAGTTCCCTTCAATATGGTTGAGCTGAATGGAGCTGATGCATGCGTCATGTTCGTGAACGGGCGCTGTCAGTTGGGACTGGTCATCTCTTAGCTGCCACGGTTTATTTTAACTACTTTGTTTTTAAATTGTTGATAGTTATAATCTTTTACTCTGGACGCTCTTAATGTGCACGTCTTTCTACATCGTTCTCACATATATGTATAATCTCAACATGAATGATGTAACCAAGATCTTGTAACAATATTTTGATTGAAAAGAGTGTCCATGGAGTTTCTTGCCCATGTTTCTCCATAGAGATCTACGCTTTGGAATGGGCAACTACAGTACTTTCACAAGTTATTATGCCTTGTGTCTGTGACTGTAGCTTCGCCTTTGTTTTTCTGACTTTCAAAAGTGCCTGCTAAGGTCTAATTGAAATAAACGCTTTGAGTTTGAGTTTGAGTCGTAAGAGGCTCAGTGCTTACACAGTCGAATCGTGAAATTAATCTTTCTTGTGTTTTTTCAGTCCTTTCCTATTAATCGGAATAATTATGGAATATTAATCTATATTTCTGTTCATTTTAGCAACCCCTTCTTACTATTTTTCTGTCATGAATTTTGGTCGCCCCATATCACATATGGCGAAAAGTGGGTGTTACTGAACTATTAGGTACAGTCAGCATCAGAAGTAGATTAACACTGCTCAAAGTTTCAAAGCAGTTTTTTTTTAAACTTGTTATATATTACTCGTTACTAACAAGGTATTGAAAAGTAAGGAAAATTTAAAGAACAATCTTCTGAAACATTAAAAATAATAGCTGAAGTCCTGTGCATCACATAATCAAAATTCCAAAACGTTAAGCTTTGACTTCTGATGCTGACCTGTGCCTAACCCTTCCGGGATAACAGGCGTGATGTTATGTTATATCTATCATAATTTTCTCAATAGCAGCTCGAAATCTGTCTTTGTGCTCGGTCGATGTCAATAGGCTCACCTGCTGGGCTGCTGTAACATGGGACTCAATTAATATAACCAGCGAAATGGGTCCCTATATTAGGATCAGAGATTATGCCATAATGTCAATTCGGCTAGGCTTCTACTGTGTAACTATACTACTGAATGTTGAAATCCTTTTACTGCCTCTTCATCATCATCATACACAGCCCGACTTCACCCAGTGCTGGGTATCTATGCCTCTGTTTGCTTGTGCCAAGCTCCACGCTCTTGTGCCAGTCTCATCCAGGATATTCCAACAATAGCAATAATGTCGTCTGCTCATCTCACCGCCGGACGACCTACACTTCTCTTTCCATTCCTCTGACGCCACTCGGTCACAGGTCCTCCACCGGCCATCACCGCGCCTTGCTAGGTGATGCCTCTTACCACAACAAGATCTAACTAATAAACATTTCTAAAATTGAATGCCTCATAATATATAGTTTGTCAAATCTATTTAAGCACATTGTAGCAGTGTTGTTGCAATTCAATATTTGTTACAAACTCGTCACACGCACACGACAGAATTTTAACATTCCATCCTATGTGTGAGTTTGAAACAAATATTCATGATACAACTGAGGAATTATGAAATGTCGTTGTGATCTGCACTGATGACCTTAATTAGTCTTTTAGTAGGAAATAATAGTGGCCTATTAGTCTATCAAAGTAAACTTTAAGGCTTCAGGCTTTAGAATTAGAATTAATACCAACTTCCTATACTTGTTCCATATTACTTCATGGGGTCGGCGCAAACATTTATTTGCAATGGCTTTGGACTTTTTCGTGTTGCCTGGTCCCTGATCTAATGTCTTTTTCTTCTCTTTCTTACGTGGAAAAAACAAGACAGAAAAATTGCAGGACGTCTACGTAGTCAAATTGCCAAGAGACACTACACCTTACTATAAGGTACCTAAGTGATTTTTTCAGTATTATTTCTAGGTTACCAACGGTGTCCTTCGTCTTTTGTTTTCTTTGACTGAAAATCTGGCTTGTATGTAACTTTATGTATCGAATGGAAGATTTTAAATATCCAACGGTACAATTTATCACTAGCTTCAAAACTAAATTCAACATTGTAACAATATTAACGAATAAAATTTAATAATGCAACCCGCATCCATTGCGTCAATTGGCTACATCCGTGCGGAGGCGCGCAATTGTCTGCACCATGCTTTATTTTTACACCCACCAGCTAAAGGAATATCTACCCTATCTTAACAGTATAGAGTTTAAATTAGATCTAATATATTATCTGTTTTGGGACATTCCCCCCGAATAAAATTCTACTCTCCATGCAAGTGGTACAGTTGAAATTAGATCGGATCGATGCTCTATTTTAGTTTAGAATATGATACCGGTAAGTTACATGGACTGTATTTGGAAGGAACAAAGATGATATTAGATTGAAAGAGATGCGTGTAATTAGTGGTGTCATTAATAAATTAAGGTGAAATTAAAATGCATTTATCCGTCACATGTAATTTTGATGTTGCAACTTGTTCATCAGATCATCAAGGACACTTATGTTAGTACTAGTTTATAATCATATTATAAATTCAAGGTAATTTACATTTTAATGAACATCAAAGAGGTTTAAAATTTAAGTAAAATTAAATGGGAGAACTGTGTACACAGAAAAAATATAATAAAACTACTTCCTTATAAAAAAACTAATCAATGAATCAATATTATATCGGCTAAAGTTCTATATCCGAGCTATACGAGCTACAAGGGCAAAAAAGGCAACAGTAAGTGAAAAAAAAACATAAGTAATCTGAATCAGTAATAACAATAGAATAATCAATATACTCACTGAGATTATAAATGGGAATGTAATTCTGTCTGTCTGTTAGAATTATCTTTTCGCTTCTAAACGGCTGTATAGATTTCGATTAAATTTGAAACACGACAAAGGATTGTTTTATGCCTTCTTAATCTATTGAAATATATCTTGTAAAAATATCTGTTTAGTGTGCAATGAAGAATACTTCAGTGAGTACGTTACTGTGGAATGATGTACGCGGACAAATGCTAATGTGTGTAGAAAGTTGTCGGCTGTCCAGAAAATTCCCTTTGTCCCGTCAAAGCGTACAGTAAAAATGACAAAAACTCAATAGCCAAAGCCGCGGTCTTCAACTAGTCTCACAACTATAGACCATTACGTGTATCAATTCAAATGCAACCGTAACGGTCAAGGACGCTCGGCTTCACGCTCCGAGATTATATCTACGATTTATGTAAAATTGAAACTATTATACATATAACTGATCACTATCGCTTTTTATTGAGTTCGTTGTCTATCTGTGTCGGATTTAGAATCGCAGGAGATTCTAGATTAGATACTGGATGAAAGTGAATACTTAATTGGGTGTTATGTAGTATTTCATTTCAATGTATGATCCACCAACCCACATTAGGTCCACGTTGTCGATTACGCCTCTCACAGAGAGACCTGTGTCTCGACAATGTGATCTTTATATGATGATTATTTAGGCTTCTTCTTCTTCGTATCGCTGGCATGACATTATCTATCTTTGTTAGCCCAGAGATTTGGCACTTCCACGTCGTCGTCGGTGGTAGCAGCAGAGGCCACTTCGGCTGTTTTTGTACTAAGAGACCAGGATAGGCTGATACTTTCAGACATGCCTACTTCCCTTACGATCACTTTGCAATATGGGCCAAGCCAATCAAACAAATCAGCCCATCGTAATCATCTGTTGGTCAAAGGCGTTCCGTCTTTTGCATCCAGTCTGTCCTAGCCATTTACGGTCTATCTAGCTGGGGGCCATTTTACGGTATGCTTGCCTAATGCGTCCAACAACTTCGGCTGTAACTTCAGTAAAAGTAATCTACAAAGGCACTTACGTCAGAATTTTACCAGCTTCAGGATTCCTGTAGAAGTCGCATTTGTGCAGTGGTCGTGAGGGGTCGCCGGGTATGAACTGGCCGGTCCGTTCGCACACTGCCCGGTAGATCTGGAACTGTAGCACTGTGCTCACGAAGTATCTGTAGACAATGGAAAAACATATTACAATAATTTTATCGAAGCGAGGAGGAATGAAAAACGACAATTATGTTGGCAGAAAGTTATAAATAAAAAAGAACCGAATTTTGCCTGCTCATTGAATGAGCTACACTGAAAAGTACTTAGCAGGTGCCCTCATGTTTGCAAAAATTGCTCATCCAGATAAAATCTCCAATGAATGAAGACTATTCGCGAAAAAAATCGATAATCTTTGCATTCCCTGAAAATAATGCGTATTTACTTTTTCAAAAATACCATACTCAAAATGGGCGTGAGTTTGATTATGTATTTTTTCTCCCATGGAGACAGACAGAAACCACAGAGCTGGCTATGATCCTTACAAACTCCTCTTGCCTCGTCCACTTTCATATATCTTCTATATTTAGTAAAGGATACTTCCTTTCCAGTTAACGGTGACAAAGTTTAAGGGTGATCCTGTGACCAGCCTTAATAGTCAGCGACAAAGTGCACCATATAAGGCGAGGTTAACAAAACTAGATTTATTCAAACGCGTGTCAATAATACCTGACACACTATTTTGAGTCCGTGATCATTCTGACAGCTTATCGTATTCAAATATCTAATATTCTCATGGGAATTCAGTACATTACGTAAGTCATTTTAATTCACGTTGGCTCATTGAATTAATACGTTAACGACGAGTTAGCAGCCGTTTAGTAAACCGCGGTTAAAGGAAGTTTAGAGATAGAAATTATTGGTTTGTGTAGTTTGTGTGGTAAGCGGTAAATGGGTCAGTTTTGTTAGGTAATTAAAACCGAGAAGGGCTATTTTTTTAGCCTCATCTAGATTGCACAACTGTCGTGTAATGCCTGGCTTCAGTAATTTACTGGCCACGATTCGTATTGTAAAGGATATACGTTATACTTATATACTTTTTCGGACTATGTTGCGGTCGGCTTCCAGTCTTACCGGATGCAGCTGAGTACCAGTATTTTACATGGAGCGACTGCCTATCTGACCTACACAACCCAGTTATTACCTACTAGGTAATACAATAACCCGTGGTAAGACTGGTTGTCAGACTTTCGCGTCACTGATTACCTGTTACGACTGTCAAAGATCTTCAAATGAAATCCGGGACCAACAAACAAACTCAGAGCTCAAAATCTCTTTTCAGGTCCAGACACATTCTTTCTCGAGCCAGCTTAAAATTATTCGGAATAATTAGGTATTAATAAACACAAGGGCAGCATTTTCATAGGTATCCATGAAAAGAGTGGTGGTAGACCACTTTGACAGCACCAAACCGCAGTATTTATTTCAATCTATTAAAATTCTTTATGAAGATATAAAAATAGTTGAGTTGCGGCCACCTAATTGATGTTAATTTATGTAAATTATAACTTCTTATTATGTTATGACAGATTGCTAAACCTCGTCTTCGAACAGTTTTAATCTAAATTGACGACTGAGTCGCATGTCAAGATTTTTTAACCTTCGACGAGTTCAAGAGTGTTTACAAACAGCAGTTGCATTAGAATTGTAATGAAACGGTATACATACCATTTTCGTTATCGCTAGGAAGCGCCTAAAAAATATTTAAGTGTGTAAATGCGAAATGTGTAAATAATGTTAAGATAGAATCACAGATATAGATAACTGAACCTAGATTACGAAAGTATCACAATCCGTATAAAAACCAAGCGTGCCATTTTTTGACTTCGTACTATGACGTCATAAGCACTATTTAGTTACATACAAACAAATTACTACCTGCACAAAATAGACTACGTTTTTTGTTCTAGACATTAAGTTCTTGAGTTGTAACGTTGTTCTTCTACACAAATTACCTTGCTGCGACAATAGAGCCTCGTTAAGGTGGATGCGCAAGGGTAATAATCTCAAAGAGTGACTTTTTCATGAAATAGCTATTGAATGTGATTGTATGAACTTGGAGAGCTGTATTGATGATTTGAATGATTATAATTCTGTAATTCCATACGTGTTACTGGCGCGATTCATATTTTCATCAACATACAACTTGACACTGACCTGCAAATTGCAATAAACTTGAGAAAAGTTAGATTTCGCGGGCTACCCTTGCGCTTCCACCTTAAGCATAAAATGCTCAAGCCGCACGCGAATTATTAGGCCCTTGCGTTATCTAGGTATATATCTATATATTCTGTGGGTAGAATGGTTAGTCTATCCCGACATTGGCTTACATATGATAGTGACTTTAATTCCCGTTTTCACAATCGCGAATAAAAACCTAAATCAAACCTACAATCAACATGATTGTGCTGATTGACTTTCAGTTTTTGGTACTGAGACGACAGTTGACAATCCAGCAGAGAGATTTTTTTTTTGGTATACACAATACAACTACTGTGGTCAATAAAAGGCAATAAGTAAAATTGTGAGGAAATTGTCAATGCCACAAATGAGCTACTGTTTTGCGGTAACAATGTCGTTGCACTGTCATGAAGTTTGTTAAGATGTGCGTCTTTAAAAGTTTTTTACTTTGTGAATTTTGTAAATCGTTTATAATAATGTTTACTGTTTTTACTACGATCTAATGTACGTTGGTGTAATGGTCGCAGTACCTACTAAGTAATAAGCTGCTAAGTTTGATTCCCGGGCCTAGCAAAGTGTTATTGGGTTTTTGGCACAAAGAATTTCTCATTAGCAGCCTGGATTCTAGATTTGCAGCCCGGTTGATGGCAATAGGCTCGCCCTTTTTTCCGTAGAATTGAAACATAACTGGCGAAATATCGGTATAGTCTAAGTACTGCTTTGCTTAGCAATTAGTGGTTACAAGCGTGACGATATGTTTGTAATAATTATCCAAGTTACAAATCCAATACTTAGAAAATCGGCTTTAAGTTGAATTCCTTAGATAGAGTCCTATGACTTACGGGTAGATATGACAATCAATTGCAGCTGATAGAAACACGGAACCCCAATTAGAAATATTTTGCAATAACCAGTCCGATTAAACACTACTTTGTATCGACAGGTTACTAAAACTAAATAGTAAAACAAAAAAGGGTGTCAATCATCAAAATTACATAGTACACAAACTAAACCTGTCTTCAGAATGAGTACACTAAAACTAATAGCTATTAGGCGGTGCGCATAGAAAGAAAGAAAGATAATACCTTTATTTGCATATTATAGACTATTGGCATATTAAAATAATGATAATGACACACTCGCAACAAAACAAACTCATATAAACAGATAAGTATTCAAATGTAATGAAAAATCGGCTAATGACAAGCCAAACTGTTAAGTCTACCACGGCTTATTTATAAGGAGATATCAGTCAGCAGTGCCACAGATTTGAAAAAATATAGCTATACGCCAATATTTTTTTAGATCAGACGGATTTCTCGGTAGTTTTTTTGTGCTCTCTTTCTTGTCTCATGGTAACAAACAACTTTCCCCAAGAAAAAATTGTCACAATAACACAACAGCCGTATGAAATTCGCGCGCGCGCACCTGTGACCTATCAGCTGTTAGCCGGTGACGCCGTTCTGTTTCATTACTAGCGTACCGTGCAACAGCGGGTAGGTAGATCACCCGCGCGGCTCGCAAGTCGCTCTGTAAGCGGCGCCCGTGTCACAGGCAAAAACATGTTTCTGATGGATCTCCAAATTTTCTGATGGCTCTCAAATAGAGCGGTATTTAACCCGACCCTCGGTTAATTCAGAATCATCCTTCCTAATATTGCACATTGAAAGCGAGCAGCGGTGGCCCGTGTTGGCGGCAGCAGTAAGTCATGGGTTCGAACCCAGTCAGGCACATTACTTTGTGTAATTTATGTCATCACTACTGCTCTCAAAACGGTGAAGGAAAACATCGTGAGGAAACCGGCATGTCCTATAACCATAAATTTGAAGACATGTAACATCTATCACACCGCGCAGGGCCCGTGTGGAGTATTATAGCCCATTCCCTCTCATAGAGAGGAGCCCTGTGTTCCAGCGGTGGGAACATCATAGGCTGATTATGCTTCCTAACATTTACTTCTATGATAAACAGAACTGTGTTGTTTCCAGTGTGCTCACCGTCTTACACTTAATTAGCGAAGTCATTTCTCTGGTTCAATAAGTGCGTGCGACCAGTATGTTAAGAAATTGGCCCAGTTTGCATGTTAGAATTGTTTCGAAAGGCTATGGTAGTTAGATCGCATGTTTTTGTAATAGGAGCATCGGCGGTGAGTAAAATGATGTTTAAAGTGATCGTAATAACATTAATAAGTGTCGAGTCGGGCGCGTAATGCAATAATGCTCGGTGATGTACGGTTTAGATATCGATTCTCTGAGTCGTTACATATCTACTGATTAGTTTACTTTAATCAATAAAATAGAATGACAGCGTCTATTTGAAAAAGAATTATAATCTCAGTGGTTAAGTGGTTGCAAGCGCTACGTTGGTCTTGGGTTCGATTCTCAGGTCGGGTACAATGGTGTTGGATTTTTACATCAGTAGCAGCCAGGGGGGCCTAAAATGGCCGCTTTAGCAGAAGCATATTAGGAAAATAATATGAATACAACACAATACGTAAAACTTTCTGCGAAAACAAAACCGACTTCCAAAAAAACACTAAAAAAGTCTAAAATAACTTGACTTTCGGAAGTCGGTGTCTTTGTTTGTATCTTTTTTGCCACCGATTTCCGAAAGTCAAGTTATTTTAGACTTTTTTAGTGTTTTTTTGGAAGTCGGTTTTGTTTTTGCAGAAAGTTTTTTTATTTTACTCTTTTTAGTTGTAGTATACCACACAAATTAATGTCATGAATTAATTTTTACATTGTAACTAGAATTTAGTTAAAGTACTCGCCAAGACAAATCATACGAGCCCAAACTCGATGAAAGTTTTGTCGTTATATAACGGAGTTCCTATGGCCACCGGCCAGCTCCATCATCAGACACTGGATACCATTTAGGACCAAAATACTCGTCAAGACGAATCAAACGAGTCCTAACTCGACGGCGTTGCGTCGTTTTATTACAGAGTTCGTATGGCCACCTTCCAGCTCCATCATCAGATCAGCTTCATGCCATAATAATATGGCATTGTCTCGCAATATATACATGCGTGCAAAATTTCAGCTCAATCAGAAATCGGGAAGTGTGTCAAATTTAACTAGCAAGTATCACGCGACGTCGCGTGATGTGACAATGAACGTGAGGAAAACAACCAAATTCCTGAACCGATTTTGATGAAATTTGTATGGGTCCAATTGGGAAGCATATCCTTTCAGATAAAAAAAGAATTTTTCAAATCGGTTTACAAATGACGGAGTTATGAGGTAACAAACATAAAAATAAAAGTTACAACCGAATTGAGAACCTCCTCCTTTTTGAAGAAAGTCGGTTAAAAATGACAACAAAGTGATAATTCATAATGAACTGCGTTTGTGACCATTTTAAGAATTTTAACGTAATTCGTATTATTATCCTATTTTGATTCTGCTAAAGCGACTTTACCTGGTTGATGGCAATAGGCTCGCCCCATATTACATGGGACTTGAATATAACTGGCGAAATATAGGTGAACTATGAAGTCTCCTTAGCCCTCTCACCCTTCGCGGAAACTAAGAATGCTGGTAATGTTGAAAAAGAAGTATGAACAAAAAATAAAGTAAATCAATCATTCACAACAGACGATAATCGTAAAACTAAAAACCCACGCTGTGCAGACTAATTTTATTTCAAGCCACCAATTGTCATGGTTGTTCAAATAAAAGAGGTTATTAACATAACCAAGCGTCTCGATTCTGCTGATAGCATTAAGTATAGCGATACTTACTGAGTAGCGACTCAACAGGTCATTAGAAGCATTCATAAATGATTCCATCATAATCGCTACACAAATGAAGCAATTAAATGAAGTCTACGCTCATTAACACGTTATCGATGAATATCTCAATATTATTACCGCTTCAACTTTTTACCGCCAATTTTTTTATATATTCAGTGAGAATTCCCAGCAGTAGATTGGTTTTTCATGTCTTAAACACAGATATACTAATATTACAAAGAAGTAAAATTTGTAAGTTTTTTATGTAGGGGGTAATCTCTGGATCTGCTGAACCGATTTTCAAAATTCTTTCACTAATAGGAAGCTACATTATCCCCGAGTGCCACAGGCTATTTACAACCTGCCCATGGGATAATTTCCGACCAAAGCGCGAGCGAAACCGCGGGCAACAGCTAGTAACTTTATAACCCGACTGCTTGACAGCAAATACAGGGTTATGCTTTTTGTAACATACACAATGTATAAACAATTCGTTGGGGTCAGACGACGGCGACGGTAGACAAGTCTCAAAAGGTTTTACTTAAAAAAATCCACGATCGTGGACAATTGACTGTCGATCAAAAGGTTTTACTAAGAAAAATCTACGATCATGGATAATTGACCGTCGTGTTACAGCTGGTGTCAGGGGCGGTGATGGCTTGTCTTTTTGCCCGACTGTCAAGGAAGGGTTATCTAAGCTAGGCTTCTAGAAATTTCTAAAACCTTAGCTTGTGGTTAGATGCGTCCAGCCAGAATGGAATAATTACTGTTGGGATTATATATTCGCTTCACAATGTAAATAAAGCGATTGATCCAAATGATATGGGTTGACACACTTTACACGGGTGTCTATAATGCTGATTGACAACTTGATAGCATCGGTGTTGTCTCGAGAGGCTCAATAAAGCGTTTCCTTTTGTTGACTTTCTTGAAGTTACTGGCTTATACGTAGATACAGTGTCTCGACAGTTTATGTAGGAAAATAAGCTATGTATGTAAGAAGCTATGGTTCAAAAATAATTATTCGAACTCCTTCGTTAAAAAAGATGAAGTAAAATCAAGCTGAAATATTTACAAACATACATAAAACAGTTAAAGAAAACTGTTTTCCTTCATTATCTCTACATAGATTACCCTACTTATATTTATGTAACACTGGCGGATACTCTGTGCACATTATGTGATCTGATCATCTCATAAAATTTCAATCAAAGAAAGGAAAAGCCCTGTCTTGTTCATCACTACCATCATCCTAAATTCACCCAAAGCTGCATAGGCCTTTCTTTTGGTTATCCCAATCTGTTGTTAGTCCTGTAAATTCTCGCGAATCATGAAATGTTACTATATGTACGAAATATTTAAAAAACAAACCAATAAAATCACAGTAATCACATGAGTATTTCCTAATTTAATTCTAAAACAAAGACGTCATTACACTAATTACAAATAACTCGGCTAGGTACAAATTTTATTGCGTTGTCATAAAAATGAAACAAAAAATGCCTTGCAGCAACATTTTAGCCCTCAAGGTGAGATATAATGGCTAAATAATCAGTTGGATTAAAAGAAAACCAGTAGTTCCATGTGTGTCGTGGTTATAACTCCCATTTAACAAAATTCTTAAAGTTAATTAAATTTGAAAAACCAGCCAAGTGTGAGTCGAACTCGCGCACGAAGGGTTCCGTACAATTATCTTTAAAAAAAAACACGTTTGTTGTTTAAGAGTCCCTCTTCAATATTTATTTTATTTTGTTTTTAGTATCTGTTGTTACTGAAATACATCATCAGTGAAAATTTCAACTGTCACGGTCTATGAGATACAGCCTGGTGACAGACAGCCAGACAGACAGACGGACAGTGTAGTTAATAGGGTACCGTTTTACCCCTCGGGTAAGGAACCCTAAAAAGGGTAATGTGTATGCGTAATTGAGTTGAAGCTTTCGGCTAGTAGGGTAAGCTAAGCCAGCCGAGGTCCGTAGACCATCCATAACATATCGAGACCTGTGTGAGCCTCGAAAATCGGTTCTTATAATCGTCAAAACGAACGAAGTCAAACAGGCAGTCGTACCATGTCAAATACTCAGGTTGTAAAGCGGCTCTATCTTCAACATACTTTCCTCAAAATATATTCATATAATAATCATATCTTACGCAACCCACCAACAAGGAAGATTAACATTAACCTATAGGATTCGATAAATATCTAAATTAATCTTTACTAATGATTTCCGCTTGCAGTATTAAAGTCTATAAATCCCATGCATCCGTCAGTTACGAAGGAAACTCAAATATATTTTGTAACAGTTGTTACTTGGTACACCATCAATCAGTAGAAATTATTCAACTCCTTGGTAATAATAGCCCAGAGTTATTGATAGTGTGTAATAAACTTTATGATGTAATCTGCGATGTGGTGTCAAATGCAGCGATAGTTTATAGAGGATAAAGTTTCATTAGGAATGAACTTATAAAGCAATTAATCTAAACTAATTACTAATAATCTATACTAATATTATAAAGCTGAAGAGTTTGTTTGTTTGTTTGTTTGTTTGAACGCGCTAATCTCAGGAACTACTGGTTCGAATTGAAAATTTCTTTTAGTGTTGGGTAGCTCATTTATCGAGGAAGGCTATAGGCTATATATCATCACGCTACAATCAATAGGAGCGGAGCATCAATGAAAAATGTTGCAAAAACGGGGAAAATTTATTATTTTTGAGAGCTTCCGTTGCGTGCGCTGGTTAAACGGTTTAAGTTGCACAAAAATAATGTATTAGGGAATTATTCCCCTTAAAAACGTCTAAAAAAAAGTCCGCGACAGCACATGCCTATCTTTTAAGGTTGACTAACAGTAACCATTTTTATGATTTTAAAATTTGGTCAAAAATAATGCCTTATTTGCAAAGGTGTTTTTACCGAAATAGTATTAATCCTTATCAAAATAAATATATTAGTCATCTTAAGCGTTCAATTGTAACCAAAATTGCCCTTTACACCATTCAATTTAGGTGAATAACTTAGGAGATATCACAGTTTTAAAATAACTCCGCATCAAAATAATGACCCGCGTGCGCTGCGAGGCGGGCGTTCATGTTGTTGGGAAAACCAATGTGATTAGATTCAATGCACAAATATTGTGCGTAACTTAGAGAAGGTTTTAGTTTTTGTTTCATTGTAATCAGTGCTCTCTATCAAAAGATTTATGAATTTAAAGTGTTCAAGAAGAACTTAGCAACATTGTGTAAGATACATGCAACGACATCTATTGCACCAAAATGGTACTAATTAATAAAAATGTGCTCACAAGATAACTTTTAAATCGGCTGACCGGGTTTACAAAAAAGTTCTGATGGCAAAAATTACTCTAGATTAGTCTACATGACACTATAACCCTGTAGAGTGTGTATTCAATCGCTTTCCATGCTGTATATTCTATCGGTGTAACTTGGTGCTCGATAGGTGGCGCTGTTCATTTCACTCCATTTTCTGAATCGCGGTGTTTTTCGTGAAAGAATGACCCTCGCCCGTGTCAAATGTCTGAAGCTTGGTTTTTTCACCGACGAAACAAAAAGAGGAGGTTCTCAATTCGACGCGTCTATATTTTTTTTATTTTATAAATGATATGCGTGATCCTTTTTCTTTAAATGAGAAATCGTGTTTGGGCTCATTTCATGCTCCTTGGTGAGAACTTTAGACCTAGCTTGAGTATGACTGTCATGGAAGGTCTGACGATGGAGACGGAAGGTAGTTGCAAGCGGTCCTAAAGAGTTTACAGCATCTATATCGTGTTTGGGCTGATTTCATGCACCTTGATGAGAACTTTAGACCTGCCTGGAGTACGCCTATCATCAAAGGTCGACGATGGACACGGAAGGCAGTTGCAAAAGGTCCGCAACAGTTTACAGCAGTTTTATCGTGTCTCGGCTCATTTCAAGAACTTTGATGAGAACTTTCGTCCTACCTGGTGTATGACTGTCATCCAGTGTCTAAAGATGAAGACGTAAGATTGTCGAGGGTCGCGGGCCTGTGGACGTTGAGTAATGAGCTAGCTTGCCATCCGTCCGTCTTATAACGACAGGCCGTATCAACGGCGCGTTCGTGTTCCACGCCCGCCTCAAAGAGATGTCAGCAAACGGGAAGGGATTCGAGAGGACCGATGCCTGTCAGGGTTGCGGGACTGTTCGAAAGAGATACCGCGGCCCTGGAACGTAAAGGGCAAAAGAAGAAAAGTGGATGGGTTTTGTCAGTACAAATCTGACACTCCCTTCCGCTCCGTCCAGAGTGGGAGAGGTCATTTGATGATTTCCCATCGGTAAAAAAAGGAAGGCCTGATTTGGAAAAACATAAGTAGAAATTTTTTGCGATTAATGCAAATATTTCCAAGAAATTAAATTGTTAACTACTTGAATCTGTACTAATATTATAAAGCTGAAGAGTTTGTTTATTTCGTTGATTGAACGCGCTAATTTCTGGAACTACTGGTTTGAAATGATAAATTAGTTTGAGCATCAATGAAAAATATTTCAAAAACAGGGATTTATTCCTTTTGAGAGCTTCCGTTGTGCGTGAACGGTTAAAGTTACGCAATTATCATGTATGTTGGAATTGTCCCTCTTAAAAAGCTCTAAAAAGATGTCCGCAAAGGCCATATGTCTAACTTTAAAGGTTGACGCACACTACTCCCTCTCCCTCCCCTCTACTCTCTTTTATGTACTCACGCACGCAGACGAAGTTGCGCGGGTCAGCTAGTAATATTATAAAGAGGTAAAGTTTGTGAGGTTGTAGGGGCTAATCTCTGGATCTATTGAACCGATTTTGAAAATTCTTTTACCAATAGGAAGCTACAATATCCCCCAGTGGTCCAGAGGCCATATTTACAAAAATTTACGTCATACATACGTCCAAAACGCGAGCGAAGCCGCGACAGCAACAGCTAGTCGATAATACACACAACACTGACAGTCATTATAGGTACAGACGCCAGCACACCAAGCTACGAAACTGTCAATGATGAAGTTGAAAACCTATTAAAGTTTGACAGCTTGTAGTAGCTTGATGTGCTGGCGTCTGTACAATCATTCTATTGTAGCGAGACCAGTGAATATCGTTCTCTTAGGCAATATTTGGTATCTCTAACCATTGAAAAAATATTTTAGACGAGGTTGCCACTCACTCCGGTTCTCCTCTTCCAGATTTCGGATTATATTGAAAAGCCTGATGTAGATGAATTGATGTAGATTTTATGCCACCTCAACTGACAAAACGTCATCCGATCACCGATGACGATGATGGAAAAGTCGAAAATGTATTAGGAGTCGTTGTAAAGTATGAACACTTTAAGTGTGCAGTTCAAGGTGGCGCTGCAAACAACAAAAAAGAAAACAACAACAAGACAAGGGTTTTCCCGCCTGCACAGATAAGTTGGTTGAAGTGTAGAAATACTCGTAAGAAACACTCCAAAAGCGATTGACACATGTAAAGGCCTAGTTTCAAAATCGGGATGCTTCAGAGAATCTCTTTACACCGCCATTCCACGCCGTAGACGAAGAATAGAAGCAAGTAGAATGTGGCCATTCCGAATAAATCATGGTACTTCATCAACTTGCATAGTACTAGCCTGAGATTCATGTAATTTAGCTGTGTTTTCATAAGCATCGCTTATACTCGCACCAAGCCTCAACCGATTCATTTCAATTAGGTCCACTGAAGCGGATTACGGTAATAAATTAAGTATATTACACTTACTTCATCTCTACTGTATCGGAACAATAGAACCACACTTTAGAATGTTGCTGACGAACACAGTGAACAGGCATTCACGCCTCAACACCTTTGTGGGTGACCTGTCATCAAAGTTGATGTGATATACCCACCTAATAAACTTGTAAGGTGTCAAATTGATGTGTAATGCTGATTACGTAGTAAGTAACGTATTTGGTGTAACTTGGGCAATTTGTAAGTCATCGTATTGCAGGCTGTTTGACAGTTGGCTTGATGATATAGTTTGCGATACAGGTTCTATTAATAAAGACTCGTTCGTATATCCTTTTTAGGGTTCCGTACGCAAGGGGTAAATACGGAAACCTATTACTATGTCCGTCTGCCTGGCTGTCTGTCACCAGGCTGTATCTCATGAACAGTGATAGCTAGACAGTTTAAATTTTCACACATGATGTATTTCTGCTATTACAACAAATACTAAAAACAGAATAAAATAAATATTTAATACTTAATACTCATTACTTTATTGCATTCCACATGTAGGTTTCTTAGGTGGTAAACTTATAATTAGATCATAATGGACCCTGTCGGGCACAGCAAAAATAAGTGAGTTAGGGGAGAGGAAGCATTTGTAAATGATATAACATTTCTCAGCAAACTACTTTGGTATAATGATAATGCAGGTGTTTTCTCAAAGAATCTAATAGATATAATATAAACAGGTATCTATTGAGAGATGTAATGTAATAACAATTATTAAGTCAACTAATTTCTTTTTTTTTTTTTATGTCTCGAGTACTTAAGTTATGACTTTATAAGTCTAGCACATAGATATTTTTTATTTTTATTATTTAAGGGGGCTCCTATACAAAAAACGTGTTTTTTTTTAGATAATGATACGGAACCCTTTGTGCGCGAGTCCGATTCGCACTTGGCCGGGTTTTTTAAGAGTTTATACCCAAAGAGATTTAAAATATAAAGAGGCCTTTGAAATAAAAGTCTTAGTAAATCCCACGTCTCAGTTAGGTCATCACCATCTTCCTGCTCATGTCCCATTCTACTCGGGGTCGGCGCAACACGTTTTTATTTCCATTCTCCTCTGTCTGCCGTCACGGCATCTCATTCCTCCCACAATCTATCCATCTTTCCTCTGGCCTTCCTCTCTCTCTCCATGAAATGAAATGGTCGTATGAAATCGTTAATTTACGATGTTGTTTGCTTTGTGCCGTCTATAGTTATTTTACTTGAATGTCCATGGTAATGCCTTATAGTGTTGAAATCAAACCGGAAAATCTTAATGATTATATTTATTTATACAAGCCATGAACTCTCTGTTTTCTAAAAAATTCCTTATTAGTGAAGGCACTTAAAAGCTGGTCCAATTAGCCCAAGAAAATGCTGTTAATAAATAAAAAACATACTGCTAAACTCGTTCTTAGTTAGCATTTTAGAAATTTTTGAAATAACCCTGTGTCCGGTTATTAAGAAGTTTCAGTCAAAAAACTAAATAATTCTATTAGCACTACCATAATTTATACCATGTTTTTAGCAAATAAATTATATTATATTCTATTCTATAAAAAACCTTGTAAATAAATAAAGATAAAAAAAAACGATATTGCTTAGTTAAAAACTAAATCAATTTATAACTTTTCTGAAATTATTATTCGGGATAAAACCTGGAGTTATGGATAATTGGAATGTGTTGGTTGTTGTTGTTGATTAATTTTAATATAATTATGTAGTTATCAGAGATATCAAGGACAGACGTGCCTTGCATTATCTGACCTCTTTTACAAAGAAAAAGAGAAGAGAAGTGGTGTGAATAGAGATCAGGCTATATAGGGCACAAAATGTACCCGACAAAAAAATACTTTTTTTGCAAAACTAAAACCGTCTTCCAAAACACAAAAAGTAAAAAATAACTTTAGCCTCAGATGTCGGTTACAAAAAAAAACAAAATCAAAGTAACAAAAGTCATTATTTTTCAGTATTTTTTGCAAGCAGCTTTTTTATTTTTCCATTTTAAGTTGTAATATCCTATACAAATATTTGCTATGCATTTATTTTACATTGTTAACAATACATGTCATGGCTTATCCCCAATAAATGGAACTTAACATACCTAAACTGTAGAAATCCGGGTGTATTATGTAAGAAAGAAGAAAAGAAAGAAAAATCATTTATTTTGCACCGACTAGAAACGCGCAATAATAAACATAACCATAAACAATTGAAAAAGAACATCAAAGCAAAAAACAAATAAAATAAAATCTAATATTACCTTCGCCGATTCTGTCTTGAGATCCCCTATGGTCACACCATAGAGAACCCTAGAAAGTGCATGTCTTTGGCTTTGGTGACACCATAGACAAGCACTTTCGACGCGACATTTTGACACAACGTTGACATAAGGAGATCCCAAAACAAAAACATTCACATCACATCAGTGCATGTACAAAACTAAACTTAAAACGTTACAATAAATATGAAGGCAAGATAACTATGTGACACATCTGCGTACCCCTCAGAGCATACAGGCGTGATGTTACGTCATGATGTTGTATAAACAATCAACATCCAAGCGATTGCAGCAATCACGGCAGATTTGCCGTCTATTTTGAATAGTTCCCTTGTATATCTCCGAAAATCAGCATCAGATCTTCACCAAATTTAAATGGGACCAAATGGCAACTATTCCGCATCAGACTAAAGAAGAATCACGTAAATCGGAACAAATCTCAGCGTAATCGGTGTGTGTAAAAAAAATACCAATCGAATTGAGAACCTCCTCCTTTTTGAAGTCAGTTAATGAAATCAACGATGGACGATAAGAGAAGAATCTTATCGTCCATCCTTTCTATTAAAACCTTAATGTTAATGTTGATATCCCGATACGAAACTGAGCCACGCACAAAAACTACAGCACCTAGAACAGAGCCAATTAAATGTTACGTCCATTTGATTTGTTGGGATGTCAGCAGAAAATGTGGTCGTACAGGATCCGAGCACAAACATTACCTATTACTGCAAAGTTGATATAGAAGGTGAAGAGGCTAATAAGTATATTGATAGACTTGATGAAAACGCTAAAGATGTCATAACGTGCGTTTTCATCAAAATTAATGGCGATGGCAAATGCAATCATAGATGATGACAGTGGCGATTTTTTTTTTTGACGTACCTGTCGGCGTTCCCCCCACTTAACTTCAGAAATGAGAGAGGCGACGGTGACAAGCAAAATCTGTGCAAGTTTTGAAGGGTTCTCTGTCGCACAAAGCACCTGGAGATGTACAAAATTGGCTAATTGCTGTAGGCTGTAGAGCTTAGCTGACACAAGTTTAAACTAGACTAGTTATTGGGCATCTACAAAATCGCAGACGTTGTCGAAAAGTTTAAGTTGAGGATATTTGATACATCTGACGCAATCATACCAGATTATAGTTTTAATGTTATAATTTTTTTTCCACCTGCTCAAGTGGACACTCATTAATGACTCTGCTTTGGAGTGTAAATGTGGTGCTGTTCCACAAACGATGGGGCACTTAATATCGGGTCGTGCGTGTCCCGTTGTTTGTTCACTAAGGAATTTGATGGACGCTACCGAAAGCTCCAAACTAGTAGTTCAATTTTGGGCCGGCACAATTTAGATTGCCATCGACACGCTAAGATAAATAAGAAGTTTGAATGTTGCAATAAAAGAAGCTCTATCAGAAGTTTTCCTTCTGCACATATTACTTTATCAAGCCCAGACAAACATAGCCAACCTACAATCAGCCACCATTGAAACACGCTGGCCGCAGCATTCTGATGTAATAGGGAAGCATTTATACACAAACTTGACGTGAACTACGAGAGAAACCCGCCAACCGGACAGGTTGACGCTAGTGGAGATTTTTAGAATAGCTCGCTGTTTATTAGGTCCTGTTTGAGTGTCTTCATGGGTTTTTAATGGTTAGAGATAAATGTACTACATGTTATCCATACGTAAGAAACTAAATCTACAATTTGAGGTACATTTGATGTCAAAGAATGGACGGCAGGGTTGCCACAAATACACGGTCTACACACTACGACATGGATTTAATTTTATGGCACTGCAAAAATATTTGTATGGTCAAACTCCACCACACAGACCTGCTCTCCTAGCATATGACGGTTTTCTCATGATATTTTCCCTTTTCGTTTTGAGAGCATAGCTAGGTTACCCGGCCCTCTCTTTCTTATAGAAAGAAAGTCCATGTCGTAGCTGGAGGAACAATGAAGGCTGACTAGGGTAGCACCAAATCTAGCAGCAGGGAATCGCTGTTTTCCATGGTTCTATCCTTGTCTGGTTAATCGAAATTTGAAATTTGGGAGAGCGAGACACAGAGCTTTCGACCACATCGTCGATGCTGCCCCGTGCTATAGTATTCTCACTCTGTTTCTCGCACTTACGCTTATACTACCCCTAGCTGTTCCGGGATCGATGGGTTTGTGACCTTATGGCGAGATGCGCGTTAAGAAATCTTACCTTTTGGCTTGATTTGCTTATTTACTTCAAATACATATTATCATCATAATCATTTCAGCAGAAAGACGTCCTCTACTGGACATAGGCCTCCCCCAAGTGTCGCTAATTACTACAAATAAAATAATATAATTACTCGCTGTCCTCATATGGCTCACCTTCTTGAGACCCACAAACCCTATACCTATCATAAAATACTGCTCTAAAGATTAAAAATTACGCAAAAGTATCGTAACTATAATCATTTAAATAAGATTAATCTTGCGTGGAGGTCAATATCAAACAGGTAGTTAAAATTACTCATTGATAGATTGAGAAGATTTAACGAGGCCAGCAGATGAGTCATTGCGAAACAACTTGAGTAATCAGCTGATCCCTTGGTAGTAAACAGCATAGTATTTAAATGGTGCTGTTTAACATTAATCGGTTTTACACGCTTGTGTGGATGCGAAGATGTGGTTAATCACAATATAAAGCGAGTAACGTTTGACAAGAGTGATCAAAAAAGGAAACAAAGAAGAACAGTTATATGGTCCTCTTTGGATAGTCACCGTACTGACTTACGATGCTGAATTAGTCATCTTTTCAGTATAGTGTGAAAAAAGAAAGAGGCACATGATCTCTAGAAAATGTTATTCCGTCAGTAGATATCTCAGACCCATACAGATCGTTCCTATGACCACCCCAGGTCGTTCTTATGACAAAAGTATTATCCGGAATGTCTCTGTACCCCTGTACTATTTTTAGAATTTATTCATGTTGAATTTGTAGTAGGTATCTACTATTTCTGAAGAGGCAGTTTCATCATATTTTCAACTATTAGTTTGTTTTCCCGAGCGATTCAGTGCGAAGAATGAAAATTGGAACGAAACGTGCCTGTAAATGGTTTTATTGAAGTAAACGCTTTGAGTTTGACATGAAGTCGCTTTCTATCGCTGCTGTCATAATCCAGCAATCAAAATGTTGTAACCTGTGTTTACAAATATGTAATTTAAAAAAAAAAAAAAAAAAAAAAAAAAAAAAAAACAGCTGTTAGACGATATTTTTTTCGCCTAACTGTGTTACCTCTTTATTATGCATCTTTAATTGAAGTTACCTAGATTTGGCTACTTTTTACAAACTTTTATTTAAGATAAATTAGAAACCAATTTATGCAATTAAGATTTGTAGCATATTTTATAAGCAATATTTCTTAGAAGCAAGTACTGGTTACCTTTTAAAATACAAGAGAAAACACAGGGAAATGTATTATGTAAATTATTCTGATTACGTGTTCAACTTCTTAATCAATATTTATGATGTTTCTTATTCAATAGATTCCTTGTTTATGATTTTTATCTGTGGTTTGAGTCACCAGTGTTTATTAAATATAACTTCACGCTAGTACACCCAGAAAGAGTAACTATATGAAACACCCATTATATACACCTAGATTTCACTAGTTACGTTATACATTTTGATTCGAAAGAGCCTCTACTTGTACCGGTTGCCAAAATGTAGGCTATAGTAATAAAGTAATAAATTACATTAAGCAAACAGACTCCATCCTGGTGTTAGCAACCACATACAAATTAAATTAACGACTATTAAAAACCCACGCAAGATCGGTTATAATTTGCCAAACTGGGGCAATCAAAATCATTTCAATTACTTATTAACATACATACATGATCATACCTACTTAATGTTTGTATGGATTCAGTACAATCAACACACTAAATCAGTAACATACGAAGTACTTATAACATCTTAATATAATGACGAACCAATGTACACCCGCACACTTAAATAATAGTGGTAAGTAATGTTTTCCTGTTTTTTTTTTCTCCTCGACGAGTATTTTTTTTTTAACAAAGAGCTCTAATAAAGGGTGCAACAAGACCCTTAGGGAAGCCGAAAGGCAATTGTTCTCCCCGTCATTGCGATATTTTTTTTTTGTCCTAGACCATACCTGGGAACCTTCTAGTTACGGAGTTATTGGGGGTCAAAGTTCTAAATTTTTCACAAGTTTTTTGATAAATACACATGTTTTTAATGTACCTAATATTTTTACTTTAAACATGTTCACAACCCCCGTACTATTCAATCCATCCATCAGCACAATGTTTTGAGTGCATTGCATTAAGTCCTACCGTAAAACGTGATTTTTCATCCCAAAAAAAAGACGTTTCCCAGAAATATTTTTTGCGTAAATTACTTAGTTTGATGTACACATAATGTTTGGTTGACGGCTTCTTGAAGGGTCAGTAATTCAGTATACACCCTGTATAGCTGCATTATGACTTATTTCCAGTGATCGGAATAGGTGGAGCTAATGTGCCTAAAGTTCAAGGAACAGAAATGAAATTGAAGATTTCCTTACGACAATTTTTTTTCGGAGTATTTGTTCCAAATGTTGGAACATTACTTAAGTACAACTAAAATTAATAAAGTAAAACAACTATCGAATTCATTTTCTGTTTCTGTTTAAAAATAAAACTGCACGATTTTTATTGTTTATAAAATAAAGGTAATCTTCGTCTGAACGCTGTAAGTAAGTGCGGAAGCTAATTTAATTTTCATACCAGCTTTAATAGTTAGAACTAACAAGTAAAAAAAAAGTTTATAGGTTTAACAGTTTATAGGTTTTCATGCCATTTATTCATTTTGTACAATTATTGGAACTAAACGACTTGTGGTAAAACGTAGTCCATAAAATCAAGCCAATGTGGTCATGTGAAGCAGATCCAATAAACGATAAAACAAGTACAGGTAAAAAAAACAATTCACGAGTCAAATATGCGTTCACTTGAGAAACTACAGGAGTGAATCATGCGCGCAGGACGACGAGGAAAAGAAAAAAATGTTTAGTCTTAAGGAACACTTTTCGTTTCTGTTCCTTGCTTGAACTTTAGTTACATTAGCTCTACCTATTCCGATCACTGCATATTTCTTTTACCGACTGTACATACATGTGTGTGTAAAAATTTCACTTGCAGTAATAAAGAATTGTACTCGGCCTTGAGTAAAAACTCTCAAACTAACGCACAATTTTAAGATGTTACTACAAGATTGTGACATGTACTAATATTTGCGAAATTAACGACTACCCTATAATTTTGTGTGTTGATTGTACCCAGAGGGTATGTACGTAAGATGTTATGTATTTGCATATTCTGTAATAATCTGCTTACTGCTAGGTATTCGTATCTCTAGTGCTGTCCCAGGCTGGGTTTCATGAATTTGATTCATTATCTTCCTTGTTTCTATGACTTGTCTTTTTTTTACCACTTAGGTGTAGCTTCAGTATGCTCCATAAAATAACGAAAAAGTAAACACAGCCAGCTGATGTAGTTCAGTGTTGTGTTGTGTTTTTGTGTGTGTTCTAAAACACCACATAGTTATCGCTGTTTTTTAAATCACAGATGTACTGCCACGATGGTTTGGTCGCAATCGCTGCAGCTGCGCATGAGGTCTTGTGTCTTCGATTTTCAGATCAGGTAGTGTTATTGGGTTTTTCCATCAGGAATTCTCAGTAGCAACCGGACACTGAATATGTGCCAGATGATGGAAATAGGCGAAATGTGGGTGTACAGTAGCAACGGCTCTGACTAAACCTTCGGAAATTACGGACGTGATGTTTATGTTTGTATGGTACTACTCATATGCCATAACCCTCCTCGCAGCATCTTCCGCAATGAATCTCGGAATGTCATTCAACCCTACTTGCTTCACAACGGGCTAACAGAACGCAGTACGCAGTAAAAAACGTTGCGACACAAATGTCGGAAAACTCTGCGTTGTGCAATTATCGCGGGATGCCGCGTAATACTGCTCCGTCGTGTTGTTTGTGTGCTTCAGGCTATTGCAGTGCTGTAGCGTAGACCTCGGGTGATTTGGTCATTCGGGAAGCAAAACGGTGAAGCAAATCATTGTAAGGAAACCGGTTTGTTGTAGAATCAAAAAAACGAAGACATGTGGCGTCTGGCACATCGAACTAGGCCCGAGTGGTAGATTTCAGACCACTACCTCTCATAGAAACCTGTATCGCAGTTAGGAAACACTATAGGCTGATTATGCTAAGCAAGATTTGACAGCAAATTCCACTTACTTTCCTGAGTTTTGAGGGTCATCAGTACTTTAATAAGCACAGCGGCTGCATCCTTTAAGACTGACACCATTCAAAAAATGCTATACAGCGGTTGTCGATGTGAGTTAACAAGAGATGCCAACCAAAGCAATAGGAATTTTGATAAGACACATCTTGCCCCCAACAAAAACCATTTTGATTCATACAACATAGATAATTTACTGCTCCAATTTCAGACCAAACCATTACCCTCCAGGCACCGTCTCATGTGTCTACTCCCTAACGACCGAATCATGAACTACGAATTATGTTATTACAACAATAATAACATAAGCAGACAATAACCGTAATAATTGTACATTATTAAATACTCAGGTAGAACTGTGTCCTTGCCTTTCGTGAACACGATCGTTAAGGGCCAAAGCATTGTCACTTGAAATGTTTCACGCCAGAAAGAGATAGACTTACGCTTCGTCAAACAACAGACAAGGATAAAAGATGTCTTTTAACAATGTGGATCTTTTTGGGTGGCAGCCACATTTTAATAAAAATCTTTAAAGACTTTTTTGGTTAAGTCAAGATCACAATTTTTGTTGAAGTTTGTTAAGGTCTTTTTTTAATGGAATCATATTTTATTTTGGTAAGGCACAGACCTATGAAATAAGTATGTAATGTCTAGATGGAGCGTCGCCCTACAAACAAAACAAAGAAAACGAGGCAACAATTTCAAAAATGTGTGCGTGCGGCAGCGTGCGGCAGCGTGCGGCCGGTGTACAGAGACAATAGACGTACAGTGTAAACACTATGCGTCTATGTCTCTGTGTGCAAACTTATAAGCCAATAGTTGGCTGATATTTTTGACACGTTTGCGCACATTTGATGCTCCATCTAGACATTATATAATCAAAGGAAAAAATATATTAACGAGATTGAAGAGATGCTACTAATGAGATTTTTTGGACACTCGGATTTTTTAATTAACGGATTTTTTTCTCCGTATAGTTAGGACTATACGGAGAAAAAAATCCGTCCGAACTGAACAGTAGGCTGTTCAATTCTACTAGTAGGACTAAACGGAGAAAAATACAATAAACAAGAAAGATGAGAGATAAGAAGATATAAATAAGAAAATACAATGGGAACCATCGGAATGTATGTATGTAAGTTTTCTCTGCCAGTATGGTCTGACCTTAACTTAATGTTGGAAGTTTTTAAGTTACTTAAAGAGACTTATGACAATCTTGAAGCAGGGAAGAAGAGGAAGAATATCACAAGGTTTTACGCGTAGGATTTTATCTTACTTTTTATCTTACTAATATTATAAATGCGAAAGTTTCTGAGGATGTATAGATGGATGGATATTTGTTACTCTTTCACAAAAAAACCACTGAACGCATTTAGATGAAATTTGGCACACAGATAGTTTATAACTTGGATTAACATATAGAATACTTTTTATCCCGGTAGTATGATCCCGTGGGACAGTTACCGAACTACACGCGGGCGAAACCGCGGGCAACAGCTAGTATTTTTTAAAGGGTTAAACATTTTTCAATTGCTTATATTATTTCAAGGTCGTTTACTCTATCTGGGCCTTAAAGAATTGAAGCCTATGGCAATCCGTTTTGGCAATTTATCAATTAAAAAAGGAACTTGTTAGTATTATCGATTGCAATTCCTAAATTGGCTTTAATAGCTCTTGTAAAATAAACGAGTCTTTCAATAAATGTTTATTATTATGATTACTCACTACCTTTTTTTTTTTCGGATTGGAAATCATCAAATAACTCCTCCCGCTCTGGGCTGAGCAGGAGGGAGTGTCAGACTTTTACTGACTAAAACCCATCCATGTGCCTTCCTTTGCCCTTTGTGTTCCAGGGCCGTGGTATCTCTTTCGAACAGTCGTAATTAATCAAGCTTCCATCTGACCGAAATGCAAACAATGGTGTATTTTTAGTTTATAAGTATTAATATAGTAAGTTTTAATTTATAAGTAGTTAGTAGGTTATAACCTATAAATAAATAAAATAATAAACGCAAGTCCTCCCGTGTGGTCTCTCAGACCATAAAACTTAAGAAATTTTTGTTCCAAGAGTTCTTGAAATTTGCAAAAAACATGTACTTTCTACAGGAATTGACGCGATCAGCTGATCAAATATATCTTAAAGCTAAAAAAGATTTGCATTTCCAATATTCATGGAACAAAAGTTGTTTAATTTAACGAGTCTTTCAATAAATGTTTATTATTATGATTACTCACTACCTGGGTCCTGTTTTACGATTTTCCGGCAAGTAACATTATGGCAAAAGTTTAATATAGCATTAAATGCGTAACCTTTTACTTTTGCTTCCATTTATGTGAGAGCCCCAAATTAGTTCTTTTATGTAACATAACGTCACGCCTGTAATCCCCGAAGGGTTAGGCAGACGTGTACCTAATTGAACACCATCATAGAAATATAAAAAACAGGAGAAGTGACAAGGGGGCGTGTCGGTGTCGCCGCGACGAGCGCACGATAAGCATGTTATAGGGCAAATGGCCGTCTCCGCAACTAGTGCGCTTTCGACCGCGATCGTGACAACTTATAAGAATGCCGTGTTGTTCAGTAGTTTCTTGTAAAAATCGAAGCATAAACCAAAACTTTATAAATCATAGAATCACTTACTATATGCATGTACAAGTATTTTACTATATTTGTCTTTAATATCACAAATCGTAAAATATTTCTTGCTCTTACTATGTTATTTCTGTTTTCAAATATCACAGCGACTGTACAAGTTATGCAATAAATACATTGCTCCTTAACCACTACCAAAGTTTGTCGCTAAGTCACTGGACAAGCAATGTAAAAGTCACAAAACGATACTTTTTTAAGCATATGCATCGCGTAGTACGGCCGCTGCTTCTTGCAACGAGTGATGTGCTTGTGCAGATTCAACTAACGTAGGCTATCGACAATGTCGATTGACGAAAGAAGTATTGCTATTATAGTTTGTTTTTCAATTTTATCAACCATTTTAACCCGGTTGGAAGATCGATGTCGAATAATGTTTTTGACGTATTTTAGTTTTCGTAAAGTAAGTTAATTAAATTTCAGTTTAATAATCGGTGGAGTGTTTTTGGCTTTGACGACAATTCCTGCCCAATTCCTGTTTTCACCAACACTATGTGTCACCTAAGTCAATGCCTAATGCGCGTTTTCACCAACAGTAAGTGACGCCTAACTGAACGCCTAGTTCCTGTTATCACCAACACTAAGTGACACCTAACTCGATGCCTTAAACCCGTTTTCACCACCACTAAGCGACACCTAACTCGACGCCTTAAGCCCGTTTTCACCACCACTAAGTGTCACCTAACTCAATGCCTAAAGCGCGTTTTCACCCACAGTAAGTAACGCTTAACTGAATGCCCAATTCCTGTTTTCATTCACAAATACTAAGCGACACTTAAGTCAATGCCTAATGCGCGTTTTCACCAACAGTAAGTGACGCTTAGCTGAATGCCCAACTCCTGTTTTCACCAACACAAAGTGGCACCTAACTCGATGCCTTAAGCCCGTTTTCACAAACAATAAGTGTCACCTAAAGGAATGCCTAAAGCCCGTTTTCGCCAACACTAAGTGTCACCTATCTCAATGCCTAATGCGCGTTTTCACCAACAGTAAGTGACGCTTAACTGAATGCCCAATTCCTGTTTTCATTCACAAATACTAAGCGACACTTAAGTCAATGCCTAATGCGCGTTTTCACCAACAGTAAGTGACGCTTAGCTGAATGCCCAACTCCTGTTTTCACCAACACAAAGTGGCACCTAACTCGATGCCTTAAGCCCGTTTTCACAAACAATAAGTGTCACCTAAAGGAATGCCTAAAGCCCGTTTTCGCCAACACTAAGTGTCACCTAACTCAATGCCTAATGCGCGTTTTCACCAACAGTAAGTGACGCTTAACTGAACGCCCAATTCCTGTTTTCACCAACACAAAGTGGCACCTAACTGAACGCCTAGTGCCTGTTTTCACCAACACTAAGTGACACCTAACTCGACACCTTAAGCCCGTTTTCACCAACGCAAAGTTACACCTAACCTAACTGAATGCCCAACTCCTGTTTTCACCAACACAAAGTGGCACCTAACTCGATGCCTTAAGCCCGTTTTCACAAACAATAAGTGTCACCTAAAGGAATGCCTAAAGCCCGTTTTCGCCAACACTAAGTGTCACCTAACTCAATGCCTAATGCGCGTTTTCACCAACACTAAGTGACACCTAACTCGACGCCTTAAGCCCGTTTTCACCAACGCAAAGTTACACCTAACCTAACTGAATGCCCAACTCCTGTTTTCACCAACACAAAGTGGCACCTAACTCGATGCCTTAAGCCCGTTTTCACAAACAATAAGTGTCACCTAAAGGAATGCCTAAAGCCCGTTTTCGCCAACACTAAGTGTCACCTAACTCAATGCCTAATGCGCGTTTTCACCAACAGTAAGTGACGCTTAACTGAACGCCCAATTCCTGTTTTCACCAACACAAAGTGGCACCTAACTGAACGCCTAGTGCCTGTTTTCACCAACACTAAGTGACACCTAACTCGACGCCTTAAGCCCGTTTTCACCAACGCAAAGTTACACCTAACCTAACTGAATGCCCAACTCCTGTTTTCACCAACACAAAGTGGCACCTAACTCGATGCCTTAAGCCCGTTTTCACAAACAATAAGTGTCACCTAAAGGAATGCCTAAAGCCCGTTTTCGCCAACACTAAGTGTCACCTAACTCAATGCCTAATGCGCGTTTTCACCAACAGTAAGTGACGCTTAACTGAACGCCCAATTCCTGTTTTCACCAACACAAAGTGGCACCTAACTGAACGCCTAGTGCCTGTTTTCACCAACACTAAGTGACACCTAACTCGACGCCTTAAGCCCGTTTTCACCAACGCAAAGTTACACCTAACCTAACTGAATGCCCAACTCCTGTTTTCATCAACACAAACTGGCACCTAACTCGATGCCTTAAGCCCGTTTTCACAAACAATAAGTGTCACCTAAAGGAATGCCTAAAGCCCGTTTTCGCCAACACTAAGTGTCACCTAACTCAATGCCTAATACGCGTTTTCACCAACAGTAAGTGACGCTTAACTGAACGCCCAATTCCTGTTTTCACCAACACAAAGTGGCACCTAACTGAACGCCTAGTGCCTGTTTTCACCAACACTAAGTGACACCTAACTCGACGCTTTGAGCCCGTTTTCACCTACGCAAAGTTACACCTAAACTGTCACCTAACTGAATGCCCAAGCCGCGTGCTATTTCCTTACTTTTTGAAATGTTTTTTTTTTTTTTGTATGATAGCTTAGAATACGTTATAGTAATCAGCATGGTTCAGCTAATATAATAGTGACTTTAGCTTATAATCAGTCAACATAATTATTCATGCTATTTATTTGTTATGTTTGTTTGTTTTCATTAATTTACATTTTTTTTCCTACCTAGGGTTTTTTTTATAACAAAAATCAGCAATTAATTGCGTAACACGCTTTCAGTAAGAATCGATTTCATTATGTCAGTACAACAACATTCATTGATTTAATTTAAAAAAATAAAAATTCAAATGTCTCGCTGATAGTGGCGGGTGTGTTGGGTCGTTTAGTTCCCTTCAATATGGTTGAGCTGAATGGAGCTGATGCATGCGTCATGTTCGTGAACGGGCGCTGTCAGTTGAGACTGGTCATCTCTTAGCTGCCACGGTTTATTTTAACTACTTTGTTTTTAAATTGTTGATAGTTATAATCTTTTACTCTGGACGCTCTTAATGTGCACGTCTTTCTACATCGTTCTCACATATATGTATAATCTCAACATGAATGATGTAACCAAGATCTTGTAACAATATTTTGATTGAAATGAGTGTCCATGGAGTTTCTTGCCCATTCTTCTCCATAGAGATCTACGCTTTGGAATGGGCAACTACAGTACTTTCACAAGTTATTATGCCTTGTGTCTGTGACTGTAGCTTCGCCTTTGCTTTTCTGACTTTCAAAAGTGCCTGCGAAGGTCTAATTGAAATAAACGCTTTGAGTTTGAGTTTTTACATATTACTCGTACTTGAACACATGAATATTCGATAACTTTTCGATTTAGTCAATCACTAACCTGGGTTTTCAATTAAATTGCTTTTGTACAGCACAACGATACCGACCGATGTTTTTGTGTGGGTAAGTTGTACGGTGCATGGTAAATACAAGCTGTGTTTGATAGGATAAGGTTTATAATTGATTGTGTAGTACGTTCTGTTTTAAGAACTGCGGGTGTGTGCGCGACTGTGTATCTATTGCTTTTACTGGATTGAATTGCATGTGTACTCGTAGTAGTTGCCGGGTGGTGGGAGAAAACGGAGACAGTAGGTTTCGATACATTTTCGTATACCGGGCATATCTCCTTATTTTATTATAATTATCTGTGGGTGTACCTAATAGTGCACCCACATTTCGCCAGTTATGTGTCAGTACCATGTAATAGGGGGCAAGCCTATAGCCATCAATCGGGCACTAATGGAGACTCCATGGCCGTTACTGAGATTTTTTGAATGGAAAAACCCAAGAACTCTTTACCCGACCCGGGAATCGAACCTCATGTTTAGCAGTCCAGCTTGCGACCACTAGACCAACGAGGCTTCTTCTTTTAAGTAATTTAATTTTTATTTAAATAAATTGTTAAAGTATTCATCGTTCAAGCGGCAAGAGATCCTTGTCGCACTGTACTACATTATTTTATTTAAAACGAATGAATAACGAAATGTTTACTTTAACTATACTTAACATTATAAAGAGGTAAAATTTGTAAGTTTGTATGTGGTAATCTCTGGATCTACTGAAGCGATTTTGAAAATTCTTTCACTAATAGGAAGCTACATTATCCCCAAATGCCATAGGTTATATTCACAACGTGCCCGTGGGATAATTTCCAACCAAAACGCGAGCGAAGCCGCGGGCAACAGCTAGTTATAAATAAAATCTTTATGACAAAATTAACCTAATTGTTCAACACAATAGTCACATACATTAAATTATCCATGTCAATGATTTAAGTCATGGCGTGTTATTTTATTATGATAATGCAACAATATAATTTTATCGTAAAGCCTTAACAAAGAAAAAAAAAATAAATGCAACAATAACAAGGGCAACCAGTATATTAAATAGAAAAACATAATTGGTCTCCTTTTATGCAATACCCGTGAAAATGGATATAATACTTAAGAAAAAACGGTGTACTATTTTACTATTGTCACAAAACAGTTAAAACATTTCTTAAAACCTTTGACTATAAAAAAACTGAGAACTTTTTGGGAGTTCTCAAATAGATTTCCTTCTGCGCTCTCTCCCGTGGCTGTTTTACATCTCATACTCGCTCTCGCACACTCCAACATACATTCATATACTGCAACATACATTCATACATTCCAACATACATTCATACACTCCAACATACATTCATATCGGACACTACATTTTCGTATCAACCATTACTTCTCCACTTTTAATTTTGCTTATTTTAATGTTCGTTATTATTTTTAACTTTAATCTGATTGTCTCTTTGTGATCTTCTTGATACCATGAATAATGTTCACCTATAACGACTTTAAACCTTTTACTATATTGTTTTTTTTTGGGGCTCTGGTGACTGGTAACACAGGCTGCATCGAGGACCTACTTCAGTCACCAGTCTCTTCCAATGGTGGAATAAAATAGTAGTACTAGTCAAAAACATTGTTTATTTTTAAGGAAACCAACATTGCGAAGAGATAATAAATTAAATTAAATGAAATCTAAGCTCTGATAACCCTAAGCGTTGATTGACATTGAATACACCTATGATAGCGGCATTTTTGATCAATTAAGTCCTGGTGAAACCAAAGCGAATCCCGCACGGGATGCGGGAACAAAGCTTGCGCTGATTGTCTCCACTAATTTAATTATAGGGTGGTTGAACTGGCGCGAATATTCACGTAACTCTTGTTATCGTTATAAAAACAATCGACGCATTCAGTCGCGTCTCTAATCAGGAAATAAAATAGAACTAACATGACATCTTTTGTCGCAAAGATAAGCTATCTTTCCTGTAATGGGGCAAGTCATGGCAGAAGATACACCACTAATACCACTGATATTATTGATAAAACCTCACATCAAAAAAAAAAACCGGAAAAAGTTTTTTAATCTCGTGAAATCTCTACCTACATAATTGTAAAGACTGTTCGAGAACAGTTTAAATATATAAATTATGGACTGTATTTACATAATATGGTGTGAAGTTTGTTGTTATATAATTAATTACAAGATTAACTATCAGGCTAACAGCAAGTTGCAAGGTGTAGGTAATCGTAATCGATGGGGATAAGAATTTTGACAGGTGTCATTACTTAGAGGTGGCAACTGTCAGTGTTTGTAGTACGTGTATAAGATTTGTCAAACCGAGTGAATTGGACAGTGGACCGGGCTGTGGACAGCATACTTAGATTAATGTACAGAAATAGCTGTCAGAATTCGGTATCCGCAGCCAGTCCGCTATCTGATCTGCTGAGTTTGACCGCACGTTTCTCCGGATAGTTAATAAAAAAAACATTAGATTTGCCATTACTAGTGTTGAATTACTATTTTTGACCAATTAAATCATTCTTGAATGACGATAGTACAATTTGGGTTTTTCATGCCAATTCCGAGATGACATTTTATACAGGCGAAAAACAATGTTTTCTATTTTCGCGATCGCAAGAAAAATAAGAACTTTGATAGCTGCAAGCAGAAGCAAACTCTTTCTACATCTTTCTAAAAATGACAGCCTCCACGGTCAAGTATATAAAACAAAATCGAATCGCCATCGTGTCGCAAACGTTATACAAAAAAAAAACTGCGTGCGACATAATTCCTTGAGATTTAGTAATAAGTATAAAGACGAAATAGTATGTGTGTACAAGGTTAGTGAAATTGTTTAACAAGAAGTGCGTATGTAAGTATTTCAACCGACTTTACATTTTTTTTTACTTTACATTTGTGTGCCCTAAGGCTGTTAAATACAATTTACGGCCTTGTTGGTTTAGTGGCTGCAAGGAAGAGAGCTAACTGTAGGGACCTTTGAAACACGGGGTGGCCAAAGTCATTGTTTGCTCCATGAAATAAGAAGGATTTATGCCTGGTCATGTCCTCAAGCCAATTTCAGCAGGTGGTGATGGCAACTTTGGACCGGAGTCGATGAAGGCAGATTGCCCGTTTAAAGGGGTCTAGTGACCACGATCGTCAGTAATGAGGGACCGATTGAAGAAGAAGATGCCTGGTCATAGACAAAATGCTCACATTTTACAACTTGGGTTTTATAATAACTGATGGCCAGTATGATGTGCTGCTCTTAGTACACTTCTGCTTTCCTCTTCGGGACATACACGCGTGATGATGTTATGTACATGTAATTATTTACATGTATTGCTCAAACATGGCGGTCTAGATACAAGTGAATCAAAAGCAGTTATAATAACTTATTGCACATGTCGGAGTATTTCTCAAGATTTTTTGTATTGAATTTCAAGTCATTTTATTTAGATGTTTCTTTCAGTTGCATTATCAGGAAATTCATGCACTACATGTTGTTCTTTAATCTTGATTTCATATATTATTATTAATATAACATTTTCGTTCGTTAGAGAAATAGTTCTGACATAATGAGGCAATGCTCTCATCACTGTCTCAATAAATCAAATTATTGTTACAAAACTTGTCTTCGCTTTTTCCCAAGTGCACTCCTTGTATTTTTTGTAGCAATGACGTAATTGGTGTAATCGTATTACCATTTGAGTTAGTTGCAGCACTGGTTCGATTCCCACTCAGAACAAATCTTACTAATATTGTAAATGCGCAAGATTGTTAGTGTGGATGGATGGATGAATGGATGTTTGATAATCTTTCACGCAAAAACTACTGAACGGATTTGGATGAAATTTGGCACACAGATAGGTTATAACCTGGATTAACACATAGCATACTTTTTATTTACCCCGGTAGTACGAATCCTTGGGACAATAATTAACGAACTCCACGCGACCGAAGGCGCGGGCTTAAGCTAGTTTTAAAATAAAATAACTTTAGACGATGTTTCGAGGTACAAAAGGCTATATTTGTGTAGGACAAAAGCACCAACGATATAGTAGAAATTCTTTACAAAAATCTTAATTATATTCACAAAATAAATGAGACTCGGGAATAATGTATTTGATGTGTATGTAGTTGTATTCTTCCTGTAGCCGAGTCTTCAATTGGCTATTGTAATATGATAAGTGCGATATCCGAGATGCGGTCAACAACCCTTTTGCTAGTCGTTACAATAATATTGGCTTATAAACGTCGTGCGGGCCGTGTTCCATCGCTCAGGCCCAAGGCATGTGCAGTGCATTTTTGCTTCTAGAACATGCAGGTTTCCTCACTATGATTTCTTTTACCATTTTAGGAGCAGTTCTGATGAAATAATTTCCCAGGCCGGCGCACATTACTTTGTGTAAGTAATTGTGCGGGCCTGGGTTGGAACCTTCGACCTGCAACCCATGAGTGTCGGCTATTTCCACTGAGCCGCTATTGCTCAAACGTTCTATAAAATAGAAGGAGGAATTATAGTAACCAACCATGTCAAATGATCATGATACATCATAATAAAGTGAGAGGCACCCTAGGCACTGACTCGTGTTACTACACTTATAACAGGTCAACATTTTTACGAAGGTGTTGCTGACGCATCACAGCAGATGGTTGACACCCATAGAAAGAAAAGAATGAGCATTCCTTTGCGCTACAATAAATTTCATGTCTCCAGACAAATGGGATGAGGTGACCCAGGAGGATTAGATGCTAGATTTTTCAGCAATGAGCTGATTGAGTGAAATCTAAAAATAGATCAAAGAGATTAAAACCAAATACACTTAAGAAATTCTCCACATTACTAAAGAAATCATCAAACTTGATTAGTCCAAGGCTAGAAATTATTTACGATACGTTTACGTAATAAATAACACATACATCTGTTTTGACATCTAGGATACAGATGTGAGAAAATCTTGACTTTGATTTTGTAGTAGTTCTAAGGATGTTGCTTAACTTTTTGAAGTATATTTTGAGCAATTTGGCGACCTGGTTTTAAGAGCTACGTGTATACACGTTTGATTTTGTGTGAAAATAGCAAGTTTTTTTTCTAAATAAATAACTGAGGCACGCCTGCATTTACACATCTATCACGCAATCACACGTGGCGATATAAGTTGTAACACGTTACCTTTAGCTTTGTAGTAAAACATTTATTAGGTACCAACCAAGTGGCGATAGCAGAGTAATGATTTCTTGACCTTTATGAGTGTCAAAGTATTACACCTCAAGCTTCAGAACACCACTCATGTTAAGGAATGACGTTGACAATTTTGAGCTAAAACAAGTGCGTAAATCTTTGTATTTTCTCTTTTAAGCTCCTACATTATTGTTTTTTCAACTCAAACTGATATAAACGGCCCATATGGCATTTGGCAAAAGATCATCAAGATCCACTAAAAAAATGACGAAACCTTGGGTGGTTTCGACATGTTTTTGGTTTCATTTGGGGATGACACACTGATCTCAAACACGACCGACAATTTGTCGGTGTTCATATTACACTCCATATTTGTAGCAAAAGTGTCAATTTAGTGTCTACTTGTTTATGTAATGCCAAGTAACGTTACTGTTAACTGCGTAACGAGGCGCGGCTGAACGACCAGTTTTAGGCCGTATTTCCAGTGCAAGATGGGCTGAATATGCTTGAATAGGCTGCCTTTATGAGGGCGTAATGTAAACTCTTTTGCAAAAAAAAACGGGCACTTTTGATTTTTTTCTCTACTTCAATGAAGAAGAACAAGAAATAGGTTTTATTAATTTGACGATGTATTGGCATGTTATTTGAAGCATCGTGGCATGATTCTTTACGTTCCAAATTTAAAATTTGAAATTAATAAAAGAAAAATAATGATTATTGTGGATTATTCTAAAATTGCTTTACTAGTGGCGCGAATTGCTGAAACGATTTTTAACTGATTACGATATTTTAAAACTTTTTGGATATTTTCTGCAAATTAAACAATTTAATCTTTCTTTTTACATTAAATACCACTTTCTGATATGAGTGATAAAGCGATAAGGGCCGATAAAATTATAGCCCTACTTGAAGAAGGTTGTTCGCAAACTTACGTGTCTCAGCGGCTACATGTGAGTCGTTCAACTGTCCAGAGGACTTGGCAACGGTATCAAGAGACCGGTTCGGTCAAAAGAAGACCCGGTTCGGGAAGAAAACGATGCACAGAACCAAGAGATGACCGCTTTTTGGTGAGTCAGGCGTTGCGGAATCGTAAGGCGTCAAGTGTGGACCTGAAGAAGAGCCTTGAAGAAGTAAGAGGAGTAGAAGTTAGCTTGTGGACGGTCAGGAGGAGGCTTTTGGCTGCCAATATCAGGAGTTACCGCCCAGCTCGGGGCCCTAAATTACTCCGTGAGCACCGTGTTGCTCGACTTCAGTTTGCTCGGAACTGTGCTTCATGGACTCTGGAGGACTGGAATAAAGTATTGTTTTCTGATGAAGCTAGAATCTCTTTGTGTGGAGAGGACCGACGCCGGCGAGTGCTGCGAAGACCACGGGAACGCTATGCGGAAGTGTGTTTCGAAGAAATCACTCCTTATGGCGGAGGCTCCGTTATGTTTTGGGCAGCAATTAATTCGACGGAGCGTACGGAGTTAGTTTTCATAGAAAATGGAACATTAAATGCACACCGGAACATAATGGAAGTCCTAATTCCATATGCACAACCCACATTGTCTGCACTTGGGGAAGATTCCATTTTTATGGACGACAATGCTCGCCCGCACCGTTCTAGCGACGTGGAAGCGTACATGCAAGAAGTTGGGATCCGTCGTTTAGATTGGCCAGCTCGAAGTCCTGACCTCAATCCAACGTATTCCTCAAAACGTTATTAAAACATCGTGGAAAGCATGCCCAGAAGGATTCAAGCTGTGGTTTTGGCAAGAGGAGGTCACACTCGTTATTAGGTTTTTACATTTGTAACTTTATTTAATTAAAAAAACTAAAAAAAAATCTTGTCTCTATTGCCGACCACTTCTTATTGTTTGGGCGTGTACATCGGTGTTAAAGAATCCATCGTTTTTTTTCTTTTAATTGCCCGAATTCACTTCACGCACATTAATTTACACTATTATAAGTATACAGACTACGTCAAAGAAATAAATTTCATTTAATTAACTCAAATCGACCTTAGAACGTAAATTTCCTTAGGTGCCCGTTTTTTTTTGCAAAAGAGTGTATATTCGATAGACGCTTATTTCCAAAATTGCTATGCTCATGCTTTAGAACAGGGATAGGTGACCGCAATATGTTGTTATTATGATAATTCTAGAGGATGCTTTTCCTGTAAAACCCTTACTTAAAAGATTTTACCCCTACGTTACCTTTGGGTTAGGATGGGTGAGAGGAGAGTACTTCATCAATTTTCGGAAACAGCTCAGGGTTTAAATGTGATGTTTTATGATTAAAAACCGGCCAAGTGCGAGTCGTACTCACACGCACATAGGGTTCCGTAGCACCAAACAATATAATAAAAACATTTTGAAAGCATTCGTTCATATTTTGTATTGTTTTACATTCATCAACATAACTTTAAATATGTACTTTTAATATTGTTAAGGGTAAAATGGTTATTCATTTTACACTTTGAAGTAAATATTATTATAATTAATTATGTTACCTGCCATAAACTAATATAATAATTTAAGATAAATTGATCTCAATAATTATATATAAATATCTACTATAATATAGCGCTCTGTCCAGATTTATAAATAAATACTTATGTACAATAAAATAATACTATTGATCTCAGTTTTATTTATTATTGATAATTATAATGATGTTACTTTATGTTACTGCTATTTCTATAATTGTTATCGTGTAGTTGTACCAAGTATGTTACTCTGTTATAATTATGTGTTACCCTTCATTTGTAAATAATATGTAGAAAAGAAATGGTTGTTTATTATTAACTACTTAATATTTTATTCTAATATTGTATATTTGCTGTGCCCTAACAGGGTCCATAAATTGTTCTTAGCTGTAAGCGTTTTGTAACACTTTTTATACATATGGAACGCAAAATAAAATGAATATGAATACGAATATAAATTTGTTTTTCATAGTATGTTTTTCAAAGATGTTGCTGCAGATTGGGGAAAAAGTCCCATATCTCAAAAAATAAACATCTAATCTTATTCAAACCAATTTTGGTTGAAAGTTTTTTTTACGTCCTACAATCCTATATTTTTTTCAGAATTTTTCTCCTCTTACTTTAGAAATTAGAGGGGGGGACACACATTTTACCACTTAGGAACTGTTTATCTTTCAAACGATTGACTTTGAGAGAAAATAGCTTCAGGAACTTCAATGTCATTTTTAAAGACCCATCTACATCCCACACGTATAGATTTGATGAAAAAAATATTTTTTAGTTTCAGTTCCATGTATAGACCCCCCTTAATCTTATATTTTTTTATTTTTGTATAAAAACCTTATAGCGGTTCACAGAATACATCTACTTACTAAGTTTCAACTGTGTAGTCCTAATAGTTTCGGAGTAAAGTGGCTGTGACATACACGGACTGACAGACAGACAGACTTGGCGAATCTATAAGGGTTCGTTTTTTGCCATTCGGCTACGGAACCCTAAAAAGTACTTGAGAAATATTTTTTTTAAATTCTGGATAAAGTTGAAACATAGAAAGAATAAGAGCTGAAACAGAACGTAACAGAACTAGCTAGGAAGACCTGGAGGTAAGGAATAAAATTGTAGTTACTGTCAACTTGATCTAAAAAGCCATTGCATTGCATTCGCTAACCTGTCGCTTAGCATGCGTTCTTCGCTGGAGACTGGCCATTAGCGTACCAATTTATTTACAATAAATCTCTAATAAATTATGTATCCTGCTGATGATTCAACTTTGTTAACCAAATTATACAACATTTTGCAATACATTTCTTTATCACATGAGTCTTATCTACATTACAACGTTTTTTAGCCTGCTTTTGTTACTAAAATATTGAAATTATTTAGATTCAATGTGCTATTAGCAATTTAATGATGATTTTGAATGTATTTGCATAGTAAAGTCATTAATTTTGATTAACTTGGGAAAGAATGGCTTTTAAAGCAATATGTGGTTTCTCATTTTCTTTGTTGCGTAGCAATATTAAAACGTCTAATTTTAGGTGGACGGTTGATGAACGCACTTGAAAATACTACTAAAAACTAGAATTAAAAAACTTGGTCTGATAAAAATATATTTTGTACATAGAATCATCGACACATATGCATACAATCTAATATCATCAAAGTCTAAACACATTTTCAGCTAGGTAGATATTTTTTATTATCCTGTACTCTCGGCTGTGGTAAGTACAGTGGACCCTCTTTAACTCGAACCCCGTTAACTCGAAATGCTCTCTAAGACAAATAAATTGATTGTTCCCTTCCGTTAAGTACCTAGCAGATTCTATATCTCGAAGATGCAATAATAAACTTTGCGGCCTCTGTAAATCGAAATTCTGTCCGTGCGACTTTATCTCGAAATCAAGTCGAATTTTTTATTTCTCATGACTCTATAACTGGAAGTATATCATTCATAGGACATAATATGCCTCTATAAGCCGAAATTGACAGTTTAAAAACTCCTTATCTCGAAGTCCTCGATAAGTCGAAGAATCGTTAACTCGAAATTTACAACATTTCCCTTGAAGCTCGAATTAAAGAGGATCCACTATTTGCCTTAACGAAATATTAACAATTACACGAAGTCTGTGCCAAAGTTAAGGGGTGCAAGTGTAAAGCACAGGCAACAATGGACTTTAATGCAGACAGCTAAAGACTTTAAAAAAATCGTCTTCTCTTCGTTATAGGGAGTTTTATGCAAGTTCCATAGCTGGGACACTAAAATGAATTAAATTACACAGAGTCAAGCGCCTGCCTGGGTTCGAACCTACGACCACGTTGTAGGTACTTAGATCTGAGCTGATTTAAAACATTTCATCTATGCTTAAAGAAATGATATATCGATTACGTAAGCAATACGTTAAATTGAACCCAACGACCAATTAATATCAATAATTCATTAGTATATTCACGCCACGTCTGTTTTGTAGATTGGCTAGATTGCACGCATATAAACATAGTCGGTGGAATCTGGTTAATTATTGTCAGTAATAACCGGCCAGTGTCGTAAATTAGCCTAATCCGTAAAACTGGCATGTTGCGGTTTGTTTTGTATTGTATGATCGATATCTTTATTATTTAATAATGTAGAGATTAAGGCCTCGCCTTCCGTGCAAGAGGTTGTGGGTACAAATCCGGGCAAGTACCAATGTTTTTTTTTTTATGAATGGCATCTCGCAGTTCAACCTAGGAGGTGGTCGACTGCTTAACCGGACAATCCTGTGGGTGCCTTAAGTGTAAGGCCTCCAGCCAAACAAGAACCAATGTAACTTTTTCAATTCATATGTGCTTTCTAAGTTTATCTTGGACATCACAGACATCGGTGAAGGAAAACATCGTGAGGAAACCTGGACTTTTAAAAGTCTGAAATCACCAACCCGTCTTGAGCAGGCGTGGTGATCAATGCTCGTGCCTTCTCTGTTGAGAAGAGGCCTTTGCCCAGCAGTGGGACAGTAATAGGCTGGTATTATAATACTTTAGTGGTTTGTAGAGCAGAGGAACCCAAGTGGTAGAGTAGATCGTGGGTTCGAACCCAGGCTCTTTATTTTGTGTGCAAATTATTTCATCACCACAGCTCTCTCAAAACTGTGAAGGAAAATATCAATATATAATATAACATATTAGTAGACTTGTGACATCTATTAACCCGCATTTGGCTGGCGCGGGCGCCGGGCGTAGCGTGGTGGATTACAGCCCACTCACTCTCTGATAGAGAGAATCGGTTGTGTCTTAACAGTGAAAACCTTGAAAGCTGATAATGCAATCCAAATAGCGGGGTCTTTAGTAAACTGGTCTCACTAATTTGGGACCTGCTGGATGAGTTTACTACTTTTTTTTTTCTTTTGTCGATTTGACCCACTGATAAATATGAAAAAAAAAATGTCATCAAATTGTCTAGTTAAAAAAACATGCAGCATGAACAAAAATGACTTTAGGTTGGATGAATGAGAATGATTACCAACATATAAGGTGGTTATTCCGCGGATTAGCTATCAAATCCACGCAGTGTTCAACCATTTATCGTGATGATTTCTGCGTAACTTGAAATGTATATTACGTAGTAATGACGTTTGCGAGAGCCAATCAAAATGCGGAACTCAAGTTATGTGCGTAAGCTGGGTTCAGTCAAGTGTTATTAAAGTTGAGAAGAAAATCACCTTTGAATTTCCTTGTGTGACATATCATACGAACATGGTAACAAAAATATTATTGCAATAGTGAATCATGTTATACAAAGTACAGAAAGAGGGGGTGGCTGCAATGAGAATCTTGCTATAACTAAAGGAACCTAAAAAATAATACTACGATCTTAGATCGTCGATCTACATTTATCGGATTTTGGAGTGACTGAGAAACGTGTCGCTGTTTATCCATTATTTGTTGTTGGTCCTCCATTATGGGCGTGTACGACTGTTCGTGCATGTGGTTGAAAAATAATACATGCAGAATAATTCACATTTATATAATTACAAAGATTGCAACAGAACACAATTCAAAATAATTAGAGATTTCAATAATAATTACTGATTAATTCCAAGTTACAATAATTATTAGACTTGAGTTTAGAGCCAATGGATTTGTGCGTAACTATCGGGTGACAGTCACATCAAGGCGCTGTCACCGCCGCAATGACATTCACTACCCCATTAGGTGTTATCATAGTGTTACCCGCTCTGAAATAACTTTTAAACCGTAGAATAAAAATAATCGATTACAACTTATAAAAAGTGTTGCAATAAATCAATTAAATCATCACGCGCCGTTTTACAAATATATGTATTATCTGTGCGTGTTTAAATAAATCAAAAACTCTGAAATTCCGCTAACTGAACAAGCCTAGCATCTTCTGAGCTCTTATTACAACTACTTTTCTTCACCAATAATTTTGCGTGGAGCACAACTGGAGTAAAAGCAAGAAAGAAAAATGTTTATTTGCCAAAGTATACGGCCCGATAGATGATGTCTGACGCTAATTTACCATTGTTAAATCTTATCACAAGAAAAAAATACGAAAACATCAATTTTCTTTCATTATTTCCCGGCACAAAGTAAGTTTTAAGACAAATGCATGTTAAGTTACTAGTAAGACTTACGTTTACAATGCGTATAGGGCTCAAACCTCCAACCTAGTACATTGAGTCAAAGCGCACTGAATGACATTTGCGGGCGTGTCAGCCTTGATCGTTGACATATACACCACGGCTTATGAGGTCATTGACATTCAGTTTTAATGCACTTTCATTCACTTAAGTACCATATTACTTCTTTGTTTTTGTGGAGAGTTACCTCAGATAAAGCTATTAAAGGTCCTATACATCGATCGCCGATTATGACAGTCATATTTTCCTTGAAATATCATGTTATCTTTGAAATCTGAAAATATTTTTTCAGAGTAGACTGGGTCGCTCTGCTCTGCTGCTGCTTCGTTCTTTAAACGTCATTAGAGTGGTGAGTTGCTATGCTTAACCTGCTTTCCTGCCCTGTGTGCTCTTAAGACTGCAGTGACTTGCGTTGCCAGCTACGACGGCGAATAAGTGGTGAATCGACACAAAGAAGACTGATCCATTCTTTTCAGAATCCCTTACATTTGCGTTAAAAAGTCGGACAAAATTACATGAAAAATTTAAAAGAAATCATAATCTTAAAATACTCAAGGTGCTTGTTCGCATATCTGATTAATATAAATATTAGTACATACGTAGCTGAGGAAGAAAGGTTGACAACTTAAATTAAAGCGACAATTACGTACCTACCTAAAACTTGTTCTTTTTTTTTTGTATGACCCTGTACCAAATCCAATCTAACCTAATTTAATTTCAATATCTTTCATCTTACACAGCGGATACAATTATCTACAGATCAGAATGTTTCGCGAAATATCCGTTCAGCCATCACGCGAGGACAAACACATTAATGTATGTAGATCAGATTGACGCACTTAGTAATTATTGTTTCTTGATTAATTAGAAACCAATTATAAATGAAAAGGAAATCTGTCGGCAGGAAAAAACGACGCATATAGACGTGTGCCAAAAATTAGCAGATCAAACATTATTATCTTAGTTACGCCATTTTACGATTGTATGATTTATGATGACATTTGGCGATCCTCTTTCGATTAAATTCACTACTATCATCGCTGATATCATAGCATATTTTAAGTTAAACCTACTGACTATCTTACTGTAGTGGTACCCTTATAAGAACGAAAGAGAAATTATGAGAACACGGTATTTTCACGGAGGTGTCAAAAAAGCAAATAAAGGTCAATCAAGGGGACAGCCAGCAACTTTCTTCTATGTGTTCTATATAGCCAGTTAATAGATATATCGTTGTCATAAATAAGGATAAGCCTGTAATTTATATAGGACCCATTCCTCGCTAATCTACCTAAGTACTCTTGTACAAACAAACAGAACTCGACTTCCTTCTAGTTCACTCGTGATTAATGGTCCGTGATTGTCTTATCCCGACCGTATCTCGTGATCTATATGTGAATGAAGTTTTAATTATTTCGTGTTGTTGCAATGTGTCATACTGGATACGATGTACGAAGGTTGTTAGTACCAGTTGGAGTAGTCACGGCATGAATGTTGGAACAGTGTCGAAATCACAAGCATAAGTGGATTTAGTGACGAGTGCATCAGTTGTAACGTGCCCATGGCACTCTATATCTGGATGTAAACCTTCGACTAGACCCTTTTAAAGTTCGCCACTCGTAGGCCGCGGATTGGTCAGCTAGTGATCTTCTCAGTCTTGAAACCAAAATAACTTCTAAAACTCAAACATTTAACCAATCCAGCATTATAGTCACGACCTTAATCATGGTCTTTTGAGCTTAAGTGTTTTTTGGATAGCGAAGTGACAGATGGTTCTTGTGTTCCTTTTAACGTTTAATAACATTAGGAGACAATTGGTTGTTGGATGCCTGAATAACGGTAAGTTTTCACTACGGCCTGTCGACTTGCAATATAAGAATCATCGCCAAAGTCAATTTAGAAGAGGGGATATCTTAGAAGGACATAAACTGACCTAATGATGTTCTTCAGAAATACCGGTAATGGTAATAAAAACCAGTATGCGAGTGTGAGCTGGAACGAGTATAGAGTAAGGATCGTAGCATGTGGCGTGCTGTAGCATCTGCTACCCTCTTTAATGAATGTATTTAGTTACATCTATGTACTTTTCCGGTATTTTCAGTCTAGCCTCTGTATAATTTGAATGCCATATCCACTGCCTTCACGGCTCTGGTCGGCTGCAGCTACCGGAACTGGCAGCCGGACTCGTTTGAAGGGCGCGCGATCGCCTCTCTCCGCCTCGACAACTGCGTGCTAACACACTACCTATTTTTTACGCTTATACATGCATTTTCAGGTGTTCGGTTGTTGGATTTGATTTAGATTAGCTGTTTACTGATAGTGTAAAAGATATGATCATGATTGATAGGGTGATTGGGTGTATTATGTTAGGAGTGAAGAGCAAAAAAGTAAATGCTTGAGAAAACTTTTCAGCAGGACTTATTTGCCTAAGTTTGGGCAAGTCGACGAAGAAATCTTTCGCTTTTCGACCAAAGGTATCAGGTAGCTAGATAATGACCTTGTAGAAATTAATGCAGAAAATAGAAATACTGAAACAAATAGTTAAGTAAATCGGTATATTTGTTCATGGAACACTTGGAAAGATACAATTAACAAGATAGAGATAAACTTCCTGTTTACTTTAAAGTGGCTTTAATTAACCCATCAAATCCAAAAGCAAAGGATCCCCATATAATAGAAGTATGTCATCACGACTGATAATAGCATCGCAGCGGCGCGTGCGACTAATCCCAGCCATACGCAATGTCGTGTTGCAAGCGGAACACGGCTCGGGAGAAGGAAACTACGCGTTAAAATACCTGACCATTGCGACATTTTGTGACGCTGGCGATTTTGTGCCGACAAGCTAATTGGCTGATTGTATTGGTTATCTTTTTTGATCACTGCAGGGGGCTGAGAACTTCAATGACGGCGACAAAACAGCTGCACAGATCTAAGGTACTAATTCTACATTAGGAATAGGTGCTACTTTTTCTTTCGAGGCGGTGGTTAATATTGTGTTACATGAGTTAGGCCCAGTACGTAGCCACGCCAAACGGGGCAGTGACAGTTTTTAGGTCCTCAGAAGGGCAGCGGTTGGGGCATTCTAACAAAATTTGTCATGGTTTTGTCAGGAGCACCGCATGGGGTGCAATTTAAGACCATATATCAAAGATAGTAGATTGAATATGGAGGTGGTGAAAACATGGTCTGGCAAATGAGCGACGGAAGACAGTTAAAAAAATATGCCCACAATTAAAGAATGATAGCGCAAGAGACTGGCGAAAAGGATTCTTTAATCATAAGTGGACCATAAGCTGAAGCAAGAAGTATTCCCATGTAGTCTTGTAGATACAGCTGTTTCGATTTTGATCACTTGACCCGAGAATGATGTGCAAATAGAAATACCTGTCTATAATTTCCTACGACTTAATAAACGTTTATCAACCCACGCGAGTAAACCAATCAAGTAGTTTATCATGATTTATGAGGTACTGCAAATATTACCAGATCTACGAAGTACAAGCAGTCAGTTTCAAAATTTTGCTATACCAACTGTTATTTGGTTATATAAGACTTGAACTTCGCCCGCGACTTCGTCCGCAAAAATTGTTATAGCTCGGCTAATTCAAATTAGATAGTTAAATATAATTTATAGCCTACCCACCCAACACCCACGAATAGTCTAGCTTTATGCCAGTAAAAGAATTTTTAGAATTGGATCATTAGTTCCGCAGATTAACCCCTACATACAAACTTACAAACAAATTTTATTCTATCAGCCGATGTAATGTCACATTGTCTGGCCTCTAGGTCCCGAGGTTCTTCAAATTAATACGTTACTAACTTATTCAAACAAAACGATCAGTCTTATATTGTTTCCAGATTCAAACCACTCATGGTCTTCCAGAAAAATCTTGAGATGCTTCACACTAATCAGGTGGCGCTTAAAACCCCGACCACGACCACGACGAAATTTTACATTTTTAAATTACCCGATTGAATCTTGTCACCGGCAAAACTAAGCTATGAAATATTGTACATATAGCTATACCTAAGTATAGTAAACTTTAATTCACAAATCGTAGGCCTAGTAAAAGTATGGTGTGAATGAAGGACGTTTGGCCGGATGCATTGCGATATCACCCGATGGCATATACTCGTAGTGGACTGGGTTATGTAGTGACTTGGGTCGCACGGCCTTTGGGCCTTTAAACTTGGTGACTTTTTGCTGGGATACTGTTGGGACACGTTAAGACAAATTGGAGCCCAGCGCTCTTATATCTTATATCAGCGGTGGCCCAGTGAGAGCAGCGGTGGCCCAGTGAGAGCAGGGGTGGCCCAGTGAGAGCAGCGGTGGCCCAGCGAGAGCAGCGGTGACCAGCGAGAGCAGCGGTGGCCCAGTGAGAGCAGCGGTAGCCCAGCGAGAGCAGCGGTGGCCCAGTGGTGGCGGCCCCGACTTACGAACAATAAGTCGTGGGTTCGAACCCAGGCAGGCGCATTACTTTGTGTAATTTATTTTCAACACTACCGCTCTCAAAACGGTGAAGGAAAACATCGTGAGGAAACCGGCATGTCCTAGAACCAAAAATTCGAAGACATGTGACATCTACCAACCCGCATTGGGCCCGCGTGATGGATTATAGGCCGAGTGTCCCAGCAGTGGGAACATTAAAGGCTGCACATCATGTCCCTGCGACAAATAAATATTTTTTCTTTCTTTCTTTATTAGTCTGTTCATTTCCAACAAGCAAGTGTGTGTGAATAATTGGATGCCAGAACTTCAGACATGAATAGTCTGAATTGCTACAGTTACATTTATTAGTTCTCAAAGGAACAACGAGTTCATCCAGCATGTGAAAAATCGCCATTAATTCAATACCCGGTAAAATGGTTATATCTGAATATTCTCTCGTTTTAATGGTAAAGGATTTTCATGGGAATATCGATTAGATAAAGATGAATCGAAGGATGATCATGTCCCTACATGCGGTTTAGTTGAGCGACTCAATCCCAACAAAAAGTTGCCTCGCTTGTAAGCCACAAGGAATTTGGACAAGTAGCCTGCTTACCTTGCTACACGGTTCTCGGTTACGGGCACAAGCGGAAAGGACCCTTTCATGGTGTCGTAAGAGGTGACTAAGGGAGCGGGAATTCGGCATAATGTTCATTCTGAATGCCTTTGTTACAGTGAGCCTTCAGGGACTGTTGCGTAACCGTAGTTAGGTAATACCAGAGCAGCAGTAGCCGGCATTGTCCTACGAAATTGGTAGATTGTTTACTGTTTAGGAGACAAAATTCTGGAAATTTACAGAAGGGACCCAGTGACGTAATTACTTTCAGTATTAAAACAGTGATAAATCTATACTAATATTATAAAGAGGCAAAATTTGTTTGTGTGTAAAAATTCTTTCACTGGCAGAAAGCTACATTATTTGTGGGTGCTCTAAGCTATAAATTAAATTTATATCGTGCACATTAGCTGAGCTATCACAATTTTTGCGGACAAAGTCGTGGGCGAAGTGCTATTTACCATTAATGAAGGTGCTCTGTCCTACAAATACGTCTTCAACTGGTTTCGCACCAAAGCAATCTATGTATTTCGTTTACAAGATTTTCCTAATACTTACTACCGATAGACCACTCTAATGAAAAGTAAAAAAGTAACACATTAAAATAATTTAGAAGATAAATAACAGGTTCAGGTATTTTTTGGAAATTATTCCAAACTAGTATATTTCATGTTATGCAAAACTTTGCACTTTTTTTGCTTGTATTAATTTAAATAAACATAAAACGTTTTGTTAATTTCCAAATGACTAAATAACAAAACTAGACCTATTATTTTTGGTACAGTCAGCGTCAAAAGAAACGACCTTTGAAAAGACTATTAGTGATTTATGAGTGAAATGTTTTTGTCATAATTAGAATAAAACCTGTGGAGAATAAGAATTATTTGCAGAGAGACTCACTTGAAATCTGTTTTAAAATTGCCTAATACATTACTTATTAGTTTTGCTGACTATAATTACAGTCATAGTCATTTAAAACCACTTCATAATTTACATTTTAATATATGGATATAATTAATACGTCAGGTGATTTAAATAAATTATGTAATACACAGAATGTTGCAAGCATGTGTGAAAAATTATGATAATTCTCCTGAATGCGGAAAAATATTTATTACCTTGAGATTTGCCATGTATGGGTGAACTTTATTAGATTTAATTGTCGACGTAAATTGACTTAATTTATACAGGTGTATGAATGCGTGTCTTTTGAAATACGTCAGATAAAACATTGAATGGATAGCAGACAAAATGAAAATATTTATTGCAGGATATAAAGAAAACGGAAATATTTATAGCAGGATGTAAGTAAGATGGGATAAGCGCAAGAGAATGATGGTGATGATGTAAATCCAATTAAGTTTATCGGTGCATAACAAAAACGCATATAATGTGCTAAAGGGTGTGTCAATATAAGGTACATTTACATTTAGTTTCAGTCAGTTTTGGTGAGAAAACCGGCATGTCCTAGAACCAAAAATTTGAAGACACGTGACATCTACTCGCACTGGGCCCGCGTGGTGGATTATAGCCCATTCCCTCTCATAGAGAGGAGGCCGTGTGTCCCAGCAGTGCACATTATAGGCTAAGTATGCATATTATGCAGTTATGTTTAGGTCACATGTAATAGGCTACTGACTAGACACAAATTTTCAACGTGTTGTAAATAGACTTGAACCGTCACGATGATCCATTCCGGGATCCCAAGCTCAGCAGTAAAATATTTATACAACCAGCGCTAAAGTTTTTGTGTGATAAAATCCTCATAATGGTCGTAAACTCGTAAACGTTCCCACGATTTCAGCTCTTGGTATAGGTCAGTTTATTGACATATAACATACTTTCATTCATTCAATGACCTTCGATTCTTTCGGTTCCAATCGACCTTTCATTCGAGTAAGTTTACAGGATAAAAGACCTTTTTTGCGATTAAAAATTTACCCGGAACCCTTCTCTTGTCTACCTTTGAATTTACAACCTTTCTATTGTAGATTTAAGCCGTTATTTGACCTCGGTAACAGTTTTTTTTTATTATTTCTTACTGCACTAGATATGTACATGTGACTAATCGTTTGTTCAAAGAAAATATTCTGTTTCTTTTTGTCGAAACTGCAGTAGTTAGGGCATGTGCGCGTGCGCTTGTGCCGAACGGCTGTGACTGGAGGTTCAAGGAAACTTCAAAACGTGAATTTTAAATTCAGGTATCTATGCAGTACTTTTAGTCTGGCTTGATAAGAGATCTTTTGAACTAAAGGTCGGTTTAGACTTAATGAGCAAATGCTCGTTCTATTCCCACTATCCTTAATGTTTTTTTTGCAAACAAGGATATAGAATTTATTGATTGGCCTATCCATACAAGAAAAAATGCTGTCTGTTCTTGCCCAAGCCCACTTTTATTCGACGATCTCGTTACAAAGCTCGCTTCTTGAAGAGATCAATCCAGGCATTATTATCTTGACACTATTGGGCGCTGGGGCAGAATTAACGTTCTTACTGTAAGGATTTGTTCCTATAACCGCCTTTAATACATCAATGTATTGAAAAGAACGTTTATGGCTTACAATGTGATGTTTGAAACGTACATTATAAATGAAAAATGACAAATTTGCGAAATAACCCTAAACGGTATTTAATTTTACAGAATTTCTCATATTTAGAGCTTTGTCACTCTGACTATGAATAGAGAAGTCGCCGTAATAAGAAATGTTCTTATTAAAAAGATCTATCCATTGGTATATATCTTAACGCAATTGGATGCTGAGGCAATTCGGCCCATTCTCCTTTAAATCTGTCAGTCTGTCCTATGTGTTACCTTTTCACACTACTTATAACCCATGTCCTGGTTACATGTGGACACAGCATACTTTTTATCGCGGTCTGCAGCCCCCATGTGGGCCAAGCTACGGGTAATGTAATGTGCAACTTACTTACTTGTGGAGAATACATACTTTTTCTTTTCTTTTGTCCAATAATCTAAATTAGGCTGATATAAATGTGAGTCAAGATAACTTACCGCACCCTTGTTTATATTGATGGAGGATAAGATCTGTTGCTGCCTTACCTGTAACAATAAAAGTAAACATTATAGTCGTGCAAGACGAATGTCATCGTCCCTGTCTCTGCGAGTCTTATCGAATCTCTGATCAGAACATAAATCTGGCACAAAAGCTCATATTTTAATAGGTAAGAAGACCATATAAGGGCGTATAGGTAGGTAGGCAAATAATTTGTGTATTTAGGGTTCAAACCTGTGGCCTTTACCACAGGAAACCAAGCCCTTGGCCACTGTTAATCGAGTCATCCACATACATATTTTTTAGATTATACTAATACACTAGCATTTCGCCCGCGTCTTCGTCCGCGAAAATTGTGATAGCTCAGCTAATATGCATGATATAAATATAATTTTTACCATTGCCACTCGAAAAAGGCCATTTTATTCATCGATAACAGTGAATAAAACGCTCTTTTACTCACTGAGTGAATAAAAACTTTTTGAATTTGGAACAAGCACGAATTATGAAGAAAAAATAAATAAAACGTACCGGACAAGAACATAGAATTTCGAAAACTGTTCTAATTTTACTACACATTTTTAATGTTTAGATTTAATCCTTTCTTCTCTTATTAAATTACCGATTATATAATAAAATGTGGTAAATACTCATTTGCTTAGACTTAGCTCAACCAACCAACACAACCCACTTAGTATGTACTGGGTGGGTAATACGGTACCCTTTGGTAAGACTGGTTGTCAGACATTCGGGCCATTGATTACCTGTAACGACTGTCAAAGAACTACAAATGACAGCCGGCTTTACGTACTTTCCAAGACACGGAGGAAACTCGGTAAGTAATGAATTAGTGGTCACCCATCCACAGACCGACCTTGTTAAGCCCGGCTTAACCTTGAAAATCGCCCCGAGTGGTTGTTTTTATTAACCCACGAGAAATATTAATACTGTACTTCTATTTACTTTCTCGCAATCAATGGTAAAAAGTAGAGTACACAACTCGTGAAAAAAAATCATCTCGGTCCTTGTATCCCTCGCTCCGCTCAGAATTCTACTCTAGAATCCCTTGCTACGCTCGGGATTCTACTCTAGAATCCTTCGCTGCTCTCGGGATCCAACTTAGTCCCTCGAATTAAATTCCCTTTTTTTTCACTTGTTGTATAATCGACTATTTCACTTGGCATGCTCTAAAAGTACGCCAATATAGCCCAACGAAGCGGGACTAAAGTGACCACTTTAGTCTCTAGGGAGTGAAAAATAATTAGTTTTTCCTTCATGTGACATAGACAAACTCAAACAGCCAGTAAATATACTATTGAGTGTGGACCATCTTCATTGCGAAAATGTTGAGAGTTTTAGTTCCATGGTTTTTCCGCAAAGGTGGCGCCATGTGTTTTAAATTGTTAATCTGTGACTGGTTTAGAAGAAAAAAACAGACTGCGTAACTTTCAGAATTTTTGTTGAGTGTAAAGTTCGGTTTTACATAAATCTATTAACAATGTCCAGTGACAGTGAAGAGTTTGACGTCGAGCAAAGAGCAAAAGACATAATAGATAATCTTTTGCCGCCAAGATCGCGGAAGATTTACCTAAAAACTTACGAAAGTTATATAGACTGGAGGAATAAGAATATTTATTTAATGTTTTTGTACTAAATTGACTATTTTTCACGCACTCAAAGTGAACAGTACAGTTTGCACCTAAACGCCAACTTGATATACCCTCGGTTTGATTGACTCCCTCGCACGCTCGGGAGTCAAACCACCTCTGGTATATTATGGCTTCGTTTAGTCCCTCGATATAAAATATACTATTATAGCTTACCACTCACGAATAATGTAGCTTTCTGCCAGTGAATGATTTTTCACTCAAAGTGAACAGTACAGTTTGCACCTAAACGCCAACTTGATATACCCTCGGTTTGATTGACTCCCTCGCACGCTCGGGAGTCAAACCACCTCTGGTATATTATGGCTTCGTTTAGTCCCTCGATATAAAATATACTATTATAGCTTACCACTCACGAATAATGTAGCTTTCTGCCAGTGAATGATTTTTCAGAATTGGATCATTAGTTCTGAATATTACCCCCTACAAAACTTACAGACAAATACTCTTTATAATATTAAGTATAGATAGTATCAACACTACTTGTTCAAAAAAAAAAACAAAAACATAATAGACTTGTCAAACGGTAACCTGTTTGACAATGTATTATGTTTTTCCTTTTTCGTGGGACTTTAATTGATCACGATTAAAACAGTGACGCGATTTTTGGAATTATATTGGTAGAAATAGCATAGCAACACACAGACGACACACAGACTGTTGACATTGCCAAAGTGTGCTCTTGATTATGCATCTTTGGAAAATATTAGATTATGATACTATAAATGATGATTTTAGACTAGCGATCACGTGTTTATCTGCATAATATTTTTTGTTTCGTTGTGCGAGGATTCATCTGACCTTTGCGAAGAATTTTGGCGGTTGAGCTAAATTCAACCGAGCCGAATTCCTACACTGTTCTGTTTTTTTGTGATATCCTGATCTATGTATAATAACCTAGATTCTAGATCAACGAGAACTACCTAGTTATTTTTTTGAGATCGGCAATTTCTTTGGTCTTGTAACGATGTTCTGAATTTATATAATTATTATAGTTTATTATTATTTTATGCTATATGGCGCGCTCACATTTGGTTTTAATTGAATAACAATTTCTTCGTCCACCATTATTTTGTTTCTCTTCCTAACCTAGTGTCCAGTAGTATTAAAGGTCGTACACGAAGTTCACAGGCACCTCCTCCATTCACGACATTGTGCATAATATCTGGTTTTACTAGGTTCAGCCTCACCCCAGCCCTGAGGTCTCATCTAAGATTAGTGAAGGTCGTAGAGGTCAGTGCCGTGTAGCTTTCGCAGCACGTCTTGCTTTCACGGTATTTGTTATTGTTGTCGATAGTGTATTGTTTTGTAATTAATTGTCTGATTAATAAAGTTGAACTTGCAAGTGTAACATCGTCATGTGAGGTCTTGCAGCCATGGATATTAACCAGGTCAAATATTATTTGTCCGCAACCATCAATTCTTAAGTCCTAGTCTACGCTTTCCAATCATGTGAGCTTGGACCGACCTAGGCTTGATGCACTTTTAGGTAAAACTAAAAATCTACATAAATAATCAGCCGATAATGTACCCAATGGGGCTCGCAGGCCTCCGTTCTTTGTGAGAGATTGGACTATAATCCACACATACATCACGCAGGATCAGTTCAGGTTGATGGATAAGGACGTGTTAGTTCTTTATTGGAAAAAGGACGGCCAAAACTGTACACCAAATATCTAGCTAGCAATAATATCAGATAACTCGCGATCAAGAACATAGCATACAATATACATGATTGCACACATAGCAGAGGGTTACTTGCATCGACGACTTTGAAATGGGACAGACTGGAGTGGAAGGTGGACGACCGGGTGTTGGGACACCTATGTCCATCAGTGGACTGCAATAGACTTGATTAATTGAGAGGGCACTACAGGTTACTTAAAAGCACGCCAACGCGTGAATTTCTTTTTTCTTGACCTGACTATGGTTGCACCCCAAACGAGTTTTTTTTTTCAACAATGGTGATCAACAGCTGTTTTATTATTCTCATGATACTTTTTAATCACTGTCCTTCAAAATAACACGAACAACACACGTATTATAATTAATTATTCGCCCCAAATTGGCGACCTTCAAAATATCATTACGAACTAGTATTTCGAAAAGCTCTCGATTTCGCTGGTAGCATGATAGATGATGATCATTTGATACGGTTATATCATTAAATGGTTACAGATTGTTATGAAATTATAAACATGCAGTTTGGTTTGAAGGATGTGGGAGGCTGTAATTACTTCTGAATCATTGTAAACGCACACAGGCGTCTAGTGATATGGCAATCCATACTAATAATGTAAATGCAATAGTTATTCGATATGTGTTACCTTTACAGGCTTTACAGATTTCGATAGAATTTTAGTACATAGACCTCCAAAATCTGGCGTATTAGAAATATATTCGTGTTTTAAATATCACGGGATATTTAGAACATTAAAATGATATAGGAATTTAGTTAGCAGTTACTATAGGCCATAAAATATGTGAACACGGTATATATTTAAACTGGTTGAGGTTTTCTCCAATGTTGTTTTGCAGAAAAAAATACTTTTTGTTTGGTTAAAAATCGTTATTACATAAGAATTCGCATATGATCTGGGAACGCACTGGCCCAGTTTGCGAAGGTTCCATAAAAACAATAGCTCCAATTTTCTTTTGTTATTCGTACTCGTATAACGCAGATTTTCCCATATTGATTGCTTTTGTTTTCAGTATGATTGATCGGACAATTTGCCTGGTATTAGTCTGGAGGATTTTTGTACCACATCATAAGCAGAAGTATTGTTAAGGATCTTTAAGAAAGCATAGCTAGACATCAATTTTTTTAAACATTTCCAGCCAACGTGGCAATGCTGCTAGCCTTCTGGGCACTTTTCCTGTTGACAGCAATGTGGAAGAATTTTTTGACGCCCTGAAACCCTTTTGATACTCGTACATATTTTTTTTATTACTATTATAGATTTGTAGTTTGTTAATAATCAAAATAAAACAAAGTATTGTTATAAAAAAAGAACTACATCACTAAGAAAAACTTGACATTTAAAACAAGTTGAGTAATTTTTTACCTAGATATCTATTTATGTTCCAACAAGTTACCATCTAGGCAATAAGTAGCAGACGATAAAATGTTTTTTTTTTAATTAGTCTCATCTTCAGACTAATAACTCATCTAATCAGTAGCATGTCATTTAGATTAATTAGTATATCTACCTGTTTTTTATAATTAGTTGACCAAGATCTCAAATGTCATTAGCGTTTTGGTTGTTTTGTTTTGTTCAAAAAGAACATCCTTAAAGTCTCCACGCAGATTCACATTCAAAAAATATTTTAAAAAGACCATCTCCGGTTTCATTGAAGGTCATAATTAAAGTTATTCCATAATCTACATTTATTAGTTTTTTGTGAAATATTTAGAAACTGAACGATCGTTCTTTATTATGAAAAGCTCATGCGATACCACTGTTGGGCCGAGGCTTCTCTATCCTTTTTCTTCTTTTACCTGTCTACTGTTGTGTTAATCCTTTAAAAATTACCTAGCTCAACCTATTATCTCTTTCTGGGCCTGCTTTAAACCATTTTTTGACTTAGCCACTCTCATATATGCGTGCAACCCAGTGCTAAGCTCATGATGCTCTTTCCGAAAATCACAAATTGTATTTACTTGCCTGCATCTTTTTGCGAATTCGACATTCCATAATGACATTCAATGTCGTTTGTCCTGATCTTCACTTGGAGGCGACCACGCGTTGTATGTTACACTTATTTTTTTGTGCAGATAAAAGATGTACGTATTGCAAACTATACATAATTTTTGTGAAGCCGTGTGTGGTGCCGTGTTGGCAACTTTTTCATACACCATACATCTTCTGCAATGATTACACTGTCTTGTCTTACAAGTCGAGGCCCAAACTTAATTGTTTTATATGTGAACATACATAGGTAGGTAAATGACCCAGTTTTGAGCTCATGAGTTGTACTCTCTGCTTATTGTTTTTTAGCAAATTTAATTGACTCTTTGTTTTTTGCTTTTGATATGATGAGGAACTATTTATTTATAATTAATTGTGTTTTTGCAAGGTGAACTTATGCATTTTAGAGGCATATAACATGCCCAATATAACATGTACCTATATTAATACTTTTTGTTGTTCAATAGTTAATCAAATTATCATACATTTTAAGCAGTTTTCAAGTTGTCTACATAAGTATATATTCTAACTGGATAAATGTTACATTGAAATATGACTTTATATTTTGCAAAGATGCTTGCTTTGATCCCTTTCGGATATAAAGCATAGGTTTCATTCTACAAAATAAACCATTAACAATCAGGTTTAGCCATATGACTCACATAGGTTCACAACAAAGTATATCCATGTAATAATAAATGGCTCTCGTTTAACAGTAACTAAGAGCTAAAAGGTCAACAAAGTTCACAAACTTAGTAGAAACAAACACTGACATTTGAACTTCTTTAAGAGCAAATCACAAGGTTAGTCGATTATATCTTGAACTTGAATTTAACCTTTCTATTCGTGGGTCGTTCTAAAGCTCTGTATTCATGGCAAGCAAACACTTTATTGTTGCAGCAACGTAATTTAGTGTTGCTAGAAACATGTTGCAAACATATGTGAACAGAACGAGAGGTTGAAAGTTTATGCTCCACAAAACGGCATTTTCTAGTCCCGATGTGCCGAACAATTTGGTAATTAGAACTCTTTCCATGTTGTGTACATGTCAAATTTTTAAACGCCTAGGTGCTGTACCTGCACTGCGCCCTATTTTTAGCAACACAAACACATTTTGCTGCAAAAATGTTGCGCAACTTTTACTATGTATTCGAGGCTTTAACTAAAGCTACATTAAAGGTTACTAATAAATTGACGGGAAGTAATATAATTTTGTTGGAAGCTGTGCGTGATTGAGATGTGTGAGAACATGTTTAGCCCCATTTTGTAGGAAGTGGTTGAGTAAGAGGCGATTTAAATGCCTATGCGGAGTGAGTCATTCATAGATGTCAACATTGTTAGCATATTATACTAATGAGATACATTCATAGTCCTTTCTAAATAAGAATATTAAGCTCTTTTTCATACTGGTCTCGCGTGGCGGATTGTGGCCTGTACCTCTCACAGAGAGGAACATTTTAGGCTGAAGATCGCAATTATAACGACTAAGCATTACATCGCAATTGTAACTATGACGCAGTCGACTATGGTGCACACTTGCCTAAAACAACTAGACAAGCGTGACTTGATGATGGTTATCTCATAGTAAACGATCCTTTTCCCACTGGTTTGGCCATAAAAATAGCACTTAAAGAGATATTCTTAAAGTTCTTGAACTAACCCATGGCCATCAGAGACTTTACAGAAGATATCAGGTTTTTTTGTAACTAAAGCTTGTTTTCAGTGAACATACTTTTAAACAAATGACGTCTATCTTGCGTTTATTTTCATACCGTATGTTACAAATCAAATTATCTTTTGATCTATTACAATCTATATTTGGACAGTCCATAATTCACGCTTAAAACCTGACCTTACTGAAATTGGGTGAATGTCAGGTAAAGTAATTTACAGAGAACTTAATACTAATACTGTCATATCAAATTTTTGACCCCGATATATGATAATTTGTGAACTGATTAGTGTCATGAAATAGAGCATGAATTTCTTGTCAAAAGTAGCTTAATTTTCGAGGGTAATTCGTGCTGAAATAGAGAAAAAGCTTTACAAAAAATGTGTATCAGCTTGTTGTAAGCTTTTACAGCATCATAGTATGAAAAAATTATCACCAAACCATCTATGAAGCATGGCGTTTGCCTTTACAAAATCTTTGTAATATATAAATTGTAATTAAAACTTTATCGGCAGACTCATCACTATCGGCAAACATTCTGGGAACAATACAAAGCCTATAAATTGACAATACAGTACATACTACTTAGAACCAACAATGTTCGTGCTACAAAAATAAATAACGCAAATAAACAAAGAATCAATGTTGTCTCGTTTAGTCCGGCGTCTCGTTCAATGCACGAGATTTAGGGTGGATTCGTTCGAGTTCAAGGTCACTGGAGACTGGAACCGGTCGGCGAATAGTCACGGAGCTGCAGTTGCAGTGTTTAACATCATTGGTTTTTATTGGCACTATGTTACCTATGTTGTGATAAGATAATATTTAAATATTATATAATAAGATAGTCTTTATTGTCACAGGGATAGGTTCAAAATAATTTCTACATCCTCATAAGGTGTAGTTTTCGTCTTACATTTTATAATATAGTTTTTATTAATATACAAGAAAATTCTTGTTTAACGTGCAACATAAAGTTTCATAATTATATAAATCAATTGTTATTACTTATGTTTGTTTATGTATCTTGACATTTACAAATACGATACGATTCAATGCTCATTTTTACTATATTAACATTTAATTAATTGATGTTTTTAACTTAAAATGATCTATTTATGTTTATCAGTTTTAAGTTCAAGAGTGGTACCTTAATTTATGATACAAATAATTATATTGACGTCATTTCCTAGGAAAATCATCTTTAAAATTAGGTTTGCTAATACAAATATACTTGACTTATTAGACAAGGTTTTAATTTTGTGTAAAATTTTCCAAATAAGTCTCTGCCCGGGTCGGCGTAGCATGTGCTCCTCTGCAATACTTCCTTGTCGTCCTCTCAGTAGTCACCCCTTTCTGGCCATATTATAGTATTTCATTATACATATTAGTATATATATATATTAGTATATATTAGTACCTGCTTATATTTCTTAAAAATTACGGTAGCCGATTTTTTTTTAATGATAACATCCTAAAAGTTGACCCACGTTCCTAGCCTACATTAAGATTGTACTGCACGCTTGATCGACTAAAGCCTTTCCAATATTCTGTATAATTATAGATACTTACTTTTGTACTTGAGTGTACACTGTGTGGCATGTAAATCGATTGATTTTTATCCACTCAACGAGAGCGGAACGGTCTAAAACCGTATTTAGAATTGCATACGATTTTCTTTTAAGTGGAGTACTGGTGACTGTTTGCTTTGTGTTGCTAATGCCCATTATTCATTGAACTTTAAAAGTCTGTTTTATTGCTTTACAACTCTTGAAAGATCTCTGGAATGAATGTGGTTGAATAAACGGGTTGGTGCATTCCACTACGCTTGGGAAACGGTCTGATTATCTCTGGATGTCTTCTGTGGATTTAGCCTTCTTACAGGAAAACTGGTGCCCTTCTGTTAGAAACCACAAAGCCATTCAACGTTAAGTCGTCATTATATACCATTTCTATGGTGATCATAGTAACTCCTATATAAATATTATCACGTAGTCAATTTAACCTCCACTAGTTTTATATGTACCTACGTCTAAGGGCTACACACGATTTCAATTTAGCTTTAATAGTAATAATATCACCGCTTATTACCATTATTATTAAAAAGGGAAGTGACTGTACATTGCCTGTGTTATAAAGGTCAAAAATTGTATCAAAATTACCACGATTTCAATTCTGGGTCAAGATACGGCGCTGATTACGATAAACTGGAAACGTACTTCCTTATAAGCGAGTGTTTACAATAACATTAACAAATTATTGAGGTAAACACATTTTAGGGTAAGCAATAATATAAAAAAAACATAAGAATATTTCGGTTTGGAAGTGATGTCTCTTGATCCCATAAATTTAATACTACTACCACAAAGTGTTCCGTATTTCTAATGCAAGTTTCGGCAGGATTGACAATAGTTATTTCTAGCTTATGAGAATCTGCAACATTGTCGTCTTCTCCATAATCTATAGAGCTGATTAAATGTCACTTCGTCAGGCCTGGTTTTCAAATAAGGTTCATACATCAGCGATGTTCACGTTTGATCATCATCGTCTTCCCATTCTACTCGGGGTCGGCGCAACACTTTTTCTTCTTCCATTCTCCGTGTCAGATGTCACGGCATCATTTACTTCTTATTCTTCTCTTTCATAAAATGTCTCACACATTCCTTTCATCTTTACTCTGGCCTTCCTCTCCTTTTTCATCTATATCCATCACTCTTTTAGTCACATGCGTTTCCTCCCTCCTCATTACATGTCCTCTCCATACCAAGACAACCAACTTCCTTTAATTTTTTCTCTAACAGGCGCCGCTTTCAAACTATTCCTCATGATGTTGTTGTTCATGATTGATAAGCCAAGTTATTGTGAAACTACTTAGCAGCTTTATTTAGTACAGACCTAGGTCTTAGAAACTAAATAATTACTATTATAAATAATCGAAATAACCTCAACAGTCACGTTTATTTGATTCCTCAACTACTTGATGATTTATTAAGGTGCTAACCTGAATACGTCATATCACTACGAAATATAGCATTACCAACATTGTTTAATAACATAATTTGATCAAATTGCAGGCACATCGAGAATTAGATATGATTTATTTTGACCTAACATCCGGTATATACCTAAAATGTTATTAGCAAATATCCTTAAAGAAAATAGCATTTGAATTCCGGTATGACTCAACATTGAGATATCCTGTTATACAATTTATGAATTGATTACGAAAATCCTTTTTAGTCTAGTGGCCGCTATTGCCAATGCTACGCATATTATACGATATTGGGTTCGATTCCCCGGTCGCACAAAGTGTAATTGGGTTTTTCTATCAGAAATTACTCAGTAGCCGCCTGTAGTCTGGTCTTGTGCCCGCTTGATGGCAATAGGCTCGCCATATGGGCATCACATACAACCTCTGCCTAACCCTTCAAGAATTACAATCGTGTGTTATGTTATTGCATAAATCGTGTAATAAAAATCAATAGCACCAATTTTTATGATAATTAATTTTTAAATCCGCATAGGTGGCGATTTTTATCACATTTAAGCACAAGCAAGGACTCTACCCTTTCAATGTTAAGTACTCGATAAAAATTTCTTGTTCCTGTATAATTATCGCATATTGTTTTTATGATTTATAGCAATTTAATTGAGTTTTCGCTAGTAATGAGTCATTATTTGTATTATTAATGGCTTAGTACTATATAACAGCATAACATAATCAGCCTGTAATATTCCCTTAGCTGCAACACAGGCATTACACAGGCCATTATAGAATTTCATCATCATCATCATCATTTCAGCCGAAAGACGTCCTCTGCTGGACATAGGTCTCCCCCAAGTATCACTACATTGACCGGTCCCGTGCGTCTCGCGTCCAGCGTTTTCCTACAACCTTCACCAGGTCATCGGTCCACCTAGTGGGAGTCCTTCCAACGTAACGTCTTCCTGTTCGCGGTCGCCACTCCAGAACTTTTCTGCCCCATCGGCCATCCGTTCTGCGAGCAATGTGCCCTGCCCACTGTAACTTAATTTTGGCAATTCTTCGGGCTAAGTCGGTAACCTTAGTTCTCTTGCGAATGTCTTCGTTTCTCATACAATCACGCAAGGAAACTCCAAGTATAGCCATTTCCCTTTGGGTGATTTTAAGCCTTCTGATGAGGCCCATCGTGAGCGACCACGTTTCGGTTCCGTATGTAATCACTGGCAACACACACTGGTCATAGACTTTCGTCTTGAGACATTGCGGTAAGTTGGACCGATAATACGATAAATAGGACATGATAGAGTGTACAACGAAATTTAAGTATAAGTGTATACATACGCCTGCCTTTTTTTTTTTTTTTTACCGATGGGAAATCATCAAATAACCCCTCCCGCTCTGGGCTGAGCAGGAGGGAGTGTCAGACTTTTACTGACTAAAACCCATCCATGTTCCTTCCTTTGCCCTTTGTGTTCCAGGGCCGCGGTATCTCTTTCAAACAGTCCCGCAACCCTGGCAGGCGTCGGTCCTTACGGACCCCTCCCTGTTTGCTGACTCTCCTTGAGGCGCGCGTGGAACTCGAACGCGCCGTCGACACGGCCTGTCGTCATAAGACGGACGGACGGCGAGCTAGCCCATAGCTCACCGTCCACAGGCCCGCGCCTACGGTGGCCGGGGGCCACCACGTGGCCCCCGACGCCCGGTGCGTCTCCCGCGGCGGCTGGGACGTGAGGTTCTCTCCCTCTCACGTTCCGCCACCTCCTTCGCTAGCTTGACTGTTTCGCAGAAGGAGGTGACGGCGTCCCATTCCGTCTCGCTCCGGACCATGGATAGAACCAAGGCCGGAAGCGAGAGGTCGCCGCCGCCGATCGCCGCTACGAGGACACGGCGGTGCTCCGCCCACGCGGGGCAGATCTCCACCGTGTGCTCCACCGTGTCCTCCGGTCGATCCTCACAATGGTAGCACCCGGGCGTTTCCTCCCGCCCGATTCGGTGCAGGAACCTCCCGAAGCAACCGTGTCCGGTGAGGACCTGCGTCAGGCGGAAGGTGAGGGCGCCGTGGCGCCTCTCTAGCCACTCCTCAAAGAGGGGACTTATCGCCACTATTGTGGCGTGCCCTGCACGGGGTTGCGATAGTCGCTTTCTCCACGTCGCCATGAGATCGCGCCGGAGGTCTGTCCGCTGAGCGACAATTTGCCGCGGCAGCGGAGTTACCCCCCGGCGTAGTGCCTCCACGCGCCATTCGTGTAGGCGCGCGAGGACCATCGCCTCCAGATCCCATGGCGGCAATCCGGCAAGGAGGCTCGCCGCCTCGCCGGAGATCGTGCGGTATCCCCGGACCAGCCTTACGGCTACCACCTTTTGGGGCGCGTTCAGGTAGTGGGCGGCTCGCCGCCTCAAGGAACGCGCCCACACCGGGGCCCCGTAAAGGGCCATGGACCGCACGACCCCCGCGTAGAGCCTCCGGCAGGAGGCGTTTGGACCCCCCAGGTTGGGCAGGAGCCGCTTGAAGGCAGCCCCGGCCCGTTCCAGTTTGGGGGCCAAACGTCGGAAGTGCTCCACGAAGTTCCACCGGCTGTCGAGGACGAGACCCAGGTACTTCAACGTCGGCTCGACGCCGATGGAAACCCCTCCTACCGTGAGCATGGATCCCGACGGTGGCGCATTCCGAGGCCCATGAAAGCACATGGCCTCGGACTTGTGCAATGCCACCTCGAGACCCAATTGCCGGATCCTCTCCACGACCATCGCAACCCCGCGTGTCATTAGCTCGGCCGCCGCCTCGTGCGACCTCCCTTGTGCCAGCACCAGCGTGTCGTCTGCGTAGCAAACTACGCTGACGCCGTCAGGGAGGTCGGCGCGCAGCACCCAGTCGTACCCGATGTTCCACAAGGGCGGCCCTAGAACCGATCCCTGTGGAACACCGCACGACATCTCTCGCCGGTTCCATTCTCCGCTGTGACCAGGGTAAATGACAAACCTGTCCGACAGGTAGTCCCCGACCACACGACGAAGGTAGGTCGGCACCCGGTGATACCGGAGTGCCTCCCTGATGCAGCTCCAGGGCATTGAGTTGAAGGCGTTGGCGATGTCGAGAGACACCGCCAAGACCACCCCACCCCGGGACACTGCATCCCCCGTCGTGAGGGCTCTCACGCGCATGATGGCGTCCACCGTCGAGCGCCCCCTGCGGAAACCAAACTGGTGTTCCGCAAGATCCGGCCCCATCTCCGCCAGGTGCCCGGCGAGGCGGTTGGCAATGACTCTTTCAAAGAGTTTGCCCACCTCGTCGAGCAACACGATGGGCCGGTATGCGGACGGAGAGTCCGCAGGGCGCCCCGGCTTCCGTATGAGGACCAGCTTCCCCGTCTTCCAACGAAGCGGGAACTAGCCTCTCTCCAAGCATGCGCTTAGGAGCCCCTCCAGTCGGGGCCCGAGAGCCTCCAAGGCCAGGACCCAGGCTTTGCCAGGTAAGCCATCGGGTCCCGGGGCGGTAGTTTTGGCCTTAAGCCTGCCTACCGCCACTCTCAGGTCTACCCCGGTCACTTCCGGAATGTCGTCATCGTCCTCTGGGTGGTCCGCTTCCAGCACCGCAAGCGGCGGAGCCATAGGCGGGGGAGTGTGCTCCCCTCGCGAAGGGAACAGAGCGCTCACCACGTCCTCCACGAGCTCAGGCCGGAGACTCTGCGTCAGCGGAGGGGCCCTGGTGCGGAGTTTATCCCGCACCATCTTATAAGGGCGCCCCCACGGATCTCTGTGCCCCCACGGATCTCTGTCGAGAGTCTCCAGCATCTCCTCGCGGGCCACATCCTTGGCCCGCAGGACAGCCTCTTGGAGGGCGGTCTTCGCCGCTCTGTATCCCTCATACAGCTCCGCCTCAATGGCCGCCGCATCCGGAGGGCGGATGCGGAGCCTGCGATGCCTGGCGTACAGGTGCCGCGCATCGACGCACGCCTCGCGCAGAGACGTCAGCTCTCGCGACCACCAGTACACCTGACGCCGGGCGCTTTCTGACCGAACCCGGGGCATAGCCACGTCACATATATCGGACATGGCCTCCTGGAACCAACCCGCCTCATTGTTGACGTCGGCAGGCCTGTCCGGTGATGTCACCCAGGCCTGCACGATCGAGGCTTCCAGGAGGAGCTCCCGGTCCAGCTGTTTCAGCGCCCAACGCGGACCACTCGGGGCCTGTAGGACCGGCGCGCTTGGGGTCTGGGCGGAGACGTCAAACCGGATATACCGGTGGTCGGAGTAGGTCTCCACCCCCTCCATGACGCGCCAGTCAACGACACGCGGTGACAGAGCGGGGCTAGCGAACGAGATGTCCACCACCGACTCGCCCCGCATCCGCACACACGTGGGAACAGAACCCCTATTTAGGACGACCAGGCCTGCCTCCAGAGCCCAGTCCTCCACCATCCTTCCCCGCACGTCTGTGCAACGAGAACCCCAAGCCAAGTTCTTGGCATTGAAGTCCCCGAGCACAAGCACGGGGAGGGAATGGCTTCCGATGACGACACTCAACTCCCTGAGGGAGTTGTGGAACTCGGCGAGAGTATGGTTCGGGGAGAAGTAGACTCCCGCTACAACGATCTCCCCGAACCGTGCTGCTACGCACCCCCGACCCTTCCTGACACTTTCATGGGTCGGAGTACCGGCGGCGGCCGACGAAATTATGGCCACTGAGCCGCTAAGGTCCTCCACCCAGTCGTCCCTGGGCGGGACAAAGTAGGGCTCAGAGACCACGGCGACATTGATCGACCACTGCACCATGCTCTGGAGCAACAGATCCTGAGCGCAGGCGCAGTGGTTGATGTTCGCCTGAAGGAGGCGTAATGGGGCCGTTATTGGCACTCCATCACGGTCTCCACTCGGGCCCCCTGCGAGGGCCCCGCTGATACATGATACATACGCCTGCCTGGGTTGGAACCCATGAGCTACAACTGGTAAGTGGCACTCGTTACCACTGTACTATCATACAATGCTAAAAGCTGTTCACTATGTTAGGGTTTCTGACCATTCTACTTGCCTTATGGGCTTGTCGTATTGTTGGCCACTAGGCACGCCACTGCTACTGTCCATCCACTGTGCCATCCGTGCTGTCAGTAATGCGTCATTAATTTGTAATTAACAACTAAGTATGAAATGGTCACCTCATTAAGTCAAATTATATTGATTTATCGATTGACGTAACTTTCGTAACACTATCACTTACTTAGGCAGTTAGGCATAACACTGAAAACCAGTCTTTGTATTTTTCAGTACGAAAAAGTACTGAAAAAATTGACTGGTTTCAGTAGGTTATTGGGACTATGTTATGATTCTATGATTCATGGTTTATTTCAAAATAGATTGGTCTCTATCAACTGACACAGGGAACAATTATTTTTTACCTTTTGGAGAACAATTCAATTAGAATTGTCTCTACTGATTGGGTTTTTAATCATTACGGTAAAAACAATACATTGTATAGAAACACCAGGTGGTCTACCATGACGTCTTAAAGCAGGAGTAATTCCGTGTGGGAAAGAGATGGCGCTAGACGACCTCAATAGCTCTATCTCTTTCCCACACTGGAATTACTCCTGCTTTTAAGACGTCATAGTGACCTCCTGATATATCTTTGCATTTTCTATTCTATCTAAAAGTTTTGCTTTTTTACCCATTTCACGACATAACATAAGTTTAAGGTGGTCTAAGACCATAATCTTAACCTGTGTGGTATTTCCATTCTAGTACCTATTCTTGTGGTGTCGTAGAAAACCATGAACATTCACACACTACGAGTATGGTCTTGGGTCATAAGTCAATGGGAATATAATCATACCTAAGTTGTACTATTGCGTAAATCAAGTGCATTGGCTTTCCTATTTTATGTACTTGCTGTAAATATGATTTCATGGCAAAAACCATAATAATATAAATACGATAGTGACCCTCTCTGACTGTCTGTACCTTTTTTACGTCTACACTTTATTTAATACTTTAAGGCTCTTATGTTATGTAATTCGTCATTTAAGTTTTCAATTAAGTTTTTAACTTTTATGGTCAGACTCAGGTCGGGTCATTTGGATCGCGATGAAAGTTTGTCATGTCAGAAATATCAGTATTACCTTAATAGATCATTTCTGAGATTTAATTATGTATTTAATTAATTAAATCATAATTAATTATGAATGCTGATGAATATTTGAGTAACCCCTGCCTACCTTAACATTCTAGTTTCTTAATTCGTAATCCAAAGATTAAATCAGCTTTAACTTCTTTATATATATATACATATTCTGAGTTCGACAACACATTGAGGAGCATAAGCTTCGAGATTCAAGAAAACTGTTAAATAATACTCACTTTTGCAAAAACTCTAGCCCTGATAATCTAGACCTATGCAAACAACACACTACATCGTAAACCAATTAGTTTAGCTTGCATATTTAATTGTAAATGATTTCGTATCGCACGCACAGATAAAAATCCTTTTATAACGCAATAAAACTAAAGCCCTATAAAACAAACTAAGAAATTACAATAAATGAATCAGTATTCGATCCAGGTCATGGTTGAACAATATTATCTACTAGATACCTATTTACGCATAATTATGTCAACGGACCTGTCATAATAGATAGTATGTACCTATAGACGGTTGCATTAAGTTGGTACTCGTAACCCTTACAGAAGGCCTTATATCTTGGGGAAGGTGGTCAATGATTAATGTTGTTGATAGTAACTATTTCTAGGTTAGGATGTTGTTCATACATAAGTTTTCGACGTTGGTATGATGCAGGATTTCATGTGCCAGAAAAATGGATTTATTCTTCGTTCGTCCTACAGTTTTGTCCCACATTCCAAAAAAATCTTAGTTCGTCCCATATCAATATTGAAGTTTTGCTTCGTCTGATGTGGTTGTAAAAAACTGTTTTACACGTCAAAAGTAAATGACGCTTTAATGTAAGATTACAGACACCTTTTAGAAGACAATGTGGGTCAAAGGTGACAACGTGGGTGTCGAACTGAAGAACGATTAATACTCTAAAGAATATAATTTCTTCGTATCTTTTCTTACAGGTGAATAGTCGCACAGGTTAAGTTATCGAATCATAGTTGTTTTATAAGTTTAGTGGCAATGGGCTTGCCCTCAATTAGATTTCTATGAGATTTGAAACGTAACTAGTAAAATATTATTGTACTACACCTACTAATCGCTCATTCCAGCTAATTCAAACTTCGCATAATTAACCTATAATGTTCTCACTGCTGGAACACACGGCCTCCTCTCTATGAGAGGGAATGGGCTATAATCCACCACGCGGGCCTAGTGCGGGTTGGTAGATGTCACATGTCTTCGAAGTTTTTGGTTCTAGGACATACCGTTTTCCTCACGATGTTTTCCTTCGCCGTTTTGAGAGCAGTGGTGATGAAATAAATTACACAAAGTAATGCACCTGCCTAGGTTTGAACCCTCAACTTACTGTTCGTAAGTCGAGGCTGCCACCACTGGGCAGCCTCTGCTCTCCAATTGAAACTTGTTTTTCCGCAATCGAGGGAAAATCCTGGATGAAGCTGGCACAAGAGCGTGGAGCTTGGCACAAGCAAAGAGATGCCTATACCCAGCAGTGCGTGAAGTCGGACTGTGGGTGATGATGTTGTTCTGCAAAACCCATGTTTATTGAAAAAAAAATGTTTACTGTAAAACATGTTTATTGAAAAAAAAAACATGTTTATTGACTGAGGATAAACTATTCCCAACCTTAAGTAATTTACTGATTCTGCCTGTTCAGTAAGAATGGAGACAGCCATATACCATTCTTATTTAACGAAATTCTAATAAAGTAGGAGATTATTGGAGGTAACAACTTACGAAGGTTAAAGTTTACCGGTTAATCAAAACATTGATTCAAAGTTAACCACACCTTGAGAGAAAGACTTAACAACACTGATTTAATCATTGCACAATATTTTAATTGCCTACTCTATCATTTGATCGAAGGCAATAATTTTAGAACTTGTTTTAACTTGGCTTCTATAAAACTGTATTCTAATTGATTTTATTATGTCTGTCACATAACAAGAGACTAATAGGCCTTCTAGATAGTAGGCCTATTTACAGATCAATACATACAAATCACTTACCCCGGGAATTGAACTTAGGTAGAACAAAATATGAATGACTTTTATGTAACAAAAGGTAAGCAATATTGTGGTCAAATAAATTACGATGAGTTTGTTTGAATCATTTACGTTATGACCTTAGGTTTTGAATATTATGTAAGCAAAATCCAAAACGTTTTTCAAAACTTGTTGATTCATTCATTCAAAAAGCTAAAAGCAATAAACAAATTATAAATGATGTCGTCCACCTTGTTGACTTAATCAATCAAAAAGTAGAACAAACAAAAGGATTTAAAATAATATCGGTACTCGTAAACTTTTAGACATCGAAATAATTTACGATCTAGACTATTACCGACATACGCAAACTACAATTATTACGGTTGAAGTTGTAATCTTTGAACAGGATGCCGACCAGTATAAATATCAAGCGGAAACACTAATATTTACTTCAAGATACGCAATTGCAAAATACACGTAACTAAAATATGCAGTGATCTAAAATACGAATTTCAGGACATTAACACACGGAACGATTATTATCGAATCTCAGAAAAGAATTCAGTACTATTGAATCGAAAAAAAATGGAGTAATTAGAGCGAAGAATTATTTGAATATTTGTTTTAAATCCGAACGCGCGGCGCGTCTGTCTTCGGTCCGACGGCTAGTCGAATACGAAGGACTCGTACACAAAACAGCCTATTCCCGCTAGGGGGGCAATGGCGAAAGTATCGCCAAATAACCACCTATAAAAACACACAACACACTCAACACAGTATCCAGTTCGATTCCCGACACCAACCACCGTTGAAGAGGCATTATGAAAACAACGGTGAGTGTGTGAAGTGCAGTGCAGTGCAAGTGATGACTTCAAAAAAGTGAAACAGTGTGTCCCGTGGTTTTGTGAAACAGTGATTCGTAGGGCCTGTTATACCATTGTTTGATACATTATACGGTCAACATTATAGTGATTTTTCTCAGCATTCTAATTAATGTTCAAATTAATTTCTGTTTGAACAATGGTGAAACAGGTTCTACGTCAAATATCACCAGCATTAACGTGTGGAAAACGGGATGTGACACACTTTTTTGAAGTCAACATTTTGCTTTTATTTTGATATCAATTCATCGATAGTATTTACGAGTATCGCGATTCGTAAAGAGATAATTATAGTAATTATTACGTATCATATAATCGCAAATCGTTGGAAATAATTATTATGATCTAAATTAGAATAAATCCGGACAATAGTAATTTACTGCAACATTCAGCAGCCTAATTTTAAAAAGATTTTAATCTAAAACCAAATTATTTTTCCATCATCGAAATTCAAACTCACGACCCACTGGCAATGAAATGCAAAAAGTCAAGCTACTTTACGTTAAAGTCTAAATTATAGCTTGCATTGCTGATGAGTAATCTATGGCATATTACGTCACAATGGAGAATTCACTCTCGATCAAGACTAACAGGTTTCAGTCCAGTTTAACTAGGAAGAGAGTCCAGGAAGGCATAAGTCAATGCAACGCCCAGTTAATGCGTGAATTGCATAAAGGCACCCGACAAAACATCTAGGCAGAAAAATAAACAAGACGTAATGAGAGAAACATAGTGGCAAATAGGTAAAATGAAGAATTTTCACAAACTAATTTAAAAAAAAAATATTCAAAGGAAAATCTTGGGCTTCTTTATTTAAAAATCTGTTATAAGAACAACACCAGATTCTTAGATAAAATAATCAAAAGAAAATGGCACGAGTTTTTCATGACAATGAGAAAATTTTACGCAACAATAGTTTTATAAATCGACCCGTGAGAAAATACAACAGACTGGTTACATTGAGAGATTGACTGCTAAATATATCGTTTCAATGCTAATTGTAACACTTAAGATAGCATCAAATAAACTGGGCATTTAAAGTTGAACAATTTGCGATTGGAATAAACATAATTCTGTTTGTGTTTTATGAAAACACACACTTATTTGTTTTTTATTTGCGTGTAAAAATAAAAACGCGCATTTTTTTGCATTTTTATCGGAGTTTGTCTTTCAAAAATTCTACTAAAAATACTCAAAGAAAATTCAGATTTTGTAGTCTAGTTCATTTGATAAATCTACATAATATAAGCCTAAAAGCTTCCTGACCAATTGATTTAATTACTCTTAAAATAGAGTGCAAATTTATAGGCTCAGTTTCAGTAAACGTAATTGTATAAATAACTTATTCAAAAGCAAGTGCCAACAGAATTTCACAGCCGATAACATTTATTAGTTTCCTGGATTTGCCTTAAAAGGTTTATGTTATTAGTCCTAATCTGGCAGGTTCTTAAATTTATTTTTGTTTGAAACCTCAGAGAATTAGTAGTTGATGTCTTAGAATTAAAGACTAAAAAAATTGACTTTATAAAATTGCAGTGGTAAATATTGTCATTTTAGTGTTTCACAGAGTTTCAAAAAGCACTTTATTCATGTAGTTCTGTTCTACCGCATATTGGACTAAGTATTTAAGCTGATTACATAACCAGACTTATAGGAGCAAAATAACAGGTTTCATACTTGTTACTAAAAAGTAATACAAAAAAAAACCACCTACAATGTAAAAATACAAAACACCGTCGCGTCCCCGTCCAAATTTCTTTACCGTACGTTTTCTTCTACCATATAAACTATTATCATGTTATCTCGCAAGTTTGATTAATGTTAAAGATGAGCTCAAGTCCATGTCATAATCCACAGGTCAATGTTTACAACCGTAGAATTACATTATTACATAAGAAAAGTAAAACTGGCACATTTTCTGTATTAGTTCACCAAGCAGCTTGCGATCTTTGACCATGTATGTATAGTAGCAATCATTCTTGGTATAATATTGACGCAACCCATGGCGTTTGTAAGTACCCCAGCTATTTCTGGTACTACTGGGTAACTATGTACTGTACTGATGTTGTACCCTGAAGAATGATCTAGAGTAAAAAGTAGATTCAAAATTAAACTTCATATTAATTATGATCAAAACTCACAATAAAATCTTCAGTACGGGTAAAAGTAAGCTCTTTGTTACTAAAACTCTTGAACACCATAAATTAACATATCGCAAAAGTTGCAGTTAGGTAAGTATCTGCGACCCATTTCCTAAGTTACGAAACCACCATAGAAGTAATATTATCCCACGAGCCACTAGCCGAGGCAACCCGATCGCTGACCGACCTCGTTCTCTTTCTTTAGTTATTAGCATCTTTTCTGTCAAAACAATGCGAATGAAAATGTTTGCGATCCAATTCTCAAGTGTTGTTTTGGTATTGAGAATCGAAAATTACTCAACTATCGGTAGCTTCTTTAAAAGTATTCTGCACTTATCATATCTCAATCTAATTATGGACATCGATCTTTTAACCAGTTTAAGTGATGATGGTGAAAGAATTCATTACACATCTGCCAATCTGTGTCACGCGTATTACTCAAATGACAAAACAAAAAAGAAATCTAATAGTCATAAAACGTGCCGTTTACATACAAATAATGTTTTACTGGTACCATGTGCCAAAGAGGTCAGTTTTACGAGTTTGCAAGCGTATAAAGATGCTGTCAAAGTGACGTCACAATCACAAAGATGCGTTTCAAACTGCGGTAACAGTGTTCGTGATACTTTTATCGAATAAAAAAAGATTTAATCAGACAGTTACGTACAGTGACGCGTTCGTACGTTGCGAATCATGTCGTGGTAATGATATGTTCTCGACAACTGCTCGGTTTTGTAATAGTAGATGGGTAAGTAAATAGATTTGGTAGTTAAGGTATTTGTTTCGTGAAATATGTCCCACTGAATAGTGCCTTACTTTCATAGTTTGCCGTGGGACAGTTATGGACATAGTTGCTTATAATTTAACTTTAAAGTATATTTAAACGATGTAGATAAAATTATCTTAAAACGCTACTTAGTAACATTAAACATTACTTACATGACCAAGAACACAATTTCTTTGAATGCCTCTAGAAAATTCGTTATAATTCAAAATTCGAAACAATGCAAGGTTAGATTAATCTCTTTTTAAAATTGCACGAAGAAAAACAAAAAATGCTGGGAAAAGTTTGAACAAAGAATGCTCAATGCAGGCTGATTGCACCACAGAGGTTTAACTTAGCTATTTGTGACCGACGATTATAGAGCAGTTACCGAGCCGTTTGGTATCTAGCGTGATATTATTTAAATGACTATTGCAAATAGATGTACGGGTTTAGAAGGATATTTCTCAACTTTTAAGTTGATTTGTATGTTTTTTGTTGAACTGTTGGAATTAGAATGGTAGAAGGGAAATGTGTAGGTTGTAAACTACTCTATAGGGATTGCAGACATAGACGGCAGTGTTAACTGTCATAACTAGGCTAATGGGTACTAGTTTTTTCGCCTAAAAGTATTTACATCCTTACTCTTGTTAAGACTTTATTAAAATACTCGAGACTTTTTTACTTCACTGTTTTCAACAACAACAGGTGAATTCACAGTTACTATTCATCTAAGTCACCGCCTGCCACGTTACTTTCAATTATCCATTGAACAATCGGGAAATAAAATTCGAGTGATATGTCTCATCAATTCTGATATTGTCCGGGTATTTTGCAAACTGTTCAAACAAAAGCTACTAACGACATGCTTCATGAAATAATAATACCGACCTTAATTGATAATTATGGTTTACTAAAACTCAGATTAAAGCTTAGTACACGTATTCGAAAGTTTACTTATGTAATGAGTTTGAATAGGCTTAGTTTTGTGAATTAATTTACATGGCATAATCATAGAATACATGTAGGCACAATGATAGCGATTTTAACAAGAGAATAATTTATGATCCGATGTGTTCCTACTTTTTTAGTAAATTTAATAGAAAGTTCACCGAGTCCTTTATGATGGAAATTATTCAGTTTGAATTAGATTCGGACTTTTATGGTATCATAAAATCCACATAAATATCAGTTACACAGGTATAGCAATATAAGTTATTGATGATACTCATTTCCATGTCACCTGGCTGCAAGAATGGTTGCAAAACCTTGATTTACCTATTTGAAATATTGGAGTGAATATTTAACGATACGTTAAACTCTTGTTATGTAACAGTCGTGTATTGACACGATTTGCATCGATGCTTCTAGTTCGATTATGACTTAATAAGGCGTATTTTGGAAGCGTTCCATACAGCATTAAGTAATTTGATTCATTTAATAGGCTTTTTATGCAGCAATTATTTTACGAACGGTTCTTTTGATGTGGACTGTTTTTTATAAAACTACTGACATTTGAGTTGAAACTTTTAATTCCAAATTATATAATATTCTTGACATTGAATTAGATATATTTAGTGCAAATGTCAAAGAAACTTGATTCGTTCCGGTTAAAAGTGACTCGGATTTTTCCTCATCATCACATGATCATTAATTTCTATTTTTTGTATCTCTCGGCTACAAATCAAAACGATTTATTTAATGGAATGCGTGCCCGTACTAATTAATTTTCTGTATGTTTCCATCGGCTCATGTTTTCTACGACATTGAAAATATTAGTCAACTACACTGTTGAATCGGTTTCCTCAGTTTTTCATCAAATTCCTCTCCACACTTGAGCAAGCATTACAGTCGTTAATTGACATAATGCAATGGCACAATAATTACAGAATAATAATTACATAACGACTAATTGCAGGCTAAACATCTATTTGAATGATAACATCGTATATTTTTCTATGATAGCAACATGGTCGCTTAAAGGAGTTTGTACTACTGAAATTACAGTCTTTGGATAAAATCTTGGCATTCGAGTCCTAACAATTGTTTAATTTGTTCCAGTTCTGCTTAGTTTTCCTGCTGGTAGCAGCCGCAGCTGCCAGCGAGAAGAAGACGACAGAAAAGAAAGCGGAGCCATTGGACAAGAAGTTGGACAAACGTGGACTCTTGAACCTCGGCTATGGATACGGCATCCACGGGCTAGACGTCGGCTACATCGGCAGCGGCCACGGGCTCGGCGGAGCATACAACTTTGTCGATGACCACGCCTACAACGGTTACGGGTCCTACGACCTCGGACAACACTCCCACTCCGACACCACCAGGACCATCACCCTCGTGAAAGGCGTCCCCTACGCCGTGCCCGTCGAGAAACACGTCCCCTACCCGGTGGACAGACCCGTGCCCTACGCCGTCAAGGTGCCCGTACCACAGCCCTACGAGGTCATCAAACACGTGCCCGTTCACGTGAAAGAGTACGTCAAAGTCCCAGTCCATGTGCCTGCGCCTTACCCGGTTGAGAAGAAGGTACCTTACCCCGTCCACGTTCCCGTCGACAGGCCCTACCCCGTGAAGGTCCTTGTCCCTCAGCCCTACCCCGTTGAGAAACACATCCCCTACCCCGTAAAGGTGCCAGTGCCCCAACCCTACCCCGTGGAGAAACACGTGCCATACCCGGTTGAAGTGAAGGTTCCCTACCCCCAGCCCTACCCCGTGATCAAACACGTCGGTTACCCCGTCAAGGTGCCCGTTGACAGGCCCTACCCCGTACACGTACCTGCTCCCTACCCCGTTGAGAAGCACGTCCCGGTCGCTTACCCCGTTGAGAAGCCAGTGCCAGTACCCGTTCATGTGCCCGTCGACAGGCCTTACCCCGTGAACGTAGACAGGCCTTACCCTGTCCCCGTGAAGGTGGGCGTGCCCGAACCCTACCCCGTGTACAAGCACGTGCCCTACCCCGTCGAGAAGCCCGTGCCCTACCCCGTAAAGGTGCCCGTCGACAGGCCGTACCCCGTCCATGTGGAGAAGCCCTACCCCGTGGCTGTCGAGAAGCCCTACCCCGTCCCCGTCAAGGTCCCAGTGCTGGTCAGCGAGCACGACCACGACCACTCCAGCCACTTGAGCTTTGGAGGCTCCTACTACAGCCATTAGAATAATACTAGCTTTAATATAAAAAGTTTTCATCCGCCAAGCGATCATTGAAATATTATTTATAATCTCGCCTAGTTATGGCCGGGACACAGCAAAAAGAAAACACATCATTTTGTATATTAATATGTAAACATGTCTTGCATGTATGAGCGTACGTGTACGTAGTGATATAGAGGTTACCATTTTAGGTTAAGATGAATGTAAAAAAGTATGAAAAAATTAAATAATTAATAATTACTACGTTTGTTTGAATTACCCAACAACCTATAACTTACAAAGATACTACTACAACTACTACTATTATATAACTGCATAGCACATGTGTGAGTACTATGTACTGTAAAGCTACCATTTACATTTAGTTATCCTTCATTGACTCGAATGTGCCCTGGTGGCTGAGAGAATGTCAGGCTCACTCAAATGTCTCGCTGATAGTGGCGGGTGTGTTGGGTCGTTTAGTTCCCTTCAATATGGTTGAGCTGAATGGGGCTGATGCATGCGTCATGTTCGTGAACGGGCGCTGTCAGTTGGGACTGGTCATCTCTTAGCTGCCACGGTTTATTTTAACTACTTTGTTTTTAAATTGCTGATAGTTATATTCTTTTACTCTGGACGCTCTTAATGTGCACGTCTTTCTACATCGTTCTCACATATATGTATAATCTCAACATGAATGATGTAACCAAGATCTTGTAACAATATTTTGATTGAAAAGAGTGTCCATGGAGTTTCTTGCCCATTCTTCTCCATAGAGATCTACGCTTTGGAATGGGCAACTACAGTACTTTCACAAGTTATTATGCCTTGTGTCTGTGACTGTAGCTTCGCCTTTGTTTTTCTGACTTTCAAAAGTGCCTGCTAAGGTCTAATTGAAATAAACGCTTTGAGTTTGAGTTTTGAGTTTGACTACTACTACTTACAATATTAAAAAAATTTGTTACAAAAAATAAAAAATAAAAGTTTATATTACAAAAAGAAAAGCAACATATTATAAAAGACAAATACAACACGTCAATAACTAATGTGCAAGAAAAAAAACATTGGCCACCAATGGTTTCCCATTACCAGAAAAAAAATACACATTTTACAAATCTGACCTCTAAAACCACAGGCCTTTTTTATTTTTTTTAAGGAAATAGTCGATCGATTGAGGAAATGAACAAACGCAGTAACAGGTGTAACTAAACAATCATAAAGGCTGACCTTCATTTACGGCCACTCAATTCTATAATAATATTTTATTTTATTTGCAAGAATTACTGCTATTATAAAAGAACGAACACGGTAGATTTGGACTTGAGATTTTTTGCAGCAAAAAGTGTTAAATTTATTTGGAATGGCAACGGCCAAGCAGGTGGACTATTGTACCATTTTAATATTATTTTATATTTAGGCGTAAGTTTATTATTTTCAGTGTGGTTTCAATTGTTAAATATAGAAGATGATAAAACTGTTTTTGGACTATGAACCGACTAACTGTACTAAATCACTTGCAAAGAATATTATGACGTTCTGATTTTTCAGTCATCCATTCACTGAAAATCTGAAACGTCATATAATTGAAGATGCAAAGTTTTGTAACAAATCTTCAATTGATTTGAAATAAGACTTTGATTGATGACCGAAAGATTTGAGTAACGCTTACAGCACATTAAAAAACCACAAAAGAAACAGACTCAATACTTACTGTTCTGTAAGTGCGGGTATGGACGTGAATCGCGGCACTACCTTACAACATACCCACACCGTTACATGCACTAAATTTCGGACAAATATTAGATGAAATCGGAATCAAACCCGCAGCACAGAAGCCAATAGTTCAGTCACTATTCCTGTAAGTTTATGTACATAATTTTGTTTAGTTTGCTTTTTTTTTTTTTAAAACGTTGCCCCACACTAGGAAATTCTCCTGTATCGTGGGTGCGTTTACAAACATTTCAACTCATATACACAAACAGCCAGAGACGGAACAACTACCTGTAGATCATACAAATATTTGTTCCGTGCGGGGATCGAACCCGCGACACGCAATGCAGCAGCCAATCGCTCAGCCACTGCGCCAACCGTGCCGTCATTATTATCTCAAGTCGCCAGTAACCGTGGTTAGTTATGTAGTTACGTGAGAATCGTATTTACGTAAGATGGTTAAGGTTAACAAAAGTGGAGTAACCCGCCCATTTTATACTTATTTACTGACCTTGTATTGTATGTTCTTCTAAAATTTTGACACGCTTCTTAATTCGGTCAAGTGCATGTTTGTGTTATGGAAAATGTTTATGGTACGAGTATTTAGCTTTTAGATTTTATTCGGCTAGCCAAGGTGTGTTGCAAATCATAGACCTGAACTACAAATTCGACAGAGTTAGTTTTATTATTTCTTACCAATTATGTAGATATTTAAATACGCTGCTGTTCATCCGTTTTTCAAAGTCTTGGTTGCCATAGGGCAACCAAGACTTTGAAATTAATAAAATAATAATATAGATTATTCATTTATTAATAGATTAACATAGAAAGTGTGCTCTTTACAAGAATCACATGCTCATAACATCATGAAGCATCATCAGCCCAAGCATTCCCTCTGCTGGGACATACCCACCCTCTCTCACACCCTTCACGCAGGTCCAGTTGGGTCCACGCGGGCCCACTACGAGTTGGTGGATGAACAAGAACCACTTATTATACTGGATTTGTAAAGAGAGTAAATAAAGATATTGTTTTGTCTTGTATTGTATTATTTGTAAATATACATTGCGTGCCAAATAACCAACCACTCTTTTATTTTCCACATATTCTCTTATCGATGCAGACAACAATATAAGAACTATTAAGTCACACAAAATACACAGTTTCTCAGCCATTGCACATCTAACTTCAACAGTTTCGTGTGTATGTACATATGTATTAAAACGTTACTACACGGCACAAAGCATTCTTTGTCCTATTGTTACTAACGTGCTCACACGCATTCGTGAACACACGAGGAAGAAAAAACTTGCACACAATAGAATAACAAAATATTTGATGATTACATTTGAATATTAATTAGGGTTTTAATTAGATATCTCGATTACTGAAGGATAATTATTTAATTAAAAATAGAGATATTATCCAAAACATTTGAAGTACTTTTTTAATAATAAAATAACGTTTCTTAATAATAAAACCTTTCTTTTTTTTTCAAATAAAGTATAGTAAGTACATGTATACCATGTCTTCTTCTTATCCGGTACGCTCTTGACAGAGCGGTCGTGATCGTTAAGTACTCGTAGCAGTATTGGAAGGGGCAGATGTGATACACTTCACGATATTTCGCCACCGCTGCCTGCCAGAGGTCATCCTGCTGCATTCGTTAACTGAACCTCTAATGGCAGACTTGATCTGGTCAGTCCAACGCGTGGGTGACCTTCCGCGCGGTCTAGTGCCTTCTACTTTTCCTTGGACGACAAGGCGTTCTATGGACTGATTGTCACGCCGGGAAACATGTCCGAAAAATGTCAGGATGCGAGATTGTACTATCGAGAACAGACGCTGCCTGATACCGAGTTCTTGAAGTATCGAGACGTTCGTGCGAAACTCGGTCCACGAAACCCCAAGCATTCTTCTCCAGCACCATATTTCCAGAGCATCTATTCTCTTCCTTTCCACATCTCGCAAGGTCCATGTTTCAGCTGCGTAAAGAAATATGGGGAATATAAGCGTCCTCACGAGCCTGGTCTTCGTGGCTTTAGTTATGTTTCTATTCCTCCATATTATCCGCATCTTGTCCATCGCTGTTCTTGTGATGCCCATACGTCGTTTGATCTCATCGATGCAGCCGCCATTATTTGAAATTAGAGCCCCAAGATAAATATATGAATGGACCACGTTGCAATTCGCGATTTGGGTCACTTCAGGCGAATTATTCCTGGCACGGTCAACAATCATCACCTGGGTCTTGCTGCGATTAATTTTTAGTCCAAACTCATGGCTCACTCGTTCCATCTTTGACAGTAGCTCTTCCAAGTGTTGCGAACTGGTTGCAAATAAGGTGGTGTCATCTGCGTAACGCAAGTTTGCAATCTTGTATCCACCAATTGTTACACCATCCGTCCAGTCTTCCAAAGTGATACGCATTATTAGCTCTGTGTACGCATTGAATAAGAGCGGTGATATAATGCATCCCTGGCGTACTCCGGCACTAGGATGGAAGTCACTTGACAGGACATCATCTGTGCGAACTGAGGCTGTGCCCTCTTCATATAGACGTCTCAAAAGGTGTACAAGATGTTTTGGTGTGCCCATGTCTAGCAAGGTCTTCCACAATACCGGCCATTTCACCGAGTCGAATGCTTTGGAGAAATCAACAAAGCAAAGAAATATGGGCTTATTGAATTCTCTTGACTTCTCGATTATCTGGCGTACGATGAGAATTTGTTCTCGAGTGCCCTTCCCTTTTACAAAACCGGCTTGTTCCGGAGCGATCTCCTTAGACAGGTAGGTTTTCAATCGCTCGTTGAGAATATGTAACATTATTTTGCTAGCGTGTGATATCAGAGCAATGAGGCGGTAGTTGTTACATTTCTTCGTCGAACCTTTCTTGTGCAGAGGTGTGAATACGGTATGTGTCCACTCCGAAGGCCAAACTCCTGTCTCCCATACCTTGTTGCAGATAAGATGAAACATCTGGTCGCCACGTTCTCCTAAGGCTTTTATTGTCTCTATAGGAATTGCATCTTTACCAGTTGCTTTTTTGCTTTTCAGGTGTTTTATGGCAGCTCTTACTTCGGACAGAAGGATGTCGGGTTCCAAATTCTCTATTTCTGGGTCTGTACTTTCAAACTGTTGCGACTGCGGGTCCAGGAATAATGACTGACAGTAGCTCTTCCACGTTTCTGAGATTTGTTCGAGTTCTGTTACCACTTCATTTTTGTCGTTCTCAATAGTCCAGGATTTAGCAGGTAGAGATTTAGTAATGAGACGAATTTTGTGATAAAGGTCTCTAGACTCATGCTTCATAGCGTGTTTTTCGACATCTTCACAAATGCTACGGAGGTGGGAATTATGGTCTCGCCTGCAACAGGCTTGGATGTTAGCAGACAACTTATTCAGCTCTCTTGTGTCTGTTCCCGCGGCTTTCTTATGCCGCCTCTCTTCTATTAGAGCAAGAGTACTATTTGTCATCCAATGTTGACGTTTGCGCGTTTCTGATCTTGTATTAGACTCCGCCACTGCGTTTTGGATGAGATGTTTAGCCTTATTCCATAGCATGTCCGGTGTAGCTTCATTGTGGTTCAAATCGGTCCATTCTTTAAAATTCCGCTCTATGGCTGTATTGAACTTTTCGTTATCTACAACTTCAATCCGTCTTATTTTCTTGGAGGATCGGGCAGCTTTGAGTTTCAACCGCATCTTTACGATAACGAGTTCATGGTCGGAACCACAATCAGCCCCCGGAAGTGTGTGGGCATTGAGAACGGAGGTGCGCCATCGTGATCCTATCAGTATGTAGTCGATCTGGTTTTTAGCTCGGCCTCCAGGTGACGTCCAGGTGAACAGTCTACGAGGATGGTGCTGGAATAGACTGTTTGCTACCACCATGTTATTCTCGTCTGCGAACTGCATAAATCTTTCACCTCTTTCATTCCGCAGCCCAAGACCGAAATTTCCCACACATTTGCTGTACTGAGCAGCGTTTGCGCCGATTTTCGAATTAAAATCACCCATGATTATAAGTATCTCTCTGTTGGGGATTTTTTCGATTGTTGCCTGTAATTCTTTGTAGAAACTCTCCATAACGGAGGGTAGAGCTTCACTGGTGGGGGCATATGCCTGAATTAGGTTTAGGTTTACAGGTGACGCTTTGAGTTTCATTGACATAATGCGGTCGCTAACTGCTTCATACCCCATCACACTGTTATTTTCATGCTTGGGAATAAGAATTGCTACTCCGTTTTGGCTGTTGTCATCGTTGCCGGAAAAGTAGACTGCATGGGTGTCGGTAAAGAAATGCCCGTTGTTTCTCCAGTGGGTTTCGGCTAGTCCACAGATGCATAAACCACATCTGGTAACTTCCTTCTCTACGATGTAAAATTTACCGGGTTTTAGCAAGCCACGAACATTCCACGTGCCTATCTTCTGGATTTTCCGCAACTTGAGAGAATTTCCAGTATCATTATTTCCATGCGGAGCCTGGTCTCCTACTCCATCATGGCCGGTAGTCCATTTCCCACCGCTCGCCCCGGACGCGGCGCGGCGCCGCTCGCTAGGCGGTTCGCATGGCAATCGTGATCCTTCTGTGTCTACTTTCATTACGATTTTCTCGGGAGGTTAGTTGTCATACCATGTCCAGTACACAATATTATCTACCTAACCTCTTTGACTGCAAATAGTTTTGAAATAACAAGACCACGAAACAAATTGTGATCTAATTTCTACAAGCTCATAATTTATCTACAAACTACAAACAAGGAAACGAAAACCAACTTTAATTACTCGTATCAAACTAGAATCAGCCACAAACCACATTGCCCAATGAGTTGACAGAATGCAACCGTAATTGGTAGTAGTGTGCAAAAATTATAGTGTGTGCCTCACATTGTCCGCCAGTGCAGTGAGTATTTGCAAGTTATATGGGAAAAGCTTTATTTCGTTGTTTTCATTGCGAAAGAGGTCGGTAGTGCAACGTGATAATGTAAACATAAGTAAGGTTTTATGTGCAGCGAAACTGGAGCAGTCGAGTTGAAGGATTTTGCGAAAGAATTCTATTGAGGAGTATTTTTATGAACTTTTGATATGAGAGTTGAAAACATTGGGAAAGACGTTTCATAAATATCTCATTGTCAGCTCATAACACCGAATTAGACGACTGCCAATGGAAATATTGGATCAAATTGATCGTAGGTTGAGTTTCGTCTCCGGGTATTGCCATCACCTTAGCTGCGTGTCTGTCTGTCTTCATTGATTTTCGCTGTTTTTTCGTTTATTCTTCTCGCCGATTATTTAGTCTGACTTAATTAATTAAAATATATATTGTATAGCTATCTCTGCCTACCCCTTCAAATTATAGAGGCGTGATTTTAGTTAAATTTATAATATATCTTCTTCAATATGGGATACCAGGGAACCCCGCCAAAATTTCTTAAAACTCATTGCTTTTTCCATAGCTCCGGTATTCTACAATCATTCGACTTACGATTCTGTCTAACCCCATAACCGTTTAAACCGTAACATTCTACAAAGCGCCATCTACGCAAAGCGCATGTAAACATTAATTTGATATCAAGTTAACGCCAGCTCGGGGTTTAGAAAGTATAGACTGTGGTTTCTATACAATTTAATAGTTCTTGACGATAGCGCCAGAGGGCGTAGCTGTCAGATAGTCTTTATAATTTGCTTACCCAAGATTATACATGCTTAAAGTTTTTAGTGTTTTGAGTGCTTTTTGAGTCACTGACGTAGGTACGACAATTGAGGTACAACTGACTTTGTTTTAAAGTACCTACATCTGGCGTGTGCTGGTGAAGGTTGCAGGGATCCGCTGGATGGGAGTCGCACGAGACCGGTCAATGTGGCGGCATTTGGGGAAGGCCTATGTCCAGCAATGGACGTCTTTCGGCTAAAATGATGATGATGATTGGTTGGTTATCTTAAAATAGTATTAACACATAGCGACGTGCTTTAATGTATGTTTTATGGGTTTTATACAGTCATCCCCATATTTATTTATTAATAACTAGCTTGCTTATAAGATAACATTACCTACTTTTGCTTAAAAGCTCGAAATAGACGCCACCTCGAAATAGACTTCGTGATGCGAGTCCAGGTCAAAATGACAAATACCTGGAAGAATATGGGGGGGGTCTTTGCCTAGCACAGAGTCATTCAAGGTTAATATAAAAAACAACAGACGTAAGTGTAAATAGTTCGTAGTGCTACGAGAGCAGAAGAAGTTCGTAGCCTTGTAGCCGCGTAGCGCGTAGCAAGTCTCGATTTGTTTGTGTACTTGTGTATTTATACAGGATCGAGTCGTTTTTAGCACACTAATTTAAATTGTATGTATTATACAAGTACACAAATAGTCCCTTTTAAAAATGGAGTAACTTGTTAATTGCCTACCTATTATTTGCAAGTTAACGGAAAATGGAGTAAATGCGAAAAAAATATTATTACACAAATAGCTAAAAACGAGCTCTTTAATACGTTTATTGTTATAATAATATCTCCCAATCATGCTAACACTCGAAGATCTACTTTCATTACAAGAATTCTTATTTTAAAAAACATTTCTTAATCATAACATAACTCATACATTGCTCACACCACATTTGTGACTCCAAGTAGTGATTTGAAATATCCACGTTATACAATTCAATCAGTCACGCCTGTGGTTTTATAAAAAAATGTTTAATGACGTTCCCCTCGTGATATATACAAGTCTTGCAATTGTGAAGTTTTGGCAAGTGAAGTATTGCATATTTCGAAAACATGCTTTTTATGACTCTAATCTTTTAAACAATAAGCTGAATTTTAGTAGCTTTAGTTAAACTACGTAGATTAAATTTTCATTTTTTAACAGCTAATCTGAAATCATTCAAATCTCTTATATATACAGATAAAATCCTTTGGTTTGAGAGTTCAATTTTCTGTTTGTTAAGACAAAATAGTAGTCGCTTTTAAAATAAAATACTGTATTTAAATCTTCATTACCCGTCACGAACAGCCTACTGTATAATAAATACTTTTGTCTTCGCCATTACCTACATGCTAACGTGAAAGGCATCACAGACAAAATAAAAACAAAAATGTATACCTTTATAATTTATCACTACTTGTACAGTCACGTAGAGAAATATGTATCCAATTTGTAAAAATCAATTACTTTTAGAGCGTTACGTAGGGCATAAGTAACGAGTTTTGTTGAAATATAACATAACCCTTTGGGGTACACCTCCGACTAACCGTTGGAACCGGGAACAAGATCGAGCTATGTGTTAGTATTCATAAAATTATGACATCTCCAAAGACAATATCACCACCTACTTCACAGGAATATGTTTAATTTTATTAACGGTTCGGTTATATCCGTACGGAAGGATATTGGGCCAGCTGTGGAAACCGAACACTGTCAGTGGTGTACTTCATAATATATTATTTATAATTCATATATGTATAAATTATAATTATCTCTCAGAGTCCGTAGCCGCGTCAGTAATTTGATTGTACCGGTTTGACCGAATTCGAGAGAGTTCACATCTTTTCGCACATGACTGTACAGTTGTGCAAACTCACAATGTGTGTGTGTATGTGTGTGTGTGCCATAATTTATTAATGTGTGTGCTTAACACTTGATACATTATTATAACGGCGGCTTGACGCAAGCTGTTACCACATCAAGAAACAAAAAATGTATGAGTTACATTTTTTTTTTCATTTTGTTGTTGATGTTGAGACACACCCTAGCTGGTTTTTTTTTCACTAGAAGGTTTATGTTGCAAATATTCTTGTAGTCAACTGGTAAGTGGCGATGGTTTAAAATTGAGAGAGAGGATAAACCACTATTTATTCCACCACCACTGCTCTCGAAACGGTGAAGGAAAACATCATGAGGAAACTGGCAAGTCCTAGAACGAAAAAATCGAAGACATGTGACACCTTACCCTCTTATAGAGATGAAGTCTGCGTTCCAGCAGTGAAAATATAACCTAATAAAATAATGCTATGTAACACTGAGATCATTTATCAGACACGGTGCTGATTACTATCAAAAAGCTTGTTCCTGAAAAGTCTGGAAAAAGTTGACTAGCATAGTTATGTACGTTTCAGTTGTAAGGTTATATTCACATCGTGTCTACCAATATAGATGCTACCATTCTGCAATGACTTTAAATGGTCATCTACGAGTACAACTCTAAATTATGTGTAAGGCATTCATAAGTATTTTCGGAAAACGTTATTAAGTATTATTTATTTATTTTATTAATGGAAAGTTTACAAAAAATCTTAACTTAGGAACTATTCCCCACAAAACCGTTTTCACGGTTTTTCTATGGAAACGGAACAATCACTACTACAAAATTAGTGCGGTCAATTTGCACTTATTTGGCTTATAAAGCAACTAAAAATAAAATGATTATATAGTTATTCTACTCTATTTGAGACTGAATTCATAATTTGGCTATAAATCTCACTATTTAAATAGTGTACCAATTAATCAAAAAACAAAAAATCAATTAATTAAAGAGCTGAAGCAAAATCGTATAGCGGGTTCGCAGTTAGATAATATAAGTCTTTATTCCGACCGGAACATTTAGAAAGTAGCACATACCTACGTCTTTCTTTCTACATACCAATGTGAAGTCAAATTACCTTTTGTATGATCTAGCAATAGTAATCTAAGTAACTAATCAGCATTTGGTAAGTCTTTAAAAAACTCCGGGTTGAAGCAAAGTAAACCCGGTGGCAGTGGGCAGGGCACATTGCTCGCAGAACGGATGGCCGATGGGGCCGAAAATTTCTGGAGTGGCGACCACGAACCGAAAGTCGTTGCGTTAGAAGGCCTCCCACTAGGTGGACCGATGACCTGGTGAAGGTTGCGGGGATCCGCTGAATGTGGCGACACTTGGGGAGGCCTATGTCCAGCAGTCTTTCGTCAGGTAGATTTTTAGATGACTCTGAAGACTATTAATATGGTGCTGTTCCTTGCGTGTCCTTTCGCTCGTTACAGGAACGAGTTTAGTGTATTCAGTGGCACTTATAACATCACGGCTGTAATCCCCGAAGGGTTAGGCAGAGGTGTACCCATTACTACAACCACATTTCGCCAGTTATGTTTAGGTCCTATGTAATAAGGGGCGAGCCTATTGCCATCAACCGGGCACGAATCTAGACTCCGTAGACTCCGCACACAGCTCTTGCTATCTGCTTGTTGGCTATTCCAGACTACAACCTCCATTTATCTCACGATTTCTTCCGTAAATATATCTTGGATTGTCAGGATTTATTCCGTTAGGCTCGTACATCATGTGGGTAGAATATGGGTTTCGTACAATGAAAACACACTGGGTGCGATACACTGTTTCTATTAACTAACAAATTACTTGAAATTACAATTTAACACAAGAACACGGGGCACAATGAATCGGTAGTAGTTCCAGGACGTCTCAACTCCGCTGCGATCAAATATTTAATGTCGTCTTCGCTGCGAGCTCAAAACATCAAGGCTCTGTAGAAGCACGCTGTGGTGTGGGTAGACTTGTTAGTAGATTTTTGTATTCGTACTAACAACCAGATTCGACATGTATTTATACAATAGAAGCTGGCTGGATTCATGTCCGTATTGTATAATTATCACTCGGTGAAGGAAAACATCGTGAAGAAACTAACACCTCTGAGAGATATTTCTCGCCGGGATATAAAGCCCAGTCAGAGGCCCATGGGTGGCATAAAAGCTCTGACATCCAGGTAAAGCACTAACCACACGAGAAAGAAGGATTAGATAAACCAAGAAGCTCGGTAGGTCGGTTCACCTACGTTACATTGAATATCTTACCTTGGTACAGATTTAAACTGTTACTTGACTTCATAAGTAACGGGTTCATAGCCGTTCAATACTACGATATTCATGAATGAATAAATGAAACCTATTGTGCAATATTTTGGCACGTAGCCTTTATTTGCTCTTGTGCTGCGTATTAAAAATAATTTTAATCATCAAAAATATTTAAATCTCGGCCAAAACGTAGTAAATAGTTTTTGACATTTTCAAAATGTAGTGTTGCGATATTTTTTAAGTAGTTTTACGCATTTAGTGTCAATATATTTTAGAATATTTTAAAATATATTTTAGAATATTTTGAAATATATTAAAGTATCTGGTTTTCGAGGATATACGCAATGCTCTTTGTATGTATTAATTAATGAGAAGCTGTCTAATGACAGTATAATAAGATTAATAGAAACTGTGAAGGTTTTTCCCCTAGAAATATCTTAGTCGCAGCTTGTAGAATGTATTCGGTTGTTGACAATAGGCTTAGGCTCGCCCCCTATTACATAGGACTGAAACGAAGCTGGCAAAGTGTAGTGTATATCTCTGTTTAACCCGTGGGAGATTACAAGCGTGCTGTAAAACTGCTGAAAACGAAAGGGTGTAAAAATACCCTTAACGAAGCCGAAAGCCACTTGTTCATTCCGATATTTTTTTTGTTCTAGACCATACCTTCTAGTTACAGAGATATTGGGGTCAGTTCCAACTTTTTCACAAGTTTTTTTTTTTAAATACATGTTTTTAATGTTATAGTTCTACCATAAAACGTGATATTTCACCTAAAAAAAATGTGTTTCCCAGCAATAATTTTTGCGTGACTTGGTTTACTTAGTTTAATGTCATAATGCTTGGTTGACGGCTTCGTAAAAGGTCTTGTTACACCCTGTATATCCGACATAAACTGGCAATAATAAAATGATTATGCTTAAACCAGCTATAATCGTATTACGTAGATAAGTCATGTTCGGAACGCGCAATTCGTGTTTACGCCAAATCACGACGATTTACGCGAATTCTTGGAATAAGGTGAAAATTGCGAAACACAATACAAGCATCAATAAACTATAACTAGATTAGAATACAATGGTTAATCCATTATCATCGACTGAAATGCCTCGTTGGTCTAGTGGTCGCAACCGTGACTGCTGAGCAAGTCCTGGGTTCGATTCCCGGGTTGGGCAAAGTTTTATTGGGTTTTTCTGAAATCATGCCCGGTTGATGGTAATGCGCTCGCCCCTATTACATGGGACTTAAACAGAACTGGCGAAATGTGGTTGTACTATTTGTACACCTCTGCTAATCTCTTCGGCGATAAGAGGCGTGATATGAAGTGTTATTATTGTACTGCAATATACCAACATAGACTTCCCTGTACTTTGTCACTGTGAACTTTAATATAATGACAGTAGTAGGTTCTGTAATCATTTTATTGCTTCTGGCGCGAAATATAATAATAGTGCTTTAGATTTCCTGCAATATGTAGGAAATCAATAACTTACAAGATCTGTTGGGACTGAATTACGGTTTCGATTTCTCTGTTATAATTAAGCTGGATTTTAGATTAGGCTTAGAATTTATTTTAACTAACTTTACGCATATTGATAGCACTTCATTATTGAAAAATACTAATTGGTTTGTATTTATTGTGAAAATATTTATAGTATGCAAAACAATATCTAATCAACTACGAGTATACATGTATATATATAGCCTGTAACGAAATAATATAATTAGGTAATATATAAACAAATCAATAAATTAAAGATTAACACTCAAGTCAGATATAAATAAAGGAGGATAATATATCTATCCATGCAAACAGAAGAAACAATAATATTATGAAATAAATTGTTCACACGTAGATGTTAATTATGGTGCACAAACGGATACGCTAATTATCAAAGCCTAAACCCGATTAATATGCAAACTAGAGCCTTAACATGTAATGTTAACATGTGATTCATTCATTATTAGCAGGGCTGATACGAATAATTGAATGGGGGCTATCGCGTATTAATTCGCCGCTAGAGGCGCTAGTGTAGCGCGAGGGCACCAAAATGTTAGATGTCATAGTATGTTCGCATATTGCGTGCTTTTTTATCACGTATTTGTAATAATATTCACGATTGTGGTCTAGGTTGAGCCATTCCTGATTAATAATGACTTAAAGATTTTAAATAGCAACTTAGGATCTTATTTGTTAGTACTCGTACTTGGAGGTAAAATGATTTTTAAATGTTTTATGTTTGCTAATTTTAGGGAGAATATTGTAAATATGTATCTGAAGTTTACACTATGTTGTTATACGTAATACAATAGCCTTTTTATGCAGTTATTGGTACTTTTAAGTAAAAAATAGAATCATTGACAGGACCTTAATCGACAGTCGCGCCATCTGGTGAGCTGAAAAACGATAGCCCTCATTGAATAAAACCGTTACAGGAGAACTACCTCAACGTAGTCAGTGTTCATTTTTATAGCGGGAATTTATCCCTATCTCACTCAGATTCAACTTGAAATAAAACAGGAACAATATTTTAATATGCAGCACGCTTACACTGGAACTCAAAACTAGAAGTTTCTTTAGGCGCGTCGCTCACTGGAAAGTCGAGGCGCAAGCGTCCATGCATCCTTCATATTCTTTGACGCCGCCGTCTTGACTTTAGTTCGTATGAGCGACGACCCTTAGTGTTTCATGAATTTAATTATGTGATCTTCTGTTCATATTGAAATACACATATAAATACAATTGAAGTGTCTATTTGTAATTTCAAAATAGCAGCTTTTTACTGAATGCCTAAGAAAGTATAATTATAACATGATTTTTTTTCATGTTTTTTTTTGTCTGTCTGTGTGTTTGTTGAGGCTAATCTCCGAAACGGCTAGACCGATTTTGACGGGCCTGCTACTAGCAGATAGCTGATGTTATAAGGAGTAATTTAGGTGTATTACTATTATTTTAGAAAAAGGATTAGGTTCCGTGCAAAAAAAAACCCTTGCAATTGTTATCAAAATTCGATTCAATTATGGAAGTCAAAATCAAAATAAAAAATCAAAATAGAAGTAATATTTTTTGAAATATTTCACGCGAACGAAAGTCGCGGGCAACTGCTAGTCTGTTTATAATGTAAGGTGAGTCTGTAAATGTACCTACAGTTGTGCACACCAAAGCTCAACTTAGTACACAACTTGCAACGTAAATCACTATACTAAATAGTGAGCTCGAATGTGTAGCACCGTTCTAAAGGAAAAGGCATCAGACGGTAAACACATTCACACCAGATTTGTTTATGCTAATATTATTGTTTTAATTAATTTATGGACAGGATTTACATAAGTTTCGCGTAGAAAAGGCGTTAAGTCGTACTAAGTGGATTTGTAGTATGGAAAATGACGCTGTTTGTATCAATGATTATGACCTTGTAATTTATTTAAACATATTTACATTATTTAAAAACTACAAATAATAATAAAAAATGTACAAAGTATCAAAAGGTTCAAAAAATTCATCCACATCGCTGTCAATAGGAAAAGTGCCCAGAAGGCTGGCAGCATTGCATAAATTGAATGAATTTTGCAATTTACTAAAAAGGCTTTGTATTAATCTAATCAAAAGTTATTTTTTCTTAAATTTAAGTCTAGTCTAGTCGTGTATTTAGTCTAATAATAATCTTTTACCACGTGAATAAAATCGAAACCAACGCCATCATCCAATTTTTCAATACAGTTTCACGAAACATCTGTTTTTCAAGTAACAATGCCCTGAGTCATTCAAGCGCCAAAAGATTCTTGTAGCACCGTATTTAATGGGGGCTATCGCGTATCGGGGATTCGCCGCTAGAGGCACTAGTGTACCGCGGGGGCACCGAAATGTCAGATGTCATAGATTGTTCTCGCGTTGCGTGCTGTTTTAAAACGTGTGTTTACAAATATTCACGAATGTGGTCTAGATTGAGCAAGTCCTGATTAGTTATGACCTAAAGATTTTAAGAAGCAACTTAGAATCTTAATTGTCAGTACTTGGAGGTAAAATAATTTTGAAATGTTTCATGCTTGCTAATTTTGGGTAGAATATTGTAAATATATGAACCTGAAGTTTACATGTTGTTATATGTAATAAAATAATCTTTTTATGAAATTATTGGTATTCTATAGTATAAAATAGAATTATTTACTGGACCTTAATCGACAATGGCGCCATCTGGTTAGCTCAAAAACGATAGCCCTCATTAGATTTTCTAGAAACTTACCAAAAACCCGTATTGTATACCTAATACAAACTTTTTACAAGTTCGGGATATTTGTCATTATTTACCTTGTAACTGGCCATTATCCGACAAAATAATTGAGGACGCCATTTATGTTTTATTCTTTTATTTTCTTTTTTCTTCCAACTAAACGGCTTTTCTCACGATGTTTTCAAGCAAATCAGCTAGTATTTTCTGTATTTAATAATAAAACGTCTTTTCTCTTTAATGTAAATTTAGTTCAACCTCTTTAGTTTTATACTTTTTATTTGCTTGACAGCTGATGTTGTGATATTTGAAATGAAAATTCGGAAATTCTTTATTCGCCCGAAATTCGGCTGTTTGTTTTTACCAAAAAATGTTTTGTGCAAAAATTAATTAACCGAACGTTAATATTAAAAGCCAAAATAAGATAAAAAAATCGGGGCACGAATTAAAGAGATAGTAGGTAAGTAACGTATAAAAAGACTTTTTTGTTTCTGTATAATATACATATTATATTTTTTGTTCTAGGGCAGCTTTAAAACTAAAAGTGATATTACTACCGTAATGTAATCTTAAATAATGCATTGTAATATAATGACCATGTAAAAAAAGCACTAAAAAAGTTGAAACGTGCATAACAGTACGATTATGCAGATATATTGCACACCTAACCCAATTCGCATGCTTACGCCAAAAATATGCTTGCATTTCACGATAACACATCATATCACTATTATTTCGTTTAAATAAGGTTCATATTGCAATGGCATGAGAAAAACAGATGTTAACCGTCTCATTGCTCCTCATTTTGGGGTCAAATTGAAAAAAATACCCTTTTGAAATGTCGCTCATTGAATTACTGGCAGTTGCACAATGGGGTTATTATCTTAATGTAGTCTTTTTGCCCAGTTTGACGAATTACCGCCTACATACTTGGATGTGCGGTTTTTTTGCGTTTAATTATTGTCAAATCGGTTACGAACTTACGACTTTCCTCGTAATGTTTAATTTGATTCATCATCATCACGGTTAACAGGAATTCCCTCATATTTAATCTGATAACCAATCGTGTTATGATTTATTTTGTAATCGCATGCACAATACATAGGAAGTATGCAGAATACATAGACATAGCATGTTAGACTGTCGTAAGTAAAAGAGGCTTAACTGAAGCAAAAGAAATGGGGAAAAATGAGCCGTATTTTGTTTTGTATTTGGATTGGCTTATTTGCCTTAAAATTTCTTCCGCTGCACCTACGGGTTCGTTAAATAGGCCATAGATGTTGTTTAGCGCATCGTAACAATATTTTAGTGTTTTGATACCTATCTTGTTTTTTATGATAATATTTTGTAAGACAGAAGCTATCGTATTATCATGCGATTGCTGGTGGCCCTTTTAGAATCTAGGATAATTTGAAACACGAAGCTAATTCTACATTAGATTTATGTTCGTGAGTATGAAACAAAGATCGTAGCTGGTGGCGTTCTATAGTTTCTGCTTGCCCCAAGGTAGAAAGCGTGAGTTCATGTTTCAATGTATGGCTAGTCAGGCAAGTTCTCTATCAATTTGATAGAAGAGCATCAAATAAAAGTGCATCATGAACGTTTGAGAGACACAATTTGGCAATACGAGTATTTCTAAGTGAAAGAATTATATAAGTAAGTCAAATTACTCATTGTTTGCAGCGAGTTTCAAATGTCAAAATTCCATGAAGAAATTGGGTTATTCGTAGTTTATAAGTACTTATTAAAGTTTTGTCCGAACATAAATGTTGAAATCTTTACAATAGAAATAAAAAATGGTTTTTATCCATAAACAGACACAGTCTATATTTAACAAGTTCAGATTTCATAGGAGGCTTAAAATATTACGTGTTCTTGTAGTTAGATGGGTGTGTTAGTTGCCAGTAACCCCATAGTCTACATCTTAGGGCTTGAGATTGAAATATTATATTCTCGGGTTTACAATAGTATACCTGTGCTATTTTTTGAAAGAAGCTTTCTATTAGGCCCTCGCTACACATGTTGGAAACAGACTCACTTATCAAATCGAAAAACGACAAGTTTCAACATTTGCTCGCACGTCGATGGGACCACTTTGACCTTGAGCTGGCTTTGCGGTTTATTGAAACTCCACGTGAGTTTCAATAAAATAAAAGGCCAGCTAAAACTGGTTGTGATTCCACTGTCCCCCGGCATACTGTACGAACTTAACCTATAGCATCTACTACCAAAGACAAGCCCTTCCACATGAGACTAAATTATGTGTATGAGATCACAATGTTGACCACACGGATTGGATACCGTTATCAGAGGGACAGACAATGTCAGTGACGTCACACAGGTTAATATCGTGAATGAACCAATCGTGCGCTTGCTAATGACCGTGCCGCTTCTGAAGATTCTTATGTCAGACGCAGAATGCGTGACTTATTAATTTATTCCATGAATGAACGTCAGTTCAGAACCAAGTAAATATAACATAAACTAGATTTTAATTTAATCTAAAGTCCTCTAAAATTTTGGTTTTAAATGATGATGGTAATTATTTTTTTAACGAAATCGGGGCATAATTCATCTCTAAAAAGCTACATGAAGTCCCCGGTCGACAGAGATCAGAAATAGAACCTGACAGTTGTAGACTAAATATAGAAATACTTTGATCTCTGGTGACTTTGCTGTTTTAGTAAGTACTAATGGACTTACGCCCAGTTTGGCATCACGACGTCGCGTCACGTCACGTCACGTGGTTTACGTCAGTATTTGGCACAATATTAGTATTGATATGAATTAAGTATTAGAAGCCAATAAATATTACGTGTTAAATGAGACTTTTTAATTTTAAATTCGTTTGAATTCAATATAGGTAAATTTTATTGACCTAACGCGATCGGGCTCGTGCTAGGTCCACACTTGGGAGAATGGGGGACAACTTTTGATGTCACTTTAAATTGATGAGAGCACTCGGCCACGCATAAAAAAAGATTGAAGATGCTTTTAAGTTCGATTGCGTAAATCGAATTTAGAAGCATCTTCAACCTTTTTTTCGTTAAATAAATATTGAAGCCTGTAACTAAGTTGCGGTTGCGGTTTTATCAAGTAATCTTTTTCCTTGAAACATCCTAAGGATAGCATTTAACTGGCTACTTTCAAAATGGTTAAAATTTTAGATAGTACATACCTGGAGTTGTGAAATGTAAACCTATTGAAAATAAAACTTGAACAGTTTTTATGCAATACACAACTTGTTATTAAAGGTCACTCACTCATCTCCTTTTTAAAAGTTAAGCAGGTTCTCAATTGAAATCTAGTTATGCTTGATTATTATAACTATCAGACCAGATGACCGCAACTAATCTGTATGGTCCTCATGTGGCTTGACCAACATTACCTCTGGACTTCGAAACGAATGTCCTCTTAGTTTGTTTCGATATATTATCTTCTCAGAGTAATCGGCTATCCGAGTATTCTAAAACACCGACCTCATCTAATTTCTAAACTATTTTTGTCATTAAAAAGTGTTTGTTTAAGCCAAAGCATAGAATAAACCACAATTTCACTAAGTGTTAGTTACATCTCTGCCTACCCCTTCCGTATTACAGGCTTATTGTTATGTTTTGCACAACATTTACATCTCTTGGTTCAGACGTGAACCTAGTAAGGTTTTCGAATTACACAATTTAGTTTAGAGACACTTTTACAACCGATTACAATCTATATTAATATTATAAAGAGGTAAAATTTGTTTATAAGTTTGTATGTAGGGGGTAATCTCTGGATCTACTGAACCGATTGTGAAAATTCTTTCACTAATAGGCAGCTACATTATCCCCGAGTGCCATAGGCTATATTTACAACGTTCGCGTGGGATAATTTCTGACAAAAACGCGAGCGAAGCCGCGGGCAATAGCTAGTCGCAATATAACATAACAATTAAACAATTCTAGCAGTAGGTACACAAAGTCTATATTAATTACCTCCAAAATAATAATAAAACAGAAATAATTTAGTATCAGCGCACGGAACGCCCTGTATGCCATGTGGGGCATAATGACTTTCGTAATTATAATGATTCAGTATCAAATTATTGTTAGGCTTGCGTTTATGAGCTGGTGTGTGGTATATTTTAGGAGAGAAAAGCGATTTGATACATTGTATAGCCTCTACTTATGTTTTTTTTTATCTTTTGGTTCTGATACTACGGTTCTTTTAGGAGCACACTATGCATGCGGCATAATTTTGAATTGTATGTAAGTTAGTTTGTTTGTAAAACATGGATGTGAAAACTAGATTAGCTAGTCCACCATGTTATGATACATGATCACAGAGCTCAAGTATTTATCAGCAAGAAAGCATGCGTAAGCCCAAGACTTTTTTTTGTATTTAATTCAGGAACTCTATCGGAAGCTCGATAACAGGGACGATTTTTTTAGCAGAATGATGTGTCACTACCAACAAGAAGAACATATTTTTTTATTTTGTGACAAGGGCTTCATAGCTAGTGGCGATCTTTTGTTTTTTTTTAGTTGCGTTCTCTCATGCTCTTATACCTTATACCACCGACCACCAGCTACAGCTGGAAGTCCGTACGTTTTGCTCCACATACGTAATGTGGACATCTTAGTGCGACATTGCATCACGGCATTTTTCTCAACGCGAAGGTAACGTTAGGAAACGCATACATACTGTATTACTTTGTGGAGTAATTGATCATGAGAAGGCATTAATTGAACCCACATAACTTAGAGGTCTGTTTGGCATGTCTATTGCGAAGAGTTACCGGCTAAATTTGAATGGTTTGGTCTGTTGAACCGAGAGTAAGGAGACGAAATTTGTTCAACTGCTGTTTTAAAACCAATTGAACTTCTTGGGATCACTGGGTCACATAGTGAAAGGACTTGTTTAGTTACTTTCAAACCTTAGATGTAGAAAATTGTATACAAACACCAAACAGGTCAGATAGCATGAGCATAGCATAACCTATAATATGGGCCCACTGCTGGGACACAAATCTATACGAGGTGGATTATTGCCTACTCCAACCCATAGAGGGTATGAGTAGGAGTGGCCAATAATCCACCTCGCGGGCCTGGTTCGGGTTGATAGATGTCAATTGTCTTCGAATTTTTGGTATTAGGACAAGCCGGTCTCCTGATGCTGTTTTTCCCCACCGTTTTGGTTACGATCTAGTTACCTCATAGTCAATATGTGAAGTTGGCAAATCCCAGACAGCCTAATAAACACTACCTTTCTCAGCCGACAAAATGAAAGCAGTAGCTATTGTGAGTGTTACGCAATTAGACCGCTAATTATTTAAGCAACGTTAAAGCATAACATTGATGTATCTACGTAGTTAATCGAAACGTGACTTTCAATCAAACACGTAATATAATCAGCTTATAGGATAATTAGCTAGCCTATACAATTTTTGCTGCCGTCATATGGGCCTACCTACATCCTCACTATGAGATAGAGTGCAACCACGCGGGCGCAGCGCGAGATGATAATGGAGAACACATGTTATAGTTTTAGTTAGTTTTAGTTTATTTATTAATAATTATCAACAATTACAGGTCAGTATTATATATAAGAAAAAATAAAAACACAAGTCATTAAACATTAAAAATAGCATCAAATACAAAATAAATTAAAAATTACAATAAATAAAAATTAAAATAAATTAAAAAATAATAATTAAGGACACATGACCAACAGAATAATAGAAACACTACATAACATTCTTATCAAATATAGAGAACACATGTCTTTTCATTTTCACGATTCACGATATTTTTCTGTGCCATTTTGAGAGCATTCAACACAGCAGCAGCCGATTCCCGGGTCGCGCAAAGTGTTATTGGGATTTTCCATCAGGATCTCAGTAGCAGCCACGGTGTCTGGATTTATGCCTGGTTGACACCAAGAGCAGTGGTGGCCCAGTGGTGGCGGCCCCGACTTACGAACAATAAGTCGTGGGTTCGAACTCAGTCTGGCACATTACCTACTTTTAAATGCGCCTGATGTCTTAGAACCAAAAATTCGAAGACATGTGATATCTTCCAACCCGCATTGGGCCCGCGTGGTGGTTTATAGCCCATTCTCTCTCATAGAGAGGAGGCCGAGTGTCCCAGCAGAGGGAACATTAATGGCTGATTATGCTATGCTATGAACTGAAAGGACATAAAACATAACTAGTGAAAAGTGGGTACGTATACTATTAGGCACACCTCTGCCTAACCCTTCGGGGATTACAGGCGTGATGTCATGGAACATTGGCTGTCTGGGTCCGAACCCACGACCTACGACACGTAAGTACCTACTACAGCCCGCGTAGCATGGAAATACTATCTCTATTCTACCAAGAATCGACAAAGCTTTTTCTATACAACTTGACATGTCTTGTCGTTCATTTCTAACATCGCCATGCTTGCTTTTTAGATTCTTCGTCGACAAAACCCGTTTCTACGGTGGTCATTTTACGCGGGCAGAAATAGTAATTTCTTCTTTTCGTGTCGACAGAAGTAGTAAATACTGTGCATCTACGGCGTATCTCATCAAGTCATCAGACATACACATTTAAATTACTTAATCTGGCTGTCGTTTTTTAAAAGGCATTATTAAAAGCTACGATATATAATTTCACATAATGCAAATTAATCTAGATTTATACATTAATTAGATTTTAATGTCAATTTTAAAAAGTTAATGTAGTTAATTTGATCGAATTTTGTAAGAGAAGCCTCGTCGATGGTAATCTCGACAGATTTGTCCAAATAAATTAATTGTTGCGTGGGAACAAACGCGGTGAAATGTTCTCAATACTGTAATTGGAACAAAGTGAAGTATGCGGGCTTTTGTTTATAGTGGTCTTGGTAGTAACAGATTTAGGTCTTACACAAGGCAGAGAACGCGCATTGAAGGACTGCATTTAAATGCAAGTAAACCAAATGTCGCGAAGTTTACGGGACGCCTATATCCATTCGTGAACATATTTGTCATGGGATTTACGGGGGAGAAAAATCGATCTAGATAAGTCTCATATCTGGGAACATTCGTTTTCTTTTTTTTCACTAGCAGAGCTCGGTCGCCCAGGTAGTGTAAGTAATATACCATCAGGCCCGGACTTATCGAGGGGAATAGGCGTAATTAGTACGCACAACGGCCAATCAAGCTATACAAAACCAGTTTATGAGGACCTCTCACTGTATAGGAAATATATACAAAGCGAGGCCAAGTTATACTGGAAATGTACAGCTTCGTGTGCTGCCGCTGTGTGTACACGAATACCAACATTTCGATTCGAACGATTTATAATAACTCTTTTTAGAAGTCCCATGTATTTGGAGCGACACTATTGCCATTAACCGGGCACAAACTCAGACTCGTCCATAGAAATTTTCGTCAGACTCGGTTTTGACCCAGAACTGATTGAATGGTAATTTCAATCAGTAGTCGCACTAACCACCACTGCACCAACAAAGCAGTGAAAATAACGGTAACATGAGTCACAACAAAACATACAAACGTAAACACAAGTTACATTATAAATGTGAAATTGGGTATAACTTGCACAAGCGCATACGTGTCGGGTCAAACGGCATATATAATTTGAAATGAACATTATTCACTGAGACATTAATCTTTGAGTTATAACAAATGAAGTGTGTCATTGTAATAACGAAATCCACTGCCACGAGATCATAAGGAACAGCTCCTCCCATTTCCTTAAATTTTGTAAAAACGTGTATGACGAATACAATAATTATTATGAACTAGCTGTGCCCCGCAACCGTCGTCTGCGTGAAATTATCATCAAAATATTACTTCCCTATTTGAATCAGATTTTGTTGAATTTCAAGAGTTTTAATTTTTTTTGCACGTAGCCCTAGTCCTTTTTCCAAAATAAAACTTAAGTTACTCCTTATAAAATCAGCTATCTGCCTGTGAAATACAGGTCAAAATCGGTCCAGCAGTTTCGGAGATTAGCCGGAACAAACAAAAAGCCAAAATTTCAAAAAAAAAAAACCGTTTATTAAATACTTTCATAGGCATTCAGTAACAAGCTATTATTTCAAAATTACAAACAGACAATTCAACGATATCAGTACTGATTGATACGTTGAGAAAAAAAAAACTAAATTAGAATAGAATACTTCAGGAATAATTAATCGATTTTATTTAGAAATAGTTAACATTTTGCTTTCTTACAAAAGAAAAAGAATAAAAAAGTTAATCTTACTTGCGACAAGAAGTTGAAATAATCTACTACGTCGCGTAGCAATGGTATTAATATAATGTGTTCTTTACTTTAGTAAACCTTTTCACAGCTCCGAAAATAAATTGATTTGTTTGAAAAAACAAAGTTTTTCATACAACATGTTTGAATTAGTGTGTTTAGTTTAGTAACGGTCAATACCTAATAAACAAGAGTTTTGCTTAATCCATTATTGTTCTTGACACGTGATTAAAAATACATAAATATGGGTGAAAAGGTATGCCACCGAATATTTTTGTAAAATCATGGGGTTTCAAAGAGTTGTACTGTTTTGCGCATTTTCATTGTTAATGGAATTCACGTCTGCATATCACTTTTATTATTTGAGACATGTCCCAGGTATTTACTTTTATATTTATGTTTATTTATACACTGTGACCCTTTTAGTCATCTTACAACGGCAGTTCACTTCATGAATCCATTGACTACCAAACATTCTTAAAAAAAGATAGGCACAAAGAGATTTGAATAATTTAAAAATAAAAATATCATTCATTATTATGACGCATGAGAAACATCCTGTTGCGTGCGCAGTCCGTATTTATTTTTCTTTACACCTATTATCTATTTTTTGTAATTGGTACTTACACAAAGGGCGTAAGAAGACCCTTAATGAAGGCCAAAGGCACTTCAAGGTTCTCCCAGTCATAGCGATCGTTTTTTGTTCTAGACCATACTTGGGAACCTTCTAGTTACGGAGACATTGGGGGTCGAAGTTCCAACTTTATCACAAGTTTTTTTTCAAATACAAGTTTTTAATGAAAGATTTTTACTTTAAACACCTCCACGACCTCCGTACTATTCAATCCATCCATCAGCACACTGATTTGAGTGCGTTACATTGAGTCCTACCGTAAAACGTGATTTTTCACCCCAAAAAAAAAAATCGTTTCCCAGCACAGTCAAGGTACTTAGTTTGATGTACATAATGCTTGGTTGACAGCTTCGTTAAGGCTTCTGTTACACCCTGTATAGAACCCTAACCTGTATACCTTTATTGTTTTATTAAAATAAATTAATTGATAGTAAAAAAAACGCGCCTAGAGGTATTTTATGGCGGATACGTTGAGCGGATAGCTTTTGTAAGACGACTGAAAAGTCACGGTGTATTATATTTCTGTTTTAATAAGTACAGTCGAGATATGAAAAGGTTAATCTTTTCACGTCTCGACCCTTCTCGTTCCCCCTTCTTCTCGTTTTTTTTTCTCGGTCCTTTTTTCACCCACTATTGGCCGTTTAAACGCCCATAGTGTGTGTGAAAAGGAGATCAAGGAATGTATTAGTTTATTTACTTTGAAGTCCATCAAATCCCCGTAACACTTACAATCAATAAAATAGGCAATATTAGTGCGAAAAAAACCTTTAGAATGATAGTATTAGTAGATAGTTGGTGGTAGTTTAGTTCTTCGCACTTGTTTCTTGATCATAAAAAAAAAAAAATAAAAAAAAAATTAGGTATTTAAGTGTAATATGTTTTATGTATGTATATGTATGTATTTATTGTATATATGTAAATGGTACACCACAGGCTACCTGCAGTATTGTCTCTCCTTCCCCCTTAAATCCATCCAAAGGTTGTCTTTAAAAGATCGCTTTTAGCGATAAGACCGCCCATTGTGTCACCCCTTTTATAATGTTTTACATTTGTATTTGTAATTTTTATGGTGTACATAATAAAGAGTATTCTATTCTATTCTATTCTATTCTATAGTCAGTACAGTTTTGTCTCGTTTCCAGAATGTTCCAGTGATCTGAGTTGCTTACAAGGATATGGTCCGGGCTGTTACTGCCTCTACGGGAACTGTCAGTGCTACGGAGTTGCTTGAAGATTTTCAACCATCCATCATCGTGCCATCGGCCGTTTAGATTGCTCCAATGTAGTGCAAGCAGCCCAATTTTAATGTTTTGGTCTTCAACTTTCACATTGAGGCGATCAAAATCAACTGGTCGACGTCAGTATACCACAATGTAATTTACCGGCAGTTTTTTATGGATCACAATAATTTGTTAATGTAGTTTATTATTATTTCATTAAAACTTAGCAATAAAGTTGGTTTTACCAGAAAAAAATGTCTTATTATTTTATATCTAGTTTTGATTCATTCTGTATTGTTTCAGGAAAAGACTTAGAGTTTAGGCTACTATTTAATTTGCCACTTGGTGATGAGTTGATGACTCAAGTCAGGAGGAGGCCACCAGATCACAAACAAGACAAAATATTGATGTTCCACAACACAAATCGCAGCTAAGATATCAACATCCTGGTGTTCAAAAACATAGGCCACCACCAAGATATCAAAATCCTGGGATTCAAAACCACAGGCCACCACCAAGATATCAAAATCCTGGGATTCGGAACCACAGGCCACCACCAATATAAAAATATTTGATTCAAAACCACAGGCCGCCACCAAGATATCAAAATCAAGGGATACAAAACCACAGGCCACCACCAATACATAAAAATCCTGGAATTCAAAACCACAGGCCACCACCAAGATATCAAAATCCTGGGATTCAAAACCACAGGCCACGTGGGTAACGTTATATCAAAGACTATAAAGCAGCGACAAAACACTATCACACATACTGTACCACTGAGTTTATAAATAGCTACTGATACAAATGTACTCAAACATTTAGCAACAGTAACGCAACTGATCCCAATATAATTAAACAACATAATCCTAATAAAAATAAGACAGTTTCAAAGAACAATAAGGACCTTGGAATGACAATCGCTTCACGAAAACCTTTCGGTGGGAAACGTTTACGAAATAACACTTAAGAATCGCTCCGATCTAAGGTGTTGACGCATTGGTGAGAGAAAACGCTGCGGTTAGAACGCCGCGTTTTGATTCTCACAGTTTTCTTTTGCAATCGCAAGCGGCGAACGAGGTAAGGTCAAAACAATTCCATAAATGGAAAAGAAAAAATCTGTGTCATCTGGTAGTAGTTGATGACCTGTCGAAAACCTGACTGACCTTTGGTGATTGCATAAAATTATTACAAGTACAGATATCCAGATACAGATACTCCAAATAATCGAAGCTCATTTCTTCTAAAATACGAGCATGACCTCTGGGATCCAATAATCAAACAAAACAGGAAAACACTTAGGAAGTAAAAATAGTAAATAAACTTTTATACACATTACATACTTACACAAAATACTTCCGAAATAATAGAACTATGCCACTATTAATTCTTATCTTTTAAGCGAATATTAGCCATGGGAACCCCGTAACTGCCCATTTTGAGAGTATAATGACACCAAACAGTACAGGAATAGTTCACACACATTTAAATAATGAGCTTATAATATTATAGCTTAAGATTTAAGATATTACTACCTGCTATAACAAAAAAATATAATCTGCGGTTTGAAACATGAAGATATATTCCAAAAACCTGAGTAGAACAGGGATTGTTTAGAGCAATTTTTATTTTAAAAAAAAAGTATTCTTATCGTTTATGGTCAGATGTATGAACGTGAACGAGGCAAAAGGAGTTAGAAGGATTGTGACAGTTGGTGATCTGTAGTGTCTGCCTATTCTCATGGGAAAAAGGCGTTGGCTTATGTACTACGTAAGTTCTAAAATTTACCCCGAAATATGTTGATAGTGTGTCATTTTATATATTTACTCTATCTAAGTGATAAATGACTGTACCTACTTACGACTATAATAATTATTATCTTCAAATGAAGTAATAAACTCTACTACTAAGTATGTCTTTCTAATAGATCTCTTCAACAAAAGACCTTGACAGAAATGTTTGAATCAGCATGCACACATGGATTCTCGTTTCTAGTTATGTCATCAGGGGTCAGTACAGATAAATTATATTGTTCATTGATTTGATACCCAAAGACATCTGAAACGTTTAAACTGACGTAAAACGTTCTTAAATTAACTAATTTACATATCATGATCGTGGGTCTTCCGCAACAAATATCATAAAATTGGTACAGAGATCACCTCTGATCTCTCAGTACATAGGTCATGAAAAAAAGACTAACAATAGTCTCAGATCATAAAAAAGGTAAACAAATACTCAACAACAACAAAGTAAACTCTTACTCAAATAGAATCACGTAAATGATGTCAATTGTACAAACTTGCGGCATAATCTAGTAATAGACATTACTATTCAACATTAGATGAGTCCGCGTACCTGTTCCGAATATTTCGCGATAATAAACTGATAAATTAAGGCTAACCACGCGTTTGGCGGCACATCAATACATATGTATGTGGAATAAAGTTATGTATATAGAGCGCGGACTATTTATGGAACGTTAGATTTAAGAGCATGCGCCATTTTATTGTTTTGTTAGACAACAGTCTAACTTAACGATGCTGATGCTTGTAATATTCGACCGCTTAATATTGTAGACAATTATGTTTTAAGCTTGATTTAATAGTTTTTTTTTTATTACAACACACGATGTTATTGACATCCACGAACAATCATTCAATCTTAATCAGCCTGAATATGATTTGAAACCTAGCATGAATGAAATTAAACTTTGCTACGTTTAAATTATTGTACTTTTAACATTATCAAAATATACACCTAATAAGTTAGTAACTAATAAGGAAGCGCTTAAGTATTTTTTTTTATAACTTCATTTATGTATTTGAACCAAGATTTTATTTTCCAACATATTACTCTTAAAAACGTCGCGACGTTCGCTCCCAGTGCGTACGTTGGGAGACTATTACGAAAACTTTATGGCGGCCTATCGATAATAGAGCAAACGATCGGCAGTCCCACGACGCACTCGCTCTGCTATTATTATTATGCTACAAGGAGAAATTTCTATTACCTACTGATAACGTCAAAACTTTATACGTTAAGCTTTTATTTTCCCGAAGGGGTAGGTAGGGGTGCTACAGTGCCCACATATTTGCCAGTTATCTTTAAGTACAGGCACTACTATTAAGACGCACTGGACCGGTCAATACGGCGACACTTAGGGGACGCCTATGTCCAGCAGTGGACGTCTTTCGGCTGAAATGATGATGATGATGATGACTACTATTAAGCCTCGAAGAAGTGTTCGAATTCCCAGAGGTGTATTGGGTTTAGCATCAAGAATTCCTCAGTAGAATTTCGGAGTCTTGATTTTTGCCCGGTTGATGGTAATAGGCTTCCGATTACATCGGACTCAAACATAAGTGATGAAATATGGAAGTAGGTACTGTACTTACAATTGTGCCTTGCCCTACGGGGATTACTGACATCATGTTATGTTTATTTATCGTTATGCGAACGCGACCAGCATAGAAACGCATCAGACGAATGCATTTTTCACATCTGAATGTCATCACCTGCCTAGCCTTTGCCCAACTATCTTGGGGTCAGCTTCCAGTCTAACCGGATGCAGCTGAATACCAGTATTTTACATGGAGCGACTGCCTATCTGATCTCCACAACCCAGTTAGTACTGGGTAATACGATACTCCTTGGTAAGACTCATTGTCAGACTTTTTGGGCCGTTTTTTTACATCTGAATGTTTACCTAATAAGTAAATAAAATTCTTATTCCAACTAAAATGTACCTACTATCTATTTATCCACCTAAAAATAAGATACCGGTAGTAAGCATGCAATTTCCTGATTGCATTTATTTAAAGTGGTTTTTTTCTCCAAATTAATCGGACATACATAAAGTTACTTTATTTGGCGTGAAATTGTTTGCTGTTGGGTTAACCCTCGTCGTCGTTAGGTGCTGTGACCGTGAACTTCAAGTCAAGTTTTAACGGAGACAATGTGAAGAAAGATTATTATTTTTTATTGATGTTTAACGCAAAAGAAGTTGTTTTGGTATAAGTGCATAACACATTCATTATGGTACAGTAATGTTGGGTTTTCGTAATAAATAGGCTTGCGTTTGGCGGTAACTTACCTGATGTGAAGCGGTGAAGGGATGATGCTGCCTGGCCCGGCAGTCTCGACATAGATAGCGATCGCAAAACAACCGAATTCGGTCGGAAAGTCGCGATAGTCGAAGATTTAAGGTGGTCGCGAGCCGAACGTTATGACTTTGCGCCCGAATTCTTTTGTTTTTGCGATCGCTATCTATGTCGAGAATGCAGGGCCTGGGGTGGAACACGATAGTGATAACTGATAGTAAACTAACTGATGGTGAACTCTTAAGCCATATGCAATTATGGTCAAATACTCTCACAAATACGTATACCTGTGTGGAAATATGTCAGAAACCTACTTTTGCTGATGTAAAACATACTCTTGACAAGTTTTTAAAATGTTTTGTTCGAAAGATATGGGATGAGATGGAAAAACAGCTAATTGATCTGGGGCTACAGTTATTGCTGGAAAATGAACATGCGTGCTGAAAGTCAACACTGAGATAATTTCCACATGACCTGGTGTCCCTGGTTACCTATCATGACGTCATAAAGCAGTATTGTTTTAATCTTATTCCAGAGTGGGAGCGAGGTGGCACTAGACGTCCTCTATAGCTCCGTCTCTATCTCACACTGGAGTGACATTACAATACTGCTTTAATACGTCACGGTAGGCCACCTGACCCGAAAGAATCAACTTCAGCACCAGTTCAAACTGGTTTCACGAAGACCAGACAGTCATGGCGTTCGACAAAGACTATAAAACTATACAGAATGTAAACCGGTTATTTTATAGGTATAATTATAGGCCAGACTACAGGTGACACAGGTCAAGTTGCATAACTCAAGAAGCCAAGACCTGACTGGTCATGATGGGTGACGACATGGCAGCGTCAGTAAAAGGGCACGTACCTTTAAAGTATGACGTTTGACATAACGGAGTCGTCACGTCCTAGTATTGCGAAAAGCGCGTGGTATAAGTTGGTAAAGACTCGAATCGTATTTGATTAACATGCTTTGCAGAAATTGTAGAGGAACTTGATTGATTAGGGATACTCTCAGGGCAGGGACAGGGCTCTTCTGGATTTTTTTTTCTAGATTTTATCAGCGTTTTAACTGCATCTCTATTATATTTCCACACTCTATGTTATTCTATTTATTTATTAAACTTTATGCACATAATGTAATGATACAGAAAATTCCCAAGAATAAAATATAATAATAAATACATAATTATATTGGCTCTCGTTAGGCAGCTGGATCAAGGGCTTGATTCAGAAAGCGGTACTCCTAGTGGACACGGCTCGTATTGTTAGGAGGTTCCTATCTCTGGAGCCCTGACTGGCGGTAGCTTGGACCCTGTTCCCGATACCAGTGGGCTACTAAATTTCTTTTTTTTTTAGGTTTGATTATTTTAAAAATGTAATTTATATGTATAGTTACGAATAAAGGAAAACATACATACAAACAAAATATACAAAGTAAAGAGTGATAAAAATACATAGATAGAGAAATACAACAAATTAACTGTGGGACGGGTCTGCCAACTTCTTACGTTAGTATTCACGAGCTTTTACATTGAATGTGAACAGACTGGTGGCCGTCCTGATATTCTGGGAGCGCATTCCAAAGGAAAACCGCCTGGACAAGAAAAGAGGATTTAAGAAAACCAGAGCGGTGAGAAGAACATTGTAGAAGACGATTATTGGAGGACCTAAGATTCTTGCTGTGAGCAGCGCATTAATATTGAAAGTGAGAAGTCAGATAGGACGGAGAACAGGGGTTGTCTAGAAGAGAAAACAAGGTTGTTAAAGCCCTTAGCGCTCTGCGCTATCTGAAGGGTAACAATTTAAAGAGCGACCAACACCGTATTTTCACTAAAAGTTAATAGAAGTATAAACAGGATTTTACTGTAGTCCAATACATAAATAAAACTGCTGATAGAATACTACGTATATAGAGAAACTCGAATCGTGTTGCCTTGAGTGGATTTAAATTAATAGCATCCTCAATAAAAATAATGCAATTTAAATGCAATTCTTTAATAATTGATTAATGCGTATTATCTATGTATATGTATTTGTTTTAAAGGCTGTACAGGATATACCCTTGCACGCTAGTGTAAATTAAATCTTAATCGTTTTATTAAAGTCAGTCTTCAGGTTTGTTAAGAAAACGCGAAACTCATTCCTTTATTATTAAAGCGTATCATGCGAACAATTCTCCGAAAATTACTGATTATTCCTGGGTCAACCTTTTATCCGACCATGGTGAAACCAAAATGAGATATAAATATATTAAAAAATAAAACAAATAGTCCTAAAACATACACTTGGGTAAAAGCATATAAGTGTAAAAGTGTATAATTATTAAATTGTAAATAATTTAACTTCAAAGACAATAACATAGTTTAGTTTTAAATTAAACGTCAAGTCAACGTAACTAGAAACAAAACGCGCACGTCTTCATTCAATGTCACATTACTGAAGATCCTAAAACAGATACCATCGCAGGAACAAGATGGAAGATAACACAAACTCAAACGTATGTAAGCTATGCGATAAAAGAACTTCCGTTCGTGAAACAAAGGATTTTCAAAACTCACACACTAATTCAAAACATAAGAAACAATACGCCAACACGTGAAGGTCATGTAAAACGTCAAAATCCAAATAATTTATGTGAATTTTATGCACAGTATCATATTTCGTAAAAATTATAAGAAAAAGATTATGCACTACGTGATTGGTTTGACAAGATGCCATTAAGAGATGAATCATTTTGGATTTCTGCATTCATAAAGTGGATTTTAAGTTTCGTAAACTATTTTGTCATTCTTGAATTTTTTCAGTGACGTGTCATCGCTAATCAATGCACCTAGCTTGCAGCTGCATTCGATCTTTAGTTTCAATAATAATTCACACAGTCATGCACTTCGAATTCAGACCGCCACTATACATATGATATGCCAATGCAAATTTATGTTAATGCAACCCGCACACACATCACTTTAGGTTTAGATTTGATGAAAATCTAAAAAAAAAACGACTGCAGTCCACCTTGACATAAAATGCTTGGTTTTTTTTTTTCGAAAAATATCATAAATAATGCATTTAAATTTTTGGATCCACTGTCAGTGGATTTTGCTTAAGATCAGGGTCTTTCTCTTTTCTGTTGCGTATGTGGTATCTATTGATATCATTATTAGGCGAGGTCAGAGCTTAGCATTATAATATCATAATATCAACGCAGGAATTCAGTGTAAGTATTCGATTTTAGCACAGAGCATAGTCAGTAATATCACTGATAGAACTTAAAGTTATCTTAACAAAAAAGTGAGTACTTATTATGCAAAAGAAAAATGGAGGTGCATTACTGAAGCTTAAATAAACATTACTCCACAATTTCCATCACTGAAAACTGAAAGGACACACGAGCAATAAATTGGACATATCAGTTCATAGCTGTCTTAGCCAATGTTAATTAATTACACACCAAATCCCCTTTTCAATTACGAAACCCTACAAATCTAGAGGAATGGAACAAACTAAAACATAGACATGCATATGCTTATCTTTCCGCACAAGTGGCTTGTAATCTGAAACTTGTTTCCAGCGTAGGCGATGTGCGTTTAACAAGCACCTAGGTAAACGTAGACACTATCATTTCACACGATGTAAACATAGATTTAAGAAGGACGATGTGACTTGTGACCAGGGAATTGTTATGTAATTTTATGTAATAGAACTAATTCAGCTAAATTTAACTCACTGGAACGCAAATAATGCCTGTCTGTCAAAGATATGCACGAAAAAAAACGATTGTTACCCGTTCTAAGTCAGAATATTCGTCACGCACATAATTTAATTACATGATGACGGGTGGAGATACAATGGCTTCTCTGATAAAGATTGACACGACAAACTATGGAAGAAGAAGACATACTGCACCGATCCAAATCAATACTTGGGATAAAGACATGAGAATAATGATGATTGGCTCACTGGAGGTAACATTTTCAGGAAATTAATATTCAGCGTTGAGGTAGCTTTAAAGAATTCAAGTATACGATCGCAATTGTATTATGAAGGAGATCAATGGCCGAAATTGTGGGCAGTAAAACAATGACACATCTCCCTAGATTCTACGATCCTTGATGCTGTTGCTGTCACTAAACTGTCTGATGTTGCGATCGACTTCAAGATTGCCATTACTCATTTACTTACTTAACATCAGGCTTTCGTGCCAAAGCTCTTGTTCTAGTAACTTTAAATGAGCATTTTGACGGAATCATGGTTGATATTGACGAAGTGGCGTAATCAAATTGTTGTTGGTATAGTGACGGAAGAAGAATAAGAAGAATAAGAAGAAAAGTTACACAATGACGATGTACATAACGTCTATTAATAGACATCGCAAAAATAGTTCACATAGAAAAATAGAGCATTACGTGGAAAATATTACTTCTGTAGCTCGTGTTTATACAGATGCTAAAGAATGATAGCTCCTATTTAGAATAGCCCATAAGCATAATCAGCATATGCGTTCCCACTGCAGGGACACACGGCCTCCTCTCTATGAGAGGGAATGTGCTATAATCAACCACACGGGCCCAGTGCGGGTTAGTGGATGTCACGTGTCTTCGAACTTTTGGTTCTAGGACATACCTATTTCCTCACGAATATTATTAATAAGTAAGTATAGGCATACTTACTTATGAATAAAATTGAAGAAGACAAGTTGAAGTGCAATCACTGCATGATACCGGCAAGGTCGGAAAACCCGTGGTATGTGATTATTTTTTGGAACGGTACAAAAAAGTTTTCCTACTGAGTTCGGTTATCGACAAGGGTCAATGGAAGAAAAAATGTGTTCCACCGATCCCAAGTAACTCCAGATAGGGTTATAGCGTCATCAGGAGGGATGAGAGCATGCCTTACTGTGTAGATCTTGCTGATTTACAGAACGAAATGGCGTATTTCTGTCTCGAACTCTCGACTAAGGACATGTCATTGAATTGCGCCCGTCACCCAGAGGTTTAGTTGAAAGTCTCTTGCTAGTAATCCTTGTAAGTCAAGTCCATCATCTTCGAGCCCTATAATTTTATCTGCCTGAGTTTAAACATTACTTTGCCTTATTTTTTCTCTATAATGGATGTCTCATATCAGCTGATTACTCACGGGGCAGTAAAATAGTAAACTGGACTGGGACTAATTAGTAAATTTCAATTCCATTCCATTCCACTTCAATATCTTCCTGCTCCATCTTTATTATATCTGCTTGAGCTACAGACGCCCTATTTTTTTTAAATTTTTCTATAACAGTCATTAAAAAATCAGCATTACTTTTTTCTTACCTCAGTGGCTTGCCTCACAACATTGTAAAATTCTTCCTTATTTATTTATTTATGTACACAGTAAATACTTAACTGGACATTATATTAAGATGGAAGTGCACAAAGGTACTGCTTATTTCATAAGATTTTTTTTTCCAGCAGACCTGCGAGAGGAAAGTTCTTTATTTAATTTATGTATCCACATTTTTCCTTTTTTGTATTGTGTCATATCATATACTACTGTAAAACAGTTTTTAATATAATGAATGATTACAAGTTTACAAATAGTAGTCACCAAGCTTACTATATCATATCATAATCCGATAGAATCTTATCATAATAACATGTTTCAATGAAACAGCCGAATTCCTGTAGATAGCACGAAACTGCAAATATATGCTAATAGAACTGTAATTGTATGTAACTGATATGCATGTTTTGTGTGCGCAAACATGAAACGAACATTTGTATTCTTAGTCACAAATCATTAGCAAAAGTGTTCGAGAGGAAGAAGTTATTAAGTTAATAGATTTTTCAGAAACTGAATAACATTACTCATGTCACTAGACCATATTAACTCATGTAAACTAGACAGTGAGGACCAACCGGCGGAAACAAAGAGTTTTATATAATCTTTTGCTTGGTTATTACTAGCAACCTTATGATTCACCAATCTGAAATAAGGCATCAATTATGTAAAGGGAACATCCCAACCGGTGAATGCAGTCTATGGCCATTCTATTATTTACTTTTGGATGTCTCAATTCGCCCTTCACCTCTAATTGCATGTCTTCAAGGACTCTAGTTCAAAAGTTACCTCTTGATGTCCAACTGAATAATAAATCACGCCATTGACATCGTAGTGCCAATTTTTATTTAAAAAATCTTAATTAGTTACTATGAACACAATTTAAAAGCTCCAACGTACGCCAATTAGTCGGTGAAATATTTTTGCAAATAAACTGAATGTGTTATAATGATCACTATCTTTCGCAATTAAACACCCTGTTAAAACTTTTACATTTACGTGTTATTACCTAAATGTAATTACCAACTAAACACACAGTGCACTTAATTACATGATTAGAATATTCACGTCATTTATACAAACAAAGAAATTATTCTAAAAAAGCCCAAGGATAACATACCATAACAAGTTCTATCAGACGAACAACGTATAGAACAACCGAGTACGTATCCACTAAACTGCAACATACAAGCCAACACGAACACAGCAACCTTGAAGCCTTACAAAGGAAAAGCATTCACAGATCGGCATTAGATGATTACGTTAATTATATTTAAATTATATCATTGCTAGCGAACCGGTCGCCACGAATCTCAGCGTAGACAGATATAGAGCATTTCGGCTTGCTCGATTCCGAACCCCCTCAAAAGCGAAAGTGTAACATGGTCCTATAGAGTGCCGCCATTTTTTTTTCTTCGCTCGGCCGCTCTTACCGCATATATATAGCGAAGCTACGAACGATCACGCATCATTCGCATTCAGGACTTCGCTGACTTCAGTGCAACCTACTAGTGCAGCATCATGAGGCACATGGTGTGTTCGAACTTTACAATTATCAAAATTATAAAAATAATTAAGTGACAGTGCAAATAATAATTATAAACCCGTAGGGTTGTGACAGTGCCTGGACATGCAAAATCCCCTTGTCCCACTTTTAACATTTTACGCAACAAGGAAATTGCGTACTTCGTGTGTAGTTGTCTGCGCCGATGTTAACTCGACCACTCATTAAACAACGAACCTCGAAGCATATTTGCACCAGATAATTAGTCAACTGCGATAATAACTTTCGATTCTATTCTAACAATCACATTTGTTCCAGTTTATGATACTAATCTTTGCCTTTTTGTTCACAGCTCGTGGCCGCCAGTCTGGTGGCTCTCTTGGCCTTCGCTTACGCAGAAGAAGCCAAGGAAGCAGAAAAAGAAGTGGCAGTGACCGATAACAAGGAAGCTGCTTCGGACGACAAGAAGCACGAGAAGAGAGGAGTGTACGACATCGGACTTGGCTACGGACACGGTAGTGGTGGTGGTGGTCACGGAGGATTCGGCGGTGGTTTCGGCGGCGGTTACGATGGCGGCTTTGGCGGTGGTTACGGTGGTGGTTACGGTGGACACGACACCCACTCCCACAAAACCATCACTGTGGTCAAGAATGTCCCCGTCCCTTACCCCGTAGAGAAGCACATCCCCTACCCGGTAGAAAGGAAGGTTCCCGTACCCGTAAAGGTGCACGTTCCCCAACCCTATCCCGTCGTCAAACACGTCCCTTACCCAGTCAAGGAGATCGTAAAGGTACCAGTGCATGTGCCCCAACCCTACCCAGTTGAGAAGAAGGTGCCTTACCCCGTCCATGTGCCCGTTGACAGGCCTTACCCCGTCAAGGTATACGTACCTCAGCCTTACCCGGTTGAGAAGAAGATCCACGTGCCCGTCAAGGTTCACGTTCCCGCTCCTTACCCAGTTGAGAAGAAGGTACCCTACCCCGTAAAGGTCCCCGTACATGTGCCCCAACCCTACCCCGTGTACAAGGAAGTGCCCTACCCTGTCAAGGTTCCCGTCGACAGGCCTTACCCCGTGCATGTTCCCAAGCCTGTGCCTTACCCAGTTGAGAAGCTGGTGCCCTACCCCGTAGAGAAGCCTGTCCCCTACCCCGTCAAGGTCCACGTTGACCGTCCCGTGCCTGTGCACGTTGAGAAGCCCGTGCCCTACCCCGTCAAGGTGCCAGTGCCAGCGCCCTACCCCGTTGAGAAGCACATCCCCTACCCCGTCGAGAAGCCCGTGCCCTACCCCGTCAAGGTCCCCTACGACAGGCCGTACCCCGTCCACATCGAGAAACACGTGCCAGTCCACGTCGAGAAGCACGTGCCCTACCCCGTGAAGGTTCCAGTCCCCGTTGTTATCGGTCACGGACACGGCCACGGATATGGCCATCATGATAGCTACTAAGGCTGCAGGGAGCAGATACGTCTGAATGTGATACATAAATATAAGCTTAGCACTAATACGAATGGGGGACGTGAAATACCCCGGCAATGGATAGTGGTCGTGCTACCAGATCCAAGGAACTCGTATTCCACGACCCGCGATCGAACGCACTGAACTAAATACTCTATTAGTCTACTTTTTTGTTATTTTTTTTTAAATCGGTTGAAGTTACGTTTGAGTTTATGTACCTGTTATATTAAGACGAAAAAATGATGTTTTTGATTTTCCCTTAATTTGGATGAGCGAAGTGATTGTGAAAATAAATGGCCACGCCAATTACGATAATTATGTCCGTTGTTTTAATTCGTGCATTGTCCTTGTGTAATTGGGTGTAACGTTATGGGTCTGTAAGTAAGTTTTACGAAATGCGAAATAATATGACCCAGATAGAAGCATCGCAAGCGGATAACCGCTAGTTACACGTGTGGCGAAACCCGCTACATTTTCACTCTTGACAATATACACGCCGAACGCGATCTTTGTTTTGCGTAATACGCCGCGATATTACGCGAGCGTAATCTCACACGATTACAATTAACTACAATGTTCTATTACTATTTATTAGCGCACAGCAATCAATAACACAGAAACCTGTTTCACTCGTTGTAGGATCTCTCTATGATCATAAATTCATTGCATAAAATTACCAATTCGTTGAGCATCCATTTGTCAAATTGCAGATTGATTACTAAGTTAACGCTGATCTTTCAAAATCAGTGTTACTTGATTTACAACGCATGGTTTATGAGCATTAAGTATTGCAAAATGTCATTACATGCGGTGGTTGTTTACTGTCAACATTACTGGGACAAAATGTGCGCTCGCTCGGCATTACGAAAATATAAGCCTCATTTTACGTAAGCATTGTTTTTAAGTGTCCGAAAACAATCCGTTGGTATCAATATAAGTCCTTTTATGTTCGTTTTGCGAAATAATTGAAGTTCAATTAGCAATGCGGTTTTGGTAAATAGTAATTAAACGTTTTAATACGATGGTGGAATGGAAAATTGTGTGTAATGCGAAATATGTCGCATCCCACGCACGTCAAAGTAATTTAAGTGGAATAAGTGACTAGTTATGTACTTATTCACACCAGTGTTGGACATAATGCAACTTGACTATACAGCGTGCATTTTCACAGCATTTAAAATCATTTTAAGCGGCTTATGCATGACAAAGATGAAATAGACGGGAAGTCTTTACGTAAGGAATGTTTTCACCGCCATTTTGTCAAATGAATCCTTGTCTGAATATAGTTCCTTATATCTCATAATCTAAGTGGGTAATAATAAGAAGAATAATAATTGGGTAATATGATTTTATTGACATAGGTTCTTGAATAATAATTATAAACCAATAATGCCATATAATCAGCACTCCCTTAAATGTATCTGCGAGGAAAGCCAACAGATACTTTTCCAGCTCAAAAAGTGTGCACCTTATTCCTTCAACAACTTGGTATCAGTTTCTGGTTTTTCTAATAACATTATTTATAGCAATGTCACCTTTATCCACAAGTCTAGATTTTAGAAAATAATAGTACCAAAAAGGTTGTGCTATTGTTTCCACGGGCGATATTATTTCATTGGCCTTGAAAACGGAATATATGAATAACTAAATATGAATTAATTATTATATTGGTCGTAACCCTGAACTTAACGCCCACTATAATATTAATAAAGACATAATAATTACTATATTTGTACAAAATCGATTAATTAAATGGATTTTAGATCCGTTATTGACTATAATTATAGCACTAATAATTGAACTAGAGTGATTAATAATATAAGAAATGCAAATGAATGAATGCATTCAATGCAAATAAATTATTTCTATTCTAAGATCAACTACCTCCCCTAATTAATTCTTTGATTTTTATTACGCATATAAAGTCAATTTAATTCATGTCAATGTATTCTATTTTATGCAACTTAACATTTAAATGCAACTGCGTTTCTTTTTCGTAAAATTTGTTAAATCATTAGTCATCGGAGCAGTATCAATATTGCAATCCTTTTAAAGATTTTCCTTTCGAAAACATTGAAATATGAATAGATATGCATCGTTATCTTTTAGTAATCACTGGGATGAAAATAATATAAATAAGCAATAAGGTTTTCAAAATATTGTTGCTACTAAATATTACCTATTGGGCTCTTTACTAATTTAAAGCTTTTTGCTACGTTTGTACTAACTAATGTAAATAGGTCTCCCTAGTTTAAAAGGTTCTCTCTATCTGGCAGAATTTTGATGCTCCGAAATTTATTTGGCATAATCTTCTTTAAACGAATATTATTAAGGCATGAACATTATTTAATATTATTATTTTTTGGCAGAATGTTTATATGTCCGAATTAACTCTGGCATACTTTTAAGATGGCAGATTTTTATTTGGCATAATTACCTTTGGTAAAGTTAAAATTTCGCATAATTTCGTCTAACGTTTATTTAGAGCGACGATTATTTGGTAGAATTTCATTTGGCATACCATGCAGATGGCAGAATTTCATATGGAATAATATTATTAGGCATATTTTTATTTCTATAAATAAGCATTTTTAACCTTAAATAAAAATATCGTCTTTAAATGTCAATACATGTTGTGCTATAAAAGTTTGACAGAAACGAATCGCTGCAAAACCGACTCCACGTAGTCTTGTCTGCCCTACCCCTAGAGTGTAATTTAAGCCCGCGTAGGCGCGAGGCGGCCCACGAGCTGAGGAGCAGGTGGTTTTAACGCTCGCCGCCGTGGCTGAGGCTGGCCGGCAAAGCCGGACAACAAGCCGAAGCTGCGGTGGTGAGCGTCAAACTATCTGCGACGATAAGCTTGCGTGGGACCGCCGGAGGCCCGCAGCGCCGAAGCCATGACAGAAACCATGCCTGCTGCATGCATGATCAGTTTTGCATGCTCGCTTGCATGCTGCATGCTTGCTTGCATGCTGAAGTCTTGCTTGCTTGCATGCATCGTGTATGCTTGATTGCATGCATGATATATGCTTGTTTGCATGCATGGTGTATGCTTGTTTGCATGCTTCTTTGTAAGAAATACAAAATTATTCCAACTATTAATTTTCTGTAATGTGTTAGATGAGTCTTTCAATTATTATGGATATTAAATGTATGCCAAAAGATGATTCTAACTGTTAACTTTCTGAGATATGATAGTTCTGCCTTTTAATGACTATCGATATGAAATGTATGTCAAAAGAAGATTCTGACTGTGAACTTTCTGCGATGTGATGGTTCTACTTTTTAATCCTTATGGATATGAAATTTATGCCTAAAGTAAAGTTATGAGTTTTGAATGTATGATAAATGAGTGTCTGCCAAACGATTTTCTGCGAAATAAAGCTTATGCTATTCGCTATTATGCAAAATAATATTATGACATAAAAGTTCTGCTATAAAGGTTGGACCCCTCCAAAGTTGAATACGACTTTATCATACGTTGGTACTTTTGAAGTATGCTCTTAACTTGCTATTTAGAAAGCTTCAAAGGTGTAGTATCAAATGGTTCAATTCCTTATGTACTTAAAACGGTAGGTACCTACGTTCATCAATATTGAAACCGTGCTGTCATCATCGTGGTAGTCATAACTGTCATTTTTGACAATGACTGTCATTATGTCATCAAAATCTTGCCAAAAAAAAAAATGATCTTTAATGAAACAGTTAAAATTACTGAGATTTTATTGACTCCTTTGAGATATCAAAGAAACGTTTAATACCCGCTGATCAGGTGAAGCAACAGTATTAATCATTACCTGACATTTAACATTTTGACATATTACACATCCTTATTAACAGGCATTATTCAGAATTATGTCTGTTTGTTTATTTTAATGTATGTGAAAGGAATAACGTGATAGAAGATAATAAAGAAGATATATATGAGAGAAAATAGTAAATGAAGAGACGAATGGTTGGAAAGACGTAAGGTGTCGACCGTAATTAGGATGTGGGCAAGCGAGTGGTAATAAATAAAACAAACAAGACTGCACTGGAAATGGTCAGGGATTTTCAGAAGCAACTTCAAGTTGTTTCAATCAAGATAAAGTATAACAAAGCATACTAAAAAACTTCTGAAGACTCTCTCTGAGTCTTCAGAAGTGTGAACATTGGAAAAGTAGATAAAGTTGCAAGAAACATCTCTGAATAGTAAATATTTATATTTTCTCATGTTTATTTTAATCAGGCGAAATTGATTGCAAGCGTCTCTGCTTGAGAGAGAGTGCATCGGACGTTCGTCACTAGTTAAAGATTCCATCATCATTATTGCACAGTTTTGCGGTTAGTGTCACAAGGATTAAGTATACAGTTTATAATAGGTCTTAAACCAATACAAGTAAAGCAGTTAAAGTCGGATGCAGAGGCTTATACGATGGCTGTACGTACGTGACGACGTATGCGTAATAATTGTTATTTTCTGGTGGGTTTATTAACCTTACCCTTTTCGTCATAATGTCAACAGTTCACACCATGTACGTGTGGCATATTTTTCATTGAATCTGACAAGTACATTCATGGATAAAAAGATTTCTTCATGAATCCAAAAATGGAAAGACAATTTGTCTCTCTGGTTTCCATTCTATGGACATCGTCATGACACGTCATGATCACACAAATCAAAATCCTAACGTGCTTTTAAAGCATCGTGGAGACTATCCCAATGTCAGATTTTGACCCTTGTAAACAAATAAAATACTCCTGCAGTTCAATAACCTTCAGAAACAGTCATTTAAACGTTCTAGATACAACAAAAAATCAAGGTCAATCTACTTTTCCGAAATTATGTGTTTCGAAAAAAACGTCTTTACCTTGACTGAGCTTATTTAGAAACGATTTGACGAATAGTGTTGCAATCTGCAATCTGAGTATGCAAGGGTGGAGGATACTGATACTGGTGATGTTAATAAGAATTTTATGATTTAGAAAAATATGTAGGTCATTAGCAATGTCCTAAAGCAGTTCACTACTGGAGAATATACTCTATTCAGGGGTTTCAGTCGTTGGGAATAGCGTGAAGCGCGTAGTGCAATGGAGTTAGGGACCTTAAAGGACTATGCGCCGAAAACACTGTTTTAATTTATTTTCTACAGACACCTTTAAAGGAAATAATGAACCATTGCACACAATAATAATAAACAATCAGTCGATAAAGGAATTTGTAGTAATACTCATACTAATCACACACTGAAGGCTTTAAATAAAATTACCTGTTACAGCAATACTTAATAATTTAGACATTAGTGACCACTTATGTTTACTAACCGTGTCACCATTTTTTCTAATAATGGCTACTGATACTCGTACAGGATGTACTTACTTTATTAGTAGTCTATGAGGCGTAGACGTTTTTGAAACAAAAGTTCAGATAAGTTTTTAGGAAATGCTTGTAAAGTTTTTCTGTTCTTATAACTGGCTCACATCGTCTAATTACATCTTGGATTAGTTAATTTAATTTGAGTCGTTCTATCAAAAGACAATGAGAGAAGATAAAACTAGGTAACTTCAAAACTAAATCATCTTAAATTTTAATTGTTCGAACTCATTAAAAATTCAAAACATAATATCGAGTGCGACCAGACGATTATGAAACGCAACACAAACTGGTTGTTCACAGACAATCAGATAGCCCGGCATTATTGGACTGTGAGCCAATACACTTACTGGCCGTCACACATCTGCAATCATGTGCGACTCCTTCCAGTATAGCGGTAGTATACACTGGAACTATTCATCGCTTCAAACGAGGCTGCCTTGGTTTTGAAAATGGACTGCCTCGGGCCATATTTTGAAACTCAGTCGATGTAGTAATGGTTAATGATCAAAATAGGAGTGATTAAGATAGAGATACGAGGCTTATATAATATTAATCTATGCTAAATTTTGAACCACATTCAACATAGTTTTAATACTAATAAAGACAAAAAAAAGGAAAATGAAAGCTACTTATAAACTGTTTAAAAAAATCCTCAGTAATTTTTAAATTTATACCAAAGCCTTTGACACCACAATTCAATGTTAAAAAATATGTAGCGGCACTATAAGAATACTGCAGCAACCTAGAACAAAAATTACTACAGCGCCATCTATGTCACAGACGAAGAACTAAACATCGAAATACATTGAAATCCTACATCACGCAAGTAAAGTTATCCGCGACTTAAGAGTATATAGCAGAACCCGACAACAACTGTCGGGCAGAAGCCCACCAGACATAACACCCATCTGGTCGGAGGATCCCCCCTTTTCTATGGGGGATGAAGAACTTCCCTGTTCTTCATGACCCCAAAAACAGTTCAAGGTAAGCTCTAATCTAAAGCCTCCTTTACCGTTAATCAATTAAGCGGTTGCTAGCAAGCATTCCAAGCATTCTAGTGGTCTGAAACCTTACTACTACTAATACCAGTCTTTCTAGATATTTTATAGATCGACTATAAAGGAAATTCTTCTGAATCCATTCGTTACCTGATCATAACTTCTATGTTATGTATTTGACTTTCTTTTAAATGTCATAAAAGGCAGTACAAGGGAATGTTGTGCAGTATTTTCTGCAAAGGACTTTATATTTGTACTAATATTCCAAATGAGGGTATTATAGGAATATATTATTGAACTGTTCCTCATAGTCAGAATCCTATACATGGATTTTAAATGGGCATAAAGTGGAATTTGGTCGTTCTTAACTCTCTATCGTAAATACTAGTTAGTGATGATTCAGGTTCATGCACTTCTGATAAATGAGGAATTTGAGATTAGCTTACTTTGTGTTTTATCTTGTTTCGTATGCACTATAATTTATTTGCCTTATGGTGAAGTTGCCTCATCTTTTACTGGAACCCATTGACCATAATGAGATTTCTCTTGATAAATACATACTTTAGTTATAAATTCAAACAGTAGTTACTCTAAACTACCGTAATAATTGATGATAGCTTCTGAATGGACAATAATTTATCATGATATACCTTCTTGCGAAACTTAACCTATACTGCACTAATATGAAAATCACTCATGTGACTAGAAATAAGTATATTCATTGGTAATGTTGTTTTTAAAATTAACTACAGCCATTGAAAGCATTCTATCAACTCAGCTTATATCTTACTCAGTCCACTGCTGGACACAGATCTCACTCAAGCTATGCCACAACACTGCGGACTCTGTTAAAACGTCACACAATTTATTTTATAACTCGCTGTTGCCCGCGACCTTCGTTTTTGAATCGGGTTTCGTCAACAAATTCAAGGGGTTTTTTTTCACGGAAACCAAATTATTTTTCTAAAATAAAAGTACCCTATGCTAGACCTTATAACATTAGCTATCTGCCAGTAAAAGTCCCGTCAAAATCAGCCCAGCCGTTCCGGAGATTAGCCGAAACAAACAGACCCACAGACAAAAAATGAAAAAATGTGTGCCATATATATTTTCATTTGCATTCAGTAAAAAACTGCTATTTTGATATTACAAACAGACAGTTCAATTTTATTTACCTATTTGTATACATTTCATCAGCTAACACATACATACACGTAATAACGTTTGCATCATTATAATGTATAATAACTATTACTGATGATCTTATTTGTGTAGAACAAACATAAGAATTTAAACGCAAGCAATTTTGGATATTAACATGATTGCTTAACTATGTAATTAATATTATTGATTTATGGACTCTGTGCTTAATTTATTGGTGTTTAATCTTTAATTGTCTTCAATCTAATTCTTCTTTAATTTTAATAGTTTTCTTCTTCGTAGTTTTAAGTCAGTGAGCTTGCTTCACTTAGAGTGGAAGATTAGTGGGAATTGATAAGTGGCTACTTAGTTTATAATTGAGAATGTTTCGAATTTAATAATGGTTTGGTAATAAATCAAAACTGTGTGACTTACACAAAAAAAAGCTTCAATGAAAAAAGCATTACGAAAAAATAGATGAGCTCAAAGCAAAAGACTTCAACGCGTGAAAAGGTGCACAATCACACATCAAAATCTCCAGCTAGATAGCTGGAGATTTTGATTCTCGACTAAACACTTGGTAGATAATGCTTATACCGGGAGCAGTAAATACTACGAGTATGTTACCGTGGGTGACAGATCTGCAGATTTGTAGGAGACAAGAAGATGTTCAGATAGGTAGGAAAAGAGTAAAAGAAGATTAAATGTTTAGAGATACTTAACACACATAAACACCCCATTCTCCCGCAAAAAAATACCATCCATTAAAAACAAAAGACGACCAAATACAGAACCTATTCACACCTTCACCATCTTCAAACAAAAGCGAGAGTCAAACCCATCTTCAAGGTCAAGATCACGTCACGACAGTCAATGAGACGAGACGGAACGAAGCGAAAGTTATGTCATAACGGAACGTGCGCGCAACGGATCCGATGCGCACGACTGCCCAAGACCGGGTTTTGGTGGAAAACCTGCTCGGTACTACGTGATATGAGACGGGTGGATCAAATGAAATATTGTACTAGTGGTGGATTGGTTTCAAGTTTATGTAAGAATGTGAGTGGTGATATAATGCTCGATTGTTTGTTTGAGACTCTTTCTAATGATGATTACTGAAATGGTTAATTTTGTAGCGTGTATGATGTCTTCGTCTAGGTCAGTAACCTTGGCTTTCTTAAGGTCACAGTGACCCACGACATATTTTGAAATATCAAAAATCTCTGCCTGCTATACTGATCACGATAGGCATTTAACGTAATATAATAAAAATATTTTGTAGGCTAATTAATATATTGTATTGTTTTACATTCAACAGCAAAACTAAATTGGTTTTTCATAGTATGTTAATGAAAAACAAAGTTACTGCCGCAGTTTGATGAAAAAGTCCTATATCTCGAAAGCCAACCATCAAATTTTATTCAAACCAATTTTGGTTGAAAGTTTTTTTTACTTTCTACAATCCTACATTTTTTAGAATTTTCCTACCCTTACTTTACAAATTAGAGGGGGGGGGGTCACACATTTAACCGCTTTGGAAGTGTCTATCTTTCAAACGATTGACTTTGAGAAAAAATGGTTTTAGGAACGCGCGCGTATAGGATTAGGATTGATGAAAAAAATATTTTTTAGTTTCTGTTCCATGTACGGGGAGCCCCCCTTAATCTTTATTTTTGTATAAAATCGTAAAGCGGGTTACAAAATACATCTATCTACTAAGTTTCAACTGTCTAGTCCAAGTTTCGGAATAAAGTGGCTGTGACTTTTTTGCCATTCGGCTACGGACCCTAAAAACGAAAACAACGTGATGAATATTTTTACTCTATCAAAATTAAAGGCATTATCATTGTGTCATATTGCAATTAAGACAGCCATGCCTTGAAATCTTTGGTCACCAGAATTAGCCAGTAGCAACATAACTGACGAATATTCAGGTAAGCCAAATGGCAGCTTGGCCCCGATTTATACTAACATTTTCAACCGTATCTAGTAACATCCCGATTATGATTCGGAAAAGGCTAACGATGATCGATTTATAAATCTTAAATTCATGCAAGTCGTAAAATATTCTTAACATTGAACGAAAAATAGTTTTCGAAAATTTCTTAAACTTGTTCCAGGAAATACGTGTTGTGTACAAGTGTGTGAAAGAAATATTTGTCATTAAGAATCTCCATTAGATGTACAAGGTTTCTATCGAGATGTTTTCTTTATTTTTATAGTTTACGAGTACATTATGAACGGCCAAAGTTCAGTTAAAATTTGTGCAAAACAGCAATTTTTGGAGGCTTATACTGAATTTGTTTCTACAATTTTTTATTTTTCGCTACCATAGAAACCTAGATATAGTGCACAAAATACCTATTAGTTCAAAAAAATCAAAGATAGATGTGTAACAACTGCATAATCACGTACGAGCGTTTGTATGAAAAGTATGACGGGTTGGCTGCTCTTAAGTAAACATTAAGCAACAATGTGTCAGCTGTAAACTGTATCGCAATACATATCGTAATAAGTAGCGAGTAACTATCACCTGGACACCTCGACAACTTATTTCCTTCATCTGATTCGTATAATTTCTACAGGCTAATGAGTATTCATTATAGTAAGGCAACTTGCTTAATTGAATTCTCATGGTGGCACTACACTTGGCGAATCTGATTATTAGAACAAGGTGAATTTAATCGCAAGTTGTTTTGATCCAATGTCGCGAAAATTTTGACAAATACGCCATGTGAAGTGCCAGCATCATATAAGAAAACAAGCATTTCAATGTATTGACAATGTGTTAGCAATAATTAAAAAAAATCACAGATCGTATTTTCAGAAGTTATGAAAATGCAAGGATGGTAACATCATCACATCAACTACCTAGCCTTTTCCCAACTATATAGGGGTCAGCTTCCAGTCTTAACGGATTCAGCATCATACCAGTATTTTACATGGAGCGTTTGCCTATCTGACCACTAAGGATAGTAACATGGCAATCCATATTTTCTGCCTACCTCATAGAAAAAAGGTGTGAAACCAGTTGCTTTTAGATGCACTGTCAGCATTTTTACCCTTTTGTTGATTTTGGGCTTTTAGTTTGGAAAAGTGTCTAGTAGAATTTTGAGCTCCTAGGTAATATACAAAAAACAAAAATAAACATACATTTTAAATTAAAACAAGAACATTCTAAAAGGTTTGTTTAAATTATATTACAACCAATTCGCACTAAGCTCGCGTGATTAATTTGGATCACTCCCTGTCATAGAGAAGAGGCCGGTATCCCAGCAGAAGGTACGTCATAGCCTGATTATAATTATAATGCTACATTGTAACAACAGTACCGTTTGCGTACATTGTCGAGTTTACTTGCACTGTCGTTGCACGGCAACAGCATTAAGTACTCTCGCTTTCAATACACGTTCAATCGGACATGGCCTTGATTCTTGATGGGAATTCCTTTGAAATTGATAGTAATTATTGGGCTATAAGACCTTTAAAATGACCGTGCATTATATGGTAGGCGTTATGTAATGTGACCAAAGAATGCGACTGATTTATGAAACAAATAATTACTTAGCTACTGCCAAAGTATTCCAAACCCAGGCATTGCAGACCATTATATTGGTGTTTATTTATATAAACATCTCCCATCAAGATTCCCTGTCGGCAAAATGGAGCGTGGGGATATTCAAACTCCCATAAGTCATTCCTACACAATAACTAAGCTTAGTGCTTAAAATTAAAACGCAATGGTGAATTTTCAAAGCCGCGTGTTGAGATTTCGCCAAACTAACAAACTTAAGTTCACATGTTGTGTTTAATTCGGAGACATCTGGTGTTTCTTTCACGTACCAATTAGTAAAAGTAATACCCCCGAGCCCGACGTGCATATGCACAAAAAAAAAAAAATCTGCCGACACAATCAGCGATAGTAGCGCCATCCATGGGATCACCGCTGCACTGCTATGTGAGTGACCGCCAGAAAAAACGTAAGTGAAAGGAAGCTCCATTTTTAATTCTTTTGTCCGCACAAAAACTACGTAGTTCGGCGATTGACCGCTTATTAGTGGCGGTAGTGTGCTGGGTTGAAAGGCGATTTGTCGCATTTCTAGGTTCTTGATAAATTAATTAAAAAAACGATTTTTTAAAGAATAAAAGGAACCAGGTTTAAACAGTAATTCCCATAGTAATAATCAGATTAACATAGATGGTGAGTGAGTTTTAGTTTCTAAAAACTCAAAGAGCCCTGAGTAAACATAAAGTAACTACATACCGTAACATGACTTCCTGAAATATTACTGGTGGGCTTACCTGTGAAAAAAGAAAAACACGTTGAAAAAAAAAAGATTGAGAGTAACAAAAGACAAACATTCAAAAAAAATTAAACTTTCAACAAGTCAATGCTTTTTACGAAAGCTACTACTTTAGATATATTTCCGTAGTTATTAAAATATAGACCGATAGTTGTAGGAAAGAAGCTTAACGCCTACTTCGTAAGGGAAGACTTCCTAAATGCCTACACTACATTCTTAGGGCAGTGATGGACTAAAAACCAATATCCGATTCTTTTTTCTGAAAACTTCAATAAATATATAAATTGCCATTTTGCAATTTATACATTTATGCCATATAAAATTGATGTCTAGAAGATCAATATAAACAAACTACAATAGATCTTTCTTTGGTCAAAGAATCAACATTGCCATTCAACGTGGCAATGCTGCCAGTCTTCAGCAAGGCTAATTGCGTATCTCTGTTGACAGTGCATAGATACGAGTTTCGATATACAATGACAGTTCTGCACGGATAGCGTCAGTTGAAACCAACAAGAACGGTCATTGTATATCAAAACTCGCCAAGTGATCATGACTATGAATTGTCAACAGAGATACGCAATAGTCCTGCTGGGCACGTTCCCGGATGACAGCGTTGCGGAGGAGTACTTTGACGCCTAAGTATACTATTGTCGTCGTTGTATATACAGAGTGTAACAAGACCCTTCACGAAGCCGTCAACCAAGCATTATGTACATCAAACTTTTTTTTTATGGGGTGAAAAATCACGTTTTACGGTAGGACTAAATGTAACGCACTCAAAACATTGTGCTGATGGATGGATTAAATAGTATGGGGGTCATGGAGCTCTTTAGAGTAAAAATCTAACATAAAAAACACGTATTTAAAAAAAAACCTGTGAAAAAGTTGGAACTTTGACCCTCAATATCTCCGTAACTAAAAGGTTGCCAGGTATGGTCTAGAACAAAAATTACCATTGCATTGATGGGGAGAACAAGTGCCTTTCAGCTTCGTGAAGGGTCTTGTTACACCCTTTAGTACTATGTAGGTACTTACTTTTAGTCTTAATTTTTTATTATTGTTTCTCTTAAAAACCTGTTTTATATCAATAAATAAGCCTGCAGTTTATTATAACATGGTACACACGCTGTTTAACAAGCGGGCCGTCACGATGTATTGGCGAAGATAATCACTCGCGTACAAAATACGTTATGTAACGCATCATTCTAGCACACCTCATTATTACTATAATCACGCTTTTTAGAATAGGAGTTGGTAGAGGTTCAGGTAGTTACAGGTTAGTAGTTGAGAGCAAGTAGAGCCTACTCAAAGAAAGCTTTATTTTTCTTATTTGTTCCGTTAGATGCGATAATTAATATTGTGACTTCCTTTCATGGATTGAGATAACAGGTACTGTCGTAGTTTTTGGGTATCTCTATAACTGTTAATGTCAAAATATACTCAACTGCAGGCACTTAGTATTATCATAACTAAGACTTCTTCCTGTTTTTAATCTAATTGGAGTTAGGACATTATTTTTTGAAAATTGTTGCCACCCAGAACCTTTGTAGTGCCACAATCATTTCAAGCTAGCAAGCAAGCTCTGCTAACTTACAAACGTAACAAATCTGTACAACAAAATAATTATTCCTTACATAATTCGGAAGGTAGCTACGCTTGTCAATAGCTAAATTATTCAAGCTCAACCAGCAGTACCAGCACTATGATTTGCAACTAATATCCAGGAAGCTTAGTAGGCGTTTTGACATTACACAAGTCTGACCGGTAACGTTGCATAGCTGAAGTAATTTGAATGAAATAACACCTTTGATTATGATCCTTAGTTATAAATGCTTATCTGGTACCTAACTGATCATTAACATAACATAGCATAACATCAAGCAGCCACATGTCGCCAGTTATGTTATAGTCCCATGTAATAAGGAGCGAGCCTATTGCCATCAACTGGGCACAAATCCAGACTCCGTGGCTGCTACTGTAAAATTTCTGATCGAAAAACTCAATAGCATTTTGCCCGACGCATGCTTTGAACCCAGGACCTCATAGTCAGACGTCGCAACGAAGGCATGATCATCAATTTATTGATGAAATGATATGGAACCAACTAAATAATATTCAGTCTAAAATGGCGGTAACTATTAGTAAGAATAGAAGCACATGGCTAGAAGGTAGTACCCAAGTTAGATGAAGTAACAAGTAACCTTTAATAAACAGAATTAAAAAAACAACCCGACTGCAAAATTAAATAATATAATATATTAATTTATATGTATATAAATATTTTTGTAATTTCCTTCTAATTACCTTCATTTTAATACCATACTCGATAGGTTTGGTTGAAAAAAAATATATTAACGACTTCCAATTTTTTTTTAAACACGGTTCTAAGGACACTTGGGTTCTCTATTCAATCCGTCTAGCCATTTGGAACCTACGAGGTAATAAAGAAATTTTCAAATTACAAAGAAACATTTACAAGATACGCGCGAAAATCATAACCCTTCCTTGGCAGTCGTGTAAAAACAACTTTGACACGGTAGATGAGTTATTTCATCGCATTGCAAGTTCAGTGTCATGTGACATCCACCAATTCTCACAGCTGGGCCCTCGTGGTACATTACTGCCCATTATATCACAAAGAATGCCTCGTTAGTCTAGTGGTCGCAAGCGCGACTGCTGAGAGTGAGCTCCTGGGTTCGATTCCCAGGCCAGGCAAAGTGTTTTTGGGTTTTTCAATTAGGAATTTCTCAGAAGCTGCCACGGACTCTAAATATGTGCCCGGTTGATGGCAATAAGCTCGCCCCCTATTACATGCGACATAAACATAACTGGTGAAATGTGGTTGTACTATTAGGTACACCTCTGCCTTACCCTTCCAGGATTACAGGCGTCATGTTATGTTATCTCACGAAGGAAAGCAACCAGCATTGGGAGCTTGTGACAGTATAGGCTGATTATGACCCTAGGACATACCGTATAGACATATCTAATGTGTCATTAAACAAAGATTTGAAGTCTAATACATCTAGATATCATTTCACCATCACTGCCCTTTAAGTAAAAAATAAATACCCAAACGATGAAAAATTGCCAGGAAAAACATACTAAAATTGGTGGCAATACAGTGGCCACTTCCTTAAAAGGGGTTAACAGAAACAACTACTTTTCAGTGTGCGGTAAACATAGCATGATGAAGATACTACTATTTCTCAAGTAGCATTACTAGTAGGTAATAGGTATGTACAAAATTTACAGAAGATATAAACAATTGAAACATTTTAATAACCCACAGCAATGCTAATATTGCTGTTTATTAGATTCACGTACATAATACTTAATAACTGTTATTTTGTAACAGTTACTTTGAATTTATACTAATAACATCCCGCTGTTATAAAATACTTAATTAATTACTTTGGTTTAGATGATTTAATTGCGTTTTGTTTTAGTAGGCTTATGTTTTTCGTGTTGATGTAATTTAGATAAGATTTTAATCAAAATGAACAATAATTGAACGTGCGTGTAGAATGCAAAGTTTTTGTTAAACCGCATGCGTGGTGTTAACTTGAGAAAATGTATCTACATATAGCATTCATGGTTTTGTAAGAGAGCTATAATTAGTGACAAAGAAAGATAAGAAAAGATATAAAAACATAAGAACGACTAAGATACTTCCCACTATATCGTTTGTCACTACACATAACAAGCGACACGTTTGTGTTGCATCCGTGTGTTCCTATCTAGAAAAGGCTTTTCATTTACCGCTCATTGATGATCCTAAATACAACTAAGGCGTTACATAAAAGATGGATTGCAGCGGCTGCTTCCTCCTGCAAGCATTTATCTGCCAATTGCTGCGTTTTGATAATCCTCTTTGACGTGGCAAATTGATGATTTACGAGCTGAACTCAGCTGATCAGAAATGGTTCGGACAGTGGACACGCCAAATTTATATCAATAATACGCAACGCAAATATTAACATAATACGTCAGAACTCAGAATAACTAGAAAAGATAAAGTAGGTGATCAAATCCGGAAATAGTGTAGCGACACTTCTTAAGAACACGGTGATGATTATCGATAGATGTGAACTTTCATCGTGTCGTACAATGATCGATAAAAAATGGGGAAGCGTGTTGCGCGCGCGCGATATGTAGTGGTTGTGCGCGGGAGTCGACGCAAAATGTGGTACTGTCGTGATGTAAATAATTATCTATTTATTTAAAATGCTGTTTAGAAAATGATCGTTCAAATCTTAGAAATAACAAAGGCTTCACATTAATAACGTGATTGCTTATAGGACATTCTATTACTTTTTTAAGTGTGACCTGTTCAAAAAAAACACTACAATAGTCTCCGTCTAACCTTCTTTGAAGCCATTATGGCACACACTACATAATCGACTCATTAATTTAAAAAAAAGTGCAAAATCAAGAACTTAATGTAGCGATGTAAGGCCCACCAATTAATATTGATGTTTTATCCAATTTGATGAATATGGACTTAATCATTTGAAATTAAAATTATTAAGCTAGTGATCTATAACATAGAATATTTCATAATGCAAATTGCGTGCTTGTTAGGTAATAGGATGAATATTTATTATAATTAAAATGCGTAAATACTTTATTTAGTTATGTAAACATTTCAAATGAAATATTAATAAGATTATTAAAAACAAAAAACAACAAGGTACGAATAATTTAATGTATGTAGGTAAATGTAGTTACGTAGGTAAATATGTTGTAAAATCTAAACCGAAATTTTGTACAAAAATATGCAACTGGGTTTTTGAATATTTATGACTTTAATTCCAAACAAATACCCGAAATCGTATGGAAACCAAATAGAACTTTAATGCTGCTTCAAGCTTAAAATCAGTGAAAACTTCTACCCATCGTAAAAAAACCTATTATTTTATAATCATATAACTATTTTAACATTGGTGGACCTGGACTTATATGTAAGTCTGTAATCGCCAACCCGTCTTGAACAAGCGTAGTCATCAATGCTAGTGCTTTCTCTCTATGTTAAGAGGCGTTGCCACAGCATCATTATCTGCCTAGCCTTTTCCCAACTATGTAGGGTCCGGCTCCCAGTCTAACCGGCTATATGCTATATCCAGCTGAATACTACATAGAAAACTAATTTTACATGGATCGACTGATCTCCACAACCCAGTTAATACTGGGAAATACGATACCCCTTGGTAAGACTTGTTGTCAGACCTACGGCCACTGACCTGTAACAATTGTCAAAGATCTACAAAATATAACAGCTGGAACCAAAGACTTAACGTGCTCTCCGAGGCACGGAGGAAACTCGGTATATAATGGGCCACCCATCCACGGACCAACCTTGGCAAGCGCAGCTTAACCTGAAAACGACCCAAGCAGCGGTAATTATTTAGCTACGAGCCCCTCACAGCAGTAGAACAGTAATAGGCTTGTAGTATTATTTTATAACATCATTTAACATTTTCACCATTTTCTTTAAAATTTTCCTCTCCACAGTACCAAGCTAGTGAAATTAAATTAAACGGAAGAGTGAGCACTGGCCGCGATCACACAGCTTATGTAACCACTAGTGTTGTTACTTAATCGATAAAATAATTTATCTTGATAAGAATGCATAGCTCAGTAATTGGATTACTTAAGCGTTGTTTATTCTGCATTGCGTTATTTTGTTGCAATTTGATACTAGGAGAAGTATTTTGCGTGTAGCAAGTTGGGATAGCATGTTTAGAGTTTATAGCTTGTTTTAAGACCTACAAAAAAAGGAATGCATATTTAATATGTCATTTATATTACAATCCTAGCATAAAACTATACCCAGTTAGTAGTTATTTTTAATAGACGCATAAATTCTGTTTCACAATATCAAATGCTCACTTTAAGCTTTCTTTTGTCCTTCAGCGCTAGAAAATCGTGTCGAACAGAAATAAAGGCTCATTGAAAAGATAAAGCAACGACCGCCCAGATTAATAACTACCCGATATAGGGCTAGTTACGAAAACTCAGCAGTAATTAATAACTGGAATTGATTATGACTTTCATCAAACGGTGTTATGTAAACTTGTTTAAGAAATGGTTGACTCGTAAACTGGATATATTTATTGTATTTGATTATAGTGTTCGCTAATCAATGAATATTAATGTAGGGAAATTACTAGTTAATGTTATTTTTATCATTTTCTTGTGCATCAGTTCCGACTTATTTTCTAGTAGATCGAATCCTTTTTTGTTTGATAACGATATAACTACACTTTGATTTAAAAAAGCGGTGAAATATACAGTGAGTAATAAATGTAATATTCTTTATTGTCTGTTTATGTATGAGTACATCAATTGCTAAATAAGTAAATAAATATTTGACTATCAAAATTAAACTAATAAAAAAACATATTAGTTCATCGATATTCGATAATATATTAATCGCATCAGGCCCACCACTAAAAATTACGTTGTATCAGTCGAGATGTACACGTTTTTCATATTGGATAATGTTTGCCGCTAGTTATGTGCGTGTGTTATTATTTGTTCGCTTCTTGTTAGTGGCTGAGCAGAGGGCTTAATTATGATACTGTTTGGTGATGATCACGATTAGTTATGTAGTTGTGATTGAGCAACGTAGAAAAGAGGTGTGATATTTGTGAAGTTTTATTGCTTTGATGATTTTGTTTGTTTTACGAATAAAGTTTGTTTTACAGTGTATTTTTTATCGTTTATAAGTCTAATTTTTCATTAATTTTGACCATGTACCAGTTTTATAACTATGGAACGTTTGCACTCTTGGTGATCAAGAATGTACCTACTAAATTCTTGGCTTATGTTGTCTAACAATGTTCCATAAAAAGGTTACATTTTTCTGTATCTTACAAGTGAACCCACCCGTTTTAGATTATTAGCGCCTCCTACTGGTTGTGTTTATTCCTTCATTTATACAGAATTTAAAACCTTACATTATATTTAAAGTAGTCAGTGCTGTAAGTAAAGTATAAGTTATACATAACAAGTGAATACCACAATCTAACAGATTTATTGCTTCGTTAACCCATTTCTACGACTTTACGATTGTTACTTAAACTGACGTAATATCCTCGATAAACTAACTCTAGTTAATCCTCTTTGATTATGTAAATGTTCTAACGCCTGTTTTAGTACCAAAATTAATGCCTTAATATTATTGATCTTTCGCGGAATCTTAGTTCTCCGCTTAGAGCCGAGAGTTAAAAATCCAAAAGTGAAAGAACTATAGAAAATTACGTTTGTTCGACATTATTAAAAACACCAACAGGGCATTTTTTTTTTGGATATCATTAGGGTTTGTCACCAACTCGGCACGAGAGACTGGACACACGTGTGTCCAGTTGGTATCACTCAAAATTAGTGTCGCATTGCTAATGAAACGAGCATAATTATAGTTTCTACTACTAAAACCTAGTTAGTCCCATTCATCTCATGTACCACCCTCACAAACAAAGCCAACTCCACGAGTGATTGATTGATTGAGGGATAAATGATTAGGTACTACCTGCTAGCTAGAAGGTAGTAAATTTATAACCATTTCAACTGTAACTTCTTAATTTTAAAGATTGTTTTTGTTGCAACACTATTATTTTGAGGCGTTGCTGTCATACTCCAGGACGAAACGAAAAGAATACTAATTAGTAAAATAAATCTGACTCAATCTTACATCCTGTAATTCTGTTGCGCGCATGATCTTGCCGGGAGCTGTGGAGTAGCTAACAAAGTAACTCCACAACTGGAGATCTTTTTTTTTTGTTTTGGCATGAGTGGAAAATCCCCACGGACACCTCGACTGCCTCACAGGTTGTGAGACAGTCGAGGTAGTGCCGGACTCGAACCGGCTAAAGACCACTCCTGCCCCGCCAGTGTCCCTCTGACATGATCAGAGACCTTGTCTTCTGATGATTTTTCTTTTTCAGCGTTTGATTTATTAAGAGGCCGAAGAGACCACGCTCTATGCTATTAATTTCAACTATTTATGTTTTAAAACTGTTTATTAATCCAATTTATGTTATATTTATATTTTTTTCTATCTTTATTTATTATTTATATGTTCCTATTTTTCTGGATATTAACAAATTACGTTTTATTCTAGATACTAGTTGCAATACGAGTATATATAATATACATATGATTCTGCTATACTATTTGTTTTACTACTTATTCAACAACTGGAGATCAGATAGGCAGTCCATGACCAAAATACTTCGAATTTCAGCTGAATCCTGTTAGACAGGAAGCTTACTTCCTGTCTTCCTGGGGTAACCCGCAACCAACTTTGTCCGGGCTTATCTGGGGTAAGCCCCACCACAGTTAGGTCAAGGTCTAACCAAACCTTATCCTGCAGTAGGTTTTGTAATACTTTCTATAATTTGTTTGTATTTATTTTTGAATGAAAAAATCTGTTGTAAAAGCATCCATTCAAACTCCATGCACACAAAGAAGCATTGGTAGCTAGTCTCCCGAACATTGATCTTTATCAATAACGCTGGCTGAGCCTCGTGCCTGGTAGAAACGTGTTCACAATCCTTCGGAAGCAGTATCGTAAAGTAAACGCTGATGTCGGAGCGATTTCATAAATTTTAATGTTAATAGCGCATTAGTGATTTGCCTTCGCGGCTGGTGTAGCCTTAGGGCTTGGTGTGGTTGCAGTGGCAGCGAATTCACTATCCCAATAAGGTTTTCTGTCAGATAAGGCAGTTTTGTGTTAAAATCGCCTTATTTTTATCTATATTTATTACTTTTTCCTTCTTTCTATTTTCATATTCGTATTTTTTTGGAAAGCAGTAATATAAAATGTCTGTATAATTTATGTGTCTTGGTCTTTAACCACTCGTATGTCGAGTATATAGACACAATTAAAAACCTATTGTGTCTCGCGTAGATCGGCGTTCTATCTAAGTTCGATCTACGTACAATCTACGTAGATCTACGAAGGGTTAATCTAAGTACATTAAAGACCAAGAATAAGGATGAGATGGTGATTGAAAAGTACTAACATTGCTCCAAAATGAAGCGGCTTCTATTCTCAACTGAAGTCGAAAGAAATAACATAATCATAATCAGCCTAAAATATTCCCACTGCTGGGCAGAGGCCCTCTTCTTCTTTTTGCGAAAGGAGTGGTTATAATCCACTATGCAGTCCAGTACTGGTTGGTGGACGTCACATATCTTCGATTTTTTGTTTCTAATACATGCGGCACATATGCAACCTTGACATGACTGCTACAAATCACGCTTGCAAGCAAATAATGTCACATTTTTGCATCACGTTTTCCAAATGCACTTTTGCATTTTTATTATTTTACTAAATTTCGTCGTTTTCTGGCCACCTAGTATGGCAACGCAACCAAATATATTGCAAGAACTTTTCGCTTTAACATTGTGTTTCTAATTAACTCGTTTATTAAAGTACTAATTCTTGTCCGCGGCTCCGCCTATGTGGTGATCGTAAATTATGTGACGGGATACCTCTACCGGGATAGAAGGTATCCCATATCCTAGCCCAGGGCAAGACCTACTCAGTCCACATGACGTGAAAATATAACAAACAGATAAACAGACGACAGAGTTGCTTTACTTTTTAATTCTTATTCGTACGAATAGATAAATTAATAATATTTAATGGAGTGAAGAAAGTGTTTGTGCAAATTGTTTGATCACTAATTTATTTACAAAATCGGCAATAATCATGTTTAATTTCCTGATTTGAAACGATAACGATGTTTGATTAAGACAGTTTCGAATAGACACAATTCGTTGGTAATGTTTTTTGGCCAAATAAAACACACAAACTAGATGACTGAACTAGTATATTGTTTACTCTGGACTCAAGTCTAGACGGCAGAAACTTCAGTGGGATTTTATAAGTGGGTAACTTCAGCAGTTATTGTCAACACGACGTTCTTAACCCTGCCTCTTTGGTGTAGTGGTGGACTGTTGAGCCTCAGGTGCTGAGTTCGATTCCCTCAGCCACGAAGTCTAGATTTGTGCCCGGTTGATGGCAATAGGCTCGCCCTCTATTACTTGGGACTTAAACATAACTGTCGAAATGTGGTTGCACTATTAGGTACACTTCTGCCAAGCCTTCGGGGATTACAAGCGATAAATAAGGACGTTCTATATAAAACGGTAAATAGGTGACCGAAGTTATTGGTGATAGAAGTTGTTGTCAGGCACTTTTCAGTCAGTTTCAAGATTTTTTCGTTCAAAAAGCCACAAGTTTCGGAGAAAGCAAGCTTATTTATGCAGTCGACTAAGTACTTAATACAGGTAAGTTTTTATCTAAACCTATTCTCGTCGCCACTAACACCACACCCAGTCATAAGTAAGTGAGCTTGCACAACGCTATTCCGTATTCGAGAGAACATTCTAGATGGTTACGAACAAACACGCGCCTATCTCGTAGTCTGATCACGGAGTAAATAGATCGTGAGCGTTTTGTCCAACTGATTGATCTTCGGTGATGTCAACCAGGTCAGATTAGGTGAGGTTGTTTATTGATTTTGGTTACTGATTTAAGTGTATTTGGGACTTTGTTTCTTCTTTTGTAAGCAAATAAGTGTCGAAAGCATTAGAGGAGCTTTTAAAATTCTCGTTTTGCTGGATGGTAAAAACAAACAAGATGTTATGTTAAGTTACTCATATCATGAAACGTTGCAGATTCAAATGACCCCATAAAACGGCCCCTTTGCCCACTAAACCAGAACACACCAATACAGATTGACGTCATGTTAGAGTGAAGAGCTTCGTATTAAGATTTTTTTTGGTATTTTTTTATACGCTTTTAAATCGTGTTTATGAAATTCTTATGCATGGCATACCTAGGCCAGAGGTATTAATAATGCATGTCGAAAAAGACAGATATAAAAAAAGACGAAGATAATCTGCATTTATGTCATAACTCACATCGATGTTTTGTATAGGCTGTCTACATCGAGAAACAGACTGGTTGCCAATCTTGCTCGGAGCAACTTGAGGCAACAAAATAATTATGTTTGGCTATTAAAAAAGATCATAATTGCACAAGTTAAATCAAACCGCTATTTCGTTAACTAGAACCATCATTGTGACCTACATTCGTTTATACCTCATGTGAAATTCGTGAGGCGGCTGCTTTTAAGCCATGAAATTTTTCTTCGACACTGACCGGCGGCAATGGAGCAAGATCATCACACTTTGAACTTGCTCATTTTAAATCATGGTAAAGTCAAATGTTGAAAGAACCTTTGACAAAAAGGAGTGTTTATTGATTAATATCAATGAATCCGTTTCGGAAATGAACAAAAAGGCAAAATCGGAATTCAAAGACGAAGCACAAAAGCTTGACTTAATTAGTCTTTCCTGCTAAAGTTGGTAAGTAAAAAGGTTACTATTATCCCATTTGTTGACCAATAAGCATAATTAAGCCTAACAATTTTTGCTTAGTATGGCCTTTAGGTTTTTGTCGTCATTGGCACAGTTAACTTCGACATTAACTTTAATCAAATAATCAAACGACATTAAAATCTCGTCAAGCATCAATTTAATTTAACGTTACTTCAACATTTTGATTACACTTCAATCCAAAATTATTTTCCCACGCACAATAAAAAGTCAGTTACAATTTTTCTTTAAAAATTACAAAGGAAACATTAAAAACACGACGCAATAATCTTAATTCTTGTTGTGGTGTTTGCAAACGTGTGGAGAAAACAAAATGAACTTAAGTGTAGCTGACTATTCGGCGACAAAAGTATGGCCTTAATAACAAATGCAATGGCGAGCATAGTTATACAAGTGATTGGTATTTTATTTACACAGATATTTTTTATAGGGCTAGATACTGGCAGAGTTGAAGTCACAAGCATTCCTTAATTTTATTCACTCGTAACTTTTATTTTACACAGTTATAAATAAATTCTTCTTGACCTAAGTGAGTTAAGTAATGAAGATATAAATTGCTTATTACTAAGTTAACATACGTAATAATAGAAAAGAATGACAAAAAAATAAAATAATAAGTTGTGTTATTTAAAGGCTTGAGTATTTATATTTGTAGGCATGTAGGAATACGCAATTAACTAGATTAATATTCAGTAAAAGTTAAACATTTACATCAGAGCTGAAACTCTACTTTTCGCTTATGTTACTCAATCCGTCTGTCATAGCGGATTGTCTGCAACCAGTTATATATAATGGTAATTAACTCGTAAGAAGCAACGGTAGCGAGTTTTACTATGTGTATAGTAGGCCATTTATAAAACTGTTTTATTTTATTTAAAAAATAACATTTTTTGATTAGTAAAATCTCATTTAAAAGTAAAAAAATGTATCTATAATTTTGTAAAAATCTAATTATTTATGAATTATTGGTTGTTTTGTTCTGTGGGTATTGTTTTTGTACTGTTTGCGTTTAAGTAACAGTATAGTAGTTGTTATGGGGGTGACATTATCACTAAGTGATAAAACCACTTAAAATAAAAATAAAGATTAAAAAAACAGTATAGTAATAAACTGATAAAGTACATCAATCAAATTAAACTAATATGATGTAACATGCCTTATAATATAACCCATTTAATAACTAATAATTAACATATTTACAACACAACTCTTACCACAAACAAGAAAAAAACAATACCCACATAATAAAACGAGCAACAATAAACATAAAAAAACCATCAGCGATGAGTCAATAAATCTTCCACTAAGTGTACAATGTATGTACGTTGCGTACGCATCACTTTACACTCGCGACTATTACGTCCTCATCAAAGCCTGCAACTGACTGACGGATATTATGCATTATAATTTATAATGACCGGTTTTCGTGGCCACCAGTGTATGCTAATGAGAGCTTATTAATAAAATTTGTAATTGTTGTTTTTTTTAAACTGTAATACCGTTGAAGATTATTCAATGCAGTTATGAGATTTAATGAAGCAAGCTGGAAAGTAACCTGGTCAGTACTTATTGGGAAATATTGGATTATATTGCGTGTTTTGTATGCAACTAGTGTTAATTGAGATTATGGTTAAACGTTAAGGATTGATTAAATGTCAGTGGGTTTAAGACGAGAATAAATTCATGACAGTTAAGTGATAAATTTTATCATTTATCTGAGATTTCCCAGTTTGTTACTCAGATACTCATCTAATTTATTTTCAGCTAACAAACTGTAAAATAGGCTCAAAGACGAATGGCGCGTGGAACTAAATATTCTAATTCACATCGGCCTACATGGGCACTTATAAAACGTCGACAAAAGGTGCACGGTTTGTGTTGGTCGTTCGTTTCGTATAGAGAAGAACCGACAGGAAACTCCATGGATAGGTATCTTCTACAAAAGAATTATTGGACAAATTAACTGCAGATGTCAGATGTCGTTTTCGAAACAAGTGTGAACCCTCCCAACCATCATGACAACCGTTCCACCGATTCTGCACTGTTCGCATCCAGTGGATTCAAGAAGCTTTTGATTCCCTAGGATCTAATACCGTGAAGTCAAAACAGGTACGGCGTCAAGCAGTAAAAGCATCTCTTATACAATACATAATCGATGTTGAACCAAATGATACAATGTATAACGAAATATTTTTCCTATAGCTCGACATGGAAATGTATCGCAATATAACGCAATAGTTGGTGCGAATATAATGCACGGTTGCAAGCTCATCGCCCCTGATTACTATCTCTCTGGTTTCCTATTGCAACTTGTGTTATAAGAAAGTCGAGCCCAATTGAAAATAAATATGTTCAAATGTGTTTTATGTGTAATTTATTTGTTTGTTTTTGTGTACAATGATTTTGTTGTTCTGCGCGGTAGCACCAACAGCATTTTGCAAATTATTGCATCCCGCCACGACTATCCCAGACAGGCTCACTGGGTGGGAACAGTTACGGTAAAATTGTGACTTTTATATTATGAACCTCCTAACATAGATCTTAAGAAAATTGTTACTAACACTTATATGGATTCTGTCCGAAATAAATGGTTTATTATTATTATTTAAAGACTATCTTATTCTGAATCAGTAGAAATTACTAAGCTGTTTGAGAATCGTTTAATGTTTGGACCACTAACCGTCTGGGCATTTTAGAATCCAATCATTGTTTCTAAGTTGGGGTTTGAAGGGCTGGTTTTAGGCATTAGACTCGTACACATAATAAAATTGTAAACTGAGACAACGAGACTCTGTACAAAAATACTAAACGGAAACTTTAAAAGACCACAGACCGCAAACTGCAGCGGTGAAGCTGCTTATTGAATTGAAAGATCGCAGAAACAGTACTGGTTTCTACGTAACTCTATGAACACGAACAGACCACGCGTGATTGGGCTTTGTCGTTGCGGTTTGCGGTCTGCGATCACCTCCGAAATTGTACCTTAATAGAAATTACTAATGTTACTTACTTCTATTGCAGTACTACAGCGTAAATACGTGTTCTAGAACGTGTCTCAACTGAGATTATATAACGTATATGTAAGTGAATTATCTATACGTCCCTGACCGACTCAAGTCAATCACAGTGAGCGGTATCCTTCCTTTTACAACTAACTTTTGCTCTCGGCTTCACCTGAAGGTTTGAAAATGTTATCTCACGGGGATGTATCTACTACCGGGGTAAAATGTATCCAATTTCCTAACGTATTTCATGGCCTGTGCAAGCATCGATATCCGGTCGTTGAGGCGTGAAAAGCCAACCGAGCGACGACACAAAGACTGACAGAAAAATGGAGTTACTATAGCAATTTTATGATATTAGTTTGGATTAATAGTTTTTATGAATGAGCTGGTACATTGGGCAACCGCGCTCAGTTCAGTCAAGGTCGCCATTTTATTATTTTAGACACTTTTGGAACACTTTCGAACGTTTCCCGTCTGTATGTTTGACACGGTTTTTATAGTAATTCGCGTTACTAATTTGATCTCTCATTGATTAGTCGTGGAGATTTATGTCTATCTACGCTGAGAATTTTCATTGAATAATTATTTTTAGAAGTGCTACTATAAGGCAATGCTCCACAACAGGTTACACACGTATTCTTAGCTTCGCTTTGAGTGAAAATGATGGCAGAGTTGTCGACTGGGAGTCGGTGACGCACGATGACGCTATGCATGAAAAACCACGGATGACGAAGCAAACCTCTCCGTGAACATCCTCCGAAAGTAGCAGTGGACGGTCGACTTTACTCTTTTCTACAATTACTATTATGATATAAGTGCGGTAAGTTAAAAAGCACAGCCGAGGCGATATTGCTAGCCCGAGCCGTAGGCGAGGGCTACAACAAAGTAGAGGCTGCAATTATCAAAGCGCACGTATATCATGCAACGTTTTATAAAATATTTGCGAGGAAATAAATAAAACTGCCTCTGAGACTTCTGGCGGTGTCGAATTAATACTTTCATCATTACTTGACGACATTTTCAAATAAAAACAATACAACGAAAAGCAAAAAAGCGCGTGGGATAATTTTTACTTGTTCACAAATTAGCGATGCGCGCGCATCAGCGCTTCTTTTTAAGGCAAAATCACAAAAAACAGCCAGAATTACTAATAAAGTAAATTAATATTGTTGTGTTTTTGTTACAGATAAAAAGTTGTAATTTATTGTCAAAATTAATTAAACTAAAGAATTAAATGTTTATTTATTTTATTTTATCTCCCAAAGTTAATTTAATTCATAAAATGTTGACCACTTTTCTGCAGGGACCATTCGGGTTACCCATTGAAAGGGTTTTCGATTGGGTTTTTCTAAGCAGTTATTCAGTAACCCATACGATGTGGGTAACACTTTTGAACTGCTTAATTGAAGCTGGGACCATACTGACCAGTTTGGTTATCCATTGAAAGGTTTTCCGATAGGGTTTTTCTAAGCAGTCAATCAGAAACCCATACGATGTGGGTAACCCTTTTGAAAGGCTTAATTTAAGCGGTTCCTAAGGGTACGCTTTCAATTACCTATCATCTTTCTTTTTTGTGTAGTTAATAAGTACAAAATGATAACAGCGATTCCGACTCGGAGCAATGTAATATGGTCTCTTGATGATGCGCATAGGTTGCAAAATAGCATAGCATGCGTCAATTGGCCACGGCGGCGACGCCTTTGTGGCTACTTACCGACCGGCTTGTAAACAGGGATCTATGATCGATGCAATATATTAATTTTAGCTTTGCTGGCCTTTGTTACTGCTATTGTCATTTTTGCCGTTTGATGTTTTGAGCCCGGACGTCGCGACAGTGGTGACATATTATTAGTCACAGCGACTGCATTTGATGGCTTTTCTAGGGTGGTTGTCGAGAGCTCTGGTGTGCTGCTCTATCATGTGCTCTCAAGTGGCTAGCATATCCAACTTTGGCCGAAAAACTCCGAGCACAAAGCGGACATGTCAGAAATTGTAACTTAGCTTTTCCCTTTACAGCACAAGTAAAGCGAAAATTCCGAAAAATAAAAAAACGTTGAAAATTAAGGTAAATTTTGGTACTTACAAGTTTTCGCGAAAATCTAAATTAACCCATATCTTTTTATCGTTTTGACTCAGGACCTTGATTTTTATACATTTAGGGACTATAGACCTCAGTATCTGGTATAAATTTCAACTTGCTAGGTCCACCCGTTCCTGAGAAAATCGGTGGTGACACACGGACAGACTGACAAGAGAGTGATCTTATAAGGGTTCCGTTTCTTCCTTTTGAAGTATGGAACCCCAAAAATGCCAAAACCAAAACGAGATGCTGTCCAACGCTATTATTTATATTATGATGCTTCTAACAATACAAGTAAATGCAATTTATGTGGACATTTCTTAAAGGTGGATTCCTACAATATATGTAACAATTTGCCTTCACTGTAAAAAACCTTACTATTGGTAATTATGTGCGTTATAGGTAGGTAGTAGGTAAATTATTTGTCAATCAAACTAAATATGGAAAAAGCAATTGTATGGTAGACTGCTAGACTTACCAATAAAGTAGGTAAGTAGTGTTGGGAATTTATCCGGATTAATAGGTACTCAAAATGGATAAATACTCATAAATATCCGGTTTTACTCGAGTATTTATCTAAAACTAACCTTAACCTTATGTGTTATAAATGTTGTTGTTGTTTATTATCCCATATTAGATCAAATAAATAAATACTCTTGGCGTACGGTATTTGTGTTAGTAGGTACGATACGTAGCGTATTTTTTTTTTCTTTTTACGAATAAAATATTGGATGAAAATAGAAAAAAGTCAATAAATTTAGATTTATTACTTCGGCATATCAAAATCTTAAAACAACAATTAGTAGAGTGCGTGGGGCGTTAAAATTTCGAATTTTTGGTTACAGTGAATAAAATTTAAAAATTCAAAATGGAATGTTTAACTGATCGTACTTTAATATAATAAAACTGAAGAGTTTCTTTATTTATTTCAACGCATTAATCTCTGGAACTACGAGTACCAGTCAGATTTGGAACATTCTTTGTGTATATTAAAGCCACATGCATGAGAAAGGCTATATGCTATACGGGAACGGAAAATATTGGGATATGCGTCGCGTATGAAGTCGCGGGCAAAAGCTAGGAATAATTAGGTACAAAAATTTAGCAATTACAAATTGAGCAACTAATTTAAAAAAAATACTTAAGTTGCTATAATTCAAATAGTAAATATGTATTTATTAAGCTGTAGAATATCTTTTTAAATCAAATTGAAGGCAGCGTATTATTAATATGTATAGACATAGTAAACAGATAAAAACAGGCCAAGTCTATGTTGAGGCACGCACAGTGTATGGTTCCGAAGTTTTCTGTCTCTAAACCATGACAAATAAAATAAATTCGAGCTCATTTATGTTACGAGTGACCCTAAAAGCTATGAAAATACACCGATGACGTGAAAATGATAGCACTTTAACTATATTGACAATTGTCCTTAAAAGACTTCATGTAAGAAATATACGTAAAGTACATTAAAAAAAGAATAAGTTAAGTTAAATTTTACACTCTCTGTAAGGTCAAGCATTAAATCGACACTTTTCTATCTGACTATACATCGACGTTTTTAAGCCTATTAAAACAGAAATTACCAGGTATGATTCTTCGGGTCAAGCGCACCCTTTTTTTCTCGGTTTATGGTACGGAACCCTTCGTGGCTTCGTATGAGAGTCCGACTCGCACTTGGCCGTTTTTTTTTCCTGACCGATTGTAGATAAAAAAGAAGAATGAACCATTTATGAAAATGTTGGGTACATGGGGTACTTCCCGTTGACCTGGAATCATGTAAGAAACAAGATCCCACAGCAAAAGTAAAATCGTATTTATTTTTAGCCCTTTATGTCGAGTCCCTTTAACTCCCTTTACATCGAGCCGAGAACCTTGTCTCGCTTCTATTACCCCTACGTCGCGTCGAGTCTATGATTTCTGTCCCTCTTATAAGTAATAACATATTATTATCTTTTCATTTTTAAATAAAAAGTATATTATACAATATACATAATTAGACTCATGACCAAAACGCACAAAATTTATTTATTTGCGTAACGCGTCCGTGTTTGGGTCACAGGAGTTCATATGAGTACCAAAGGAGATGTTTCATTTTCTGCCATAAGATGTACATTTATCGAAAAAGAGGAAAAATACCACGAATTTAGGGAAAATATTCTCTATTTAAGCCTGATTTGTTGTGCATGAAAAGTAATAGTTTTTCAATTATTGCCTTATTTTATTCAATAAGGTGTCTTACTGTTTGCATAGTCTGCTTTCGTTCTGAAATCGTGTCACATAATAACACACACTTAACACATCATAATATCACATCGATGTTAAATATGAAAAGAATGTGTCCTTGCAATAAATAATTATTATTTTACTCTTAAACATCATTTTCGACTAATTATAAGCAAGAGTGATGATTTCATTGATAAAAAAATACAATAGGTACTACTTTCCTGTAGTGTACTTCTGAACGAAAAATTCAAAATGACATTTTGTTTTGACAAAATCCATCAGTGTCTGTCTGTCGAGTCTCGTTCGTCTCGACTTGGTTTCGAATTTCGTGGCTTTCGGTGATATTTTACGTCCTCTCATTTATGTTTTGTTCCTACGACTTTTGCTTTGTACAATTATTGGCAAATAACAATTTCTAGGTTATGCAAACGTCATCTCTAGTATCTGTCATAGCTGCCACACCTGACATATCTGTCATAGCTGTAACACTCACGACAAACGTCAAACATTTTTAATTTTTATTGCGTGCATAAAAACCATATATTATTATGTAAAAAATGTTACTTTATTCTATTCAGAGGTTTGTTTCCCAGCTTTTATAAAAGGTACATGTTATGGCCGGAGTCCCATACAAAAATGAAACATCTCCTTTCAATAATCTGTCCAGTACATTCTGAGAAAATCGGCTGTCGACAGACGCACGGTTTGTGTTGACAGACGGACAGACAGTCAGCCAGACAGCTGAGTGATCCTATAAGGGTTCCGTTTTTACGGATGTGCAGAACGGAACCTTAAAAATAAATTGTGATAATATTATGTATTGTTCACTTTAAGAGTGCCTGGTTTCAGACGTTTTTTATCCTTCACTAAAGTAGTATTATAGTAACCTATTAAATTAAAATGTTTCATAGAAGTCTGAATCTTTTAAATAATTTAAATAAATATTGTAAAGGGTACCAACAAGACCCTTATCGAAGACGAAAGACACTTGTTCTCCCCATCATTGTGATATTTTTTTTGTTCTAGACTATACCTGGAAACCTGCTAGTTACGGAGATATTGGGGGTCAAACTTCCGACTTTTTCACAAGTTTTTTTTTATATACGTGTTTCTGATGTACGATTTTTAGTTTAAACACCTTCACGACCCCCTTACTATTCAATCCATCCATCAGCACAAGGTTTTGAGTGCATTACATTGAGTCGTACCGTAAAAGGTGATTTTACACCCCAAAAAAAAAGTCGTTTCCCAGCAATATTTTTTGCGTAAAGTTACTTAGTTTGATTACGAAGTATTATAATATCTGTGGTTTGATGAACATAATGCTTGGTTGAAGGCTTCGTGAAGGGTCCTGTTATACCCTGTATGTAGAAGGGTGTAAGCTTTTAGCTCGATTTGGAGTCAAACTTATTCTTATAAACTAGTTATTCTTAAAAATCCTCAAAACAAAAATATAAGTAAACAAAAATTAAACTAAAACGACGCGATCGGTCGCCCGCCGGCGGGCGGCGCGGACAGTGGGTCTTCCTCTAAAAAGACTGATCGTCCGTGCCTGACTTACAACGACAGCTAGGTAAAGGTTGTCGCGAACTGGAGGCGTCGAAGAGTCAAGCTGGGGGGAGGTACGTATTTACGCGGCCAGGTTTTCATACGAGGTACAATAGGTATACTTGCAAGTACGCTGACTAAGTGACCCAAAATACTTACAAGACTTCAAAGTATGTTAAAAATACTTGCTAAGTCGATACTCGAAGCGATTCAGCTCCTTATTGATATTATATTTAATTACGGATCAATGTTCGATGCAAGTATTTTTTTTCTAACAAGGCTTGAAAGTATCCTTTTTTTGCATACGCGACATCAAGTACCTAGTATATTTATTGTTTATAATCATTTTCTACCTGATTGTAATTTAAATGGAGAAAATATGTATACCATTTTATTTTTTACTTCTATGTACACACACATGCATATATTTTTCAAAGTGAAATATTTCAAAAAGAATAAGTATCATTTACGACATTTTATGAAAGAGTATTGTCGATTGGCGTATGTTTCATAGGTGTACACCAAAACACTTAATTTTAGATACCTACTTACTTGCAATTTTAAGTATGCAAAGCTCTACACAAAAAAGTTCAAAGTCTTTAATTCACATTTCTACCTAAATTTTGTCAAAATTCTTACTAACCCATTGCTCTTTCAATTGATTACGACTCAAATTCAAATTTAAAATCATTGGTAATTACATGAAGTTGTTAAAAATAGAGTATAGTACTCGCAAAACAACAATATTGATCGTCAGAAACTCAGGAAGTCAGGACACACACCTTGCTATGTTATGTAGGCACTAGGCATCTAAATTCTGAAAAATAATATTTGGAAATTTTAGCACGTGTTCCGTCTACAAGCCTACGTTGTCTAGTGGATGGTGCGTCGTGGTGCTCCACCACGTTCGCACAAGTTTAATTATTGAATAAACATAATGTACCTAACCTGAACTAAACCCTTATATTAAAAAGGTTATCCTAATGAGTTGAGTGGGTGACCCTTTCGGTGGGTTTGAAGTTTTAAACCCATTTAATCGGTTATCATAATGATGTTATAACCCTTTCACTGGGTTTCAAGTTTAAAACCCATTCAATGGGTTTTCATAATGATGGTGTAACCCTTTCACTGGGTTTCAAGTATAAAACCCATACAATGGGTTATCCATATGGATGTTCCCCTTTTACTAGGTTTCAAGCATTGTATCGAATCGAGGGGGTAAGCCGTTTATGAGGTTACCTTTAACATGACGTTATCTTTGAATGGGTTTCAAGGAGTTACAACGTGATAAAGGTAACCTCATAAACGGCTTACCCCTTCGAAAGGCTTAACTCTTAACCGGGGTTGTACGGTCCCTGCTTTTCTGACATAAAAACTCTTTGCTAAGATTTAAAAAAATACCGTTCGTTTTAGACGGAGCACCTTGATAAACCGTGCGTTTTACATTACATTACCGCACAAGTCCGTAATGAGATACAATACGATATTGAAATTGGTGAAATAAGAGACCCTTTACAAGCAAATGTGTTATAAATATATTTTTAACTAACTGGTCAACGCAATAAATCATGTTGTTTCATCAGCTCTTTATAATATTTGTTAATCTTATTGAGTGAAACCAAAGATAAACATATTTTATTGAGTGACAACACCTTGTACTGGATTTACGCTTGTTGGTCGACTTTCGATTTCATTAATGGAACGAGAAAAAAATACCTAATAATAAATACAAAAACCAAGACCCTGTTCCCGATACCGGCGGGCAACAATTTTTTATATTTTTAAATGTTTTTTATATTGTTTTTTCTAAGGAATATTTAAAAATGTAATTAGTTTGTAAAAATATGAATAAAGGAAATACAAAAAAAAAATTAAACATTAAATAAAACTGCGATTACAAGCGTGCGTTATGCAAAAACTACAAATGATCAAAACAAACAATATTATTCTATCACAAAGCCAGGTTGTTGACCGCGGTGACCTTTACAGCGCAAAACGTGAAGCGTCAAGGGTCCCGAGCTTTATAAGGTCATCTCAAGGCAAACTACTTAAAGCGTAAACTAAGAAAGAAGCTAGAAAATTATTATTTGATACTTTATTGATATTCGGGCAACATTAAGGAGATATTGAAAAAATACGGAGCATTAATTAATAAGAAAAAAAAATGTGGATGATATGAAAAGAAGGCAGCCTACAGAAATATGAAATGGCTAAAAACCGATGCACGGAAGAGAAGAAGACTTACGTACAGTTTTAAACCAAAATAAACTGAGATAAAAACAGGAAGATCATGTTTAAGTAAATATGTGTAAATATTTGAACCGACATACACACATCGCCATCTAGGTACCACACTAAGCAACGAGGCTTGTGTCGTGGACACCAGATAGTTGATAATACTACATAGATACTTTTTTTTTGTAAATACATACATATTATACATATAAACATCCATGACTCGAAAACAAATGTCCATGCTCATCACACAAACATTTGCTCCTACCGGGATTCGAACCCGGGACCCTAAGATCGTAAGGCAGCCTCACTACCGCTGCGCCATTCGGGTCGTCAAAAATAAAACTAAAAGGCAAAAAAACAAGCACATTTTAAATTTTACTCTCCCTGTTAGTAAACTTCACTTGATTTGACGATGTTAAAAATATCGCCGGAGTTAGTACCTATACGAATCAAAAGTGCACGGTATCAGCAGACCTGAAAATCCACTGAATTTGAATAGAATACTAACGACCTGTCCCTGTTTTGCACGGCGCCCTCTATTGGGTCCAAAACTATCCTATCTTTCAAGCTGGAACCAATCAAACACAATCACATTTCATTGAAATCGGTTTTGTGGTTTCGGAGATTGGCGAGTACTAACACGTGATTTCCATGACAGAGATTTTAGCGTAGTTCAAAGCTAGAAAATCAACCAATGTGCGTTCTTTGGAGGTTATGGCCAAAATAAAATTTTCGTTTATTTTGGAAATGATGCGTAGTATCAGTCTGCGAACTAAGTCGAGGGCGATTTTCCAAAATGATGTAAATAAATAATTATACATTTTTTTTAACATAATTAATTATGAATGCTACGATGATTGGCCAACGGTGAATTTCGACAATCACAATGACAATCTGATCAGTGGTTCCGATTTGTTTTTATTTTAACTATTCACAAGTATACGATGTTACACGCTTTTTAGCAACTACTCGTGTTATTTGTGCTTTTCCGTATTGTTAGTTTTATTTCGATATAAGTTGTAACTTTACGCTTTAAGCTGTTGTAACTTTACCTCGTTTTAATAATACTAGCTGTTGCCCGCGGCTTCGCTCGCATTTTGGTCGGAAATTATCCCACGGGCACGTTGTAAATATAGCCTATGGCACTCGGGAATAATGTAGCTTCCTGTTAGTGAAAGAATTTTCAAATTCGGTTCAGCAGATCAAGAGATTACTCATACAACCTCACAAACTTGACCTCTTTATAATATTGGTATAGATTTTATCTATCACATTTTCATTCTTTTTCGTGTTATATCACGAAAGTTCTAATACACCATCATCCGTCATCTACATCCCGACGTTACCTAGTGCTGTGTATAGATTTTATAAACCTCTCTTTCCTTGTGCCAATCTCCACGTTCCCGACTCTTCCAGGATGTACCCACGATTGCAACAATGCCACATAAACTCACGCTTTTTTCCTACGGGGGTCTAGACAGACCCCATAGACCACCACCACCTGCTACAATCCTTTTTTTTTTCAGTCCATATTAACAGTTAACATTGATACAAAAGAGATCCTATTGTTATTCGATTGATTGAATTTTAGTGTTTTTTTTTTAATGATTTCTTTACTGATTTTACTATTTTATTATTATTGTTGTATGTGGGTATTTTGCCTGAAATAAAACACTGTGTATTTATTTTATTTTATTTCATTAGGTTCCTTTTTTAAGCGACTTTCTTCAAAATTGAGGAGGTTCTCAATTCGGTTGTGTTTTTTTTATTTTTTTTGTATTTGTTACCTCAGCACTCCGTCATTTGAAAACCGATTTGAAAAATTCTTTTTTCATCTGAAAGGATATGCTTCCCGATTGGTCCCATAGAAATTTCATCAAAATAGGTTTAGGAATTTGGTTGTTTTCCTCACGTTAATTGTCACATCACGCGACGTCGTGTGAAGGCAGTTTGATGTATACTACGCGACGTCGCGTGATACTTGCTAGTTAAATTTGACACAGTTCCCGATTTCTGATTGAGCTGAAATTTTGCACGCATGTGTATATCGCGACACAATGCAATATTATGATAACATGGAGCTGATCTGATGATGGAGCTGGAAGGTGGCCATAGGAACTCTGTTATAAAACGACGCAACGCCGTCGAGTTTGGACTCGTTTAATTCGTCTTGACAAGTACTGTAGTCCTAAATGGTAACCAGGGTCTGATGATGGAGCTGGAAGGTGGCCATAGGAACTCCGTTAAAACGACATAACCCCATCGAGTTTGGGTTAGTATAATTCATCTTGTCGAGTACTTTGTCTCTAGATGGTACCCAGGGTCTGGTGATAGAGCTGGAAGGTGGTCACAGGTAGTCCGTAATAAAATGACACAATCCCATCGAGTTTGGGCTCGTATGATTCGTCTTGACGAGTTCTTTGGTTCTAAATGGTATCCAGTGTCTGATGATGGAGCTGGACGGTGACCATAGGAACTCCGTTATAAAATGCCAATACCTCATCGAGTTTGGGCTCGTATGATTCGTCTTGACGAGACTTTCTTTCTTTCTTACTTTAACTAACTTCTAGTTACAATGTAAAAACTAATTCATGACAAGAATTTGTGTGGTATACTACAACTGAAAAGGGTAAAATAAAAAAACTTTCTGCGAAAACAAAACCGACTTGCAAAAAAACACTAAAAAAGTCTAAAATAACTTTACTTTCGGAAATCAGTGGCAAAAAAGATACAAACAAAACAACGACTTCCGAAAGTAAGTTATTTTGGACCTTTTTAGTGTTTTTTTGCAAGTCGGTTTTGTTTTCGCAGAAAGTTTTTGTAACTTGTTCTCGTAGTCGGATACAAATCCGACTACGGCGAAGCCAAAACGAAGGGTTATGATTTTAGCAGTCTATGTATGTATGTAGTCTATGTGGCAATAGATTGGGTTCCAAACGACAGAACTCGGCGACGCGGTAGGCCCAGAAGACGACGTGACGAGGAATAGAAAGAAAGAAAGAAGAAAGAAAATATACTTATTTTTCGCAGGGACATGACGTGCATCATACAAAATGATAAAAACACAAAAAAAAAATAACAATAAACATACAAAGCATAAAATAAAATAAAAAAAGACGTTCGTAGCTTGCACGTCGTGACTGCGACAACCAGGTTACCACTCAGCATGATGCTGTGCTATGGGGGACCCACAGCACAGCGCTGGTTTTCAGTGGTCACCCGTGAAAAAACGTACGGAAACCAAAACAGCATAAATAAATAAATTTAAATCTTATAAATTTGAATCTTATCAAAAGGATTGGGCCCAAATAGCCAAAGACAGAGATAAATGGATAGAGGGAAGGGAAGCCTTTGCCCAGCACTGGGACACATAAGACTCAAAATAAAAAGTGTCTGTATGTTTGTATTTACATATGTTCCTCCGTAGCTGCTAAACCAGTAATCCGATTTTGATGAATAAGGTGTAAATCGATTCGTTATTATGCCCCGGATAAGATAAACTACATTTTATTCAGTAGTTGGGTTTTTAAACTTCCTTCTCGTAGCTGGCAGAACGTTTTGATGGTTTCCACGTAACGGTCAACTTAAAGGACGCGATCAGAATGTTTATGTTTCTCTTACAAGATTAGCTGTAATACTGTATTGGCTTTATCTACTGTCATGCATTTTACTATTCTTCCTGTTTTAGATCTTTGTCGTTAAACTCTGTTCGATACAATTCGTTTTTGTAAAGACACATAACATAACATGACGCCTGCAATCCCCGAAGGGTTAGGCAAAGGTGTACCTAATAGTACACCCACATTTCGCCAGTTATATTTAAGCCCCATGTAATGGAGGGCAATCCTATTGCCATCAACCAGGCACAAATCCAGACTCCGCGGCTGCTACTGAGAAATTCCTGATGGAAAACCCAATAACACTTTACCCGACCTGGGAATCGAACCCAGGGCCTCATGCTCAACAGTCCCGCTTACGACCACTACACCAACCAGGCTGTTTTTGTAAATACTTCGTCTTAATCTGGGTCCCGGTTAATCGTATGTGGAAATCGGTTGCCATGGTATGGGCATGTGATGTGGAGGTATGAGTTAAGTTTTGGGTGACTGTAAGAGTAGAAATCACAGAAAGGATGGATGACCTATGCTTAATCTGATAAATAACTAGAAAAGAAGTGATTATTGAGATGACGAGTAATATAGAAGTCTAAAAGCAGAAGGTGTGCTCCGCAAACCCCAAATAAATTGGGATAAGTGCAGGAGAATGATAATATCGCGACCCCGGCAGAAGACCCCTTCTTATTGTTAGGGTTTATCGCTTTCACCAGTACCGAACTAAAGGATTATGTTACGTCATTAATGTTTTTAACATAATTTGACCCTCGTTAGCCTAGGGTCAGACAGGATTATCTAATGCGATAATAATTATTTTAACATTTACTTATAGCTACGTCATGGTTTTATATGCTAATCAATCGTATCTTCCGTACCATCAAGTTTTTGATCGTAATTTAATCTCGTGAACCAAAAATCTGATGTCGTTATCGGAAAATTGTTCTGGTTGATGTCATTGATACTTGTTACGCTCATTAATTACGGTTAGTGTAGTACTTAAAACTATCTGATCATTTTCCGCTGACGAAAAGTCTCATCGAAGATCACCAGTAACTGTTATCTCCTTAACCTACCGCTGCTCAAATCCAGTCGTGATGCTATTAATCAGGATTTTTCGAAACTCTATCCAGAGTTTACCTACATTACATTTTTCGGTCGCCTCAGCCACGTGGCGAAATAAAATACATGTAGACAATACAGTGTGGAAACAGATCCTTCACGAAGTCGTCAACCAAGCATTATGTACATCAAACCAAGGAACAATATGCAAAAATTATTGCTGGGAAACGACTTTTTTTGGGGTGAAAGAGGACGTTTTACGGTGGGATCAATTTTACGCACTCAAAACATGCATGGATGGATTGAATAGTACAGGGGTCGAGCAGGTGTTTAAAGTAAAAATCTAATATTAAAAACACGTATTAAAAAAAAGTTTTGAAAAATTTGGAACTTTGACCCCCAATATCTCTGTAACTAGTAGGTTTCCATTGCAGGTATGGACTATAACAAAAAAACAATCCCAACGACGGGAAGGACAAGCCAGACAAGCCTTTTGGCTTCGTTAAGGGTCTTGTTATACATTCATTCGGGAAAAAACAAGTGTCTACGATAAAAAGTGACAATCAAACTTCGATCGATACATGAATTGACTGAAAAAGTTGCGAGTTAACTTGCCACAGTGGTATGAGGCGTGAAGAGATTGAAACCTTGATAACCTGCCAGAGTTAATGGGAGGCACTGCTCTGATTATTCGGATGTGCGGAAAGAATGTTGCTAGACGATATTAAATACAAAACAATTATAATTATTATTTTGTTTAGTAAGAGTATGAAAACGTAATGGACATCTGTTTCAAGTTTCTGTATAATGTCGCCGGAAAATTTACTATTGATAATGGTGGTTTATACGAGTACCTCTATAATCTGAGCATGGAGGTTTGATTCCAAGGTGGGACAAACTATTATTGCGTTATTTTATTAGGAATGTCTTAGTAGCAGCCACGGAGTCTGGATTTGTACTCGGTTGATGGCAATAGGCTCGCCCCCTATTACATGGGACTTAAACATAACTGGGGAAATTAGAGTAAACTATTAGAAACACCCCTGCTATACTCTTTGGAGGAAACATTTTTTCTAAAATAAAGTAGCCTATGTTAGACCTTATCAGCAATTTGCCAGTAAAAGTCCCGTCAAAATCGGTCCAGCCGTTTTGGAGATTAGCCGGAACAAACAGATAGAGAGACAGAAAAGAATTGAAAATCTTCTTCTTTGCTTGTCGATAAACTCAAATAATACCCGACCAGTATATTGCCACCTGCACAGCTCTGTCGTTGGCTTCGTCTAAATCCTGGAAGGTGCAGGTGGCTGGGCAGGAAGGGCAGAAAAGGAGGTGAGGCATATCCTGCAGAGGAGCTCCACATTGACATTGTATGTGGGACGGATCGATGATACCCCATTTGGCCAGATTATTTCTACAGCGGCCAACCTGGGCCCGCAAACGGTTAAGAGATTTCCAGATTGGCCACTGCAGTTCCTGTCCTGGATTGAAAATATGTGTATTTGTTATAAGTATCGTATATACTTTCATATGCATTCAGTAAAAAAAACTTATTTTAGTATTACACATTTTTTTTTCGGATGGGTAATCATCAAATGACTCCTCTCGCTTTGGGCGAAGCAGGAGGGAGTGTCAGACTTTTATTGACTAAAACCCATCCATGTTCCTTCATCGCCCTTTGTGTTCCGGAGCCACGGTATCTCTATCGAACACTCCCGCAGCCCCGGCAAAACAGACACTTCAGTTTTAGTTATATGTATAGATCTCATGAAAGATTGACGAAGCCGGATCACGAGAATCTTAAACATATTAGTATGTAAGCAGGATAAACAAAAAAAACACCCAACATTGGTTATTTTATGTCTCATGATGATCGCAGACCGAGGTGTTGTTTTTTAAGATAATCAATATCTTAAAAAACGGTGATTTTTGATGTTTTCGTATTTAATTGGTTTTTATTACCATTAAATCGATTAAAAAGTGAAAACTATGGAGTATTGGGTTTAATTTAAAATCAATGAATATTTAGAATTCGACTCTCCTATAATAATTTTATATAACCTTAGTTAGGTATTCGAAAAATTACTTTTACCGACATCCTGCTCGATCTGCAATCTGCATATTGCGTCAAAATATATTTTTTTATTATACTGGTCAGACGTTTATGATCACACAGCAAAAAAACAAAATATTTTTTTTTTCCCTCGCGAAATAATTAAACTAGTTTATTAATTAAATACACTAATCAGTGCAACGTCCCATCTTCTTAAAAAAAACTTCAACATCAACACCCACACGTTGAGCCAACACTCACACTATCGAAAGTGTTTGCAACACTCGTACATACGAAACTACTTGCATGAGGTATAAAACGTGGTAACTGGCGTGATAGGAATACACTCACGGCGTAACATTCGCTGAACAACAAGCGAAGCGAAAATGAAGCTACTGGTTAGTACGAAATTCAAAAAAATCTAGTGACAGTGTTCTATGTGTGTGATATCGAATGTCAAGTGTCATTGTGCTTTTTTTTAAATGTGGATATAGAATTCAGATCAGAAAAAAGAAGAATCGATTCTTAATTTAAACGTCATCGATCCCTATTGTATTACCGGACGTGTCATATATCGTAAAGTTATCAATCACATTATCTAAGTGAATGACGCGTTACTAGATCAATATTACGTAAAGTTATTTCCTTATTCGCATAACTAGTCGTTGTGAGTTGTCCCACAATGCTCGGAAAGTTCTTGTGTTCACTTCCAGTTAGATTTCACTGGTATAAGTTAATTTCCCTTTTCATTTAACGTTTCCTATGTAATTCCGTTTCTGATCTCAGTTTCTTTAGATTAGTTGTGGTGAATCTTAACAGTAATCCAATTAGATACACAGATTCTTCTCATCCACTAATTTAAATTAAACTTGACTATACATTTAATACAGCATATTGTTTGTTTATTTCAGAGGTCTTCCTTAATCCTGGCCGTGGCGATAAGCCTGGCCACGGCAGAGGAGAAGGCAGAGAAGGACACCAAGGCCGAACCAAAAGCCGCAGAGGAAACAAAGAGACAAGACAAAAGAGGACTATCAGAGTACTACGGTGACCATGGAGGAGACTTCGGTGGTGGCGACTTCGGAGGTTCCTACGGAGGACACGACCAAGGAGGCTCTTTCGGAGGTGGTGATGAAGGTCACATCATCGGCCAACACGAACATGTTCACAAAACCATCACTGTAATCAAGAAAGTTGCCGTGCCTTACCCCGTCGAGAAACAAATCCCCTACCCAGTGGAGAAGAAAGTGCCCTACCCCGTCAAAGTGCACGTACCAGCGCCATACCCCGTCGTCAAAACCGTTCACTTCCCAGTCAAAGAATACATCAAAGTACCCGAATACATCCCTAAGCCGTACCCCGTGACGAAACACGTGCCAGTTCCCGTGAAAGTTCACGTCGACAACCCCGTCCCAGTGAATGTGTACGAACACGTCCCTTACCCAGTCGAGAAACACGTGCCGTACCCCGTCAAAGTGCACGTGCCGCACCCGTACCCCGTCGAGAAGAAAGTGCCGTTCCCAGTGAAAGTACCAGTTAAGGTGCACGTACCATACCCCGTCGAGAAAATCATCCACTATCCAGTGCCGGTGCACGTCGACAACCCCGTGCCCGTCCACGTAGAGAAGCCAGTGCCTTACCATGTTGAGAAGAAAGTGCCTTACCCAGTAGAGAAGAAAGTGCCGTACCCAGTCAAGGTTCATGTCGACAACCCAGTGCCAGTGCACGTTGACAAACCCGTGCCTTACCCAGTGAAGGTGCCCTACCCAGTCCCCTACCCAGTTGAGAAAGTCATCCCCTACCCAGTAGAGAAGAACGTGCCTTACCCAGTCAAGATCCCAGTCGACAGGCCATACCCCGTGCATATTGAGAAGCACGTGCCTTACCATGTTGAGAAGCATGTGCCATACCCCGTGAAGGTGCACGTCCCTATTGTGCACCACGAGCACCATGAGGAACAGCAACAAGAAGTCCATGGTGGTGGTGAGAGCCAGGGTTTCGAGGGGGGTCATGAAGGAGGCCAAGAGGGGGGTTATGAAGGAGGCCAAGGGGGGGGTTATGAAGGGGGTCACGAGGGGGGTTATGAAGGAGGCCAAGAGGGAGGTTACGAAGGAGGCCAAGAGGGAGGTTACGAAGGAGGCCAAGAGGGGGGTCACGAGGGCGGTCAAGAGGAACACAGCTACCACCATTAAAAAGAACTGATCTCTTTATTTTTTCTTTAGCTTTAAAGTGTTATCTTGTTTAGTAATTGTTTTTTTTTTAAATAATATTTTGTGACTACTATGTACCTGTGACGATGTAAATAGTAAACGAAAGTATTAAAAAAAGTGATATAAATAATACTATGTTTTTTTTTTATTGGCAGTCATGGAGGACAAAACCACAGAAGTGGTTATAGTAATGAACTTTCGAAATTATCTTGAAATGAGAGGAAAGCATCTTTAAGACAATGACTTGCAAACCGGAATAGCGCATGGTGTAGCTTGTTTTAATATTATTACATACACAAGATTATTTTCCTACGGTACCATACGTTACCGTCTACCTATATAATAATTTTCCGGAAGCCTCTGAATTACATTAGACTGTAATAGAAAAGTCCATCTAGTCACTTGAGTATTTACGTAGTATTTTATTTACTGAGCATACCCAGTATAGTACTTATAACCCATTTACTTGGTCGTATTAATCAATTTATTAATTGTCTGATGACGGTGTGACAGAACATCGGGATTTCAGTGATAAATCATAATTAAATAATTATGTGTTACAACACATAAACCTTTCAGAATAAATACACTATATTATGATTAAAACCACATCCAAATTCATTAGGTCGTCTAAAGGACTAATGAATACAAAAACAATTGACGCGTACATTCCATTTTCGAAAACACATAAGATCGATTAAAAAACATTTTATAAATCCCAATCAAGCATTTCTTTGTACAGCCAGTGACATCACACTACCGAAAGAAGTCCGATACATAAGCGACATAATCCTAACTTATTCATATCAAGTTTTTAGCAGACAAGGCGACTTTCACTACCCAACCTAGTTTGTCTCAACAGTTTTACACGGTTATACATGTCGTGCTAAATGATAATACACCTTGAGAAGTCGAGATACAATAACAATTGCAACATTCTGTAAGAATTCGTATGCTGATTAATTTTCTCATAACATCACGCCTGTATTTTTTGGAAGGGTTAGGTAGAGGTGTACCATAGTACATTTACATTTCGCTAGTTATGTATAGTCTCATGTGTTAGGGGATGAGTCTATCACCATCAACCAAGCAGAAATCCAAGTCCCGGGCTACCGAAATTTCTAATAAAAAACCTCAAAAACACTGCCCTCATGAGAATCGAACCTAGAACCTCATGCTCAATGCCTATAATTTTTCGTCGGTTATTAAAAAACAAAACAGCTATTTCTACAAAGCTGCAATACGATACGATCATAATTTAAAGAAGCAGACAACAGCAGATTAAAAAAAAATACCGATGTAAAATATAATTGCTAGGTTCAGGTGGTCTAAAATGGCCGCTTTAGCAGAATCATAATAGAAAAATAATGTGACAATTCATAGTATTAACTGCGTCTGTGACTATTTTAAGATTTTTAACGTAATTCATATTATGATCCTGTTATGATTCTGCTAAAGTGGCCATTTTAGGCCCCTGTATCAGTACAGGGGCCTAAAATGGCCACTTTAACCACCCTAAAACGGAAACCCTAAAACTGTTAGCACGTATTCAGATACGTGCTAACCGTTTTAGGGTTGGTTTCCCTTCCACCCTGTATAAGATATCTAAGTATTCAAATCACTATGAACTTTTTCAATTTGACCGATTAATATTATTATGCAAGTGAAATCTGTAGTAACTGACAACTGACACTGCATTTTGAAATACCCAAAATGACCTCATGATTTCTGTAGTCATGCTAGCATAATAATTTAGTTTAAGCTTTGCAACAGAAAGTCAAATTGTTTGCCCCATCGCGTTATTAACATAAGCTTAACCAGTGTTACGTCGACGAAATTCAGCAATCAACAAAACAAAAAATAATTTTATAATGTTAACAAAAAAAAAATGGAAAATATTCAACTGACACCGCACACGTGATAAGTACCGACACCACCGACATTTAAACATGATTCCCACCGGAAAAGTTTCGCTAGGTAATTTAATTTGTATCTATTGTTTATAACTCAAACTGTTATGAATATACCGCCGCCTTTCGTAAAAACTAGTCTCATGATGCACACCATCAACACAGCTTAACTTGACAACAGCATATTGGTTCTTCAATCCAATAAAAGAACGCAAAGACCGGAAAAATCACGTTAATGGAGGAAAATTCCTACTAGTAGGTGAGTATCGGAAACTTGACTAGGCAGAATATGTTCCTTTTTTCTACTATATGTATAGCAGCAATAAAAACATAACATCATGTGTACATCGTCTGTACTGCCCGTTGGGTTAGGTAAAGGTGTACCTAACAATAGGTACAATCAACCATCTTGCGCCAGTTATGTTTAAGTCGCATGTAAAAAAGGGCGAGCCTATTACCATCAACGAGGTATAAAAAAAAGAATGTCGAAACGATCATATTGACACATCTTTCGAAGGGCGCCATATTTTACGATGGTTTCAACAAAATTAATTATACTATCTAACACATTATAATTAGAAGTCTTGGGCAAAAAAGGTTGAAATTTTATTGGTAAAAAAATGTGTCGACGTCAATTTTGTAATGTAAATAAACCTTGACATGTACAGTTACTGTTTCAAAATGCACGAATTTTATTAAATTTTCCAATTTATTATGGGCATTGAATAAGGCATACGAGTATAACTGCAGAATTTGAATAAAGTTAAAGCTCTACAATTTCCAAGATGATATTTCTAGGTGAGATTAAATTATAAAATAAACTTATGAAGCTACCGACCTAACAAAACAAAACTGGCGAAATATGGATGTACCTTAATAGATATACCTCTGCCAAATCCATCGGAGATTATACGCGTGATGTTATGATATGTGAAGCAACCGTCTCCGAGCTTTATGCTAGAATCTATCTATCTGTCTCCGCAAATTTGTTAGCTTGTCTATGGACTTACGACCAGAATAATCACGCCTACCAAAAAACCGCACTTCACTAATAGTTATAAACCGTCAACTTCCTCCACACACTGCGTCGTCATTAAAGAAACCGCGTGACTTGCGCAAGCGCAACTTACATAACAAACTTCATCAGGCAACAAGTTAGTACCAGCTTTATTCATCCCCGAGTAACTAACGATATCTAGAAGAAAATCTATTTTGTTCTAGAGCTTTCTATTGGTTTCACTATTTATCATGGTGACAAATGCTTATCAAAATATTTTGCATCACGAAATTTCCTGGGATTTTGCAAAGTTTATATGCAGAACACTAGAAATGTATATGAATGAAATCTAATATTTCTTCCCTTTCTTATACAGGGTCAATTTTTATTCAGTGCGCAAACTTTCACAAATTAAACTTAAATGAGTTTTTATTAAATACCTATTTTTTATTTTGATAAATCTTAGTACAAAAAAATAAAGTTATCGTTAACGAAAAATGTTTACTTTGAAATTAATTTTATGGCCACCAACTCGCGGGCGGCGGCGCTCCACGCTCGTTTATTTATCATGCACAGGCATCATTTACTCGGGTTACAATGTACTGATCGCCGATTTTATCTGGTTCCAACTAGACTTTTTTAAGATTTGGCTGAAGTTATTTGAAGAGTAATTCCAATTTTTCCCTCATACTTTCGTGAGCTTAGGACCATCAAAATGCAGAAAATAAAGCATAGGTACTGACCGTGATCAAGCAGCGTTTGAGTGGCTGCTAAAATGGTCCTTTCATTAGGGGGTGTCCATATTTTGCTGATTTAAAGTCGGATAATAAAATATAAAAAAGTTTTGAACAAATAATGGAAATGTGTTCTATTACTGATACTGAACCACCAAAATTTTTTTGCGCACTGCTTAAAAATTATTCCAGTACATATTTCGCAAATTTCCAGATTTGAGCCAACTTCTTTGTCTCCTTTTAAATAAAGAAGACCTACAGGCATGCAGATTTGGGTGTAAAAGATATAGTATATGCTATACTTACACTTTGTACTACACTTACAATTGTCATACCATATACCATTTATCATCCTTTTTTATTGATTTGTTTATTTATACTCAGCGAATCGATCTAAATACGATTCGTTTTCATTATATTTGCTGAAATAAAATTAATTTTCAATGTTGTGACATGTACGTCAGATTTGCCAAACTGACGTACATTCTTTCTGTCATAGAGTTTCTTAGTAGCTTAGTCTATGATGAATACTTTTTGGTTTATCTATTCTAAATTATATTTTTCAATGTTTAGCTGTAATATTGTATTTTATAGATAATAATGATTGTTTAGTAATAACTTAATTTTAAATAATATTTGTAAATTCTTTACGCACTCATGGTTTTATGAAGTAAGTCTGCTATGTCCTGGCCGACTACACTTGTCAGATGAGATTATTATATGGCCGCAAGAAGAAAATCTGAGATTCAAAAATGGAAGGAGACTACTGTGGAAAACGAGCTGACGAGGCAGTCGAGAGGAGACTAGACGAGAGAGCGTTTTCTTAAATGTGAGACTGAAGAATTCTTAAAATTGGAGACAAGACAGATTCTTGAAGGTAATCCATCTAAAGATACACCTGGGACTACTACTCCCAATCTTATTAGTTATTAAAAACTGTCGGTGTGCCATCCCTGCTGTTCATCTCGCGGAGCTGCCCTGGGTCTAAAAGCTGGTGATCCAACTCTAAAGATCTACCAGGACCTCAACTCCTGTTCTTACAAACGCCGCCTTCCTGTGGAGCAAACCTGATACATCGTCCTACATCTCCACCTCTACATTTCATCGTGCTTCAACAGTGCTACTTAATCGTGTAAATATACTCAAAAACTGCTTCCAGAGTGCGAGTTTGATACGTCTTTTTTGTAAACACTTGTAATTTTTATCTCATTTGTAAAACCATCCATAACTCTATTAAATTTTTAAATGTACAAGTCTACTCTTATCCTTTAATTCTTAACAGGATCTAGTAGATTTGTTACAGTTTGGCGCCTAACGTAAAATCAATTCTAGATCTCATTAAATCTTCTCAAAATTCAAAAAAAATACTTACACAAGAGATTATATTTGGTATGTAATTATTTCCATCATACTTCATCACTTCATCATTTACTCGACACTTCTTCGTACTGAACATCACCTTATACTACACCCCCACACACATTACTTTTACCCTCTGGTAATTGTCATCCATTCTTCGCTTGTGGAGTGTTCTTAAAACCATTCGTGGTCACTTACAAGTTGGGGTTTGGCTTACTCTACGACGTACTATAGGAGAATATCCTATAGACGTTGCCACCTACACATAACTCTCTATTAATACCTCACTACCCTGCACCCCACACACTTGCACACCAATGCGGTTACTCCCGGGTAATCGTACCCAGTCTTCGCTTGTAAGTGTTCTTAAAACCACTCGTGGTCATTTATAAGTTGGGGGCTGGGGTACTATACGACGGCTGCAGGACAATATCTTGTGGTCGTTTATACAACTATAACTAAACATTTACGTAATTATTCATCATATTATTTTAATTTTGGCATCATAATTTGTCAGATTTGTTATTTAAGTGTTGCTAGGTAACTTGAACAGTGCGACGCGGATCTTTTTACGATTTGCAGTGGCGCTGCTTGTCGAGAAAACATACATAAATTTGATACATTTTTCTTAGTTCCAATTTTTCCCACCGATACATTTATTTTGTGTTAGAAACTTTTTCGTTTTTAACAATAACTTCACGCTTATAATTCTCCAGGGTTAGGTAGAAATATATCTTTATCTTAAAATTGTTTCATCTTTTGTTGTAAATTCATGACACTATGACAGATGAGGTTTCTCCTATTGTTGTGACTCCTTCACAGTGAAGCCCCATAATTTATAGCCCTCCTATTTCCCTCACTTCTTCTTCCTTCTTCCTTCTCTATCCTCGCATGCTTTAAACTTTAAGTTAATTCTATTTAACTTCAAGAACTTAGGCTTTGATTTCGAGGTCCTTAACTGGAACTCCCGCTTTGGATTCGTTGACCTCCTAAAGTCACGATATTCCTCTTTTGTCTCGATGACTCACTATGTTCTCGATGTACAACCTTTGACTTAATGTCAACCTGTGATTTAATGTCTACCTTTGGCATGAAAGTCTACCTTTGACTAAGAGTCCCTCTTTTACTCTTTGACCCTCTTCCCCTTATTTACTCTTATACCCTGTTTAGCTCTCGGACCCTCTTCTAATTCTCTCTAGCACAATTTTTACCTTCTTTTGCTATCTTTTACATGAATTTTTTATCCTTCGTATTACACTCATTATTCATCTCTATCTTCTTTCTTTCTTCTAAATATAGAGTTCTTTTCGGCCTATTAAAACTCTATTTAGATTTTTTTATTCAATTGGTTCTTAAACCATTAAAGAAGTTTATTTTCTTTAATCTCTCTTTTTATATCTGTTCTTATCAGATAAGTCTAAGAAGTGCTATTAGGTACATGTTACCTAACCTTCTTATAAACTAACTCTACAAGTTAGTATGACTATTTTGTTATTAACTCTGGAAGTTGATTGGAGCGGCTAACAACTCCATAAAAATAAGCCCTTGTTAAAACTAACTTTGATTGGAGCGGCTAACAACTCCATAAAAATAAGCCCTTGTTAAAACTAATGTTGATTGGAGCGGCTAACAACTCCATAAAAATAAGCCTTTGTTAAAAGAATCTTTATATTTTCATCTTATTAATGGTTTTAGACGTGAGCGGTTAACAACTCCGAAAATAAGCCTATTGTTATTAATTTATCAGGTTGAGTAGTGATCATTGAATGTGAATCCTACCTGACCTAACTTCGTAAGATGTCGGTGTGTTTGAATGAGTTATGAAAGTTTTGTGAATGCTGTAATACTATAACCTTTGCAAAATTTTTGTTCTAGGCCAAAAATTTTCTCGGGGTCGTTGGGGAAATATAGTATATGCTATACTTACACTTTGTACTACACTTACAATTGTCATACCATATACCATTTATCATCCTTTTTTATTGATTTGTTTATTTATACTCAGCGAATCGATCTAAATACGATTCGTTTTCATTATATTTGCTGAAATAAAATTAATTTTCAATGTTGTGACATGTACGTCAGATTTGCCAAACTGACGTACATTCTTTCTGTCATAGAGTTTCTTAGTAGCTTAGTCTATGATGAATACTTTTTGGTTTATCTATTCTAAATTATATTTTTCAATGTTTAGCTGTAATATTGTATTTTATAGATAATAATGATTGTTTAGTAATAACTTAATTTTAAATAATATTTGTAAATTCTTTACGCACTCATGGTTTTATGAAGTAAGTCTGCTATGTCCTGGCCGACTACACTTGTCAGATGAGATTATTATATGGCCGCAAGAAGAAAATCTGAGATTCAAAAATGGAAGGAGACTACTGTGGAAAACGAGCTGACGAGGCAGTCGAGAGGAGACTAGACGAGAGAGCGTTTTCTTAAATGTGAGACTGAAGAATTCTTAAAATTGGAGACAAGACAGATTCTTGAAGGTAATCCATCTAAAGATACACCTGGGACTACTACTCCCAATCTTATTAGTTATTAAAAACTGTCGGTGTGCCATCCCTGCTGTTCATCTCGCGGAGCTGCCCTGGGTCTAAAAGCTGGTGATCCAACTCTAAAGATCTACCAGGACCTCAACTCCTGTTCTTACAAACGCCGCCTTCCTGTGGAGCAAACCTGATACATCGTCCTACATCTCCACCTCTACATTTCATCGTGCTTCAACAGTGCTACTTAATCGTGTAAATATACTCAAAAACTGCTTCCAGAGTGCGAGTTTGATACGTCTTTTTTGTAAACACTTGTAATTTTTATCTCATTTGTAAAACCATCCATAACTCTATTAAATTTTTAAATGTACAAGTCTACTCTTATCCTTTAATTCTTAACAGGATCTAGTAGATTTGTTACAAAGACCAGCCCTTGAGCACAGCTAAAGCTATACTTCGTCTGAGTCTTATCGATACAAACATGGAAGCTTGAAGTAATCAGACGAATCCACAACCAAATCGAAGAGTAGTATTTAGGATAGACAACAGAAGGTACACTGGACATTTATTTGAAACCTTGATAGACCCTTATTCCCACCAGATAACATGTTTATTACCTCCAGTATAAACATAAACTTGCTACATATTCAAATGCCTGTCTTAAATTCCTCTACGCATATCAAAACGAAAATGTAAGAACACGCAACACCGTGTGAACGCCGGTAGTTGTCTTAAACTGTATCGGACATGAATTACTGGCAGCCTGACACGATTCTGCAGTACATTCACCACAATGGACCTCGACTGTCCATTTACGAGTATCCCTATAAGGAATGGTGTAATAGATTGTGCAACAAATGGTATGGTATGGTATTTATATTTCTGTTTTGAGAAATAAACGTCTTGACAAAGATGGAGATTTGGCGAGATTTCGTTTTTTTTTTTTCAAAAAAGATTGCGAGACTTTAAAAATGTTCTGAAATTCTAGATTTAGTTGTTCGATACGTAATGTGTCATCATGAAGAATTATTAATTTCTCAAGTCTGTGACATTTACGACATGAAAATCAGCCACAAAATGTCGAGATGGTCGTCTTCTAACGTTTGTTGTTAAAAGTGACGCTGATGTAGCTATGTGCAAGTTAAGTTAAATTTTGCAGTTTTAATGCAATTCAATTTTAATTTACGTTAGGTGAAGTACAGCACGAACAAAACGGTACACGCTACAAGTATTAGAACAAGACTATTTGAAAATTGGAAATGATGACATTTAAAACAAATGAAAGCAAGCAATGACGGATAGGTTACCTACACTACAACTAAATGCCATCAAGATAATATTATTACTGAAGCGTTATACAACCGGAATACAATAAAATAAGCAACAATCCGATTTATTTCTTAACATAAACTCTATATTACTGGTGAAGTAAGAAATACTGATTTTATTTATTACATTATTACTTTAAATGCGGCGATTTTCACAACTGATTGGCGATTTAAAGTCATGAATAATGTTTATGGTAAGTAGAATTGTCAAACTGTTTTTAACGAAGAATTTAAAATATTAAATGGACTTAATTTTCTTCGTTTACTGCTTAAGGTCTTATATGTGGTCTTACTCTATCTCCTCATCACCATTGACAGCCTTGTTCCACCCACTGCAGAGTACATTATACCTCGCGAGTCTCAAGCGGAGGAGCGGAAGTCCCTAATACAAGCAATGTTTTTCTTAAAAGGTACTTCCTATCATTTGATTGTTATTTACTTAAGTCTTAGACCTTTTTTTTTCTTGCCCACTAACTTCTGAATGTCTTCTTACTCAGCTGGCAATTCTTCTCCGCTTATCGTTAATCTTTCACTGAGGACTCTACTACCTCGCCTGTTGAAAAATGTTGTAGCATAATCGTCTGTTGTGTCTAATAGCACTGCAGCATTCCTATTTTTAACTAATTCATAGAATAGTTGAGGGCTACTGTTATGGAAGCACTATGGTCAACTAAAACACAATCATCAGTGTTGAACCTACGTTGAACAAAAGTTGAACCTACGTTATTGTTGAATACCGTTGCAGATTCAAAAGTGGCGGTATAAAGAATAGCGCATCTATCATTTCGAAAAGACCGATGACATCGACTTGAACTATAATTGTATTTATATATCCTAGACTTACCTTATGTACGGGATGTTAGCAGGAATGTGGTACTTGGAGCCAGGATCGAAGTCTAGCTCTGAACGAAGCACTGGAGGCTTGATGCCTTGGTACTGCTCCCTGAGAACAAAATAAAAGATTAGGAAAAAAACCGGGTAGTAGGAGCTTTACATCTTTTTTTTAATAAAATATATCTAAAAAGGTTTCGTCATTATTATGGTCAATCGTGGCACACTTCAAATCCACAGTACCTTCGACGTTACCTGGCCCGTTCATCCGCATTCCACATAAAAACAAAAACAGTCATGAATATTCTGAAGCTTTGTGATTTTTGTGTTACAAATTGTGATCTCAATATCCATTAATCATCTATTGAATGTACCTAGTTTATGAGTTTACGAAATGTTGTGATCTCATTTTATGATGTCATAATTTTAGTTGAGCCTATTACTATACAGTTTTTCAAAGCACATCTAATCAAATAATTTGCCTAAGCCTGACATTGCTAAAGGTACTTATTTGTAACATGGGCACATTAAAAATATCGACACACGTGTGTTATTAAAAGAAATTAGGTCAATTGGTTACACACAAGATTTTGAACTTACATAATGTCAGAAATGCATTCTGTAACATAGTACGTTTAAGGTAATGGCTGTGTAGTGAGCGATAGCGGGCTACACTTTGAATTTTCAAAAATATCTTTAAAGCTCCAGATAAAAAAGTCAGTTGAGAGATATGATTCTAGCTTTTAAGAAATATTAAACAATATCAAAATAAACTTCATACTTTACTTTCTCAAATCTATCTCTACTTTACGTAAAAGGCACGAACTACAGAAAGCCATTTGATACGATCCTTACATACTCTTTTTACTTCGTCTACGTTCTCGTTCAGACATCTAGTGATAGTCAGACAACAATAGCAATCTTTCTTTCTTTATAAATAAGAGCGAAGGACCATCATTTTGGTAATTGTCTCTCACTCTCTTCTATTATTTTTTGTCGTAGTTTAAATATCACTGTTGATAGTGTTCTGCAAAAATAGGCCAATATTACTCAACTAACATTAAAAAAAATAAACAAAAAAGTGTACAAGTGTGTTAAAGTGTACTTTACCGTCCAAGTTAAGCTATGGAACATTAAGTTCATCTCTTCCGCTAGCGCTCATACACTGCACACTTACTACTCTTGCTTTCATCGGAGATATGAACCCGTTACCGAGTCAAGGCCGACTGACGACCGCAATCCCATCACGACGTGGAGCGTGGCTGTGGACCGCTACATTTGTGTTCTTGCAACCGGTAGCAATCAAAACCTACGATGCTTTTTTGTTTTTTTGTTTCATGGTGTGCTTTGCGAAATGAAATTGTTTTATCAAGCTTTTAAAGTTGCGATTAGTTTTGATTTGTTTTGATAGTTCTTTTTCCAGTGAAAGTAAGTTCCCTGTTTTTTTTTTTGTCTCGTAGTTTATTTAGCTGTTGTAATATCGCAAGTTGTGACAATCTTGAGTGACTTCTTACTTGTCATAACCTCATTTTTTTCAATTTAAGATGTGTATACGTTCTTAATATTATTGTAAGACAAGACTAATATCAACATTTTATGAAAGCTTCATAGCCCCTGGCAACGCAGCCCTTGCACATGCACATCAAATATACTGCGTACTGTTTGATCTATTGTTGCATAATCTCAAGTCGAGAAATGAAAAGATATCTGTACAGGTCATCTAAATCTTCTGTTATTACCATAACTTGCAAAACATATATTATTGTACGCCACAGCGTCAAAAGCCGTTGATTGATTTGAATGAAGTAACTCTACGACTAGATAATTTACTATTTTGACCTAGAATATACTCGTATTCACATATTCTAACTGATCGTCGGACCGTTAACATTATGTCATGAAGTTGCGTGCGTTAACTGAACTGAACTGGTAATGAGTGAGTTATCTAGTTAAGTGAGTAAAAAAGTGTAATGCATAATGGTGGATGTGTGAAGTGATTTAATTTTGTTGTTGTTCGTGTTTGGTTAATTATTATTACATCATTTGTGATGAATTGATGATAGCTATTTTAGCAAAATTGATAATGCCTGTGTTCTATACTATCTTAGCCTGAGCATATACAACCAACCCTATACTGACCCTGACTCTGAGTCTATACTGTTCTAACTGCTGGAACACAGGTCTCCGTCTGTGAGAGGACGTGAGTATGAATCCACGTGGGACTACTGTGGGTTGGTGAAAATCACATGATTTCTATTTTTTTGGCATGCCGGTTGTGTGATTCCCGTTTTAGAGTCGAGCTGGTGAAATGAAGGCCACAAAGTGTCAAACTTCACCAACAATCAAAAATTCATTAATCAAGTAATTCTGGATGTTTACTTATTAGTTTGGTGGAGTATTCTAGTCGGTCATACTTCCATACAAAACAAACAAACGTAATTTGGCGATTACTCCACTGTTTGATGATGTAAATTCGAAATAAAAAACAGAAAAAGTAAAAAAAAACATATATTTGAAAATTGAAAAAAAAACGTTTTTTTACTTTTTGTTTCCATACAGGGCAGGAAAATGATGAGACAAATCGATATATTTTTTTTATTTTGAACGTGCACCATCAAACAGTGGAATTCTCGCCATACTACGTTTATTTGTTTTATGGAAGTACGACCGACTAGTGTACCCTTAAGCCACAAGATGGCAATTAGACAACTTTGAAAGAGTCTTGCTATCATCATATTGAACTTTGCAAATCTCACTGATTTATCAACGAAAGAGCATTTCATTTATACCCCCCTCCCCCCTCTGGTTTAAAGAAGCAAATACTATTAGGCTTCTGCTATTTTGTCTCCTCACGAAATTTTCGTCCACTTATTCGCCCAAATTCTACTCCGTATTCGTGATCCGAGCAACAAAATCAAGATCACGTATAGTTTCGGAATGCTCGGTACACTACCCACTACATAATACTCTATGAAGATAGTCAAGATAACCAGTGCAGTGTTGTAACAGCCAGCTGAGGGTGACCGTTACTCAACTGCAGCCGACGAGCAGCAGTTACTTGCGTACAATCTTACCCCTCATTATATGTTATGGAATGTAAAGATTATGATCTGATTGCATTGTGAAATAGTATCGATTTATTTGCAGGTTTTTTTTTTTTCCAGGTAGGTATAATTTTCATCGTTTATTGTACTTGTATCTTGTAACACCTAATATGAACATTATGTGGTTATCGTTCTTAGGTTTTGAGGTTAACAAGCTACTATCAAAATTTTTGCCAAAGGAAATTCTGGTGTCGTGGGTCTAACAGTCTGCCCTATGGAGACGAAAGAGGTCATGGTAATTCATATAATTATGATACCACCACATGGAAGAGACCACAGACCATGATCTCTTCCACCTGGAAGAGACTGCCATTTTATTTCCAGATTACCGTAGATCGAAGGCACATCAGCCATTACTGTTGGTCGAAAAATACCCTGTTTTGGTCATCCTTACAAGTAATAGCCAGATCCATGTCATCCTTCAATTTGAACCTCCTAGAAATATCATAATCAGCCGTAATTCACCACACAGACGTAATGAGGGTTTGGAGGGTATCGTATCGTATAATTTTTGGTTCCGCCGGTTTCTTCGCGATATTTTCTTTCACCATTTGACAGCGCTGCTTCGACCTACAAATTTGTGTTCACGGTTTTCCGTTTCCGTTGGACAACTGTTCCTCCCTAATTTAGAAATATATTAGGATAATAAGTTTTCATAACTCTCAAAACTACCAACCTGAGTCTCCACCAGTGACAGTTATACTGTTCCTTCCTCACGTCCCCAGTGAACACATCCCACCGCCACTTGTCCATCACCAACGCAAACGGTAAGAAGGCTAATTTATCCATAGCCTGGGTGAAGAGATAGTTGATGTCGTGGGCTGTGTCGTCCACCGAACGCTGGACCAGGCCCAGGGTTTGGAGGTGGCGAGGCGAGGAGACGGAGAGAGCAATCGTCTCGCCAATGGCCTCGTGGAAACCTGTTGAAAAAAATAAGGTTTAGATTTATTATATTGATAGCCAACCTTAAGTGAAAATAGAATCACAGAGAATATATTGAATGTGCTATGGGCATAAATGTTTACCAATCTTTAGTGAGAAATTTCACTTTTAATCTCCCATTAGCACGAGATATAGAAAAGTAAAAAGACAAGCTGTTCAGTATTGTTTTCATAGTCACTGGTTTTGTTCGCACCGCGGTGCCTCATAACATGCTCCAAAAAATTTGTCTCATTATTTGTTTTCTCCAAAATCACTGCTCCAAGACACATGTCGCTTAAGACTGGCCGAGAGGTTATAATAAACTTTCGGAGTGTCATCTACGCGTACTCGACTGCTTTTGAAACACGACAACAATTGACCGACAGTTGACTGAGCCATGGAGGCGAAAGTGCCATCATTGTATCATTTGTCATTTTCGAATCTACCACCAATCAGCGTATACTCGTAACTCAGACTAATCCCTTTTTCTCAAATATAGAAATCCCCAATTACTTCTCTAACTAGTGCGTTACTTTCCTCCGCCCAACACCGTGAAGATACAATTCTCGGATCTCTGATCGTTCTAGACGTTTCCGATAATTTCAGCAACAAAGATCTTTGATGAAACAATGGTATCTCACTGTTGCTGCAATTTGGTCGACCAAACAATATGTTTGTGGCGAAACAATGTTTGTATGGAAGCTCGTAACTTGAAAATGTATGGACAAGTAATTAAAGTTACGGGCCGTTTGTGGAGAAAGGAACATTTGGATTCTATTATCTTGCAGACATTGCAGAATGGTCAAAGAAGGCCTTCCGATTGGAATGGTCATTGATTGACATCGTTGGTAACATAATTAAAGCTTTGTCGAAGCTGAAACGAATCCACGCGGAATGCCAATGTGTACGGAGGTGTTCAAACTGGCGCGAATGATATAACAATCATTAACAAAACAATCGAATCGTCGAACGGGATTACCCTCAGCGTGGCCAGTTTTATTTGGAATAATTCAAAAAGGTAAATAAGCAAGTTAAATTCAGACGAAAATGAACTTATATGATGCTAATTAGCAGGTTATTTATATTCTTATTATTTTTTTATATTTCATTGCATTTTTTGTAAGACATTGATTTACGACCAAAAGCCACAACATATGTAATCAATTTAATGTACGTACAAAATAAACTAAGTTGTTAAACTAACATGGTCATTAACATTATCCTTAACAGGTTAATGATGTCATGTTTAGCCATGATCATGGTGCTTGCAACAGCGCCGAAATATCGGGAACTCAAAACAAATATTAAACATGGTAAATATCCCGCCTTCAGTGTTAATGATAAAATAAGCTAAGCCAGGTATTCGATATACGAACAGTATCAGAATATAAACAGGAACTAGCAGCTCGAAGGGAAAGTGATACTGTTACCAGAGTAGACCGGAATAGTTCCTGCTAAATATAATAGATTCCTGCTACCTTATATGTCTGGTTAATGTGTCAATAATGTTATATAACAGTGTACTTGGAACTAGTTGTGGAATGTTGTTCTGGAAGTGGCTCTTTTTGCTAATGCAGGTAGATTCTCTAATGATCTAGAAAGATCGAAACACTGCTCTTCTAGACCAATATTATAAAGAGGTTTTTAAGTTTGTATTTAGGGGGCAATTTCCGGAACAATTGTTTTCACTGGCAGATAGCTACATTATTGGCGGGTGCTTTAGGCTATAATATATACTCATATCATGCATATTAGCCAAGCTGCCACAATTTTTACGGACGAAGTCGGGGGCGAAGTGCTAGTTGATAATATTTTTTTTTTCCAATTTTTCCAATTATCTGCAGCATTACATCCCGCCTGTATTTCCTGAAGGGTTAAGAAGACGTGAACACAGCACACCTACATTTCACCAGTAATATAGGAGTGAGCCTATTGCCATCAATTGAGCCCTAAGAGTATGGGTAAAAGAAAGAGTGTTTGTTTGCTGAGACGTCGAATATAAGCTAAACGAGCCTTACATTAATTAAATAAACAGCTGACAATTTTAGCATCAGCAATGTGATCTAGTTTTGGAACAACACCTTTGGAAACCCAGCTATGCGGCAACAAAAAAAGATTAATGTTATGACAGTGTTAGATGGTTTAGCTTAAGAATTATACAGTTATTTTATTCTAAACAGAGAGAAACACGCAATATTGCTTAGACTTATTGCCAGATGAACGAATTATGCAGTACTAGCGACCCGCCCCGGCTTCGCACGGGTGTAATGTCTTACATATAAACCTTCCTCTTGAATCACACTATCTATTAATTAAAAAAAAACCCGTATCGTAGTTTTAAAGATCTAAGCATACATAGGGACAGACAGCGCGAAGCGACTTTGTATTTATACTATGTGTGATAGTGATGATTAGTACGACTACAAAAATAAAACAAGTGACTAACGCCACTTACTTAATCCAAAGCAACAAAGCGATACAAAACAGCTCAAAATCTCACGCATGCGCTCAAACAATGTGCTCTAGTATCTGCGATCAACATGCGCGCTGCGCCTGCGTCCCAATATAGGTGACTTCCGACATAGTAATGAAGAGAGGTTATGTAATGTGGCTTCTTTGTTAACTAATCCGGTAATGGTTTGAAGATGTCCTTATTTGTGTTTTATTGGGTGACATTTGGCAAAAAAGGTTGTATAATTTTTTTGTATGTGACGTCAACTGAGAATCAGATTTTATGAGATTAGACTGGAGAGAAAAACTGATCAGTACGAACCGACGAAATGAGCTATCTCTATATAAAAGGATCTCTAAGACTTAAAGACTGCCAGTTTATCATAATATGAAGATTCACTAAATAACATAGAAGCTATTGATCTACCTCCCCAGTATAGTACTGAACCAGATCATGACTTCCAGTTCCATCGATACAGGGCTTATGTAGACTACTGATTGATTTGTCCAGCTCGTTTCATTATCTATTTCAAGATCTGAAGAGACGCCTTCTGGCAACGTTAGTGCTCCGCATAAATGTTTTAATGCAAAAAAAACTTAATTTATGCAACAATTTATCCCCAAGAATCAAAGCCGCAAACTAATCAATAACGTCTTGAATAACAAAGAGATGCAAGCGGCGGCGCAGGCGCAAGCGCGGGTGAAAGCTGCGCACGCGGATGTTAACCTGCTCCCGATTGATAAACTCGAGCGCAACAAAATGGCGGAAATAAAATCCAGTATTGGTTGTATCGGTGACTAGATTCATCCCACGACTATGCTTTCTTATTAAAAAAAACTGTCTTTTTTTTATTTGCTAAAATACCTACATAATAATCTTAGAGTTATACAAAATCGGAGATCACATAAATAAGTGGCAATCTTTTCAAAGTGTTTCTCTATGACAAATCTCTCAATTTTGCAACAAAGTTTTACTAGATGTGGCCAAAGATTGAGAGTGTAAATATTTCATGAAGCAATTTTACAAAGGTATTTTATAATAACAAAATCCATAAATTAATTTATGGTGGATGCCTGTTACGTAATTTAACCAACAAATAAAAATAAACATGGTCAGATCTACAAACAAACTTATTTACTATAAAATTCTGTACGTTCCGGTTGTTTTATAATTTTATTAATATTTATTTACATAATTTGAAACTGATGACTAATAAAGCATAATTCACCGGTTTCTATCTCCACGCGCCATTTTAGTTAATTTAAATCGATAGATGTTTAATAATATTTTGTAATAAAAACAGTTATTTAGTTTCTACTCTCGAACCAGCCTCTAAAATGTTAAAGCCTTATGTAATTCTTATGTTAACTATGTAACATATAAACATATGTATTCGTATCACACTTTCTACTTTCTAGTTGTTTTCTTAAAACATGTTATTTAATATTTGTTTTTTTTTTTGTTCTGAAATAACGTACTTTAATTAGTTTATATATTCGCAGAAAGTTTATGAATTTTCAGGCTGTTCAGAACAGATCTATAACAACAGAAAAATTATGTAATGATTAATTTTATTAATACCTACCTAGTATTAAAAATATATCATACTCTAACTAACACCTAACCGTTATTTACTATAATACATTTGACAAATTGACATCCCAATAATAAATCAATTCTCTATACCCAACACTATTTACCAATTCAAAAGGCCCAAAGTTGACGAATCACCTTTGTTTAAATATAAATCAGTGTTGATTTATAGAAAACCGTAGTCATAATAAATACGGAACCGTGACATTTCATATTTCATAGAAACGAATCTGGCGCAGCTCGAACTTGACCTGGATGAGTGCTCGCGCAGTTAGACGTACGGAAAAAAAACTTAAACTGAAACTTATGAAGCTAGAAGTGACAGAACATTCAAGTTTATATTTATATACAAACGGCTAAACAGATTTCGATGATAAGGCACACGGTCGGCCCATGACCTGGATATATGACCTATAGGTTACTTTTTATGCCAAAACCACGTCCCCGTAGCATAATCTTCGAACTTTCGGCGGGTAAAAGCTGATGGAACTATTGTTGCAATAAAGGAAGGTATTATAAAAAAGTTAACATTATACAAAAAAATTAAAAACTATACCTGCCTACATAACATTGACTAAAAATATGCATAGAATCTACTAATGACTCCATTACACGATTGATCTCGATCGCGACCATATACCTCTATGAAATTGAGCTGCGATCAACTACTTTGTCGTAAAGAAGAAAATAGAAGACTCGTTTGGAGTACAGTTAAGAGATTATTCAACCAATCATTTATCTCTGGCAGCCTTGTTCTGAGTGTTCTGGGTTGTGGAGGTCAGATAAGCAGTCGCTATTCAGCTAAATCCGGTTAGACTGGAAGCCGACCCCAACATAATTGGGGAAAAGGCTAGGCAGATGATGATGAGCCTTGTTCTGAGTGTAGAAGTGAGTTCTTTGTGCGACGCTTCCCTGTTCTGTGCAAGTCTTAACCCCACCTTACCTAAATTTTGCTGTCTCTCGGAAACCAATTCATCATAATTCTCCTACCCTTATCCCAACTTATTCGGGGTCGGCGCTGCATGTCTTCTTCTTCCATACTTCTCTATTACTCGTCATCTCAGCAGTCACCTCCTTTCTAGCCACATCATCCTTCACTCAGTCCATCCATCGTTTCTTTGGAAACCAATTCTATAGTTTAAAAATCGAAATCAAGTTTTTGTATCTCCATGTCTCTTCCATTTAACAAACATCTGTTGCAGTGGACGCACGCGCTAAGATGCGCGTGAGTTGCGTAATGTAGCTCCGTAATCGTTAGAATTAATTTCCGTGAATTTCCTACAGCGCGTGCGACTTTTTAATGTGCAGTTTTTTGTTATGGTCAACTCATTGCTTTTAATTATTTCTATTTCGCCATGTTGATATATAATTAATTTGATATGTTTACAATATATTTTAATGCTTAACACGGAGAACTATACCAAAGAAATCGAATGCGATCAGCACATTCAAACCGCATTCATTTTCATTGGTGAAAATCACCCTCAAAACTAACTTTGAAACATCCCGAATGTTGAAATGAAAAACTGCTATAGGCTTATGAATACGCGCGGAAACATTCTATAAACCAAGAAAAAGTTCGTTGCCCTGTGAGGTTCTAGGCACAGAATAGCGTGGCCCTTTCATTAGTTTACCACTGTGGTCGTGAGATCATGAGGAACGTCAAGAGGAGTAACACCACCTACATCCCGTACATTTGTTAATCAGATTCTTCTCCAGTTTGTCAGTTTTTTTGCATTCAAGGTAAATTTTGAGTACTTAACTGATTTTTTTTAAATACTTAAGACGGTGGTAATAAAAATATATAATGAAAATTAAAATATTTTAGCAAAGTGCATTTGGAAAATAAATGTATTCTTGTCACGTGCACACGTCGTAAGTTTCTCGAGATCCATCCTAATTGACCGTGCGTGTTACAATTTTGCGTCTATTCATACAATTTCCCAACACGCGGTGTGCCACATTTTGCGTCGTCGTAACTACAGTTTAGATTTAATTATTATGTAATATGTAACGCAGTCGCGTTTGTTATTTAACTATTGTAACGTTTTGTGTTGTATAAATGTAAGGTTTAAATAATAGGATGTAACATCTTTGTTAGATATGTAAGAAATGATAATTAAAAGCGTTGTATTGTAATCTATTATGTTAAGTTATTAAAATAGGCACGACAGCAACGATAGTCAATCATTATATACCGAGTTTCCTCCTTGCCTCGGAAAGCACGTTAACCCGTGGTCCCAGCTGTCAAAATAAATGTTTTCATTCTTTCTTCAAATTATAGGTATCTGACTGTCATTAAGTAGTCAGTGGCCTGAAAGTCCAATCATACCGCGGCCCTGGAACACAAAGGGCAAAAGAAGGAACATGGATGAGTTTTAGTCAGTAAAAGTCTGACACTCCCTCCAGCTCAGCCCAGAGCGGGAGGAGTTATTTGATGATTTCCCATCCGAAAAAAAAGGGGTATCGTGATACCTAAAACTAACTGGGTTGTGGAGGTCAGATAGGCAGTCGGTCCGTGTAAAAGACCGGCAGACAAGCAATATTATTTAGGCATTTAGCCCGGTGACCACAAGGAAGAAATATCAATTACAAGCTGAGACTCCCTAGCAGGACTAGGACCGCTATCGTTCATAGTTGTTTTCAATCAACACTGATGACACTCACTGCTACAAAACATCTCATATGTCTTGTTTAGTGTGCTTCGAAAACCTATTGCAGATGAGCAATACTGGTATTCCGCTGAATCCGGTTAGACTGGAAACTGACACCAACACAGTGATGATGATGATGTCGCAGATAATAAAGAATATAATAAATGAAGGGCTGCTTCGTTGGTCTAGTGGTCGCAGTCGCCACTACAGTGCATGAAGTCTTGGGTTCGATTCCTGGATCGGGCAAGTTATTGGGTTTTCTATTAGGAATTTCTCAGTAACAGCAACGGGGTCAGGATATTTTCCCTGTTGATGGCAAAAGGTTTGCCCTATATTACATGAGACCTGAACGTAACTGGCGTTAGGGCGTACTTTTAGGTACACCTCTGCCTAACCCCTCTGGGATTACAGCCGTGATGTTATTTTATATGAAGGTATACCTATGGATGTATGATATCATACTTATAAACTTAGTCAACGTGATCCTGTTTTTTTAGTATTTGGTCGAATAAAATACTGTCGTTCAGCTTGCACAGCAGTCTTCGCTAATCTAATTATGTGTCGTCATAGAAATGTAATTCAGTTCCCTGCCACCATTACAAGTGCTCGGAGTTTTCAGGGTTCAGTGATGAAGTCTTTGTCGAAATCTGTTGTGGTGTCGTTAGTATTCAGTTTGTATTGTGTTCCATACGGTGAGTTACGATTATCCTTTTCTTACAATCATGTCATGTTGATGTCTCCCAGGTTTTTATGAAAGGTTTTAAGTTTTGCGACAAGGACGACTTCTCTTGTCACACTAGCAATAGAACAGGAACCATCCTGTCCGTCTCCGTCTGTTCCGTCCTGTTCTATTGCTGATATTTAGTTGTTTGTCTTTGCAGGTTACACCGCTATAGAGTGCAATGTAAGAAATTTATGTTGATCTTTTAATATAATAATGAGGGCACTTCAGCGTCATCCTTAGAATATTTTTTTTTATAAAAGATTAACTCAGATCAATCTTTAGATCTCACAACTATGTGGATAACCAACCACAGAAATTAAATTAAAATATCCTCTCCAGGGCAGTCTTTTATTTACCTTTCTGATAGAATATAATTTTGTTCGATATGCAAACATTATTCCCCTGTCAAATTGGCAGCCCATCTAGTTCTAGTAGAGGAATTAAGACCAATCCTTTGACTCAGACCCTTAAAAACTTGATTGACCTGGCTTGACTTGATTAAAATATATCTAGGAGACAACTACAGTTTTGTCCCCATATGATGTTATCCTAAATCCATTGATTGCTATGTAGGTCGCAACGGTCACCCGACAAGTGAAACCGTACAATGTACATCAAAATTGGATTATTGAACGCAAGTGGTTGAACTTGACTCAAATTCTACTGAAAGTAGAAAGTATTTTTCATATCATATACCAGTTATAGCCCCTTAAATATGCTTTCCTGCATGACATATTGAGATAGTCAGCGTGATTTCCAAGGACAACGATTTCATCGATATTCCAATGTAAATTGGAATTAAAACGATGCATAAAAACATGCGGCTTGATTTCAGTACCATATTGTTACAAAACGATTCTTTACGTGGTAACCTATGATGATGAATGTCTCTGCTGTGAGTTTATGACCGTACAGTAGTGGAAATTTGCTTGTTGTCGTTTTGGACGTTCCAAGAAGCCTGGTACAGAATCACTTGAGTTCTATTAATCTCTTCTTTAATTCCAGCCTCTTCAATCCTATGCTATGACTGCAACAGCGCGTATGACCCTCGCTGTGGAGTGGAGTTCGACTCTTTCAGTCTGGGCATCATCAACTGTTCCTTGAGGGACCCTCCAGAGCATTTGGAGCCTATCGAGCCTACTTACTGTCGATCTATCAAGATGGATAGTAAGTATCTACTTATTTAAGTACTTTGCAACTTACTATGAAACCCAATTTTTGGGAGAGCTACCAGTAATATTAAAATAATCGGCAGCTAGCTGCTAAGCGTTGGGCATCGCCATAGAACGCACATCACTGGGGAGACCACTTCATGGCAATAATAAATCTACAATTTTGGAATGGGCAACTACAACCCGTACACAATTAATATTAAGTCACGGGACTTGGCCTGGCCTGGCGCCTTGGACTGGCGCTGTCCTTAGTATTGTACAAAAGTTCCTCAATAGTATTGCACCTTTCATCCTTAGACTGCTCTTTTGAGGACCTAATAAACGCTAGGGGCTTTCTCACCGTGCTGCTATTGGCGTGCCACTTACTAGGCTCAGCCGATTGAAAGGACATCATCAACAAAAAAAAGAGGAAGAAGGCCACTACATTACCATCATTTCTGCTCGGATTCATACACTGCTGAGGCCTCCCTCTTGTTCTACCATACCACCAGGTTTCATGTATCCCGCATCCAGGTCGCCTTGACGGCTTTCTAACCTTGGCCAATATTCGGTTTAGGCTACGAGGATGTCGTAATACAATTTCCAAATAAGACCAGTATCTAATACAGTTTTTTCTCCACAGTCTACGGGAAGGTCCGAGTTGTCCGCACATGTGGCTACCTAGCTGAAGACGAGGTGAAACTGCCGCACTGCCGGAGGGTGTCCGGCAACGGCGACGTGTTCGTCACCTACTGCACTTGCAACACGGATCTCTGCAACTCCGGAGTTGAGCAGATCTACCCACAGATCTCGTTGCTGATTGTATTCTTGTTTTTAATGGTATGGTATTAGTGTGTTTTAGAGAGAATTAAATGGTGGTAGATTGTTGTTGTTTTATTTTTTGTGTTTTTATTAGATGTTTTAGTTAGAGAATTAAATAAGTCTACCTTCTATACTAGTATTCAGTTAGGTAATCTATTTAGACTGGAAGCTTATTCTTACATTGTTGGGAAGGGCTAGGCAGATGATGGTGACCGTCAATAGTTTCACATAGAGCATACTAGAACAAAACCTGGACGTGACTGATACAATGTCAAAACAAAGGCTCCTATTATCTACACAGAGTGGAAGAAAAAACAGCTGTTTCCTGCAAAACTGCAATACATAAAAGGTCAAAATGTATAGAACAGCTGTTCTTTTTTAAAGGAGATGTTTCATTTTCGGCCATATATATATATATATAATGTAAAAGTAATAGTTTTTCAATTATTGCCATATTCTATTCAACATGGCGTCTTACTGTTTGCATAGTCTGCTTTCGTTCTGAAATCACGTCACATAAGAACATGTGTTCTTGTTATAAATAATAATTATTATACTCTTCTACATAATTTCCGACTAATTATAAGCAAGAGTGATGGTTTCATTGTTAAAAAAATATAATAGGCACTATTTTTCTGTAGTGTACTTCTGAACGAAACAGTCGAGTCTCGTTCGTCACGTTTTGGTTTCGACTTTCGTGGCTTTCGGTATAATTTTACGTTCTCTCATTTATGTTTTGTACCTACGACTTTTGCTCTGTACAATTATTATCAAACAATAATTTCTAGGTTATGCAAACGTCATCTCTACAACCTGTCATAGCTGTCATAACACTCACTACAAACGTCAAACATTTTATTTTTTTATTGTCTGCATAAAAACCATATATTATTATGTTAAAAATATCACTTTATTCTATTCAGGGGTTTATTTCCCAGCTTTTCTAAAACGTACATGTTATGACCGGAGTCACATACAAAAATGAAACATCTCCTTTCTGTGTAAAATTTCTATGTGTTTCAGAATGATGTACTGAAGACTGTTTTACCGTCGGTGACCTTCCACCTAGTATACTACTCAGGGTTGACGTTTTAACTTTTCAAAAGCATGTCATGACATTACGAAGTGATTACAGTAAGTAGACCTTAGGTTGGCCAGGGTAGGGTAGTATTTAGATAAAATACTTACTGCGAAAGTGCAAGAACAGTTCAGTTATCTGATTTACTTGTTACAATCTTAATGTTTCATGAATGTGCTGACAGTGGATTCACAAGTGAAAGCAAGCACATGCTACTATGTACAAGACATTGGTTTTCCTGATACTTAACATTAATGCAAGCGTATATATTGATTGGCATGTGCTATAAACTAATAGCTTCGGCACTCGAGAATATGGAAATACTTAGATAGTTTCTCAAAAGTGATATATACATATGATACACATCTTTAAGTGAACTATCCCGCTAAAGGGGTTAGAATTATTTGGCTTGGCAAATTTCCGGCATTTTATATTATTTACACACATTCACACAATCAATAGTTGACATCAACACAAAGAACTATTGTTTGAGCTAACATTTTTTAAAGCGTCATTTTGCTGAAATTTATGCTATCAAAGTTAAAATCTTCGCCATCACTACAATTTTCATTGCTTATATTTCAGAAAGGTGATGATACTTAAGAAGAATTTGTCTCAAAAAAAAACTTGTTTGTATTGATAGGTAGGTACACACGGCTACACATCAAGCTATACATCTCCAGTATAAGCTGACCTCGCATTGTACGGAAATCCTATAGCATGCGAGATCAGTATAAACTGGAAATGTATAGCTTGATGTGTAGCCGTGTGTACAAGCTATTGATTAATAATTTTGTATGCATAGCCGCCGTATTCAAAATAAAATAAAATGGCTTAATTAAGGCAGGCCAGGCCTCATATGAAAAAATATTCCGACCTCTTTAAATTGGCGGACACCTCATCCTTAAACTGTGACAAGAATAGCAACTCGCTGGAATACAATCTGCAACGTGGCGATCGTCAACCGATTTTTTTACCCGACTACTTTAAAAAAAAGAGTATTTCATTTTCTTTGTCCTCATTCTCCTCTATGATTCCCAAAATTTCCAATGTTGAACTGGTTTATCTTTCGCCAGTAACAGTCAGTTTTATCAGAAGAATTGGAATCAGAACCTCAAACATAAGAATTGTGAAGAAGAAGTTGATAGTTCATTGTCCACTAACCTGGGTTGGCACCATCACGGAACACCTTGGGCAGATTCTTGTAGGCCAAGAAGTACTCGATGTGCGCCATCTCGTGATGAGCAGTCACCAGGTCCTTCATGTCAACGTGAGTGCACATCTTGATCCTGGAATATAAAGAAAGGAGTTCTATAGCTATTTAGATTTGAATAATATTAAGTCACAGACACAGAAGATAGGTTACCAAGTTGAATCGAGGTTTACAAGAAACCCTTGAACAATCAATTTGCACTCATGCTTGGCCGTTCACATGTAAATCTGGGGTTGCCAAGTGCATTGCTATCACCAGAACCCTTGTTCTGGAGAGTTCTGAGAGGCCTTCCTCTCAAACAGGAGTATTTGTGATACTTAGTCTTATTATCATCGTCAGATTTCACGCTTTAGTTTTAATACACATCACACACTTTATCGTAGTGGGTTCCAGACGGGCGTTGTTGCTGAGGAAGACCAAGAAAACGCTGGCGTGATGACTGAGAGGCGTTACTGGGAGATTGATTTGGGAGAACCGGACTTAGGAAGGAGTGGAGTGCTTTGGGTGAGACTTTTTCTTAATAGGAGCACAGAATAGGTTATAGGTAAGAAGATTCAGGTACTAAAACACAGCTGGACTTACCAGCTCTAACAAAAAAATTGTTTTATCTCACCTGTAATCATGTCTGTTACAAAAGTCCCATGCCGACGGCTGGCAGTGTATGTGCCTGTCGGTGGGCTGCTGCAGCGCGCTCAGAGCCCAGAAGTCTTGCGGCATCGCAGACATGTTCATTGACACGAAGAACTCTTCGGCCAGTTGGAAGATTGTCAGAGGACTGTAACCCTGGAATGACAAAAAGCTTAATTTAAATCTAAGTGAGAGAAAACTAATATTAACGGATTTTTTTTATTAGGTATTTTATGATGTTCATAATTCGTTGATTTGTTAGAATCGAAAAAAAAAAAATCTTGTAATCAAAGCGTCATACAAAAAAAAAATACATTTCAGCAAAACATTGTGTAGATGTTTTGCTGAAATAGTCTGTTTTTTTTTTAACAATATTAGCAAATGCAGCATAATACTTGTTCACCCTGATCACCGTAGAGCCCAGACAAAGTGACGTCTGTACAAGCGGTAATGACAAGAATGTATTGCATCGCTATAAACAACCGCAAAGCTTAATATCAATCCTGTTGACATTCGTTGTGGAAACCACTGGTCTAAGCCCTCAAGTTAATGAAATAATCTCTAGTTACGTTGCTCACATACAGCATCCATGACATTCTCAAAACCTTCAATTTTCTCTCACCTGCTGCACCATCTCCGGCGTAATATCCACTAGGGTCTTGCCCGGATAAGGCAGGGTAACGGGCACGATGCCCGACCAGCTCTGCCCCCACATGTCACCAAGGATGTGGGCAGGGAGAGGGGCTGACCGAGAGATACGCTCGGGACCGTAGGCTTCGCGGAGACGACGGCGGACGTAGGCGTGCAGGAGCTCGTAGAGGGGCTTGATCTGGGGAAATAAGGATGAATGTTAATATGGTAACATAACGACTGTAATCCCTGTATAATTAGGTTACAAAAATCCCCATGCAATAATAGGTAAGTGATAATTGTGTCATTTTATTGAAATTTATAAACCACCAATCTAGACTCCCGAGTCGAGAGGAAATTCATATTAGCAGCCCAGGCCAGGCTAAAATGCAAAAACACTTCATGAGCAAGCATCAACAGCATCACTTTTGACCTAGTAGTGGAAAGCACTTAGCTGTTTTAGGTAGGTTATAATTCTTTTTTTTTATTTTTTTAGGAAAGGAAATAGTTTAAAAAAATAAAATAAAAAATTAGAACCTAGTAACTTTTTCAGATCAATACCAAAACTACACTCATATTCAAATCATTTACTTTTTGTAAATCTTAAATATAGCTTAGTTGAGTGTTTATTAACGAGCAGAAAATCATGAAGTAAGATTAAGATCTGTTACCTGTTCCCAAACTTCATCCACCTCTTGCCTCATGTTATTCGTCTCGTAAGGGAACATCCAGTAAGCTGAGGCGTCAGTAAAATCTGCAACACACAAATAATCATAAAGAATGGAGACTGAATAAAAACCAAAGCGATTGTAGTGGTCTGGATTTACAAAATGGTATCTTAAACAATCCTACGAGATGTCGATTAAATTGAATGTTTCGAAAACTTCCTATTTCCTATCACGAGTGACTAAGCTGCTAGCACAAATAAATAATTTCATTTCAACACGCACAGCACTTGAATTAATAAAGCGCCTTCTGGTTTTCTAAGAGCGCATCGCACAACTGCAAAGTAGCAGGCTATTGCTTGATCTCTTGACTTAGCAGGCGTTAGGTAAATCAAATTATCAATATTTATTCAGTTTTTCTACAGATAAATTCGCTGCATCATCTAGATGAATGATGGTTATGACTGGCATTATAGTATTTTAACTATAATAGGATAATAATTTTATGAATTACGTTACAATTCATAAAATGGTCACAAAGTGACAATTCATAATATTAACTGCGTCTGTGACCATAATATTTAAGAATTTGCAACAAATCGAATTTATAAATTCATTCAATTATATGTCAGAGGATATGTACAATCTTCTGACAAATAATTGGATTTGAATTTATTAATTACTAGCTGTTGCCCGCGGCTTCGCTCGCGTTTTTGTCGGAAATTATCCCACGGGCACATTGTAAATATGGCACTCGGGGATAATGTAGCTTTCTATTAGTAAAAGAATTTTCAAAATCGCTTCAGTGGATCCAGAGATTACCCCTACATACAAACAAACAAACTTACAAACAAATTTTACCTCTTTGTAATATTAGTATAGAAGTATAGATTACTAGCGACCCGCCGATGTAGTGATTTTTAACAATAAAGTGTCTGGTGGACATGGTCTAAAAACTTAACTAAGCCTACTTACTGTTCAACCTCGCCGCCTGATTGGTCAAATCCACAAGCTGTTCATACAGGTCCCTGATCCTCCTGCCCGTGTTCCTCCTCCACTCGGTCCAGATATGCTGTAACTCGTCCCAGTCCCGCGAGTGAGACATGATGAACTGGAGCTCGGGCTGCAGGTGGAGACCGCACTTGAAGGGCTCGTTGTACGCGCAGATCTCGGCCGTGTTGTAGACGGCTAGCATGTCATTGATTATGCGGTTGTACTGGAAATTCAAAAATGTGTTTTAACGACCTGTTATCTGAGAAAGGGTAGGCAGAAGTTAATGATTTGTTATGTCCATGCAATAGGGGCATCAGTCGAAAACTATTGTTATGATCTGGGAAATAATCTCGGGTTAAACAATTTGTTATACTTATGTGTATTGTCACTAACAGGATGTATGTATGTGATGAGTGTGTGGGTATAAGAGCAGAGGAAGTACAAAGAAACGATGGATGGACTACATAAAGCGTGATATGTCAAGAATGGATATGTCTGATGTGATGACAAGTAATATAGAAGTATCGAAGAAGAAAACATAATGCGCTGACACAAAATAAGGGCAGTAGAATGAAGACCGCTAGCAGCCTTTCTATAAGGACGGTTTTCGGTTGAGATCCGACGTCACTACTAAAAGTAGCCCTTTTGCATAGTTATTGGTTACTTAGTGATTCTGAAAATGAAAAAGATAAGGTATGAACCTGAACTCAATCCTCAATCGACAAATTGTAGATACGTAGTTTTGTTATACCAATAGTAAGATAACTTACTCTATCAAGCTGGTCAGGTGGCAACGCAGCTGGTCCAATGATAGACAGCAGCCTCAACTGCCTGAACGTGGCGAAGTCCCGGAGACCACCGCGTGGTATCTGCTGAGCGGCCTCCCACAGACCGCGTTGGAAGAGAGTGTAACGTTGCTGAGCATCCAACTGTAAAAGAAAAGGCAGAATAATGTCAAGTGAGAAGTACTAAGCACTGTTAAGCCGTATTCCAGAAGAAGTGCGAAAATTCATGTGTTAAACAAGAAGATTGGAGTCATTTGATTTGAAAATCCGGTAATCCGATATCGTTCTAAAGGTTCTGAAGGTTATGTCTATCGAATCATCCACATAATACCAATTTTAGTAAAACGTAGTTGTCAAAAATAAAACCAGTATAAGGCCGCCGAGCCATATAATAGATGTATTGAAAACTTTGTGCAGATGTTTTAGTTTTAGACGATAAGCCGCTGTGGTATTCGATGCAATCATACATAACATAATGCATAGAATTTCGCTACCAATATTTGATCAGTTGTTGTAGTATTTGCAGGCCTTGTGTTATGTTTATCTACTTTGAGACACTATTAAGAAAATCTCCATAATAACTGCAACTGTTTACCTACTAATTTAACAACCTGTCAAAACATTGTGAAACCATCCATTTTTCAATTTCAAAAAAATACTCTAGTACAACGAGGTCTCTAGTATATCGTGTCATGAAAGAGTGATGGTGGAATTCTAAGTAGTAGTGTTAACAACTGCGGTCCTTTTACGGCGTGTCAAAGTGGAAAACAACGTAACCTTCAGAAACCACCAAAGTTAGATATTCCGGAGTTACGTTTTTAACTTATTTCAAGATTTTAGAGCATCCAAAATTCCGACCCAGATGATGTGATTCTTGTCAGTGAATGTTGTAAACTTTTCCTTAACCATGAACGTAGTTTAAAGTTTCATTCTTTCTTATTTTTTTTTTCGACATGGCATCTCTCAGTCCAACCTATGAGGCTGGCTTCTGCTTACCTGGACTTTCACCCATCTTTCTTCTGACCTTTTCTCAACTAATTGTGATAAACTGTATTCACTACTCCAAATGTTGCCTAAGCAGCTTAGGCAACATTTGGAGTAGTGAATACAGTTTACAATGAATAAGCTTAGGCTAAGCTTATTCATTGTAGCGATTTTTGGGGAGCCCATTTTTGCAAGTACATAGTTACTTTGCTCAAATAAAAATAATTCTAGAAGATAATTACACACTCAATTTTTGTTTGTCTAAAAACCACTATCTTTTTATTGCCTACGTTAATTATAAAATCCTAATTACAGTTGACGTCATTCCACAATGACGGATTACAAGAAAACAATGATGAAGTGAAGTGTAGGCTATTTTTTATAGCAATTACTTTGCAGGTGACTCAGTGAGCATAGCGTGATGGTACTGTGTCATGTGGTTATGATTCATAGTTGTGTCGCTATCAAAATAATTGATGGTTATTGTTATAAGGTGACATAATGACCAGGTGACTGGTTTAATTCTGTGCTGATCGGCCTGACTGTCATGCTATATGATGGAATCTTTATCCTGACTATATCACCGCAAACCTAGACCGATATGTCTATTAAAACGACTGACTGTTCAATACGTATCGCGTCAACCAAATGGGTGTAACAATACTCTTAACAAAGCTGAAAGGCATTTGTTCGTGGTGTTCACCATCAAATGAGGGTCCTCCCATTCTGGGCGGAGTGGAAGGGAGTGTCAGACTTGTACTGACTAAAACCCATCCATGTTCCTTCTTTTGCCCTTTGTGTTCCAGGGCCGCGGTATCTCTTTCGAACAGTCCCGCAACCCCATACCTGAGAACCTTCTTGTTACGGAAAAATTGGAGGTTAAAGTTCCAACCTTTTCACAAGTTTTTTTTTTAATAAGTACAAGTTTTCAATGTTATAACTCCACTTTAAATACCATCAAGACCATACTACTACTCAATGCATCCATCAGCACAATGTTTTGAGTGAGTTACTTTGAGATTTACCGTAAAACGTGATTTTTAACACCAAAAAGAAGTTGTTTCTCAGCAACTATTTTTGGCGTAGACTTAGTTATAGTTTGATGTATGCTTGGTGTATGGCTTTGTTGAAAGGTGAACTTTTTTGCAGAAATCAAAACCGAACGATTTTTTTTATTTTTCCATTTTTAGTTATAATATCTTATACAAATATTTTACATTGTTAACAATACTTTGGTAATACTATATTTACTACGGTAGTAAGCTTTTCCCCAATAAAATGGAACTTAACACCCCTAATTGTCGAAATGTGGATGTACTGTACACATCTGCGTACCCCCTCAGAGCATACAGGCATGATGTTATATTATGATGTTGTGTAAACAATTAACATCCAAGCGATTGCAGCAATCACGACAGATTTGCTCCTCCTCCTCGTTTTTGAAGTCAGTTAAAAATATCGAACAGTGCAGAAGGCCTTGTCCTATATAAAATCTCTTCGATCTTAGTTCATTTTGCATCGATGCACCAAAAGACCGTCTCAAGGCGCTTTACGGTTTTCGAAATATAGGGTGTAATAAGACCCCTAACGAAGCCGAAAGGCAATTGTTCTCCCCGTCATTGCGATCATGTTTTTCTAGACCATACCTACCTATTTACACCTGTTTAAAAAACTATCCGATGTAAAAAAGACTCCAATGCTTTCTCAATATATGAATAAGCTGTGCGACAGAAAATGTAGAACCGCTTTAGTGAAAAAGAGTTTTTTTGGCATAGCTCCGAAAATATTTATATAATAAAATACCCAATAGCATAAAAACATTGCCCTTATTAAAGTTTAAGAAAAGTTTGTCCTCGCTATTAATTTTAAAAAAATATTATACTGTAGAAGATTTTATAAATGATAATTTTTAATATTTCGTGTGCAATAAACATTTGTTTTTTTTTAAATATATTTTTAAGAAGTCTGTTTCTCTTTTTAAGTAATATTTATTTTTATTGTTTTGTTAGCGTGTAATTTTTGTTTATTTTGTTTTTTGCCCGGAGTTTCTTGCCCGTTCTTCTCCATAGAGATCTACGCTAGGGAATGGGCAACTACAGTACTTTCACAGTTTTTATGCCTTGTGACTGGGACTGTAGCTACATTTCATTGTTATCTTTGTTTCGACAGTTCAAAAGTGCCTGTAACTGGCTTACTTGAAATAAATGCTTTGATTTTGATTTTGATTTTTCTGTTAGTTTTATTTATGTTTTACTTTTATTTTCTATAATATTTGTCTGCCTTCACGGCAAAACATAGCGCTCATTATAATTAACCCAAGACCTTTATGTAAATACCTATGTTTCACAAAAAAATATTCTGATTCTGATTCTGGGAAACTGGGAACCTTCTAGTTACATATTGGGAGTCATAGTCCATTTGCACAAGTTTTTTTTTTTTTAATTCAAATTTTTAATGTAAGATTTTTAAAACATACAATTCTATCTTTAAACACCTTCACAACCCCCGTACTAATCATTCCGCCCCTCAGCTCAATCTTTTAAGTACGTTACATTGAGTCCTACCGTAAAACGTAATTTTTTACCCCAAAAAAAAAGGTAATTTTCCAGCAAAATTTTTTGCGTATAGACATAATTTGAAGAACAAAATGCTTGGTTGACGGCTTCGTGAAGGGTCTATTTACACCCTGTATAAGTGAGCAATAATTGCGGCGACTGCATATTCGCAATTGCTTATAATACGACATGGTCGAAGACCCTTTTTTTAAGTCGTTTTTTTTTTTAGTTTAATTTACCTTTATTACGTGAGAAATTGAATTTGTACAATGAGATTTCTCGACGTTTCATGTACGTACGAGTCTCACAAAACTCATCACGGGTCAAAAATATGTTCTCAGGTCAACGTATCTCATAAAAAGATTCATAATTATTTCTTAAAAGCCGGATGAACAGCAATTTAACAATAATTTTAAGAAATAATCGTGTAATTAAAACCGTGGTTAAAGTTTAGTTCACACTTTTTTTGGTCTGTACTGACCGTACAAGAGACTGCCATATACAAATAAGGTGCATACATACATACACAAGATCATTTAATTACTTACCTTTAATATTTTTTGTAAAGTAATAAATTCAAATAGGAACATGGCTAACGATAAATAGACCACAAAATCAGAATTAGAACTGGCCACCTAGTAGGTAGAACCGGCCAACTAGTGCATGGATCTAGACAAGTATAAAAACTAACGAAAAATTGGATTTGAAGATGATAGGATAAAGGAGCAGAGTTCCGATCTTCAGCACGCTACACCACACAAAAATGTAAAATTTTGCACTAGTGTGCGATGGGGTGTTTAAAGAATTATCGCTGTTGTGTATCTTTCCTCGGAGTTAATTTATAAAGGAATGGATACCTTTAAAAAAACTAGGGCAAAGATAAACGACATTCGACCCCCAAGTTCAAGACCATACGAAATTTGCGTGCTAATAACACTGTTTTACACCGCGGCCTTGTCTGCAGCATTACAGCGAACAAGTGTCATGAGTCCCTTAACAAAGCGATTCATTAGGTAACCTTGATTTACTTAGAGATTTTATCTGCGTTATAGACTCAAGTTCAAGTTTTGTTCTGCTTGTAATAGTAAGTAATTATTCGGTAGTTTAATTATTTAAAGTCATTAGGATAGCCGTAATTTTTATCTCTCGAGAAGCAAACAAAGCGAAACTAATCTCGAAGATTTGAAGTACTGTACAGACTGTTAGCAAAATCCAAAATGATACTCTTGTGGTTTTTGATGAAAGATAAAACTTGAAGAAAAACTTGGTTTTACTTCGAATCATTTTTAATTGCTAATTTTAATGTAATGTTAACCTTGGTAATTCCCACGTTGCTCAGTGAATATTAGAGCCAGGCAATTGTCCTTTCCCAAATGTCAAAGAAAATAATATTTAATTTTTACTTGATCACAGCACGGGTAAAATAAGTTTAATTGTTCCGTATATGGCGTTTTATGATAGATAACTATCACATAGTGTTACGGTCAACGATCATACCTAAGGGCGCTTTCAATTTAGACGTTTCGTGTCGGACCGCTGCGGTGCCGAAAACGTGCGTTTGTCGGATTGCGCACGGACGGTTGTTTGTTTTCATACAAAGCACGCGGTGCAGCAGCAGTGCGGCGTCGTCGGTACCGCGAACGCTCGACAACACGCATTTTTATATTATTTTTCATATTTCCATCTCCATTTAGAACTTAACTTCCTAGGCTGGAACTTACTGCAATTAAAACTTGACAGCCTGACTCCAGATATTTCACGAGAAAACTCGACAAGTCAAACGAATAACTACTCATTACCTTACCACAGTAATAACAAAATTCAGTTTCCCACGGTATGGAACTGGTTTTGAACTTGAGACTATGTTTATGTGTTAATTATTCATTCCTATTATCACACATTTTGCCTTGTCACGATATTAACTTAATCGTATTAAAGTACTCGTAGGTACGATACATAAGTCTGTACTACATGCACTGTATTAAATTAACAAGAATACATGGTTACCTTTATGTTTCTAGTTTTCATCAGTGGCTGTACGCGACATGGGATTTTATGAGGGCTACTCTACTCTGATTTACTCTGACACATAAAGTAGAAGCTGCCTCATTTGTGTAGTGGTCGCAAGTACTATACTGCTGAGCATGCGGTCTTGGGTTGGATTCCGAGGTTGGACAAATTATTATAGTTCTGTTCGAACTTAATGGCGGTTCGGAAGTTAGCTGCAAGTGACAATTTGCGCTGGTATAACGGTTCAAACTTTATAGCGGAACATCTCACGTAAAGTTAGACAACCAGTCTTACCAAGGGTATTACCCAGCAGTAACTGGGTTGTGGAGATCAGATAGGCAGTCGCTCCATGTAAAATACTGGTGTTCAGCTGCATCCGGTTAGACTGGAAGCCGACCACAAAATAATTGGGAAAAGGCTCGGCAGATAATGTGATCTCACGTAAAGCTGCGCCGAACAAAATTTTAGGTATCAGCGGGGCACAGAGGTCGCATCGTCTTGACTGTATAATGCGCAGACCATCACTCGTAGCTAACTTCCGAGCCACCATAAAGTTTGAACAGAATTAGTATACCTATTGGGTTTTTCAAATCAACAGTTTCTGAGTCGCAGCCTGTTGTCTGATTTTGTGTCACGTGCCCGGTAGCTGGCAAGCTCACCCCTTTTACATAGGTATTACCCTGTGCAGCTTATGTCAAAACTGTTGAAATTCCTTATAGAAACATAAAGCGCTTTGAAAGCGGTTGCCGCTTTTCCAGGCCCTAAGGACCTGTGCTAACATTTAAACTACCGCATTTAACTATCCTTTTAGATATCGTATTACGTAGAAACTAGGTTATGGAGCTCTGATATGCAATCATAATCTGCCTAGCCTTTTCCCAACTAAGTTGGGGTCGGCTTCCAGTCTAACCGGATGCAGTTGAATATCAATATTTTACATGGAGCGACTGCCTATCTGACCTCCACAACCCAGTTAGTACTGGGAAATACCATACCCCTTAGTAAGGCCGGTTGTTAGACTTTCGCGTCACTGACTACCTGTAACGATTGTCAAAGATCTACAAATGACAGCCGGGACCAACTGCTTAACGTGATTTCCGAGGCACGGAGGAAACTTGGTATGTAATGGGTGGTCACCTATCCACAGACCAACCTAGGCAAGCACGGCTTAACCTAAAGATGAATCCGAACGGCTGTTATAATTTAGGCACGAGCTCCACCCTGATAGGCAGTCAATCTATATGAAATATTGGTATGTCCATGTATGCTGTTTGCTGCTCCATTCAGTTAGACTGGCAGCCGACCCCAACATGGTAATGATTTAACTGTATCTTTACCTAAGCTGAACAAACTGTCATGAAAACCACTTCCGTCCGCCCTTTTCCTCATTTTTCTCCAACCAAAATCCCCAGAAGTCGTCGTCACGTTTTGGTTGCGAAACCGTACAGTATGGGAATGTCCTCTATCATTGACAATGGACACACGTTAAACTCGTGTGAGAATTAATAGGCGTCTCATTATGTACCGGCGGCATTGAAGTGGCTACCGTAAGGTCTTAGCTTTATCTTTGGATGTTAAGCTTCATCGCTTCTTTGTTTTATTTTGTGTTATATAATGGGGTTAATTAATTATTTGCGGACGTTTGGTTCTAGAACTCGTAAAAATAACAAATTCATCGCCTTCATCCTTTATAGACCACGGGGGAGATGGCGGGACGACCTTAAGAGACCTGCTTGAGAATTTGTTGAATCATAACCGATGGAGGAAAGGATTTGGCCTTTGCCCATCAGTGGTACAGTACGGGCGAGTTAAGGTAACGTAGCAAATCACAATATTTTAACTGTACCTACACCAAAAAGTTGTATACTAGGAGCAACAATGGGCGAAAATTATACATATATGGTAAAATACTGTAATCTCCAATCCAACCAAGTTAGTTTCATTTCTGATGGCCAGGGTAAAAACTGTCTTATGTATGCTAACTTGGTTCATTTAATTTAGATGAGGGATGATCTATAAGGTGTAAACAGATCCTCCACAAAGCCGTCAACCAAGCATTCTGTACATCTAACTAAGTAACCCTACGCAAAATTATTGCTGGGGTGAAAAATCACGTTTTACGCGTAGGACAAAATGTCAGCACTCAAAACATTGTGCTGATGGATGCATTGAATATTACGAGGGTCGTGGAGGTATTTAAAGTGATAACATTAAATCTTGTATTTTACTTTTTAAACTTGTGAAAAATTAGGAACTTTGACCCCCAATATCTCCGTAACTAGAAGGTTCCTAGGTATGGTCTACTAAAACAAAAAAAAGGATCGCAATGACAGGGAGAACGATCATGACGATGTCTTTCGGCTTCGTTAAGGGTATTATTGCACCCATTATTAACAGTTCGAGAATCACTCTTCAAGGTATTTCAATCCACACAAAATCCTCATTATTTCCTTTAAAGTTACACGACAAAGTACCAAAATAAGTTCTCCAAAGAAGTCGTCAGACTATCCATCAAAATCAATGCAACTGCTAAAGAAGCTAACAAAAGCTAAGAGACCAAACCAACAAAAAAACTCATTCATACCCAAACTAGTTCAAGTTTACAAACAGATGTACTATCGCGCACAAAGCTGCTTCAATATTTGGCACAACACTATGCAATCCATTTGCACTTTAACACAAAGATAGTTTTACACACCTTAAACTTAAAATTGAGCCTTAAACTGCTGTGATAAGGTGTGGATGAAACTGCTTGGTGGTATTTAATAAAGTGGTTTTGAAGATTCTAAGGTCAGGATCGTCTTTTGTCATCAATTAGCGAACTACGTGTGTGTTGTGTGAAATGGTAGTATGTACTGGTAAATAGTAGAGTCATTGGTCGGCGAGCAGATCTGCACTTTTTCTTGTCACAGTAGTCAAACGTTTACATAAAGCATGTTCCAAAAGATGTGGTAATTATAGGAAAACTTTTAATGAATCAGAATAGTTTGGAGAAAGTCAATCACTTTTGATTGTTTGCAATTTAGTTCACGTAATATTTTACTTATATTCGTAACAATCTGAGAATGGGAACTTTCAAATCACAATAGATAATCCTCAAAGATTAAATTACCAATAATTGTCGATTTACCTTCTTACAAAATATGGGCGATAAAATACCAAATTCAGTAATATTTTTGGTTTTACCTGTACCTAGTTCAATGGAGCATAACAACGCAGTCGTGGTCATACAAAATTCTGATTATTGTTAAAAAAACCGAGCATTGTGACGTCAGAGCTTCTCGACCCTGAACACTGCTGATTCCAAGCCAAGGTGAAGGTAGACAGTTATCAAATTCTTTCAGAAATATGTAATTTAACATTATTTTTACATTACACAGCCGAGATACGAAAGAACATTAGATAAATAGAACATAATGACGGACTATAGGTATTTTCTTCATGAAACATGTGGCCTTTTTGTGCTTGTTTCTCTTGGTGATTTTTCAGAGTTCCACATACTGATCATTATTAAGGAACTTGATAGTTATAGGCAGTAGACTGAAACAGGTTCATGCTTGCAGGCCTTAGAAGGACCGGGCCTTACGGGCCATTATCCCTGCGTAGTGGATTATGTCTTGAATTCCTTTTCTCAAAGCTGGGGCAGGTGCACCAGCTGGAGGACCTTACAGGCTGTCCAGTTCCGATAGTCACGATTTCTATTGAGTAAGTAAAGTAGATTGAGATGGGAACTATTACCATGCTAGGTTTGATAAACACGGCTCTCCCATATTTTTGGTGTGGTATTCCGGCTGCTGGTATTGGGTCGAGAATTTCTGGTCGTGTTTCGTCCTGACTGCGGTGTGTTTCTTGTAAACATAGTATGTTGATAGTCGACAGAGCTCTGAAAGCATTTCTGCCTTTTTTTGATAATTTATTTCGATGATTCTTCAATATGTATTGAAAAACAGAGCTGGTTAAGTTAAATTCCGGGAATCAGCTCATAAAATATCCGTTTGGGACGGGTCTTGAGTAAAACCGGTTCATGCCATGCCATCGTGCTATCGTTACAGGCTGCTAATATACCATACTTCACACTTTTTAAGGTAAACCTTCTCCAAACTATCTAGGATTTATCGTTGTGAACCATAAAATATGTATGAATGAAAATTCTGCGATACCAGTGCTAACAAGTTGAACAATTTAACACAGTATTGTAAAATGGATGTGTCACTACAATTCGCGTTATGCTAATTGAATCAGACCTTAAATCAGCAATGGCATAGTTTTCACTTGCACTTATTTTTACAAGGTTGGCTGAATTATTTGTAGTACTCACTACTTGCCTTGATACTGTCCTTCGAAAGGATTCCTAGTCTCTTCTCTTAAAAACCTAGTAGACTAATAGAAACTAATAATGACTTGACCTCTGCTCCTCTTGTCGCCTCTAGCTTTCATTTTCAAAACCCATGCATAAAATGTGGATTTTAAGCATAGTCATATAATGTTTCTATTGCTGGGATACAGGGTTTTGTTGTAAGAGTAAATGGGCCATAATCGATCTTGAGGGCCCAGTGCAGTTTGGTAGATATCTGTCTTCTATTTTCTGGTTCTGAGCACCCCGTATACAGGGTGTAACAGGACCCTTCACGAAGCCGTCAACCAAGCATTATGTACATCAAACTAAGTAACTTTACGCAAAAATTATTGCAGGGAAACGACTTTTTTTTTTGTTAAAAATCACGTTTTACGGTAGGATTCAATGTAACGCACTCAACACATTGTGCTGATGGATGGATTGAATAGTATGCGGGACGTGGAGGTGTGTTTACAATAAAAATCTTACAATAAAAAAATGTATTTAAAAAAAAACTTGCGAAACTGTTGGAACTTTGACCCCTATATCTCCGTCACTAGAAGATTCCCAGGTCTAGAACAAAAAATGATCGCAATGACGGGGAGAACAAGTGCCTTTCGGCTTCGTGAAGGGTCTTGTTACATTCTACATAGCGTGGACGTCATATGCTTTTCCGGGATAATTATTACAACGTGTCTAAGCGTCCAAGAGATTATTACACTTTGGTCCATGTCCTGATTTTTTCTTCATGGCATTGTTAAACCTTTTCCGTCGGTTTATACGTGCTTCACAACTCTAGATACGTATTATACAATAAAACATTTTTTTCCTATTTTTCGATTATGAATAAATTGAGTTTTTTTTTTACACGAAAAACTTTCAAGGCTCCACTGAAATTTTTATCGATAACCTTATTACTATAATTTGATTTTATTGAATTATTAAAAAGAAAATGTACTGAAGCTATTGTTGTACTTTTTGTTAGTCTTTCAGAGGCTGGTCGTTGACTGACTGAATCGGGTTAGATTATGAAAAAACTGAACTAGAATTTTAATCTCTTTTCAATAGACTATAGAATAGAATAGAATTTCTCTATAATCGACTATCCAAAACTCAAAAACTGTTACAACAACAACAACACACTGCTGCTGCTGCTGTGTTGCTACAACAACACTATCAATACACAAATTATCAATATGATTATTATTTTTGATTATTTTGATCATGACCAAGTTTAGTGATATTTCGGTGTCCGAGGTCCGTTAATACTAAATCTTTATCCTCTTGTTACTCGTGTGAATAAAAGAACATTTTTGACCCGCACCACTGCGTATAATCATGTACTGAAGTTATTCTAATCCCGAAAACAACTAGACCCAATTCTAAAGATCTCAGATGTTTCAGAAACGTCAACAAAATGCAAAAAGAAGTCCCGCCATAGCAGTCTAAAAATAAAATCTCAGAACAAAAACCCAAACTGACCTACAGGAAGCACAAAGATACCTATAACATGCTTGTTACCCATTCGCAACCACCTCACAAGTGTCATCAAATGCAATTATTATGGTCACAAACCCATTACACCGACCATAAGCTTTTCCTCTAGCTATATTTAATCATTATAATGGCTGGAACACAATACGAAGCCTTGGAGTAATGAATTATCTCATTGTTCTGTTATCACAAGCCTTTTAGGTCAAGATACGTTTATAGGTTATACACAGAACGTACAAGATATTTTGTTGTGACTAATAAAAGATGGAAAGTTTTGGGACTGTCAAAACTGGACGTGGCTTAAGATGGCGTATTTCTTGAACTGCAGGTCTGTCTCCAAGCGGCGTTTGGCCTGATAGGGGTGGTTCCTCGATTTATTCCATTAACAGTTACAGTTTTTAGTTCGACAAATCCACTCAAAGGTGTTTTTTTACAATTCAATTAATTTCTGATTGAAAATAATTGCAAACATCACCTCAGCCATAGCTCATAGAAAAATCCGCGAAGTTAACAATGCGCCTATCCTTGGCAACCTCAGTTTTAAATAGGAACAGATAATTGGCAAATCTCAATTATCCTCATATAGTCAGATAGCCCGTGCTAATTGTTATTATTATTGTTGGCACGTGTTGATCAAGTTTACTATGGTACCACACACAGTAACCATCCTGCTTAATCCGGTTGGATTGGAAGCCGAGCCTAACAAAGTTAGGGACAGGCTAGGCCGATGATGTCACGGTAAAATAATTAGGTGGGGACTCTGCACACGGTTGAGCTATTTCTAAAAAAGTTGTATTAAAAGCAAAGGTTATAAAAATATTGATACAAACTGAACTAATTATTTTTTATTATATTATACTTCTTGTGTTGTTTATTGTGTTCAATTACTACATTTATAGACAAAGTGACATAATTTTAGCTATTTCTAAAGCCTTCCTGCGGATCTCCGGCGCATTTCCACAATTTGGATGACATTTCAATAGATTACAGAACAAATAAAAGCGGCCATGATCAGTGACACCATAGCTTCATTGTTTTGATACAATAAAGCGAATTGAGCGGATATTACTGGCCCAAAATCAATGGGTGTCGATGTCGTGACAGATTGTTGATTTTGATGTTATTTGTAACTTTTGTTCGGTTTAAAATTGCTGGCGGGTTGTGACAACTTCTATTGACCCGACTGTAGCGAACCCAAAAGCGGCAAACAAGGATGGTAATGGTTTTAAAGAGAGTGACCACTGTGATTAAAAAAAGGAAAGAACGAATTTGTCCTTTTAAAAAAGTTCTAACATTTCTACTAAAACTTTTTGAAGATGACAAAAATATTGTGTTTTGTTATCAGTACGAATTATGAAAAACCTTTTGAGGAGGATTCATCCTACGAAAGCGACATTCTAAGAAAGCGACATTATGACATTTTGCGAAAGAGAGGTTTTGCGACTAAGCCAATTAAAGGTGTCTACTGAGATTGAAACAAAACTCATTCTTATCAAGCTATCAGGACCAATCAATCAAGCACTATCAAGGCCAATGAAAAACAAAAGACAATAAAAATTCTGATCAAGCTACAAGCACTTAGTCATCACCCTATTATCCTTATGTCGTCGGTAATAAGGTCATTTATGCAAAAAATATAGAAACAGAAGTACATATCGAAACTAGTCACGACCCACATGTATAGCTTAATGTTCCCACGAACAGGTGCCATAAGAAATACTATAATAATTAGATCTTGATCATAAGACATTGTTGTGGAAGTAGCTTGGTAGCTGGATACGTGTAAAGTTATTGGAAGTTTCATTCCGGACAAAAATATTGCAGTGGAAAACAATAATGAAACGGCTTTTAGGGCTATAAACCAACTACAGCAGGACGCAGACGATAGTAATTAATTATTTTTATAGTAAGTTATTATTGATAATAGCACCTAGACAAGTGGTGACTGATGGATTGCCAAAATTAACGTCTTGACAGTAAAAAGTACCTCGGCAATGCTGTTCCAGCTCTAATAGAAAGGCACTACAATGACAATTGCAAGACGACCCATAGTAAAGACACGCTTAGCAAAAATTGGAACATTAAAATGTCATCTATGATTTCTATCGTACAACGTCAACGTGGGAGTATGTTGATGAGATGGTCTGCACTTGATGTAAATCTTGTAAGTTAAAGATGCACACTATGACAGATGGTTAACAGACGGCATCTACCATCTTATCCTACTTCTTAACGTGTCGATGAACACCTACATTTTGTCGGTCCAGAACTAAGCGTTGAGTTTGGCGCCTTCATTAGCGTCCATTAGTTCCCACATTCTCATAATGCACCATGATTTCAAAATCTCACCCATTTCCTTACCGCACAATTGATAACTTAAACACAATATCATAATCAATCATGACGTCTAGAAACCTGGCCATAACATGGAGCAAAACAGCCACCACGTAATAACATCTGACGGCAGAAACAATACAGCACTCTCTAATACAAAAACCGTGAAGACACACCATAGAAACGTGGTTGTAGATCTCACATACATTGTTGAACTATGGGAACCGCTACCCGGAAACTTTCCACTAGATAAACGTCTATGGGAATGTGTGAAATAAGAAATTCTACGTCTTTAATTGGGATTTTTAGAAAATTAGATTTATTTCTGTCGAGGTCAGGGCAAGAAAATGAACCGTAAATTCTGTCTTTGTCTTGTGAGACAAATAAAAATAATTTGCTAATTAAGGTTTAATTGTGGTATTTGTGGTGGAATTCTAGGCCAAGCAAAGACCAACCCTATAACTATGTCAACCATGGCTGACTTTCCAATATCAGGATCATCAGCTGTAGAAAAACTGATGATAAACGTGGTATTCACCGCAATAGTATAAGGGTCTACAAAAGGTCAATTTTAATCATTTACTCTGTGAATATATCCGTGGTACTTTTAAAGTGGCAACGATACATGAAAACCTTAGAGAAAACCGCTTGCCCAGTGCAAGCGGTTTTCTGTTTTTGGGTTTGGGTTTTTCGGTTTTCGGTTTGGTTTTCATACAGACATGTGATGAGACGATATGATAACCAGATGTCTAATAGTGTCATAAATATAGAAGACGAAAAAAGAGGCCTGGCTGCACCTGAACTAAACCTGGCTACGAACAGTAAAAATGACATGATAGCGAGCAACACAACAAAAGAGAACCTACAACCGTACGGTATGGTGCAGAAGAACAAGGAAGGCTGGCCTCAAATAAATTGAGATAAAAATTTTAACACTTTGAATGACGCCGAGAATGATCAAGTATAGGTATGTTCTAAAGACGATAATTAAGAACGAGACAACATGTTCCCAAGGTATTATAAAATGCTGCATGTCATTTTAACATAGCAGTAGGTACCACATTGTTTATTTGATAACAATCTCAAATAGTAGAGTCATTTGCCGGTAATCATTGTGGTCGGACGACCATTTAAATATTATGTACTTCTTTGTATGTTTTATGCACTTAGACCGGATGAATGTACAAAATTAAATTGCATTAAAGTCAACAAGTAACGTTTGAAATATGTAGATACAACCTCATAAAAAGAGAAGAAAGCATGAAGAAAATTAACAAAAAAGCTCTCTCTTGTAAAAAAAAGCTGCTATCAAAAATACAGTAAGCAAGCTATCTACAACGTCAGAATAAATTGAAGCACAAGATTTGAATACAAATTATGCCACCAGCGTGTACAAACAGTATCTGAACCAAGGCACGTTTGTGCTTATCTGATAGTTACATGAACTAGAAACAGAAGATAAAGAAAAACCGCGTGTTTAGAAAGAAAAATAAAACAATACTGCACTGCAAAACGTTTTACAACAGGTCCCGACTAGCAGTTATACGCATTATAGGCTTGAAAGATAGACATAAGTAATATAGTCACTACGGTTTAAAAAGAAGCATTTTTCTGTTAATTAACACAATTAACAGAAGAATGCTACTTTTTAAAGATCGAAATTAGATAGAAAATAAATCAAACTTACCGCCGCATGCTGAGTACCATCGTTGACATCAGTCTCAAAGTTCCACTGAGCTGCGACATTGTTCGTGCACTCCTTCGACGCCTGATCTTCTGCCTGAGCCAAGAACTCCCGAATCTGTTGCAGATTCACGTGCTGCAGTCTATCATCAATATTGTTACCATCAACACCCCTGTTAAAATCGTACGGATTCGCTCCAACATAATTCGGATCATTGCGAACGAAATTTGGATCGTTCCTTCTGAAATTTGGATCATTATTTATGTCTATCGAGTCATCTCGATTCCTGTCATCGTAAGGCCTTGACGTAGAACTTGGATTCCGACTATTTCCAAAATTATTGGGGTAACCATTGTTACTTATATCGGGGTTAATACTGTAAGGGGTAGAAGACACGGGGTATATTCCAGGAGACTGACTAGACGATACCGGTCTTGCAGAACTATATTGGAAATTCCTGTTCACATCGTACTGGTTTCCAGGAGAATTTATAGAAGCCTGTGTGCTAGAGAAGCCATATCCGGCATAATTTCGCTGCGTGCTTGAAATTGGCGGCAAATCTAACTGTGGCTCAGCAGAGGAGTACGATAGAAGCACCAGAATAACTTGGAACCACATTATAGGTTTTTTGTTTGGAAGAGAGTCCATGGTAGATTGGTCTGTTTGACCTAGTTGCGCGAGGTTCTTAGCAGCCAATGGTGCGTGGTGCTTGTTTGGTATCGCGTTTACGACTGTCCGTCGGTGAGGTGGCTTCTGTACTCGGGCCGTGTGAATCGGCTTTGTCTGTCTGTACTTCTGCGTACCTAATAGACTTGAGGTCATAATGCGTCACATCTTACGCTTTATTATCGATGCACGGGGTTACATAGGATGGTGTACGGCTTGGGGGATGATCCAAGATTTAAGATCCAACTACAGCTAGTTGGATCTTTAATATTGCTCTAAATAAGATATTTTATTGTTTCAACCAGTGTTTTCTGTTGTAATTCATAGTCTGCTGTGATGGTTGGTGATCTCAATAAGATACAATTTATTATTTTCGTTTAATGCCCTAGATGCCTTTCATAAAAATGATAATAGCACGTTTTATAAAGACTATATTCATTTCAAGAATTCACATGCTAATTACATTAAATGCTGGTTAGACTGTGGTTTTCCTTGCTGTCCGTGGATTACTCAGTTTTTCGATTATCCCACGGAAACTATACATAAACTTTATTTATATATGAATTGATTGGATCTTTAATAACTTGCGTATAGTTTATAACTTAGGTCCTTAAAAAGAAAATAAGGTATCTAAAGTCTGCAAAAAAGTTGTCGTTTCTGAGATTAATACCTACTAGTGCAGTTGTCAGTCAGCATAGTACTTTTATAACAGAAGGAGGCTTTCGAATTCATATAAACTCACACCTTTTACACATGAAAGTTGCCATAAATATCCTTACGTACGCTCCTGTTGTTTCCCCCACGTTCATTCTTCTGATGGAATATTCAACTATCGCAAAAGCTATGGGCTTTCAATAAATCTAGTCGAGTGGTCGCAAGCGCGATTGTGGGCCATGAGGTCCTGTGTTCGATTCCCGGGTCGGGCAAAGTGTTATTGGGTTTTTCCATCAGGAATTTCTCAGTAGCAGCCCTGGAGTTTTAATTCGTACCCGGTCGATGGCAATAGGCTTGCCCACTATTACATGTGACTTAAACATAACTGACGCAATTTGGAAGTACTGTTAGGTACACCTCTGCCTTACCCTACGGGTATAACAGGCGTGATGTTAAGATTGTAATTCGACACGATAAATTCAACATAATTTAATCCTTCAATTTCGCTTGCCACGATTGAATAATTGATGGGCTGGCCTATTTAACTTGCAACCTTAAAGTAAGGTGCTATAAGTATGTATTTAAAATGAATGAAATTAATAAAGGTTAACTAAAAAGCATTCATAAATAATTTCAATGCTGAAACATTAATTGGTGATGGATGGCGTGACAATGGCATGGTTATTATTACTATAAGAATCACCATTTAATTATAATAGGCTGAAAACAAATCGCTTGTAATTAACAATTTAATGCGTGAATAATTATGACGGTGGACTAAGTTCATCAAATTATCATAATCTATACTTCTATACTAATATTATAAAGAGGAAAAATTTGTAAGTTTGTATGTAGGGGGTAATCTCTGGAACTACTGAACCGATTTTGAAAATCCTTTCACTAATAGGAAGCTACATTATTCCCGAGTGCCATAGGTATATTTACAACGTGCCCGTGAAATAATTTCCGACTAAACGCGTGCGAAGCCGCGGGCAACAGCTAGTTAAGTAATAAACGGATAGACGGCGATGAGAACGATGATGATGAAAAAATCTTAAAATCCTCGATAAGCTACTGTCCTGATCCCAATTTGTCTCACATCACAGTACATACACTGCTGATAATCGTGGTGATTTTAAACTGACATATATGTTCACTACCACTAACATTAACACATATATACTGATCCCTTTGTCCGTGATCATGGTGCTTGATACAGCGCCGAAATATCGGGAACTCAAATTCATTTTCGGAAACTCATTTTCCGTGTTAATGCTAATTTCGTAGTAGGCAAATTGTAGAGTACAATATGATTATTTATTTGATAACTGAAGAATCACATGCCTCAGGTGTTGTCGAAAATTACTGTCAGCACCACTGTACACTAAGTTTTTCAAAGAGTCACTTATCTAGTAGCCCAGTTTACACAACACCCAAAACATCTATCCAACACTCCTTTTTTGTCACCATTTTCGTAACATTAAGGTGCGTCCACAATTACCCAAAGGACGTAAAATCCCAGTTGTAATGAATTCTTTGCTATATAACACGGTGCTACACTTATTTGTTGCGTAAATTGGGAGGTGTGAGTAGTGTACCGCACCTAACATCGTTTAACAATTAAGGATTACGAAGAAACTTTGAAATCTGAATATTTCGACGTTCTTGGAATTTAAGTGACCTACATCGTTCATAGGGAAAACTATGATGAAGACAAACAGTTGACAGCGGTGTTCTTAAGACAATTAGACACATGGCCCTCAGAAAGCCTTTATTCATGAGCTCTGATATATATAATAGAATAGAATAGAATCATTTATTTCAGACGTAGTCTATATACTGTAAGTAACACAAGAACCTTATGGTGGCCTATAGTGGCCTACTCCCCAAGGGTCCGAACAGCTTTCGCATGGCATTAGTATGCAACCCATTCAGCCTACATTTATAATAAAATAAATAAAAACTAAGGTTCCACCATGAGGTCTCACACGTTTGCAAAAAGGTAATAACCGAGTGGCTTACAACCTCATCATACGAGGAAACTGAGGAAGTTTTGGTTAGACTTGTTTAGTTCTTGCCCTTAAACTGTTTGTGAAGAAAATTGTATAAGAAACTCTACCTTTATTACATTATCTAATACCAGGCCCCAACCCAGTCCCTACACAATAAGATCATAGTAAGTACTTAAAATTCATACGACGTCCTCAATGCCTAGGTGTGGAGTGTGACAAAGAAAGCGGTGACAGCGAAAGTGATAGATAACGCAACGGAGGAAGTTGTGACCCAATGAGTAGTTATTATCTCCTGGTACCTACCTGGTGTTATTTAATGGGGAATTGTCATAGATAGGCATAGGCTAGGGCATGGGCATGGGCTAGGTTAGGGTGGGTGTTGGCTGTGGTTCTTTAGTATTTTGAGGTGGGTTTCTTCGGTAAACCTAATATTAAACCTAATATTAATACATATTTAAAGGACTAGCTTATGCCCACGGCTGCACCCGCGTGGATTTCTGTAATTGTCCCACGGGATCGTTTACCGGGTTAAAAATGATCCTATGTGTTAATCTAGGTTACATTACAACCTATCTGTGTGACAAATTTCATCCAAATCCGTTCAGTAGTCTTTGCGTGTAAGAGTAACAAACATCCATCCTCACAAAGGCATTTATAATATTGGATTTACAAATAATTCACGCGAAAACCCACTTGATTGAAAGCCACTAAGTACTGCAATACTAGCAACACCAAGGGTATGAATACTAGTAGTAGAAATTGATCAGTCTATGCCTGTAATTATGGCAAAAGCATTTTTCTGCTTCAGGCACCAAAGCAATACTGTAAAGCCGTGACCATGAATAACTTAAAATTCGGAAAACTTGTCGTCGACTCGTTTATGGAAACATCAAAGCCACGGCGAATTTTTTGCCCACTCTGTTAGAAGAAGAAACTTAGAACTTAGTTGGTAAGTTTCAGTTACACAATAATAAGACATTGCACGCACATGCGTAATATCTTCAACAAGATGCCATCGTTTTCTACACAAATCAAAGGGGAATTCTAAGCGCGTGTGGAAGAAAATTATGGAGAACTATATAGAGAGGTTTAAAAATGTCAAATTCAGTTACGTGTAAGCAGTGTAAGTATGACTTCAAGGCAACGCATTCAGTCATCTGCAGAACCTACTACAAAAATCATAAATTCTTAAAATACGACAAGGGACTAAAAATTATGAAGAAAGTATATCAAAAACAGAAGGAATCGAATGTGAACCAACTAAACAGCATTCTAAAAAACATCATAAGCTAATTCAGTGACTACCAACATGGTGTTTTGAGCCAAGAGGCGCTCACTGTCAAATCCTTTGTCATAATTCCTGCACCGCCTCTAAATCCACACACCGGAAAACTTTTACACTTCGCATAAACTGTTTGTTGGTATTAACATCTCTAGCGACATACAACATCGACGACGCAATTTTCCTATTGTGCCAGTTTTGCCGTGGGAATTATTCTGTACCTGCGTATGTACATTAGACATATACCTACTCTGTATATACACCCATACTAAGTGACACATTACTGCTAGTGCTGGAGAATATGGTAAAGCAAGGACAATTTTTTACATAAAATCGTGGGCTATGGAAAAGGTGCCCTTGACTTGGGTAAAAACGTACGTGCTAGGAATCTGCGAACATTGCATGCTGCATGTATTCCAACTAACCTAAAATGATTTTTTTTATTAAATGTGAGTGTCCTAAGACCTCCTGAAATACTTTAGACTAATTCACACCTTAGATCCAAGTTATCAATAGCATCATCTTCTAGCTCATCTCCCATGTTTTCCGGGATCAGCACAACATATTCTTTCTTCGTTGTCAACCACCACGCTATCATTTAGTTACCTTTTAAACAATTTTCTTCAAAAAGGAGGAGGTTCTTATTTCGGTTGTATTTTTTTTTAATGTTTTTTACTTAATAACTCCGTCATTTGTAAACCGATTAAAAAAAAACTTTTTTCATGTGAAAGGATATACTTCCCGATTAGTTCCATAGAAATTTCATCAAAATTGGTTTAGTAATTTGGTTGTTTTTGTCACGTTAATTGTCACATCACGCGGCGTCGCGTGAACATCAAAGCACCTTCACGCGACGCCGCCGCGTGATGTCGCGTGATGGTGCCTCACAATTATATACGAGCCATAAAATAGCGGAATGTTTTTGTTTTTTGATTCAACGAATTTTTATTTTGGCCATCTAGGTAGTAAGTCCAGCATTTTGACCTGACAATGAACGTGTTTAATAGGTATTTTTTCTTCTTGGGCTATGTTGATGACATGATGATTTCATTATAACTTCTAGTTACAATGTGAAAATTAATTCTTTGTGTTTCTACAACTAAAAAGGGTAAAATAAAAAAACTTTCTGCGATAAAAAACCGACTTCCATAAAAACACAAAAAAAAAGTAAATAACTTGACTTTCGGCAAAAAAGTCGATGAAACAAACAAAGACACCGATTTCCGAAAGTCAAGTTATTTTAGACTTTTTTTTGTATTTTTTTGGATGTCGGTCTTTTTTTTCGCAGAAAGTTTTTCTTTCATATCGTTCCGCACACCATCGACCCATTATTTCTTTAGTATTCCTCTTCCTCTCCATCCATCAACATTCATATTAATCCCTCATAGGCTGACTGAATTGGCACCATCTGGAAGATAGAGGTGGTGTGCTGTGCTGAGTTAGAGGCTGCATTCCAAAGACATGTAACTTTAACTATTTACTTGTCTGAACACAAATTGGCGTAAAATTACTTAAACAAACATTTATTTATAATAGTAAAATTGTTTTATATTCATTACGCGCACGACTGCGCCTAGGTTGACCGCGGACAGCTTGCAAGGTCAGAAATGATGATCTTAAGATAAGTCATGTTATTATGAACTTTATTGCCATAGAAATAAAGGCTCATAATAAGGCTACGAACAAGGTTGGGGACAAATGTGCTGGACTGTTTTTTTGTATGTTAGTAGTGCAACCTATATTTTGCATTTTTTTGGGAAACTCACAGTTGTCATGATTATGATAGTTTTTGCCACTGAAATTACCACTTCTGTGGCATGTCACATTATCTTTAATGCCTAGTGTTAAATTATCGCTTTTTCCTAGACATTTTTTGCTACAAAGTTACGAAGATCCCAAGAATCAAGGGACAAGGGCTTTAAGAAGACGATGATTTTAAATTCGAAAGTTCCAGAAAGAGGTGTCCTCTTTCAAGCCTATGCAAAGATAAGACTTCAAAACACACACTTTGGTGGTCAAAGTAACTTCTGTGCTATCACCGATCAACGCCGTGAAAGTAGAAAAGAAAGTCATGTGGCAGAGGACCAAGATGAATTAATTTACAATGATGATCAGATTGATGACCTAGACAGTCGGTGTTTGCCATAATTTTTATTAAATCAACTGCAAAGTTTTTTTTTTATTAAATCTACGAGTAATATGCCTTGCCCACTGCCACCTAAGTTGCTCGCAGAACGGATGGCCGATGGGGCCGAAAAGTTCTGGAGTGGAGACCGCGAACCGGAAGAAGACGTTGCGTTGGAAGGTCTCCCACTGGTGGATCGCTGGCCTGGTGAAGGTTGCGGGGGTCCGCTGAATGCGAGACGCACAGGCCTATGACCAGCAGTGGACGTCTTTTGGCTGAAATGATGATGACGATTAAATCTACTGCTAAGATTCCATGAATCATTTACCTTAACTAATTACCGATGGTGACGCCTCTGAGTAATAATATCTGCCACAATAGTTCATAAACAAAAGGTATTTACATATACGAATAATAACATTACAAGTCCTTGTCACAAAATGACAAGTGGACCGGAAAAATATGAAGCAAAAAAATACTTTGACAAAAAATTTGATATATTGTGGGAACCATCAATGAATAGAGATCCAGATTTGTTAATGCGAAGGGTCAGAAAATGGAGGAAAATACGATTCTGTGGACTAACTACATTTTAACTCATCCGCGGACCTAGGCAAGCACGTTTAAGGTACAGCACACATATCAACTCGGAAAGAGATCGTCACCGTATCAACTCGAGCCGTGCAGTATTCTTTGTATGAAACACCTTACTGCAACGCACACTAATCAGAATCGTAACGTAATCGTCTCTGCTCGGGACAAGCTCACGATATGGTGACAATCCCTTTGCGAGTTGATATGTTTAAACAATGTGTGAACGTAAAGATCGACGCGAGCAGTTGTTATTACATTTAGAAACGAGATCGATACGAGCTTGAGATAATCATTCGAGTATTCTATTTCATTGTAAGTAGCTACTGAGCTAATCTGTTGATATGAGCCTCTTCACGACTTTTACGAAACTGGTCACATTCAGTTTCGTAAAAGCATATTTTCTAATTATTTTTGTGATTTTTTTCTTAATTTTGATTGCGTCATGTTTATCGCAATTAAACGTACGTTCTTTTTTTCTAAATTCACCACGAGATGTGAGATCTATTTTGAAAGCGTCATCATGGTCTATTTTGTCCTTTATATCGCTAATAATACCAACGCGTCTTATTGTTACAAATACATCTAATAGTTTCTTAGTAGTATCAAATCTATTATTATAACGATGTCAACATTTTTTGTACTCCGTCTACTTAATTGAAATCTATTGTTGTCCTCCTGATTAAAGATTCGATCAATCTTTCGGCCAATGATAAGTGTTTAGATATTTTTTTTTTGTCTGTTTAAGGATAAATTAGTTTAAGCCAAACAAGATATAGAGTAAAATATTAGTTCTGAGAATAATTAATTAATCTTAGATACCAATATAGTTCTTTTATTACTAAAAAGTTACTGTAGTCACCAAGAAGTCAATGTTTCATAAAATTCATCATAATCTGCTTAGCCTTTTCCCAACTATGTTGGGGTCGGCTTCCAGTCCTACCAGATTCAGCTGATTACCAGTATTTTACATGAAGCGACTGCTTAACTGACTGTGTCATAAAATTATTGCGTATTTTTAAGACATTGTAAGCATATTTTAGGCACAGCTTCCTCCAATGAGCCAATGTGTTTTTACTCTAAGACGAACTTAGTTATCGAAGTAATTTAGAGTCTCCATAATAACATATGTTAAGTCCACTTATTTCATCTTCTACCAGCTGCTTTTTAGATAGGTACGCTTCTGAAGTTGTTTCACTTAACCTTTCGTATGCCGAGTATATAGACACAATTAAAAAGCTATTGTGTCTTGCGTAGATCTACGTACACGAAGGGTTAAAACTAAGTACCTATTTGTGCCTTACATAAACAGGAAGCTTAAAATAAAGACAAAACACTACCTAATTGATGGGGTCCCATAATCGTTAGCTTTTGGCTGATATAATAAATGATACGTGTGACATTGATATCATTGTAACGCTTTTGGAGGTTAAGATTTAAATTTAAATGTGTGAAGCATATTTTTTGTAAGTGAAACAGAAGGTCGAAATTTTCTCCGTTTCAGTATAAATCGATGTATGTAGTTAGAGCATGGTTTATTTACTATACTAGTTCGGATACTTCGGATGGACATAAGTGAAAACGATGAAATAACTGAGAAGCACTTTAATTCGCAAATCAAACGCGTCTTATAATGTACCAAAAGGGCACATACGGTCCATAATTTATTCACCCCAACCAATCTCCACGGTCCCCCCATCTAGTTCCAACTTTGAAACTAGATGGCGTTGTTCATTGAGACCCGTTTTCTGAATCGCGGTGTTAAGATTCTCCGCCGTCGAATGACCCTCGCGCGGTACTATAGAGAATTCATACTTACCTGGCGTAGGGGAAACCGTGATCAAGACGGCGGTTCCCCCAGGGCGAGGCCTTTCCATTGCACTGCGGATAGGTTGACCCTTGCGATTATCCCTAATGTGGATAACTCGGACGCGTTATTTTTGGTAGTGAGGGACTGCGTACGCGCGGCCCTCCCTCCTTATGATTCTAGCTACTAGACAAATTTGGCAAAACTCTCATCACCATGTCACTTATGAAGCATCATTCTGGACTACAAGCGTTGAATTTGTAAAAAGTTGAATTTCTCATCCGGACCACAATGTTGAATTTGTGAAAAGTTATTTTATCGAGAATATTAAATTAAAATGAAAAATTTAATAGCACAGATGAGGTTATCTGTGACTTAATACAAATTAAATTGAATGTCTCCGCATGTGACCATCATATTTATGCAGAGTTATTAAATTTCAACAAGCCGTGCGATGGGATCCCTCATCTTGTCGATGTGAGATCTCATCGGGCGCACGACTTATAAATGACAAACTTCCATACATTTGCTAACTTCTCTTTAGTGCTCTCTCTTGTATCATGACCGACTCGTCAGAAATCTATTTTAGAAATTAGATTTCTCTGGATTTCATAAGCCGGAGATCAACGAGGCGTTCCACAACCTAACTTTAAACCTTTTGCAAATTCTATTGACAGAAGCGTTTTTTTTTCCTGAAGACGTATGAATACGTGAGTATAGTAGTGGATCATTAAGATCGAGGGTCGAGCGAGTACCTAGCTGATAATTACAACTACACTCTCCCCAAAAGGGACAGAGTAATGTTACAAACCTTTTAAAGTAGCGCGAAATTTGCCAGCACGAGGTCAAGGCTGTATCGTTACGCCACTATTGAGTATTGTATGACATCCTGCCATTGAGCGGATTTAGTTCGTCTAGAACCATGACTTGTATCAATTGAATAGACCTGAAATATTGCCAATTTTTGGTCACAGTCTAGAATATTTCGATACAATACCTCATTGCTTTTGCAATACCTTGATTGTAATTTTGAAGTAAGTAATGAAATGGATACAGCCTCGATGGTCTAGTGGTCGCAAACGCGAATACTGAGCATGAGGTCTTGGGTTCGATTCTCTGGTCGGAATAAAGTGTTATTGGGTTTTCCATCAGGAATTTCTCAGTAGCACCCACAGAGTTTGGATCTGTGCTCGGTTGATGGCAATAGACTCGCCCCATATTACATTTAAACACAACTAGTGAAATGTGTATAGGGGTATTGGGCACACTTTTACCTAACTATTACACGTTATGTGAAATTGAAACTCTTCGATTTTTATTATTTGTGAACTCGATGCCAGCTGAGGATAGTGATTCGTGATCTTTGTTTATCATGCTCAATACAGTGCAGTGGATGGAAAGAAAGAACGCAAATAATAGCCGCGTCGAGCAACAGAGCATTTCAATACAAAAAAAAATGCGGTGCTAACTAACTGTAGTGTGAATTGTATTGAATGAAAGAAAAGAAAGAAAAATCGTTTATTTTGCACAGACTACAAACGCGCAATAATAAAACACAACCTTATAAAATACAAAAAGAACATCATAAAATCTAATATTTCTTTCGCAGAGAATACTATTCGGTTGTTCTTGTAAAATGTAGGTACGAAAGTAATGCAGGAGGACTCATACAATATGGTGCGGTTCGTCCAAATCTTCGTATGTAAAGATTAAATAAAACATGTAAATACTTTCACTTAAGGTTTATAAGTGTATCATTTTAATAAATAGTTTACTTTGAGTCGATACATTAAACATTTATTTACATTGACGCGTATTTCTTCAGTCTCATGTTGAAACCGGATGATTCCATCGCCGAACGCTGTTCACCCGTGCAGTATGCTGGAAAACCAAAAATAAATTATCAAAATGTTAGACAATACTAGGTGTAAACTTGTTTCTAAACACAAAAGATACATAGACAATAGAATTATTTTCTTGTCTACTTTGCAAATATTGGCAGATAGGGCAAAATACTTATATTGAATTACTAGCGACCCGCCCCGGCTTCGCACGGGTACAATATAATACATATAAACCTTCCTCTTGAATCACTCTATCTATTTAAAAAAACCGCATCATAATCCGTTGCGTAGTTTGAAAGATCTGAGCATACATAGGGACAGACAGCGGGAAGCGACTTTGTTTTATACTAAGTAGTGAATAGTGATTATTCCAAAGAATTATAAATTAAGCTTTGGTCTGCAATTCAGAAAGATAATAATCGGCTGGCGATGCCTGTTGAATACAGTCATAATCATGCTGCACCGTCATTCAATTTTTGTCGTTCAAAAAGTGTTGATGATCAGTCTCATTAACAATAACAATTTTCACAGAATAGTATTTCGAACTCGTATAGGGAACCCCTTTTAATGTTTATTTTTGGCACTAGGTTTAAAAATACAGAATTATAATCATGCCGATCACTTACGGACAGCACTTGGTTCCCAGCCAACAAACTCGCCAGTCCTCTCATTCTCAGCCTTCAGCCAGTCGTGCAAGGGTGCGAAGTACTCCAGGACTCCACTAGCTTCCATGTTGCGTTGACCAGTCAGCACTTCCATCGCATCAGGCCAGGGCCTTGAAGAACCAAGCTGGAGCATTTTACTGTAAAGAAAACAAAGTAATAATCAACCTTATTCGAAAATTGTTGCTCAGGCGCAAGAGCTAAGTGTTTCCACAGAGTTCTTTTTCTTTTTTCTGTGTCATATGAGGCATTAATTATTCAGACCTAGAAGATGGACAGTAGGACAGTTGGACTTCATCATTATCTACATTGACAGCCTAGTCACATACAATGCTGAATTTAGGCCTTATGAGGAAATGTCGTAGGTATTTGAAGAAACTATCACTGTTGCTCTACGAGCGCGATTTCGACGTTGGTGCGATAAGGACAACTACAGATCCGACAAGTAAAAAGTCGTAATTCGAAGTTTGGCTCTCGACTATTTCCTCCTCCAATATTCGACCAATTTAAAAGATATTTTATAAACTGAATAAGAAGGATACGAGTATATTATACTGTGTGCCTGTGTTTTTCTTTTTCATTAATAGTTGTCAAATTTTTACACTAGGCCTCTTTTGACAGCGGTCCAAATAGGCTATTTTGAGCATTAGGTTCTAGTGCTGATACAGATTATGTATCATCAAAAAGGAAAACATAAGGACATAGAAGAGGTTGATATTTATTTAACTGTAAAAAAAGTCCTAAACCAGAAAGAAAACAGGTGAGATCGTTTGTGTGGAGAAAAGACCAACCCACATTTCCTCTTATTCCTTGTAATATGCTTCGCCTGTTAAAAGAAGAACCGCCTAGTATTATCATATACTTACCCCAGAGCGTCCCCAGCCTCAGTGCTCTTATAGATGTCACAGTTGGAGAGTAGCTTGGTCTGGTCTCCGGAGTCATACTCGCCGGCTAGCTGGCACAGGGACCGGTGGAATTGGAACTGGATGATGAATGAGATGTAGTACCTAGAACGGGATCAGCACATTAAACCGCTTTCAAGAGCTATCAGCGTTATAACTACACACATCAAAAGTGTCTAGGGATCAAGCATTTTTATGTGGATTTCTTGAGATTGAGATGTGGCTTTGTAATAAATTTATGATTTTATAAATTTATATGGATCCTTTTTGGTGCATTTCATAATTTGAATCAGGAACTGTGAATCAAATTCGAGTAAAAGATGAAAATCAGCTGTTAATATTTTCCCTATAAAAACATACAACGCATTGAAGACATTATTAGTGCTACTGTTTCCCTACTACTGATTAAAACCAACGTTATTATGGAGCGGCGACGTCATTTAAGCAGGGAAGAAATGCTCAGAGCCGTGGGAATGATAGAAGCTGGTTCCCGGCAACGTACTGTGGCTTTAGCTCTGAATACAAGTCAGAGTGTTATCAGTCGACTTTGGACACGTTACCGAAGCACTGGTACCGTGGCTGAGCGCCATGGAGGACGGTATCGCTGCACCACACGGAGACAAGACCGATACATTCAAATCTTAACTCGAAGAGCTCCAACAATAACCGCCATGATGTTAGCCGTGAGGCTTCATCACTCTTCAGGGAACTTAATTAGCGACCAAACAGTCAGAAACCGCTTGCATGAAGTGAACCTTCATTCCCGAAGACCGCTACGGGTACCACCTATAGCAATGCACAATCGTAGGATACGATATCAATGGGCTCTTGAACACAGAAATTGGGCAGAAGAACAATGGCGTTTCGTGTGCTTTTCTGATGAGTCTCGTTTTGGTATGAGACCGGATACAAGACGTATACGACACTGGAGAACCCCTGGACGCCAACAGCGATTAAAATCCTGCCAGGAAGTCCATCCTTATAGTGGTGGAACCATCATGGTATGGGCGGGTATTTGGATCGGCGGAAGAACTGAGTTGATTTGGATCAGAGGCAACCTCAACGCTCAAATTTATGCTGAGACGATTGTATCAGACGTCATCGTTCCTCTACAAGTGCAAATCGGTCCCTTATTTCAGTTAATGCATGATAATGCACGACCGCACACCGCAAGAGTTGTAAGACAGACTCTCGCCGCAGCTAACATCAATGTCCTGCCCTGGCCTGCTCAGTCGCCAGACTTGAATCCGATTGAGCATGCATGGGATATGCTACAGAGAAGAGCTCTGCCGAATATGGAGGGTATCCAGTCGCAATAGAAGACCTTTTTTTGTTGTTGCAACGAACATGGGCGGCCATTCCACAGCGTGATTTGGATGAACTCATTTTGAGTATGCCAAACCGATGTTCTTGTGTTGTTAGTGTTCGCGGTAGAAACACGGATTATTAATTGTTTAAGTTACCCAATAAAATTTTAAAGAAAACTGTTATTTCAGTCTTTTTTTCGAACTTTTGTGTTAGTGGTTCAAATGTCAAAAATCCCTTTATTAGGAAAATGGCAAATTTCTTTATTAATGCAAAGGTGACTTGGTTTATCGTTACTGTGACAAACGAAAACACTTTATTTGATGAATCCTTAAAGAAAATTTTAATTAATATCAATCAGGAGAAAAGTTATTGCAAAAATATATGTTGATCCCTAGACACTTTTGATGTGTGTACTATGGAATATTGACAATGACAGCTCTTGAGCGCCGTTTAAATGTAATCGGCTTTAGTTTCATTGGTGAAATCTGCTCTTTAGAATATCAGGATTTCAACGTGGTTCAAGCGTCAAAGCGTTCAAGCGCGTTTCAAGGTGTCTGTATTAAAATTCTGTCATTATATACAGCGTTAATCTTTTGGAAATAAATCTTCCTCACCTCATATACTCCACATCAGCAGAGATATGGTACTTGGCAGTAGGATCGAAGTCGTCTTCAGTCCTGGGCGCTGGTGGCTCCACACCCTGGAGAGCCTCCCTCAGCTGCCAGTAGTGACAGTTGTAGTCCTCAGTGGTGGTGGTGCCGCGGAAGACGCCGTAACGGAACAGGTCGAGTAGGTAGGCGAAAGGCAGAAAGACTATCTTATCCAAACCCTGGAATGAGAGTAAAAAAATATTATTAAATTGTAAGAATTGACAAGCGGTGAAATAAGTTATGATATCTTGTACTTAATAAAAATCTTAAATTCACAGATAGATAAGGCAATGCTGGGAATGCCCTTGCAACAGTCGACCCAAGGCCCACAAGGCCACAAGAATTCCTTAATAACGAAGATACGGAGAAAGTTGAAAATGCTATCTCATCGAGCTTGGTCCTCGTAAACAAATACAACAAAGCATTCTGTTGTTGATTGTAGTAACCAGTAGAAGTAGTTGTTCGTAGTGGAGTCGTTCTTTAAAGATTTTAAGAAAGAGGCACAAACGTGTAACCTAGTGGACCTACCATTTTATAAAGCTGATTGATGTTAGACTCGATGTCATCAGGGCCGTCTTCTAGAAGACCCATAACTCTTAAGTGCTTTGGTGTGGCTACCGAAAGAGCAATGACGTCACCAACAGCCTCGTGGAATCCTGAAAAAAAGCAACAGAAGCAATATTGAAAATATTTTCAACTTAGTACAAATCTTTACCTTCATTCATTGCTTGTTTTTTCTTGAACGTAAACTTGTGCTTTTCTTTGGAAATAATTGAATGCTTAATTATTAATTTTACTTCTAATAGCTGACAAATTCAACATACCAGGATTAGCACCAGCCCTGAAAACGACGGGCTGATCTTTGTATTGGAGGTAGTACTGGATATGACCCATCTCGTGATGGGTGGTCTTGAAGAAGGCATCCGTGATTGTGGTGCACTGCTTGATCCTGATGAAGAAATTGGTATTAGAATAATAGTGTTTAGAATATATTTGATGGAATATCATTTTAAGCACTTGATTGGGCATCATTATGGTGAATTTTAATCAATTGGGTTAATCAACAGGGAGTGCTGGTCAAAGCTTACTGTAGATGACGTGTCTATAGCTAGGTCCCAATCTGACCAATGAGGTCAAGCTATTTTGAAAATATAAAATGACATTTAGTCCATAGCGCCATTAGATTGACAGTTTTCTTCCCCATTGGGTGATGAAAACCATTATTTCACTGTAGCTTGCTGACTGCCCTCAATTAGACCTTTATTATAATAATATATTATCCGTTTCTTACCTAAAATCTTCGGCATCAAAGAAGTCCCAAGCCGAGGCATGACAGACCATGTCACGTCCGTCGTTAGGCTTCTCGATGATCGACCTCTCCCAGAACAGTTCCGGCATGGGACTCAGGTTCAGAGATGTGAAGAACTCTTCGGCAGTCGTGAAGAACTTCATCGCAGTGTAGTTCTGGAGGAATAGAAAAAAAAACATTTGTTGCAGGCTTCGTAGTATTTCAGAAGACCAGGGCCTTTGATTCTTTGTGGTAAATAATTGAATCGGTGAAAATGGATTGGTGTCTCGGTAGAAATGTAATAGATGGGGATTTTAGTTAAATAATATAATGGATTTTTACCTGGGCTTGTAAAGCAGCAGTGACATCGATTTCAGGCTTATCAGGGTAAGGCCTGGTAAACTTCTCAACATTGTTCCAAGATTGAGCCCAAATGTTACCTGAAATAAAGATTCATAACAATAATTCTTCAACCAAAGACAGGTATGCTTGGTGGGCCAGTAATTGATTACATATAACGCCCTGAGAGATCTTCAGTAAATAAATGTAATTTAAAGTATAGTCGTGCCAGCGACGCCAAAAAGAAGAATAAATACAATAATTAAAATGATCATGCTTCTGAATATGTATAGGTCAATTATGTGCCAGCTGAGTTTCTAGTCACAACTTTTGGATTATATGGCCTTTTGACTAGTAAAAGCTGATCAACACAAAAAACATTACAGAATGTAAAAGAATAATTTCTACTATATAGACTTCTTCTTACCCAACAAATGCGCAGGAATAGGTCCCTTAGCTGACACCACATGCTCCCCGTACTTCTGTCTGAGATGCCTCCTGACGTATGCGTGGATCTGCTGGTACAGAGGCTTGATCTGGGCCCAGAGGGACGCGAACTGGTCTTCACTGTCTTCTGACTCGTACTCGCTCAGCCACCACTCGGCTACGCTGTCGTAACCTGGAAAAGTTTTAATGAGATCAATTATTAGATCCAGGTTAAGAATACATCATTTTCTTCTTAACTTATACTTCTTTAATTATTATCTTATATAGGGTCTACCTATTCATACGCGAAATCTCTTAAGGGGTCATTGTACTCATCATTATGAACAACTTTTACTATGGGACCAACCTCGAAATCGCGAAAAACAAATCAGCTGTTCCCTACAATAGGTATGATCGCATTAACTCGTCAAAATGACAGCTGATTTTTTTTTCGCGATTTCGGGGTTGGTCCCATAGTGAAAGTTGTTCATAATGATGAGTACAATGACCCCTTAAAAGATTTCGTGTCTGAATAGATACACCTTATATATAAAATTCTCGTGTCACAATGTTAGCATACTCCTCCGAAACGGCTAGACCGATTTTTATGAAATTTTATATGCATATTCATTACCGTTCAACTTGGCAGCCTCGTTGTCCATAGTAACGTACTCAGTGAAGTTGCCCTTGGAGGCGGCGCCGGCGACCCTGTGCCACTCCAGCCAGGTATACTTCAACTCCTCAGGGTCGTTGCTGTTCGCAAAGATCTCTGTCACTTCTGGAAAGGAGATTTATTCTTATTATAACTAACCAAAAACTAACTAAAACTGCATATTAAACTTTATATAAAGGGTGTAACAAGACCCTTAACGTAGCCGAAAGGCACTTGTTTTCCTCGTCATAGCAATTATTTTTTGTTTTGGAATCTAGACCATACCTGGGAACCTTCTAGTTACGAAGATATTGGGAATCAGAGTTCCAAATTTTTCACAAGTTTTTTTATAAATACATGTTTTTAATGAAAGATTTTTACTTAAAACACCTCCACGACCCCCGTATTATTCAATCCAACCACAGTGTTTTGAGTGCGTTACATTGAGTGCAACCGTAAAACGTGATTTTTCACCCCAAAAAAAAAAGTCGTTTCCCAGCAACAATTTTTGCGTAAAGTTACTTAGTTTGATAATACTTGATTGATTGGTTCATAATGCTTGATTGACGGCTTCGTGAAGAGTCCTGTTACACCCTGTATTACCAAACTTTCATTCATTTATTACATATAGGAATCCGGCCTTTCCAAGCCTTATCAAATTTTATCACAACAACACTCTCTAGTAGACGTTGATTGAATCCATTGATCGGGAATTCTTTCAAAATGTGGTTGTTTCATTTCATAAACTTAACTACCATCTAACCTAAGTAAGGGATAATCGTGATGACTAACCTGGTTCCACATGCAGGTCACACTTGGTCCTATCCTTAAAGTCACAGATAGTTGCCTTAGCATAAGTCGACTGCATGCTACTGATGGCATTGATCAGTCTCTCATTCAGGTCCTCTGGAAGCGCTGAAGTCCCGAGCTTGGTGTACTTCTGGAACATCCTCTTGAGGTCTTGGTCTTCGTACTCATGCCAAAGGTAGCTCATCGTGTCTTTCCAGTATTCTTTCTCTTCTTCTGCTAGCTCTAAAGAAACTGCGAGCTAGAATAAAAAGTATGTTTTAGTCACTTGAATGTTATTTATTGTTTTTGGGATCAAAATGGATCTTAGAAAAAAACATTAAAATCAAATAACTCTTCAAAATGATTAGGTAACTCCTACTTCTATTAAATTAAGTATTTTAGATTCTTAGAAGAACTTCAGCTGCATCTGTAACTAATTAACTTAACCGTTACAAATCCGTTTTTTCTTGCACCTTTCCGCTACATAAATCTATTTTTCTCAAACTGATTTTGGATAAAATATGTTATTGTTTGGAGGCACAACAGACAAAATATTACTAAGAAATGATGAGATACATTTGAAGTAAATATTACGTAGACAGGTTGTTTTACATTCGTGAAACCAACATGTACGGTGCCATCCAATTTGCGAAAGACCATAATACATCACTAACAAACAAAAACACTCTCTCAAAACTTACCATTCGATCCTCATTATATTTCGTGATATTGCTCTCATAATCCCACGTCGCGATTGTCTTCTTATTCCTGGCCTTGGACATGATCTCATCTAAGTTCCTCATGTAATCCCTGCCAGCTGCTTCCTCGGCAGCCCTTTCCACCGCCCGCCCGCGTGCAGCCACGATGAAGACTGAGGCGATGACCCCCACTAGGGCTAACTCACCGATGATCTTCATTACTAACTGGAATAAGGTTTATAATGGTTTAGTCAAACGACATCAGGCTGGTGACTTTTATTTCTCTACAGAATTTAGTTTATTGAACTGCGTAATACGGGTTTGCGTTTACCACAGGCGTTTACTACATCAAGCGACGGGTAGAAGCGCATTTTACATAAAAATACAAATCTTATTTAAAAAAAAAAACACAATATCATACAGGTGTGGGTACTTGGTCTAATATTAATTGCTTTACAACGAAGTCAAAGGTCAACCAATCACAGTTTGTTGCGATCAATATCGGTATCAACTAATCGTTGTAGATCATCTGCAATTAAGTTACAACTATGTGTAAAGAACGTTTTTCGAAAAAAAACTAATGACTGGAACACCCAATAGTACCCGTTACCTAAAAAGAATAAGATAATCTGAATCGTACTCCTCCATTCAATTCAAACTACACAGCCACCAAATAGCATAATACAAGGAAAACAAAACAAAAAAATCAAATCAGACCAACCTACGAGATCACACGGTTTCACAAATGGCAATGACGAAAACAAACTCATATCAATGAATAAATACTGATGGCTACGTCGAAAAACTTGAACAAAACAACGTGTCAAGGAGGATGGTGAGGTGAATGATCCAAGCAATATTGTTGGCGGCAAATTGAGCTGAACGGATGGGAAAAAATATTAAGATGTAAGTAGCCTCGGTTAAGCTTGCACGTCTTTTTATTTATTCTATAACCTAGCCTTTTTCAAAGTATGTTAGGGCCGGCTTCCAGTCTAATCGGACACAACTGAATATTTAAATGGAGCGACTGCCTATCTGTTCTCCAAGTAGTTATTCGGTAGTATGCAACTCCTTGGTAAGACAGGTGGTCAGACTTTCGAAGGTCGCACTTGTGGGGTCGTACATTGATAATAATAGACAGGTCCATGTCAGCCTTCTGCAAATTAAAGTGTTTGACTATGATCATGCTATCTTAAATTGGTACCGATTTGTTTAATAAGCAGAGTTGAGGTCTTACGTAGATTCTTCAAATGGTCAAATGGTTGTCTTAGGAGGTCATTCCAATTGTACATAAAATCCTTTAATCTAGGATGAATTCAATACAACAATTAGTTTTTAATTTGTGCAACTTGAATTTTCATTACTCTAAATATTAAACCATTGAATTGAGCCATTGAAAAATAGCCATGTAATTAATGTAAAAATAAGTTAAGCATTTGTTTAGTTTTGAACCCTAGCAAAATGTTTGTTTTTAAATATTTTTAGCACATTTTGGACATCGCCAACATATTGTATTTACTTATCTTTAAACAAATTGACTTTGTTAACAATATTTGGCCTAGTTGAAACCAAATTCTAATAAAATGGTTGCAATAAAAAACTTATTTGCATTTTGAAAAGGTTAAGCGTAAAAAGTTTGGCAATAACCAATAAATAAATACCTCGGTGGTATTCTGCAACAGTTTAAGTGGATCAGCTTTACCGTAATCTCCTCTATCTGATATATCTATGTGTTATCTTTCACGTGAGTATTGTAAAACACTACATACTAAATAATAACTAAATGAGCTAGGTCAAAAGGTGGGCTAGGTCGGGTCTGGCTGTAATGTGTGAAAACGCATCAACGATTCAGGAGAAATTCCTAGTTTGGGGCGAAAAATAAATATTTTGGATCTGGGGGGTTACTATGACGGCTTAAAGAACCAGTAATTCGAGTGTGGGTAAGAGACAGAGCTATTCAGGTCGGCTAGCGCCATCTCTTTCCCACACTGGAATTACTCCTGCTTTGAGACGTCATCGTAGGCCACCTGAATGAAACATGTTTTAAAAGGCACAAATTCCGCCAAAAGCTTGTTGTTGTCATCACTATTCAATTACTACGAGTAGTAACATAACATAGCTTCACGCCTGTTATCCAGAAGGTATAGGCCACACCCACAGGGCTAGGCTAATGCAACATTTAGTACACCCGCATTTCGTCGTTACACCCACCCTGACAAATTCCTGATTGAAAAAGTCCCACGACCTAGCCTGGGACCCCGATGGGAAATCATCAAATAACCCCTCCCGCTCTGGGCTGAGCAGGAGGGAGTGTCAGACTTTTACTGACTAAAACCCATCCATGTTCCTTCCTTTGCCCTTTGTGTTCCAGGGCCGCGGTATCTCTTTCGAACAGTCCCGCAACCCTGGCAGGCATCGGTCCTTACGGACCCCTTCCTGTTTGCTGACTCTCTTTGAGGCGCGCGTGGAACACTCGCGCGCCGTCGACACGGCCTGTCGTCATAAGACGGACGGACGGCGAGCGAGCCCATAGCTCACCGTCCACAGGCCCGCGAACCTGGGACCCTGTTTTTTATATTTCATTTTCGCATGTCTTCGATTTTTAAGGTTCCCTAGCAAAATGGCTAAAAACGGTACTCTTATAGATTCGTCCTGTCTGTTTGTCTGTCTTCATATACTGCTACACAAAAGTGACGTGAAATTATGAAAAAATAAAATTGGTGTGACATATTACTTCACTCTATGGGTGTGACCCTCGATACATGTAACTGAGGGTCCAAAACAAAAATTTTACGTTTATTACTACGTGGGATATCGAGTATCGACAGCTCTTAAAAAAAAATATCGTTTAAGTTCCTAAATTACTTTTTCCATAAGTCGATGGTTGATGAGACATTTGCTTCTACATCCGTAAAAATTGCATGTTGTGTGAAGCAATTAAGTTTGCACAACAACGTAAAATAAAAAATTCAATGGATATTGGTTTGAATAAGATTTGATCTTAATTTGATGTATATGGAATTTCTTTTGAAATATGGAACTTTTTCTTGAAACTACAGCAGTAATTTTGTTTTTGATTGATGATTAACATAACATGAAAAACAAATTTAGTTTTGCTGTTGAGTGTAAATTGACATTTGAATGAGCGTTCAAAATATGTTTATTATATTGTTTGGTGCTACGGAACCCTTTGTGCGGAATCCCACTTCGCACTTGCCCGTTTTTTCGGTTCTAAACATTAAATACCAGTAAAATTGGTATAAAAATATTACATTTCATTAATTTTTATACTTACAAAGAAAACCTTTTTACCAGCGTGACTGCAATACCCACAAGGCATCTTGTTATCTGTAGCGGACTGAGCCTAATCACCACACTGCTGGTTTACAAGACTTCCTATTTTAAAGGGGACTGTTATACGAAAGTAAACGCCGTGATGGTTGGTGGTAGACTGGTCTTTTTAATGGAAAACAAAATATCAAAAATACAGCATTCGAAATATAAAAGAAACATTGTACAAAATATACCAAAAAGTATAAAAATTACAAAAAGGTGCGTCGTGCACATTCCTTCCCCCCAAAGTTAAGCACTCAGCTTGAGCAGCTTCCTCAAGGGCCTCTTCAGTGTGCCCGCTGCAGTCCTGACTTCCGCCACTCGGATCACCCCATCGCGGCCCGGGTAAGTCGCTGAGATGCGCCCTCTCGGCCAGGAGCCCCTCGGTAGGTTGCCGTCAGCCACCAGGACCAGATCGCCCACAGCCAACTCTGGAACGTCGCCTTGCCTGGGTCTGGGAATGAGATTCGGCAAGTACTCTTTAACCCAGCGCTGCCAGAAGTGGTCCGCCAGTCTGACCGCTTTGCGCCAACCGCTTCTCGACACCAGATCACGGTCCGTCAAGGTTGCTGGAACGGGACGCCCCGATGAAGCTGCAAGGAGGAAATGATTTGGGGTGAGCGCCTCTTCGCTGCCGGGCTCTACCGAAACGTGCGTCAGGGGGCGGGAGTTGATTAGCCCTTCTGCTTCTGCGAGTACGGTTCGGAGAACTTCTTCTGTCGGAGCACGTTCGGTGAGGGTCGCTCGGAGTGCTGTCTTCACACTTCTCACCAGTCGCTCCCATACTCCACCCATAAATGGAGCCGATGGAGGAATGAAGCGCCAACTAATTTTCTCCGTTGCAGCATATTCTATGGCTGCGTCCCCGTAGAGTGCACGGAGTTCTCTTCTTGCCCCGATGAATGCGGTGCCATTGTCAGACCAAATCTCAGAAGGCGTTCCTCTGCGAGCCACGAAGCGCCGAAGACTCATTACAGCAGAATCTGTCGACAAGCTTCCAACAACGTCCAAGTGGATGGCGCGGACGACTAGGCACGTGTACAAAGCGACCCATCTCTTCTCCCGTCTTCGGCCAATAGTCACTTGAACTGGTCCAAAGTAGTCTAGCCCAGTGAATGTAAAGGGGCGCTTGTGGTGAGCTAAACGTGCCTCCGGTAAATTCCCTGTAGGCGGCTGGAATTTCTCAGCTCGGCGAATGCGGCATAGCTGACAACGGAAGGCAACGGAGCGGACGACGTTTCTTAAGCCGAGCAAGTAGAAGCTCTGACGAAGCTCGTTGACCACGGTCTCTGTGTTGGCATGGGCGGCTCGGCGGTGGTGGTGGTCTACTAGTAGCTGGACGGCAGGGTGCTTCCCATCGAGGATGATGGGGTTTTTTGTGGCTTCAGGCACTCCCGAGGCTGCGGCGATACGGCTGGATAGGCGTATGAGGCCGTCTTCATCCACAATCAGTGACAGTCGGAACAGCCGACTGGTGCGAGGTATGGGCAGGGGAGGGAGACTGCTCAAACGCATCATCTCAACAGGAAATGAGTCCAGCTGTGCCTGGAGCAAAATGTGCGTCTCGGCCAGGCGCATATCGGCAGCTGTCTCATGCGCTGAATGTGGAGAGCCAAAAGAGCTTGAAGGCTGAAAAGAAAAGGTTAGTATCCGCCCTTGCTCACGCACTAAATTATCTACCTGAAGCCCCCTACGTGATAATGAATGGAGTCTTATAAGAGTTATATATTTATGAGCTTTATAAGTTGCACGTACCAATCTCAGCCAAGAGCTAAACCGCTTGGGATCAGCTGAGACTGGCACATGCCTCTCTACGCTACCGATGAGGTAAACTGCTGTGGTATATGCCGGATTCCTACTCTCTTCATTTACGGTTGGGAAGGAACTAGGCTCACTAGGCCAGTCAGAAGAAAGCAAGAATTCTGGACCAGTGATCCAGCGAGACTCTAGGGATAACGTAGTGCGTTTTAACCGGGTTGCATCGTCAGCGACGTTCAACTCGCTAGGCACCCACCGCCAATCACTGGCACTCGTTAACTCCAGGATCTCGCCGACTCTATGCGAAACAAAAGGTTTGAATGAGCGGGCCTCGCTTCGTAACCAACTCAACACCGTCATTGAATCACACCAAAAAACTTGCCTGACGGGTCTCAAACGATGAGAATTGCAGATTGTTGAAGCGAGGCGCGCGGCGATCAACGCTCCCTGCAGCTCCAACCGCGGAATCGACACCGGCTTTAAAGGAGCTACACGGACCTTGCTGCAAACCAGTGCGAGCTTGACTCCTCCATCCTTAAGTACGAACCGCCAGTAAGCCACCGTAGCAAAGGCAGACTCGCTGGCGTCAGAAAAAACATGAAGCTCGCAATGATTCACTTCATAGTCGGCTAGGCAGTAGCAGCGTGGGATCTGCAATTCGGCAACCCCAAACAAATCCTGAAACCATAGCCTCCACGCTGCACTGTCCTGCTGTGAAAGTTCTTCATCCCACTCGAGACCCTTGCGCCACGCATTTTGAAACATGATGCGACCGGTCACTACTAGAGGCGCAATAATTCCGAGGGGGTCGAAAACTCGCATCACGTGGGCCAAAACCACCCGCTTGGTAAGCTTTTTTGGCAGCCCATCCTTTTTTAATCCAATATTGAAACCGACACAGTCTGTAGTGGGCTGCCAAATAAGGCCAAGCGTCCTCACAGGAGTGGCCAGGTGGCCCAGGTCCACGGGTGAAGTCACCGGCACCTCCAGCAATGTCTCCTTCGGTAACAACGTCAGAGCCGAGGCACTGTTGGAGGCCCAGCCACGCATTTCAAAACCCCCGTTTTTGTGGACAGCGTGAATATCAGCGGCCAGTTTTGCTGCTTCATCCACACTGTCAAGGCTGCAGATGCAATCGTCCATATAATGGTCGCAAATGATTGCACGTGCTGCGTCCGGGTATTGTGTCTGATGCTCGGCCGCATTTTTATTTTTAATGTAAATTGCCGTAAAGGGACTAGAAGCGGCACCGAACATCATCGACGACATCCGGTAAACGCGCAGCGGTTCGCGTGGATTATCGCGCCACAAAAACCTCTGCGCGTCGCGGTCTTCAACGCGAATTTTAATTTGCGGAAACATTTCCCGAATGTCCGCGGTCAACCCAATTTTGCCTTCTCTAAATCGAAAAAGAACGCCGAGTAGTGGCACAAGCAGGTCAGGGCCCGGTAACAACAACGAGTTTAGTGAGACGCCCTTGGATTTGGCAGCGGCATCGTGCACAACCCGCAGCTTATTAGGCTTGTTTGGGTTGACCACGCCGAAGTGAGGCAGGTACCAAATACGTGGCCCTGTGGGTGTCTCTGGACACAGCTCGGCGTAGCCCTTCCCAACCATATCGAGAACGTTGGCACGATACCGCTCCGCGTAGGCACCATCCCTACACAACTTCTTCTCCAAGCCTAAAAACCTAGATAAGGCGAGGTTGTAACTATTAGGTACCGATAAAACGTCAGACTTCCAGATCAGACCTACTTCAAAACGACCACTGGGCAGGCGGCGTGCTGTGCGCTCAATAATCTGATCAGCACGTTCGTCATCAGCATTGCGCGCCTCACGTTTCGAAATACCTATAGACTCGAGTTTGTACTGCTCCTTAATAAGCTGCTCTAATTCGGAACGGTCGCTGTGGGCTACAGTCGCGGATTCAAACAGTGTGGCGTGGCTAACAACATCAACCTGAGTAGTTGAACTACAACCGAAACCGAATAATACCCAACCAAGCGCAGTACGAATCGCGACAGGTTGTGACTTAGACCCCTTACGTGTGGCCCTAGATACGGTGAGATGCCAGTTGTCAATGCCAATGATGAGCATTGGCTGAATATTACCGTAACACAACTCATCTGCAAGATCCGCAAGATATGGGTATTTCGTGACGGCGTCCCTGTTGACAAACTGAGACGACACCCCTAGACTGCCAATAGATCTAGCCCTACGAATAAGGTGACTATCTTTCGCGTGACGACCCTTGATGTAGAAGTCGACGTAACGCACCAGTGCGTTCTTATTAAGGCCCCCTATGCAATCTACGTGAACGCGTCCTTCTGGCCCCTTAACACCTATCTTAGCAGCAACCTCCGCATCAATAAAAGTAGCGGTCGACCCGTCGTCCAATAAGGCATAAGTATCGACACTACCAGACGGACCAGACACAGTTACAGCAACAACTTTCAGTAACGGGCGAAGACTCAGCGATTGCGCCGGACTTTCAGCTGAAAAAGAAGTTGACGCGTGGGACAGGATTTCTTTCCCTTCAGCAAGAGAAACTATAGGTACGGAGCTCGACGCGCACGGGGCGGAGCTCAGCGTGGACGGCGCAGTATCGTCGTCCTCTTCTAAGCCTACGTGAGCTGCGGCTGCGCGCTCACTAGCACTGTGCAACAACCTATGATGGCGGAATTTACAATCGCCAATGTCACACAAACTTTTTGCTGAACACGAACTTAGCCTATGCCAACCTTCTTTGAGGCACCTGTGACAAATTCTTTTCTTTTTTATAAAACGCCACTTGTCATCTACTGACAAGGAAAGAAATTTGTCACATTGCGTCAATGAATGCTGTTGTTGACATAAAACACAATGAATTTTGCCTGAAACAGTCGTGGATGAACTATTTTTAGATTTTGACCGAGATTTCTCTCCATCAACGACTGCGTGCACCTTATCCCTGAATCGGCTATTGGCAGCGGAAGTCGAACTCGGTGCGCCAGCCGATTCAGGGAGGAGACCGAATCTAGACTGAAGCTCGACTATGTTGGCCAGGAAATCGGCGAACATGTCGAGCATGGGTAGACCACTGGCCGCGTGACTGCTGGCGTAGGCCACCCATTGTGCTCGTAACAGTGCGGGGACTTTAGAAATAACCGATTGAATCAGCTCTGGCGATGTTAGGTAGTGAGGCTGGTCGAGTAGCCGAATCGCTTCCACACAATTACGAACACGACTGGCAAAAATAGCAAGGTCTTTACCTTCACCGGAGACGCGCGGTAAAGTGCGCATTGCAGCTGCCTCCTGAGCCACTATAAGCTCGGGGCGGCCGAAGCGCGTATCAAGCGCGCGCAGCACGACATCAGGCTCACGCGCCGTTGCCAGCAGCATCATGACCGCTTCACGCGCGCATCCCTTCAATGCTTTGTTCAACCTAGCTAGATTTTCCACTGCAGAATGTGAGTCCATCGTATCTAGAAAGGCTCTTTTTAAAGAAAGCCATTCTAGATGCGATTTACCGTCGAAAAACGGCAATGGAAAATCCCTATCACCCCTACGGTGGCATGCGCCTTTATTAACATTATCTATGAGAATGCCTAACGACTTCACAAGGCGGTCTGAATCGCTGGAACAGAGATGCATGTTAGCATTTGTAGCTGTTGTGGCTAGGTCAGCCGGTTTTATAGGCGAAACCGGGGCTGGGGCTAGGCGAGAGGGGGCGACCGAGATAATTGAATGAAACTCGACGGGGTCAGCTAGGCCAACTGGATCAACTTTCAGAGCAGCTTGCGATTTTTGCAGCCAGTCATTGACCGAACGACTGCTTCTCGAACTACGATGACTGGCATCAGCATCTATAGCCGCCAATTCTGCTCGGAGTTCCAACTCCGCTGCCTCGCGCTCTCGCGCGGCGACCCTCTCTGCGGCGACCCTCTCTGCGGCGACCCTCTCTGCGGCGACCCTCTCTGCGGCGACCCTCTCTGCGGCGACCCTCTCTGCGGCGACCCTCTCTGCGGCCTCCTGCTCTAATTCAGCCATACGGCGAGCATGTAAAGCCTCTGCGGCTAACTTTCTAGCCACCATTGTAGCAGAAGAACGAGATGAAGTTCTACTTACTGGTCTCGACGGAGTCTGGATTGTAGTGACGGGCCTCGGCGGGGTCTGATTGCCGGAGACGGAAGGGGTCTGGACTGCGGCCGCCGCGTCGGCGGGTGAATGGCTGGGCCCTGGTTGCTCCAGCTCCTTCTCCACAGCGTTCCCTTCAGCCCCTGTGCACGACGCACCTTTTTGTAATTTTTATACTTTTTGGTATATTTTGTACAATGTTTCTTTTATATTTCGAATGCTGTATTTTTGATATTTTGTTTTCCATTAAAAAGACCAGTCTACCACCAACCATCACGGCGTTTACTTTCGTATAACAGTCCCCTTTAAAATAGGAAGTCTTGTAAACCAGCAGTGTGGTGATTAGGCTCAGTCCGCTACATCGTGGTCCTTCTACAGCCAGTCTAGCAAATATTGGTGATGGTGCGTACTCGTGCGGGTGCCAAGATGGGGGCTGAAGGGAACGCTGTGGAGAAGGAGCTGGAGCAACCAGGGCCCAGCCATTCACCCGCCGACGCGGCGGCCGCAGTCCAGACCCCTTCCGTCTCCGGCAATCAGACCCCGCCGAGGCCCGTCACTACAATCCAGACTCCGTCGAGACCAGTAAGTAGAACTTCATCTCGTTCTTCTGCTACAATGGTGGCTAGAAAGTTAGCCGCAGAGGCTTTACATGCTCGCCGTATGGCTGAATTAGAGCAGGAGGCCGCAGAGAGGGTCGCCGCAGAGACGGTCGCCGCAGAGAGGGTCGCCGCGCGAGAGCGCGAGGCAGCGGAGTTGGAACTCCGAGCAGAATTGGCGGCTATAGATGCTGATGCCAGTCATCGTAGTTCGAGAAGCAGTCGTTCGGTCAATGACTGGCTGCAAAAATCGCAAGCTGCTCTGAAAGTTGATCCAGTTGGCCTAGCTGACCCCGTCGAGTTTCATTCAATTATCTCGGTCGCCCCCTCTCGCCTAGCCCCAGCCCCGGTTTCGCCTATAAAACCGGCTGACCTAGCCACAACAGCTACAAATGCTAACATGCATCTCTGTTCCAGCGATTCAGACCGCCTTGTGAAGTCGTTAGGCATTCTCATAGATAATGTTAATAAAGGCGCATGCCACCGTAGGGGTGATAGGGATTTTCCATTGCCGTTTTTCGACGGTAAATCGCATCTAGAATGGCTTTCTTTAAAAAGAGCCTTTCTAGATACGATGGACTCACATTCTGCAGTGGAAAATCTAGCTAGGTTGAACAAAGCATTGAAGGGATGCGCGCGTGAAGCGGTCATGATGCTGCTGGCAACGGCGCGTGAGCCTGATGTCGTGCTGCGCGCGCTTGATACGCGCTTCGGCCGCCCCGAGCTTATAGTGGCTCAGGAGGCAGCTGCAATGCGCACTTTACCGCGCGTCTCCGGTGAAGGTAAAGACCTTGCTATTTTTGCCAGTCGTGTTCGTAATTGTGTGGAAGCGATTCGGCTACTCGACCAGCCTCACTACCTAACATCGCCAGAGCTGATTCAATCGGTTATTTCTAAAGTCCCCCCACTGTTACGAGCACAATGGGTGGCCTACGCCAGCAGTCACGCGGCCAGTGGTCTACCCATGCTCGACATGTTCGCAGATTTCCTGGCCAACATAGTCGAGCTTCAGTCTAGATTCGGTCTCCTCCCTGAATCGGCTGGCGCACCGAGTTCGACTTCCGCTGCCAATAGCCGATTCAGGGATAAGGTGCACGCAGTCGTTGATGGAGAGAAATCTCGGTCAAAATCTAAAAATAGTTCATCCACGACTGTTTCAGGCAAAATTCATTGTGTTTTATGTCAACAACAGCATTCATTGACGCAATGTGACAAATTTCTTTCCTTGTCAGTAGATGACAAGTGGCGTTTTATAAAAAAGAAAAGAATTTGTCACAGGTGCCTCAAAGAAGGTTGGCATAGGCTAAGTTCGTGTTCAGCAAAAAGTTTGTGTGACATTGGCGATTGTAAATTCCGCCATCATAGGTTGTTGCACAGTGCTAGTGAGCGCGCAGCCGCAGCTCACGTAGGCTTAGAAGAGGACGACGATACTGCGCCGTCCACGCTGAGCTCCGCCCCGTGCGCGTCGAGCTCCGTACCTATAGTTTCTCTTGCTGAAGGGAAAGAAATCCTGTCCCACGCGTCAACTTCTTTTTCAGCTGAAAGTCCGGCGCAATCGTTGAGTCTTCGCCCGTTACTGAAAGTTGTTGCTGTAACTGTGTCTGGTCCGTCTGGTAGTGTCGATACTTATGCCTTATTGGACGACGGGTCGACCGCTACTTTTATTGATGCGGAGGTTGCTGCTAAGATAGGTGTTAAGGGGCCAGAAGGACGCGTTCACGTAGATTGCATAGGGGGCCTTAATAAGAACGCACTGGTGCGTTACGTCGACTTCTACATCAAGGGTCGTCACGCGAAAGATAGTCACCTTATTCGTAGGGCTAGATCTATTGGCAGTCTAGGGGTGTCGTCTCAGTTTGTCAACAGGGACGCCGTCACGAAATACCCATATCTTGCGGATCTTGCAGATGAGTTGTGTTACGGTAATATTCAGCCAATGCTCATCATTGGCATTGACAACTGGCATCTCACCGTATCTAGGGCCACACGTAAGGGGTCTAAGTCACAACCTGTCGCGATTCGTACTGCGCTTGGTTGGGTATTATTCGGTTTCGGTTGTAGTTCAACTACTCAGGTTGATGTTGTTAGCCACGCCACACTGTTTGAATCCGCGACTGTAGCCCACAGCGACCGTTCCGAATTAGAGCAGCTTATTAAGGAGCAGTACAAACTCGAGTCTATAGGTATTTCGAAACGTGAGGCGCGCAATGCTGATGACGAACGTGCTGATCAGATTATTGAGCGCACAGCACGCCGCCTGCCCAGTGGTCGTTTTGAAGTAGGTCTGATCTGGAAGTCTGACGTTTTATCGGTACCTAATAGTTACAACCTCGCCTTATCTAGGTTTTTAGGCTTGGAGAAGAAGTTGTGTAGGGATGGTGCCTACGCGGAGCGGTATCGTGCCAACGTTCTCGATATGGTTGGGAAGGGCTACGCCGAGCTGTGTCCAGAGACACCCACAGGGCCACGTATTTGGTACCTGCCTCACTTCGGCGTGGTCAACCCAAACAAGCCTAATAAGCTGCGGGTTGTGCACGATGCCGCTGCCAAATCCAAGGGCGTCTCACTAAACTCGTTGTTGTTACCGGGCCCTGACCTGCTTGTGCCACTACTCGGCGTTCTTTTTCGATTTAGAGAAGGCAAAATTGGGTTGACCGCGGACATTCGGGAAATGTTTCCGCAAATTAAAATTCGCGTTGAAGACCGCGACGCGCAGAGGTTTTTGTGGCGCGATAATCCACGCGAACCGCTGCGCGTTTACCGGATGTCGTCGATGATGTTCGGTGCCGCTTCTAGTCCCTTTACGGCAATTTACATTAAAAATAAAAATGCGGCCGAGCATCAGACACAATACCCGGACGCAGCACGTGCAATCATTTGCGACCATTATATGGACGATTGCATCTGCAGCCTTGACAGTGTGGATGAAGCAGCAAAACTGGCCGCTGATATTCACGCTGTCCACAAAAACGGGGGTTTTGAAATGCGTGGCTGGGCCTCCAACAGTGCCTCGGCTCTGACGTTGTTACCGAAGGAGACATTGCTGGAGGTGCCGGTGACTTCACCCGTGGACCTGGGCCACCTGGCCACTCCTGTGAGGACGCTTGGCCTTATTTGGCAGCCCACTACAGACTGTGTCGGTTTCAATATTGGATTAAAAAAGGATGGGCTGCCAAAAAAGCTTACCAAGCGGGTGGTTTTGGCCCACGTGATGCGAGTTTTCGACCCCCTCGGAATTATTGCGCCTCTAGTAGTGACCGGTCGCATCATGTTTCAAAATGCGTGGCGCAAGGGTCTCGAGTGGGATGAAGAACTTTCACAGCAGGACAGTGCAGCGTGGAGGCTATGGTTTCAGGATTTGTTTGGGGTTGCCGAATTGCAGATCCCACGCTGCTACTGCCTAGCCGACTATGAAGTGAATCATTGCGAGCTTCATGTTTTTTCTGACGCCAGCGAGTCTGCCTTTGCTGCGGTGGCTTACTGGCGGTTCGTACTTAAGGATGGAGGAGTCAAGCTCGCACTGGTTTGCAGCAAGGTCCGTGTAGCTCCTTTAAAGCCGGTGTCGATTCCGCGGTTGGAGCTGCAGGGAGCGTTGATCGCCGCGCGCCTCGCTTCAACAATCTGCAATTCTCATCGTTTGAGACCCGTCAGGCAAGTTTTTTGGTGTGATTCAATGACGGTGTTGAGTTGGTTACGAAGCGAGGCCCGCTCATTCAAACCTTTTGTTTCGCATAGAGTCGGCGAGATCCTGGAGTTAACGAGTGCCAGTGATTGGCGGTGGGTGCCTAGCGAGTTGAACGTCGCTGACGATGCAACCCGGTTAAAACGCACTACGTTATCCCTAGAGTCTCGCTGGATCACTGGTCCAGAATTCTTGCTTTCTTCTGACTGGCCTAGTGAGCCTAGTTCCTTCCCAACCGTAAATGAAGAGAGTAGGAATCCGGCATATACCACAGCAGTTTACCTCATCGGTAGCGTAGAGAGGCATGAGCCAGTCTCAGCTGATCCCAAGCGGTTTAGCTCTTGGCTGAGATTGGTACGTGCAACTTATAAAGCTCATAAATATATAACTCTTATAAGACTCCATTCATTATCACGTAGGGGGCTTCAGGTAGATAATTTAGTGCGTGAGCAAGGGCGGATACTAACCTTTTCATTTTTGGACTCATTTCCTGTTGAGATGATGTGTTTGAGCAGTCTCCCTCCCTTGCCCATACCTCGCACCAGTCGGCTGTTCCGACTGTCACTGATTGTGGATGAAGACGGCCTCATACGCCTATCCAGCCGTATCGCCGCAGCCTCGGGAGTGCCTGAAGCCACAAAAAACCCCATCATCCTCGATGGGAAGCACCCTGCCGTCCAGCTACTAGTAGACCACCACCACCGCCGAGCCGCCCATGCCAACACAGAGACCGTGGTCAACGAGCTTCGTCAGAGCTTCTACTTGCTCGGCTTAAGAAACGTCGTCCGCTCCGTTGCCTTCCGTTGTCAGCTATGCCGCATTCGCCGAGCTGAGAAATTCCAGCCGCCTACAGGGAATTTACCGGAGGCACGTTTAGCTCACCACAAGCGCCCCTTTACATTCACTGGGCTAGACTACTTTGGACCAGTTCAAGTGACTATTGGCCGAAGACGGGAGAAGAGATGGGTCGCTTTGTACACGTGCCTAGTCGTCCGCGCCATCCACTTGGACGTTGTTGGAAGCTTGTCGACAGATTCTGCTGTAATGAGTCTTCGGCGCTTCGTGGCTCGCAGAGGAACGCCTTCTGAGATTTGGTCTGACAATGGCACCGCATTCATCGGGGCAAGAAGAGAACTCCGTGCACTCTACGGGGACGCAGCCATAGAATATGCTGCAACGGAGAAAATTAGTTGGCGCTTCATTCCTCCATCGGCTCCATTTATGGGTGGAGTATGGGAGCGACTGGTGAGAAGTGTGAAGACAGCACTCCGAGCGACCCTCACCGAACGTGCTCCGACAGAAGTTCTCCGAACCGTACTCGCAGAAGCAGAAGGGCTAATCAACTCCCGCCCCCTGACGCACGTTTCGGTAGAGCCCGGCAGCGAAGAGGCGCTCACCCCAAATCATTTCCTCCTTGCAGCTTCATCGGGGCGTCCCGTTCCAGCAACCTTGACGGACCGTGATCTGGTGTCGAGAAGCGGTTGGCGCAAAGCGGTCAGACTGGCGGACCACTTCTGGCAGCGCTGGGTTAAAGAGTACTTGCCGAATCTCATTCCCAGACCCAGGCAAGGCGACGTTCCAGAGTTGGCTGTGGGCGATCTGGTCCTGGTGGCTGACGGCAACCTACCGAGGGGCTCCTGGCCGAGAGGGCGCATCTCAGCGACTTACCCGGGCCGCGATGGGGTGATCCGAGTGGCGGAAGTCAGGACTGCAGCGGGCACACTGAAGAGGCCCTTGAGGAAGCTGCTCAAGCTGAGTGCTTAACTTTGGGGGGAAGGAATGTGCACGACGCACCTTTTTGTAATTTTTATACTTTTTGGTATATTTTGTACAATGTTTCTTTTATATTTCGAATGCTGTATTTTTGATATTTTGTTTTCCATTAAAAAGACCAGTCTACCACCAACCATCACGGCGTTTACTTTCGTATAACAGTCCCCTTTAAAATAGGAAGTCTTGTAAACCAGCAGTGTGGTGATTAGGCTCAGTCCGCTACAGCCCCCATCTTGGCACCCGCACGAGTACGCACCATCACCAATATTTGCTAGACTGGCTGTAGAAGGACCACGATGTAGCGGACTGAGCCTAATCACCACACTGCTGGTTTACAAGACTTCCTATTTTAAAGGGGACTGTTATACGAAAGTAAACGCCGTGATGGTTGGTGGTAGACTGGTCTTTTTAATGGAAAACAAAATATCAAAAATACAGCATTCGAAATATAAAAGAAACATTGTACAAAATATACCAAAAAGTATAAAAATTACAAAAAGGTGCGTCGTGCACATTATCTTTTTTGGTTCTATTTATTTTCGCCATCAGAATGATTTACTTCACGATTTTGCCACAAAACACAGAACCACCATAGACTGTCCGTGTACTAAGACTAGTGGTTCAAAAACATTAATTATTATGTAAATTAATTACTACCGTGCTATGCTTTTAGGATTTCAAATGTTTTGTGTGACGAGAAGATTGTCGTTGAAACAAATGAGATGGATGGTTCAGGACGAATGCGGCATTGAAACAAATAGTACAGTGTACAATATTTTGAAGTACCATAGCCAGTAGTATCGCCTTTCGACTGTCTCCTAGTTATAGTGGCTAGTAACTCAACTGCTAAGGGAGGTTTAGCAGTATTACTGGGTCCTCCATTACATCTTACATCTGTACCCATTCTTCGGCAATAGGCGGTGCCGACTTGCATAGATATTAAAAATAGCTGATGCCATGTGGGCACACTAAACACCGCTGTGTACCCTTTTGGGAAACACGGGCGTAATGATACAACATGTTATGTAAGGCCAATGGTACGATAAAATTACGAATAACCCGGTTGTCCTCAAAGCAGATGAGATAAGGATGCGCAAACCAAAGCGAAAAGCATAAATAATGAAAAAAAGAACTTGTTTAGCATTTAGTTTGCAAACTTGTGGATTTACAAACTGGTTCTCTTGCCACAACTAAGTAATAGGTGTATACTATACAACAAAGCCGTTTCCCGCTGCCTGTCTGTCCCTATGTATGCTTAGATCTTTAAAACTACGCAATGGATTTTGATGTTTTTTTTTAATGGATAGAGTGATTCAAGAGGAAGGTTAATATGTATAGCATTGCACCTCTGTGAAGCCGGGGCGGGTCGCTAGTTTAATTTTAATAATAAAATCAGAATCAACATACTTACACTAAAATGAAGTCACAAACTCACTACAATGTAATAATAATGCGACAAGGACACACCCATTACAGTAATCCAAAGAGATTTAAAAGATTCATTCAGCCACAGAGTATCATGTATGTATAAAGGTGCTCCCTCACCAGAAGCATTCGCGTGTAATGTAACATTACAGATACGACTTTGAACATTACATTACAATACTACCTTCCTGACTGATAAGCATTCGCGTGTAATGTAACATTACAGATTTGACTTTGAGCATATTACATTACAATACAACATCCCCGACTGACTAGCTTTTGCGTGTAATGTAACATTACAGATTTGACTTTGCGAGCATTCACGTGTCATTTAGTCGATCTAGGAATTACAAGTGGAGCGCATTGATGTTACAAGTTATATCAAGGTATTGCACATTGTATAATTCCAAGGTGCGCGCTGCAATTTTTGATTTCCCCCCCTCACTAATGGAATGCTCGAATCTGTAATGTTTCATTACAGGTGAATGCTCTTGGTAATGCCGAGCACCTTAATTGAGCGGACATTGGGAATATTTTCATGCAAAAATGTTGATCCCGAACATTTTCAATTTTGACACTCGAATTACGGTAACATTCCAGTGTGTGGTAACGTTCCAGTAGGTACCGATTTAAAATTAGAGACAGAAATATTCATGTTTTACCCATCTCCTTCGTGCAGCAACTTTTTGTTTGGCCCAAGTGTTTTGACTGAGGCCTAACAAAATGGCTGCCACCAACTCTCACGGTATAATTCCTTGAAGATTTCAGGGGGCGTTGTTGGTAAACACCGTTGTGAAAGTTTTAAGTGACAGGTATTGAAAAAAAAAACAAAATGGCCTCGTTAGTTCCGACTCAAAAAAAAGATGAATAGACACTTAAACAGCTTGGTTACCCGACTAAATTATAGACGTCTATTACCTAGTTAATGAAATGTCTACTTAATTAAGAACCAGCCCTATTAAAAGCCATTACAAAAACAGTACAAAGAAAATCGACATTCTTTCCTCGATTTCACACAGATAATCAGGTTGAAGTAGCAATAAGCTTGAGATCAGTTTATTAAATAGATTTTTTGAATTCTGCTAGAGCAATCATTCCGTTCCAGCAGTTTCTTTGGAACCAAACTATTTTTAGAAATAGCAATATTCTCTCCTCCCACTAAATAATAAGAGACACGGCTTCCTCTTCACAGAACTAGCAACACCAAAATAAAAACGGTAATAGAAAGCCTAACAGTATCAATATCACAGGATGTGCCTGAACAATTGACAATCACGTACATACTCGTATAAACTGCTGTGTGCGACAGCATAATCTTTACTAATATTATAAAGAGGTAAAGTTTGTGAGGTTGTAGAGGCTAAACTCTGGATCTACTGAACCGATTTTGAAAATTCTTTCACTAATAGAAAGCTACCTTATCCCCGAGCGCCATAGGCTATATTTACAAAGTGCCCGTGGGATAATTTCCGACCAAAACGCCAGCGAAGCCGCAGGCAACAGCTATATATTATATTGCCAGTCGTTTAATGAATAGATTTTTCAACGAGTGAGAGATTGGCTTCTATAATAAGAAAAAAGGGCTTAGCTTTTTAAATTCGTTATACTTACCTCAAAATATATATGACTTGTGCGTTACTACATACAGTTGACAACATTAGTCTCGTTCAATATTCATAAGCGTTACAAAACATTGTTAGAAAAAAAATTGTGACAATTTCAGACTTTGGCATTTTTGTACTCTTCTCATAAAGAGTACATGAACTCGTGAAGGAAACGTTCAGAATAACGGAGTAGGCCTGACAATCGTGTTACGTAATTTTCTAATTTGTTACACTAAAAATATAATTCAAGAAAAACGCATTATCGAAAAAAATGCGGGATTTTGTTTACGTTAAAACATCATTTAACATCGTATCATCTTCTGGCCCTTGGTTCGGCACAGCACTCTTCATCCATTCTCCACTGTCAGTCTATCTCGTTCACTGCTTTTTCTCCCATGCTCCTCCCCAAACAATCCATGTTTCTTTTATTTGATCTTCCTCTCCAAACGAACCATCAATATTCATAATTGATCTATCTTTAATCTACAAATTCTCAGAAACAGAACAGCAAATACACAATACTTACAAGACAGCACTGTTGTTCTTTCGATAATATCATGCCACGAGACGGAAATATCCAAAAAAGTTTAAGCTCGGCAACACTCAAAACTGTCTCTTACTGCACATATCACAAAGCACATTATTCTTTTTCACGAAAACACGAATTTATTAAATAAATTCATTTTCTAAACGGGATGTTGAATCACGATCAACTTTGATGACACTTGGCAAAGCAATACGGGTGTTGGCTGCAATCTTTTTAATTTCAACTAATTGCTGATTATTATGAGGAAAATGATGTTTTTCTTTGTTTCCACTCGTTTTATTTTTACCCGACGATAGTGATTTTACCTGAACATAATTATTTATCTTTTACTGCCTCGTTGGTCGAGTGGTCGCGAGCGCGACATCCGAGCATGAGATGCTGGGTTCGATTCCCGGGTCGGGCAAAGTGTTATTGGGTTTTAATTTGTGCCTGATTAATAGCAATAGGCTCGCCCCCTATTACATGGGACTTAACATAACTGGCGAAATGTGGGTGTACTAATGGGTACACCTCTACCTAACCCTCCGGGGATTACAGGCGTGAGGTTATGTTATGTTATATATTTTTAAGTTACTAGTTTTGCCGCCGACTTCGTCCGCGTGAAGGTTGCAAATTAAACCACAAGAACTTATCATATCATGGTCCACGTACAATGGTCCACTTTAAGGACTAAGTGCGGAAACCAAACCCTTAACATAGAACATATCATGGTCTATCTGTATGCCAAGCTTCATCGAAATCCGTTCAGCCGTGAGGGCGTGATACGGTAACAGACAGACAGACTTGACCATGTGGTCTAAGTTCTGCCATAATGAGCCAACATACAATCTCTAATTAATTCAGTTAAATATCTCAAACTGATCCAACATTCTTAATGTGGTATTTTAGTGTTCAGTTAAATCAGCCCCATACCTTTACCTACATCTTAAAAGTATTTAAAAAAAAAAAAACCCAGTACATCCAAATCATCAAGTACATCGAAAATGAATCAGACAAGTTTAGATGGTGGCCATGATACATTTTGGCGAAACTATGCACATTTCTTACTTTCAAAACGATACCTTGTATAAGGCTATTAGGAGTTTTTTTGAGAAAATAACACCAGAATTTCAACACTCAAATCAGGTGCTCGTTCAGGATACCTTCATAAACTTGATAGCAAATTACCAACAGAAAATTAAACACCAGTAATATTGTGATTTTATTACATATTCACAATCAAAGAGATTGTATAACAGATTAACTAAATACGTGGGCTAACAGGTTTGGGTCCAACCAGCACATGGCCGCGTGGGGGAATGACCCGTCCCTCCCACAGAGAGGAGACTCGTATCCCATCAGTGAGAAAACCAAAGGCTAAATTATGCTCCGGGTACATCCAATGCATTGCAAATTGGTTTGGATAAGATACTTCAAGTAATATCTTGGTTTAGGAGTCAGTAAATAAAGACAATGGTAAAAAAAAATGATAAAAACCATAACAAATTACCTACCTACGACAGGAATAAAAGAGTAGTGATACAGCAACAACAGGAAGAGCAACAGCAACAAGCAGGATCAAATATTGTTACTTGACCTACAGAACAACGGATGTGACCTCTTCCTTCAATCAATTTTGGCACCAAATTAGTTCGACCCCTTATTTCTACACATGTGACCACATCCAACAATATCTGTGTCTCCAGACCCATACCAGCAGACAAAGACATTTAAATATAGTATCTTACGAATAAATCAAGAAAATTTTCCTTGTTCCGCCTACGTTTTGTAATGTGTACAGCATAAGATTTAAGAACTTCTTAAAGTCCAGAATCTTGTCTTTCGTATTGTGCTAACAAGAACCTCGAAAATAATTATATTCGAAAAAGCGAACTTTTAGAAATAATTACCGAGCCAAAACATTCAATGGATCCTTAAAAACTAGACAACTTCGAAAACCTTAACAGCCCTTCTGCTGGGCAAACTCAACCCAGATTAACCAGAAATTGAAATTAGTACGATGTACATACAAAATAAAGAATATTCTATCTATCTCATTTTATTTTCTTGTCGGATGGGAAATCATCAAATGACTTCCCACTCTGAGCGGAGCGGAAGGGAGTGTCAGACTTATACTGACTAAAACCCATCCATGTTCCATCTTTTGCCCTTTGTGTTCCAGGCTCGAGGTCCACTTCTGCACATACAACTCTCCCGACCTTCAACACCATGTCCTTCGCTTTTCGCTTCCAGTCTATCCCAGCGAACTTTTTAAGGCCGTCTTTCCATCTGCACTCAGTAAGTCCACTACAAGTATAGCCTCTCAATTTTATGAAGACTTCCTTAGTTAATAAAAACAACAAGACTCACCGCCTGTTTCCTCCAGCTATCAGATCCACACTACTGCTTGAGACAGGATGCGATACGTATTTATCTTAGGCACTCCATGAATGATAATATAATCTGTCTCAGTTGAATTATTGATACCTATCTAAACTAATACAATAAAGCTGAACAGTTTGTTTGTTCGTTTGAACGCGCTAATCTCTGCAACTACCAGTCTTTTTTGCATTTAAAGCGCGATTCCATTAGGCAAGTCTTGCATGCTAATATGACGTCACATTTGCGTACAAGTTGCTTGCATTGGAAAGATATTTTCACCAGTGCGCAAATTGCATGCAGGTTTTACTTGCATACAAGTGGAGAATATGTTCAATAATTGAGTAGGACACGTCTCTTGTTCGCAATTCGAAACGTGCAACTAACGTTTGCGCTTTCAATTTGCACGTCACTTGAATAAAAAATGTACAAGTTCAAAGTATGTCATACAAGTTGTAACTTGTATGCAGGTTTGTTCAAGTTGTATGCAATTTGCAACTTGCATACAAGTAATTTGCCTAATGGCATCACGCCTACATACTCATCTCAAACTGGCCACCTCACTCTCTAACTCGCTCGCACACTACTGCTTGCGGTCACGCGGGCACACGAGGTCGAAACGATTTTGTTAGAGTAAACTACACTATTGTCGGACGAGTATTAAGTTATATAATTATTATCAATCATAATTTAATATTAATTTGTTATTATAAAATATGAACATAAAGTTTTATATCGCAAAATTTTATTTCAATGTAACGGTTACTCACCAAGCTATATTTTCCAGTATAAACTGACCTCTCTTTGTAAGGAAAACCTTGACAAAGCGAGATCAGCTTATACTGGAAAAGTGGACAGTCATGGCTTGCTGTGTAACCGTGCCCATTACCTACTGCTGCGTAAAATATTAGTCAAGTGCGAGCCAAATTTGTGCTGAGGGTTCCGCCCATTGGTTTAAGTTTGCGTTTTATAGTTTTCGCTACGTATGTATGTAATGTGACAGCCATAGATTTATATTTCTATGGTGAGAGCTGTTTGCGGATTTAATTATGAAGGTAGTAGGTCTTTGAAAATATCTACTTATACATAGGTTATAATTATGTTAGACATTTTGCAAACTGATTCTGAACTACTGCATAATACAGTTACAAAAAACTAGTCGAGTGTGAGTGCCCATTGCACTGAGAGTCACATTGGTTTGGTGGTAAGTTTATGCTTTGCAATTCTTGACGAAGGTCATCAAGGTCAACGTCACGCAACCCGGCCCTTAGGAGCCGATTGGGGGGCGAAACTGTGGGGTACAGCTAGTCAACTGATATAAGATTTGGCCAGTCTTGTTTGTTTATAAAAACCTTAAGTTAGCCTTTTCACTGGTCCCGTAAAACGAGTTCCAACTTTTGATTCGAAATTATATTCGTATTCAAGTTGAAATCGGGATATTCTGTTTTTTATGGGCTCAAAAATAAGACTAAATCGATACAAAATTTCCAACGCATTTTCCTTATTGCATATTGAACACCAAGACTGGATGGTTGGTAACCAGATATTTGTATCCTCTGCAGAACTCGTTTTCATATATTTTTTTACATACAGTTAAACCTTTAATGATAAACAGTACAGCAGAAGTATCAAACTAGTTTGATGTTCAACTGGATTCCCATGCACTTGTCATTGACTCAGTTTGAAACGTGTTTGCGTTGTATAAATACATTCTCGCGGTTTTTCCTCAAAACTTAACGTGTGTGGCATCTAAATATTGATTAAAGTTTGTTTACTTTACTTGTATTACCGGCCTTGAACCTGACATTGTAAAGGTGCTTCAATGTGAGAATCGCATCCCAGACATCGAGGTCCCCATAGTAATTACTAAGCATACTCAGCCTATAATGCCCTCACTGCTGGGACACACGGCGTCCTCTCTATGAGAGGGAATGGACTATAATCCACCACGCAGGCCCAGTGTGGGTTGGTAGATGTCACGTGTCTTCGAATTTTTAGTTCTAGGACATACAGGTTTCCTCACGATGTTTTCCTTTACCGTTTTTGAGAGCAGTGGTGATGAAATAAATTACACAAAGTAAAGCGCCTGCAGGGTTCGGACCCTTACCTGGGCCGCCACAAATGGGCCACCACTGCTCTTCCAATGGGCCACCGCTGCTCTCCCAATGGGCCACCGCTGCTCTCCCAATGGGCCACCGCTGCTCTCTCAGTAATTACTTTATTTGTTAGAATCAGTGTCTCTATTTTACAAATCTTTATTGGTTTTACCTTCGATCAGTCCCAGTTCAAACGTTGCGTAAAGTTTTACTAAACTTTGTCTTTGTACAATATTAATAACATAACATCACGCTTCTTTTCCCCGTAGTATTTGCAGAGGTGTACTTGTTAGTACACTCATTTCGCCTATTATGTTTAAATCCCATGTAATATGGGGCAAGCCTAAGTCAACCGAGCACAAATTCGGACACCGGTTATCGGGTATCTACTGCTGCTACTGAGAAATTCCTGATGGAAAAACCACTGCAGAATCACTTTCCCCGGTCTAGGAGTCGAACGCAAGATCTCATTGTCATGCATGTATGGTTAATATAAAGGCTATTCTGGAACATTACTCCGCGTTAACCCTTCGTATGTCGGAACGTAGATCTACGCGAGACACAATAGGTTTTTAATTGTGTCTATATACTCGACATACGGAAGGTTAATTGACAACAGACACCACTGATATCCAGTTTTCTTATTTCACAGCATAACAGTTGACAATATTCTAAAAGATTATTGTATCTCTTGTTATCTTTGTTACCGTATCAGGCTTTGAACCCACTTAACATTATTTAGTGTTACTCCATCACCCGGCCTGATGACTCGATATGAGATAATGATTTTATCTTCATCTTATTCCACTATCACTTGAATGATCCAGCGGTTCTGAAAGTTGTTCTTAAATTACGTAAGAGACAGGTATTTAATCTAGGAGACAAAGATAAAATCGATAAACAATACAAGATCATAATAATCTACAAGCTACAAAGCATCGTCATGTCATTGTTATTATTTCCAATAATTTCCCATTTTGTAGTGAAAAAATAAAAATAAAACGATAAACGGCCAACGCTGGACTTCGTCTGTCTTCAGCTGGCTATCTCCAGTGTGGGAAAGAGACCGAGCTATAAAGGTCGTCTAGCGTCATCTCTTTTCCACACTGGAATCACAACTGCTTTAATACGTCATGGTAGGCTACCTGGATTGCTATAACAACAAGTTCCCGACCTTCACTAGTTCTGCGGCTTACCTTGTGGGACTCCAACTTGCCTTCTAAAGAAAGAAAGAAAGAAAAAAGCCTTCTCACGCTGCGTGTTCAGGAACACTGTAACCATTCGATGATCTCTCGGCCTGCGAGTAACTTAGTGTCAGTTTAGACAAAACGAATAAATGCTCGAGCAAATTACTAGCTGCATTGAAAATAGGACCGTATTTCCATCGTCTAAAAGACGCGCAATCGAGTCACGAGCACGCGCGAGGCGACGCTTGACATCCGCATCGATACTCATACAATTTTCTACTTTAAACAATGGTAATACGGACCTATTTTCAATGCAACCTGTAAATTGCGCTAGGATTTTTCCGTTCTGTCGGAACTGACCGTTACACTGCCCATCAGTGCCACTAAGACGATAGTGATGCACGATTTTTTTGGCGTGTGTCCATATAATCAGAACTAAAGCTGCCATATTGTTTTTGCGGTAAAATTTTCACAAATGCCCTCTTGTCAATGTTAAACTCCAAAAGGACTATGCTGCTGTATATCGGGTAACTTTTTGCCCTACAAATATCAAAATTTCTGATTCCATCACACAAAGAAACTGCTTCTCAAATGAAACCCAATACCTTCCTTATAAAAAAAAACATTTATTATGAATACTGTGTTGCTTGTCTGCTATAAATTAGACTAAGTGTAGTAAGTACTCAACGCGTCACGACTCCGCCGCCGGTTCTTGTGTCTCTGGTTTTGTCACCTCCTTCGCGCTTATGGTGGCTCGCTGTTCCGCGGTGCAGTATTCTGGAATGGAAATAAAAGAATTGAGATCATGTCAGAGAGAACGTCTCTCATCAACCCAGCCTGTAATTGGACCGTCACTTAGGTGTCTTCTGCCTGTGTCCACTAACACTACGCGATATCTGGGAAAGTATAATCCCTACTAAACGCGCACTGCTCGATTTTCAACTATACACGCTAAGCTGAGCATTTAAAATCCAATAAACAAATAAAAATACCAGCCTATTACTGACCAACTGCTGGGCAAAGGCTTCTTCTCATACAGAGAAGGCTCGGCCTTGGTCGTCATCAGAACACTTTTTTAGTCATTCATTTAGGTGTGGTTTAGTTTTGGTAAACACGGGCGTCAGTCACCGACGCGAGAGTCCGATATTGAGTCGAGTCGTAAGTGGTTCTTACACGGACCTAAAACCACCACATGCAAGATGTGTTGTGTACGGGAATCGAACCCACGACACAGCCTATGAAGTTGAGTTTGATGGCTGTTCATAACTAGCCAAATGAATTACCAACGTCACTTAAAAAACTAATGAAACACTTACGTGTTTTGCTTGGTTCCCATCCGATATATTCTCCGGTGCGTTGGTTCTCCGTCGTCAGCCACTCTTGTAGAGGCCTGAAGTACTCCAAGAGTCCGTCAGCTTTCATCTGTCGCTGGCCAGTGAGGGCCTCCATCGCATCGGGCCATGGTTTCGCTGAGCCCATCTTGAGCATATTTCTGGGGGAAAAGGGTATTTTAATATTATTCTGTTGACGACAATGTAGACTGACAATTACTTATATGGATCATAATGCTGGGCCACAAAAAGGATGAATGAAAGGGATGTGGCTGGGATGAGAATGCTAAGAGAGATGTGTGGTGTTACGGGAATGGATAAAATAAGAAATGAGTACATAAGAAGAAGTCTGAAATTGGTGCCGTGATTGAATTGTTGTGTGGTAATCGGTTATCGTGCCATATGTGCAATGCCGTGAGGAAAGTTTTGAGTATGAATATGGATATGTCTATGAGTAGAGGAAACCCAAAGAAACGATGGATGAACTCTGTGAGAGTAATATGGCACGGAAGAAAGTGTCTGATGAGATGACGAGTAATACAGAAGTATGGAAGAAGAAGATGAATTGGGAAAGGGGAAGATAATGATGACACCTAGACGTAGCAACAAAGACAAATCTATTTGTAGACAGTTTATAAATTGCTACAATTGCGTTGACAAGTGGGGTTAGACCAAATCAGATGACTATGTGAAATATAATTTGGATAGATAGGTGATTCAGCTGCATCCGGTTACACTGGAAGCCGACCCCAAGATAGTTGGGAAAAGGTTAGGCAGATGATGGGGTAGTGATCCATAAGATGACACTAATAGAGAAGTATGGGAGAATAAAACATGTTGCGCTTACTCCAAAATTAATTGGGATGAATAATGATGAATTGTGTTTACGGGATTTCTATGAAAATTTGGTTATTTTTTCAGGATTTGAACTTCTAAGTTAAAACTTCGTTTAGGTCATCATCATCAACCTACTGCAGTCCACTGCTGGACATAGGCCTCCCCAATCGCACGCCACTCAACTCGATTCTCAGCAACTCTCATCCAGTTGCTACCAGCCACCCTGCGAAGATCGTCGCTCCACCGAGCCTGAGGGCGTCCCACCTTACGTTTACCGATTCTCTGTCGAGACCTGGTCAGTTCTGCAGTCTCTGCAGCGATGCCAAGTTGACTGGCGTTACATCCAAGTGTTGAGAAATATCTATGAAAACGCCACAATGACCGTCCAAACTCAAAACCAGCAAACGGAGCATATCCCATTGCGTCGGGGGGTGAGGCAAGGGGACGTAATTTCCCCGAAATTATTCACCAACGCACTGGAGGATGTGTTTAAGACGCTAAAATGGGAAGGACCGGGCATTAACATCAATGGCGAGTACATCTCACACTTGAGATTTGCAGATGACATCGTCATACCGGCTGAGTCGCTGCACGACTTGCAGCAGATGCTGGACGGCCTAGTTGATTCTTCAATACGCATTGGTCTCAGGGTGAACTTGGACAAAACCCAGGTTATGTTCAACGAACACGTCAACCCAGGACCTATTGTTGTCAATGGAGGTCCTCTCGAGGTTGTTCGAGAATATGTTTACCTCGGGCAAACTCTGCAATTTGGTAAGAACAACTTTGAGAGGGAGGCCAACAGAAGAATTCAGCTGGGCTGGGCAGCATTTGGGAAGCTTCGCCGGGTCAGCTCGTCACGTATTCCACAAAGCCTAAAGACTAAGGTCTTCAATCAGTGCGTCCTGCCTGTTATGACTTACGGAGCCGAAACGTGGACACTCACGGTGCGGCTGGTCCATAAATTTAAGGTTGCTCAGCGAGCTATGGAACGGGCTATCCTTGGAGTTTCTCTGAGGGATCGCATTCGAAACGAGGTAATCCGACAGAGAACCAGAGTTGAGAAGCTGAAGTGGCAATGGGCCGGTCATATTAGCCGAAGAACCGATGACCGTTGGGGTAGACGTGTTCTTGAGTGGAGACCGCGTTTAGGTGCTAGATAAAAAACAATCAGGCAGAGGAAATAACGGATTCAAAGAAAGTCACGTGATTACGGACCAATGCAAAATAGTCCTCTCTAAAACCAACTTGCAATACATAGGCAGCTAAAGGGTCAACTAGACAAATCTGAAATTAATCTAATCATTCTCCGTAATGACTAACAAGACGAACCAGTGTGTGTTGCTCCAGTGTGTTTTGCTAGAATCAGAAATGAAGACATCCGCAAGGGAACCACGGTTACCGACGTAGCCCGAAGAACTGCCAAACTGAAGTGGCAGTGGGCAGGGCACATTGCTCGCAGAACGGATGGCCGATGGGGCTGAAAAGTTCTGGAGTCACGACCGCGAGCCGGAAGACGTTGCGTTGGAAGGCCTCCCACTACATAGACTGATGACCTGGTGAAGGTTGCGGGGATCCGCTGGATGTCGCACGGGACCGGTCAGTGTGGCGACACTTGTGGGAGGCCTATGTCCAACAGTGGACGTCTTTCGGCTGAAATGAATGACTAACAAAATGTTAAAATACCAATAACTTACGACAACGCGTTTCCAGCAGCAACGCTCTGGTAGATGTCGCAGTCCACGAGCTTCTTGTTGAGGTCCTCGGGCACATACTCGCCAGCCAGCTGGCAGAGCGCGCGGTGGAACTGGAACTGCACTATAAAGGACACGTAGTATCTGGAATGTCAAAGAGAGAGAGAGAGGGGTTCAATTTTAGTAAAAACGTTTATTTTAGTAAAAAAAGTTGCCTAGTGCGTTAGTTCAGTATTTTTGTATTTTTTAACATGTTACTACTGTGGTGCGTCAACTTTGTTGCTTCCAAATATTTTATCCTCGTGGGCCTTATTAAGACCATCTATGATGGACCTCCAATAGCAGCCCACTGCTGGACATTCGTAGCAAATTTTCCGTTCAAATTTGAACGCGATTAACACATCTAAGCCGCGTTCAAGAGTTGTCAGTGTTATATTTGCTATGGGATATTAGCACGAACAGCTGTAAAAATATCCGTCCTAACCCTAGATTACTTCTAAATTCTACATTCATTCGTTCTAGCTACATTCATTCAGCTGCTGCAGCAGCGGATTTATTGGATTGCTTTTACTCATATCGCTTATCATCCTCACCTCGCATACTCCACATTAGCTGACACGTGGTACTTGGCAGCGGCATCAAAGTCCTCCTCAGTCCTATTGATCGGTGGCTCCACACCTTGCAGCATTTCCCTGAACCTCCAGTAGTGACAGTTGTAGTCCTCAGGAGTAGTAGACCCACGGAACACACCGTAACGGAACATGTCCAGGGTGTAGGCGAATGGCAGGAATACTATCTTGTCTATACCCTGGAAAAATTGTGAAGAGGAAATATGAAATGCGTTTTTTAAAAATCAGTCACAATAACTTTAGTTACGAGACTACGAAAGTCTTTTTGAAATTAAAATTATATTTTTTGTTATATTTTTAGGGCACTTGAGAATATACCATCAGAATCTTCTTAAAGATAAAATCATTATTCAAGCTCACCATTTTATAAAGCTGATTTATTTCAGTCTGTTCATCTTCGGCGTCACCAGTACTCAGACCAACGCGTCGGAGATGTTTAGGAGAAGACACCGATAATGCAATGGTGTCTCCTACAGCCTCATGGAAACCTAAAATATATGCCAGAAGGATTAGAAAATACTATGTAAAAATTGAAAAATGGCAATGCTGTAGGAAGACTTGCGATAGAGTCCCACAAAATTGTATTTATAATATACCGTTTACGGAGAGACGATATAGGTATAGAAAGTTAATAATGGTGGAAATATTAAGAGTTTTTTAAAGATTCATCTCAATGACACAAGTAATCAATATTGATGATGAAGACGATGCAGTGGAATAAGCAGACACTACAGAAGAACCAATATCGAAAATTCATAGTATCCATTGAGGACATACAAAAATAGAAAGCTTGACTATGTAGATAACCATGTAATCAGGCATCAGGCACAGTACAAGCGAACTAATGTAGAAGTTTAAGAAGATACAGGTTCAAATAATGATGAAGTTAATTCGTTCCCAAATTCTAAATACCTGGATTGGCACCCTCTCGAAACTGGAACGGTTGATGTCTATACTGCAAGTAATATTGGACATGACCCATTTCGTGGTGCACCGTTCTAAAATGTTCTTTGTTGATCGATGTACACATTTTGATCCTGGTATAACAAATTAAACATTAATTACCTGGGTTAGCTCCATCCCGGAAAACGAATGGTTGGTGTCTATACTGAAGGAAGTATTGAATATGTCCCATTTCATGATGTGTGGTTTCAAAGTATTCTCTATCAACTGATGTGCACTGTTTGATCCTTCAAAATTAAGCCAAATAAGAGTGTTAGTCAAAATTTAAAATTTTAGTGAATTTAGAAATACTCTGGAATACACAAATGGAATATTCCAAACTGAAGTATTCTAATACAGTCGAGTTCATAGAAAACAATGCGTTAAGGAAAAGAAAAGGATTGATTCATAAAAATTTGACAGTGGTAGTAAACCTGAGTACGAAAGTGATCTTCAAGTTGTCTCAGAAAGGGTAAAAAAATTGCTTCCCAAGAAAAGCGAAATGTTAACGATTTATTTGCATGATGCATTGACTATCGAGCATCTTGGTGGATAACATTATTTAAGTTTCACTGTAGATTCTTATTAAAATTGTTCTTTTGGTTTGGGTTTGATTTGGGTTAAGGGTTGGGTTTTATGGGTTTGGGTTTGGTTTGGTTTCGGATTGGTTTCGGATTGGTTTGGGCTAGTAAATTATATCCTGTTTTTTTTCAGTTAAATTCCATCTACCAGAAGTCCCCTAATCATTATTCGTGTTTACCTAAAGTCTTCTCCATCATAAAAGTCCCAAGCGGATGCATGGCAAACAATCTCCCTATCATTGGGCTTCTCAATGATGGAGTTCTTCCAGAACTTCTCCGGCATCGCTGTCAGGTTCAATGACCTGAAGAACTCATCAGACATCTGGAACATCTTGATTGCGGTAAAGTTTTGCTCTTTCATTGTTTGAGTAATGTCGATTTCTTTCTTGTCGGGGTACGGGCGGGTGAAGGACTCAATGTTGCTCCAGGTTTGTGCCCACATGTTACCTGAAATTTAAGTTTTAAGGTTTTATAGGTGTACTCACTACTCAGCTTAAGGTAAGTCTATTTTGATACTTCCACACAGTAGAATCCTCAATTTTTTTAACACTTACAGTATCCGAGAAACAGACACAATAGTTCGCCTTAAGTCGTATTTGATTTCTTAGTATAGAGAAAGGCGAAGGTGCCAACCTTAAATAAAATTATTAAAACAGATAAAGAAAGAGCATTACTACGAATTATTAGGACGTTCTGAAAATAGGACTACGGACTGACTTCAAAGCGCTTGAACGCGGTCAAAATGTGCTGCGTTCAGTTTCATTGGGGGAATTCGCCCGAAGTTCAGCGACAGTATCTTACAGCCTCTAACTAAAACAAAATACTAACCTAACAAATGCGCTGGGATGGGTCCCTTGGCCGAAACGACGTGGTCTCCATACTTGTCTCTGAGCCTCTTCCTCACGTACGCGTGCAGCTGCTGGTACAGAGGCTTCACGTCTTCCCAGAGCTTGGCCAGCTGTTGCTCGAAGTCGTCCACCTCGTATTCTGACTGCCACCAGTCTGCTACGTCTTTGAAATCTGCAAACGGAAAGAATGTTTTTAAAATTTGAAATTGATTGGAAGACTTGGAGATTTTTTGAAGAATTAGCAAAAGATTTAGAATTGTAAAGTATTGATTTTATCCATATATCTAGTATATGGATAAAATCATAGAAATGGTGTATTAATAAGAATAAGTGAGTTTTCCTCAATACTTAATATTAAAGTTCCATTAACTATGCTAAACCTGATGTACCAGTTCGCGGTTGAAAACGAGGAAATACTGATAAAGTAAACAGATCCGAGAGACAAAATTCTACGAAATTTTCAAACGGCTTGTTACGTCACCGTCTCTAACATATATTACGACATTATGGATGCATAGGTATTTTTTAGACTCTGACTTCTACGAATGTCGCCAGCACACCAAGCTACTACAATCTGTCAAATTTCTTTAATAGATTTTCAACTTCATCGTTAAAGCATTAGGTTCAATATTGATTAGAAAAATTGTACAGTTTCGGCTAGCTTGATGTGTTGGCGTCTGTACATGAGTATATTTCCATCGGCTTCACATAAGTAAATCCGCTGAAAGGAAAATCTTTGGCTTTAAAACAAGATGAAACTAATCTGCCAATAGCTTTCAAAACAAAAACGTTTTTAATTTTGCACTGTTCCTGAATAATATTTGAAAACTTAAGCCAGCGTGACGAAATTTAAAACTAGCTCTTGTCCGTGGCTTCGCTTCCGTTATGATCGGAAATTATCCTGCGCGTACGTTAATTATTAATATAAACTATGACACTCGGGGATAATGTAGCTCCTCATTAGTGAAAGAATTTAGGAATCGAATTAATAGTTAGAAGATTAACTCCTACTTACAAACTATACCTCTTTATAATATTAGTAAAGATAAAGATTTAGATTTTTGGGTTAGAAATTTTAAATTTCGCGGTCTCCATTGAAAGTAACTCAAATTCTAGGTGTCAGTACATCACTATTCATATCTCCATCATATCAAAGAAATGCTTCACCATTAAGTTTTGCAGCCTCGTTGTACAATCTGACGTACTCGGTGAAGTTGTGCCGCGTCTTTGCACCGGCTTCCTTATGCCACTCGATCCAGAGGTGCCTCAGCTCGTCGGGGTCTTGACTCTTTGCGAACAGCTCCGTAATATCTGAAATATACATATTACAAAATAGTGTGTGAATGTGAGTGCAAAAAAAAATATTTTCGAAATCTCATCATCATCATCTGCCTAGCCTTTTCCCAATTATGTTGGGGTGGGCTTCCAGTCTTCCCGTCTTTCAAATCTATGGTAATTTTAACTAGACCCTCTGTTGACGATTAAAAACATCTTTCATGTGTCTATTACTAAAAAACATTTTGAAGTCACATTTTTAACATCCTAGCTTACTTTCATCCTAACCTATTACCTTCTCCTACAACTCCTAACCTCAACTCCTTAACTTACCTTAACAACGATTGTGGAGCCAAAAAGAACATTAAATTTTTGATTGAAGTCGAGTCTTACCTGGTTCCAAAGCCAAATTACACTTGGTAGGATCTTTGAAGTCACAAATCTTGGCTGTTGCGTAGTTAGACTCCATCCCAGACACCGACCTCATCAGCAGCTTGTACTTGTCATCAGGCAGCGCTGACACGCCCAGCTGGCTGTACTTCTTGAACATCCTCCGAAGAGTGAAGTCTTGGAAGTCCTGCCATCTGTACATTTTTGTCTCTTCCCAAGCTCGCTTCTCTTGTTGGGACAGTTCTAGGCGTATTTGGATCTGGAATTATGTAGAAAGTTTTTGAGAGACTGTTTAAAAAACTAGTGGTTTTGAGTTACAGGTGCCTAGCTATTTTATTATTATTATTATTTATTTATTATTATTTATTATCTATGTGATCATCATCATATCAGCCACAAGACGTCCACTGCTGGACATTAGCTTCCGTAGAGCATAGGCATCACCCGGTCCTGTGCCTATAACCTAGTTCTGTTTTTTTTTTTTGCCTTTTCTGTTTTATCGCCGGGCAAAAGCCTCCCCCATTCCTTTCCAACTCTTTGGAAGTTGGTGTTTTGCCTTCTCTGGGCAATCAGTCTGGAATGGATCTAAATCGTCACGCCAGTGTTTCTTGGGCCTGCCTCGGTGATTCCGGCCCATCTGTCCTGACCCATACTGATTAAAAAAAAGTTCAATAATATTTCAATGGCCCTTAAATCTAAACATAAAATACGGTGATTCACCAACGGTCATTCTCCAAGATCTTCCAAAGGGAGTTTTAGGACCTTAAATCAACATCTTCATGGCCAGAATCTCCATTTAAATTCAGCCATTAGGACTTTTACCTGCCAAAGTCTGCATTTGTTTAGGCTTATTAAAATTGAAAATAAATCATTCGCTTTTATGTAATGTAAAATCAATAATTAATTTTGACTTATGAGTAGCTGAGTGTGTAATGAACTAATGAAGTAATGAAACATTAAAGTTTTAATTCAATTTCAGTAGTGGTGAATGTAAAATGGCAATTATAGCTTTTACAGTTATGATTGTTGATTGATTATTTTATGTACTCCAATCACGTGGATTTTAGGCACGTTTTATAAAAATTGGTTGCTCGCATTTTTACCGTTCTTCATATTCTTTTTAATCTGCCATGCATTTAAATCTTCAAGATAAGAAGGCCTTTTTAAGGGGCTTTTGTTCGAAAATGTCAACTAGAACATCAAAAAACCTTCACTCTAGGAAGACTTATTTATTTTTATTTTATTTCTTAAGAAAACTTAAAGCTAAGATAAATAGTTGACAGTTAGTGAACGAAGGCCATTTTTTTTTTCTTTCAACTACGTAGTAATGTCATCATTAATCATTACAAAACCGATCACAAAGGACGTATTTTTTGCTTAGAACCAAAACAATGCAGAAATGTTATAAATGAAATCTCATTGTTGCACAGTTTTTCATTAATGCACTTTTTTATTTTTTATTTAGATAGGTATTAATTTACCACAGAGATTTACTTTCTCCCATTAAGTTTATTAGAAAATGAATGCATTTGATCAAAAAGATACTGGCTGAAAATAAAAATCGGCTGAATAAATCCACTTGGTGAAAAAAAAAAAAAAACAAATGGCGCGCATTTTGTACCATAAATTGTAAAACTTTGATACTTCGTATTTAGCAAGAAAAGTTTAAAAAAAAATTAAATAGACCGCGATATCGATATGAATTTAACTCCAGAAAGTATAAAAACAGCTGCAAATGAAATTGTTAATAACCTTTTGCCACAAAAGTCGCGAGATACTTAAATTTGTTTTCATTGACTTGAGTTTTTATTTTGAGTAGGTATATTTTATCACGGTAGGTAGATTGGTAGTTGAAAGAAAAGTAGATTACGCACTTTGCTAAAGTGAGTAATGAATGCACTCGTGTTAATTTAGTGCCCTCGCGTGCGCTCGGGCACCAACATAACACTCATGCATTAATAACTCACTGCGCTCGATGCAACAATCTTCTATTTCACTGACAATATTAGGGTAGTACAAGAAACAGTAGGCAGGTAAGAGAAAGTAAGAATTAGTAAGCAGTAAGACTGAACAGGCTTAAGTAATCTTCAAAGAAGGTTTTAGACAGTATTTTTTTAGTTTAGGAACACTGGTGGAGAATAAATAAAGATCATCAACACTCTGACACAACGAGTTGCCCTTAACATATAGAGTGTGGTCGATAAATGCACGCTTATAACTTTGGTGTAGGAAAAATATTTTTTATGGTTTAATGTTTGGAAAAGATGCTCTAGTTCTTCGTTTGGAAACTTAATTACCTTGATTACCATTGTTTTATATAAATTAAAAGCATTATTTCAGTTTTTGTAAATGTGAGTACCATGTAGAGTTTCTATTATGATTAGTAGGGCTTATCCTAATCTTTAAGGTTTTAATATGTTTTTTTTTTTCTTTTCTATCCCTAGATTGTGCTCACTTAGAGAAGCAACAATATTGGGTTGGAGTGTAGCCTTAGGGGCGCTATGGCGCGGGACAATTAAGAAAATTTTTCGTTTTTTTTTTTTTTTCAAATTGGTACCATACGAGGCACCATGAGGCGTGCAGAAAACAAAAAAAAAATTGGTAAAAAAAATTTTTGGGACTTCTCTGCAATTTCTCCTTACTTTTCACCTTGAGCGGTTAGGGGCAAACATTTAGAAATTTTTGCGAAAAAATTTTTTTTTCCAACTGGTACCATACGCTTATAGGCATCATGAGCCGTGCAGAAAACAAAACGGTGTGTACCTGCAAATATATCCATAGGTTAGGTTAGGTTAGAACTGTGACCAACTACGCGCGAGCCGAGCGAGCGAAGCGCCCGGTGCCGCGGCAGCGGCCGGCGAGCGCTACCTCGAAATTGAACGCGAAATTTTTCTAAGTATTTTTTTCATAGTGCCCCTAAGACGACACTCTGACCCAATATTGTGCCCAGGGCTGTAATATTTACCTAAGAGTATCCATGGATGGAGTTTCTTGCCCGTTCTTCTCCATGAATTCTACTATTTTCGAATGGGCAACTACCGTCCATTCACAGTTATTACGCCTGTGGCTGGACTGTAGGTAGCTTATTTTTGGCTAATTTTGACCTGTCAAGGGGTTTTTTGAAATATGTATGTATGTATGTTGTAAATGCTTTGAGTTTGAGTTGAGTTTATGTTATGAGTGAATTCGATTTAACCAGAATGTATGATAGTTCTGTAGATGTTGTAGCAGCTGAAACTTATTCAAAAACAATAGAATGCATTAACTTACCCATTTCTCCTCGTTCTCTTTAGTGATATTAGACGTATAATCCCACTCGGAGAGACTGGCCCTGTTCTTCCTCTTGCCCATGGCCTTGTCCAGCTGGAAGATGTACTCGCGGCCCTCATGTTCCAAGGCTTCTAGGTCAGGATCCCGGCCCTGGGTGGCGACCACGAAGACCGCCACAATGGCCGCGATCAGCAAGGCTCCTCCCCCGATTTTCAGCATCGTCTGGAAGTAAATGAAGGCAAAACTAAGGTAAACTTTTCTAAGGTACTATTCGGTACACCTCTGCCTAATCCTTCGGGGGTTACAGGCGTGATATGTGTACGAAGGCTTTACTGGTCAATCAGGTGTAGCATAGTAGTGCTGCTGCACTTTGCTGTTGGAAGTGCTATAGAATTTCGATTGTACAGTTAGAGGTACTTGCCTCTGTCCACTGTAACAAATCTAACTATAGGCGCATACTTTAACTGAGCTAATGCATATAAAAAAAACCTAGATGGAATAGTGTAAAAAATATAAAATGCGCATACGCAGCATTTTGATTGCGTCTTACAAAATGCAACACTAGTAAAACGTACGCTGCATTACGTGACGCAACAAACTATGTGGTATTTAACCACAAAATGCATAAATATGTGGACGAATAGTATACGATCTATTTATTCTCGATACTAGAGGAGTTTCTTGTAATACACGTGTACAAAGAATATCATTGGCGGATGAAAAGCAAAAAAACCCTGCTGTGCAATGCACTGTATCTTCAGATACAGGGTTTGGTCATAATAGGTATTTATCTCCTTGTTCATAGCTACATAGGAAGACATATCAAAATTTCGATTAATTCCTTATTGGGTATACTGCCTCGTTAATCTAGTGGTCACAAGAGCGATTGCTGAATATAAGCTCCTGGGTTTGACTCCTGGTCGGACGAAGTGTTATTGAATTTTTCCTTCAGGAATTTCTAAGTAGCAACCACGGAGTCTTGATTCTAAATGTGCCTGGATGTAATAGGCCTATTACATGGGACTTAAACATAATTAATAGTTGTGGAAACACTGTCTATCTCCAAAAAGAGAAGTTTCAATGTTTTTAAGAAACAATCGGGTCACTTTGCATCGTAGCCTATTGATTGATACACGACAGAATATCGTTTCTAGCAGATTGCATACATTCAGTATTAAAACACTGTTACGAAACATTCAGATTTAGACGTGAATTTATAGAATTTTAATATTATAATATAGTACTACTTTCTTTGATCTTGAGATGTAATCGAATAATAAAAAATTGAATTCACTACAGAACAATGCAGTGTTTCATGTCGTACAATCTTTGTTTTGTGTTATCAAACTGAAAATATCTCTCGGTACCTACATAAGTGTTTAATTTTACAGAAAGCATATTATGAAAACCGTATTACATAATAACATTTACCTTGTAGAGTTAAAGTGCGATGTGCCTCCACAAAGGTATACTAAACAAATAGATTTTTAACAAATCAGAAAATATCTTTAACTGGTTTGGCAAACAATGTAAGTAAGAAGACGAATTTACATTATAGACTACAACTCCTCAAATAAGTTACCATTAAAATAATTACAAACAAAACTATCGCAAAAACCTTTGAAGTAGATAGATATATAATTACTGTCAGTGTCAAATCCCCTGATTTGTGCGCGACTGATTTATTTTTAATAGAGCCTAGCATAATGTGACTGAGATTGTACAACTTAAGTTATCAAACCTCATTGTTGTTAACTGGAACGATTTCCATCTAACTCGAGTCTTTACTAGGCAAACGGTGTTATACAGTGACTTAAATAATAAGTAATACTGAGCCAACACCTATCTATTTACAATAGGAGCCAGGGGGCAAGGCACTAATAGAAATGCTTTAACGAGGTAACAAATTGAGCTACTGTTACCAGAAATCGCACCTTTGACAAATCAACTATTGCTTTCTTTCCAAACCCTGATTACAAAAATGCCTCATGACATACACAAATATACAGTTTATGATCCACTCAACAACAGAGACAGACGACTTTGACCACAAAAACTGCAGAAAATTCCCATACATAACTACGTTGGATCGTGTTCATACAATCCGTCATTCCACCATGCAGAGGCAACGGTGTGCGTCGGACCGCAACCGTCCTTGACTCAGTCAACCATCTTGACAACCAGCATTGTCTTCTGAACCAACCGTGGATAACTCGGTTTTCATACATCTCGTTATTATTGACGCAAGTATATGAGAATGGAATTATGGATATGTTGATTAGTTGACGTGAGCACGATTACTGGTTTGGTTATTATTCTTTGGAAATTTTCTAATATTTTCTTTAATTTTAAACTATAGCATCAGATCCTTTAATTTCTTGACCTGCCTCAGCTGAATGTGTTAGAGAAATGTTTCTGCTAGCTCTGTTGCATTAAAACCATGATCTAGGGTTACTATGTAAAAGTTGCATTCAGAAAGCACAACTTGGTATCGGGGCAAGTACATTCTATTTATTCCAACTCTTATGAATACCCATCCAAAGAGAAAAGGAGCCCAAACGAAAAGAACCCGTCCCGTTTTAAAAACAAGACGCCGAATCATCTGCATGCTTCAGAATACATTAGACCCTTCGCTACGGGACTTCAAAACTGGTACCACCGAGCCATCGACCAGGGTCGCTGACACGCCATATCTTGCATAATTTCTAAATAAAAAAAAAGTAACGGAATGTGATCAGATGAAGCCATGAAGGCAACGTCCTTAGACTGGATCGGAGAACTGCAACTTTTTGCATTCATTATACGCTTGATCGCTCCGACGATTGGAAATAATCGAAAGAACACTGTGAGAATTAAAAAATGATGTTGCTGTTAAATTAAATTTGGTTGGATGATAGGTCGATTTTATCTTCAACTGTAATTACGATAACCTAAGATGGTAGATACGTAGTGGTATACACTTTTATGACGTGATGAATTAACTGCACGAACAGTAATTAGGCTTGTGCAAAAAAGTAAAAATTGCAATTGGATTTTAAGGATTTATTAGCAATATTTAATAGCATAAGGTTGCATTGAAGTGAAATCCCTCCTCTCCATAGCATCAGGCGTATTGTATGTCTGCTTATAGGTATCTTTTCAAATTGCTGATGCATTGGAGCAGTTTTAAAAATACAAATATATTTTAGATCGTAGCTGTTTCCTCCTTGCCTCGGTAGTAGGTACAATTCATGTAAACAAAGAGTGGCCATATGCCTGTTAATGATTATCTTTAATATGCCATATTGAATTGCAGATGTAAAATGAAAGCCTGTGGAAAACATTGAATGAGTCGACATCTGGCTGTTATGTCAGATAACTACAAATAAATACAATGGCATTCATCAGATTCGTAGGTAATGTTTGATTAAAAAGCAGCAGCAAAATATCGTAGATAAATCGAACTTTCGCGAATATATAACTTGCGTTCAATAACTATAATAATATAAATATAATATAATAACTTATATATAATAAATATATTATTATAATGAACAATCAAAAGACAAACTTTCGTCAAAGTGCTAAGATACATTATTAATTAGGTACAGTTTACATCGATATTGTTCCGATGTTCAATATTGTTTGTTCTGTGTACTGTTTAACATCGTTAATGAACATCTGCCGCTCAAGAGCTGCGTATTCTTGCGTAAAAGCCAACCTACACATATATGTAGGTATACAAGAATGTCCCTAAAGAATGCACCACCTGCACTATTGTGCATTTCATGTTTCAATAAGCGACGCATCGAGAGCACGTGGAAGCGTCATGAGGCCTTGAGTCATCAAATCGAAGACCGGGGCTTTCTTAAGTGGATTAATAAAGCTTTGCCATTGTTTGTATTTTCTTTGATTTTCTTACCCCACCGGCCTTACTCAAACACTGGATATACGAGTACATCACACTTTTTTGTCACTACCAATGACATAACTACAACTACCTGTTACGACGCCTGTTATTACCCGAGAGTAAGGCAGAGGTGTACCCTATAGTACACGCTCATATCCTAGCTGTTTCTGACAAATTTCTGCTGGTAAACGCTAATACCACTGCCTTAGGGAATCGAACCCGTAACCCCATGCTCAGGAGTCGAAGAAGATATGCTGCACCAACCCCAAATTAATTGGGATAATGGCAGGCAAATGATGAATACAGAGTTAGATATGGGTTACATTATTTTTAAGGCATACTGTATGATAATGACAAAAACATTTGTCCATATTTGAGGGCCTACAGTACCTCGACAACCCCTGTACTGTTCAATGTATCCATCAGCGCAATGTTTTGAGTGCGTTGTACATTGAGACCTACCGTCAAACGTGATTTTTCACCCCAAAAAAAAAGTCGTTTCCCAGCAAATAATCATAATTATAAACCTGATACATATTTCATTCTATAACTTAAGGATAAAAATGCAGTAAAATTCTTTCGTAACACAAATTAATCTAAACTGGAGTTATGCAAAATAAAAACTGCATTGTTCTAAGAATGTCAACAATACGATAAATAATTCAGTAAAAATGTGTCTGTAATACCGTTGTCTATAAACCTTGACATAGAATATTTACATAATTGAAAGTTCATTCGCAAATAATAATAAATATTTCCTTAATCATAAAACAGGAATTTTGAGGAATAATGTATTCAAAATTTACCTATTAGTAACTAAAACTTATTATTACCCATAATTATCCTTTTCGTGATCAATGTTCGTGCCTTCTCCGTTGAGAAGAGGCCTTTGCCCAGCAGTGGGACAGTAATAGGCTGGTATTATTATTTCCTTTATTTATCTTTTTTACATATTAATTAAATACATTTTTAAATATTCCTAATAAAAAACAATATAAAATATTTAAAAATATAAAAAATATATATATAAAAAATATAATTTGACTGGTATAAAATAAGATAAGGTACTTACAGAAATAAAGATTACCCAATCAGCAATACGTTTTCATTACTTAAATGATTGAGGTAGACGCAGTAACCACTGAATCAATAATACCGACTGTTCAATTTAAATCATTCCACTACCAATCATGTTCCAACATCTAAATGATTCCACGGTACACTACAAATACAAGAAATAAAGAATTTCTTCGGAATTAAAAATCGCAAAACAACGAACGACCATCAACAAAGCATGCTATTGATATTAATTTCAATATGTTCCTAATTCATAAAGACATGAAAAAAAACTAATTTTTCATAGAAAATTTGCAAAAAGAAGAAATACATACCTCTGTTAATTTGTGTTTTCAGTCAAAAATCGTCATAAATAATTTCTAGATTTAAATACGACCGGACGAATTAGTGGGTGAGTTACCGGTTGGCGAATTTGAAAGAGGAACGGCCATTCGCCGCGTCCGACCCGCCGATGACTGAGCTCTGCGCCGGCGCAGCCTCGCTATCCACTCACACATGCGCATACGCAATACGATAAAGGGTATATCGGATTCGGCCATAGATTTTATTGAGTGTCATTGATTGGAGATGTGATTTTACTTACAGTTACGCAAATACGCATGCCAGTTGTTTGATTTTCTAGAGAGGTAACTGAGCGAGATGTGTTGTTTTTTACCTAGCAACAGATGAATTAGTAACTGAACTGTTACATTGAATACAAAGGCAAAGGTAGCTTCGAATGTTATGTTTGGCTTGTTTTTTTTTATTTTGAGAACAATACGGTAACGCTCAGTTACCTTTTTAATTGATTAATAAGACGAATTTAGGTAACTGAAACTAAAAATTCAAGCTTTATATTTTCAGTCAGCCAAATTGTTTTATGGCCAATTGAAAAAAAATACAGTGCTGGCCCTAATAAAGTAAGTACATAGTTACTCGACTACTTTGCCCACTATCTGAAATTTTCCAGGTATGATAACAGTAACCATTAAATTTTTACCTATGTTCAATACCTAAAAGTGAATCCAAATTCTTATTATATTTTTCACATCTAGCTATTAATCTTTGCCTTATATTTACTTGTGTGCCGCGACAAGACAGCTTGCAAGCTTGACTGTCACCGTAGGTACTATCCCCGACACAAGTGCTAATATTAAGTTTTGGCAAAATCAATACAAATACGTTTTTTTATTATTTGCACAATTTAAACATCTACGCTCTATAAATAGTCTTTGACTACGTATTATTTAGATATGTGTCGTGACTTCGTGACAAGACAGCTTGCAAGCTTGACTGTCATTGCCGGTACAGTCGGAAAGATAGTGTTTAAATTTTAAACCAGTTTTAATTCATATGGTTTACGTCGAAGATATTACTTTTTGACTTTATCCGAAAGGTTTTAATTTTTTACTAAATTACAAGTTCTTATAAAGATAACTTGCGAAATAAAAGGTAAACGAACTTCGGAATTCCAGCATTCAGTATAGTATCAGTTTTCCAATGATATTTTAAATTGAAACTAAGTTTTCGTACCGCAAAAGGCAAAAACGGAACCCCTTATAGGATTACTCGCGTGCCTGTATGTCCGTCTGTCACAGTCAATTTACTCCGAAACTACTGGACCGATTGGGATAAAATTCGGTACATATATGTAAATCGGTGACCCAAAGACGAACGTGTAACGTAAATTAATGTTTTTTAACGTAGGGCCACTTACGGGGGTAAATTTAAAAAAATCAAAAAAATTATTTTGCAAACAATAACGTGTTAAATATCAAATGAAAGGGCTCATTGTGAGTATCTTTTTTTTATATATAAATTATTTTGAAATGATTTAAGAAAATTGTCCATTCCTAGTCCTTAACTCTGGAACTACAGGGAAGAACATTTTGAAAAAAAAATATACAAAAAATAGTTCTTTACCTATAAATCACAGGAAAACATATAAGAAATATATAAACGTGCGGAACCCTCTCCACACAAGTAGAACTCGCACTAATCCAGTTTTTTTAAACTTAGTTTCAATTACGATGAAAATAATATGTTATGGTTTTTTTTTATATTTTTAAATGTTTTTTTTTGTATTGATTCTTATGGAATATAAAAAAATGTAAGACTTAAATGAATAAGCATAATATGCTTTTCCAACTACTCACCCGAAAACATAAAACAAAGCAGCTAATATAAAAAGCTGTTTTATAAATATTGTGACATGAATGACTGTTTGAATGACAATGACTATTTGAAGACGTCTTCGAAAATATTTTTGCTAGTCCAGTAGTGACAATAATGTAGTTTTTCTCTGAATTAACATGGATTTTCCAACCTATGTAAGTACTTGTGAGCAGTTCCCATTGATAATTATAGGTTTAATTTAAATTGCTGGGCAGTAAAGAGATCAACACGTGTTGTATTGCCTACTGACTCATACAACAGTGCGTAGGTTGGCTTACATCTACGCAAACACAATGCCATAGGTAAACACCTCTTTGGTTGAATGAATTAACTAATGTTGACAGAGAGGATATCAGCTAGTTTTGCACAATGCTTTGTTGGCTAACCATAATACGTCAATTTCGAATATGCTTAAAAAAATGGAAAGAACACGTCTGTCTGTGTGAGCACATTATAAATATCATTAGTATTTATTTATGTGCATGAATCATTCATAACATGTTTAATTAAAGATAGGTAGTATCTAGGCAATTAAACTGAAAATGTAACATAAAACATGTTACATTGCAAACTGAATCAAATAAAAAAATACATAAACTAGAAAAATACATTAAACATTAAGCTTTCTTCCCAGCTGATCTAATCACTAATCATGTTAAACACGCAAAAAAAAAAAGTAGCAAAAATACATTTAAGTTTATTTTGAAATAACTTTTCTTCGAGTCAGTACACCCACTAAGCACGTTCGCGCGGTTTACCGTTGACTCATCACAGTTTACATCCACAAAGCTAGCCAACGGTACATGCGAGTACGTACGTACAATTCGAAATGCAAATACATAATAAAGGAACGCTTTCAAAATATTCTTATGTTCTTAGTTAAATATATTAAATATAGTTTGCGAATTAGTGTGTCTGAAGCTTAAAATATTTTAAAAATGCCGATTTGGCACTCATCAAAAAACTGTTGTACCTATGTATAAAAATCTGTACTATGAATAAAATATGTCAAACAGCCATATTTACTTCCTAGATAAAATACTAAAGATTAAAAAATGAGCCCAAAGTGATTTTGATATTTTTAATGACGTAAAAACAAAAAAAAAACTTACGAATTTGCGTAACCGGAAAGAAGTTCAGAATTCTAATTAAAATTCTAGACACAACATTTAAAAGACGGTTATAGCCGAACTATTTAAATTTTCTAGAGCATACAAAACTAACCAGTTTATTCTAAACCGAATTTACATAAATCAATAAATAAAAATGTCAATATTGCAATAGTTTATTGCTTTATTTAAATTACTTTGGAGAGTAAAATATTCAAAACTAAAATTTCTGTAATAATTTTAAGGTTGCACCGCTACTTTTGACATCTTAAAAGAAAAGAAAACGATGACACGAAACGACGACGACGACGAGGTAACGATGATGGCTTTTCAGAAAAAAATCTAAAATTACTAATGAAAAGTTTAATAAAAACAGGTTCTTGTTAAGCTTTGTTAAGAGTGATTATACTTGTCGCTGTGGAACGATCTATCAATCAGCGGTTGCACTCAAATCATCGATAGATTCCCTCGATCTCTGTAACTAGGCATGCTGTCCATGACTAGTGAGATCAATAACATGATTTTCAAATCAGAATGCAATCTACTACTGCATTTAGAATAAACTCATATAGCTACAGTCGCAAACCTAATTGTAACAATTTGTTTAATTACCGGATCACGGAACTTTATACCCGTTGTAATAACGTTTAATTAAATAAAATCTGTCTACGTTACAACCTAGTTAATAATAGTGCAGATACGACATTCTCTTCAATTCTACATAACGACAAAAATATTTGCGTTTCAAAGTTGTTAAACCTGCTTATTTTATGTTCATTATGATAATGTTACCTTTGCTGACAGTGACTCATAATACCTGTGCTTGGGATTTCCCCTGTTCGTACACGGCACCCCTTACATTTTCATTAATGCTCCGTTTTTTGTTTAGAAACTGTCTATGAAAATAAAAAAAAATAACTCCAAGAATAATACACGAAAAACTTAACATAATTTCATCATTGCCCTGCCCTAATTACAATTTATTTGTGGTCACGGCACCATGTTTTCTTCTTCCATACTTCACTTCATAGTAGATATAAAACAAAGTCGCTTCCCGCTGTCTGTCTGTCCCTATGTATGCTTAGAATCTTTATAGCTACGCAACGGATTTTGATGCGGTTTTTTTAAATAGATAGAGTGATTCAAGAGGAAGGTTTATAATGTATAATATTGCTCTCGTGCAAAGCCGGTGCGGGTCGCTAGTCTCTATTAAATAATACAAAACAGCTATGCGATAACATTATAGTACAACTAATGGCCTTTATATTTTCGGAAAACCACTTTTTTTTTTGTACGGATAAAATGGCATAATACTTATAGTCACATAGTTTGTTTTGTGCTTGCCAATCATAACAAAGAAAATAATGTATATCTATGCAGAAATTCGACCTTCAGTGCGCAAAGCGGAAGCTATCCTACGACGGCGACGCCGATTTGTTAGTTAAAACAATTTCAGATATTTGCAGACAAAGGAGAAATCAGCTTTCTCGGACTCCTCTATTGTAATAAATCGTTTACAGCTATGCCCAATTTTCTCCGATCACCTGGCTTAATTTGATTAGTGGCTATCATCTCCACTTTTTAGAAAAGTGTAAATTAGATAGATACATATTGATCACGATTGTACTTTTTATTATTCAAAAAGCTTAATAAGAAATCAGTGTCAGGGTTTACTTTATAAACGTCGCGGTCATTAGTTTGTAAGCCATCTTTAGTTGCATCACAAAACCGTTTTGTACGCGTCAGTACACACTGACAAGCTAAACAGAAGGACATTCACGGCCGAAATCTGATTAACGATGACTAAACTTAACTGTTGTTTTTTTTAGCGTACCCGTTAGTACACACGGCTACACATCAAGCTATACATTTCCAGTATAAGGTGACCTCGTATCGTACGGAAATCCTATACAATGCAAGTTCAGCATAAACTGAAAATGTTTAGCTTGAAGTGCAGCCGTGTGTACTGGCACGCCCAAAGTTTTAAATAAACATGACAATATTAGTGTTTTTGGCAAAGTAAACAACATTATATATTTTTTATGGAACCATTGAATATCTAATATAATCATTGTACCGCATTGGTCATGTTGTGTAGAATAAGAAAGGTCAGGGCGCAGTTCTCGCAACCGGCGTGCGTGTATGATGATCTGTGAACGTGGATGAAGTAAAAGGAGTATGTAAGGATCGCAGGTGTTCTGAAGTTCCTGCCTACCCTCAAGAGAAAAGGCGTGAGTTCATGCGTACCTACTAACAAACAAATAAGTGAGGGTATCCTTCCTATGCTAATTACCAATGCCGTACGTGACCTGACATACTTAAGAGTTATGAAATCAAAGACTGCACCACGAAAGTCTCTTCAAGGCAATGCAATATAATATTCCAATGCTTATACGAAGTGCATTCACAAAAACTGCACGTAATATTAGCCTTCACTGCAGCAGCGCAAATTCCAAAATCCAGAAGGACACTATGATACAGGTGAATTCAAGAAAGAACTGTTAACCGGATCTCATGAGGTGGCTTAATGGCTTAACGGGCCATTTATTTTAGAGTTTCGTCGACTCAACAACACAAAATACTGTGAAATCGAGAACTGGAAAGCCGAACCGAGACAAAAGTATCGTCACAAACAAATATCTTTAGAAGAAGTTTTCTCCCTACAAGAGATCAAAGAAATGACACCAAACTTACTGCGCTATTCCACGATCAACTTCATAACAAAACACTATCACAGTCTACACCACATGCTGATACACGTCCAGTTTTGTGCACAAAAGGCACGGCACTAGCTCGAGGAAGCGATAGTCTGTGCGCTCGGTCAGCGTGCAAGTGGGGGATGTTATACAATCCGAGCTGGTGACACACTGGTGGCGAGTGAGAGTGGGCATGTTGTGACAGTTCTGGTAAATATAGCTGCATATCTTTTATCTGATGAGGAGGAAAGTGTGAAAGTGTCAGAAGATACAAGAGTTAGGAACAATATAGGTAGAAATGGTCTATGGATGTATGATGGATGATAAGACAAGATGTCTGAAAAATGTGAATTAACGTGGAAGTGAGATGGGTTAACACCATGAAAAACAAGATGATGTGAATGAAAAGTTATGCTGCGATAAAGAGAAAGATGACATGCACGGATACAAAGGGTTTATTGGGAACAACCGTAATTAGTAATATAGTAATTACATTCTTCAAAATGAGGCTTGTTAATGGAACGAGACTAAAGAAATTATGGATGAATTGTATGATAGAGGATTTCATATTAGTAAAGAATATTTACCTATATGTCTAAAAGTCAATCTCAGTATTCACCTATATAATACTGAGATGGATTCCTAGAGATAAATGGGTGGAGGAAACAATGCGCAGAACCTAAATAAATTGGGATAAGGGGCGGAATATGACAAGTTTTGTCTACGTTTGAACAAAAGTTGAGTTATACCACGATGTTAATTTTGATTACAGAATGATAACTCGCACATGTTCACATCGTACGTACTTCACTGATAGCGTGTGATTCCCACGCATCGCGTGTCATTATAATTTGCAAATGTCTACCTGGCGCATTACCCGCTATACGAGATTAACATAGGCGACCATTCAAAGCATTCAACTAGTTTTGTTCGCCGATTAATGTAGCGGTCAGTTTTTGTGTGAGGAGTTTACGAACTGGGCTCTAGAATGTTATTTAATGCCTTTAATATGCTTACTTACAATTGCTCATTAACGTTTGTAAACAATCGATCTTATGTTCGATGAATGAAATCGGCTATGAAAAAGTAGGACTTCCTCAGGCTAAGTGGAACGACGATATTCACACGGTAGCAGCTGGATGAGAGCTATCAAATTCGAGTTGATTAACGTGCGATTTGGGAGACCTGGATACAGCAGTGGACTGCTGTAACCTGATGACGATGATGATTATGTACTGGTCCTAATTTCGTCCTAAATAACAGTCAAGAATTCAAGATTTCCGACAGCCGAGCGCCTACCATAGATACATAAAATTGATGAACGTCTGTGAATACGAGCATTAATGTCTCTAAGGATTTTTTGTTGTCTGGAACTGTACCTTAGCACCTAGTAACAGCTACTTATGTAATGTGGCCTGTTCTGCTGTGGAATAGCTAGGTTTTTTGTTGTACCTAAATAATTAATTGCGCTTTGTCTCTATTGTTTTATTCTAGAGCTCTCAGGCTCTAGGTACTATACGTACTCCGCAAATAGCAATGGATATAATACCTAGAATAATTTCACCATTGTGAAGATTTTTCTCCAATACTGAATATATTTAAAAAAATATATAGGCTCGTTTGGCTTTGCCCTTAAAAAGCTATGAAGTTACTCACACTAACAAAGCGTTATGAACTTATGAATGAAACACAAACACACTATACATACATTCATACATTATGTATGAGAACATTATGTATTCACGTTATTTAACCGTTAAGATAATTATGGCACTTGTATGTCGGGAGATGAATGTGTGAACGTTTTATTTATTTATCTCTATAATCTGTAGGTACTGGCCGATCTCACCCATTCATCTTCAGAAGCCCTAGCGAAGTTTAAAGTAACGTAATTTCGAACAACCTTTGCTTCAAAACAACTATCCTATCCGCAACCAAATAGGCAGAAAAAACAAGAGAATAAAAGAAAACATTTCCAATTTCTCCAGAAACCCATAAAACAGTAATGACCAGAAAATGTACGATTACAACTTGCTTAATTAAGCCCAGTTACCGCGTATCAATGGATCCTAGCGGAATTAAGAAAGCTTAAATAACTCGCAATTGCCTCCGGTTTCACTCGCATTCTCGAGGAACTAATTCCCGTACCTATTCTGAAAAAATACTCTATTAATATTGAAAGTGTTTCGGAAAATGCATACTTTTCCGGCAACAACTAGACATCTTAAACTGAGAGTAGTATTTGCCCTGCATTGCCCGACCCTAGACGCAAAGGAGAAGAGGGGTCAGGTTATGCGAGACACTGATTGTTTATGAGAGCAACAATGAATTCCTAGATACTTTTATAACTTGTAAAGTTCTATTGAAATAGCTACCACGGTCTGGTTGACCATGGTACCTATCCGTACCCATATACCAAAGGTGTTAATTGTGTACAAAGTTATTGTTTTTCCGCATTAATGTTTAGTTTCCTAATTGCTTTAAATCAAAACATATTCATTTTGGTTGTACATTGTTTTATAGATAACAGTTTTATAGAATTTATTGTCATATATATTTTTCTCATATTATCATTTCATAGAATAATCAATACGCAGAATAATACTTTGAAAAAATTTAAATAATTGATTTTTGTTACAAATAAAAATTGATGTTTCGACATTCATATCATAGAATAACAAATCAAATATTTTATATCCTCATATTGTTTAGCTACTAAAAAACTTATTACCAAGAAAAACATTTTATGGAGGGACAGTTTCTAAGCGTTTCAACGGCAAGGTAAATATCAAAATGTTGTAATAAGGCGTAGTCAATGGGCCCCTATTTCTGTCTGTTTCTGCAGGGTTCAAACCTTACCTTTCGTTATTTGGATACAATCGATATTTAAATATTTGATGTTTTAAACATTGAAATAAAAATAATAAAAATTAAAATAATAAAAAAATATATAATATAATATTATTATAATTAAAATATTTACGGTTAATCGTAAATATTTTAATTTTCGACGTTCAAATATGTACCCATATTTATTTATAAAATTATGGATAGCAAAACGTCTATTTGTACATTGTGGTTGAAATAAAATACCATGGAAAATACACCGAACAAACAATATTCGTTAAAAATAACTCTAGGTACTGTTTGATGTTTATTAAATTTAAAAAAGATGATTATAAAATTCATTGAATTGTGTTTCTGTGAAATATGTTTCATTCAAGTAAATAACCGTTTAAACAATAATAATTATTCAAAATAAAAATACAAGGACCTAATATGATTACGAAACATTTGCTGCGAAACGAAATTCTATGAAATTTCTGTCTGCGAACCATTGATTTTAGATTGGGCGAATAAACTCATGTTCAGAATCAAATGTAAATACAAAATAATGTGCATTTCTAACCACGAAGGAGAAACATTATTAATTTTCTTTATTTCTTTTTCTTTTTATTAATAATTTTAAATTGTGGTATTTCCATACTTTACTATTTCATTTTAGATTAGCTCAGCAACTATAGTGGAAATCACTCATTATACAGGGTGGAATTCTTCAACGCCACCTGGAGGGAAAGTACTCTAAGTACTGGAGATAGAACATTTTATGTAAAGGAAACACGACTCAATGATCAATGCAGCAAGAATAAATTACGTAAACTGTACTGACATTCATACGTAACATCACGCCTGTAATAGCCGAAAGGTTAGGTAGAGGTGTACCTGATAGCCACATTTCGTCAGTTATGTTTAAGTCCCATGTTATAGGGGGCGAGCCTATTGCCCTCAACCGGGCACAGATCCAGGCTCCGTGGCTGCAACAGGGAAATTCCTGATGAAAAAACCCAGTGGCGCTTTGGCCGACCCAAGAATTGAATACAGGACCTCTCGTTCAGCAGTCGCGCTTGCGACCACTAGACCAACGATGCAGCCAGTGAGATGCGACTTTTAAAAATGATGAACTCAAAAGATCGTCAGCTGGTGCGGCAGTAACCACTGAGACCGACAACCAAAGATGTTAATATAACCTCATTGCCGACAACCATGAGCAAAAAGTTCCAATATGACTACTTACTTAGTACCTACCACAGACATATTTATATGTCTGTGGTACCTACCTACTATTTATATGTCTGTGGTACCTACAAATAAGTACGTACAATAGGCAAAGAATACATGCCCATTTAAGGAAGGTTGAAAACCCTTATAAGCATTTCTACGAGTTCTTGGACTGTATTTTTACATCGGCATTAACTTAAGCTTCAATATCACGATTCTTCGTGACATCAAACAGGTTTGAGGAATGGAAAAACAAAAGACCTTCTTGCTGTGCTTTGATAGGTTTTGATATTGACATTGCTGATTGAAAACTATGTAGGTTGCCAGGGAATATAGAAAAACTGGAGGTTTGCTCGGAGTACTGATGTTTAGAAACGCAACCCTATTATCATTACCATCCTCATAAAAAATATTTTAAGATGTTAAGCGGTGGAGGATGGAGCAAGCTTGCGTAGAAGAAACCGATTATCTGGAATTTTGAAGAGACCTAGATTTTAATGATCGGGAAACAGAGAAACCGGTAGTGAATTCCACTGAACGGCGTTTCGTACAATAAGTGTGAAAGCATAGCTGTTGCCAGCTGGCTGAGACCTTATATTCCAGAACAGCATAATGTGTTGTCGTTAAAACTTCTCCTACAACATACTGATAAACACTCATGCCTTTTTCTTTTTATTTTTCTAAACATGCTTGGAAATTTGAGCATTATTTTGACAACCTTCATCGAGATAAATCGAAATTGCTGTACTGGATACATGCGACCAGCGGCCGGCAAAAGTTGTATGAAAATAATCTGTCGTGTTTAGCGGCCAAATAAATTACTTTTATTAAACTCATATCTGTTGTGTTATTTAGAAAACCGGCTAATTGCGAGTCGTACTCACACGCACACAGGTTCCGTAGCACCAAACAATATAGTAAAAATATTTTGAAGGCTCATTCATAATTATTTTGTAGGTATTATACGAGTATTACATTCAACAGCAAAACTAAACTTGTTTTTCATAATATTATGTTAGTGAAAAACAAAGTTACTAATGCAGTTTGATGAAAGAGTCCCATATCTCGAGAACTAATCATCAAATTTTATTCAATCTAATTTTGTTTGAAAGTTTTTTTTTTGTTCTACAATACTATTTTTTTTTTTCAGAATTTTCCGCTTCTTACTTTAGAAATTAGAGGGACTACTTTGAAAGTGTCTATCATTCAAATGATTGACTTTTACGAAAAATGGTTTGAGGAACCTCAATGCCATTTTTAAAGACCTATCTATAGACACCCCGCACGTATAGGTTTGATGAAAAAATATTTTTTAGTTTCAGTTCTATGTATGCATTTTTTTATACTCAAATCGTAAAGCGGTTTACAGAATATATCTACCTACTAAGTTTCAACTGTGTAGTCCTATTAGTTGCGGAATTAAGTGGCTGTGACATACACGGACAGGCATACAGACAGACATGGCAAATCTATAAGGGTTCCGTTTTTTGCCATTCGGCTACGGAACCCTTAAAATGGAACGATCTTTTACTCTGAAACATGGTAACCAAGGAGGTAACTTGTCAAAGGTTTTATTTAAATTTCGATTTGGCTTGCAAATAGAAAGCGGTTTATTGAAAAAAAAAAACAAATGAACTCTTCAACGCGAGAGTTTTAATTTCCTCGCATTATTTGAGAAAAGTACTATACAAGCCTTGGCCACAACTATAAGCATTGGTGGACTTACACATTCGTCCATCAATGCCTCTGTTGCAGCTTTCACGATATTACATTATTTTTACACCCATTATGAAACACTTTACAACGTTCAATTAATACTTAGTAACGATGCTGTTCCAGCTGACTGCAATTTAAAGACGATGATCAAGTTAATATTGTCACGCTTCTGTATTTATTGATCCTACACTTAAACCTACCTAGATAACGATAAAAATACCTATTAATTAAGAAGGTGCCGGGGGCAAGAGACACAAGTATATCAGAACAAGGGTATTTTTGCGTGTGGCCAAAATCGAAACTTACACTACCGTCTACCATCTTGTTTTTTCCGTCTCATTTACAGAATACAATTTCGCGTATGTTAACCAACAGCGCCAGGTGTCAACGTCATTCGAGCGCAAATACATTTTTGTAGAACTGTATCTAATAGGTACTTTACCGGTTTTTCATAAAAGCGTTAAAATTACACGCAAGTCTGAGCAAGGATGTTGATATTTCATTCAAGCAATCACAGTAGTTTTGGTATACGTGTTTGACAATTTGTTAGCTAAATTGTGTTGATTTTCGTTTCTGTGTGAATTGCGAGCACTAAAAACATAATCTCCTGTCGAGCCTTGCCCTCCAGCTATGTTACAGCTATGTTACTGAAGACGAGGAGACATTTATATTTATCAAGCAAAGCAAAGCATAATGATAATTAGGGTTCGAAATCACAGAAATCAGATAGGCGGTCTCTCCGTGTAAAAATTGTCCAAGTGCGAGTCGGAGTGCAATGGCTGTGACGTACTGAGTGTACTGACTGACAGACGAACAGGATGAATATTTATGGGTTCCTATTTTTGCCATTTTTGGCTACGGAACCCTAAAAACGGTATTGAGATCTCAGCTGCATCTTTTTAAAATGACAGCAGATGCTGACATAGTTGGGATAAGGGAGTTGTTTAATTTAAAAAAATTAGAACTAGCTACCATCGACTATGTCAGGTATTAATTCTAGGCGACACTCCAATAAATGCATAAGTAGGAGTATCTACATTGTTAGATTTTCAACTCTCAGGTCAGCTTCAGAGAGTTGAATATCCAGTAGTGTAATACTTTTAGGCATTCATTTAGGTGTCACTTTATGTTGGTGATAACAAGCAAATGTTTTATAATCATAAATTTTATATAACTATCTTGTAAACGGAGTTTTATTTTCTCAGAGCACAGTCTTTCGACAGTTCGGACTCCAGTGGCAAAGGTCATTGACCCGCAAAAGTTCATCGACTCGCCAGAATCTGTCGCACCTTTTATTAATAATGTAAATAAAGTAATTGTACCGTTATAATTAATTGATGGGCGTGGGACCTGCTAATGGGTTAAAATGGGACAATAGTGGATGATAGAATTTCGGTTTCGCTGAACCTATCATGGCTGAAAACAAAGTGGTGAAACGATGTTGTTTGAAGGCCTTTGTGTTTTTCAATTCGCAGACGAATCTATTTGTTTCATAGTAAAAAATAATGAAAGTTTAGTAGGCGTTTGCTTTTCTGAGTTTAGTGCCATCTATTATCAATTGTTTGTACTCGAAATTTAAAGTTTATAGAACTATAATTTAATGAAAGTATCGTTATGAAAAGAGTATTCGGTGATTATTTTTTAAAGGTTTGAAATAATCATTTTTAATCGTTAGACTTTTTTTATATTTACAATGAAAAGTATTTTTAACAAAAGTTTTCATAAACGCCATCTCGCGTTGAGTAGCTACACTAACCGTTATACATGTTTTTAAGCGAAATATAGATGGCGCTTTATTAAACAATCAACATTTTAAAGAAAACAACGAAATAATTATTTAAAAAACGAAGATAATAGATATAAAGTGTTTTCTTTTCAGTTAAATTTACTCTTACAAAAATAATATACAATAATCTTACTTCTTAATACACTATTACCTAAGTATACGCGAATGTTTGGATGCATCTGGATGTTTGTTACTCAATCACGCTAGGAAGGCTGAATAGATCTGGATGAAATTTGGCACATATATAGATTATAGTCTGTAGCATATAAGGTAATAATACTTTTTATTCCTGAAGTAAGATCCCGCGGGCAATTCCTGAAATCCACGCGGGATAAGCCGCGGATTTAAGCTATTAAAAAATAAAACCTACAGAGCAGTACATTTACAATCGCCAGTCCAACCCGCGTCCATTAATGGACTAACCATTATAATTCTCGTTGTTGTGCAATAATAGCGCCGGCGCACCATTGTAGGTGACACTGGCACGCTCATAATGCCTAGTGCCAGCGAAAATGGCAACCGGCTGGTAAACGGCTACCTAGTGCCAATAACAATAGACCGAGTTGTTTTCACTGTTTACGTTAGCAAGAGTTTAGTGAGACGTTTAAGTGTCGTTTTATTATTAATTTTGTTGGAATAAATGGAGAGAATGGTAACATTTGGGTGAATAGGAAAAAAAATAGGCAATTCGTATAGGAAGTAGGTATCTTCTTCACTAACTGAACGTTTTCAAATAGGAAGCTGTAGGTTATATAAAGAAATTGTATTTTTTATACTACATCGGGTTAGATGGATAGCCGACTCCAACATTATACTACGCAGATTATTACAATTCGAAATATTTTTCAATGATGTATGTAAATAGTTTTACTAATGTAATAGTGGACGACATTGTGGTCCTTAGTACAGAATATTCGTGTAATAGTGGGCTTCCCAAACTGACCCGTTTAACGGGACCACCCAAAGCAGAAAGAGCGTAGCCTGGCGCAGGTGGAGTTTTGTAGTTCCAGCCTACCCGCTTGCGAAAAAGGCATGAGTTTATGTATGTATAAATATATTTGAAACTAGCTGTGGCCCGCGACGTTCGTTCGCGTGAAATTATTATTAAAAAAATAGGACTAAGTATTCATTTTAAATCGAATTTTGTAACCAATTTCAAGGGTTTTAATTTTTTTGCACGGAACCCTAAGTCTTATTCTACAATAAAAAGTGGCCTATGTTAGACTATAAAACATCACATTAGCCGGAACAAACAGACAGAAAGACAGACAGACGTAAATTGAAAAAGATGTGTTTTTGGTATAAGTTTATAAGTGCCGTAATAATTTTCTTTTCATTCAAATTTTCTTTATTGGTATATATATATAGATAATACTCCGGCCGCCTGCAGCGAGGAGGTAAGACTGTCTATGTTATGGTTCCTTAGACAATAACAACGTGTAATAGTTTCAGATTTCTCCATAGGGCTTACCTGCTACTACTAAATATTAAGTGAAGAATGAAAGAGAGAAAATACATAATAATATATTTGGCACATGCCGCCTGTGCACACAATATGAAACAAAAATAATAAAAGAAGAAAAAATCTTAAATCTAAACAAAAAATGTAACACAGTGTACCTCACGGGCGGCTCAGCAAAGTACCTGTAAAATGCTGGGGCTACATTAGCGGACGAAGATCCGTGTCGCGTTCTTGTCTACATCATCGCGTATAGCCGTACACGATGTTTTTGGCGCGCCAACGCGACTCCGCGACAGCGACAAAGATCCATGTCTCACTTCCTGACTTGATCGATTTCATACTTTTATTGAGATGGGCTCTGTAGTAAGACATTAAAGGATCTTTTTGTTTTCTTAATTTCTTCTACCGTGGTAGGCCAACTGAGCTTTATATTTAATTCTGACCCACTCATCACGTATTAGATGTTTCTTTTTGTGGTCGTGGTTACTAGGAGTACCTACATATAATTTCCTGTTTCCTAAAATTGGATAAGCTCCAACACTATCTCCTTGCTCCAGTCCATACTGTACAAAAACTCACAAGAACGTCAGTCGCGCTTCAATGTCTGGACTGAAGTGACACACTGACGCAAGTGTATGTAGCCACGCAAGCACATTATAAATACTGTGACGCAAACGAATAGCGGCGACAAACAAAACCCTTTGATGCGCGCCAGTTTACCGACAGTGCCCCGATACGCATTCGTGATCGCCCGATTACTATGCGATGCAACGATCCACCCGGCCACACTTATCGCGATCCCGCGAATTGTCGCCGTAGCCCACTAATGTAACCCCAGCATTACATTACATTAAGTAGTACGTACTACTTACAGAGTTGCATCCACAACCTCTAAGTTAATAAAGTGACATGTTTGCACCTTGATAAATGAATGTCCTGTTAATAACACAAATCTAATGACGAGATAAGAAAAACGATTTAATTTTCAAGAAAAAAACACCAGAAATAACTTCATAATTTGGAGTCGACACGCATGCACGCAAAGACCTAAAGATTTTAATCGATTTTCTTTGTAGGAATCTTTTAATTTATTATGAACAAGTGAAATCATTAACTAGTTCATTATAGAGGCGGATGTGCGAATACAAATCTTGTTGAGTAACTTCTGTGGTTCTTCAAGTGGAAATTATGACGGAAAGATTGATATTTCGTGAACCTAAATTCTACTATATTCCTCGCTCTCACGAATGCAAAGCTATTTTCAGTTGTGTTCTTTTTATGATCAAGTAAAAGGTATTGAACAAGAATAAAGGCCTGGTCAGACCAGATGCGTGGCGTGACGTACACGTGTACACGCGCGTGGTGACGCACGTGAACCCCTGACACACCGGGTTACGCATACGTGTACGCTTACGCTTACGCATACGTGGTACGCACGCAACGCACCGGTCCTTTGCGTACCCAGCAATTCTTGTACACGATGTCTGAAGAAGATTGGGTAAATGGACCAAGTAGTTCATCTGATGAAGAAGAAGCAATATTACTGTTATTGTGACAGAATATTCCTGGGTGTGCCAAAAAACAATGAGTTCAAGTTTTATATGACATCTTTTTACTCTTTGTTTCTTGTGTTGTACAAACAATTAGTTTTTCTTTAATTTCATGATTCATCATTAAAACCGAAACAAAACATCACTTACTATCGGTAAAACTTGAAAACAAATACAACTGAATGCGTAAGTCACGCGCGTAGTCACGCGCAGCAAAGATACGTGCATGTTCAAACTTGTTCGGTGTGACGTCCAATACGGAATGCCATTGACTACAACGTCATTACTGCACGCATCAATGCGTTACTGTTCCGCTCTGCGTAGGTACGCAGCAAGTTTGACACATGGCAGCTGCAATGCGTAGCGTTACGCATGTAGTCTACGCGCACGTGTACGTCACGCAAACGGTGTGCCATGTCTCTATAAAGTTCCATATATTACAACGTCATGGTACGTGCACGTGCACGTGCACGTCTACTTGTACGGATCCGGTGTGTTTCGGCCTTAAACAGCCAGCTTCAAAAAAACCCATCTTGCTAAATAACTTTAGTTTCGGAAGTCGTTGGGTGGTTACACTAGACCTTTACTAACAAAGCAACGCCCTAAGTGTGAACTTCACTGAAAAACCGGCAAAGTGCGAGTACGGCTCGCGCATGTAGAGTTCCGTACCATCGTAGTAGCCCCCTTTATTTTTTTATTATTTGTTATTATAGCGGCAACAGAAATACACATTCCATGAAAATTTGAACCAAAAAAACCAAATCCAATTCCAATCCAACCAAAACCAATTTGCCATTTTTTTTTCCAATTTGAATCTAATCCTATTTGTTTTAAATTTAACTTTGTTTTTTTTTTTATTATTTGAGTTTGATTTTTTTTATCTATTATCTTGAGATACAGCCGCTGACAGACGATGGACGGACGGAAGAACGGACAACGGAGGCTTAGTCCCATTCGGGTATGGAACCCTAAAAAACCCTAGCTATTGGTATTCATGAGGTCCATTAAAAGTGTCTATCGAGTGACAAATCGAAGACACTACCGTTGGGCCGACGGCGACGCACCCAAGTGACTATCGACCTTCCTGACTGGCTCGATTGAGTATCCATGAGGATGCCTCTTCATTATTTATAGAAAATCTCAAGTCCTTAACGGTCCAGGGGGCCTAAAATGGAAGCTTTATCAGAATCATAATATGAATCACGTTAAAAGTTTAAATGTCTTAAAATGGTCTTTATGGTTTCGACTACAAAGTCCATTTTAAGAGTTTTACATTTTTAACGTGAGTCGTATTATGATTCTGATAAAGCAGCAATTTTAGGCCCCTGTTCTTTATGCATAATCTTCCAATTAACGTCAGAATACTGTTTTAAGCTTTCATTTTTAATATTTTGACGTTGTTGTCGCCATGATCGCGGGATGACAAAATCGGGAGCTCAAAATAATGGCTTAGTCGATTTTGGACTTATTGGCGAAGTTACCTGTAGTCGTTTATGAATAATCACGGAAGATAACAGTATTGTAAGTGACAGTTTAAGAAAAGACAGTAAAAGTAAAATCATTTTATTATTTTTCATAAACTTATTTATGCCACTTTGATGCGGAGAGATCTTGCCTCACAAAATTCCACTTATCTTAAATAATAATCTGGTTTAGATATAGTGCGTCTTGGTAAAGTCCAAGCTCCAGCATTCAACTAGACTGCGTCAAGCTGAGTTGATATCCTCATTAATTAGTGGTCCCCATAATGTTCTTGCAAAACATCAACATAGTAGCCTGGACGGACCAGGGTACACAGCTACATTATTTGCCGGGAACACGACACAGCGTTAGCTTAACACCTACAGACCTAGTTTTAAATTCGGCTTAGCTAAGAGCTATCTGTGCGGATTTCGGCCCGATACAAGCAAATTCACTCAGCAGCCGACTGCACCAGTTACGCCATGTGTTAGTTCTCAATAAAATAAATGAAAACGTTTTTTTTATTTAGTACTAGCTGTTTCCCGCGGCTTCACTCGCGTGGCACGTTGCAAATATAGCCTATAGCACTCGGGGATAATGTAGCTTTCTATTAGTCAAAGAATTTTCAAAATCGATTCAGTATCCAGAAATTACCCCCTACAACCTCGCAAACTCACAAACTTTACTTCTTTAAAATATTAGAATAGATTTGGTAGAAAACAATCCGCCAAACCATTTATTCAAAAAAAAACAAATCCTTGAGTAAATAATTGTATGGTCTGGCTCAGTGGTCGGCCCCGACTGAAGTGTTGTAGGCCGTAGGTTCGAACCCAGCCAGGCACATTACTTCGTGCAATTTATTTCATCACCACTGATCTCAAAACGGTGAAGGCAAAAATCTTGAGAAAATAAGCATATGTTCATACAGATATACATTTTTGTTAGAACCAAAAATTCGAAAACATTTGACCTCTATCTACCCACTCGCAATGTGCCCGCGTGATGGTTTACGCCCCACTCCTCTTCATAGAGACGAGATAATCTAGAAAGCCATTTTAAACCACGTTAAGGGCCATATAGGGTACCTTTCTACTGAACAATGTGTGCACTCGGTTAGATATGCCACCATGTTGCATATTCAACAATCAGGCGTTTAGCACACAAAGGGTGTTGTATCACGTGCACCGATCTAGTCTGCCGAGACGATGTAATTTGCTCTATATTTAGAATACCTTCTGACATTTAACTTTCTTAAGGAAATAACCACTCATGTTTCTTACCACAGAGTCTCGTATTCGTCATAAACACTCACCATCATCTTGCTGCCCTGGTCCCATATTACTTGGGGTCGGCGCAATACATTTTTTTCTTCAATTCTCCTCTGTCATTCGTCACGCTATCATTTACACCTATTTCCTTTAAAATAATACCTCACACAATCCACCCAGATTTTTATCCTCCCCTCCCAACAACATTATTCATCACTCTTTTAAGACAAATGTTTCTCATTCCTTCTCATTACATGTCCAAACCATGAATGACAGACAGACGACTCCCTTTCATCTTTTCTGTAACAGGTGCCATTTTCAAACTTCCTCTTATATGCTTATTTCTTACTTTATTAATTTTAGTCACTCCACACATCCATTCCAACATTCTCATCTCCACTATATGCAATCTTTTTTCATCCGTCTTCTTCGCTGCCCAGCACGCCGATCCATAGAGAGAGAGAAATTTAAAATTCTTAAAATGGTCTTTATGGTTGGCACAAAGTCCATTTTAAGAGTTTTAAATTTTGAACGTGATTCGTATTATGATTCTGATAAAGCAGCCATTTTAGACCCCCTGATAAGATGCTACGATCTTCTTTTGAATTTACGTCCATGATAGTAACATTGACAAGGTGATTTCATTTGTTTGTCTCCGTTCGTATGAAACATCGTCACCATCATAGTCTCGGTGTTCATCCGTATTCCAGCCAACATCTATCTCACAACCCATTCATCGTTACCTTGGTCTGCCAAATTTATCCATACCTACTACATACTTTCTCATTGTCATAAATTCTCGTGTCACAATGTTAGTTACCATACTCCTCCGAAATGGCTTGACCGATTTTTATGAAATTTTGTATGCATATTCGATAGGTCTGAGAATAGGCTACTATCTATTTTTTCGACCAGAACGCCTGGGATAATTTTCGACCAAAACGCGAGCGAAGCCGCGGGCAACAGCTAGTTTCTTTATAGTCCTTAATATAGTCACATGATACAACTGCAATGTTTACATGAAAACTTCTAATAGTTTGTTTAACCAACCGATTATTTTACCATAGATAGGTACTTGTTACGTGAACTAATAATTTACTTCGCTAGAAACTAATATTTGCATAAGCTCAGAACGTGTCTGTCCTACAATTTGACGATCAATAAAAAACAAAATAGAAGTGAAATTCGTTTATTATTTATGTCGAAAGATACCAAGACATGTTCTTTGTCCGTTTTGCGACATAATATCTACGTGGTACCATTTAGTTTATTTGCTGTGATTTCTATAACTATACATTGAGTTCTCCGAGATAAGAAAAGACCCAGGGTTGTATCAAAATCAGTCAGGGTTGCACTTTCGGCTGAAATGATGATGATGATGTAATGTGACGTGAATAATAATGTATCAAAATCAGAAAATAACGGACAAGTTTTATTAACATTTCTTTGACAAAATCAAACTCTTTATTATTTTATAAGAGTGTTTATAAATGTTATTTTTGCTCTTTATCTACCAAAATACCTGTTTTTAACCTTTTATAGAATGTCAATTCCATGAAATGAAGACCTGCTATGGTACAGAATCCCTGCTCCGTTGCTGTTATGTAATTTCATAGTCTAGTTCAAGATCCACATGTTCAATTCATCGATCAGGGCGCACGCTTGTATTCTCTAGTTCTAGAAAAATACGTGTTTCAAATTGTGTGATTGCGTTCAGGATCATCGGTTAAAAATAAAAATAAAAGATGACATTTTTAACCGATTTTCAAAAGGAGGAATTTATCAATTCGTCAGTTTTTTTTTGTGTACAATGTTCAGCGTTATCTTAGCTAATTGTGAACCGATTTGATTGTTTGGAAGAGTATTATTTCACGATGGTCCCGTTTAAATTTGGTGAAGATCTGATGCTGATCTTCGGAGATAAAAAATGGAACTCTTCAATATTAGACAGCAATTCTGTCTTAACTGCTGTTATCGTTTGGATATGTATTGTTTTAAACACAATTTCATAACATAAAATTACGCGTGTATGCTTTGAAGGGTTATAAATGTTTTACTACTCCAAACGCCAGTAATGCTAAGTTCCATTTTATTGGGGTTGAGCCTATTACTATGACGTCATGTATTGTTAAAAATGTAAAATTAATGCAAAAGACGAATTTATTACTATGACGTCATGTATTGTTAAAAATGTAAAATTAATGCAAAGGCCGAATTTATTACTATGACGTCATGTATTGTTAAAAATGTAAAATTAATGCAAAGGACGAATTTGTATTGGATATTACAACAAAAAATTTAAAACTTTCTTGAAATAAGTTTAACTATCTTCAAAAAAAAACCACCTAAAAGTGAAAAATAACTTTACGTTCAGAAGCCGGTGGCAAAAAAACTGAATCGAACGAACAAAAGTTACCGACTTCTGAAGCTAGAGTTATTATTCACTTTTCGGTGTGTCGGTTTTTTTTTTGGTGCTAAATCCTGAGGTAATATTGTCACTTGAGTCACAGAATACATAAAAACTACAATTCTTTCACTCTTGGGAAGCTACATTATGCCCGAATACTTACGATATTTTAAGACCATAAGATGGGCGAAGCCGCGGGTAAGTGCTAATAGTTTATACATGACGTCGACGGAGTTCCGCTAGCAAAATTTAATTGACCCAGTGATTTTAACTGTGCATTGTCTGACACTTCTGTTGTTCAGTCACGGTAATCTGTGTCGTATCTTTTTCCTTTGGACACCTATATGAACATTGTACATACTGTACTTACATAGCTAGCTAAATATTGCTAAACACATAAAATCCGGTCAGTGTTTACGAGCGTCGCTTGCATACACTGCCCTATAATTGCCTTTTAAACGACATTTCCGGGAAGATTGCCTCCATCTTTTGTATCGATACAATGTATCAGCAAACTGACGTTAGTGTTGGTGTGGTACTAATTGCCTATGCACGCAACATTATTAAAAGAATGGAGACTTTTATATTTATTATTTTTATTGTCTTTCTGCTTAGCGACGATACTTCGTCGCAAAAAGGTCTTGCGAGGTAGCGATCTTTAAGTCCTCTAAATTGCAGGTGTTTTTTATAGTGGGACAAGCCCGCCACACCTTTCGTGTGGTCTAGTGATTTGGCCACTGCATCTCCTGAAAGCCAGAATCAACAGTGGCGACCACCAGAAAAGCGCCAAAACAATGAAGCTCGACGAAATCCCAGAGAAACAATTTAACTGTCTTGGGTCGCGCAACTATATGAATCAGAAAAGAATAACGGAGGAGTATGAAATAATGATTTCCAATTCTCTCCATATCAGCAGGAGACAGAACAAAACAAGGCCAATTGGTACAAAGACGTTTACAAATGGGATAAGCCCAGTTGCCTAGCACCACGGATAAATATTAACAAGTGCAGGTGTATGGATACTTCGGTCACTCCAGCAAGTGGATCATGGCGAGAGATGGTAGTGCGTGAGGTGCAAGCAGTAGGTTTATACAAGTCGACCTAACATGCGCAAGCCCTTTTCCTTTACCGAACGTTAAATATATCAGAATGAAGATTTCGAGACGTTAGATAGTCTGTTAATATATAGGGTAAATACTTCTACTTAGGTACCTAATGTAATTTATAAACTTTTTCAAAAATCATGTCTGTCACTTTATGAGCTAGTCAATTATTCAATTCAATTCAATTCAATTCAATTTATTCACAAACAATTTACATTGTGTTTGAAATAACAAAATAATAAGTAATAAAAATAGAAAATAGAAGAAAAAAAAAACATTCATAATACAAGTAACACAATTAAAAATTAACAACATAAATAATTATCTCACATTTCACATCAAATCCCTATTAATGTTATGCTCAAAACAATTAAATAAAAAATACAATAAAATTATTAAATGTCAATTCAATTATAAAAGTAATAGTTCAATTAAAAATTAACAACATAAATAATTACCTTACATCAAATCCAAAATAATGTCATGCTCAAAACAATTATATAAAAAACAATTAAATAAAAAACACAATAAAATTATTCAATGTCAACTAGTTCAATGTCAGTTTAATATAAATAATAGTAAATTAGTCAATTAAAATTAAAGTAACCCATTACAGGTCGTCAATTGAGTAGAGACATTTATCCAGTAGAAATGCTTGAAGCTTTGTTTTAAATGAAGATGTATAAATTAAGTTTTTTAATTCTAATGGTAACTTATTGAATAATTGCACTGCTTGATATTGTGTACTATGCTTCACAATGTTGAAATGAGGACTAATCTTATTTCTCAAATCTTTCCTACGTGTACTCTCCCTGACCAGTCTTTCCTCATCCGTCTCATATTCATGTATATACTTTTTAAGATTAGTCAGAAGGACTAGAACGTAGAGACTGGGTACTGTCAGGATTTTTAAATCAAAGAAATGTGGACGACAACTCTCCCTTTGTGAAATACGGACAATGGTACGTATAGCTCTTTTCTGAAGGACAAAAGCTCGTTGGAAGTTATAATTATAGCTGTTCCCCCAAAATTGTATGCTATGCTATATTACAATATTGCCTATTTTTATTTCTAGCTAACCCATTATCTAATAGACAAATACATTTAAAACGACGTTTACACAATAAAGCGGCTGGATTGAGCAGTTTACGCGTCCCATTACATTTGTTTAAACAGCGGGTTTCTTCCCACGGAATGACGTACAAGAAAGTGCTAAAATGCTGCAATGTTTACCAAGGATGGAAACAATACAATTATTGTGGTGGTAAAAAGAAAAATGGAGAAGGCAGATTAAATAAAGTAAATAATACAAACCAGTTAAAGTCACAGCATGGATGATGACTGATGTGGTAAAGGGAAATACTGTACTGAAAGTCTTGGGGAAAAAGACATGATACAAGATGGTGACATCTACCAACCCACACTGGGTCTGCGTGTGGATTATTATAACTCCCCCTCTCACAAAGAGGACACCTGTACCCTGACAGTGGGAATATCATAGGCTGATTAGGTACGTATGCTTGTACAATTACGGGAAATTATATCCACACCTTCACTGAATAAAGCATTTAATTTTCAATGTTTACGCGTTTACTCCTCTGTTAAAGTCATTAACCAAAATTTATGCAAATTAATAATTCGATAACCAAATTAAAACTACATTATCCTTAAATAATTCAAAACAATGTAATTGTAGGCTCCGCCTGTGATAATATAATCATGTTGTGCGAGGCGCCCGCCGCTCACGAGCGCGCTCCACACTCTCAACCTCATTGCTGAGGACTTAGAAATTATATTCTGTTGCGCTTCAGGTGAATTTACAAGAACAGCTACCTACGTATAGAATTTGCTATGTTAAAAACCGTTGAACTATTTAAATTTTAAGTGTACTACATTATCGCATTGGCTCTATCCTGGATATTTGTACGTTTAGAGTAAATAAATGAATAAATAAAATGTTCATACTTTTCATGAATGGCAACAACAAGTTTAACAATCATGTGTACTTAATTACTACTGTACAGAATAATCATGATGTCTGTTTTCACTACACACTTGCACTAGGCGACCCCTAACTGAACGCCTAAAAAGCGCAGTTTTATTTTAAAGGCCGGGTTCAGCGTAGATCGAATATTTAGGAGTTCCTGAGAGATCTGAAAACTAGCTTTAATCGATTCTTCTTTTTCTGGTTCACTTCGACATAAATGCTATAATTATATTTCATCTTAATTTTATAGGATTCTATCTTTTGAGAATAATATAATTATGTGCGGTCCCCGGATTGTTTGGCCATTTACCTTTGTTCTTTATTTGAACCAGTAGATACGTAGCGACTGGACGGTTTTGTTGTTTACCTAATTTAAATACACGATAATTGATTTTCTTTTTGAGTAAAGTTACAAAAATCTATAATTTAGCCTATATTACGAACTGAGCTTTAAATGTCATTGCTATAACATTACAAGTGTTTTTAAATGAATATTATATATATATTATTATATTCTAAGATTGCTAAAACCAGTTGTTATATTTTTAGCACGTTTATATTGCGACAAATGATAAAAGCGGGCGACAGACTGAAGACAATGTTAAATCAGACTCGCTGCGTCGCTGACACATAGTGGCATGCCACGCCTTTTAGATATTCTTTGTCGAAAATAAAAGAAAAGCAGAACTATACAAAAAAATATTTTAAAATACAGAGCATCCAAATTTTATAGTAATTTTTAAATACGGTTGAAAAAAGTTTTTGAATGATTTCTACTTCTCCGTTATGAATACTCCCAAAGCGTCATTTTAGGCCACCGCATACAGATTACCAAGAGCTCGCGTGCTAGCCTAATTGAGCCTAATTCGATACAGCACCCGCCACCCGGCCCTACGGAGTGTGCTTGCGACACGCGCGATCATCTATATCCTCTGCCGGTCCTGTGTTCTGTTTTATTTTAGGAATCTTATTGGGTTAGAGAATGTATTGTGCAAAATGGTCCGGATTTTAAAAATAATCCCGCCTCGAGAGGTAGTTTTAAAATTGGAATCAAAATTTAATGGAACCAAAGAGAATTAAAAGACTTTAAATACAAATATTTGAACGTCTTTGAATAATAAAATAATAAAAATATTTTTAATGACACAAACAAAAAAAGTTACACATTTCCATTTGAAACAATGACTGCTGTGCTAGGAGAGACCTGTGTTGCAGAGGAGTCAGAATCGAAATAAAGTTTGATTGATGATAACCAGATCTTATTACAATAAATCAAATAATGAGCATATGACAAACGTTTCCAAAGCCATAATTATTCTAATAACACCAAAAGTAATAATGATTACATAGAAACAAGAGAGTAAGAGAGTAAACTCAAGACAAAAAAGAAAATACTGCTTTTTGGAGCACAGTAAGGACCCTAGTAAAAACAAGAATGAATCGTCCCTGGGAAAAACATTTTCAAGAGGATCCTAATAGAGTCAGAGTAATTGATATTTGAAAATCGTCACCTTATTGCAGGCTCTCAAAGTTCTATTGCCACAGCACTAGGCTTTCAAATACCGGATTTTTTCAATACCGGTATTGGAAGACAATACCGTGATCACGGTATTACTACCGGTATTGAACGCAAGTTCAATTAGGACATTAATAAAACCATTAAAATCCGTGTTTTATTTTCAAATCAGTCTTTGTTTTTCTTATTTTTTATTCACAGTACAAACAAAAATAAAAAAAATGGTGCAGAGATAGCGTTAATGGTTTTACTAAGTGTCTATTGGTAACACTAAAAATTTTTTTTTTCCTTACGTGTTTTTTTCTATACAAGTCAAATCTAGAAAACTACTGGTAGGAAGCCTACATTTTTGGTATGAATGTAATTAGCATACGGTCTTAAGTTAATAAAAAAATACAGTTCTTGGCACCAAAACTAGCGTTGATAGCTCTCTTACATAACAATTTGGTATTGGTTGATTGTGTACTTAACTAGGACTAGGAATTAGGAACGTAATCAAAACTTAAACAAGTCTTTTTGCAGGAAGCCATTTCACATAGACTTTGTAAAGTAGAATATATAAAACAAAAATTAAACTTTTTATTATTCGTATTATCGAAATGTCCTCATGTCTCATGTAATCAGCATAGGTATGAGTATTTGTAGAAATGTAACTATATCTTAATTAGCTAGCACATTCACAACACAATGACAAATTCTACGCGTTATCCCGTTGCCTTTGCGAAACTGACTAACAATAACAAAAACGACATAAGTACAGCTTGATTTCGGGTATTTTCTTTTGCGGGGCGCAGGAGGGTGAGCTATAGATAACAGCGGGACGCTTATGCTTGTGAAAGCTAGTGATAGAATAAGATCACATCTAATGTTCGTAATACCGTAATCACGGTATTGGGGCGTCAAAACCGGTATTGAAACAGGCCCATATTAAATCCTTGATCACGGTATTACGGGATACCGGAATACCGGTATTGAAAGCCTACCCAGTCTAGCCACAACCTTTCAAGTTGGTGCAAAGATCTGCAGCTAATAAAATCTTAGCACCATTAGCAACACTGCTGTTTGCATTGAAGAAGTTACAACTTCACTCGATCCGTCTTCGTCACCCACGCTAATACAGCTCCTCTCTTTACAGCCCATTAAGCAAGTAATTACGATGAAATGTTTCATTGAAGCGTAAAGATTAATGCTCCTCATACATGATTTGTTTGTCTTATCCTCGGCGGTCATAATTGTACCACTAATGGGTTGTAGCAGACTGTTGGGCATTAGGGCGACATGCTTTTAACTATCGTTTGTTTTCTTGAGCTTAGTTATAGTAAAGAAGATGTCATTGCTCATAATGTGACATTTGTATTCCTATGTACCTACTCTCTTCTATGGCAAATTGGCGGATGCTGTAGCAATTGAGTCATTGTATCAGTCCTTCTTCGAACTTACTGTGCTTCGTTGTTGGCATTTCCCGTTCGTCACCAGTATAGTTTGGGTGCCATGATTTGCACTGATTGAAAACTATTTCAATCAATCAAATCCGGTTTTGCTAGACCTCACTCCCGATCTCTATATTATTAATTATTTTGTCAATTCTACAATATTCATAGCGTGATTTACTTTGTCGAGCTGACGAATTCTTCAAACTTATGAAGCAATAGAACATAATTTCCTTCAAGACTTTTGGATTGCAATAGAAAAGTGTGTTACGCAATTATTGACTTACTGTTAATATTGTATCGACAACTTTGAACGGTGTTTCAAAGGTGGTTTAGTTTGATCTTTTCAAAGTACCTACGCGGGACTATAATAAATCTAGCTTCATGATAGGTCGACTGTTGCTCGCGGGCAGTCTGATGCCAAAGTTAACAATTCAAGTTAACAAATACTAACAGATCAGCATCCGGGATCCTGTCTACAGCATCAATGAATATTGTGGTGTTTGGCAGTAAATATTGGTAAAGTTTTAGCTACAGGCTTACCATATCAAATCGTGTGAGAAAATGCTTAAAAACCTTTATCCTTTATAAGCACTTTATGGTCCTATGCGTTAAAAATGAAATGCTTTTTTTTGTGTGCATGTGTGTGTCGACTGACGAATTTAAACATTACTCACTTCAAAGGTGCTCCATCAGTGACTATAAAAAAAAATGTATAGGGTTGCTTACACACCAGTCGCCCTGACTGGCCAGGCCGAAAATTTTTATAAATATTTTTCCAGCCAGATGTGGCGAATTTTGCCGAATCAGACCGACCCGACCCGAACAATGAACACGTGTGTTTCACGCCCGAGTCATCATAATATCATGCGTTTGCATACTCAGCATAATTTACATAGTCATGAATCGTAATACTTGAAGCGTAGCCAGCTGTTCTATAGTCTAGCTAAAGATATCGCTATAGGTCTTTCAGAAGACACTATTATCACGAAATGGCCTTAGTTTTTCACCAGCGCCCATTAGGGATGGGCTGGGCCACTTATACCTAATTGGATCAATTTCCTTTGGCCTAAAGGTTAAGGTTTGTATAATTAATTTGGAGCTACGTTTTCTTTTTGTATTATTGAGATTATTATTCAAAGTTACAATGTCATATAATATGATTAAATGAAACTTAAGTGGCGTGATATGAATATAATACTAAGCATTCTTGGGTACTCCTGCTTGCTCCAAAACCCAATGAATGAGTTTAGCGCCTAATGTCTGGCTGCTGAGGTCCTGGGTTTGATTCCCAGGTCGGGCAACGTGTTATTGAGTTTCTCATTAGGAATTTCTTAGAAGCACTCACGGAGTCTGATTCGTATTCGATTGATGACAATAGGCTCGCCCCCTATTACATGGGACTTAAACATAACTGGCGTAATGTGGGTGTTCTGTTGGGTACGCCTCTGCCTTACCCTTCGGGGATTACTGTAGTAATTATTGCTATGTATTGTATTAAGTAACAAACATCGTTCTGTTGCCGCAAAGCGTTTGAAAATGACCCAAACAGAACATTTTTGAACGTTTAACACTAACGCATTTAATGATTTGTGGTGTAAGCGGGCCGTAACAATGCTTTCAACGAATCTAAATCAGCAATTAACGTTAGCAATTAAACTCGCAACTTAGTAAACATTATTCTCACAGTCCTTTCAACAGTTTATCAACATAAAATCATCATTTTACTAAACAAAGAAACTAAAGTTCCCACAAACATGACACAATAACCTTTATTTTTAGCTTCGGTCAACTAAAACTGAGTTTTCGTCTATTCGACTAAATTGTTTCACACCAAATTGTTCGCTAGCAATTATTTAATAGTCTACATTATATAAATGTGGCGTTAAATTGCTGAATCGGTCGTGAAGTCGTATCGAGTCATCAATCGCAAACGTCTTTATTTTCGAATGATTGAATTGAACTCTCAGGCTAAAAAATGTGGTAAAATATGATATACTGAACATGTTACATGTTTTTAAATTTGAGGTCTAATTAAGAGCTACTTATTTCAAACCAGCTGCTGTCCGCAACTTCGCTCGCGTGGCTTTAGGGATAAAAAGTAGCCTTTCCCAGGATATAATCTATCTCCTTGCCAAATTTCATAACGATCCAATCAGCCGTTTAGAAATGATAAAGATACCAAACAAACAGAGTTACTTTCGCATTTACAACGGTTACGGTTTACGTAATTATTGTCCCACCTACGATATTGGGTTCAGAGAAACAGTTGAGTACAACTAAAGGATCGGTCCAGCCGACAAGGACAATTGACGGACGCAGTTCCGGACACGAACGCCTCCATATAGAAAGTCAAATTGGAGAAGATAAATAGGTAACATGTCGAAATCTACCCAAAAAAAATGAAAAACAAACTGTCATTTCAAGCTATATATTTGCACAAGGATCTTATGGCGCGTGGCAAACTTCAGAACAAATATTCAGCCATCATGTTTTGTCAATACATTCCACAAATGTTTACCAACAGTGCTCTTTCAACTCATTCGAACGCCGAAAGATATTTGTAGCACTGTACCGGGTACCCCCATAGTTTCTCAGTCGTAAATAACCTCACATTCAAGTGTGAGTTTGGAGATGTAGGAGCCATTCAAAAATTGTGTGTCGTTCGTTGATTGTGACAATTAATACAGTTGATCTCGACGTAGTGTTTTTTGTAACGGTCATGTACCTATCAGTTTTTGTGGATAGCGAACAGGCCCACCGTTTATTGTGTGGAATTTCGCTGTTGCTATATTGTTGTTATGGCGTTAAATAACAATCGTTGTTATAATTATCATTGAAATAAGTATTGTATTTGTATCTAATTCTAAAACAAAAATATGACTACTGTTAATCATCATCTGCTTGCCTTTTCCCCTTTGTTGCGATCGGCCTAAATCTAACCGGATGCAGCTGAATACCGCTATTTTACATGGAGCGGCTGCCTATCTGGCCTCCACAATCCAGTTGGTACTTAATACGATACCCCTTGGTAAGACTGGTTGTCAGACTTTCGAACCACTGAATACCTTTTACGACAGTAAGAAAGTAAAGTAAAGATTCACAAATGGCAACAGGGACCAACGGCTTTACGTGCTTTCCGAGGCGCGGTGGAAACTCGGTACATATGTAATGGGTGGTGACCCATCTACGGACCAACCTAGGCAAGCGCGGCTTAACCTGAAGATCGACCCCGAGCAGCTGTTTTATTTTGCCTCGAGCTCCTCCTGTGACTACCGACTACTGTTAATGATTAATTGATAATATCTTATCCATTGTTTATCTTCTCCTCACCAAATTAAACTTTCGCCTAACTGGAAACTATATCTCATGTGCTTTTAAGAATTATATACGACATGAACACTGTTGGAGGGCTGGAGTAAATAAAGGGTGTAACAAGACCCTTCACGAAGCCGAAAGGCACTTGTTCTCTCCCGTCATTGTGTTTTTTTTTTTTTGTTCTAGACAATAACCTGGGAACCTTCTAGTTACGGAGATTCTGGGAGCCAAAGTTCTAACTTTTCTACAAGTTTTGTTTTTAATACATTTTTTAATGTAAGATTTTTACTGCACGACCTCCGTACTACTCAATCCGTCCATCGTCACAATGTTTTGAGTGCATCACATTGAATCCTACCGTGAAACGTGATTTTTCGGATCATTCCCACTAGTTCTACTACACAGTTCTACGATAGGACTAATGGGATTTTTTTCCCCACTAGTCCTACGCTTCAAGGTGGCACAAAATAGTAGAACTAGAAGGAACAAAAATTCCCACTAGTTCTACTGTGTTATTACACAATTTACGGTAGAACTAATGCGAATTTTTGTTCCCACTAGTCCTACGATTCAAGGTGGCACAAAATCGTAGAACTAGTGGGAACAAAAAGTCTCACTAGTTCTACACCCCAAAAAAAAAAGTCGTTTCTCAGCAATGATTTTGCGTAAAGTTACATTTTGATGTAATTCTTAGTTGACGGCTTCGTGAAGAGTGCTATTACACCCTGTATGTATTAAGGTGTCAGCATTTAATTAGAGGAGCGACAGGTTCTCATGATAAAACTACCACAATTTAGGTTTGATATAATATAGAAGGAAATTAAATACCAGTTTATTTATTTAACAATAATCCTTCAGCCGACTCTTATCGCCAATAAACTAAACATAGCCTGAGTTCACCCCATTTTCATGACAAAATCAACAAAGAAATAAAAGCAGCGCACAACAATAATGAACTAGCCTAAGTAATAGCCGTTAATTGTGTATTTCTAACATTAAACGGCACCTAATCGCCTTTCAGGGCTCGCGGTCGCGTTCGGTCGTGCGCAAGACCGGTGTAAAAGGCTTTAAACATTGTTACTTGGTAAACTTGCTTATTTTACTCCCTTTTAACTGTAGCAGGTCTTTGATATTGTGTTATTACTTAATCTTTCTAAGGTTTTCCCTCTAGATTCTCGAGCTAAACAATTTTTATTGATTGTATCGTTAATATGCCTCGGGCTCTACATATGGGTAGCGTATTTTTATATTTCCTCCTTTACTGATCTGCCAAAAACATAAGCAGCTGATTTCTTCGCAATCAGAATGTTTTTTGTCTAAGTTGGAACTTGGGAGTGATTCTAGTTGAATAGTTTTAGTTAGTCCGTCTCAGTACAGTAAATGGCTAAAAAACTGCAAATTTAGTGCAAATATTCCGAGAAATTGTTTTTTTTTTTTCAAAATAAAAGCTGCAATTGTAGTGCACAGATCAACTAGGCACAGTGTAAACAGGTACATTTCCATCCTGCAGTTTCCGTTGCCATAGAAAGTATGAAATCATATTATTAAATGGTGAATTCTGTTTACTCCTTTGTAGAGACCCGTAAGAACTAAGCTACGTTAATAAAGTTAAGTCTACGTTGGTTACTCGTACAATATACTGCACTTCATGGTAACAATTTGGCTTTGACAGCGCCTTAATTTTGTACCAGTAAGAGCAGAATTCATAGTCCAAGAGCTGTAAGTGCAGTCTTCGTACTCCAAGAGCTACAGATGACGTGCGGCTACCTGTACTTTATTGTATGGCCTTTGTAAGTGACAATGTCGTACAAGTAGGTCGGTAGCCCATCATTAAAGGAAAACGACAAACGATTTTCCTCGAAAACATCTAAACAGGTGCAGAATGACAAGTAGCTGATTAGAATCTCATTTGTGAACAATGAAATTCTTGGCACATTTGTGGACATCCCAAGTTCACAACTGATTTATGAGGTGACTAATTAATGCGGGCCTGTGGACGGTGAGCTATGGGCTAGCTCGCCGTCCGTCCGTCTTATGACGACAGGCCGTGTCGACGGCGCGTTCGTGTTCCACGCGCGCCTCAAAGAGAGTCAGCAAACAGGAAGGGGTCCGTAAGGGCCGACGCCTGCCAGGGTTGCGGGACTGTTCGAAAGAGATACCGCGGCGCTGGAACACAAAGGGCAAAGGAAGGAACATGGATGGGTTTTAGTCAGTACAAGTCTGACACTCCCTCCTGCTCAGCCCAGAGCGGGAGGGGTCATTTGATGATTTCCCATCGATAAAAAAAAAAAAAAAAAAAAAAAAAAGGTGACTAATTAATTGTGCTAATTTATGTCGAACAGTAAATAATGACATCCGTGAGGGCAGTAGTAAAATTAATTTTCCGCGTCAGACATTTCCTCTAAAATTTTTCTTTTTCTTTTTTTAAGAGATTCCTTTCATGCTACAGATGACTCAATAGTGCTGTAGATAATCCTAAGTCGTGAAATGTGTGATGTGTCGTTTTGTAACTTTCGTGATTTGGGTTTCAAGCGAATACGCCGCATGCTACTTGACCATGCGGGCCTGTGGACGGTGAGCTATGGGCTAGCTCGCCGTCCGTCCGTCTTATGACGACAGGCCGTGTCGACGTCGCGTTCGTGTTCCACGCGCGCCTCAGAGAGATGTCAGCAAACGGGAAGGGGTCCGCAAGGGCCGATGCCTGCGAGGACTGCGGGACTGTACGAAAGAGATAACGCGGTCCGCGGCGAACATGAATGACTTTTAGTCAGTATACAAGTCTGACACTCCCTTCCGCTCCACCCAGAGTGGGAGGGGTCTTTTGATGATTTCCCATACGTAAAATAAAAGCTACTTTACCATAATATCAGAGCTATACAGGTACTGAACCTGTACAGGATGGAAAGGACGCCGACGGTAAAATATTATAAAAATGTTACAATGTATTCGTTATTTAAAAAAAAAAACAGCTATTTCTTCCAAAACTGCAATGGTCTACATGGTCAAAATGTATACTGCTGATTTTTTATCTAAATAACCGATGAAAAATTACTATGTTGGGGTTCTGAATGATGTACCAATACGTCGTAACCGTTCTTGCGCCAGGCCGGTTTTGGCGTCGTCGGTCGCAAAAACGGTTACGGTTAAGTGTCTGTCACTGTTCTTTTAATCGAAATTAATACGAAAGCCATACGTCATCATCATCATCATTCTCCAACTCTTATCCCAATGGGGGTTTGGGGTAGATGCAGCATGTCTTCTTTCATACTTCTCTGTTCTCTACTCATCATCTCTTCAGACACCTCGTTTCGTGCTATATCATCCTTCACATATTCCATCCATCGTTTCTTTGGTATTTCTCTGCTATTACTCGTACTTTCTTCATATTCGTACAAAAACCATACAATTACTTAATTTTTGTATCCTAGCCTTCCATCCAAAACTTGCCTATGTGTGTTTTAATACAATGTTAATATTTTTCATGTATATTGAAAGAAAAGAAAGAAAGAAGAAATGTGTCTATTTTTTTTTTATTGACCTTCTTACCTTCAAATGACAGTTCCCTATGTTACCGTTACAGTTACCTCATAATATGGCTGTTACCTACAATAGTTCGTACCTTCCGATCCCGCCGCATTGTGAATCTACATTGTACATAGACTTAAATAGAGACATCAAATAGTTACACATTGTATTTACATGCAGATTAGATCTATATATTATACCTACATACTATTCTAAAAAAGACATACTTATCTGTGCGTGTGGTGAAAAAGGAAACTAAACTGGAATGTACTGGATTTGACAGATTTTTGACGTTTTCTCAAGCAAGCAGCGCCGCCATGAAATGCAAAGATAAGTTTGTTGGACTAACTCTATACAAATAAATAGTACTTGATAACGGTTACGCAGTGTTCCCAATGTTAGTTGGAATAAAATTAAGGTAACAGCATTTTACACTAACATGCCATATGCCTAGTTATTCTTGGTATTTCATTGATTAAGTAACTTATAAATTGAATCTATGACTTGCGTGTAAAATTTTGAGTTAAAATTCTTCATTAGTAGCACAAAGGCCAATGAACTTCTGAAAAGGAGATCGGTTTAAAGTAACCAACACTGATCCTAATTAGATTTCAACTCAATTTAGATCGCCATTGACACGCTAAGTAGAAAAAGCCAACACTGATGGGCTAATGGCTCTATGGAAAATGACAATTTTGGTCCAATGGCAATAGGCTCCCCCCTATTACATGGGACTTAAACATAACTGGCGTAGTGTGGTTACTTAAGTACACCTCTGTATAACTCGTTAGGGATTGAAGGCGTGATGTTCTATTGTCCTTCCTTTTCCAAATAAATATGAGAATTATTAGCAGATAACAGCGAGAAGATATTTAATTAATTAATAAAACCCAGAATAAATTATTAGTAAATTAATTGACAAAGCTCATGCTTGACAGTTGACAAAAATAACAACACGCATTGATATAAGTTGACATGAGATTTGACAACGAATTACGTTGGCAGAACCGTGGGGGTTTGGATGTCATTATGACAGCTGTCATTTGCACGCTTCAATCCGTTTAATTGTACATGACGGTTGTATTAAGCCCCTATTTTATTGCTTGCTGATAATTTAGTGCTGGGTTTTCCGGCCAGTTTTGAATTGGGAAGAAATTTATCAAATTTATGTGCTCACCAATTTGCAAAGATTCGAGATTTTTTTTCTATAAATGCTAATTGTTCTCTGTCCAACTTTCTGTCACCTTTAAAATATCCAATATCTATCAATTTGTGTATGGCAATGGGTGTTATTTACCTGAAATAAATGTATTTATTTATTTATTATTTAACGTCTGAACAGATTCCGATAAACGGCAAACAGGTAGACTATGACCCAAGTTGAGACATAATAAAGAATACTTTTATCCCGGTAGTATTTTTTCCTGGAATACCTCTGTCATCCACGTAAGGAGAGCCGCGGGTAAAGGCTATTAATTGATAAATCTTAATCGTTATATATGTTCAATGTCTTTTACTTTATGTTCAAATCTATTTATCGGTAAATTATAATATAAAGTTGTAGAGATGGTATTTTAAATTTTGCCACCTTAAATTTGTAACCCACCTGCAACAACGACAAGTAAATTAATATTCTATTCAATTCAAATAATTATACCAGTATAGCAGTCAAATTGTCTATTGATACAGTACAACATATCAACAAACGACTTCACCAGGGCGGAGGTCGGAAATTATTCTATGATGAAAAGTATTATGGTCCTAACCCAGCTCATTGTCTACTTGTGAGTAATAAATAGTTCATCAAAATTCGGCTAACGGCTGAACGAATTTTCTATAACATTTTCTGTAACTGTCTGTAACATTTTTACGCCACAGGGCGACAGCTAGGATCGCGTTATTGATATTATTATGGATTTATATGACACGTGTAGTGTAAGTTGTTAGTATTATAAATTGCATTCATTGATTAAATCAAGTTACAAACCCCGAAGTCTCGGTTCAGTGTAACTTTATTATGTAATGGTTTTTTCTGGATGATATTGTGAATTTGAAACTTTGAAAGTATTACATAAGTAACTTTCACGTAATATAGTATATCTAATTAGCGTATAAAGCTGTCTCTACGCAAGCAGTATAAAAATCATCAGCGTTAAAAGTATCACAATTTCATTTTTCTCTAAAAAGGTTTTATGGAGAATGAAATAGAGCTTCTTCAAGTCCCAGTGGAATCACTTTTCCAAGAAAGTTTTAGTATATTACCTAAGTATTTTTCAAGGAGACTCATGCGATGGCTTAGAGAAAACTATCTTTCCAGAAATGGATAAAGTTTTTATCAGTAAATGAATTGATTCTGTGTCAAATAATACCGTTTCTGGGAACTGAAGTTTCCAAGAGATGTTTACCGACAAATCTGAATCGTTGGCAAGTGAAGCGGTCGAAATCTAAAGCTTTGTTCGTGAAATGGCAAATCAAATTTTCCGTGAAAGAATTTGGAATTGTTTTGGATAGAAGGTTAGTTAGGTCAGATTATCCTCCTAACCTAAAACAACACAAAAACAAACAACTACTACAACAACAACTTGAAACCGTTGGTCAAATGACTAGATGGACTGTCAAATTTTCTCATTCGATTTTGAACTTAACCATCATTTTACGATTTAAAATCATTAGGAGAAATTTGACAGTTTCTGGGAACTTGATGCGCTGGCGACTGTACATAAATTATGCTTAGAAATAGAAAGAGAGGTATTTAAAAACAAGCCAACTTTTCCAAACATTAACTCACTTTGTCCGCATTTGTTTTAAACACTGCAGCACTTCAAGGATTCTATCCAGTCCACTCACATACACACTCAGACTCATCATATACACACATACACTTGGTTACCCTTTTGTCCTAAGTTTAATTAATAATACTGTAACCGCTGCATTTGTTTTATGTTCTTCTATTTTATAATTCGTAGTGTCTGTTGAAAGAGACTGCATCCTGCGACATAGGGTATCCTAATGCGGGATCCAGTGTCATACCTAAATATTGTAACACTTTTTATGAATCAATAAACTTTTTTGTATTTTGCATTGTAAAGAAAACTCACAGACATCATCATAACCACGGTCATAACAATATCTTTCAACCTTGAAGTCAAGCCTCACAAAAGTTATAACGGCCTGGAAGCCAATGCTGGTTCCATGAAAGTTCTACGTTTTCAATACAAACTTTCAGCTCAACTTTCAAGGGAACAAGAGGGATTTTGCGAACCTCTGCTTACTGAATAGACTCAATTACGGTGTAACTATTAGTTGACTAGCTTTGGCCGCAGGTTTGCCCGCATGTAGATAAAGTTGGGTAATTTTCCGGGTTGCAAAGTACCTATTGTCCTTTGTTAATAAGGAGGAAGGGTCTCCTCTCTGCCAATTTTGATTAAAGTAGGTTACACGTGGATCCGACCTCTACAATGGAAAGATAATATGTTTCGTTTTGGGCACGTATCTATTCTGAATTGTAAAGATTGAAAGTACGTACTTATTGTGGTTACGGAACGTGTGGTCTTGGGATTGATTTCAAAGTTGGGTAAAGAGAAATCGGTAGCAGCATAATGAGAATTGTATATAGCTGACCCTCAAGGCAGCTTCTTAAGTAGGTTTGAATACTGAACTATTAGCAATTTGACAGGGAAAATGGTCTATACTTTAGCGCTTCCTTTCGTAGAATACCTATGTGTCACAGCTCCAAATCTACCTATTTCTCAAACTTAAATGGTGAAAATAACTGATAGAAAAAGTACCTACTTACAAGACAACTAATGCGTAATTTTTCCATCCTTCAACCAAAGCACATTGTCACGCACGAGCGATAACTCAAAACAAACAGCATCTTTGCTACGATTATGTTATGTAATTATAATGACTTAATCTACCATAATAACGTGTGAACTGGTTAGAACACAAAACGACGCATAACTGTGACCTGACACATCACAGCAGAATCAGTATCCAACATTGGTAAAGATTTTCTCAAGTGTTCTATTTCCAGATCATCAGCTTCCTGCCCTTGTCCCATTCTACTTGGGGTCGGTGCAACATGTTTTCTTCTTCCATTCTCCCCTGCTGACGTCACAGCATCATTTACTCCTTTCTCTTTTAAATCTAATCTCGCACAATCCACCCGTCTTTTCTTTGGCCTTCCTCTCCGTCTCCATCCATCAACATTCATATTCATCAATCTTTTAGTCACATCTGTTTCATATTTCATTACATGTTCTATGTCTAGATTATTACTCAGTCAAAAAAAAAAAAACTGACGGCCTAGACATAGTGACTTTGTGCGTTAACGATGATGAGAAAAACAGAATTATAGCATGACCACTTTAAGCTTGCAGTTCAAGGTGGCGTTGCTTGTGAAGAAAATGTGCATCGATATGTCAAACTTGGTACATTTATTTTAGTTCTGTGTTATCCCACCTGCACAGATATGTAGGTTGAAGTGTATCTAACATAAGCTATCAATAATCTTATGTCAATCCTTTGTAAATATGAAACTCTTTGCGCGGTTTGAAATGGTGTTTATTTTTGTATATTTTTTTTAACTCGTTGAATTCGGTGGTGTTTCGTGCCTGACTACTCTCAGAAGAAAAAGTCGAAAAAAATCAGAGGCCATGATAGCTTTTATAGTCCAAACATAATTTCGATTCAGGCAAATGGAACCATGCAGATTAACGTCTGATATTTGCCATCCTCTTTGCCCTCTGTTCAGGCACTTGACACATTTTCCTTGACAACTTCATCCCTTAGGTTCTGCAGTGCACGTGTCTATAGGAGGGTGGTTAGTGAAAGTCGTGGGATTCTGCTGTATGCTGGTATCGCAGGACCAGTAGATGACCCGGTGCAACAGGATGTGGAAATCACTTTTCTTCTAACTGGACTTTAATCAGCCTAATTATGCACGAGCAGATGTAGCTTATTATAGACTTTTTTTTTAACAATTTAATAGTCTAGTGAAATTGTTGTGGGGTCAAAGGTTATGTAACGTAAGGAGGATACCAATAAGGCATGTAATCGCAATCGCCAATCCGCGAATCAAATGTGGTGCCGATACAAGGCAATTATATAAAAAAACAATCCTCATGACATAAACTGGCATCATCAAATAAGGTTATAAATATGTTTATTAGGCTACAATATGGAAAACACTAGTCTTCTACTACTAAAATAGACTCCGAATAGGTCATGCATAAATGCATAATTTAAGGAAGAATTACGAAATTAATTCGTCAATGTTTCACAATGGCTATACGGCAACTGTCCCGTCCAGTCAAAAACCCTTTGAACATCCTCCTAGGTCACTTGTCGGGTCTCTTCAGTTCTGTGGGCCTAGCGGGAACTCGCGGAGTAAGCGAACAATTTTAAAATTAGAATTAGAATACGAACGATTTTAAAATTGAAAATACTCGATTCGTACTTAATAGTGGCTCACTTAAACTTTATAGTTTTTCATTCATATCTATGAGTTATACTTAGTGTGCCGTCGCAAAATTTAAATCATATTTTTATTAGCATCAGAATTAACGTTACATTATTTTACCGTCGTGTGTCGCTGTCAGGTAGTTTATTTATATAATAACGAGTATTTTTTTATTTTCAACAAAAGTTACATGAGTGGGGATTACACAAATCTTCTGCCAAACTGCAGGACAGTTTGTCGCAGTCTCTACTATAGTCCCCCTACAGCCCCTACATAGCCCCTGGTACACTCTCCCTACGAAGCCTGTGCCTATTAAGGCAACGGACCGGGCTGATGATGACGGTTTCGTGACGGTGCAAAGGAGGTAACGCCGTCAGCGAAGCTGTAAGAACCGCTCCGGCAAGGCTCCTGTGGAGCCCAACGTTAAGCTACGTGCCGCGAAGCCGAACACCCCGGTGTACATCTCTCGCCTACATTACACCACTAAGACAGAGGACATCGAGGAGTACGTGCGCCAAAAATTGAAGAACACGCCAAGAGTACAGCTATTGGAGTCGCGCCGAAACGTCAATTTCAAGGCGTTTGTGGTGCGTATACCGACGTGTATGCTCCATTTGGTGCTGGAGGAAAGTTTTTGGCCGCAGGATGTGGTGTTCCGTCGCTTCCGCGGACTAATTCCACAAGAACGCACAAATCATCGTGCAAGTGAAGTGTTACTAACTACTGTGAAACTATGTAGTTTATAAGTTGCTAATACTAACACAAAATGTTATTAGTATGTATATTTAGATTAAGGTATTTATCTATGGGTCTTTGTTACCTGAAATAAATGGTTTAATAAATGGTTTATTATTATTATAGTATGATCATAAACGTTCACAAGTAGTGACTGAGACTAGCAGCAATGATTGGAACACCTGATTGACAGACAATGTGGGTACGGAAATCTAGTGAGGTCATGGTTTGAGGTCTAGTGGTCGCAACCGCAACTGCTGGGCATGAGGTCTTGGGTTCAATTCCCAGGTCGGGCAAAGCGATATTGGGTTTTTCCAACAGGATTTCTCAGTAGCAGCCACGGAGTCTGGATTTGTGCCCAGTTGGCAACAGGGCTCCCCCTATTACACTGGTGAAATGTGGGTGTACTATTAGGTACACCTATGGGGGTGATATTATGTCTTGGGAAATATCTCTCAAAGTCCGCAGTCAGTCCGCTGTGTGGTGCGCTGAGTTTGACCGCATCTTAAGTGATAGAGAAGCTTATATGGACGTCATCTGTCCCTAAACGCTATCCATCAGACACGTAAACGTCCACTGAATTGCTACAATGTACGTCAACCGCCTAAACGATGCATTAAAAATATGTGTGTTTCATATCTAAATGTTCGGTGATTTTATTTTTTGTTTTGTTTATGTTTATATGTATTATTTTTTGTTAGTTTTCGTTTTAGTTTGCTTTATAAAAGGTTATTTATTTCTGAAACTTGATTACTTATTTTAGTTTTTTGCAGCATAGCATTTATTATCCTTGGTGCATTCAAAAGCCTGCATTAGTGCATAGTTATGATATCCATCTAATTAAGGATAATAAGAAGTAATCATTTATTGTTTTGCATATTATTATAAATCAGTTTCCTCTTTACACCATAATAACGCGAACATTACAAGCCAATTAAATATAAAAAAACACTCGACCCACTTTACCTGCCAACACCAAACAATTTTAATCATACACAGCGCAATGAAAACTTTAACGAGAAATCACTGAAATGATCTCTCAAACGTTTCAGAAACAAACATAGATGTGTCAACAGTTCAACACTCCGTAAACAGACCATAACAAAAGAAACCGATCCTGGCCGTGAAATAAAACCTAATTCACACATAATCAAAGCAGCTGTAACATTTTGATTAAATTTAAAAACTACGATTAAAAATGCATCTATACGAGATAATATTTCAAGGTTGTTATCATTAAGGTTTTTTGTGAGTTTCGCACGCTTACTATCAATATTACCTTGAGTTTTGACATGACGACTTGTTAGTTGTAACCAATTACATGTGTATCACAGCACTTGATTCGCGGGCGGAGCGACCGCTCGACGCGACAGTCGGATTGTCACTGTTGTCTGATCGAGAACGAAAGTTCCAATAAGTGACATGCGATTAAAAAAATATACTATGTTAGTTTATCGTTGGGAAATAGACACGAAGTTTTACTATTTAGAAAATAAACGTGTCGATATTACATTCAATAGGCGCTGTAATAGGTATTTGATTATGGAACGAATTCGGGAGTTGAGAGACAGGCGAATTGATGCTGGCCGGTGTTGATAGATTTAAATTGATACTGGCTGAATTTTGAAATAAGAACCGATGGTATTTTTTCGTTTTCGGCCAGTAACACCCATACACCAAAAACTTTCTTAGCAAGTTTTCACATCGCACATTTCCATTTCAAAGCCATATAAAGAAGAAACGTGTTTCTAGATTGTGATATTATATAATGACAGCATAGTAGTTCATCGCCCACCAGCGTTATATTACAACCTATTTCCCTCCATTGAATTTTATATGCGCGGGATGAGACCGAGATGATGACGATATTTAAGTTGTTTGTTGCTAGCATACCTCTATCATTCAGAGATTCATGTGGAATAATATTGTATGTATTTTAGCTATTTTAAAGCAGTTACATCATTGACTATCATACAAGGTAAAGCCTGATTCTTGTGTTCTTCCAGAACTTTTGTTTACGCCGGGACAACAATTTGGAATCTTCTCCCGGAATCAACTTGAAAACATGAAGTTAGCTGTTAACCATGCATTGAAAATATAAATATTTATATCTATAACTCCATATTTAAAATAATACAAATAAACTAAATGGGGATAATGGGTAATTTATTAGAGGGCATAAAACTGCTGCAGCTTCAAGAAGAGATTATTCCATAAATGTATATATGAAAACAAAGCAAGCCCTCGTAAGAACATGTCCTTAAGAAACTACGCCTATAAATATATCGGTAAAAGTTGATCCTTCCAAGGCTTCAGCCATCTAGGACTAAACGCTGAGACGCAAGCGGGAGACCTAGCCTAGCCTAGTATATTAGGGGTACCTTTCACATGTTTGTGTCGATTCGGCACAGCAAAATCCTTTAGTTAAAAGTCTCGTGTCACGGTGTTTGTGGTCGCACTCCTCCGAGTTCAAAACGGTTCGACCGATTTTTAGGTAAGTATATTTGGTAGTTATGAGAATAGTTTGTAAAGTAGTGACTGCTTCGTGAAGGGTCACCCTACAGGGTGTAACAGGACCCTTCACGAAGCATTCAACCAAGCATTATGTACATCAAACTAAGTAACGTTACGAAAAAATTATTGCTGGGAAACGACTTTTTTTTTGGGGTCAAAAATCACGTTTTTCCGTAAATCTCTATGTAACGCCCTTAAATCACTGTGCTGATGGATACATTGAATAGTAAACTTGTGAAAAAGTTGGAACTTTGACCCCCAATATCTCCGTAACTAGAAGGTTTCCAGGTATGGTCTAAAAGAAAAAAATGATCGCAATGACGGGGAGAACCAGTACCTTTTGGCTTCGTTAAGGGTCTTCTTACACCCTTTATTTCACATCGAGCGAAGCCGCGGGTAAAAGCAAGTAAAATATAAATGTCACCCAAACATGACTCGGCGATATGGTAGATTCCGAAAAGAGTCTGCCGTTCAACACAAGAATGACAGTTGAATGTGTGTAGTATTTGTTAGTTTAGTCTCTATTTTTTACTCAAAGTAGGTATTTTCGTTTGTTCGTTTTTTTTTGTCTTATTACAAATGTATCATTTTATTAGAGGAGGACACTGGCTGCTGCAACAGTTGCAACCATCGCGAAAGTCAAGTAGTCAGAGAATCCCAGATACCTTGTACAATGTTTTATGGTAATCTTTTTTTTGTTTCTTTTTTATTGCTTCAGGTAGTCAGAGAATCCCACGAACCGTGTTGGTTACAATGTTTATAAGGCAATCTTTTTTTTGTTTTTTTTTTATTGCTCCAGGTCCGGCATTGTTGATTAAAACATCCTACCGAATCGAATGTGCCACCCCTAACTAGTACGTAGCACCCTTTGCCAACACAAACTCGGTCAAGGCTAGGAGTGCTAGGACTTACAATGTTTATGTTTTTATTCCTTACAAGCACGAGCTGTTATCATAATCAAGACATGACTGAAGTGTGTTTAGGTTAGAGTGCACAGGGTTCCGTAGGTTGAATGTGAATAAACAAATCAAATTGAAAAAATAATTTCCAAGAAATGGCGTATTTCTTCTGGCCTTGTCGTTTGTATGTCAATGTGGAGTATGGTTTTCACTTCATCAGTAATGTAAGTTTACTTACATTAGGTACATAAAATATTTACATACATAAAAATACCTTTAGTGAGAGAATTCTCGTTATTGCTGCAGCGTACTGGGTCACACAGGCCAAAATATGATGAAATCATGCCAACTGGGACTGAGCACTATTCGCGGGCGCCACATAAACCAATACAGTTATATGAAAACAATATTATTGTATTACGGAATTATCACTCTCAAAAAGATCTACTCACTCTAACAAAAAAATCGTTTTCATTTGCTCTGCTACCCCTGCGAAGCCGAGATGAGTTGCTATTTTAAATGCGAATGACTGTCCGTGATTCTCTGTCTGGTACCTTTATTTTGTTACGGATTTGGATGAACCAAACGGATAAACCATGACAAAAATTAGAAGATAAATACTTTTTATCCAGTCCCGTAGGATAATTTACGACCTTCACGCAGGCGAAGGCGCGGGCAAAAGCAGCTTCTAAGCTGATAAAATTCACATGGAGCTACGAGTAAGTGGCCAACAATAAGCGGTCGTAACTCGTAACCACCAATAAAGGTTTAGGGGCTCGCTCCATAGAATGATGATGATTGATTGAAGTCGTCCTTGCAAAAACTAAGTATTTTAGTTACTGAGATTGTGTCGAGTGTTTCTGGAAGACGTATCTAGATGCATAGATGACCTTTAAAAGGAAACTGGGGAAGACTGGTTTTGGAAACCGGAGAAGCAGGTTCTGTGGCGTTACTGAAGAGAGACTCAGTCCAGTCGTGGACTGCGACTGTCCTCCGGTTTCCGCATCTGACCTAGCCATCGTTTTAAAATCATCGAGTTCACGACCCACGCTTCGCTTGTAGATACCTGGTCTCCACACTACGACTCGGCTGGGATTGGCTGGATTACTGGGTTGATATACTGGTTGTTACTTTTGGGCCCTAATATTTTTTTTCTTTGAAGTAGCGAGTCAACCCCAACACAAGTATTTTTAATTACTTACTGGGTTTGCCTCAACTCTATTATTATTATTATTTTTGTTAACGTGCACTTGTATGTAAAGCAACCAAAAATGAATCTCAGATGTCTCATCCTAAAGACCGGAAACAAAGCATGAACATTGTACCGGTATTTATATTATTTGAGTCAATTACCTGAGATAACTGTGCGGTAAGTTCATGCAGTTAACCTTGAGACTTGAGACTACAATCAGTTTACAAACAAAAGGAAGGCGCTACTTATAATATATGTACTGTGTATTTATTTATAGTTATGTGTAGTAAATACTAAATTGTTGAAGGAATCACTTGTATCCGTGAAGTAATGTTAACAGACTACAAATATCTAGTTCGGACATTCATACTGATTGATTACTGTTCCCATTGAGTAATGCCCTAGCTGGCCTAGCGATTGAGGCGCGAACTAACAGGCGATAGTCCATAAGTCAGCCCCATAGCCACCTGCAAATGTGAAACCACTAGTATCACAATATTTTATTTAACTCAGTATTTGGAGTTATAACTTACAATAGTATGTCTTCTTCTTTTCGTACATATCGACTGACTTATACAAACTGGTAATACAAAAGTCAACGTGTGCGAAGATATACTTGGGGATACTCTAGCAAGTGGGTCATGGTTTGATCAGGAGCACCGCACTTAAAGTGGGTGTGGGAATGATCGATTATCTCTCATAACCAAATTGTGTTTGCAGTGCCTCTTGGGTTACAATCGATTAAGTACTTTCAATATAATCGAGTGAATGTTCCGGAAGAAGTTAACCGCACCGCACTTTTGGAAGTGGTTCTCTGGAGGAAACCTGCATATTGTCCTAGAAACAAAAAAATCTAATATATTTGACATCTCTACCAGCCCTCTGGATCGACGTGGTTGATTTTAGCCCACTCTCTCTCCCACACAAAAAGCAGGCTTGTGTTCTAGCAGTACGAACATAACATTATGATTATGCTGCCTAACCGTTGGTTCTTTTAACAGACAGATAAACTTTTTATAAGAAGATCATATAAGTCAGTCAAGTCTAAGTAAGTCAGTAAGTCAGGTTAGGCACTAACCACACGATTTAAAAGAAGATCATACAAGTGGTCGGTATATTAAGTTGTTCATTAATTGAATACATTCGCTAATCGACTTGACCCCCGCCAATCACCGTTCGTGTAGGTGTTGTAATTTGAACAAAACATTCTGCAAATGAGGATGCAGCGACATTGTTAATAAATGGAACAAATGAATGTTTTTAGAGCATCATCATGCCAGCATACCTGGCCAATATAAAGTTGCAGGTATTGACTAAATAGTATTGAGTTACTGCCACTTGACAAAGTGTTTTTATATATTTTATTAACTAGAAGGTATACTATTATTAAATAGTAGCTGTTGCCCGCGGCTTCGCTCGCGTTTTTCTCGGAAATTATCGCACGGGCACGTTGTAAATAGCCTATGGCACTCGGGGATAATGTAGCTTACTATTAGTGAAAGAATTTTCAAAATCGGTTCAGCAGATCCAGAGATTACCCCCTACATACAAACTTACAAACACCTTAGAGAAGAACTCTTCTCCTTTTTCTTGTATATTTGACATTTATATCCTCACATAAACTGTCACATAAGGGATATCTTCCGTGATTATCTTTTATTTTGAGCTCCCGATATTTCGACGCTTTTGCAAGCGCCATGATCGCGGGTTGATTTATATCCTCATTGAAGTTTCAGACTCAGGCCCGAACTTCACCAAAGCGGAAATGCGGGAAGCGGAGAGGAGAGAAGATGCATAAGAGCTAGGGTGTATACACTGAATCTGTGCAGAGATGTGTATTAGCTAGATCGGAGCAAAGATGATTGTGTGACTGTGTGTACTAGGCTAATCACGCCCAGTTTAGCGAAACGGCCGCGGTCGGAATTCAGTCGGAAAGTCATAACGATGCGGATTTAAGGTTGACGCGGGCTGGACGCGACCCGCAGGTGTCGGCTTCCACCTTATATGAGTTTGCGACCGAACTCGGTTGTTTTGCGATCGCTATCTATGTCGAGACTGCAAGGCCTGCTTGGCCGAGTGCGGAGGCTGGCCTAAACAAATATTAAATATCGCTCCTCTCTGCTCAACCGTTTCCACTAAAGCTAAGCGATGACGATATGTGTAAATAGCAAAATTTTATTGATAGTTTACGATACACCTCTCCTGTCGTCGCGTCTCCGACATGGTGCGGGTCTTAAAGGGCCCTTCCCGGCGCGTCTCTCGTCAAAGCGAGCATGGTCAAAAAGCTTGTTGTTTCATCCAGAGCCACAGCGGTGATTTTCTTTCAACTCCCCTGTCTGACTCCGCCACGACCCCGCACAACTCGTCTCCCACGCACCTCATACCGCCTAACGCGATGACATTGAACGAAAAATAGTGTTCGAAAATTTCTTAAACTTGTTCCAGGAAATACGTGTGTTTGAATAAGTCTTACAAGTGTGTGAAATAAATATTCGTCATTAAGAATGTGCATTACATGTGCAAGGTTTCGATCGAGATGTTTTCTTTATTTTTACAGTTTATGAGTAAATTATGAACGCCCAAAGTTCAGGTAAAATTTGTGCAAAAAAGCAATTTTTGGAGGCTTATACTAAATTTGTTTCTACTTTTTTTATTTTTTGCAATCATAGAAACCTAGATAAAGTGCACAAAATACATATTAGTTCAAAAAATTCAAAGATAGATGTGAAACAACGGCATAATCACGTACGATCGTTTGTATGAAAAGTATGACGGGTTGGCCGCTCTTAAGCAGTATAGCCTGTATCTAGTCAGACTAGAAACGGTCCATATTTGGGCAACAGCAAGTAGCTTCGGTATGTGTGATAATTTTAGACAAACTACATGGTAGAAACAAAGGAAGAAGGGAAGTTTCCGAAATTAATATTCTTGATTGAAGTGACATGAAATAAATTACACATTAGTATGTTATCAAAAAATTGTGGGCCAAAATAGCATGAAATTGGTGGCCTTGGCCTGGCACGTGAGGCGAGGGCGCGGCAGTTACGAAGAAGATGGTTTGACGAACTGGACAAGTTCCGTCAGAATTGGAAGGAGGACGCGCGGGTTCGCGAGAAGTGGAAGGAGGCAGGTCTTCGCCTAGGAGTGAGACAGAGCCTGATAATAATAGTACATTGTTATCCTAGGGGTGAAAGTAACTTATTTAGTCCCGAGACGGGCGAGGGCGCCAATAGTTCGAGGGACTAAATAAGTCTTCAACCCGAGGTTAACACTGTGCTTTTCATTACGAATACAAGGAAAATAAAAACATGAGTTAGTTAGAGCAAAAATGAGTGAATTTTATTTTAATCAACAACTGTGGTGAAATATACAACATTTTTTTGTTTAAATTAGAACAATTAGTTATAGTTAGTGAAAGGTTTTTTTTCCGTTTATGTTGATATTTGATATTTTCTGGGAAGCTTCAGTTTTTACAGTATCCAGGGATTCTTGCGTGAATGTTGGGGACATTGATATTTGTCTATTTTCTTCAGCTGTTTTAAATTTTTAACGTGATCCATATTATGATTCTGATAAAGCAGCCATTTTAGGCCCCCTGATTTTATCAATGCTATCTAGTATTTATAGCATTTTAGACCAACTCACAGGTGAAAAAACCAGACCTATATTTAGGTTAGGTAGGTACCCGTGTACACTGTACCATACTATGACCGTGCTATGAACGTTTCAAGAAAAAAAGAGACTATGTAGCGTTCAGCACCGGCAAAACATTCTTGCCGACTATGTTGATGCAACGTGCATGGCACGCGACAAAGGGTTTTCACTAGATGACATAGTAAACAACAAAGTCGCTTCCCGCTGTCTGTCCTTATGTATACTTAGATCTTTAAAACTACTCAAACGGATTTTGATGCCGTTTTTTTAATAGATAGAGTGATTCAAGAGGAAGGTTTAAGGCGCCTCCCCGAGCAAAACGCAGCGGTAGTCGATTTTTGTGTAGTTTGTTGGAGATATCTACTCTTTACCCAAAAGAAATACCAACTAATAAAAAAACGTGAAATTTCAACATATTCTTGACTCCAAAATGGTTTTCAATATTTTAGAAGAAAATTTAAATAGCAATCGGTTATTAAATCTTTTTAAATCATTTGCCTTGACCAATATTTTTATAGAACCTACTAGAGTCACTCCATCTTCTGCTACTTGTATAGATAATGTTTTCTGCGATTGTGATTACTTAGATAAAGCCATATTAAATTGTCTCCCGTCTGACCACAGCGGACAAACTGTAACTTTCAGGTGTAACACACCATTGCAAAAAGTTGAGATTAAATTTAGACCTATAACTACTAGCAAATTAAATAGGTATAATACTTCCCTACAGAACAAATTAAGTGTCATGAGTATAGACGAAAATAATATAAATCAATTGTATGATAATTTCTTTTCAATAGTTCACACTGAATTCAACAAAACATTTGAAAAGAAGACAAAAAGTATTTGCCCTAAATTTATATTTAGTGATTGGGCAACTAGAGGTATCAGGAAAAGTAGGGAAAGACTGTTTGAGCTTTATGGCCTTAAGCCTTATATAAACACTGAAACTTTCAACAAGTATGTTGCTAAGTATTCAAAAATCTTTAGAAATATATGCAAGGTTGCTAAAGCCCTGCACATTAGCAACAAGATCAAAACTGCTGAAAATAAAATAAAGACAGTTTGGAAAGTCATAAATGATGAGACCAACAGGAAGAAAATACGTAACACTAGCTATACATTAGATACAGCATGTGGTCCTAAAACCTCTAATCAGGAAGTAGCTCAAGAATTTGTAAATTTCTTTACCGATATACCGTTAAAAACTACGGAGGCTCTAAATTCCTCAGCTGAAGTCTCAATTGGTTTATTAAAGGCAAACGTGTCTGGATGCCCGGCTGAATTTAAATTTAAACACATAAACCCTATGATAGTTATTAAAGCTTTCCGGCAAATAAAAATCAAACTGACCGAAGATCTTTGGGGAATGTCTATCAAAGTTTGTACATCCATAGTTGAGACTATAGCACCATACTTGGCGTTAATTTTTAATTTGTGTGTAGACCAAGGAGTTTTCCCAGATTTAATGAAATACAGTAAAGTCATACCTCTTTTCAAATCCGGGGACAGTAAAGATACTAATAATTATAGGCCTGTATCCGTGTTGCCAGTTTTTAGCAAAGTTTTTGAAAAAGTGATGCTGAATCAAATGCTCAATCATTTTAACACCAACAAAATCCTACACGATCAGCAGTATGGTTTCACCAGGGGACGTTGTACGACTGACGCTGGTGTAACCTTATTAAAGCACATATTTACTGCGTGGGAAGAGTCCCAAGACGCTATAGGAATTTTTTGTGATCTCTCCAAAGCATTTGATTGCGTAAATCACGAGACATTACTCTTGAAACTTGAGCACTACGGACTAGGTAAACTTGCTCTTAGTTTTGTAAAATCTTATTTGAGTGATAGACAACAACATGTTCAAATAAATGGTGTCAATTCACAGGGTTTAAAAGTAAAAATGGGGGTTCCACAAGGCTCAATATTGGGTCCTTTTCTCTTTCTAGTATATATAAATGATCTACCCTATTTATTGAAAAACCAGCCTCAAAATATGGTGTTATTTGCTGATGACACTTCCCTAATTTTTAAGATAAATAGACGGGTCCAAAATCTAGATGACGTAAATAATGCGCTAATTCAGGTCCATAATTGGTTCACAGCAAACAATTTAGTATTAAACGAAAAAAAGACTAAATGCATAAGATTTGCTTTACCGAATGTTAAAAGTAGTGATTGTGATATAATATTGAATAAAGAGAAACTAGAATATGTAGATAAAACGGTTTTCCTGGGGATTACGCTTGATTCAAGGCTACAATGGAGTTCTCATTTAACATCTCTTGCGGGGCGGCTAAGTTCAGCAGCATATGCCATTAGAAAAATCCGTCAATTTACTGATGTAGATACCGCTAGACTGGTCTATTTTAGTTATTTTCATAGTATAATGTCTTATGGCATTTTGTTATGGGGACGGGCTGCAGACATTCAGTCTATATTTATTCTGCAAAAAAGAGCCATCAGAGCCATATATAATCTTCGTAGGTGCGACTCTCTAAGGGAACTGTTTAAGGACATTAACATCATGACGGTACATTGTCAATACATCTATGAAAACATAATGTACGTAAGAAAAAATCTGCATCTTTTTAGTAAAAGAGGTGACAGACACAGTTACAGTACTAGAAATAGGAACCAATTAGTTCAGCCAGGCTTCAGACTCGCTAAAGTAGACTCATCTTTCATGGGGTACTGTTTGAGATGCTATAATAAAATTCCACAAAGTATTCTTGAACTCAATGAGACGAAATTTAAAACATGCATTAAACGCACACTTTGCAAGCAAGCATATTACAAGTTGAACGATTATATCGTTGATAAAAATGCTTGGCTCAATGCCGGTCCTGCTCCACAAGGACAGGGACGCACAAATTGATAACACTAAATAGTATTGTTGGAGCTGCTGAAGATTGTACAACTATCTTTGCATTGTATAGAATCAATCTCTTTAGTATTATATAAAGCCCATATTGTGTGAGAACTATGTGTTAAAAAGCTATCGTTCACTGGAAACCTACGTCCTTTCTTGACCTGAATGTGCCCTGGCGGTTGAGAGTATGTCATGCTCACTCAAATGTCTCGCTGATGGTGGCGCGTGTGTCGGATCATTTAGTTCCCTTCAAAATGGTTGAGTTGAATGGTGCTGATCTATGCGTCATGTTCGTGAACGGGCGCTGTCAGTGTGACTGGTCATCTCTTAGTTGCCACGGCTTATTTGAATTAATTATTTTTATTTTTTTAATTGTCTTTTTTGTTTTTACTGTGGACACTTTTAATGTGCACATCTTGCTACATCGTTCTCACATAGTGTACCATCTCAACATGAATGATGTAACCAAGATTTTGTAACAATTTGCTGATTTAAAAGAGTGTCCATGGAGTTTCTTGCCCGTTCTTCTCCATAGAGATCTACGATAGGGAATGGGCAACTACAGTACTTTCACAGTTTTTATGCCTTGTGACTGGGACTGTAGCTACATTTAATTGTTATCTTTGTTTCGACAATTCAAAAGTGCCTGTAACTGGCCTACTTGAAAATAAATGCTTTGATTGATTGATTGATTTTTTTTTTTTTTTTTTTTAGTAGTAAAATGTAAAATTAATCTCCTCACAAAGAAACCACAGAAATAAGACAGGATTATTGATGACATGCATCTCCTCGTAAACTGATAATTATTTTGATTTACTTTTTACACTAGTTGGTAGGCATTACGCTACCTACATTATGCTAGGTTTTTTTTTTTTTCAAAAGACCTAAATTTGATTTTATAAAGATTTTATTCCGAAATCTGAGCGTACTCGCTAAGTACCTCGCTATTTTCTATCTCGCGATCTTACACTGGGTGGCGTGCGGCGAAAAGGGACGAACTCTCAGGGTTATTTGGTCAGGGTACCACCTTAAGGGTGGATGGACGTTTGTTACTCTTTCACGCAAAAACTACTGAATGGATTTGGATGAACTTTAGCACACACATAGGATACTTTTTATCCCGGTAGAATGCGTGGGACAATTATCAAGCTACAAGCTGTCGAAGCCGCGGGCAAAAGCTAGTGAACTACTAAACTGAGTAGCGCTAAACAATGGCATGTGTTGATAAACAAATGGTTTTCTCTTATTTTACGATCTCGTTGCTTTTAAATGATCTTGTGAGTTGGTAAGTAATTAAATATGTAAATAGTAAATAAAACTAAGGAAATTATTCCACGGGAATGCAGGCACTACCATCACCCACATCTGCCTAGCCTTTCCCAACTATGTGGGGGTCGGCTTCCATTCTAACTGGATGCAGCTGTATACCAATATTTTACATGGAGTGACTGCCTATCTGACCTCCACATTACAGATCCACAACCCAATTAGTACCGGGTAAGGCTGGTCGTCCGACTTTCTGGCCACTGTCTACAAGTAAGTAACGACTGCCAAAACTCTCCAAGGCAGATGCAGAATGTTTGTTTGTATGAAATTATGAATACATCCTCCCAAAGTCCCCAATGACCGCTGCAATGATCGGTCAAGTCAAACAATATCACGTTTTTGAATGAATGAGTCGCATAATCGCATTGCTACACTAGTAAATACCTATCACAGTATTATAACTATATTACTGTGATTGGTACGTATCCTATTCCTAAACATTATTTCCAATCCAGTTGGTAGATTCCACAGATAGGTGATTGACTGTACCTTCGTACGCCAAGGTTTTGATACTTATTATTATTTGTATTTATAACATGAACTATGATATCAAAAATAAATAACCCGTGAATAAAATTGTAATATTATTAGGAGAAATAGTTTTAAAATGATAGAAAAGCGCCATCTATCATGAAAACCGAATACTACTTTCCCTTTACTCCTGTTGAGTGGGTGTGGGTAATGGTCAACAGATGGCGCTATACAAAGAGTGGTATATTTTGACAATTCTCCCCTCGGCCACACGCGGAACGCTACAGTTCGGTAATGGCCGCCATCGGGGTGGCTGACTCGCGCCGCTGTCAAAGCGACACGCGTTGATTGGTTGTTTACTTTATTTACATCACAATCATAACCAATACAATCACAGTGTGAAGTGTTTATTGTGTACTACGCTTGTTGAATTCACGTTTGTTTAAGTAAAAGTGATTTTTGATAAAGTTTTGAAAGCGATGAGCGACGGGTCGCTCTGCAAGCGTTGGTAGAATGCATCGTCCAGTGTAGTGTTGTGATAGTCGAAGTTTCCCGGCCCAATGCTGGGCTACAGAGGCGCGATGTGTAGCCGGCAGCATACCCAGGCGTGTCTCAACACTTCCCTGTCCATACGACAGGAGATACAGAGATTTGAAAGCGTGCATCCTTCTATCTATGCTCTTTACGACCTTGTGGAGTTGGTACCTGATCCATTGCTGGCCCAGCAGATAAGGGACCACGTCGTGGCCATAGAAGGTTAGTACTGGTTGAATGTTTACATTTTCGCGTGCGGTTTCTACGGACGACTGAGTTGTTTATACTTAGATAAATCACATTGGATAACCCAATAATGCGCAGCTTGTATTGGCGATTAGCACGAATGGAGTACGCTGTACGGTAGGTACATTATGTGATATTCAGTAATTATTCAATACGTAGAAACGTATAATTTGAATTTGGAATAGGTATTAGGAATACCGCTAGCCCAAGAGCCAGTTGTTTACGTGACGCCAAAACATATGACAACATAAAATCATCATAATAAAGAATCACTTTGCCCCGATACCCGTTTACCTGCCTAATATTCCTACCTGTATTACTCGACAGGCCTTGAAGACTGGGAATCCCGTTAAACTTGTAGGTACCGACTACATTGCACGTCGCAATAACAATTCACAATTCAAAACTGCGAAAGGAACGCGATTTGATAACAATCCGACACCTCCATAAGCATTCAAAGATACCAATATAACTATGTAGGTAAGTGTGTATACGTTACTATAAGAATGCTATACTTTCTCCGGTTTTTATGACATCGACGCAAACCCGGTCCTTATTTGATAGCATCCAGTTTTTATAAAGCGGATTTCCTCGTGTTAATACGCTGAGAAACTTGGCAACTTCGTGTCAATGTCAAGGTTTGCAGGTGAAGTTCTTTACTAGAAAATGTAGTGTAAACCGGTATCTATTGTATTGTAGTTCATAATACCTATTAGAATAGTCTGTAGAATTATCATTTTATGACCTGAAGTAGGTAGCGTGTGGCCTGTGGGCTAGAAGAATTGTGCGTTGTCACACTATTGGGGTTTCCCAAAAAAAAATGACCACCCCTACTGTAGGTGTAAAAAGTAAGCAAGGGTGTCTGAATAAAAGACGATGACGTCCTCATGTCAATTAAGAACAACACGACAAAGCGTGGTGATTTAAGTAAAGAGAAAAAGGGTCTTCCTTTTGACTATTCTTAAATAAGCAGGTACTGGGAACCGGTAAGTTCAACTTTAGATTGTGCTACAGACTGCTTTATAGTACGACTGTGCACGTACTAAATTGTCTTCTTTCTCACAACGATCATGAACGAAACAACATTGATAAGGAATCATTCTACAGACTTGACACAAGCCTCCTTCTATGGTTAACCCTAAAGACATATTGATGAAGTAGAGTAATCCAGCTTTAAAAATCTTAAACCGCCATTTTGAAGGAATTGCGCGAAACACAGATGAAGCAGAAGCAAATTCTTCACAAATCTGCGATACCAGTCTTGTCTGTCTTGACAAGAATAAACTAGGTACCATTTGCCAAAAAAAGACAACTGTACGCAAACAAACCGGCAACTAATTGTTCCGATAAGAACAAGAAATTCATTCAATCGACATGAGAAATGTCTTTAATCTAGAATGTTAATAACTAATTCGAAGAGTGATAGATGCCATTAAATATCATTAGCAACTAACAGTTCATCGTCTAAGGTGACCGAGAGACCTAGCTATCTAAGCTAGACTGTTTATTTCTAGGTTAACGATTTACGGGCAGAGCAACCCGACCCGTCAGCAACGACCGGTTATTTTTAGAAACGCTGATTTGAAATCAATAAAGTGGCAATTAGAGAGATTCCCTTATTTGTGTTTGGTATCATGTGAGATATGGCGAGTAGATAACATGGTTCATAAGGTAATAAACCAAGAGTTTTGCAATTGAATGACAGGAATACAGAAAGTATCAAATAATACAGTTTTGGTATAATAAACTGGACATTTTTGACATGCAGGTAACGACATAATCATAACGTATGTGCCACAGATCACTGATTTCTTCTTTATCAGGTATTTCTATTGTCCGTTTGTTAGTTTTTTATTTGGCGAAATTAGCCCTAACTGTGACAGCATTCCTTCACGATCTGACACAATTGTACCCTTTGTTTTCCGGAATATTTATTTATTTATAATGGGCACACCAACAGCACTGTCATTTTCAATTCAAATAAAATAAATAACTTGAGATAGCTGTCTGAGCTATACCTAATTTAAATATATCCTTCCTTATTCTGAGCACGAGTTTATACGCCTAAACATCGAAATTAATTATGTCAAGTCCGTCTAAGTATTTATCATCGTCAGACGCTGTCCATGTATTTTGCTCTTCTTAAACCTCATCTTCCTAACGCTTTCTTGGCCTCCTGCCAGGGTCCGTTTTCCTCCTAAGTCTTCCCACTTAATGCTAACTTGCGCATCCTCAACGTTAACTTTGCTGTCCTACATTCGTAAAATGCATAACATTTGCAAGATATTCTAAAGCAAATTAAGGTCAAAACTGCGCACTGGTAATCAAAGGAATTCTGTTATTATACAGCATAGTTTAATATCTCGCATAACATGGAGTTATGCCAACTATTACAAATATGATCTAAATAATGTTCTTGAAATACGTCGGGCGCTTGTCCGGGGTACTTGAAACAAGAAAGTAATTAAATTATATTATTTTACGTTTTAATAAAACCCTTTAGAATATTCTATGTTAATTCTGAAATGAAAGTTAAACAACTATCAGCTTCTCAAGTTAGAACAGTTGATGTAAAAGTATTATTGTACATTGTACAAACTCCAGAAGTAATTAGAATTATTCCAACGACTAATTCTGGAATTAACTCGTCCGACTATTGAGCAACTTCAAGTCTTTTGTTAGCACGAGCAGATGTTACTACGCGGACAAGTTTCCCTAATCAAGTCCGATTTATTTTAAAATCACTACTTTCGTTTTGGATAACAGAAACTACAGCATCTCATTACGCCTTTGAAATCCACGTCTAGTAAAACTGGCAATTTTCACCTCAATATCAGCGCTGAAAATTCTCAACTGAGACTGCACGAAAAGCTTTCTTTGAAAATGTTCTTCCCTGGTGTATATTCGGTCCTTATCCATTTCCTTCATCAAGTGCTACAATTGAACGCCTCAAGCATTGCAACCAGCGAAAAGTAGGTCAGAAAATGCAATCAGTGCTCAACAATATAAAATAGATGAAGCTATTTGCTCACCTGGGACTGGGAGAAATCTGAAATGAATCAGTTGCTTATTTCTGCATTGTTATCTTATAACTAAGGGGCAACTCGCGGAAGGGGTCACTGCAGCACTTTTAGATACAAAGTCTTATTATTTTGTAAATTATATAGATTTTGTAAATTATATAGAAGCTCGAACTAAAGTTGGAATTGGATATTTACAGCTACTGCAGTAGAAGCTGCATGCAAATTTCTTTCAGGTGAAAAACTCTCGAACATTTTTAATTTCAGAGATAATCTTCAGAGATTATTCCAATATGTGGAGTTATTGCCCAACGTAAGCGTTTAGACTTTAAGCCTTCGTTTCCAAGTTCACGGAGTAAATCGTTCATTCGATGGAATATCGGTGAGGCCTACACCAATATTCCATTCCTTTTAAAATACTGAGTATTTTTTTTTGAATAGACAATTAGAATCAGAATTATCTCTACCATTGGTTTCTAAAACAATTAGCAAATATGTACGGAAACGAATCCATGAAACAATAAGCGTAACATTTACAATTTTATCTCTAGACAGCTTGGCCTCGAAAAATTCTGGTTATCACGATCTTGACATTTGGCTTGGCAAGTGCGTTTCGTTGCGGCGGTGTTATGTCGAGACTTCGGGAGTCGGGAGTCGGTAGTAAGTAGGCATCGTCCGATAAGTGTCGGCAGCGTGCCAACGCACCCTTGAAAAATTTGAATAATGCACTCGACGTTGACGATGGGCCAATTATGCTTATAGGCTTATGCTACCCTGGTTTTTTGCTTGCGGGAAAAGTAGTTTTTAGTTTATTTTTCTCTTTACTAGTTAGCTTGTCCTAGTGGCAAAAGCTTTTGTCTAGCAATGAGTCGGCCTAAAGGTTCTTTCTAGATCGTCGAGTCGTTGACTGATTGATTGATCCTAAGCAGTTACTTCAATTAGGTCCGTTCTATCGTGAACGTAATTAGTACTAGTAACCTACTTACTTGAACAAGCAATTACGCGAGAACTGAGTGAATTCTTAGATTTTCTTTGATTGGACAGAATCAATATTGTTTTTATTCTGGCAAATAAATCATTGCTAAGTGGAAATAATCGCACATAATCGGATATTTCCTCGTTAAAACATTCAATGCTAACAATAACCAATAAATTATAACTACGAATATCCGTATCATTGGCAGTCAATTGAATAAATTATAAAAATCGCTTATCATTGGCACGTTTATCCGGCCATTTTCTTTCAATATTATGATTAAAGGGGAAACACTCCATGCGATAGCTCTTTCATTGTATAAAATGCCAAGGTACCCAATCATTATCTGCCTAGCTTTTTCCCAGCTATGTTGGGGTCGGTTTCCAGTCTAACCGGATGCAGCTGAATACCAGTATTTTACATGAAGCGACTGCCTATCTAACCTCCACAACCCAGTCAGTACTGGGTAATTCGATACTCCTTGGTAAGACTGGTAGTCAGACTTTTTGAGCCACTGACTACCTGTAACGACTGTCAAAGATCTACAGATGACAGCCGGGACCAACGGCTTAAAAAAGTGCTTTCCGAGGAAACTCGGTATGTGTAATGGGCGGTCACCCGTCCACAGACCAACCTAGGCACGCACTGAACCTAAAAATCTACCCGAGCGGCTGTTACTATGCCACCTACCCAATAAATATGACTACAATTAACTTTGGTTACATTTTTTTATCTTTTTGTTTGCACTGAGTATGTCTTTGCTATCGGTTCGAGCTTATTATATGAGGTCTTTAGATGACCAAAATATTATAGTAAGTGGTAGAGTGGTAGCCTGCCCAAGTGCCCAAGGTAGACCACAGAATATGATGTAGTTTATTACGCTTCAAAATCAAATCAGAAAAATACAATATCAACAGTGCTGTTTATTTATATATACTTCATATTATCCACCATGCACTTTTTAACTTTTCCAAATGGAAAAATAGAAACTCCAGTCCTATTCCACAATACTTTTCTGACCACGATCTTGACATTTAGCGCTAGAGTGCATCATGGCTGCGGGAGCGCTCACAAATAGACTGGCCTGGAACAAAAGTACCGTATTAATGTCATAACAAGGTGGAATACTTCTCTTTTGATTAAAATGTCTAGCTGTTACAAGTAGCTTGGAGTAAATCGCAATGGAGTATAAAATATGAAGTTGTTTGAAGGCATTATCTTTGCAAAACTGTCCTTGATTTTATCAGTTTGATATTATCCTTTTATTTCGAATGTTATGAATGTTATTTAATTTATTAGCTCATCTATGCTCTATTCTAATACTATAAAGAGGTAAAATTTGTTTGTAAGTTTGTATGTAGGGGTTAATCTCTGGATCTACTGAACCGATTTTGAAAATTCTTTCACTAATAGGAAGCTACATTATCCCACAGTGCCATAGGCTGTATTATGTATTACAGCGTGTCCGTGGGATAATTTCCGACAAAAACGCGAGTGAAGCCGCGGGCAACAGCTAGTAAAGTCTATGAATAATTACTAATTATAGAAAAAAAAATGCAAACTTTTTAAATAATAAATATTATCAGAGCTGTGTCTCAATTTGGGTAAAGTATATTCTGATGAATTACTAATCCTCATAAAATCAATCCTTTCATTTTGTTACAATTTATTGAGGACTTCAGTTCGTAAATATCTCGATTGTTCGATGTAATCGATAAGTTTTCAACAAGTCCCGTTTGGAGTCAATAAGCTGACGTTGAGTTGATCTCGAAGAGTATCTGAGTGCATTGATGTTGCGAGGCAGGCAATCGACTGAGAGGAGATCAAAAGGCCGGTTAGATGATACATTGTATCTACCTAGTACAAGTCTGTATGTGACCGTATTTGACTCTGTGAACGTGAACAGGAAAGTCTGCATATAAATGCAATCGAATTAAATAAATAAATAAATATCGCCGGACATTACACACATCGCCATCTAGGTGCCACACTAAGCAACGAGGCTTGTGTCGTGGACACCAGATAGTTGATAATACTACATAGATACTTTTTGGTTGTAAATACATACTTATTATACATATAAACATCCATGACTCGGAAACAAATTTAATGTCCATGCTCATCACACAAACATTTGCTCCTACCGGGATTCGGACCCTAAGAACGTAAGGCAGCCTCACTACCGCTACGCCATTTGGGTCGTCAAAGCATAATAAAGAGGTACCCATTCTAATTTCCGTATTACCTTATCATCTTCATCATTCTCTTGTCCCTTATCCCAATTTATTCGTGGACAGCACAGCATCCTTCATACTTCTCTATAACTCGACATCTCATCAGACCTTTCAGTTATCTATACTAATATTATAAAGCTGAAGAGTTTGTTTGTTTGTTTGTTTGTTTGTTTGTTTGAACGCGGTAATCTCAGGAACTACTGGTTCGAATTGAAAAATTCTTTTTGTGTTGGTTAGCCTATTTATCGAGGAAGGCTATAGGCTATATATCATCACGCTACAACCAATAGGAGCGGAGCATCAATGACAAATGTTGCAAAAACGGGGAAAAATTATTTAACTCTTGATAGCTTCCGTTGCGTGCGCTGCGTAAACGGTTAAAGTTGCACAAATATAATGTAGCAGGGAATTATTCCTCTTAAAAAGGTCTCAAAAAAAGTCCGCGACGGCACATGCCTATCTTTTAAGGTTGACTCACAATAACCATTTTTATGATTTTAAAATTTGGTCAAAATTAATGTTTTATTTGCGAAGGTGTTTTTACCGACATAGTATTAATCCTTATCAAAATAAATATGTTAGTCATCTTTAACATTCAATTGTGACCAAAATTGCCCTTTACACTATTCAATTTAGATGAATATCTTAGGAGATATCACAGTTTTAAAATAACTCCGCATCAAAATAATGACCCGCGCGCGCTGCGAGGCGGGTGTTCATGTTGTTGGGAAAACCAATGTGATTAGATTCAATGCACAAATATTGTGGGGAACTTAGAGAAGGTTTTAGTTTTTGTTTCATGCTGTAATCAGTGCTCTCTATCAAAAGATTTATAAATTTAAAGTGTTCAAGAAGAACTTACCATCATTGTGTAAGATACATGCAACGACATCTATTGCACCAAAATGGTACTAATTAATAAAAATGTGCTCACAAGATAACTTTTAAATCGGGTCTGAGAGCAAAAAGTACTCTAGATTAGTCTACATGACGCTATAACCCTGTAGAGTGTGTGTTCGATCGCTTTACATGCATTATATTTTAACGGTTAAATTTCGTGCTCGATAGATGGCGCTATTAATTTCACTCCATTTTCTGAGTCGCGGTGTTAAGTTTTCGGTGAAAGAATGACCCTCGCCCGTGTCAAATGTCTGAAGCTTGGTTTATTAACCAACGAAACAAAAAGAGGAGGTTCTCAATTCGACGCGTCTATATTTTTTTATTTTATGTATGACCTGACCACGCATAACTTTTTACAGAGAAGTCCGATATACATGATCTTTTGTTTTTTAAATTGAGAAATCATGTTTGGGCTCATTTCCTGCACCTTGATGAGAACTTTAGATCTAGCTTCATCGAAGGTCTGACGATGGAGACGGAAGGCACTTGCAAGAGGTCCTCAAGAGTTTGCAGCAACCATAACGTGTTTGGGCTCAATTCATGCACCTTGATGAGAACTTTAGGCCTTGCTGAAGTATGACTGTCATCGACGGTCAAACGACAGAGACAAATGGCAGTTGCAAGCGGTCCTAAACAGTTTGCAGCAGGTATAATGTTATTGGGCTCATTTCATTCACTTTGATGAAAACTTTAAACCATACTGAGTTGTCAGTATGACTTTCATCGAATGTCTGACGATGGAGAAGGAAAGCAGTTGCAAGTGGTCCTCAAGAGTTTACAGCATCTATATCGTGTCTGGGCTCATTTCATGCACCTTGATGAGAACTTTAGACCTAGCTGGAGTATGACTGTCATCGAAAGTCTGACGATGGAGACGGAAGGTAGTTGCAAGAGGCCCTCAAGAGTTTACAGCATCTATATCGTGTTTCGGATGATTTCAAGCACCTTGATGAGAACTTTAGTCCTGCCTGGAGTATGTCTATCATCAAAGGTCTGACGATGGAGACGGAAGGCAGTTGCAAGAGGTCCGCAACAGTTTACAGCAGTTTTATCGTGTCTCGGCCCATTTCAAGAACTTTGATGAGAACTTTCGTTCTAGCTGGTGTATGATTGTCATCAAGTGTCTAAAGATGAAGACGTAAGGCTGTCGAGGGTCGCGGGCCTGTGGACAGTGAGTAATGGGCTAGCTCACCATCCGTCCGTCTTATGACGACAGGCCGTGGTGACGGCGTGTTCGTGTTCCACACGCGCCTCAAAGAGATCCGAGAGGAGCGAGGCCTGCCAGGGTTGCGGGATTGTTCGAAAGAGATACCGCGGCCCTGAAACGCAAAGGGCAACAGAAGAAACGTGGGTGGATTTTAGTCAGTACAAGTCTGACACTCCCTTCCGCTCCGTCCAGAGTGGGAGGGGTCATTTGATGATTATCCATCGGTAATAGTATATAATAGGGATTTACTCCTTTTGAGAGCTTCCGTTGTGCGTGAACGGTTAAAGTTACGCAATTATCATGTATGTCGGAATTGTCCCTCTTAAAAAGCTCTAAAAAAATATCCACAATGGCCATAATGTCTAACTTTTAAGGTTGACGCACACTCTCTCTAACCTCTCTTTCTTTTATGTACGCACGCACGCAGACGAAGTTGTGCGGGTCAGCTAGTAAATAATATTACCAATATGTAAGTCTGCGAAAAAATAAAACCACATTCACTAAAGCATTCAAATCCGGAAAATATTTTCTCTTCACACAACTCGAAGATATGCGACAGCCAGTAAATGCCTCACATTTTTCGTCGAACACTTCAACACTTCTCGATTTGTTGAATCCGGACATACCCGCACTGGATTTGAAAACTGCAGACAGAAATACTAGAGATTTCATAGGTACAAGAATCGGGAATAGAACGGTTTTTTTTAGAATTCTTATCGAATTCCAAACTGGAGCAGGTTATACATTAGTAGCGATCTTTTTTAATTATGTAGACCGATTTCTCCGTGATAACTAGGCCGATTTCTGTGATCTTTTTTTCAAAACCAGCTACTTCCGAAAATAAAACGTTTTTTTGAGGTACTGGCCTTCAATCATTCCCGGGTCGGGCACATTGTTATTAGGTTTTTCCATCAGGAATTTCTCAGTAGCAGTCACGGAGACTAGATTTGTACCCGGTTGGCAATAGGCTCGCCCCCTATTACTTCGGTCGTAAACATAACTGCTGAAATGTGGGTATACTATTAGGTACACCACTGCCTAGCCCTACGGGGATTATAGGCGTAATGTTACGTTAATGTAATATTCCACCTTCTATTCGCTTTTATTCTTTTGTTTTTTTTTTTTTTATATAAACATCTGTGTCTACTTGTGGACAGCGTTGTGGGTTACATTATAACAAAATCGCTATTTTGTTAAACTAGTTGTAAGTCCTTATAATCTAACTGATACTGTTCCTTTCAATAAAAAATTAAATATATAAGTTAAAGTTTTTCTCTAAAATCCAACGCATGACGAAAGTACCTTACGGTTTGCCATTAGGCTACTTTACACCAACACTTCCATACGAAACAGATTTTTTAATTAAATAAACGCTTGGCTGAGAGCCAGCAGGGGAATTCACTTCGAAAACTTGGATACAAAAGTAGGTCATGTAAGTAAGGTAATTTTTGCACAAGAGCCGTTTTAAAATTTTAACTAGATACCATTTTTCCAATAGCAGTTGTGTCTTTTGGCTGTAGTTTGGAACTTCGATCAATGGAATATATTATTTTGAACCTTGGTGGGCAGAATGAAATGGTACATTTGAAACGGAAACTTAAGCCCTAGTTTAAATTTTATAGAAAATAATAGAATGGAATATGCCCATCATTTTTTTTGCCATCACTTTTTCTTTTTGTTTGTTGTGTGCACTTGTGGCATGTACCAAAAAAATGAGTTTTTTTTTCTTTATTTATTTCCATCAGCAAGAGTAAAGAGGAAAATGAAATATTACAAACAAGGAAGAAGCTCCGTTTCTCAAGCTCCCTCCAACTGTTTCTTCTAAAAACAAATGAAATATTAATAACTACCGAGATATCAATCCTTAGAACTTAACATAATAGTATGATTCAATGAAACGACCGTTTCGTTCTGATTTATTTAGATCCATTGAGTTATTGTTAAGTGCTCGAGCTTACACATACAAACAAGATCTTTGTCCTATAAAATATTAAACCAACTTGGTATTTCAATTGCTTCCCAATTTCTCTCAGTTATTATAAGAGCCAGAACCATCTGAATTCTCCCCATTCAATTTTGATTTAATATTGAACATTCCTCTGCATCATTAATCTCCTCAGCTAAGGTGAATACGATTCTACCCTCCCCAGTGGCTGACGTGCAAATAACTAATTAATGTCAAATGTCACAGCTAACAATAAAATTGGAATCTAATTATGTTTTGGCTGTAGCAATTAATTTTAATTAAATACAACGCTTTGTTTTTGAATGATGTATGTATGTCGTCGAATAAGAAAAAGCTCCCTTTTATGAAGAGAAAGAAAGCGAAGAGTAAGCAAATGAGAAACCACAGATTGATGATTCTTACGACTTTTTCCTTTAAGTCATAACATGTTTGAATTATTTGCAACTCTCGAGTTGCAGTATGAGTTTATGACACTTTGTCTATCGTTGGAAGAATAGACAAAGGCACATTAACCATGGTAAAAACAAAAGCTAGTTTGTGATCAATACCCGTGTCCTATCTAAATCTCGTGTAATAGAGGGTGAACCTATTGCTAATATGTCTTTAGGTGCTTCAATAGTAAAATTCGACTAAATAAGACAAGAATGAATCTGAAAGGAAATTAATTCCCCAAACATTTCAGTAAACTCCGTTCAAGGTGCCTTTGAAGCTATTTAGATTCTTGTTTGACGTTTGCACGTCAGTTGAAGTTCTTCCATTCAAGTTTTAAATGGTTTGCTTACCCGCCTAATTTAACTTTCAATACAAAATAATTTTCTAAGGGAGCCAGTGATTATCTGGGATTTAATTATCTAACTCTAAGAAACAGTTGTTCTAGCGTATCTTTAAAGGCGCTAATTAGTTCAGTCAAATGCTTAATTTAACTATAGGATTAATGTTAGGAAATTAACTAACGTTACGTTATAGAATTAATTAATTTTGTACTTTCTGGGCCTAGATAACTGCAGATAGAAGAAAACCGAAACTACTGTAGGATATTTGTGATTCTAGGTAGATACTGTATGTGTAATGTATTTGTCAAAAAATAAGGCTGCCTAAACACAGTTATGTTCATTGAAAGCTTAAAAAATCCTCCCTAACTTTACAGTCACCCACGAGTACATATGACAAGTCGTCGAGCAAGTTCCGTATATTGCACCAAGTATCAATGCATGAATGTTGAATTGAATGTATCGGCGTAGGTATGTGAATATTGGTGCCTTTGCGCAAATTCTTATAATCCAAGTCTTTGAGCTCAGAAAGCTATAACATTCAAAGACATTCCAATGCGACTGTAATGTGTAATATTTCGCTCACATGCATAAATCCGGGAACCAATTATGGATTGCGGAACTGCAAAGTTTGTGTCGACTGGGAAAAGTACGAAGTCATACTGCTGGTACTTTCACAATAATGAAATTGGAATCCAGATTATGAGGTATTATTTCCTATCCAGATTTTAAACGATAGGAAATATCTATCCAGTTCACTGTCGTACATGTTCTGTCATTCAAAATCAGGATAGGTACTAATATTAAAAAGCCTTTCCTAAATTTGACCGCACCGCAGCAACTAGTTGTTCACCTTTAAGGTATTTCTCATCTTCAAGTCGACGATCCGTGCCTTAGCTACTACCTTGGAATTTTAATAAAAATGATTTTGTTCACCATGCTGAGGACATATTCCCCTAGTCCAGTTATTTGCTTGAACCACACTATTCTTTCCAAAGCCAGAATTATGAACCCCCAAACACTAAATGGAGAAGCATTTCATCAGTTTTGTTCGTCACCGCGTGGTGGATTACAGCCAAAAATGATTGCGTGGCAGTTCACAGGGGAGCGTGGAAGAAAAAACGTGTTGCGCTGACCCCAAGTAACATGGGACCTGGTGCCTTAGTCTGCTATTGCAATAGTGTCAAAATGGTCTATTATTTAATAAGGCCCCGCGCAGACGAATTAACCTTTGTACGCACGACAAACGAGTTTCGAACGCGCTTCAATACGCCGTGGGCTAGGGGCCTTATTAAATCAATTATAGACCATTCTGACACTATTGCAATAGCAGACTAAGGCCCCTGGGCAGGTGATGATGACAGCGTGGAGGATTACCGGCACTCCTCGCATCGTCGAGGGCTTTGTCCCAACATAAGGAATGTTTATAGTCCGATTATGCTTATCTTTTGCTCGTCAATATTGTAATCAACCTGTCATACATTAATTAGATCAGAGCACACACAATTACATATTAATTAAAACACATACTGGTGACTAGAACACCGGCGACGCAAACCGGTTTGTAATACAATGTTATGGACTTGGACAGACCAATTTCAAGGCCGCGTCACGGCCAACATTACTCAACATTGCTGTCATTGTACTCAAGCTAAATGTAACTTTAATGTTGGACGTTGATTTGTATAGAAATCAGAATCAGACCTGAAATAAAATTGAATTGAAATTTTTCTTAGACCGTTTTTCGTGAATGTAATGCTAAAAACGTGTAGCCAAGTCAAAAAGATACCCTCGAGGATATTAGTTTTTGCTTGGTTAGGAATAAAAAATTAGCATAATCGTGATCGATCGAAAATTGAAAAGATGAAGTAAAACCTTTTGTTGATCTTACCGCACTGCCTAACAAAGGAGCACGTCCATACATTTTCAAACACCTAACTACAGGCTAACTAGGTATTTTAATAAAAGCTTGTAGCCTGAACAATGGTTATAGAGCAGGCGTCAGCGCCGACCGCCTCGTTCAAACAAGAGGTTTACTAACATTTTCATTAAAAATACATTAACATAATCATAATAAATTTGCATCCAGGACTACAGCAAAAATCCTCTTTCTACCCACGTCCACGTGTGAGTTTGTTTTGCTTTTACGAGTATTTGAAACAAAAATAAAGGCAGTTAATAACGCTCACAGAGCTTCGCAAACATGTTTTTTACCTCTATTGGACAAACACCGAGCAAAATATATCAAAAACCGAGAGTGGACATCCAATGTAGATCAAAGCATGGAATTTTATTGCAGAGGGATTTTTAGATTGTGTGACAGATTAAAAAGTCCCCGTTTCAACGGCTGATATCAACGAATCAATAATGCACAATATATTTGCACAGTCGTGTTCGATACGAGTGTCGATGTGGAAAATAACAATGTGTATAAATAAATACATATATTTTTGTAGGTGAAGGGTTCCGTGACATCCGCCGCGGGAGACGCACCGGGCGTCGGGGGCCACGTGGTGACCCCCGGCCACCGTAGGCGCGGGCTTGTGGACGGCGAGCTACGGGCTAGCTCGCCGTCCGTCCGTCTATGACGACAGGCCGTGTCGACGGCGCGTTCGTGTTCCACGCGCGCCTCAAAGAGATGTCAGCAACAGGAAGGGGTCCGCAAGGGCCGATGCCTGCCGTGGCTGCGGGACTGTTCGAAAGAGATACCGTGGCCCCGGAACACAAAGGGCGATGAAGGAACATGGATGGGTTTTAGTCAGTAAAAGTCTGACACTCCCTCCTGCTCAGCCCAGAGCGGGAGGAGTCATTTGATGATTTCCCACCAGAAAAAAAAAAAAAAAAGGGTTCCGTGACATTGGGTGTATGCTTTAGTTTATCCTGCAGTGGACCCATCATTATTAGTAGAACAGCATCGTCCACGCTCTTTTCAACGTTGTTAAAATCGGCGTTTCATCAAAAAAATTATTGGAAGTAACAGTAGAGACAAGTAGAAACAAAACGTCCTCTGTTAAAACAAATTCCACCCCAAATGTAATAAATCGATACAAAATAAAGATACCTGTACGTCCGTGATTGGTACCGTGTCCGATAGATGACGATACATTCTCCCCCGTCACATGGGACCTAGTAGAATAATGGCATACTGTAATACAAACATCGAACTGAGTTACGAATACAAATAGATATGCAATGGGCTTGCCCTTCAGGGCTTATTTGTATAGTCTGACATTCATGTCAGTATCTTGATTTATGATTTTCAAGATTTATACGCTTTTTAATGGAGGCACTCACAAGGCGGTTGACAATTGTTGCACAGATAAATTTGGTAACACAAGGAATGGGGAAAAAATCCTGCTCTCTAGCGTCATACATAACACTCTTAACTGTTTTACAACAGTTCGTGTTCTAGGATTCTATCAATATTAACAAATTGTTAAATAATCATCAAGATCTAGATACTACTCTGTCTGTAAATATGCCTTCTCTTTTCAATCAAAGCAATGTGAACCATTAGCTCTGCAATCATACTGCATTGCTGCAATCTTTTCATTTAGTAAACGGTTAAGTTTTTACTTTGTAACAGCAAATTAGTATTATATAGGCTATTGTAACACTAATATGTAGGTCAGACTTACTGGCATCTGTTCTATCTTCCATAGTTATCTCCGACCTAACGTGCGCTTTGGGTGCTTTTATTTTAAACAGTATTTACATAAACCTATTAGCAATCGCTGCAGTCTTGTTTACAATTTTGCATTGCAATTTAAATTTTATGCTATTTTTTCTTATCCGTATTTAAAGTTATGGAAATGACAACGATTGGTTTTTCCGAATCAATTTTCAATATTAACAATCGTTTTTTGAAGTCTTGCTTTGGATTTTATTTTGGTTTCTCTTAGATAGATAGATAGATAGATAAAACATTTATTTAGTGAACACAAAAGACACAACACACGGAAGTACAATTAAATTATACAATTTACATGAATATTTTTGAAATACCTATAAAAAAACAAGGTGCCAATATACAAAAACGGAAACATAATTTATGAATTAAGTATGGTAACACCATGACAGACTTCAAATAAAATAACGAGTATTTAAACAAGGTGCGGTGTGCGCCTCAAGGTTGCACCAAATGGGAGTCCAGCTCAGCATGTGTCAGGCATGCACCTGACGCTGATATTCTGCTGGATCCCTGTAGTGACATACGGACGTCGAGCAGACGAGATAAATTGGTTTTGTGATAAAGTGTTGTTCATGCACGGATAAAATTGTGTAAGTATACCCTCAACTTAAATCAAGTATTTTACAGTAAGCTTAGTGTATTGGAAACGTTCTTGTTAATTGGAATGTGTTTTAATACTTCAGTATTTATTATGTTAAATGTATAGTGTTTATATGAGTAATTATAAGTGTATAAATAAGTGTATAATACTAATATTATAGCAGCGTAAGTGCGTATAACAAAAATAAACGATTTGGCTAGATTAAATTTATGTTAAAATAGATAGATATAGGTTTATAACATGTTAAGGTACCCAATTATAATTATTGACCAACAAAAGATTCACAAACTATTAAATTACTAAGAACCCCCTTGTTCACAGGTTTGTGACCACGAGTTACGGTATAGATAGACAGATTGATTCGGGAAGAAAACAGCAGACAGTCAGATGATGGACGTGTTCGAGACAGTCATACCCAGTTTTGTCTGGGATTCGACAAGAATCTGCCGCAGTCGAGCTCTGAAGGTGCCAAGACATTTGACTCTTCTGCTTTAACTTATACAATTTCAATCATCACTGTTGTAATTTAAAAAATCGAATTCTAGTTTAAGCAAGCGTGTACCGAAGTCGGCGGTATCATCGCTTACGTGGCGCGTTTAGTAATCAACTGTAATAAATATTTTCAAAGTTCTAAAAATGTTGAATTGCGACCTGCCCTAAATAAAAAAATCCAATCTACGCGGAATCCTTCAAGCCTCACACCATTACGTTTCCACTGAAGCTGGAACCTCCACCATTCAGTGTAACGAACTCTTCGTGATGAATTATTAACCAATTTGTACTTTTTGCTTCTACTGATTGACTGTTATGTACACAGTACACACGTACTGTTTTTTACTGGAACGAGATGAACTAAATTACAGTTTACACGTTCACGCATCATGTGAAGTGTTAATTATGATGAGATGTTTAGAAAACTTGCGTTTTTTCATCGGTTGTATGACTGTGCTAGATTAAGATTCGCTGTCCAAAGAATTTACTGTCATTTTCTTGTGTTATTGCTTTAGATAACTTATTACGGTAATCCCTCAATACAGTATGTTGTAGCTGTCCGTAAAGACAACCATTTTAGTCGTTGAAAACAGTCGATAGGATAATGTTTTGATAGCTCTGAGAACCGTCTATGAACAGTAACCACTGAATTGAAGTACTGGTGGCAGACTTGCCTGGTTTTTGGATTTTGTTTGCACTTTGAAAAGATTTACCTACATTATTTAAATTAACAGAGGCTCCTTACTGGGAATCTTCCTATATCTATACTAATATTACAAAGGGTTAATGTTTGTAGGGGGTAATCTCTGGATCTACTGAACCGATTTTGAAAATTCTTTCACTAATAGGAAGCTACATTATTCCCGAGTGCCATAGGCACTCGGGAATAATGTAGCTTGTACAACGTGGCCGTGGGATAATTTCCGGGAAAAACGCGAGCGAAGCCGCGGGCAACAGCTAGTAGTACTTTAAATGCGAAAGTTTGTGAGAGTGAATAAATAGTTGTTTGTTACTCTTTCATGCAAAAACTACTGAACGGATTTGGATGAAATCTAGCACACAGATAGTTTATAACCTGGATTAACACATAGGATACTTTTATCCCGGTACTATGCTCCTGTGGGACAATTATCGAACTCCACGCGGGCGAAGCCGCGGCCATAAGCTAGTATTCAACTACCTCTAGGTTACATCCTCACAGTACCAATTAAATCAAACTGTACTTAACGTCTCTATAGAAAATTGAGAAGTATCAATGAACGCTGATTGGTTCGAATCGGGAAACGTTTTCAAGAGACTTAAGTTTTTTAAAATAGACGGCTATTACTGGCGCAATTGCTACTAGATGTTAAGACGAATCCGACTTTGTATCGAAAGGCAATTAAAATCAGAAATGGGTTGTTACGAGTTAGAAAAAGTTTCCTTAGATATCCCGTACCTAATAACGGAGCAAGTAAATAATCATTTTGTCCTGAATTGTTAGAAAAAAAATACTTACGATAAGTTTCATATTATTTTTCATCATATTCATTCCCAACAATCCTAACTGTGTTGGGGTCGGCTTCCAGTCTAACCGGATGCAACTGAATACCACTTTTTTACATGTTATGGAGCGACTGCCTATCTGACCCCCACAACCCAGTTAGTACTGGGTAATACGATAGCTCTAGGTAAGTCTGGTTGTCAGACTTTCGGGCCACTACCTGTAACGACTGTCAAATATCTACAATTGACAGCCGGGACCAATGGCGTAACGTGCTTTCTGAGGCACGGAGGAAACTAATAGGTATATAAGTAATGGGTGGTCACCCATCCACAGACTAACCTAGGCAAGCGCAGCTTAGCCTAAAGATTGGTCAGTGCGGCGGTTTAATTTTACTTTATAATAGCTAAAACAATTTGCTTTTGGGTGGGTTCCGTAGCCGAATGGTAAAAACGAAACCCCTTTATTTAAAAAATATTATTTTTTTATCAAACCTATACGTGCGGGGTGTCTACTTATAGATAGGTATTTAAAAATGACATTGAGGTTCCTAAAACCATTTTTTCTCAAAGTGAATCGTTTGGAAGATAGATACTTCATAAGTGGTAAAATGTGTCCCCCTCTAATTTCTAAAGTAAGAATATGAAAATTCTGAAAAAATGTAGGATTGTTGAACTTAAATAAAATTATCAACCAAAATTGGTTTGAAAAAGATTTGATGTTCAGTTTTAGAAATTTAGAGATACGAGTATGAGACTTTTTCATGAAACTGCAGCATTATTTTTTTTTTAGATTAATATACTATATCTTAGCTTTGTTTAGTTTTGCTGTTGAATGTAAAACAATACAACATATGAATGAGCCTTGTGTGCATGTGAGTACGATTCGCACTTCGCCGGCTTTTGTATTTTTAATAATAAATCATGCATCAGACAACTGTTTTGCAGTAACTTAACACAAAGACAACAAACACACTCCAAGTCAATAGTGCACCAACATAAAAACTATTACTTAAACCAGTTCCAATTATCAATTTAGTTACTCCCATAAAAATCGCAATTTCTTGCACATGTTTGTTCTTCACACAAGTTTTCCCAACATGTTTGCGACGCCAATTATTATCGTTTCGACGGACAGATGTTACAAGTTTTTGTTGACCATCTACAATAGAAACACGTGTTTTATCGCTAACCATGATAACTCCATATTGGGACGCGTGAGGATTATGACCGCACAATCGCATACTAATTATATCTTTAATGTTAATCATTAACAAGTTGTTTTATTAATGTAAAGTTGGTTTCTCGGTTTGAATTGAATATGTTTTACCTGTAAACAGCTGGTTTCTGTTACCGTAAGTACAGTACGAGGTAAAGTTTTTGTTTGTTTAGAATTATAAACGGTGGTTAACAATGGAAATGAAACTGCGAGCCTGTTTATATTAGTTTACGATTGCATTGAATCTGTAAACGTATTGTGTCTGATTATTTAGACGTTTTACCTGTCAAATCGTTACTAAAGGATTATTCTATGAAACATGTATTACACTACCTTAATAACCTTGAATAAAAATCACAACTATAACATATTTTCCTTATAATACACTAGCCGTTGCCCGCGGCTTCGCTCGCATTTTGGTTGGAAATTGTCCCACGGTCACTTTGTAAATATAGCCTAATGGCACTTGGGGGTAATGTAGCTTCCTATTAGTGAAAGAATTTCAAAATCGGTTCAGTAGATCCAGAGATTACCGCCAACATACACACAAATTTTACCTCTTTATAATATTAGTATAGATAACATTACGCCTTGTAATCCCCAAAGGGTTAGGCAGAGGTATAGCTAACAGGTACACCCACATTCGCCATTAATGTTTAAGTCCCATGTGATAGGGGGCGAACCTATTGCCATCAACTGGGCACAATCAGACACCGTGGCTGCTACTGAGAAATTCTTGATAGAAAAACCCAATAACACTTAGCCCGACCCGGGAATCGAACCCAGGACCTCATGCTCAGCAGTCGTGCTTTCGTCCAGGAAGTTCTTTGTAATACTGTGTATAGTATACGTGTTCTCAAACCACGTTTCATAACTGAACTGTTCGCAATAAGAACCTCGTCAGGGTAAACAATTATTTTGTTGTTTGCATCTCACAAGACTAAACTTCGTAGGCGTGCTTTTGTACTCATCCATAATTCCAGAAAACATATACCTTACTAATAATAAACACTACTAAGGTGCAAAACGTATTATGCCTTATTCATGTATGGACTAAGGTTCATTGATACTTGGCAAAAACCCGGAGTCGAATCTGCTCTGTATTACGCTGGAACTAAAGGACATGATTCCGGTCCTTCCCACGTGTTTTCACATTTTGTGGTACGGTCGACCACACAAGTTCAACCTCATATATAGTTTGTTATTTTGTCTAAATTGTCAATGACTGTGGAAGTGTGGAGTGTGAGCCGTTTTTGGATTGCAAACTGTGTCTTTGTTTGTACAGCAATCATAATATATCATACTTTGTGTTCGCAGAGCAAAGATTAATTAAGGAAACATCTAGTCCATCTTTATTGGCAATTGGGATGAATTCTGCAATAAACAATTAACATTTATTTCAAATAATTAATAATTTTGACAGTTATCATTAGTTCGTTTATATTTTCATTGTGTATTATGTTTCTAATATTGTATGTACAGACGCCAACACATCAAACTACTACAATCTGTCAAATTTCTTTAATAGATTTTCAATTTTATCGCTAAAGCATTAGGTTCAAGGTGAATTTGACGGGTAGCTTAGCGTAGTGTTGGCGTCTGTACTTATCTCCTAATAAAGAATGATTGATTCTAATTACTAATCGGTTAATATCGCAGGCCTTGTTGTTGTAACCAAAATGTATTTCACTATTAATATGTTTATGTTTAAACAAATACGAACTGGTGACCTCATCAATAAAATTAGCGCTTCCATGTTAAGTTCAAGCCAGTACCTTTACTAGCGGTAACACAAACTGTTTATGGGATACGCCCATTAAGCAGTTGGTGTCCATGACCTTGAGTCGTATAAACATTAATGAGTGAATCTTAAATCCTCCACATTGCGCACGCGTTTATAATTTGCTAAACACCTACGAGCACCTCATTGACCCGTCTTAGTTGACTTTTATAGCTAGTGTGGGTAGATCAGGCGGATTCATGCAATCATTATAATAAATTTATTTTGAAGGATGGAAGAAGACATGCTGAGCCGGCCCCAAATAAATTTGGATAAGGGCCGGGGAATGATGAATATATTTAATATTAAAATAAAAGAAAACAATAAAAGTGACGAGTCAAAGTCATGTGAGGAACCAATTTAAAAAACTGGTATGTTTCGTGGACCTCTAATATAAATAAAAAACTAGAAAATAAAGCAAAAAGTTTTTCTATGCTTGCAAACAGAATTTGTAAACAGAATATCTGTCATAAAAATAGCAAAAAAAAAAAGATTAAAGACGACGTGAATGAAATGATTAAAATCAAAATATGTATCTTATCTTCTTAACTTAACTGATTCTCATAATCATACAGCAGCTTATTTTAAACCACCATAACACTCACTTATTATTCAACTAGAAAATATTGTTCAGTAATAACAGCAAGGCTGAAGTTATATGGTTTGGAAATTACAGCTGCCCGTAATTTCACTTCGCGTCATAATCATTATACAAAGACGTCATACTGCTTTTGTTGGACCATCAAAAGATTTTTTAATTGCGTACTTAATACCATAAAAATAACAGATACAGAGAACTTCATTTTTAACCGCCAAATTATTAAATAGATACTTCTCAAGGTGCGGATAAACCAAGCGGATCTTAGAGAGAATTGGCTGCGGACATCGGGCATTATCATATAATTCAGAATATTATAAAGGGTGTAACAAGATCCTTAACGAAGCCGAAAGGCAGTTTTTCCCCCCGTCGCGTCATTGTGATATTTTTTTTTGTTCAGACCATACCTGGGAACCGTCTAGTTACGGAGATATTGGCGGTCAAAGTTCCAACTTTTTCACAAGTTTTTTTTTTTAAATACATATTTTTACTGTAAGATTTTTACTTTAAACAGCTCCACGAACTCTGTACTATTCAATCCATCCAACAGCACAATGTTTTTAGTGCGTTATATTGAGTCCTACTGTAAAACGTGATTTTTTACCCCAAAATTTAATACACCATCGTTTCCCAGCATTAATTTTTCCGTAAAGTTACTTAGTTTGATGTACACAATGTTGGTTGACGGCTTCGTGAAGGGTACTGTACGTTCAAAATGAAAAATGATTTCCTTTTTTCGTACACCATCATACAGTGGAGTAATCGCCATACTACGTTTGTTTTTTTTGTATGGAATTATGACCGACAAGTGTACCCTTAAAATCGATTATGTAAAGGAAAGTATCTCCCGCAAAGTATGACTCTGCAAGTGTAACAAAAATCTTTGCGACTGTACAGCAAACTTAGTTAAAAGTCTCTGCAGTAACGGAACGAGCTGGTTTCCAAGCGGCACGTTTTACTTATGCACCATTACCTTTGCAACACCCAATATGTTGCTTGTAGTTTTCAACTTTAATCGGCGTATTTTATGCCAGTATTACTTGCGCTACAGAAAATGTTTCCAAAATATCGTAGAATTTTACGATGATAATAAACAATGGTCTTTTGTAAACTCTTATGCTAAGACTAGAAAGGATTTTGTTGGAATTCTCATTGTCCTATTGTGAAGTATGTCTTGTATGTTCTTGAATTGTATGATACATACATTATGGAACATCTATTTCGCATCGGATTTAGATGCCATCTCCAATAAAGTATACCATAATATTCATTATAGTCAAACGACTCCGTATCAGTGGCGAAGGTTCCAAACAACTGGATTCCTACCTGCTTCCCTTTGAAAAATGGCACAGTCAATATTTTATAGGCAAATAATAAAATCACATAAAAGATATGTACTCCGGCTTACCTCTTACAAAAATTGACCCTTCGCTACTGCTCCGTATTGTCCTTGAATCGTAAGCACGCAATGCTTTCTTACCAAAATCAGTTGCCCTCAGTGTGCCCTCAGTCTAAACGCGAGCAGATTTATAAATTCGCTATACCGTAATACCGATGTACGATAGTGTTATTTAAACTTCTTTTATTTAATCGTTTATCACCGTTACATCTGCTGCCACAACGGTACACCGCCATTTCACACTTGGCAGACCACTGAGGTAAGATCATAACAGATGGTAAGGCACAGTGTTTTGTGTGTGTTGCATTTGAAGAATTGTGTTTCGGGATTTATGACACAGTGCCAGCTGCTGGAAAACGGTTCTGTTCAAACATTTGATGCAGGCATTTTGGACAATGGTGTTAGGTAACGCAGAGTTAGGTGAATTTAAATTACTTACTTGTTTTTTTAAGTAAAGACTCACTTCATTGGCCATAGTCATTTAATGAACAGACAGTATTCGGGAAATTATAGAAAACGAAGCATCGTTAAAATCTTAGTTATTTAGTTACTGCTGCAAAGATTATAACGAGGTTTCGTTTCTCCAAAAGAATAGCGAAACGACATGATGGCAATAGGGATCCAATCTGGGCTTTAGATCATTGCGTAGAAATTCCACAACATAGAAGGACTATATTTGGACTACCAAAAACAAAGAATCTGGGCTAAGACATCCGTGAAATTTAAGGTGTAAGCACAGTATACTCTGGCTTTACTGATTCTGAATTCCTATCCTTTGACAACAAAGAGAAAATGGTCCTTTGAATTATCAAGTAAATCCCTTTGTATGAAGAAATCTTTTAAATGTGGATCAGAATCTCCTTAAGTACATTTACGTCTTAAAATGACAAAATAAAACGAAAATGCTTTGTCTTTTTGCTTATATTTGGTCCGGATATACCATTGGATTAAGGTCTGGAACTACACTGTTGTATAATAATCTGTTGCTATGCGGTGGTAAAATACTAATTTAGCCGAAGTAATCAGTTTAGTTTAACTCAATTGTTTTAGGAACACAGATTGCAACTATGGCTTCATGTTTTAATCAGTTTAAAAGTTTTACGAGCAACTTTACCCCTAGCGTTCTCTCTGTATACGAGAGTGGTTGATTCTCAGAAAATGTAGTTTGAGGTGTTTCCTACTCTTGCCAGATGACCGAACATCTCATAAAGCAAGCAAGAGAACTCATGCATAAAGGGTGTAACAAGACCGTTAACGAAGCCGAAAGGCACTTGTTCTCCCCGTCATTGCGATCATTGTTTTGTTCTAGACCATACCTAGAAACCTTTTAGTTATGGAGATATTGGGGGTCAAAGTTCCAACTTTTTCATTTTTGTTTTAAACACATGCCTATTATTGTAAGATTTTTACTTTAAACACCTCCACGACCCCCGTACTATTCAATGCATCCATCAGCACAATGTGTTTTGTGTGCTTTACATTGAGTCCTACCGTAAGACGCTATTTTACATCCCAAAAAAAAGTCGTTTCCCAGCAATAATTTTTGCGTAAAGTTACTTAGTTTGATATTGATAATGCTTGGTTGACGGCTTCGTTAAGGGTCTTGTTACACCCTGTATATTACTAGTAGACTATCTAGAGCAGGAAATCAGAATGAGTAGATTCATTGATAAGCTACGTACGCTTTATCCTTCGCCAGTCCATAAACCGTAACGTAACGGTGTTTCATTGACAAAATGAACAATAGAGCGACGCAAGCGCAGCGTGTTTATAGTGTACTCACATAAAACGCGTTTGCACGCAGCTTTCCATAAACGCACTACAGTAAATCGCGACTCCACTAAAACTGTCACGCAGTACTATCTAGAATCGCGGAATAATGCTGTGTACTTCTAACACTGCAGCTCTGGGGCTTTTTCACTCGCAGATCGTGGAGATAAAACCCTGTGTGAACAATGTTTGACCGCAAAATCTTCACCTATCCGCTAATTATTAACCACTTTCACTAAATAAGTGTATATTGTGTGTTTTTTCACAGGACTCTCATTTTCACGTCTTCTTGTACTGTCGCTTTCAATACTGACCGCATTTCCTATTGTTATAATTCTCAATGTTAAGAGCAATATTACGAACAATTAAAACGTTTTTGTTATTGTGTGAAACTTCTCTACAGATTTCATTGTTCTAATATTTCTCTTCGGAACAATAAAATGTGGAATACTGAACTCGTGGTTGTTGGTGTTTACTTTTTTATAACTAATTTCTGTCCGTGACTCCATTTGAATGTGAACAAATCATATTTTATGTTACTTTTGTTCTCATTGTTAGTGGAGTATTGTTTTTTAGTGATATGGGCTGTCTGAACACAGAAATTATCTCCGAATTTTATTATGTGTTCATGGTTTATGAAAGCATTTTTGCGTTATTAGAAGCAAGTTTATTATCATTTCACTTTTCTCTTTTATTTTCACTGTCACATGCATTAAAGAGCTTTGAAATTGGATCAGCCAAAAGAACAATTCGTGCCAAAGTGAAAACTAAATCGGATACAGATGCCAAAGCAGCAATTTTTATAATTTACTGTATTTTTGCTTCCCAATGTGCCGAGATTGCCCAGCTTAGATGGAAGTTATTGGGCTTACTGCACATCTGTGCTACATAGCCCCGTAATACAAAAGAAGGGCAAAAGTTTAATAATAGGCAAGCTATATTTTATATTAATGCCGTCCCTTCTTGTTTTGTTGCGACATTAACAAGTTCATGTCATGGTAAAAAGAAGTTGAGCGTGTTAGCAGATTATATCTGAGAAGACTGCACCGAAATACTCAGCTACAGAAGTAGCCACCTCGTTCAATGATATTTCGTATTTCTCATTGTATTACGACTCTAACTTGTTTTGCTAAGGGGTATCGTAATACCTAGTATCTGTGTTGTGGAGGTTAAGTACCCAGTTATGCGGTCTCTCCATATAAATTGTTGGTACCCAGCTGCCTCCGGTTTGAACGCTGGGAAAGTCGGAAGCCTTTTCCCAATTCTGTTGTGAAACCAGGTGATGATGAGAATTTAATACATTTTTGACTTATCCTTCATCGTTATCTCGTATGTATGAATGTCACTTTGTCTTGGCTAGGATGCTCGTGACAACCCATTTTATCACTTCAGCCAACATATCTGAGCAGGCGGGACCACAGAACTAAAATAAATGTACCAAGTTTGACATATCGATTCATTTTTTCATGACAAGCAGCTCCACCTTGATCTCTTCAAGTCGTCATACTGCACATATTCTGACATACACATCTCCATTTTTGACAACTTCAAATGGCAGATGAGATGACTCCTATAAGTACCTGTTAATACTTTCTGCCAGCACTCGCTAAACACAATGTTTATAGAGCAAGAGTAAAATCAAGGTAGTTAGCACAGTAAGTAAATCCCAAGCGCTAAGTGCTTACTAAACTACCCCTACCCCCAGCTACCTTTACCGTGTAAATTGGCGCAGTGGTCTTTGCACTTTGGTACGTTTGCTGAGAGTTATTATCTAGACTCTGGATGCTGCGTCCGTCTGGAGTAAATATTGCAATTTAATTTCACTTATCTTATTAACGCAGTGTATTGGGAGCAGGGCAATATCATTCGCTATCACGGCTATCACTAAGTAATAGGTTATTTTATGAATTCGCAAATGATTATTCAAAGAGTTTTTGTTTAACTATCACCAACGTACCTACCAACACTTGCCCGCGTAGCATGACCACCGTAGAAACGGGTTTTGTCGACGAAGAATCGAAAATAAAAACCAATTGTGGAAATGTTTCTATCGACGCAAGCATGGCGATGTTAAAAATGTATGACAAGACATGTCAAGTTGTATAGAAAGAGCTTTGTCGATTCTTGGTAGAATAGTGATAGTATTGCCATGCTACGCGGGCAGATCTCATAAATTGATTTTTCGGACAAAGCTGCATTTTCCACGATTAATCTATGGATGTTTAGATATGGACCTTTCCGTATATCGAGATCTATTTTGCCTTCAAGAGGAAGTTAAATTGACAGTGCAGTTCCCAAAACGGACAACTGGCCTCAGCTCGAAATGACTTTATTTAGTAGGTAATTGGATTGTGGAAGTTTGATGTTCAGCCATTTCTAGTTAGACTAGACGCTGGCCCCGACATGGGAAAGGCTGCGAAAGTATAATAAATTAAAACCCCAAGCAAAAGGTCGGCAAGACATTAAAGACATGCTATTTCATTAAATAGCAAAGAAAAAACATCTCGTTTGTTAATGTGACAGTTTGATAGCGAAATTTTGTTGATATTTATAACGGACATCTTGTGTTATAAATGGCGCTCACAATTTATAATTTAGACCAAGTATTTGGGTCGACTCTGAATGGTGGAAGCTATTTAAAAGTCATTAAGAATTTGAAAATTACAGAATGAATACTGTCCTCGGGCAATAAAAGAATTCGCTATCCGAAAGACCTAAGGTCAGTGATCAGGATAAACTCGAAGTTTGTGTTTAGCTATGTAACTAGTTATATAGAAATGTAACCCTATTGACGTTCCCACTGCTGAGACACAGCCCCCCCTATCTGAGAGAAGGAGTGGGCCATCATTTACAACGCAATCCCAGATCGGGTTGGTGGATGAATGCCACATCATCATCATTCTCCTGCCCTTAGCCCACTTTATTTGGGGCCGGCGCAGCATGTCTTCTTCCATACTTCTCTATTACTCGTCATCTCAGCAGTCACCTCCTTTCGAGCAAACATCATCGTTCACACAGTCAATGTCACATCACCACATGTCTTCGATTTTTTGGTTTTAGAACATGCCAGTTTCGTCATAAGAAACTTGATCCACCTAAGATATTAATTAACACCACAACGCTTGTAACTAAGTATAATTTCCTCAGTAGCTACTAACTCCGTACCTCAGGCTAAGCTTCTGTGTGGTCTAGTAATTACGTAGACCCAAGCAAGCTTACAAACTAACCCACGACACACTACGTCAAGGCTTGTATTCCCTGATGGGTTAGCTAGAAATATTTGGTACTTACACCTACATTTCGTCAGTTGCGAGTATGTTCAAAAGCCATCAGGAAGCAAGCCTATTTCACAAGCCGGTACAGATCCAGACTCCGAAATGCTACTGAGGAATCACATAACATAACATCACGTTGTAATCCCCAAAGGTAGGCAGAGGTACCCAATAGTACACCCACATTTCGTCAGTTATGTTTAAGTCCGATGTAATAGGGGGCGAGCTTATTTCCTTCAACCGAGCACCAATACAGACTCCTTAGTTGCTACTGAGAAATTCCTGATGGAAAATCCCAATGATAATTTCCCCGATCTGGGAATCGAACCCAGGCAATCAACCCTTAAAGCACTGTTTTAAACTTTCACGGTTTACAACTACACATAAACTATCACTTACTTGTCAACCCGCGATCATGGCGCTTGCAACAGCGTCGAAATATCGGGAGCTAAAAATAAAAGACAATCACGGAAGATATCCCGTAAGTGACAGTTTATGTGTAACCCTTTAAGAGTTGCCTTGCTTGGAGAACCAATCCAGACTGCGTAGACAAAGAGACATTCTGGCAACGAATACGACAGTCAAAACCAATACTGTTGAAACTGGACCAACAAGGAGTAGAACCACATAATATTTGTTAGATAATATCCATTTCACAAGCTTATGTGTTTGTTTAGATTTTCTTATCTCATGTTACCTAATAGAAGTGATTTACGAGTTCTGATTTACGAGTTCAGATTAACTCGTTCAGAGTTATCTGCGGCCATTGACCTCATGTGTTTAGATCGATAAAATACTCGACAATAGAATGTTAATGTGTTAATAATGTTACTTGCTGGTAGGTCGGGCAAAGGAATGGGTACAAAAATAATAATGTTTTGGAGAATGCAGGCCAAAGAACCGGATGTAACAAAGGTGAAAATTAAACGACTGGTTTAAAAAAATCAAGCGTTTTGGAGGAAATGCGGTTGGTATTTGAAGAAACTATCGCTGTCGCTCAACGAGCGCTATTTCGACATTGGTGCGATGAGGACAACTACAGATTCGATAAGTAAAAAGTCATAATTTGAGGTTTGGCTCCCGACTAATTCCTCCTCCAATATTTATACCAATATACCAATTTAAAAGATATTTCATAAACTGAATACGAAGCATATAATTATACTATGTCCCTCTTTTTCTTTTGTCACAAATTTGTACACTAGGCTTCTGTTTGACAGCGGTCCAAATAGGCAATTTTGAGCATTTTGTAAAAAGTTCTAGTGCTGATACAGATTATGTATCATCGAAAAAAACATACAGACACAGAAGATGTTGATATTTATTTAGCTGTAAAAAATCATAGTATTAAAGTCATAAACCAGAAAGAAAACAGGCGAGAGCGTTTGGATGGAGAAAAGACGATGGAAATGCGGGTGCATTTCCTCTTAATAGGCTCTGGCAATTTCATCGTAACCAGAGTAAGATAGACTGTTCACCATCGTCTCGAAGGAGATAAGCCTTGTCCTGAAAGACTTAATGGAATGAAAGATAAGGTTACTTGATACAGTCATCCTGTGAGGACAGCTAGCGACGTTAAGATAGGTGCGGGAAACCAGGATATTCCACAAATCCAGTACACTGCCATAAATAAAGCTATTCTTCGTACTGTAAATAATGAACTAACTACCTCCAACAAGACTTCCGAGAAGCTCGGAAACTTGTAAAAGCCTGCCAGAGATGGATTGTTCCAAAACTCGTAGTTGCTCTCATAATTCATGCAATGAGCTGCAAACTGGAGCAACGCGAAGTTAAAGAAGAACAGAAACCTAAAATGGTTCTAAAATTAGCATTCAAAAGCTTCGCTTGAAAGATTGATAGAGAAAAAGATAAAAACGTTAAACAAATTGCGAAAAATACTCAACTCTTTATCTCCGCCTGCATATTTCAAAAGGCTTATCTTTTTGACTCACCCGTTTGATACCCTCGGAGGAGTATGAATTAAAATTATTATGAAACAAAAAGTGTCACAGATTAGGCATATCCTGCAATTTACACACATCAAAAGTGTCTAGGGATCAAGCATTTTTATGTGGATTTCTTGAGATTGAGATGTGGCTTTGTAATAAATTTATGATTTTATAAATTTATATGGATCCTTTTTGGTGCATTTTATAATTTGAATCAGGAACTGTGAATCAAATTCGAGTAAAAGATGAAAATCAGCTGTCAATATTTTCCCTATAAAAACATACAACGCATTGAAGACATTATTAGTGCTACTGTTTCCCTACTACTGATTAAAACCAACGTTATTATGGAGCGGCGACGTCATTTAAGCAGGGAAGAAATGCTCAGAGCCGTGGGAATGATAGAAGCTGGTTCCCGGCAACGTACTGTGGCTTTAGCTCTGAATACAAGTCAGAGTGTTATCAGTCGACTTTGGACACGTTACCGAAGCACTGGTACCGTGGCTGAGCGCCATGGAGGACGGTATCGCTGCACCACACGGAGACAAGACCGATACATTCAAATCTTAACTCGAAGAGCTCCAACAATAACCGCCATGATGTTAGCCGTGAGGCTTCATCACTCTTCAGGGAACTTAATTAGCAACCAAACAGTCAGAAACCGCTTGCATGAAGTGAACCTTCATTCCCGAAGACCGCTACGGGTACCACCTATAGCAATGCACAATCGTAGGATACGATATCAATGGGCTCTTGAACACAGAAATTGGGCAGAAGAACAATGGCGTTTCGTGTGCTTTTCTGATGAGTCTCGTTTTGGTATGAGACCGGATACAAGACGTATACGACACTGGAGAACCCCTGGACGCCAACAGCGATTAAAATCCTGCCAGGAAGTCCATCCTTATAGTGGTGGAACCATCATGGTATGGGCGGGTATTTGGATCGGCGGAAGAACTGAGTTGATTTGGATCAGAGGCAACCTCAACGCTCAAATTTATGCTGAGACGATTGTATCAGACGTCATCGTTCCTCTACAAGTGCAAATCGGTCCCTTATTTCAGTTAATGCATGATAATGCACGACCGCACACCGCAAGAGTTGTAAGACAGACTCTCGCCGCAGCTAACATCAATGTCCTGCCCTGGCCTGCTCAGTCGCCAGACTTGAATCCGATTGAGCATGCATGGGATATGCTACAGAGAAGAGCTCTGCCGAATATGGAGGGTATCCAGTCGCAAGAAGACCTTTTTTTGTTGTTGCAACGAACATGGGCGGCCATTCCACAGCGTGATTTGGATGAACTCATTTCGAGTATGCCAAACCGATGTTCTTGTGTTGTTAGTGTTCGCGGTAGAAACACGGATTATTAATTGTTTAAGTTACCCAATAAAATTTTAAAGAAAACTGTTATTTCAGTCTTTTTTTCGAACTTTTGTGTTAGTGGTTCAAATGTCAAAAATCCCTTTATTAGGAAAATGGCAAATTTCTTTATTAATGCAAAGGTGACTTGGTTTATCGTTACTGTGACAAACGAAAACACTTTATTTGATGAATCCTTAAAGAAAATTTTAATTAATATCAATCAGGAGAAAAGTTATTGCAAAAATATATGTTGATCCCTAGACACTTTTGATGTGTGTATATCTACTAGACTGTTTAAGTTAATTTCGGAGAAGTTTTTTGGGAAAACGGTTCCATTCGTTGTTTTTCAGTTAGATTTAGAATGGCTTGTCTACTCATCGTTTCATGTTCTCAGAATCGAAACTCATTTTTCAAATTACGGTGAAAATCAGCACTTATGGATGGCAAGGCAGACCAAAACACCCAAATTTTGCCCAGTGTTTATTTAAGGAAAATTGGCGGAATAAATTCCCCATAAACTACTTTTAACGTACTATTTTGTTTCAAAAAGGGGAAATTAGTCTAAATTGAGGAATTTTAACCAGCTCATTCTAACGACAATGAATGTTCCACATTCATTCGCATCACGAATATGACCAGTAGCAAAACGCTTCCTTTAGAAGTGCCCCTAAAAATAGACGCACCACATGTAACTTTACTGGTGACATCACTATTTGCCCATTTAACCCTAAATTGGCGGGACTTCAATTAGAGGATAAACTGTCACATGTGAACAAGAAACGGAATTCTTAGACGTTGACTCAGTTTAAGAAAAATAGGTCGCGTACCGAAGTCTTCAGATTTACACATATGTCTCAAGATTTGTCCTTGAAAACGTACTTCTGAAACCATTGAACTGATTTCTTTTAATCCGAATAACGTTGACCGAATAATGTCAAGATGAAAGTAATAAAATGTACAAAGAATGGGCTAACAGAATCCCACAATTATTAAATGAAATTTTTAGACACAGACAAAGGCCGCTTGGTTTTCGTCTAAAACATTAACCATAAGTTCATATTTATATTTGAAATGGAAACATTTTCTTTGAACATTCAGAGACATTCTTCGCCTTCTACAATGAAGAAGAAACGTTTGATGGCCTTACATATTTTTACCTGCTGAAGTTCAAACCGATTTTCTCTGAAAAAGCTCTTATAATTTCTATTCCTTTCATTCCTAGGTGAAGACGAAAATAAAATGATGAATATGATTGACGAGGATTCCCTGAATTCAAGAATATAACAGAGCTTTCTTGGCTTAAATAATATAGGAACATTTTGTTATCAAAAGCCTTGTTCGCGTGATCATATTTTCCGTGTTGGAATTTTGAATATTACAGAAATATTCGACAAGTTAGTTTTGGCTTTATTTTCTCAGACACGCTTGGCACATAAAATTAATATTTTGTTTCGATGATTGTTGTACTCATTTAAAACTACCACGAGATTAAAGCTTTTTGTAACATTTTCACCAATCAACTATTGGCAGAGCGAAATTCCTGATTAAAAGCTTGTAACGCAAAATATTTTATCGTAAAACTGTTTTGCTGATAAAATACATCGAGAATTTTAATTATTTCCGCGAAGAATTCCAATGTGAGAGCTTTCATCAAAATATTCCGCCTTCGAACAACATGGATGTAATGAATATTCCCGTTAAAATGCAAAATTCTACAACCTAAATTCCCTTTGAAAAGAGTTATCACACCAAATTCTGTGCTGTACCTCCTTCTGTGCTACCTGCACAATTTTCACTGTTGTACGGCCAAAATACACATTTGCTTCACCTAAGCTAACAAGACTACAAAAGATAGATCCCATGCCCGGGAGCGCCATGTTAATGCTGCCCCAAATTTAGAGGAAGCTTAATTAAATACCTCTGTGCAAGTTGAGTCGGTTTCAAAGTGTATCATCTCGCTTATAAATGAAGCAAAAAGGGCTATGGCAGACGATGATATCAAATGCATGTAAAATGAGGGGATAGGAAATTTTCTGATGCATAAGTTTCAAACGCTGTGTAACACTTACCTCAAAGTAGGTCATCCTCTGTCTTCCCCTGAGTGTCGTAAGGGGAGCTACAGCGCAATATAAAGTGGACGTAAACTTAGAAAAATGTCGGACGGTTTAAAACATAACTCACAAATAATATTGGCTGGAAAGTACAAATGTACCGGCTTATGCACGCAAACTTTTGCCCAAAACAAAGGTGTTGGTGGTCCAAAACTAGAAACTATTAGAAATTGAAATATGGCTGAAATGAAACCTTCGTCAGAACTAAAATGCCGTTGTGTCGAGAAGTTGTCATCGTAACGAATGCCCGTAGACATGTTGGCAGGTATTTATTAATATTCTGTACCACAACAACCTTCAACTGCCCAACTAAATATCAAACTCTGGAATTTTACAATAGTTGCTACTGAAGCTGGGTGGTCTCAACTTTCATATATCATGTATGGATGAGTTGGTCGTGTGGAGTGATGGGCGGGTTTGTTAATTAATGAAATTGAAGTTGATGTTATGTTGAAATAGTTTTGAAGCTACATAGTTACCTTTATTCTCTACCCAATTGTCGAACAAAGCTTTATACAAGTGGACGAGTAAAAACGTGGTAGTTTCACCACGTTTTCATAATTTAGATAAAACTGAAAGGTTTGATTATAAAATGAAACATAACATCACACCTAAAATCCTTGGAGGTTTAGGTAGAGAGTCATGTTGTCTCCTTCCACCAGGCTGCTAATGAGTAAAACCCAATAACATTTTCTCCGACACGGTAATCGAACCCAAGACACCCACTAGACCGAAGAGGCACTAAAAAAAGAAGTTAACTTTAAACTCAGGATCTTTACAGTGCCAGTTTAAACTCAAACCGAAGTAACTCCACATCACACTACTTTCTGAAATCACTAAACTAATATTTGTCTTAGAAACTAACACGGAAACTTGGCGAAAGAACACTCGATTTTATCAAGTGTTGCCAAACTGTTGCAATTGAGACTGTGTTTATAGCCCGAGTTGGCTCGTAACTTCATGCTTTTTCATTGGGGGATAAGCTGGGTCCCAAATATTGCCAACTTTGTGAAAACTGTCAAGGTAATGTTCGTCCGAATGCAATGAAAAAGTTTTTCGCTGAAAATTGGAAGGGTAACAATATTGAAAATGATGCAAAGAGATGAGATGCGTCTCAAAGAGATGTCAGAAAATAGGAAGGGGTCCGAAAGGACCGATGCCTGCCCTGATGCGGCCCTGGAACACAAAGGGCGATGAAGGAACATGGATGGGTTTTAGTCAGTAAAAGTCTGACACTCCCTCCTGCTCAGCCCAGAGCCGGAGGAGTTATTTGATGATTTCCCATCCGAAAAAAAAAGGGTAACAATTGAAAGTGATGCAAACAACCAATCAGAGATATTATGATCATTTCAAGATCTTAGTAACAAATGTGTAGGGAAATGATCTTAGTAAGAAATCTCACTGGGTTGTGGAGGTCAGACAGGCAGTCGCTCCATGTAAAATACTGACACTCAGCTGCATCCGGTTAGACTGGAAGGCTAGGCAGATGCATGATGATGAGTAACAAATGAAAGACCTTTTTATTGCAACAAAGACCATAAACTCTTTAAGGAGTAAAAGGACTTCAAGAAAACTATCATAACCAATAACATAAGTTTCCTTTTCCACTTACAGATCTAAAATAACCCGCTGCAATACGGAAACGGATCGGTTTAACAACTTTCTTGCACTAGAGGGTTCCGTTCGACTAATTAAAAGATTTCAAGTTTTAAAATAGTTACGACTTCGAGTTAATTAATTCACGCCTTGAGCACTCAACTTTACGAGCTTAAAAATATTATCTTGACTGGCTGTGAATGTTTACTCTAGTTTTAAACAAGGAATAAACAACTACTTTTCTCCTTTTTTGTGCTTAGTTTAATCTTGTTAACTTGCTGCCTCGTGGAAAATATTCAGCCTCTGGCTGGACTAAAGCTGACCCCAACGTAGAGGCTAAAGGGTAGGACCGTGGTAAGAATCTAATTAGCGCAAGTCTAGTTAATCTGTTGTGGCATTGTGCCATGAATTGTTAGGCTAATAATAAGCCACCTAATCTCTTCAGTAGTGTTGCAAGAAGATGCTAATTAAAAGCTGAAGTAAGATCAGAGTTCTACAGGGCTATTGCATATCTCTGTTGAAAGTTCATAGTGATCATCACTTGGCGAGTTTTGATACACATTGACAGGTCTGCACGGGTAGCGTCAGTTGAAACCAACAAGAACGGTCATTGTACATCAAAGCTCGTCAAGTGATGACCACTATAAACTGTCAACAGAAATACGCAATAGCCCTGCCGATCTGGGATAACCAGCATCATGGCAAGAGATTTGTCTTCTAATTTCTCTCTTAGTCAGAATTCAGTGGTTGCGAAGGACTTCTTAATAGGAGGGTCATAAAAAGCAACTTAAAGATTACATTAGACGGGTGAGCAACTGAGAAGTAGAATCCTCTTTCCAGCCAATAAACACTGGCATTGCCAATCCGTCAGCCAATGGCGGCGTTATCTTATGGTAGCAATTTCTTGTAACGATCGTTTTGGGGTTCAATGATCAGGACCACTCAACATTCCTGGTTGCGGTTATTAGAAATACATATGTTTGGTCTGACGGGAGCGAAGTATTATGGTACCTAGACTAGCTACACCCACATTTTGACCGTTATATTTAATTTTCATGTAATAGGGGTGAACTTATTGCCATAAACCCCGCTCAGATCCAGACACCGTACTACCACTGAGAAATTACTGAAAGAAATCTAAAAGTACATGTAAATTTAAGTCGCACGACCAGCTCCTCAAGCAAAGCCAAATACATGACTGGAAGAGGCAAAAAAATAGTCTTACGTCGTGTTACGTGCAAATGCTTTGTATGAGTAGAATTCTAAGCAGTATCATCACGACGAGATCTACGATCGTATCATTAACTACAAAGCGCGATCACGCCTTTTTTAGATTTTTTCTCCGAAACGGATAAACCACTTTGCATGGTAATTACGGTTTGCAAAGTCTTTGCACTGTTTTATAAGATTAATGTTTCTGAGTTTTGACCTAAACTGGAACTTGGAAACAATTTTGCTTAAGAATTACCTAGTTCGTACCGCGGCCGTGGTCGGAAATTATGCCACGTGACTGAAAACTTGCCTTGATAAAATGTAACGAATGTCCTAAGCCTGGTCATGATCTACATGTGTGCCAAATATCATGAAGATTCGTTCAACTGTCAAGTGTAATTCAGACAAGGTATGTTTCGCATTATAATATTAGAACAAAGTTAGTTACTTATATATTTTGCAACAGTAAAATTATTAAAAAAAAACATCAATAACCGAATTATCATTTGGGATTGTACGTTTCCTATAATTTTATCTTCCTCCGAGACTTTATCCAAGGAAGTAATAATTCATTCCATATCCCAAGGATATAAACAGATAGTTCATCTTTCCGTTTGCGATCGAAAATAACTTGCGATGTTCCCAGTAACATAAACTCACTGGAGTACGGCTTCAATAAGACGTCGAAAACTTACTACTGTGATGAAAGTATGACTATTTGTGGATCTTATTACTATCATAAAATTTGATTCGTTATGTTACTGCACGTTTTATATGGCAATAAGGAAGTCGAAAAAATAGGTCCTTGAACAACATTTCAGAACCAACTGAATTATGGCGACTGTCTTGATAACATTAACGTTGTCATTAAGCTTGTTACTTGCGCTGATAATAAGGCTTTCTTCACCTTTTCTTCTTCATTCTTAACTTCATCTTCCAGATGATCCTCGTGAAATCTTTTTAGACCATCCCTGCACTTTCGTACCAGTTGTTCGTAAGAATAAGGCCACACGATGCGTTAACAGCAATTCATTCGAGCTATATAGGGTGCCACACGGGCGGTGCGGCACCGCAGTAGAACGCTGTTTACCGCGGTGCGGCGTTCGATACAATACTGCTATGGCGGCACGATGCCCTCCGGCGCCGCACCACATCACCCCTCCCCGCCTTGTCTTCACAACTCACAAGCGCGGCGCGCCTACGACGACGGTGCGACGCCGCACGGCGGCCCAACGCATCGCGTGACATGGCATAGTGATTTGTATGTAGGATGACGTTGCGGCACCGCTACGGCGCCGCACCGCACCGTTAACGCCTCGTGTGGCCTCACTCTTAGTCCTAAAATTGCTAAACTACAACCCTCAACTACTACAAACATCTTATCAAAGACCAAAAAACCAAGTCACGGGCAACACTTGAACGTGTGGCAGAAGTTTGCAAACAAAAACACACAATCCAGCCGCTTCAAGCTTCCTATCGTTTCACACTCGATTTGTCGCGTGAAATGTGCGAAGCGCTGTAATGCTTGAAGGTGGCATTGGCACGGTTCCAATGGACTCTTAGCGCCAATTCTGACGAGTGGAGTTATTATTTTTAGTGCGAAGTTCAATAACATCGTGTTAATTTGTTAATGCTTGTTGAATCTTCCTGTGTGGTGGGAACCAGAATGACGTATAAAATATCCGTATTAGGTGATCGTTTTAATTGCCTTGATTGGTAAAGCAAATTACTATTTTCTCCGAGGTACGCCGATCTCCACAGAGCTTTAGGCCGTCCGAAGCGTTAGGATCAGTAATATTACCTACTAATCTTCAGAATTTGCTAAAATGTTGTTTATTTCTGAAAATAAATCGTCCATGAAAATGTTGGCGCCAGCCATTTTATCAGTCGTCAACGTGTTTTACACAACAGTCATTAACAGTTATGAAACGAGTGTGAATGTGGGCTGTTTGAAAATATTTACAAAATGCTGCCCAGCAGATAAATGTTTGATGCCAAGTTAAATGTCATGTGCGAAATAAAAATACTCATGTGTAACAAACATCTGATGTTGCACACGAAAAAGACACTGGTCTGGGTTTGCAAGCATCACTTTCGAAAGCGTTGTATTTCATGGCATACATAACTGTAAACGGATCCCTAAGTGATATTAGTACGAGGAACGGTGTGTGGACGTCGATTAAAGCCGAGGACCAACAGTAACACACTGGCCCTAATGATGACATTTAAGTACTGCACACCATAATGCCCGACGAGCGTCCGGGTGCAATTCCCATGTCTTGTGAATATTTGTTTTGATCGAAGATGTATGTACTATTTGGTTTGATGTATGTATGATGTTTGTGTACGTGATTTGTGCATATAATGTCATTATGCATGAATATTTAAAGCATCTTAGGACTAGACAAAGTCATTCTAATAAATAGTGAAAAATTCAGAAATGTATCGAATTGACCTGTTGAAAGTTATTGTTGAAATATGAAACGCTTTCATAGACAGAGTTGAAAAGTCTCTGGACTACATCGATGCTACATATAGACCGTAATTTGAACCTTGGTAAGTTCATAATAAAGGAAGGAGAATACCCAATTCAGTTCTTAAAGTACATGCATACGAATCACCTTATTGGACCACCATTTCCAATAAATAATAATGCTTACTAAACAAAATAGTGGTTACTATGCAAACAGTCTTTAAGAATATATTAAGGGTTCCTTGAGCCCGATAATAAGACGGATGGCTCCCACGTCTTCACGGCATCCTCCAAAGTAGTGGCCTCCCACGGGACTTCATTCACCTCAAGGAGGTCAAGGCATGCGCGGAGAAAATTACTATTGTGTGGATCAGAGTCCACTGGTTTCACACTATAATGTGTGTTTGCTATGGAGATTGTAGACCCATCTAGCATAAAATGGAGCTCTAATAGCATATCTGGGCATTTCACAGTCTAAATAATGTTTTTTTTTTTTTTGCTGAAGCTCTATAAACCTTTTAAGGATCGTTACATTCAGACTATACAACACAATTGGAAGTTAAATGAATCCAATATTTCCAAAACTAGTAACTATCTTGGAGCCAGTCTTCGCCTACAATCAAATGGCAGTAGGTATGATAAAAACTGAATCCATAAAACAAATAAACCCAAAACCACGCAAGTCTGAAGGTTTTTGACATAAACATCGATTCTCCGTGCCGTCGAAATGGAAGAGATATTCCTTAAGACCTTCACGAACAAACGTTGGAACAAAATGTCAGCCGCTCACCTTTCATGTCTATTAACCCGATTCTGGCTAGTTCGCATCGCATTTAATTGTTGAGGAGTTTTAGTTCTGTTCACCTTTAAGTGAATGTTAGGACTTGAAGGTTGGGAAATACAATTATAACTGAAACTGCTCCCAAGTCTTTTGATAGTTATTAAGTTTTGGTGTTGTGTCATCTACAACGCCACAAACAAACTCATATCGTGCATGATGTCACCTAAAAATCTGAATCACACGATTAGAATAGGTGTCTTCGGCTACTCGACTACAAGTCTACAACCGTCAGGCAGTAGCCCACCAGACAACACTATCTGGTCCTCCCTTTATGAAGGATCCTTACCACCATATTACAACAAGGAAACGCGTTAGAAAATCTGATTAGTTCAGTGACTTCGGCTGATTGAAGTATGAATGGTCTCATCTTTCTTCGGTCTAGCCAAATTCAATTCACAAATTGCTCAGTCAAATATGCTAACACTAACATAATTCAATAGATCCCGCTTACGGCATCAAGGAGTCCCTTTTGCAATGTTAGTTTAGGGCCAAAATCCGGTATCATCATCTTGTTCAAGTTTGCTCAGATTAAAACATACTCTGCCGTTGACCGTTTGTTTTCGTTTAGCCTTACGAACGTGTTTGTAGCGACATCACGTAGTAATAAATTGGAGTAGTTCTTCTTACTTTTAATTGAGAAAAGTGTAAGTAATAAAAGCAATTATAGAAAGAAACCTATTCGTACTTGGCCTTTCGTGGTCACTACTTAGAAATAAACATGGAGAAATTGAAACACGAAACAGCGAAACAGGTTGGAAAAAAAAATAATGCTACAATAATTATGTGATCGATTAGTACCTACCCTATCAATTTCTCACCCTATAATTTCACCCAAATAACTATCCCCCGATGCAAACAGCTGACAATTTCCCATAAGAACTCATCAGCTTTGATGTTATGGGACAGTAATAAACACTAAATGAGTTTTACGAGTAAATGTGCCATAAACGACAAATACGGACGATTGAAATTGTTGTAAACCGTTCAAGGAACTTTCTGGAAGGGTTAAAACTGTATATAAATCCGAATGGAACGTTTTGGCCATCGTAAAACGTTTGTCGTTTAGGTGTTAAAGAATTAGTGTTATTCATCGCAAAGTTTAACAGCCCGTTTTATTTTGATTGGATTTTTTGGAACGTTATAAAGTGTGAATTCATTGAAAATATTCGGGTGACTTTTTTAGGGCTAGTGGCAAGATTACAAGTGTTCATTTTCGCTTCTAAGAAGTTTTTAATGGCCTTACTAGCAATATCGCGTTACAAGTCATGAGAATGTCGTGATTTTTAAAGGTTGCACGTTTTTGCAAATAGGAAGTTATCGAATTGTACGAAGCGAATTCGCATGAACGGTTCCAATTTATAAACTGCAACTTAAAACTTGAACTGTAATTAATGTTATAAATAACATTGAACACAGTGTAAAATCTAATCACATTAAATATTGACATCAATCACGATTGACAGGAACACCAACAAACTTCCCAGCTCTATGTTTACTAGATCGATCGTCTAAAATGTTTGTATTAGGGGAAATGGCCAAAATTGATCGATGACTTTAGAAACTTTTGCAAAGTCTTTAACAGAGTTTTACAGAGATCCGTTAAATAATGAAATATGGATGTTTGGTTCAGTTCTTAATACAAGGATTTTGTACGTGAGTGGCTTAGATGGATGTTCATAAAAATGTGTTTTGTTCATAAATCATTTTGCTTTTATGGCCGTTCAAGAAACTCTTAATTGTTGTGCATGAGTTCGATGATTTATGGAGTAAGTTTTTAAGTTGTTATTAGCTTATAGATAATGGAGATAGGTTGTTTAAACTGGCACAAATTCAATATCTAAATTAATAATTATGTTGTACGGTTATAGGTTTCGTGTGTCGTGACTTAAATCAGCTGTGCCAGTGTCACGTACACGACATGTGCGTCTACAGCTGTTCGTAATAGTTCCTGTATTTTATTAGTGAGCTTATCTATTGTGATTAAACTTAAATGTCAACTAGTGCTTTGACTTGAATCAATAATAAAAATTGTGTGTTGCCCTTTCATGTGAAGCATCACCTGATTTAGTTGAACTGAATTCGAGTTTCTGCCAAAATCTTGGTGCCCGTGAAATTAAATGTTCCCTTACTACTGTCAGAAATGCGGAAGTTTGTGAGGATGAATGTTTGTTACTCTTTTACGCAAACACTCCTGAATGGATTTGGATGAGATTTAGCATAGTTTATAACCTGCAATCACAAACCTATTAACACACAGAATGCTTTTTATCCAGGCAGTACGATCACGTGGGACAATTACCGAAATACACGCGGGTGAAGCCGTGGGCATAAGCAAGTCTACCATAAAACTATAGAACTCAGCGGTAGTGTAGCTTCTGAATGAAATAATATTAATTGAAAATGGACGAGCTGTTTCGCAGAAAGAGATAATCTAAATCTAAACTTACTTGAACTTTACCTCTTTACATAATAAGTGTAGATCAATGAAAGCCTGAACAGCGCGTGCGCCCTCCTTTTATGTTGTATAAATAGAGTTGTAAATTAATACAAAACCGCAAGCCTTACAATTATATGACACATACAGTTAAGCTGCTACATCGCCACAAAAGAAACACTCCAGCGCTGGATATTGTGCAACTGGCACGTGTGTACTTGCTCGAGCGTGAGATAGGGGGAGCTTCACACGCAAATTGCGTCCGGGAAAGCCGCGCGTGCGCCGGTGACGTCATCACACAATGAGTGCGTGTGCCGCTGCAGATTGTATCAGTCTATTTGTTTTAGAAATTGTGTGAGAGGCTTTCAGTAATTATGGTGATTAAATGTATAGTCACCTACTGTGAAGGTAAAGTTAAATGAAGGAGCTTTTAACTTGGAAAGTGGTCACGGAGACCGATTTTGTTAATTATAATATTATACATAATTAATAACTGCTGAGGCGTGTTAAGAAATGGTGGTGATTTATTTAATCACCACCATTTCTTAACACGGAAAAGTAAAACATCGTTAGGAATGTCCCAAAACTAACACACACACCAACCAACCAGCCCATGTTCTGGAAGCCTTTGTCCCAGCAGTGGGATGTATATGCTGTAATATTATAACTATTCTCGACTCTATTATCTCGGTGCCGAGATCTATATTTTTTGCAACGAAAAAATGTCAGCTTATCCAAATGGAATAGAAAAAAAGAATATCCAAACTGCAAATTGGAGAAAATTGACATGTTAAATGTGAGAGCAGAGAGATCGTACCTGCCATTGCTGCCAATCTTCGTTTACATTCTAAAAGCAATCTGGTGTAATGATATTATGCCTTTATTGGCGGGGTTCAATAAACGATAAAAGTTTTTTAGCTATAAAATGAGATGCGACTGACATCACGACCTACCTCAATGTCACATATTAGCATTTAAAGTGTGGCCAGAGTGATACACCTGCTGGATAATAAAGGTCAGTTTGGTTTAGATTTATTTTCAAAGTGGTTTCGGGTAGAGGAGTAATACCATTGAGGACAGACGTATCGATGAATATGATTTATAAAAGCTTTAATTGCTAAAACTGCTTGGTAGGGTAAACTGCTATGGTAGATTTGCAAATTGCTTATCAATAGACTCATCGTCATCATCATCATTTCAGCCGAAACACGTCCACTGCTGGACATAGGCCGACCAAGTGTTAGCGGATCCAAGGTTGTGGCCTTCACCAAATCTTCGGTCCACCTAGTGGGAGGTTTTCGAATCGGACGATGTTGCGTTGGAATAGACTCATAATATGACTAAATTGTTACTAATTTTCGCCTGATAGCTTCTTCAATTAAGTTTTCAACTTATCTACAAGATTTTTGGCACGCAAGTCTTAAGAACCTAGAACTGTAATAATCTCTTCAGAAAAACTTGGCCTAATTATCTAATTCAGCGGCCGACATAATGTAGGCGTATTTTGGCATCGCGCAGGTAAACAAGCTTATTTTTATGTTCAGCTCATAAAAATGAAATGTAAGAATATGTCATAACTTTGACAATATTGTGGCCGAAGAACGGAGTAAAAAAATGATTGCCCACTTCTAGGGCGTGTTGTAACGTTTCTTTCATAATGTCTTCTGTCTTACATTGTTTTACTCGTATTAAGTAACACTAAATTCGATCAATCTTACTAATGAACCAAAAGTTTTAATCTACCCTAACCGAATTCGCAGTACCAAGTATTGATAGGCCTGGTTAATAACGCGTTTGCAAGGTTGTATACGGACCGCCATCGAAATACTGGTGCTATGACATTTTACCTACTCATTCGTGATTTGGGTTTGAAACACGTTACTTGTGAATATTGTCTTGGACGATAGGGCTTAGAATCCCTATAATTGCGACTGTATAGTGTATACCAATCCTAGTTTTGGTAACCAAGAAGTAAATACATAGATCCCGAGTGTTACCAGCCTTGCCAAGGGAATTTCAAAACGCTATGACACTTCCCGTGATGCAAGGGCTGGCTGTTACCTGGGCCAGAGGCTTAGCATTGCCATACAACGTGGCAACACCGCCAGTCTCTTGGGGACATTTCCAGATGACATTATTGAGGAGTGTTTTGACGCCAATTTTTATTTTATTGTTATGATTTGGTATCGGTAAATAGAAGTAACAAAACCTAAGTAAACTAAATAGAACTTCATCATTGCCAAACTATAGAACACATTTCGCGCCTTCCGATCACCTCCGACAACTTCCGAAGTCGCTTAGTATTCACTCGGCATCCGGATAAAATATATGAACGTTGGATCAGATACGATTGGGAGCGAATAAAGAGCTTTTAATTTATGGACTGGTGCGTGGTACGAATGTTTTGTTTATGTTTCAAGTGCTTCTGAGTGCTAAGAGACCGTTTTATTGAGTTTGGTACTTGATGAAATGGTATTGGATTTAAGTTTTATTAAGGGAGAGAGATTATTATGATGTGGAGTTACGATTATGGGACTTATCTTGATAAAGGTCTTGGGTTTTTCTTGGTATAGATGGGGTCAGGATTGGACAGCAGAGACAATAATAAGGGCGCGTTCCCACTATGTCGTGACGATTTATTTATCGTTGGATATTATTATGGAAAAGTCATGGGCGACAGTTAATCGTGTCGTCCTATATGTGAACACCTCCATTTAAATAAACAAGCCACGACGCTTTAAACAACACGATAAACTGCCGTCACGACATAGTGGGAACGTGCCCTAAGGCAGGCGCTATTTCTTCACGTATGTAGTCTTTTAAATTAATACATGAGAAGAGGTAATTTTGCTGGAATTCATCCTAAAATATTACACCACTATTACCTACGTTTATTTATTTAAACTTCGTGTACAATAGTAGTACATAGGCGGACTTAATGCCATAAGGTATTCTCTATCATTCAACCATTGAGGAAAAGTAAGTCTAAGTAAGTAGTCTAAGTTGAGGAAATAATTTACTAAATGCTGGTTTACCAACATATTTATTTAATTACCTACAACCATTGTATGTTCGTTCTATTAAATAAACACTGCGGTTGATAATTTGTAAACTTTGTGTTTATTTGTAAAATGCAAACTGGAATTCGATCAAATAGTTTGTTATTAAAATCATTCAAAGTAAATATGTGGTTTATTCAATCAATTCAAACTTCTTTGAAAATGAATGAAAAGTTTAATATGACAATGCAGCGTAGTATCAATATTTTTGGGATAGCTTTGGCACACATCTATACCTACTAATATTATAAAGAGGTAAAGTTTGTGAGGTGGTAGGGGGAAATCTCTGGATCAACTGAACCTATTTTGAAAATTCTTGCACAAATAGTAAGCTACATTATCCCCGAGTGCCATAGGCTATATTTACAACGTGCTTGAGGGTAAATTTCCGACCAATACGCGAGCGAAGCCGCGGGCAATAGCTAGTTGATAATAATCAACCAGCAAGACTCGATGAAGAGTGCAAAATGAAAAGGATTCTTATGATTTCAATTCTATTGCTTCGTTGGTCTAATGGTGCTGAGCACAAGGTCCTGGGGTATTATCACATGGGACTCAAACTGTGGAATATGGGTATACTATTAGGTACACCCCTGCCTCACCATGCAGGGATTACATGCGTGATAGTAAGTGAAACAACACAATGTATGTTTTCATAATTTAATTCGGTTGCTTCATCGACATTGAAAATAAGTAAAAACGCGTATTATTGCCATGAAGGTTGATACTATCAACAAGTGCCATTGAAAAAGCACCGGTTTACCAATATCCTCTTTTCGCAGTATACTCAGATTCGTAAATAATGTACTATGTCCTGCAACTTTCTTCCCACATATGTATACGTAAACAGAATAAGGATATCAGAAGTGAAACGGCAAAGTGTGAACTTTTTAATTTACGCCGGGATAAGTATGGCGGTTTGACAGATGACCTTTTTTTTAACACTACGGAAAATAAAATGCAGACATGTTAATGGTTAATGCTATAAAAATAAAGTGAGTGCGGCGTATTGGAAATTATTTGTAGCTTTTAAAAAGTGAGGGAGCTGTCATTTTTTTTGGCCGCTTATTCCAAGAAGCCATTCGTGTAGTTGACGTAGGCAAATGCTAATGGTTAATTTTTCTTTTGTGCTATTTTTTCGTTAAGTCATTTTAAAAGTCGTCGTCAAGGTCGACAATAGTACCTACTTGAAAGCTTTGTTTAAATAATTTCTAGTATCTAGATGGAGCATCAAATGTGCCCAAACGTGTCCAAAAATATCAGCCAACTGTTGGCTTATAAGTTCGTACACTGGCCGCACGCTGCCGCACGCACACATGTTTGAAATTATTGGCTCGTTTTCTTTGTTTTGATTGTAGGGCGACGGTCAATCTAGAAATTATACATATAATCAAAGCTTAAAAGGTGAAGATTTAATTAGCAGAACCAATCAGCAGAATTAGAAGGTGAGGTTCTTATTGTGCAGACAATTACTAATTATTTCTTAGCGATATTCACGTCAAAGTTTATAAATAGTTTATTAAAAGACGCCAGCTCATATAGTTCTTATTATTAGTATTAGCCTTTTCAGCTAACTATAAGTTCAAATAAGAAAATCGCGTAAAAATAATTAAATTAGCCATAAAAAATATAGACTGAAACTAGCACTCTCATATAATTTCAACAGCTAACGTTAAAATAATTTTATAGCTTAAACCTGGAGGTTAATAAATAACGGTTTACATGGAGGCTGTCCCGTGGTTAGTTGATAATTACCATAATGAAACACGTAATCCAGTAAACCTTAATTATGGGGATAGGTTAAATATTGTTCCGTTAAATTAACTGTTTAGTGTTGCGTGTCGTATCTGTGTGTTTAACTTATCTCTGATGTAATCGTGGTTATTGTTAATTGTTTGCAACTTAGTAACATAATTAGTTTTAGCACGAAATATATTTCGTTTGGAGTTTATTCTGGTACGCCATTTAAGTCCATATTTGTATAGCACAGTGTAACATCACGCCTGTAATACCAGAAGGGTTAGGCAGATGTGTACCTAATTGTACACCCATTGTAGTCCCATGTAATAAGGGGCGAGCCTATTGCCATCAACGGGCACCAATCCAGACTCCGTGACTGCAATTAAGAAATTTCTTATGGACAAACCTAAAAACACTTTGCCCGACCTGGGAATCGAACCCAGGACTTCATACTTAGCATAGTTTTTTAATCATCCTTTAATGTTTCCATTGTTGAGACACTGGTGTCCTATTTCTGACAGGGAGTGGGCCACAATCCACCACACTGTTCCAGTGCAGATTGATAGATGTGACATGTTTAATAGTCACCAAGTTTGCAGCCTATAAAGCTAGCCAAGCTTATGACCTTAGAAGTCAAAGATCTTGTTACAGTATCTATTTTATACATGTTTCTTGGCCTGGCGGATAAGCAATACACGTCAATATATCATCATTATCGTTACATGGTTGTTCATCGTCATCAATGCCCTTTGCATCATAATTGATTCCGTTTCATTTCGGCTACCAGCTTCACCAGAATATCTTATGAAGATCAGAATATCTTATCCTATATACATGGCTATCGAGACAGGTTGACTAACCAGAGTACGCCGACCACATCAATAAACAACTGAATTTGTGTTTGTGTCATTTTTTTCGCTGTTGTATTAATTGCAGTCCTCTTGACCATTTTCGGTCATGGCGGCCAATTTCAGTAGATACTAGTCCTCAGATGCTCTCACTTTTCTCTTTCTCATAGTCCAATGGAACGACAATCCGACACAACCGGAGAGAGATCAGGCGTATAGTACCCACGGCCGTATCATACCGCCAACTTCCAAACTGAAGGCTACTTCTGAGAAATTCCTAATGGAAAACACCAATATCACAAGCCCCGACCTTGCGATCGTCCATATTAATAATAATTGTTATATTACCAACAGTAGAAGGGCTGATGTTTATTTTCAAACAATATGTTATGTTTGAAAATAAACATCAGCCCTTCTCCTTGTCCACGCTAAACATATTCGCCAACCCACAACAAAGCTAATTACAATCTAAATGATTACAATAGCACATTCCACGACATGTTAATATTGTTGGCTTTGAGCGCTACCAACAGGGATCAATGTACGCTGGCCGCATACATATGAAATGTAATCAGCACCGGGATTTGATACAATTTCCGATAGTCCGAAATACATTATTGAATTGTAGGACCTCCCCCTAATGCTTTTCCCTGACAATCTGGAGGGAGTTTAATTGCTTGGAAACTGGTTTTCGTTAATGCTATTTGTTCTAGTTGGTTGTATAAAGAAGCTTTCTATCAGGAATAACAATGGAAAGGAAAACATACTAAATGTAATGGATGGACATTTATAGTACCGTTAGCTTATCAGTGCAGTTATAGTTAAAAGTTGTTAAGGAAATAATGATTGACTGAATACGGCAACCTTGTTCTTAGCGTGTCGATGGCAAAAAGTTCAAATGGGTTTAGCCCAAACTCAGCCACGCGAACCCCGCTCACTGATGCAGTGAGTAGGTCATCAGGTGCACAGGTGATAGGGCATGCGGTGCAAGATGAAAGGTGGGCTATTGTCTGTGGGTAGACGCCGCATACGCACTTGAGGTCTGAATACTGCAATAACAACAAGGATTAAGAAATTGAGAGTTGGTCTTGTGATCGCTAGCGCGATTGCTAAGCATCAGGTCCTGGGTTCGTTTCCCGGATCGGGCAAAGTGTTATTCGGTTTTTCATCAGGAATCTCTCAGTAGCAGCTACGGAGTCTGGATTAGAGCCCGGTTGATGGTAATAGGCTCGCCCCTATTGCCATCAACCAAAAGAACAAACCTAAAAACTAGCGAAATGTGGGTGTAATTAGGAACACCTCTGCCTAACCCTTCGGGGATTACAGGCGTCATGTTATGTAATTAGGAATTTATTATCTTTTCTTGTAAGGGTCATCCAGCCAAGTGCACATACACATCCTAATGACAATCATGGACATAAGGTTATTGATTGTGATCAAACTGCGCAGAGAAACATGAATTGTCTCTCCTTACTTCTTCATCTCTTTCTACATAATGTACTAGCTGATTATAATCTTGTCCACTGTGGTTAGTGTACGTGATATGGTCACTATTTTCATTTCCTTTAATGGGTAGGTAAGTACTGCAAAACGTATCACGCCAACCGTTTCGATTTAATTCCAGTCCTCCAACAGATTATGTTAAAATAACCTGACACTGGAAAACAGTGCGTGTAATTTTATTATACACACATTTTCGGCATGAATTTTACGTTCGAAAGCTTTTTCAGCGAAAGTTGAGTGACGGACGTCAGGGGTGTCAAAAAGCAATTTCAGAACTTGTATTGTTTAATTCATTTTCTAAATCCTTCGGAAATTCTGTAACAAATGAACAACATCAAAGGACTACCTTTCAAACATCAACGCTTTCGAATCATCCGTATCGAGTTGAACTTACTGTTTAAAACACGTTTGAAAAGGTCTCCCGACATCAGTTTCGGCTCTCCTGCCGTCAAAACTGCCTAAATTCGTACCTTGCGTACCTTAATTAACAATGGCGGGCATTCACAGCGTAAACTTCACAAAGGTACGGTAGACAAAGGCGTTTGACAATAATCCCATCAAAGGGCAAGGGAACAATACGCTGACCTATTCTGGACAGTCTTAGCAGTTCATCTGATGCTATTGTCCTGTTTTTCTGAGCAAATTATTTGAAATATCTTATTGTTTTGTTAGTGGTTCCTAAAGCGCTGAAGTTAGTTGTCGTACTTGGGAATTTCAGAGGTTTTTCTGTTGGGTAATATTATAAAAATGTTTTCTGTACCTACCTAAAAATACAAAAATTGAATTATTTCTTTGTTCATAATGCCTGTGGTTCGCAACACAACACAACGCTGTTGTCGTTTTTTTTTTCTGCCCTGGCTGGCTCAATAATTATAAAAATCCCAAAATAAAGGAACCGTTACGAAATATTTCATGAAACGACAGAATTGCAAATTAATTTTAAAACCGTTTCGTTGTAGATTTGATTACGGCTGGAAACATATTACCATTCTTGAAAACAAAAATAAAAGCGACCGATCACTTTGCCCCGACGACAGCAAAAAAGGGGTCCTGAATTTTAACCGGGAACTTTCATACCTCTTTGTCAGCATATAAAGTTACCGCATATTTGTGACAAATTAAATTTTACGGGAAACGTGACGTGGAACTGACGCAGACGGGGAAGGTAATAAAATATCTTACAATGATACAAAATGGAAACGATGCGATGCTAAAGAGGAAACCGCGGCTACAATTTTACTCGACCACGAGTTTTCTGTGAACCTGCTTTTAGTTTTTCGTGCTTATTCTTTTTTTGTAAATAAAATGAGGTTTTCTGTGCGAGCGAAATCATGGAAATTGTTATTACGGAGCATGTCAGCGTATGCAATATATAGAAGTAAACTGTTTGGAAGCTTGGCTATTGGACAATCCGGTAAAAATTTATTATTTTTATATTTTTTGTGAATCCTTCCTATACGTTCAGAACTCTGTAGTGAATATCAATATCTTACATGGTTACATTAGATGTTTCAACTCATGTGCCATTTCTAAATCGTAGTCCGGGACATGATAGATTAGTGCATACCGAGGTAATTTAAATGTACTCTGAGATGCATCAGTAACCGTCTCAAGGATTTATGTATGTATCTCTAACTGCCAGCCTCGGCCGAAGGGATCTATGGCTTCACTTTGTTTTATGTGTAGCATCCATCACGGTTTTATGAGCAATAGACTCATCCATGACAGTTTCGTGGAACTTGGGGCACCGATTTTGTTGAAAACTTAGAAAATGTTTGGAAACCAATGATCTATTTCATCATAATTTTCAGGAATATGACAGACAGCCAGCCAGCCAGCTTCCTCTGACCTAGTCCAAAACGAAATCTAGAGTTCCTGACAAGATTTTATATTAAACTAAACAAATTCGGAGACGCGCTGAATATTTTACAACATTCTGACGGCATGTAAAAATCATGGTGCTCCCCATGTAGAGTAGAAAATAAATAAAAATAGACGTTACGATGCAAAAGTCGCGGTACGGCACTGCGGTCCAATCCAATTTGCGGCGGATTCGACCAGATATTACTGGTTTGTGCCGAAATGTATTGAAGTGCCTGATGTTTTCTGGGTAGGTAAATTTCAAGCCTTCTACAGATTAAAGAAATAAAAGTAAGTAAAACTGTATGAAATAATAAAAACTCTTTCATTTCTCTGAAGCAGAAAAGAAATATAATGCGAGAGTACCGTCGTTTCTTTTTATTTTGGTAAAGTTATAAAGAATTCATTTCAAACAGACTGGACGGACCAAGAATAATTTAAACTCCAAATCGAATAAAATTCTGGCCTCGACATAGTTTTGAAGCACTATTCTGAATCCTCCAATCTTGAAAATGAGCCTTTATCCTAGTGTGCTTGTACTAAATTCAATAAAACTATCTCTGGCCACGAAAAGTAGAAAATAAAGGACAATACCTAGCGCATGACGAAACAAAGTTTACGGCTGTCGTAGATAATTCAGGGACCCGGCTCATAAGGTTTAGTGTCACGGGACGGTTTATTGGCGTGCTGAAGCAATATGGGTTTCCATTACTGTAATAGATACTGTGGTATAACGCAACAGTATATTTTTATAAAGGTGGCGTGGTTTTTGGGCTGGTATGAACACCTATGATTTTGCCGTCATCTTATTTATGTCGTGCTGTATGCTGTTTCCTGGAGAGGCCAAAAAAACTTTTGATTTTTTAAATACTTATTTCATAATCTTTCTCTACTCGCCGACCTTAAATAAATTGGAATAATCCATTTTATTTAGAGTCGGCGCAGCATTTCATCTTCTTCCATACTTCTATATTACTCGTCATCTCGTCGGACATCTCTTTTCTAGCCATATCATTCTCCACACAGTCCATCCATCGTTTCTTTGGTCTTCCTCTACTCTTATAGCCATCTACAGACATACTCAATACTCCTCGGGACGTTTTTCTCATTTCTCAAATAAAAAAATACTTTTATAATAGCTTATTGTTTTTATAATCCTTTCATTGGTAAACCAAATGAAAGTTCGTAACGAGTTTTCTTTTTGAACAGTTTTGAGTCTATAATCCTTAATGCGTGTCGTATCGTCGAAAGAATTGAATCGTACTAAAAACCATTTTCTTTTTTTTTCAGGTAATTTTGGAGAATCCACTAAATAAGGAATAATGAAATCAACATAACGGTAAATAATGCGAAGATTACGAACAACCAACTGAATAATAACTGAAGGCCATTACGAAAGAAACTTCGCCTTACTCAAAACTTTTCCGACAAGTTTCTTTTTTAGCTACAAACGCTACTTGATTTATTTCACGTTTTCAATTACTCACAAACTTAACTTAATCTAGAAACTATTGATGTTAAACATTGCATTCATCCCTTTGAATCAGGAAGGTCGCAAACTAATTACCGTTAAGAGCGGTAGTAAGAGGTCCTTCGTAATGCGACAACCCCACAATGTGCCTTCAGCCTTACCTACAATGTGTCCGTGAGTGAAATTGTGGTCTACCATCAAACGGGTAACGCTTTGTCTGTGAACGTAGTTACTCGATTTAGCAGCTAATGATTGGGATTCGGCTGTTGTATCGCATTTCTGTTTTGCGAGCAAACAATTTTGATCATTTGAATTTCGCAGGATACCAAAACATCATGTGTTGTATTAATTTGGTTGAGTGTAGTTGAATTTTGTGTCCCCAAAATGAATATATAGAGCACGCATTTGAAGTTGATTAATAACAAACATGCAAGGATCTACGTTGCTTATCTAAGAAACTAAGATCCTATTCGCAATCATAATGAATTTTCCGAGTTCCAATATCAACAAACTGTCACAGACCACAACCGATACATTGAAACTCTCGCGTTCAATCAATAAAGCTCCTTTTACTCTCAGACAGTTCTACACTAAACGAAGCTCCATCTTCCAGAGATAAAATAGGAAGTATAGGAACAATAATAGCCCTTTTGCAGATCGTTTTAAAAACAAACACTTTAGCTAGCTAGGAGTTTTCGACAAGAACAAATGAAGTGCGAGCTACAGCTGAAGGCAGACATTGAAACATAAGTCGTGTACCAGACGAGAATAATTGTGTGCAAAACGAAGATTTATCACTGTTTAGTTTTGTTCTTAGTTACTTCCTGTGTTTTATAAATGATGCTGCATAGTGCATACTGCACTAATGCTTAAAAGCTTAGTGGCTGCGATGGTACTAGGAATAGGATTCTATTGGAGAAACGATGCGGAGAGCTTCAAAGCGTCTGTCTAAACAACGGATCATTAAGTAGGCAGATCGTTATTAGGTTGGATTACTGAACTATCGCGAGGCTCATTAATAAAATAAACACGTAACACGAACAAATCTCACGATCCCATTTGCACCTTATACATAAACATAAAACCGAATTAATATGCATTACAAAGAAATCTGGACCAATTATAGACCCTTGAGGGACACCAAGCATTATCGCATGAAGGTAGACTGATGCGGTCGGGACAGGCAAAGAAACTATCATAGATTGAGCCCCTGTCAACTAATTTACATTTGCAAATGGAACTAAAAGCCGGCATTAGCATTGGTAAGTGGCTCAAGAGGAGACGGGCTTTCGAAAGCCATTTTCAATGCTATTTGATTCGATATTCAGGATTAATTATGTTATAGGTTTGAATTTCGATGGCTAACATCAGTTCTGACTGAAGCCTGTTTGTGTATTGCGAAGTTGTGCATTCATGTTTCTGATCGCTTACCTGTTAAGTAGTTGGGATATTCCGAATTTAAAGAAAAGCTTTCATGATGTAACTATTAATGCTCATCCTCCGAAAAGGTACATTGAACGCATCAATAACTAAGATTCAATCAATAATAAATATTGCCCTTTTTTCTGCTACAAACTCTTTATTTTTCTCCCGTACACAATTTAATCAAATTCACCATCAAAAATTCTCTTTGACGCGCTATCGCTGGGTATTGGGCAAATGTAGGGAAAAACTTTTTTTATTTTATTATCACACAAAGGTGCGTCGGGCCTAAATTAAACAAGTTCCGCGATCGACGGGGCTGTTGACAGTTGAAAGTAAACATTACAGTTCAGGGATTAAAATTCAAAATTGCACAGCAACGGGCCCATTTTACAAAGTCCCTCAATATCAATATTTTGTAAAGGGTTAAAACGGTTACGTTATTTACATGGTCGAATTCAATGATGTACTCGTGAACTCTTGTTGGTTTTGATCATGTTTTTTGGTAACTTTTGAAACGAATCAAAATCAAATCAATGTTATCAATGTGCGTTTTACAAAGGCTTATTTTGTTTATGCTACATAATAACAATGCTATTCAATTATTAATAAGCATGTTATTTGCTCCAAATTCCAAAGCGACAGTCCAAAGGGAAATAATTTCTTTCATACTCCTACATTAGTGTACAGAAAGTTATTATTTATGTTAACCTCCGAAGGTTCATGAATAACCAAAGTCCTTTGAAACGGTTTTCCTTATCAAATTCAGGGAGCAACGCTTTTTCTCTTTTTGTTTGATCTCGGGCAATGACAAATTTTATTGAAATAAAAATTTCGGCAGTACCCCGGTACTGTTTCCCTACGATCTTGCCTTTACTGTGTAATAATTATTATTTCTAAGAATTCCGTCCTTCTGCCCTTTGAATATTTTATAAAGGAAGGTCATTTTGTTGGAGATATGGCCTCTCAGTCCTTGAGATGTTGCCTTTTAGAAACACGGTAAAAAGTTGCTTACTTATGTATGGTGTGTTGCCAAACTGTTGCTATCTTGAATTCGCGGCTTTATTAGCTCCTGGCTTAACCCACTATCGATTTTTCATGAGATCGTGTGTTAGAACTTATTTAGATGCAAAGACCGCTATCACTTGTCTTTATTAGGAAAGGAAGACGTTAGGATAATAAAATCTTTGTTTACAGCCGCCGCAAAATGTCTATTGACCTTTCTGTGCTCTAACTTATTTAACTCCTAAAGAAAACTATGTAGTTTTGCATTTTATTTGTGCGCGTCTTTGTTGCCAGTAGGAGAGAAGTAGCAGTATTTGATGATAAACGATGCTTCTACATCATACTGTGTGTGTATCTCAAAACTTAAGATGGAAGCGTCAGGGTATCCCGCGAAATTCAAATTTTCTTACGTTTTTTTGCAATTTACAGGTCAGTGTCAGGTTGTATGTTGAAGAAAAATGAGTCGCGCCAGTAACACGTATGTAGTTACAGAATCATTATCATTAAAATCATCAATACAACCCTCTTAAGTTCACTGTACCCCATTGAATGACTTTTTCATGAAATAGTTACAGAATAGGTATTGATGATTTTAATAATAATAATTCAATGATTATAATTCTGTAACTACATACGTGTTATTCTACACTACATTTTTCATCAACATACAACCTCCCTGACACTGACCTGCAAATTGCAAAAAACGCAAGAAAATTTGAATTTCGCGGGATACACTGGCGCTTCCACCTTAATGACAAATACTTTCACTTTCGAGCAGTATTTTAAGCATGTTGTGATGTCAAAATAAAACGCCATGTTACCTAAGCACCTTACATTTATATCCCAGGAAATATGCGGCAACATATTAAAACATTCTCCTAAATAAGTGTCTACTTCGCTAGCTATTTCTATTTTAACATTCTCCACGTTTTCATTTACAAAGCCTCTCACTCAGAAATTGTTCCATGAAATTATCCGAAAAATTCTCAACATTACAATCTGAACAAAAATTCTCTACAGTTATTCTTTGCATCTATTACTTGTACTCTTTCAGCACGTTCTTGGAAGCGGGCGTGTTTGGCATTATTCTTATGTTCAAAGCGTTTTAATGTCAATATGTGTTCCGCGAAATCTGAATTTTCCTTTCATACTCTTTTGAGGTCTATCCCGGGCTGCATCAGCGGGATGTTTTGTCGAAATAGCTTCGTAATTCAATATTCAGATGTTTACTCCTCTTGTGCGATGATCATAAACTGGTAATACTATTTTATAAGGAATATTTTATAAGCTTTATGGAATAAACGATATAAGCGGTTTAATATTAGAATGGGAGATATTCGACAAGGAGTACAAAGAAAATATAAACCACATTACTGAGCTTTGTTTGTTGTGAGGCCGAATACAACAGCAATTTGGCACATTTAAATATTTAAATTGATTTGAAAAGAGTCGAGACAGCATGCAGTCTACTGCTGAATTCGTATTACTAAAACTATCTCCAATCGCATTCTGGGCCTACTTTGATAAATAGTTTTCAAATTGAAGTTACAACGCCCGTTCCAAGTAATGCAACAAAATGGCGCACTAATGACAATACGAATCAAAATGACCGTTAAACACTGCCACAAATAGCACCAATTTTAAAACTACGAAGAAAATAAAAGAGTGGTGATGGGATTGTAGCGAGCGAAGCGATTTAACATTCATAGCGGTTCCCTTCGGCCGGTTGATTACTGCTCTTGTTACCTCCCCTGTTAATTGTGCTACTAATTTATTGTGTTGTATTGCATTGTGCTTGCTGGAACTCAATAATGGTAAAAGTAATCTGAGGCCTTGTTAAAGCGAACTGGATTTATATTTTTTTTTTACAAATCACTATAGAGAACAGCAATGGCCCATTGGTGGCGGCCCTGGCTTATGAGCAGTATGTGTTGGGTTCGAACCCAGGCAGGCGCATTACTTTGTGATTTATTTTATAACGACTGCTCTCAAAAACGTGAAGGAAAACATCGTGAGGAAACCGGCATGTCTTAGAACCAAAAAATCGAAGAAATGTGACATCTACCAACCCGCACTGGGCCGCGTGGTGGATTATAGCCCATTCCCTCTCATAGAGAGGATGCCAGTATCCCAGCAATTGAAACGATATAGGCTGATTATGCACTACATAGACCACCAAAACATCAACAGAGAGGAAATATACGATGGTACCAAGTAGACCTACCGACTGAAAAAGCACGAAACGAAAAGTAAAAGCACTGTAGATATCCAAATTCATCTTGACATCGCTGACGAACACACGACATGATTGCCAATACTCTGTGGCTAGTAACGAATGTTGTGAAAGCCCCAGTAGTCCTTCAAAACAAAACCTTCCAAAGAATCCTATTCTAAAATAACAGACTGCAAAAATAACTTTCATTAAAAAATATTTTGAGCTGAATCGGCCACTGAATGGCGGGATTAAAAATAATACGCCTTTCATATCTTCTCGTAATGCGGTGCTGAAATGCTCGTACTTACCGCCGTTTTCAGATTATGAAAAATGTTTTTCAGCTGAAAACTGGCTGTATCCTGTGCCTCTCGTATCGCAGGATATAAGTCCCTTTTTAATATTCTGGTATGGAATTACCGTGTTTCCGGATTCAGAAGTGCGGGGTGTTTCTATGATGTGGAAGGGTTGGAGTGTGAATGAGATCCATTAATCGGTCTCTTTCTAGCTCCAGTGATTACTCTTCATAATTCTTAGTATTTTACTTTACTATTTATTTATATATCATAGACTGCCTCGTTGGTCTAGTGGTCACAAGCGACTACTGAACACGAGGTCATGTGTTCGATTTCCGGGCAAAGGTTTTTCCATCGGGTATTTCTTAGTAGCAGCCACGGAGTCAGGACCTGTTACCGGTTGATGGCATTAGGCGCGCCCCTTCTTACATGGGCCCCTTAAACATAACTGGCGAAATATGGGTTTACGATTAGGTACACCTCTGCCTAACCCTTCAGGAATTACAGGCGTGATGTTATGTTATTTATTTATCATAGAATTCAAACAACTATCATAATATCATGTTGGGCGCCAATTACAGTATTCTGTATTCTATCCAGTATACTGTTCTACCTGTAGATATACCGGTAATAATAGTAAAACATCTATTTCACAATAACACACTCGAGCTCCGCATTTTCCTCAACAAAACGAGAAATGACCAGTAAATATTTCCCATAAACAATGCAACAGTTCATTTTTCGCATCGAAATATTCCGCCGGCCACTTGAAACTGAAACTCAATGTAAATTGTTTTGAAAGCTAACAGAACCTGCTGTCTGGCCGTTCGCGATGTAGCCACGCTAATGATTTAAGTTTTTTAAGCTTGAGAGGTTTTTTTGGACCCTCTATCGCTCTGGAAGTTATAAGGTCTGCTTTGGGTTTATGAACTTTGCGATTAGTTTTGAAGTTATTATTTTTGCTGGTTTTTGGACTAATTAGGAGAAGTGTACATGGAACAGGGGGTACAGGGAAGGTCCTTATGCCTCTAAGGCCTTTGCCTCGTTACAAACATTCCGTCGTGAAAGATGCGCGACCTTAGACGAACAAACCTTCCACTTTGTTTTAATGTAAAGGCTACCACGACTAGTTTAGAGGAAATGCGGGTGGTCTTTTCTCCATACAAACGCTCTCGCCTGTTTTTTTTCCATCATATGTCCCTATGTCCCTATTTTTGATGATACAATAATCTGTATCAGCACTAGATTCATGATGTGCGCCACTATCTTCGGAAATATGAACCAGAAGATTCGAGGCGCATAATTATGTATTTCGGTTTAACTGTACTTACATGTCTTGGCGTGCAGAAGTTGCAATAGAACCTTTACAAAATGCTCAAAATAGCCTATTTGGACAGCTGTCAACAGAGGACTAGTGTACAAATTTGACAACTATTAATGAAAAAAGAAAAACATAGGGAACAAGTATATGTCAGTATATTTTTATGAAATATATATCTTTTATATTGGTCGAATATTGGAGGAGGAAATAGTCGAGAGCCAAACCTCGAATTATGACTTTTTACTCCTCGGATCTGTAGTTGTCTTTATCGCCACCAATGAACGACACCAATGTCTAAATCGCGCTCGTAGAGCGACAGCGATAGTTTCTTCAAATACCTACCGCATTTCCTTTTAAAATCGCTACTTTACTAAATATTAATTTAAACGACTCATTAAAGCTATTTTAAACCATTCACATTTACAAAATACACGTTTACGATGGAATTCCACCAACCATGGAACCACAAAAAAAATCTCAAGGCCGCTCCTCAAAAAATTTGGCGCTAGCAACTGGTTTCGAAAACGCGAAAAAACGTTGAGGGAACCCAAATCAGATATTCAGTATAGGGAACGTGATTTTCCTCACAATATGTGCGTTTACCTAACAAAGCCAATGTCTACCCACCCTTGTGCTCGCTCTAGTGGAAACGCACGGTGTTTCGCATTGCTATTTTTAATGGTAAAGGGCCGTGATTCGGTTATCATGTTTTTTTTTCATGTGGGGAGAAAAACAGTGTTGAATCAGGTGGTTGGTCCCACACGGTTTGTTTGTACCGAGGCTTTCGTTTTCGAGGACTTTCGAGGCTTCAATTTTTCATTATAGATTTACTGGGCAACTTGAGCCTCCCAAAATAACTAAACTAGCCCTTCACTATATAATCATAGTCTTCATTCATTATTAACTTGAAGAGGTAGTAAAATAAGCACGTAATTTGGTTTTGTTTAGCAAGTCAGGATCATTACTAAAATGTAAAAAAAAAACCAATGAATAACGTTTGAGTATCGTTCAATCTTTTAAAATCAGTAGAACATTTTTTTAATGCTAGCATTAGAAGATAGATTAGATTTTAGGAAAAAATCTAGCTTTCAACCATCCAAACTGGCTATTGGACAACTCTATAAACACACGTTAATACTTGAGTAAATAATATAATCTTATTGGAACATCTATTTAATGTTCAAACGTGAATAGAGACGATTGAAAGATGACAGAAGGGTGTGGTGTTGACGACAAATTGGGGCCACGAAACAGGCGTTTGCTACCAACAGGCACTAACTGCAACAGTGAAACCACGTGGTAGCGAACCTTTTTTTTCGGATGGGAAATCATCAAATGAGTCCTCCCGCTCTGAGTGGAGCAGGAGGGAGTGTCAGACTTTTACTGACTAAAACCCATCCATGTACCTTCATCGCCCGTTGTGTTCCGGGGCCACGGTATCTCTTTCGAACAGTCCCGCAGCCCCGGGTGGTAGCGAGCCTCAGTAGTGAAACAAACATGAACTTACGCCTTTCCTCATTGGTGTAGACCGAAATATACAGCCTAATCTGAATAGGTTTTTAAACTCCAATTCAATTGAAACTATTAATCGCTTTCATAACCTTCCAATACTAAGGCCTTTCCAACATCATTATCGCGGAGAGGATGTCATTTTGTCTAGGCCCTTAGGGTACAGCAATAAAGCCTCCACGTTTGACGATAGTTATTATCCACCTGCCAATATTCAAGTATCCGACTTATTGAATAATCTTGTGACCGTTCGATGATTCGATCTTTCGGAACTGTGTTCGTCGAAACCATCGTTGCTTTCATGACCCCAACATTATCTTTCCCGTGACGCTGAACGGCAATTGATTCGATGCGTTCCGATAATAAACATGTCCTTTCGTGTTCAATCGAACTGTGACTGTTAACGTTTTCAGTTATTTCCATTTCTTGTTTGCAATTCGTTTTTTGTACGTGCTGATTGTGAAAATGTGATGCAAATCAATTTAAAAGAAAAAGTATAACGTCCGGCCTGTAATTCCCGAAAGATTGGCCAGGGGTGTGGCTATGGTTACTCACACTCGCCAGTTATATTTAAGTCTTAAGTAATAATGTAAAGGAGGCGAGTCTATTGCCATCGATCAGGTAAAAAAAGCTTGATATTTGAGCCAAAAACTATTCGAAAGCTTAAACGTTTTCATCTCCGTTTATCCTTCCTACGATAAGCCCCCAAAATTGAACCCTCATCGTTCGTATTTTGCTTTTGCCGAGCGCGTATGATACATGAAAAATAGTTTGCCACTAATTGCACGAAAACTGATACAGCAGTTTTGTAGTAAACCATCGATGAATCATATCACCCTCCGTGTTATGATTGAGTAAACCCACAGACCTTACCGTCCTAGCTACGTCATCCACCATAAATTAGTTTATGGCTATTTTACGGTATACGAACATTAAAACTAATTTTACGAGCGATTTCGGATTCTTAATAAAACACGAGGGAGGCTAATGAGTTTGTAGCTAAAATTATAGGGTTGTAATACTTGTAATTTCAATGTTGAACGTGAAAAAATATTTATAGAGGTAGTCTAGTATACTTTTGGTATGAATCTTTTGTTTAGTTTAACTTGTTTTTCTTGAAAGATTTTTTCTCTTGCGTATGAGAATCCGTTGAGAAGACACCGAAGAAAGCCTGTGATAAATGCAGACTAAAGGACCTACAAGGTAACGGGAAGGGGTCCGAAAGGACGGATACCTGCCAGGGTTGCGGGACTGTTCGAAAGAGATACCGGGGCCCTGGAACACAAAGGGAAAAAGAAGGAACATGGATGGGTTTTAGTCAGTACAGGTCTGACATTCCGTTCCGCTCCGCCCAGAGTAGGAGGGGTCATTTGATGATTTCCCATCCGAAAAAAGGATCTACAATGTGTTTCAACAAACAGCTAAGAGAAAACTATCTCTATAATTTTCCAAATAAAATTAGGTGGACAAGATTTTCAGATAAAATAACAGGACATGACTTTCGTACCTACAAATTACCGTAATTACGAAAATTATTGTTAATAAAACAAACAAACTTTGGCTTTAATTAGTTCACGTAAACTGGTAACTTCGGAGTTGAGAGGGACATAATTAAAGGGAGCAGTTTTCATACAAAAATTATTAAGGAAATTTTTGCACCCCTTCAAGAGGGGTGATGTAAAAAAGACTCCATGTTGCAATAACGATCACGTTGACGAATTTTATAATGAATCAGTTTATCGTGCTGTTACCAATGAAGGACAGAACTTTTCGCTTGTTTTTCCGTAGGTTTAGGCAAAGATGTACCTTTTACAGTTCATTTCGCTAGTTGTTCAAGTCCCATGTAATAGGGGAGAGCCTATTGCCATCAACTGGGAATAAATCCCAATTGGGGGCTGCTCTTGAGAAAGGACTAAACTCACCCCTTTCTGATTGTGGATGTAATATAAAGATCTGTGTGTAATGAAACTTCAATGGGTTTTTTTGTGCGCATAAAATATTTGGTTATTCCTCCACTTAGTTTTTTATTGCAGCGGTTGATATATATGGAATCTATTTTTAGTTGTAAACTACTTCCGCGTTGATATGATTCACCTGCAAACATGATATTATTCTAACACGTAAGATCAAATAATTTGACCTTAGTACAACGGCGAATTTCTGCGCGGTCTTAGACCGCCATTTTGGATCGTCATGAAAATTAATTAATACACAAGCCATAATTACTGCAATACCTTACCTTAACCCCATATCGTCAACAAGAGCACCTTCCTTAACAACCCTGTTAAGAACCCCTTATTTTCTTAGAGCCTCTAGGCAAGTGAACATTAACCAGTTTTAGGCTGTTTTGGGATTAGAAACTTTAATTCCATGCTTTTAAGGTTTACACTTGTATTGTAACTTAAGCGTTTTATGTCTTTTTATGTAGTTAGTTCTGGCAGTCCAGATATAGGCCTAAAATACATTTTCCTAAAGTTGGTATTTTAGTTTCATTAATATTGCTTCGCAATTTTTTAATATTCAAGAATTTTGTATGAACCCGCAACTTTGTTCTAACAAAAGTTAATATTATAATGAGGCACATAAAGCAGGGATTCCCTTAAATAGCTGCTGGGCACATTAAGCAAATATTATAAAATATTTAGCGTAGCTCCGGCTTTTGTCCTGGGGTAAACAGCGAACAACCATTAGGAACCCCGTGTTTCGGGTGGTTACAGACGGGTGATAAAAAGGGGTGATTTTATTGTCTTACCCTTTAAAGGTGTTTCTGGGTAGATTATTTAAAGGTGACACTTATGACGGGGTTTGATGCTTGTTCTCTTTTTCGCGCTCAGGTGTTGGATAGCGTTGTCTCGTTTTAGCATCTCTTAAACTCTGATTTAGTATCTGTAAAATAAAGATTATATTTTGTTTTAATTAAAGTTGACATACTGAAATTTGATGGGAGAAAATTGTTGAAGAGTTACGTGCAGTGAGCAGTGAGGTGTCCTACAAAGATTTATAAGTGCATTTTATACCGCAAATAGTTCAGAAACATCTCGAAAAGAACATACAGAATGGTTATCGCATGCAGTTCCTGAACGAACGAGAATGGTCACCTGGAAACTTCCGCCAGGTGCAGATAAATCAACGCTAGCGAATCCGAAACGAATGATAGCAGTGATTTGTATCCAAAAAACAACACAAAAATAGGAACTTCAATTTTTGAATTCTAGTTCCAGTTCTTGTTGATCTATCTTGTTGGTCGCAAGTGCCACTGCTGTGGATAAGGTCCTGGATTCCATACCCAGGTGAGGCAAAGTGTTGTTAGGTTTTCCTACAGGAACTTCTCAGTACTTGCCCGGAGTGTGCATTTTACCCCTTTTGACGGGCTCGCCTCCTGTTACCTATGGTACACCTCTGCCTAAACCTTCTGGTTCTGATTATAATGTTATATTAGGAATTAGAAATTATCGTATTACCCAGTATTAACGAAGGTTGTGGAGGTCAGATAGGCAGCCGCTCCATGTAGACTGGAATGCTCCGCTGCATGCTGTTAGACTGAAAGCCGATCCCAATATAGTTGGGAAAAGGCTAGGCAGAAGTAATCTTCTGCCTAGCCTTTTAGAACTGAAACTTGAAATTCCTAATGGAATGTCAAGTTCTAGCTCCAGTTCTAAAATCCCTGTTCAGACGCATCGTACAACTAGCCTAACAGGACGTTTGCGAGTCGTTCTGAACAAACTGCCAGTTTACAATTACAGGTGTTTTTGTTTGGCAAATGTTTAGCAAAGTTGTTGTTTTGTTCCTCTTTGTTTCACTTGCGTTGAGAGCCTGGTGTTAGCGAGGTGACAAAGTTTCCCGCCTTCCGGGCAACTTCATATTTTGTTGTTTAGTTTGGCTAAATATTTGATGAGTTGGAATGCTTGCTTTTGTACGACAAGACACGAGTGTTTAAGTAAAATTATTTCTATTATTTAAACTTTCCTCGTATAGTCAGTATTATACACAGACTAGCTGTTGCCCGCGGCTTCGCTCGCGTTTTGGTCGGAAATTATCCCACGGGTACGTTGTAAATATATCCTATGACACTCGGGGATAATGTAGCTCCCTATTAGTGAAAGAATTTCATAATCGGTTCAGTAGATCCAGATTTTTTTTACATTTTTATAATATTAGTATAGATTACACAGTCACACGCTCGGGTAGTCAAAATATAATCCACAGTAGCGTCATCTGCCTAGCTATTTAACTTCTATGTTGGGGTCCGCTTCTAGTATAAACAAATGCAGTCGAATACCAGTATTTTTTGTATCATTTCGCAGTAGTGTATAGAAAAAGGACATTTTTTATTTGCAAAAAGAACCCTGCTGCCTAATAGACCACCAATTCCACCATCATTCTAATACACGCCAACTGTCTGATCTTTTCCCAGAGAAAACAACCAACACTATTATATTTTAATACCTAAACAATTTAAATGGACCATACGCGACCACGGCAAAACCCACATTAATAACCTGGTTAACGAGTGTCCCCGTGCAAACACAGCTTTAATATAAGTTTAGTATCCCGCAGAATATTGGGCGCCGTGCAATATCCTGTTTTACTGAATTTCCCGTTTATAGCTGAACGTAATTTTGGTACTTTGTACGTGGGACATCATGTTGTTTAATTTGTTGAAGTGGATATGTTATTGATACATATTTTATAGTTTGTTTATACATATTTTATATTGAGTATGCAAGTGGAGAGGGAGAGGAAGGCCAAAGAAAAAACATGGATGTATTGTGTGGGAATGATATGAAAGAGAAAGGAGTAAATGATGCCGTGACGTCTGACAGGGGAGAATAGAAGAAGAAAACGTGTTTCGCCGACCCCAAGTAGAATGGGACAAGGGCGGGAAGATGATGATGATATGATAATGCAAGTCTTCTATTTGAGTAGAGACTGGACTCTAGGAAGAGGGTCCTGAGTGCTGCTCAAAAGTTTCGCCTCACGAGGGAATCCCACACCTTTCGAGGGAGTCCCCAACCTTTTGCTAATCTCAGGCTGTATTATTAAACTGCAGGACAAAGCCTTAAAAAGCATTTACTCATGCCACGTTACTCATACCTCGTTTGCTTGCGAACTAGTATTCAAGCTTTTAAATCCACCTTTTTTTTTTTTTTTTTCGGATGGGAAATCTTCAAATAACCCCTCCCGCTCTGGGCTGAGCAGGAGGGAGTGTCAGACTTTTACTGACTAAAACCCATCCACATTCCTTCCTTTGCCCTTTGTGTTCCAGGGCCGCGGTATCTCTTTCGAACAGTCCCGCAACCCTGGCCGGTTTTAAATCCACCTCACGATATATTCGATTTCCTGTATTATATTAGCTGCATAAAATTGAAACACCGTGACAAAACATCTGGTCCTGTCCACTGTAGAGTAGAAAATACTTGCTTATTTCAATATCGAGGGCTATACTTCACTCAGGTACAGACGCCAGCACATCAAGCTACCCGAAACTGACGAATTTCCCCAATCAACCTTGAACCTAACGCTATAGGGATAAAGTTAAAAATCTACTAAAGACATTTGACAGATTGTAGTAGCTTGATGTGCTAGTCTGTACCAGGGTTGTTGCGAACATCAGTATCAGCATCATCATCCGCTGAACTTCAGCATCATTTTCTACATCAGCATCCGCGATGATCGATGCTGATTATTAATGCTGAAGTTTGAGTCGTGACATGACGTGTAGTTCTTCGTATATCACGTGTGGTTTTTGCTTGCGAGTTTTGACCAAACAAAGGGTCGACCGCGGGGAATGCGATTGCAAACAAACACAAACTTGTCTCATTACGTTATAATTCGTCACAGCGCGTGAAAGTATTTGATTTTTTTATAAACTGTTGAGTTTTTGTGCGATAATATAATGCCGCCCCCGTTGACAAGTGGAATATGGACGTATTTTAAATTAAAGACTACATTTCTCCTGTTTTTTTTAAAGAAAATTATTAAAATTAACATCAGCATCCGCTGATGTCAATGATAAAAGGTCAGCATCAGCATCCACTGATGTGAAAAGTCTAGAAATCTTTATGAACAAGGTTTACCTAGATAGGGTTCTACTCAAACTAATCCATACTAAATGCATGATCAGCCTCTCAATTAACTGTTCCTCCATAACATTATCTTGTTGATATTCCCCCACAATATTGAGTCTAGTTTGCAATTTCCAGTTTACAGCACAATTTTGGACCCAGCAAGGTTCATGCGTAAAACACCAATATTATAATAGTTTAATAAATAAACTTGTACTTGTCACTAAATTATCATTAACACTAGAAACGGGACGGAACGTGTTTATCCGTGATAATTGTGCTTGCAACAGCGCCGAAATATCGGGAACTCAAAACCAACACTAACCAAGGTAAATATCCCGTTCCTAGTGTTAATGATAAACTTGTACTGTTAGTATGTTGGCAGTATGCTCTCGACGTTAACTTAAATTAAGTTTAGTAATATTTAACTAGTTTGAAATAAAACGGGTGGGATATGGGAAGGTAACATACTTACAGGGGGTTCAAAGAATGAATAACTACTTACTTTTATAAGAGGAAGATTGTAACTTGTTTGTTTCGTTTTGATTCAGAGGTCCAGTTTCAGGCAAATACATATAGTAATATGAGGAAGGCTTTAAAATATTGAAGTTTTTAAACAGGCATGGTCACAGACACTATCATTGACACTTAAAATGGGATATTATGGGGTTAATCCGTGATTATGACGCTTACAACAGTGCCGAAATATCGGGATCATAATTATTTTATAAAAACAAAAATAATAATGATATTCCGCAATACTTTTCAAAGAGATTCTTGTGCTAAGAACAAAAAAGTGTTCTGTATGGGATTTCGTGAATTTTCATAGAAAAAGAAACCCACTACAACGTGTCCGGCGGGAGTTACAATTTCTATGAAAAGATAAATATTCTTACAGTTTTGGATACATGAAGGTAAGTCAGAAGCCACACAAGCTAATTAAAATCTTTCAGGAAATTGGCTTATACAAAGCGACGACTTTCCCTTCGTAATTATCGCGGCCGTCTTTTGTACCATTTCTAATCATTTCATGCTAATACTATATAATAACTCGTTCAATTATTAACACGTTCGGTCCCGGATCAAATATTCATCAAAACATTTCATGGGGCCTGACGTCACAGCTAAGCATAGCCCGCCTTGGATAAGCCCCCGCCGTTTTGGGAAATAACTAAGGATTATAGCCGATTCACCCATTACTAGGCCGTAGTAGTGATGTCACAATTTGGAATTCGCTTGCGAGTATTCAACCCTAAGATATTCTTCGCTTTTTAGTCTGTTAGAACAAAAACCGCGAGTTATTGTCACCATCTGTCACAATTTCAGACCATTCTAGCATTGATTTCTTCAGAATGCTCTCCTTTACAACAAGGCAATTAAAACTTACCCACACATGACATTGATAAAGTCAAACACATCCATTTATGCCAAGCTTTTAACCGCAAAGCAAAGCAAATGAAAAGCTCTCCACTCAATTACGAAATAAGCGCTGTATGCAAATACAAATCCATCGTTTATTTCACAACAACAATATTGCATTTAATCCCACAAACGATTGAAAATCAACATCAGCATTTATGTAAACGGACATATTATTGTAACACAGTAAACTCGTTGCTATGGTCTCCATTATCCGTATCAAATGTCGGGATAATTTCCCCGCATATTTCCCGGGACCCAAACGCCGGGATGTCACGATAGAAACATTCGGCATCCCTATCCTTTATTCGTTGGACGTTTTCGTTTCCCGTGAAAGGTAATAAGGGTTTGTTTTGACTGTTCTTTATCGGTAAGTCTATTATTGTTTCTTTGATGACCGCTCCCCTTTTGTTGTCAGTTACAGGTGAAGGGACGACGAAAATGAAGGGAATATTTTTGTTTTGTTTTCGTTAATGATTTTTGGTGGATTATGTGGATTGTATTGGATGTTGTAGGGTTATATAATTATGTTTGGGTATTTTTGCTTTCTGCTGTATTTGCCTTATAGAAACATCACGTAAAATAATAGTACCCTTACATACAGTATCCTTATTAATTTAGTAAATTCTCATCAAGAAAAAACCTACATATAACTGAAATAAGGTAGTACACTAGACAGCAGACAGAAGTATTGGACTAGCGATTCAAGTATGAAAAATTCATAACTCATGACATGTCGGGCTCGCCAGTAATATCTTATAGTGCAAGCAATAAAGGACTTTATGAGAAGGGGTGAATTGTGACCCTCCCCAAATATTTCAATCTTACCTTTGATATCTTTGATTGATAAAAGTCTCTTGTATAAGAAATAGATCCTGAAAAAGAAACAGCAGTGTAAGCCTTGTATCGTGTCCATATTAAATGCAATAGAATAGCCCATATCGAGCCTTCGTTGGTAAACGTTACTGACCATAAAGAAAACACCTACAAAATAATTGTTACCAATGTTTGTTTTGGAAGACATGTGACAAAACAACTCAACCCTGACAGCAGAATTTAAGCTAAATCAATATCACCATTCTACATTCAGACATATCTTTAAGATTGAATAAACCAACTAACTACACAGCGAATACAGCCCGTACAAGTTACCTATCCCCTTCGAAACGTATCACTAAAGCTATAATACACTAGAACAAGTTTGCCGTCTAGGACATAACCCATCTATGATATTAATTAACGCGTTTAGTTTCCGTATCGACCTGTGCAACAATGTCCAACTTGGGAAATTAGTTACTCTGTGGACCGTCTGTTATGCTATGTAGTGTATAGTTAATGTTATTTCTATTACCTATCTAATGAGAGTTGGCTGCGGTCGATAGCTTTTGTAGGAACATATTCGGTATTGAGAAAATGTGTATATAGATTTTTATACTCGAGTTTCTGTAGTGATTCGGCTAGCTTTGTACGGGTTTACTTCGGTTTTCCGAAAGGTCACTGCTGGAAATGTTTGATCCATTACAAAATTTGTGGTCATTCTACCCAATGCATTTTTGGATGGTTTACAATTTTCAACTTCAAGTAATTCATATATATACATTAAAATGTACAAATTAAAATAACCTCAAGTAACTAACTCATGAATAAACTTAAAAAATGGCGTCAAAAAACTCCTCCTCAACGCAGTCAACTGGTAATGTACCCAAGAGACTGGCGGCGTTGCCACGTTGTATAGCAATGCTAAGCCTTTGGCCAAGGTAAAGCCGGTAAAACGGGAAGTGTCAACTAGTCTGAAATACTACGGACAATTCTGACTACTAAATGTTTGTGAATTCATTACACCATTCATAAATCCACAAAAATTTTCATGTGTGTTATTCAATACATAATTGACAAGCCATTACAACCATTTTTTTTTAAATTCTTCATACAGTTATACAGGGTGTATACAGACCTTTCACGAAGCCACATTCATGTACATCACACTAAGTAACTACGCGAAAATTATTTCTGAGAAACGACTTTTTTTGGGGTGAAAAATCATATCGTTTTACGGTAGGACTCAATGTAACGCACTCAAAACATTGTGCTGATGGATGGATTGAATAGTACGGGGGTCGTAAAGGAGTTTAAAGTAAAAAAAAGTATTACATTAAAAACATGTATTTAAAAAAACTTGTGAAAAAGTTGGAACTTTGACCCCCAGTATCTCCGTAACAAAAAAATCGCAATGACGGGGAGAACATGTACCTTTCGGTTTCGTTAAGGGTCTTGTTACATCCTTTATACGGATTCCACCTTTATTCCGCTCCAACAAGTCCTATGTGGTTTGCTAACAAACAATCCATCCAAACTTTCACATTCTGGCAATGAGTGACTAAACAAAACATCTGGTACTTCTCTCTCTCAAGGATTACCAGACTATTAAGTGTGTAGTAATACCCAAGTCGGGCCTGTGGACGGTGAGCTATGGGCTAGCTCGCCGTCCGTCCGTCTTATGACGACAGGCCGTGTCGACGGCGCGTTCGTGTTCCACGCGCGCCTCAAAGAGAGTCAGCAAACAGGAAGGGGTCCGTAAGGGCCGACGCCTGCCAGGGTTGCGGGACTGTTCGAAAGAGATACCGCGGCCCTGGAACACAAAGGGCAAAGGAAGGAACATGGATGGGTTTTAGTCAGTACAAGTCTGACACTCCCTCCTGCTCAGCCCAGAGCGGGAGGGGTCATTTGATGATTTCCCATCGATAAAAAAAAAAAAAAAAAAAAAAAAAAAAAAAAAAAAAAAAATACCCAAGTCATTATAACTTTACTCAAGAACAGAGCATCAAACTGTGAAGCTAAGCTTTTGTTAACGTTAGACACATTGCTCGGAGCGAAGTTTCGGAGACCGGTACTCCGGTAGATGTACGAGTACTACTATACAAACAATCGATGGATGAACAGAAGGTATACGAGGCGGTATATGAAAGGGTTGAAAATACGATGAGAGAATGTTATGACGCAAATATCGCTATTGTACCTAATCATTATTAAGTGGATACAACTCCATAATGCATCAAAACTAATAATATACTACACTTGATACTTGGCTTGGCTTGAAATACCCGTTTTGGGTTTTTGTCCTGCAACAATTTTGTGGCAAGCTTTATCGACCATTTTAACAATTAAAAAAAACTGCCTTTTGATTAAAGCTTGGGTATCCGTTGGTCAACGTATAATGTAAAGAACTGTTAGTGTGCATCTGTCATATCTGTTCCATTTTAAATGCACCAATGCAATCATTTACTTCTCTTCTACTCAGTCTTCGCCTTGCCTCCTGTGAGCCTTTTGTCCCTAATTATTTGCGCAACGGAACTGTTAGTTAGGCTACTTACGTGATTAATAATGTATCAGTTTGACTACGTTTGTGTTGTCATTGGTAGTGATCATGGTATTACGTTTTTGGGAGTAGCTGTTTAATTATGCAGTTGTGCAAATGGGTTGTTTGTTTTTGCTAGGAATATCGGCCCAGTTCTCCCTAAGGTGTAAGGGATTACGCGAAGTGCTGAGGGGAACGTCCTTCTGTGCTTTAACCACACACACAATCACCCATGTGTGGTTTTCCTTGTTTTAAGACCGTGTTTTATAGACTACCTTCTGCTGACCATGGGACGATTTTTTTCTGTTCGATTCTTATTATCGAATTGAGGGTAATTGTTAAATCATCACCGAACTTGCTCTCGACCTACGTCGCGGCCATATGTTATATCCGTGACGCGTAGTACGAAGTGTCTCCGAGCTAGACGTTCTAGCATCTATAGTGTTTGTGGACTGACTACCGTGTGATGTGCGATCTTCAAGACCTCTGAACCCAGAAAACATCTAGACTGCCTGTCTGTGACGTGCCGTGCATACTGCAGCTCTTCTGCTGACCTGGGAGTTGAGACAAAGTAGGTGGTGTTCAGTTGCCTTTTTGGAGATAGTAGGAACGAACGATTTCCACCCACAAATACTCTAATTTCAATATTCTTAGGTTTACAAGCCGCCAGCAAATATGGTATTCAAAAAGGTTGGTCAAAAACCGAACATTTTCTTCTACCTATTCAGGCGACCAGTGCATAAGGACTAAACTTATGGCTGTTACTGCTCATTGGTATCCTCTACTTGGAAGTAGCATATTTAGTCGAGCTTACCAGGTCGACACCTTCAGGCTGCTAACCCTTCGAGGATTACAGGCTTACATGCACAGAACAGTCTGTGCATGTAGCACATAGTAGCGATAATTTTTCAGGGACACGGCATCAAAAACTTCTTAGCAGTCTTTCTAATGCTTTGTGCCCATAGCGTTTTATGATTACTTACTTCAGCTACTAAAGTAAACCATCTTCCCACAACGCCACTCCACCATTTTATAACTTCACCTCCTACATATTATACAACTTTACAAAGTCAGAAGTTGACGTGACGTCATATTAGTTGCAAGGTAACGTCAACTTGGGTAATTTGCTTCATAACAAGCTTTGCTTCCTTTTAACTTTACTTGTGTTTGTTGTGAGACAGTTTGCTTATAAAGCAACTTTGCGCATGATTCGTGTGGTTGACAAGGAATACCACTCGCTGTTTTTCGTATATTAGCATGACGCTAATGATAGAATGTTGCTCTGAGTGACAATGGCAGTTTATTGTAATCACCAATATACAGCAAAAGACATCAACGCAAAAAAAGGTTACTATAATTTCAGTATGAATGACATGAATCCAGTCACCCAAGCATAATATTCTTGGTCGGTTATTAATAAAAAAAACAGCAAGCATTTTCCTACAAAAGTGCAATACCTACACGGTCAAATGTATGGGAAAGTATATTCTTTTTAAGAACCGACGAAAAATGTTGACGCTCGGGTGTCTATAGATTCATGTGCTAAAGGAGATGTTTCATTTTTGTATGGGACTCCGGCCAAAACATGTACCTTTTACAGAAGCTGGGAAACAAACCCCTGAATAGAATAAAGTAACATTTTTTTACGTAATAATATATGTTTTTTATGCACGCAATAAAAATTTAAAATGTTTAACGTTTGTCGTGAGTGTTATGACAGCTATGACAGGTTGTAGAGATAACGTTTGCATAACCTAGAAATTGTTTTTGATAATAATTGTACAAAGCAAAAGTCGTAGGTACAAAACATAAATGAGAGAACGTAAAATAACACCGAAAGCCACGAAAGTCGAAACCAAGTCGAGACGAACGAGACTCGACTGATAGACACTGATGGGTTTTATCAAACCAAAATGTCATTTTGAATTTTTCGTTCAGAAGTACACTACAGAAAAATAGTAACTATTATATTTTTTTTAACAATAATGTCATCACTCTTGCTTATTATTTAGTCAAAAATGATATACAGCGTGTAACAGAAATTGTATAATCATATGGAATACTGTGGTATGGACCATCAAACTGAACAACTTTCTCTATGGGACCACCATCGAAATCGTAAAAAAATAATCAGCTGTCCTATACAACATTTCAATACCTACTCGACCCAAATGTATGGGACAGCTGATTATTTTTTTACGATTTCGATGGTGGTCCCATAGAGAAAGTTGTTCAGTTTGATGGTCCGTACCACAGTATTCCATATGGTTATACCCTTTCTGTTACACGCTGTATAAGAGTATAATGATAATTTTTTATGTGACATGATTTCAAACGAAAGCAGACTATGCAAACAGTAAGACGCCATGTTGAATAGAATATGGCAATAATTGAAAAACTATTACTTTTTATGCACAACAACGCGTAATTTCTCGAGAGTTTTTTTTTCCTAAATTCGTAATATTTTGTCCTCTTTTTCGATAAATGTACATCTTATGGCCGAAAATGAAACATCTCCTTTCATGCGACTATTAGACCCGTCACGAAAAATACAATGCCGATATAAGCTTACACTCTCTCTGGTTCCTCTGCCCCTGAGCTGAAAAGTTGCACCTACTCTTTACATTATACTTTTTGCTCGCTGTGCACCGTAACCATATTTATTTATGAGCATCGCCTTAACAAATTTAAGATCTTAAGCTTCAAAGGGGATGTTGTTTATTCTCATTTAATCCCCAAAGGATTTGAACATTAAAAACACTCATGAAATATTAAGGCGACGCCTATACGTTAGTAGGGATTTAGTAGGATTTGTCGAAAAAGGGATTCGTGCGTGCCCTAAACGATTTTTATTTACTTCCTTTTGAACATTTTTGCGAATTTAATTGGATCCGGGATCCGGATCCAGAAAAAGTTTTCTTTCCATATTTTTGTAACATTCTTTATTTAAGTGTTTTGCTTTAGGCATAACATTGGGGTGCGGCCTTGTTTAATTTTGCAACTCTTTTGAGAAAAACTTACTCCAAATATTTTAAGTCAAATTGAAAAGACTTCCGTCATTTCATGACAGACTTCAATATGTTTTCCCTCTAGCTTATTCAATCAATCAACAATCAATCCATCCCATCACATATCAATCGTTTATTGCCATTGACGAGAGAGACGGTTGCCTGACCGTAGTTTGAAAGTTCAACTTTTAGTTCCTATGCTGGCGAACAAATCTTCAGACAGCTTCGGCCATTTTTTAAACTTTACTTTACTTTACTTAAAACTAAAAGTCAAACACACAATGTCACTCACAGACACTGACGATGTAAAGTCAATTATGAAAATCTCATACGTACAGTTGTTGACTAAACTTAACAGAACCTACCGACAAGCTTTATGCCAATCTCGTTGAAAGAAAGTTCAAAACAGTAGAAACTGATTGTCACTTGTTTTATTGTAGGGCCTAGGATCTACAAATGACGTCACGCTACACCCTTGATCACCCTACTTAAACAGCAGCTCTCTATATATAGCTAGCACACCGCACGTCAGTCCAGAGGCGAAGACCGTGAGAATCGATGACAAGGTCCGCTGATCAACGCGATCGGGTTACGCGGTCAATGCTCGGAACAATATCGATATTTAATACGAAAATGTTTTCAGTCTGAAGTTTGGCTTCGATGAACCAGTGATACAAATGCAAGCCGGTTCGTGTAGATTCCAAATGGTTTATTTTTTCAGTCATTTTATTACAAAATGACTGAAAAGAGCAGGCCGCTCTTGTCCTCGATCACGCCTGATGGAAAGCGATAGATGAGTTCTATGATGGAACGAGCTTGCCCAGAAGATGCCAGTTCACTCTTGCTCTGAAGGCAGGCGGGTTAAATGTGGCAGGTAACACAGATGCCGGCAGAGAGTTCCACACTTTGGCTGTGCGCATAATAAATATGGAGGGGAAGCGCTGAGTACGACTCGTCGCACTCGTCGTCGTGGTGCCGGGATACCAGCTCCTGTTAATCACCATTGTCCTATTCACATCCCAATTTATTTGGAGCCAACGCAGCATCTCTTCTTCCATACTTCTATTTTACTCGTCATCTCAGCAGTGATCTCCTTTCTAGTCACCTCGCTCTTCAGACAGTCCATCCATCGCTACTTCGGCTTCATCTACTGTTACAGTCATCCCATTTGACCCTCAAAACTTTTCTTACGACATTTTACCAGCTCTTGTTAATACAAATTAAATAACAAACCCCAATTGGAAAGCCTTCATAAAAAAGAAAATGAAATATAATGACTTTACTATAAAAATGGTTAAATGATGAGTTTGACGTATCGTCCCGAAAATGAATGATTTCAAATCCCATTACATAAAGCTAGTCCGTAATTTCCACCTAGTCTCAAGTATTATCAAAAACATCTCTAAATATTGACGAAATAAAGATCCTTTTAAAATGCCTACGCGTGTCCTGAAAACCTTTATCACCTAACGCCTGTATAGGCAGCTATTCCTTCCGCTCTCAATTTTCAGGTATAACGGGAGGACCTTTTATAAATCTATTTTTAGACCATGACGCATGGGATTAAACTAAACTGGTAAAATGTGTATGGAATGTAGGTGTAAGTACCTCTACCTAACCGTTAGAGGACTAAAGGCGTGGAGTTTTAGAGACCTAAGTCACTTTTTACATTTTCTCACGCAAGTATGAGTAGATACAGACTTTCCGTGCATATCCAGCGTCCGGAGTACGGAGTGAAGCAACAAGTGTGCTATGATAACCCAATCATGTCTGAGGTGTGCGTAATCGAATTATGATAGGCAAGCTTACCAGCGTACCAGGAGAGTATGATCTAATAAGAGTTTAAAAATGATGAACCTCGGATCTAGATAGGGTTTGAGGTTCCTGATTTTTTTTGATGAATCATAGTCTGATTTGCGCGTAATCGCATTAAGATAGGTAACTTCAAGTTTTATCTAAGCATTACGGAACAGCGGCTCGATAAGTGCAATGTATTATCGGACTCCAGACAATAAGGGCAGGACAATGATGAATCCTCTCCCATCTAGAAGATGTTGAATCATTCTCCACTAAACGAAACTGGCGTTTTTTATTTTGGTCATTAATCAGGGGATTTTTCTTGATAGGGGTCAAATTAAGATGAGGATAACCCTTGTGATGGTGAAGAATCGATTTTTATGGTGAAGCAGCTTCCGAATCAAAGCAATATTTAAGCAGGACTATGATAGGCTAAATTGACCCCTATTTCAAACCGGATTGGCAGAAACTCAGTCTGCTACTACCACTAATCAATAGTTCATCTTTCGTCAACGAACACTACGAGTACTACGACCCCAATGTCATTGAAGCCAAACCTATGGCGAGCCCATAAATTGTATTTACACCCCATTACGATCATTCACCATGAGATACGATGATAAGGTCGAATAACCGCGACAGGGTTACGGTCATCGCCCCACTCGATTATATAATCGATTCCAGCCGATACCGATTCTCGATCGTAATTATGGTAATGACTCGTGTCGATCCACCATGAATTTTCGATGGATAATTACGTTTTGACCATGTTGTGTTAAATGAGAGTTCAGTAGATGCCGTGAATTATTAGCCATAGAAAAATAAACCTCATTTCCTATTATATACCTTCCAGAATACACAACACAATGTCAAATTAGAGCTGATAAGTTTTGTCACTAAAATCCTTTTTTTTGCCACTTCTTAGTTGTCCTTGATATGTGACAGTGTATCAAGTACTTAAGGATGTGTTTGGACTGACTTAATCTACAACGAAGTTAGTTATTTGAATAAATTGGTTGATTGATCAGAGCTCTCTGTCCTGATTTCAAGACAAAGTGGCATTCTGTGATACAACAGTAAAAAAATTACAGGATTTTATACAGGACACAAGCCAGGACATACACCGCACACCAAGGCACAGGGCATAAGCTACCAAACAGTTCATATCAATCTTGTTGAAAGTCGTCATAGGAATAAGAAATACTTTGAAAGCGATTATCACTTGTCTAGACCTTCACTGGATTGGCTACTGCCTAAAAAACATTTACAAATAGCTGTCAATACAAAAATACCCCAATCAGTCACACAATCCATTTTAAACTCAGCCTATGACAAACAGCCTCACAAATGTCCGTACATTAAGCCGTGTTCAGACGTTACGACTGCACAATTACCCTGATCGCAGTAATCAGGCTGTAATGGTCGCGATCGTATTATCATCTGTTTGATTTGTTGATGGCGCTGCTAATTGTGCTGCTATTAAGCCAATGGACCGGCTCCCACATTAAATGAATTTGGTGTCTGATTTGGAGTTTACTGATAATTTTGTATATTGTTTTTAGTGGGTTAATGCAATGGATATGATAGATAGTTGTGTGCTGCAAAAAGAGCCCGGGTTTTTTTTGCCAGTTTGTTTTTATATCGTTCCCTATAATAATAGTACATTGTGATACAAGGGTGGAAAGTACACTCATGTCATTAAAAACCCTCGCCTTCGACTCGGGCTGGTTAATGACACCTCGTTTGCAATAGCCTACTTTCCACCCTTGTATCACAATTTACTATTCCACCTAGCTTTTTCCTAACTTAGAGAAAGTTTGCTTCCAGTCTAAACCGAACGCGGAACTTCCGTATTTTTCGAAGTCACCCACGACGATCCATGTCTTCTCTGTTGTGTCCAAACACGGGAAACATATACACGACAATGAAAACTTCCTGACGAACGATAGCAGGTGTATATTGTGAAACAACTACACCGACTACATACACTATAAGCCGAGATGCTTGTAGTGTAGGTATGAAGGTGTTGTTCACAAGCACACAACACTTCCCGTACCTAGTGCGAACCGTTTATTGTAGAACAAAGTTGGCAAACTCTCCGTTTACCATAGTGCGTCAACAATGCAGCGCACGGAGCAATCCCGGCGCATCCGTGTTGGTAGACGTTTGCACCGGATCCATCTAACTTGCTTAATGCCAGTACTTGCTTCCGTTGAGCCGTGGTTTTGTTGAGTTCGATTTTATTAGTTTGAATGGCGAGAATTGAAAGTTTTTTTCGTTTTCTCGGCTGCTGATTGATTGTTTTAAAACAGAACTATTTAAGGGGGGCTCCCATACAACAAACGTGTTTTTTTTTTAGATAATGATACGGAACCCTTCGTGCGCGAATCCGACTCACACTTGGCCGGTTTTTTTAAGTAAAATAATCTGCTTCCGTATATCCTTCTTTTTTTTTCTAATGGTAAATCAACAAATGACCCCTACCACTCTGGGCGGAGCGGAAGGGAGTGTCAGACTTGTACTGACTAAAACTCATCTATGTTCCTTCTTTTGCCCTTTGTGTTCCAGAGCCGCGGTATCTCTTTCAAACAGTCCCGCAACCCTGGCAGGCATCGGTCCTTTTGGACCCCTTCCGTAAAATCTTGACTTTCAATTTTTGCTTAACCAGTCACCTTTGGCTTGTACCCTGTGTGAGCGTTTCAAACATTACACTTAATAAACATATTAGATCCTCGTAACAAGCTTATAATATAAGTAAGTAAGCTGCTTGGACTGCTAAAACACTCAACAAAATAATCCCACTTAAAACAAAAACCCTTACACCTAATTCTTCAAAGGACGAACCCAAAGAGGCATGAATAATAACATAGCATAAATCCTCAAAATACAATCTGACCTACGAGCAGTAAACCAGTTCTCTAACAAACATTACTATTAATACGGGACAACGGACACTGCATGTAAATTACTTTTGAATAACTAATTTCGTTGGATTACACCGAGTCTGTTTAAGATTTAATAGGGTGTCTGAGGCTCTTGAAATTTGTACTGGAATCCTCTTGCTTTTGTTTTAGTGGGTTTGTAGAGCTTCGGGCTATGGGGAACATACAACATTTTTGTTGACGTAAAAATTTAAAAGAGGGCTTGCTGTGAAATAAGTTAAATAATCTTGTGCCCGTACTCAATAGAGGGTGTAACAAGACCCTTAACGAAGCCGAAAGGCGCTTATTTTCCCCATCATTGTGATATTTTTTTTTAATCTAGACCGTACCTTACCTTTTAGTTACGGAGATATTGGGGCTCAAAGTTCCAACTTTTTCACAAGTTTTTTTTTTTTTTTAATACAAATTTTTAATACCGCCGTACCGTTTTTTTACTTCAAGTATATACCTTCACGACCCCCATCAGCACAATGTTTTGAGTGCGTTTAATTGAGTCCTACCGTAAAACGTGATTTTCCACCCCTCAAAAAAAGTCGTTCCCCAGCAATAATTTTTGTATATAATAGTAGAGATACTTAGTTTGATGTACAGAATGCTTGGTAGATGGCTTCGCGAAGGGTTCGTTTACACCCTGTATTTGTTTCTCTTGGTCGCTTAATTCCCGAATGAATGAGCGCAGAAGAAGTGTTAAAAACAGCCTTGAGACATCCAGTAACAGCAAATATAGCTAATGCGAACCATTTGAGATATAGCCTAAGTTTTCACCATAAACAGAGGTGAAGTCTTCTTTGTCCTGAAACTAGCACTCGTAAAATTCACACCGATTGTAATACTGTCCACCCAGTTATTTACCTGTCGTTAAACACAAAACAAACGCCCGAAGAGCTCAAAATAACCACTCTGAAGACCAAAACGAGCAACAATATGTCGGTGAACAAGGAGGTTAAAAAGTCGTACAACAGCCAGACAATAATAATTTTACAAGTACTAGAAAGCTAAGTACAAGACGTTTAAATGTGCCCACTTTTAGTGTTTACAATTACCGACGAAACCGTAAACTTCACTACAGCTAAAAGTACAACTACCAAAAATGGAAATCGACCACACAAAAGGTAAAATTGCTTTTACCAAGCTTCCAATCTTAAGGATAGACCCGCCCCAAAGAAACTGATTGATTTAGTGAAATTGATTGAAGACCATAAAAACTTTAGCATAAAAGGATCTTAGAGAGCTTGCATCTCTGTTCTCCGCACAATTAATAAATATGCATCATTTTGTTTTCATTCACGGTACTGCTGCCGTTGAATGCAATTGGGCAGACTTTTCGAGTTTCCACTACACGATTTTGGTCCGCAGAATTTGCGGTCGCAACACAATCGAAACCGCATGCGGAAAATTTAATTATAATTATTTAGACAACATTCCGACTCGCTACTTGTTTGCGATTGAGTGCTCCAAATCACTGTCAATATGGTGAAGCAGTCGATTGCCTCGGATACCATGACCTACCTTCCTGCAGTAAGAGTTGCAGATCGGGTTGCGAGGCTACCATTAATGATCTCATCCGTCGCGCTCTTGCCACCGCCAGCCAGAGGTGCCAGCTTTCTTGAAAACCAGAGGCTTGGCACGCGACGAAGGGAAGAACTCACATAGCATGCCCATAATGCCATGGAAGTTGGGTAAGTTTTGGTGTGGGATGCAACGTGGATAGACACCCTTGCGCCATCCCATCTTCCTAGCACGGCGGGCTGTACTGGAGCGGCTGCTGAAGGTGCTGAAAATCTCAAGCGGCGCAAATACAATAACTTAACTGGTAATTATGGGGTCCGAGTGTCCACCTAGTCTTTCGGGATGTCGCCAAGCGGTTTGTTGACTCTTCACATGACCGGTGGGCTGGAATTTTTCAGGCCAAAAAACCAGCATTGCCATCCAACGTACAACAGAGATGTGGACGCATTTTTGAAACTCTGTTATTTTTTTCCTATTTTGATACTTTATTTACATTGTTTTAATTCTATGAATAGTTTGTCAATAACTTATAACATAGTAATGATTAAAAGATTTTAAAAAATGTGGTCAAAGAAAGAACAACTGATCTGCGCACATTAAGAGAAGCGGCGAATCAAGAGCCAATAATCACGCTCGTAAGCCAAATTTTTATGCAGCCTCAATTAAATTGTCATCGATACGCTATAATCGGAGATCAAAGCGTTTCCAACGACTCCCAAGACAAAGATATTAATCACCAAACCGCTATTTTCATATAAAAATATACGAAGCTTCCTATTACGGTCATACCATCGCGAATTATTCCATTGTGTGCAGGATGCTAGCCTTATTGGTGGCTTAGCGATTGCCATTCTCGGTCCCACATCACAGGGTTCGATGAACCGAGCCTTTATGATCACGTGGGAGACCTTAGGAAACCTTTAGGTAGTGATGTGGGCTAAGTTAGGAATAAATGATGAGTTAATAAAGAAGATTTCGAAAACTGGTTGCCTATTCCATTTTCCTCGTTCCGTACCCGAAGGGTAACCGACGGGACCCTATTTATTACTAAGCCTCCGCTGTCCGTCCGTCCGTCTGTCTGTCAGCGGGCTATTTCTCATGATCGGTAATTGGTAGATTAAAAATGAAAGGGGGCTCCCCTACAACGATGGTACGGAATCCTTGGTCTTTGGCATTTGGCCGGTTTTTTGGTAACATAACCCAGCGCTGTAGAAATAACCTGGCTAAATGGGACATCCTCGACCCATTCACAAACAATGTGTTTGGGATGGGTGTGGAGCTCCTTTGCAGGATATGTCCCACCGCCTTTCCTAACCATGCTGCTTCTTCTTTCTTTATCGTGTGGTTAGTGCCTAACCTGGTGTCAGAGTTTTTATGCCGCCCATGGGCCTCTGACTTGGCTTTACATGCCGTCAAGAAATATCTGTCATGCAAGCTGGTTTCCTCACGATGTTTCCCTTCACCGGAGCAAGTGATAATTATACAATGCCATGCTGCTGAACCACCTTTACCTTCGTGTTTTAAAACGAAGCCAATGGTACAACTGTGCAGGTGGCAATCGACTTTCTGATAAAAGTCGACACGCAAAGAAGAAGCATACTAGATTTTACTGAAGTTTTCTAATTCAAAGCAAATTGGTAACATGATAAAGCATTGCAACTACTCGCATCCTTTCGTGTTCGTAATAGAAAAGTTTCCTGTGTGTCCTGATGCTAGTACTAACTGGATCCGTATTATCTCATGTATCAGGAGTTATACAAATTGCAAGGCACAAAGATCCTAGACTCAAAGTAACAAATGATATTACTAAGCCACATTTACTGTGTGAAATAAGAACTTGCCAAGTGCATGCAGGCTCACGGTGAAATTCTTCAACGTCTAATCCAATGTAGTTTGAGAAGTATTGAATTGTAGCCTTGGTCATTGCCTATGTACGTCTATTTAATTTTATTTGAGACCCAACAGTGATTAGTAAAGATTGGCTATACAAATTAATGTATCCATGAGGTAGCTAGAAACAGAATACAAAGCATGGTAATTCTGTAAGTATTTGGTTGTGAGGTAGATACTTATTAAGATAGCCCATGCAATCAAAGGCAGGGATATCCATGCAAAGGATATAATGGGTGGCGATTTATGGAACAATTCGCTCTTACAGCGAGATTAAGCGGCTACCATCTTTAGATCATCTTAATGTGTCGATGCCAAAAAGTTAGAATCTATCTAGCTCAAAACTCAGCCACGCGAACCCCGCTCACTGATGCAGTGAGTAGGTCATCAGGTGCGCAGGTGCAAGATGCGTTGCAAGATGGAAGATGGGCCATTGTCTGTGGCTAGATCAATAAAACACTAATTTCAACCGAAAGACGATCGCAACTGAACATAGGCCTTCTCAATGCGTCACCACATCGGCACACTGTGGCGTACCTAGAGGCCAACAATACGGCAAGCCCATTAGGCAAGTAGACTGTTCAGAAACCTTAACATCATGAACAGCTTGGCTTGCCTTTAGGACCTAGTAAGGTCCTAAAGGCAAGCCAAACTTTTAGACTTATATTAAAATATCGCCACTAGGCACATAGAAGTACTCATGCTCATGCAGCCAGCAAGTCACCGCGCAGCAATCCATCTTACAACTTACATAGTATTAAATGATCACAATACATTCCTACAGATTGTCCCATATGCAGTGTTTTCTACTCAAATAACTCTCCGCCTTCAGTAAACCGTTTAGTTCGGTTGACGAGCAACTCGTTTAGCTTATAAACGAATACCTAATGAGTACGTTAAACAGAGTGTACCAACTCGCATTTTTCGTCGGAGCCCTGTTCACTTATTATTAAGTCCTTTCTCAATTAAATTCAAGGAACTCCCGGGTCGATCATCCGGTTGAGCCGCGCTTGCTTAGGTTGGTCCGAGGACGGGTGACCACCCATTACATACCGAGTTTCCTCCGTGCCACGGAAAGCACGTCAAGCCGTTGGTCCCGGCTGTCATTTGTAGATCATTGACAGTCGTTAACAAGTCAGTGGCCCGAAAGTCTGACAACCAGTCTTACCAAGGGGTATCGTATTCAGTACCTAGTACTAAGTTGTGGTGGTCAGGCAGTCGGTCCATGTAAAATACTGGTATTCAGCTGCATCCGGTTAGACTGGAAGCTGACCCCAACAAAATTGGGAAAAGGCTAGGCAGATGATGACTCAATGACATTCAAAGCAAATACCGTTTGGACATCTATTGCAAAAAGATGGTAGTGGTAAAACTAATTAAGTTCCATAATTAGCCGCCTTCTTTACCGTAAGCATAAATAAAACATTTACAATAATAACGTCTCTATGAGATTATTTGCTCAGAATCGCTATCTTGGTATGTAAGAAAAATGCGACAAATAAAAATATTTATTTGTCGCAGGGACATTTATTTATTTATTTATTTAGGTTAGCCAAAAATTAATTACACGTTACATTCAATTTAAAAGTACACAATATACATTTATAAGTGCAACAATTACTTACAGGCTAACACCACATGCACTATTATATTAAATTGTACATTTTCATTAATTAATGCAATTAATTGTGAATTAAGAATAATAATAAAAATTGTGTAAAATTAAGCATAGATCCAGAAATTTAACAAACAAATCAAGACAGTCGAATTAAATTAAATGTATTATAATGTTTGGTGATAAAATAAAATAACAGATAAATTAATAAATTAAACTAAAAATAAATATTTGGTTCACACTAGATAATAATTAAGAATTAATTAACGTTAAATTGTTACATAAATTATCAAATTGGCATTACTTTAGAATAATAATAATTTATTTGCATTATGTTTTATAGTTTTGCGAATAGTATTTAATAATTAGATTTAGACATCACGTGCATTATACAAAATGACAAAAATAACAATAAACATACAACGCATATCTAAAAATTATAGATTCAACAGGACGGGACTGTACAAAAAAGAAAAACGTTCGTAGCTTGCACGTCGTGACTGCGACAGGCAAGATACCACTTAGCATGATGTACTTACATCCTACTACGATAGTTCCAAAGTCTAGTAGTTAGCATATTTGATTTCCCATTTAAACTCGTATGCCGTATCGAATTTACAAACTAGTAAAAATATTACTTGTTACATAAAGACAGTGATTTCAAGTGCTTCACCTCGTTAGCTGTTTTTTACGCTTTTCCTCTTTCTTCAAACATACATTAATTATCTAGTATTGGCTTCGTGTAAATACTGATGTCAAAAGCAGCCGGGGAAAATTACACATCAAAGAAAATGGCGAAGAGTTCCATTACTTCCTTTTACGAGTCAAATAATAAACATGAAGTAAGTAATATAAATAAAAATAATATCATTAAACCTATATTCTAGTAGAAAACAGTAGGTATACGAAGCCCAATCGGCAGTCCCCAATTAAGTAAGTGATTCGGTTGTAGAACTTGCAAAGGGCAGAAAGTATTACAATATAAAAATAATTAGTCACTAAAACCTATACTATCATTAATTCGCATATGGGTGGACTAAAGAACGACAGTTAATTAACAAAGAAAACATCCGACTCAGTTAACGAGACTCACATACAAAGCGTCACTTCCGCAAAAAAATGTTCTACAAACGCTTTTATTACGTAGTTTCCTGTTTCCCATCGTAGTGCGAAATGGGCCACGACTTGAGGGGTCCGGTGTCCGACAAACACCACGTGGTGGGCATAATAAGCGATCGTCGCTTGTTTGAGTATTGTCGGACTGGCACACTCCGTGTTCAAACGGGACTTCGACAATAAGGCCTTATAGGGCCATACACAAAACACAATGTCGTGACGTCAGCAACATAAATGACTTTTAAACGTACACGTGCGAAGAACTTGAATGATGACTAAAAATAGACAGAAAACATAGTGATTGTAACTTGTAATCAGAGTTCGAAATACAAATGAAATGCAAAAGAAAATTTAAATCGTAAATCGAATGCAGAATTCAGTTAATCAGTCATTTAAATATTTATTTCTCACGCGAGTAAAATAATTCCTGCACAATTGCACATATCAATATCACATTGAGCATTCTGAAGGCATCTCCTTTCATACCAATGTAATAATGGACATTCTTAACGCATGATACTTACTATAATGAAGCATTTGACTTGGTAATCAATACGTAGAGAACTATTGTCGCCTGTCTAGGCATAGGATACTGACTTTGAAGCAGACGTACATTTGTAATCAACAATTATTAGTCAACTAACCGTCCACGAGTCACCTTGCCAGAATAACGTTTCAAAATCGTTCTTTATATAACATTCCCACTGCTGGGTTGCCATCATAAACCACCATGCACGCCATGTCGAAATATTGATTCTAACAAAGATGGTGTAGCAGTTTTTCTTCCTCAGTTGAAGACAGGTCCAAACCCATTTCACAATAACATTTAAGAAAGAAACTGTTGCTTCATTAACCTGATTACATTTCCTTGTTTTTTCTAGAAGGAGACGTCGAAAGTAAAGTTTTATGTCTCTAATTTGTTTGTGTTATCATTAGTCTCGAGAAGGGGCTCTAAGTTGTTTAAGCAAAAGCTAAACGATGTAGAAATCCTTGTCTAAAGTTCTTTGAGAGACACCGACCTTGTACTTTATTTTTAATGCGACCGTTCTTGGCACGTTTCTATGTGAGCTTACTGCCAATGCTGAACATTAACTGTGATTTTGTTTGTTCAAATATGACCTTTGTGCACGATGTAGTTTCCAAACATGTAAATAAATATTCGATTTGGTAAAACTACTTTTTATGGGTCTTTCGTTAATGTTGAAATCATCGTAATTTAAGCTAATTTTATTATTCTTTTTAAAATAAATTTTAAAATTTTCAAACAAATTGCTCTTTTTTGCCTTAATAAAAATAAACTGTATCTTTTCTAGATCCCTCAGAGCGAAATAAGGTCCATTATAATTACTCTAACAAAAACGACTAAATAACTCTCAACACATATAACTCCAGTTTAATCCCACTCCATACAAACTAAAAACATCTCAGCCATGATATATGTGCCGGCTAAAATATGTTGCTACTTACTGAAATTTATCTAAAAGCGGCTACTGGCCACAGCAAACCATTATTTATGAGGTAAAGTTTCCACACATTGTAGCAACTATATGATTTATATTAGGCTTTGTACAACCCTTAGCGGTGATTATATTCGCGAGGTTCGTGTCTACTCTATTTGGAGACGAAGGACAAAATCATTTTGTGTTTTTGGCAAGCTTTGTCAATGATTGGATCCGTGAAGACCGAGAAAATAGGAAAAGATTTGGAGATTTGGCAAGATAATGGGCTTATGCAACATACAAAACAGATATACTAGAGCATGTCAAAGACCTCACAAAACTTTAAGGTAATCAAGTTTTAAAAATGCAAAAGAACATTCATTTGTTTTAGTAATATTTCGTTACCGTACGTCTTCGTATAACTTTATTTCTACACCAAATGCGACCAGAGCAGCCAGTAGAACCATTCTTCTAAGTTATAGGTGCTCTTAAAGCTAACGATGCACTGCATACAATAAAGTTAAACTTACCTCACTGAAGTATTCAAAATTTAAAAGACCCAGCTGCTTTGTGTAGAAGAAGAAAACAGTCTGGGGAAACTTAATGAAAATTTTAAAACCCAATCTCGGCTTTCTTAAGGTTTTCAATATAATACGGCCGTTCTTTTGATCCCACATGCGAGCACGAGGGGTCCCACGGATTCGGTTTACCCACCTCCCCCCATTATTAGTCTAGTCTGTATACTCTGAAATTCAATTCGAGGTGAAACTTTCCGTTACTTAAGTAATATCATCGTGTCCTTTGTTACTTTTATTTTGTTCGGTATTCTTTGCGAAAGAAAAGGGTATAGAGGTGTCTTTACTGAAATTGAATTTTGTGATCAGGTACTTAATGTGTTTGGGATTATGATAGAGCTTATGTGTTGCTTCATTTTTATCAGATTTCGTTATTAAGTGAGTGTGTGGTCGTCCTGTGCGGTACGGAGTTACAAAAAATATATTTACTGCAGCTTCTCATTAGCCCTGATGTAGTTGGTATTCGTTGCATCAATATAAAATGACGAAAATTTTTCAGAATTGATTGTTTTCTGAGAACAACTTTTCAGTGATGATGTCAATTTTTCAGAATTGATTGTTTCCTGATCACAAGAATAGGTGTTTAACAATATAACCTATTTAACATGATTACTAAGACTATCGTAATATTTGGTATTCATTCTTCTTGTTGCAATGTACGTTTACATTTTCCACTATTACAAGCAATTCTTGCGCCACAATCATTATGTTTCATTCAATGTAATCCTCATAAATGAATTCTCTTTTAGCTCCCTTTTTAATATACTATTTTGCTTCGCAGACAAAAACTCGAATCTCAGAGAAACCGCTACGAGAGAAAATGAAACCGAAATCGCAATTCACGTAGAAAATAACATGAAAGAGCAAGGGGTGGGCTTTTTAATTTTTTTCTTTTCTAATTTGTACATTCAATTTTCCGGTGCACAACGGAGCTCACACGGCGTGACGTGCATTTTAATTATAAATGTAATTAAAAAGTCAACGGTCTCCGCGTCTGTCCGCGACGAACGTCGGCCACAGAATGCAAACGTTTAATTTAGCGTGCGGTCACTTGCAACCTCCGTTTCAGTGACCATTTTGGTCAAGTCTTGTGGTCTTTATTGGCGGGAATTTTGAAATAAGAAACAATATAATGTTCGTTTGTTTCTTCCACTTGAATTACTTCTGTATCTTTCTCTATTTTTGAAAAAGTTTTTATCTTTGCTTTGCTAAGCCAACATCAAAATGCAAATCTGTATTAAAACAGAAATTGTAGCGGGACTGCATCGTATTAAAGTTTATCCGTGTGTAAAGTAAATAAGAACTGACGTACAAACAAGAACAAAAACTACGACAGTTGCATATAAATATGCAGATATTATGCATAGTTGATATGAAGTAATAATAACCCAACTAGCAAAATATGTCATAAAAAAGCCAGCATTACGTTTCTATTTCAGCTATTGGTGGTGAGATAGATCTTTAAAATGTTGAAAGAAAGATCTGTGCACGTTCTCTCAACGGGATTTGGGCGCACTTCTCTCAGCTTGAAATGCTGTAAATATCGTAAGAGTATCGCATGAATAGCCAAATAGTTGAAAGAATATAGAGTAATCGCAACTTGAATGCTACTAGTTCTATGATAGACATCTGTATGCCATTATTCCACACATTAGCCTTATACAAGTCGGTATAATCTCTTTCATTCGACTTACTTATGGTAATATAGCAGCGCGGCTGCAATCATTCGACTCTCTGGTCGTGAAAGTGCAAGCAAACGGAACGAACATAGAACGGGCATAGAACGGTTAATTTATGTTGAGATCGTTTGCAAAACTTGGAGTAACAGAAAAAAAAAGTAATAGTATTTTGCTCATGATGTTATATTTTATACCAGCCATAAATTATAGGTCGTAGGTCTTACTTTCATGTACGGATTTAAATTTTTCGTCTACATTTCTTAAATTTTAGTTAATATTTTCATGGGCCGCAAGATTTTTCAGCAGAAAATTGGTCTGAAATAATATTAATTATAAAGTTAAAATTAATTCGCCATTATTATCATCTCACTCGTCATCCTAAAGCATTCACTAAGCTTTGAGTGGAAAAATAGAATTGAGAATGCCTTTTTACGACTTAAGTAGTGCCATTTTGTGTTAGTTTAGGGGTCTTTAGTGGTGAATGTTAAACAATTATCATTTTATCTTTTTTATGTGATAGTAAAATGGTAGTTTACTTTGATGTGGACAAATTCATAAATACTCGTAAAACTGATTTAAAGCAGCTTGAGGAATATAAATTGGAGCGACTCATCATTCAAATTTTGAGTGTCTTCGGATTCTAAACCATCTTTGCTTTCAAACTCTGATTTCTCACTGTCATTATCAGTACTATCAATTGTAGGATCCGAGTTTTGATTAATGGGGATATTTCTGGTACAAGAACTAATAGACGTTTCAAAAATTTCATGTTCAGTAGAATCGTGAATATTTCCTACTGAACCCTCGTTAAAATTATTTGATGACACTTCACCCGTGGCTGAACCCGATGTAGCTGTTGTATGACGTAATACAGTGCTGTAAAAGATTTCAAAGAACTTTCATCCCACTATTACGCTGTATGATAGCCGTCCAATAGTATTTACAGCACCTTTGGCGCTGTAATAGATCAATTGAAGGCGTTTTCTCAACTTCAATATTCAAGTCGAAAGAAAATCTTGCAGACAGCTATTATATGATATTAAGTGCTATAAAAGTAACTGAAATGCTATTTTGTTGAATGAACCACTTTTACTCAGCAATTGTGCTGTAATAACTGAATGTCGAAATATGGTGCTGTAAAAGCTAGTTTGACAACAAATTAGTAATTTGGTTACTTTTATAGAACCGTCATAAGACATACAGTCGTAAGAAGGCGATCGATAGATATCTTTATACAATTATCGAGTACATGCGATATGACTTTGTCGAGATCACGTTTAATAGTCAAGTTTAAGCAGCAAAAAAGCGTTCAATGCTAAACAATCTAGAGAGTTGCTTTAATACGGCTTTTTGATAACGATAGATCTTTCACACTAGCGTTTTTCGACTTACAGTCGTAAAAGTGAAGCTTATACGGTTTAGTTTGCTAGTTGGGAAGTTAATTGTCGTTATGCGCTGTGGATGCTAATGCAAGGGAAAAGAAAAATGGCCTAGTTTAGTTTTCTGGGTATTGCTAATTATTTATGGAAGTATTTATAAGTAACTAGCGGTTGCCCGCGGCTTTGCTCGCGTTTTTGTCGGAAATTATCTCATGACACGTTGTAAATAATAGCCTATGGCACTCAGGGATAATGTAGCTTCTTATTGGTGAAAGAATTATCAAAATCTGTTCAGTAGATCCAGGGATTACCCCCTACATACAAACTTACAAAGTTTTACCTCTTTATAATATTAGTATACAAAGTGTAACAGGACCCTTCACGAAGCCGTCAACCAAGCATTATGTACATCAAACTAAGTAACTTTACGCAAAAATTATTGCAGGGAAACGCCTTTTTTTTTTTGGTTGGAACATTACGTTTTATGGTGTATCAATGTAACGCACGCAAAATATTGTGCTGATGGATGGATTGAGTAATACGGGGGTCGCGGAGGTGTTTAAAGTAAAAATCTTACATTAAACACATGTATTTAAAAAAAAAGTTGGAACTTTGATCCCCAATATCTCCGTAACTAGAAGGTATGTAGTAGAACAAAAAATGATCGCAATGACGGGGAGAACAAGTGTCTTTCGGCTTCGTGAAGGGTCTTGTTACACCCTTTAGATATAAGTAATAATCAAAGAGCATACCACTGAACGAAGCCCAAAGCCGTGATCATTCAATTGGCTCAGAAACATTGATTGAGCAAAAAAAATTAACTCCCACCCCACAATGCAACAGAAAGCTATTAAAATCCCAGTAATCATTTTGGACGGTACAAAATAAAGTCTACTCAACCTTAATAAAACAACGAGGACAACATACAGAAACACAACACCCAAACAAAGTAAGGCACCATCTCGTTTACATAGACGAAACCTTCATTTAGGCCCAAACTATGAAGTTAGTGAGCAGGAAACAATCGCTCTTAACTTGTGCCAAACGGTAATAGATCTGTCTCCGGGGACATAGTAACTACAGTCCATTTCGTTTGGAATCACAGTTTACATTATACTCGCTTATGTGTTGTTTACGATGGTTTCAACCATTTGTAGTTTTGTACTGTGTGTCAAGTTGCGTGTAGTGTTTGTAAGGGTCATGGGTTATTTGTTGAAAATTATGGAGAGATAAATAATGACTAGCTTGTTTAAATATGATGTGGTGTGACAGGCCACGAGTCTTAGGTCGGAAGTCTAATAGGCTGTTAATACAAAGGGTCGTGAACAAGATGCTAATGGCAGAAACATTAAAGGTGTACACGGTACTTCGAACGAGAAGAAAATCAGTACTGTTACCTTAATGACCACTTGAATGATAGAACTGTCTTAGTTTCAGAGCTGGAGTTTATATCCCATAAAGTACATACCTAGTGGTCAAAATTTAAGACATCACGTTATAACAAATCCTTTAAATCCTTTGACATTTTCACTGGTTTGAAAATAAGTTACCTTTTTTGTGTACTAATTGTCTACGGGAAAAACGTTAGATTGTGCATTTAAATTCTAAAGGAGACTATTCAAATTGGATTAACAAAACCAATAAACAAAACATACTAAGATCCACGTGTAAATCATGGCCGAAATTTCTCAAACAATGAAATACAGAACATAAAGAAGAATTCTATCAAGAGTTACAGTCTTGAAATTCTATAAAATCCCATCGAACCGGATTTCATTTCGCTTTTATTGGTGCAGTCATTGAATCTCACGGTCCACGCTCACTGCAAGATTGATTTAAGTTTCTTTGTATAAAAATTGGATAAACTTTGTTCAGTACTCGGTTTGATGTTGGTTCTGATTTATTGCTTGGTCTTTGGAAAACAACTGTAATATCGATGATTATTATCACGTTCGCCATTTTACTCTCTTGCATCAGCATTAGGATTCATTTCTCTGTTTGCATCCTTCGTTCACTTTAGATCGGGACTCGTGGTTAAGCGTCAGCAGTCGCACAAGTCGATGTTCAGATGGCTCCATGTACTGGTATTCAGCTGCATTCGCTTAGACAGATCATGATCCTTCTTTGACTTTAGGTAATACTGATGATGGGTTTTTCACTTGCAATGTGGTAATGGTTTTGCAACAAACGCTAGGCACCGTAGACATAATACAGTCGCTACGTTTATTGGCTGCACCTGTTCGTGTGTACTCAGAGCATCTATCTATTACTAAGTAGATAAATAATAATCTTTTCTTAAGTTATTGATATTATGAATAACATTATTTCTTCCCTTTCCATACAAAAGGAGATCTTAAGCGATTTAATATAGAGCATTACGAAAATGCTTAGAAGTAAAAGCGTAAGACAATATCTTTATTACATTTTCTACCTATACAGACTAATAATAATGAAATTGTTCCCTTTGTTTCAGGTAAAGAGGAAAACGCTTAAGTTGTCCCCATATTATCATATCGCTGACTTTGGGTAAGAAAATATATTATGATTACAAAAACACCCGTGCTTTTGTTGTGTCATGGGATATGGGAGCAATATGTTCGGGATTTAAACGATTATAATTATGTCAACGAATTGGAGGATTTTGGTTGGAAACTGATGACGGTTGGCAACAAAGTGTAGTTACTAAGTTTCTGTTTTACATCATGTGGACCTCCCTTTAAAATCCCAGAATAAATTTTAAGTTCCGAAATAAAGCTGTTAAATTAGAGGAGGTCCTCATGTTACTCACTTCCTTGAAGTTTAGCCAATTCACGCCGTTTTCAATAACTTACTTATAGTTAACGGTACGTTGCTATCTCAGATAAACAGTTAAATAAACATCAACTGTCAACCCACCGTAAGACAGATAAGTGACGTGGATAGGACATTCCTATCAGTTATAGCTACTAGAGTAAGGCATATCAACTAACCGTTATAAGTAATTAAGTTATGTTATTTTTCAAACGGTTTAGAAAAAATTCGTTGTCCTCTGCCTTAGATATATTTTTCCTTTACACTCCTAATGCCAGGAGCCCAGTTAATCTACGATTTTCATCTACTATTAATGGTCAACAATAACTTCAAGTACTATAAATGTAGGTCAAGCCCAAATTCGCAGAATTGGCATATACATCGTAGTTTTCGGCGCACAGATAAAATTATTGAGACAAACAAGCAAATGAAAATGAATAACTGTTGTTATTCCTGGCACTGAATACAGGAGTAAATTATTGTTGGGGCCAGCACTCTACTTGAACCTACTGAAAAACAAATTAAGTAAGAGTGTCTATAGTTAATAGTTTTACTAAAAGCTTTCTAAGAAGACGAAACAATCTTTCTACAACAATTTTTCTGTTTTCTTTAATACAAGGTGAAATCTAAATGTAATGCCTAAATAACAGTTAGTTAGTGGCAGGTTAGTTACACTATCGGCTTAGCGCAGAGAGTTGAAAATTGAAAGTGCAATGATATTTAAGCATTAAATTTAGGTTAATAGAAAAAAAAGCATCCCCTCCAGTTCTTGAAACAGTCACTTTTAAGGACTAAAACTATGCTTAATAGGTCAGCCATTGAACCATCATTATCTGCCTTTTTATTCGTAACAATAACTGTTCCTTAAGTTTTTCTAACGTCTCCACCGTTCATTCACAAAGAAGTCGCTCAGAACAGGAACATTCAAAAGAAAAACAAGCTGAATAAAAATGTTGAGTGGTCGGTAATATTTCAAGTAAACTCTTTGTCCCCACGGGAAATTAGAATAACTGCAGCGTAATTGACTTTGTCTCCGGCCATTATTTACTCTGTGCTAATACTAGATTTATGAAATACTGGTGACTGGGAACAGCGATGTCTGGGTTTACACAGCTACACACAGTTTCTGTACAATCCTTTACCGTTGGTCTGGCTTTTGTGTTTCATTTCTCATGAGGGACCTGCACTATGATTTGGTCTGTAATAGCCTCATTATTTTCTTTAAAAATGACTTTATTTTTTAACTAAGGGCTTAGACAAAGTAACTGTATATCAGCCAATATGTCAGCAATAACGATCTTTGAAAAGACGAAATTGTATTGTATTGACATCATCATCTTCCTAGCCTATTTCCGAACTTTATTGGGGTTGGCTTCCAATCTTACTGTATACCAGTATTTTACATGGAGCGGCTGCCTATCTGACCTCCACAACCCAAATATTACTGATTCAAACGTTACCCCTTGGTAAGACTGGTTGTCACACTTTCAGGCCTATTATAATATACTGACAGAAGCTTCCGTTCAAAATCGTTTTACAAATACAATATATTTACAAGCGATTGCCATTTAGTTGGACAAAGTGTCATTGTAACTGATATTTCAGAATTCTGTTGAAAGTAGCTAAACAAGTTAGCAAATCTATGAGAACGATTCACCACCACGCCTCTGTCTATAGCTGCCTCATTATTTCCTTCACGAACAAGTTCATTTTCTGCCTAGAAACCATTGTGACAATTACTTTAGAGCTTGAAACTTATTGTACGAATTACACTGTTGATGAAGCTTAGTTGTAAAATATCTTAAATCGCCTCTTGAGTTTGAAAGACTATAGCTCACTAAGAAGATATTCGTTAGTGCTATTCAAATTTATTTTAACACACAGACACACCATTTTCTTTTATTTATTCGTCTAGACTCCGACTAACTCCCGACGGCTATTTTATTAGATATAATTTTAAAGGATTGTTTAATTTTCAATCTAAACTCGGCGCTGGGTATCTTTTTGTAATATTCTTCATTCGCAGACAAGATTATGAACACCCACACATTTTCAACTTTGTTTTATTTATCTATATTAACTTAGCAAGCTTGCTCTCTTATTTACTGACTTTAGATTAACTAAACTGTTTTATCTAGTTTCTAAGGTTTATGTTTTCTCATTTTAAGGGTTTTAGTGGTGCTTATGAGTATCTAGTACCTACTATGGTTATTTATCTATACTAATATTCGAAAGAGGTAAAGTTTGTGAGGTTGTATGGGGAAAACTGTGGATCTACTGAACCGTTTTTGAAAATGCTTTCACTAATTGGAAGCTACATTATCCCCGAGTGCTATAAGCTACATTTATAACGTGCCCGTGGGGTAATTTCTGATGCGCCGTAGTGTGTTAGTCTGTTTGGTATGTACTAAGTAAGGAATTGATTTTGTTTAATGTGCGGTAGTAAAAGGAGCTTGGTACCTGGTACCTATGTTGCGAAGGTCTCAAGGTAGGTAGGCTTGTCTTGACAACATAACATCACGCCTGATATCCCCGAACGGTTAGACAGAGGTGTACCTAATAGTTCACCTACATTTCGCCCTAGTTTAAGTCCCATGTAATAGGGGGCGAGTTTATTGCCATCAACCGGACACAAATGGTAAAACCCAACAACACTGCCCGACCCGGGAATCGAACCAAAATTCCCGGGTCGGGTCGGGTAGTGTTTTCGGGCATTTTCTTTTCTCTGACAAGAAAAGAATAATGTTACATCCGAAATATGGTACCTCCTTTATAATACAGTGGCTAATTTATTCCTCAACCATAACCATCAAACTTCGCCTCAACAAACTTTACATAAGCACCTGTTTACAATAAACATAAAACAAGATGTAATTAAGCTTAAGGCTTAATATGTATTGATAGAGGATCCCTCTCGCGATTCATTACGCTTTACGGTGTACCATGGTAGGAATAAACAAAGTTAGGCTGTTACGTTTATGTGGCGTCATCAAAAACTCCATCAATATGATGAGAGGTTTTATGGCGCCCAACGTGGGACAACGTAATGAGCGACATTTATTCTCTTATACTTGCACTTCGTTTATTAAAACTTGCTGCTATGTTCATTTTGGATGTGGTTTGTACATAGGGACAAATTGCGGACACCAGAGATACTTCAGTACATTATCTGTCAGTGTCCTGAGTCGCGTTCGTAGTGTTTCCATAACGATTTCATCGAACTTTAAGCGGCAGAATACGCGCTACTTACCCTTTAGCGTAAGGAATTCTTATGAATTACTTGGAGTTCTTTAAAACTTTAGCTATATGATGAAGGGTTTTGTGGCGCCCAACGTGGGGCAACGTTACGAACGACATTAGTATTCTTATACTTGTCCATTTTGTATCAGTTTAATTTATCACTCAAAACCGTCGCTTTTAACAAAAGAGCCGAATAAAGACCTGGTGTTCAGTAAAAAGTTATTATTTATAATACTTAGATTAGCTCAAGTAAAAAACTTCTATTTACTATGACCAACTATGCCCAAACTACGATACTGAGCTTTTAGCATAAAGAATCCTCTCTTAAAGTTTTCTCTATAAACTTTTACATTAATTGAATGAAAAGCGTCTTTTGTTTTGCTAAAACATTCAGTATCGTCATATTTTCCGAACTAACTAGCACAGTAACAAACATTCTTTAATAATTAGCGTAAACAACTTGCATTTCAAATTCATAAATAAACCAACATCAAATATTCAAGAGAATCCTTGCAGCACCTTCAGTTAGTGTAACCGCAGTCTGCATGTTTGTTGCTATCTCGAAATAAACCCAGTATTTACGCTTAAATTCACCGGCAAGGTAATCAAAATGTTAGTAGATGTGGTAATTAATATCTCAAGCTAAGCTTTACATAGTTTAATAAACCACTATGTTTCTCTTCAGGGGAATGTTATAAATAGTCCGTGAGGTGGATTTATAAAGTGAATATCAAATGGTAAGGATAGTCTGTTCCGAAAGTATCTGATGAAAGTATCTACAAACCCTGAAAAGGTTCCATTCTCTTAAATTAATTAGAAAACATAATTTGTATTTAGAAGGTTTCAGCTTTATATTTAAAAACTCTAAGCAACAATATTGTTTGAATAACATTTTTAATATTTAGTAATTAAGTAGTAATAGAAAAATCGTCGCTGAAAATTTTAAAATTAAAGTCAATACTGCCAAATGAAAAACATCTTTGAAGTGATTTATTAGAATTAGAATTTTGAGTTTAAGTATTAAAACAAAATCAAATCAAAGCACTCAATTTGTTCGTAGCAATAGCAATACACAGTACGTTTTCTGATCCATTAGTTTACCTTTTCATAAGATACTTTCAGAACAGACGATAGTGATTATTATTATAGCAGGCCGTAAATGTTCAGTGCAGGCCATTGACAGTGTAAGTAGGTTCCGTAATCGAATTGGTGATCATAAAATATAGTTATGAAGGGTACAGTTACATGGTTTTACACAAAGCCAAACTTCAGCGCAAAATCTTGACCTTTTATTAAAACATGATGTTGGCGAAAACAGTGGCGGCTATCTAATTACGACCGTTGCTATAACACACTTTCATTCCAATAAAAACAAAGTATATTTTTATACCTTTCAACATATCGTTTTGTTTGAATGCCAAAGGGCTTTCGGAATCAGAACAACATTAAAAGTCTCTTCGAAAAGGCAACAAAAATAAAAGTGCAACTATCAAACAACGGTTAGCAAGTTCCTGCTTACATTTCTCAAGTTTCAGACCGAAGGGTCCCAAATTGTTTCAAAGGAATTCCGATAGTCCGGAACCCATTAGTTTCGGCACTCCAATATAAAATGCCATAGCTCGATAAATAAACTGTTCTTTACTTTGACAGTCAATTTATAAAATGTCCAGTAGAGTACTTGCGGTTTTCGGTGAAATGTCTGAAAGTTTCGCAATGCTGATGAAACGGGTGACCAGGGACTTAAGTCCCAAAGTTATTTCAAACAACTTTGTGATTTTAGAAATGAAAAATGAAATAAAAATGCCTGGTGAATATAAAATAAATTAACGGAATTCAGTTAGGCATCAAAATGTTATAAAGGACCCGAATAATATCAGCTATAAAAACAGACAGATAGCATGAAAGGTCGAGATAGCACGAATGGCCGTTTCCATAATATCATCCATTAACCCGATGTTATTTCGAGAGTTAACAGAGCATGATTTCGAAATCATATTTACGTATTTCGCCAATCCGGTCTTTAATCTGGACTGTTGAAATGTAACGCAGATGTTAGATGTATTCCAGGTAAGGATCTAGGCAGAAATTCGGAACAGCGAAGCAATCACTTAGTTCTCCACAAGCTCAACGCAAACAACATTCGTACAAAAAGCTCCGTGCTTCCACGAAATAGATCAAAACTAGGCGGTTTTCTGTTTAAAAATTCACAACGCGTCGCATACAAAACGATCCCATCAGTTTATATCGCACTTTCTTTTTCTCCCTACATGTTAACGTTTATTTCCTTTTTATTTTCTTTTAACTATTTATTGACTTCTGGGTTAGGGTGAAGGTAATGTTATTTTAAGTCTAGGAGTATTTTTCTTTGTAAACTATTCTGTGGATCAGGCTATTGTAATCTAAGTAACCTCTAGATTCTTGTTTGAAACCTGTGATCTAAATAAATCTATGCACTTCTTCTTGGCGATAATGCAAAAATCCGCTTTCGGACTAAGACGGGCACTCAGTGGTTAGATTGCCGGCTTTCACAATATCCTGTAAAAGCAAAGCGCTGCACGTAACTTCATAAACAAAAAAGCACTGAAAAATACTCAAAGGTATAATCCCTCTCTGCCATAACGTAGACCCCTCTGCTCTCCAACCTCTTCATAGACCGATAGGCGATTAGCCGCATAACTTCACAAATTTTCGGCAACATCGTCCAATAGAATTTCAATAAACTTCCGTTGAAAAAAGAGCACATGAAACTTGAAAGTTTTCATCGCTTTTAGTAACAAGTACAGTTTTTCAGCCTTTTGTAGCGGCGTGTGTATCGATCGCATCCATTAAATGTTGTAAAATGACAGCGCACGCCCGTGTCATTAAAACTCAACGTGCACCGGTGCCTTTTAAACTGTGTAGACACCAATGTACAGCGAATGGAGCCGGCAAATGGAACGTATACACGTATGCATGGAAACGCAAAAAAACTCGAAACGAGAAAATAGAAAGAACTTTGCCAATGAAAATTGTGAATTTTTTTAGTGCTGGCAGTGGTGGGGAAACAAATTGGAAAAGCAAATGCAAATGATTTTAGAATACTTGGAGTTTGGTTTTGGAATGGTCTCAGAATAGAATAACCAAATCATCATGACCTTCCTGCACTTGTCCCATCACTGGGTGTTCAATTCTTCCCTGTCAGCCACCATTATAAATCACTTCTCTCTCTCTCAGATTATCAGTAAAAATTGTCTTACTAATTGCTAGCAAGATACAAACTTTTAAAGTTGAATATTCGTAGATACATTGTAAAAATATCTCGATCAATTTCTTGCACGGTTAACGGCAAATCCGCATTTTCAATTTGAGCACCGTTTTGATAACTACTTTCCCAATAAATCTTGAATTCTTTATGGCCCCGCTGGTTTCCAATCTTTCAATTAATCAGTTCTTAAGAGAAACTCGTGAAACTTAATCCTGGGATTTTCTCCTTCACGTCGTTCGGTTTTTTTTTTAATATCCGCGCTTATTACAAATATGATTTCCACACCTGCTTTTATTGGAAAGAATTGTTACTGTGTAAAATATCTTTCGGAGAAAACTTTGAAAAGTTTTCTGTATTAATTAAGTAATATATCTGCTTTTCGAAGACTTTTTCGCCTCATGACACATTTGAAAAGATTTAATTACGTATATTTGATCTTTTCCATATGAGTTAAAGAAAAACTTGAAATATTGTAGATGCCCGGAAGCACTTTCGAATTCGTTCAAATTCTTCTTGTAAACTTAATATCCAATTTATACTTTAGAAAAGAAAATTACATAAATCTTGTTACATTCTATTGCTTGAGTCTCTACATAAGGTTCTCGTAAATTGAACTCGCAAACACAAGTTGCAAGTTACATGCCGGTTTGAAGAATTGATGTAGAATGTAGGTAAGTAGTTTTAGATTGCTGCAGAATCGACTACGAACACAATAGAAACTCGTTTCCAACAAATTGATTCTTAAATCTTTGAAGCATCTTTGTTCTGTTCTATTTTCCGTTCATTGACAAATGCGAGAAAACGTAACATCATGTCTGTATAATCCGTAAAGGATTAGACAGGTGTATTAGCATAGCACACACGAATTTCGCCAGTTATTTTATTGAAATAAAAGCTTTTTTCCTTCAACCGGCAAAAAATCCAGACTTAGGGCTGCTACTGAAAATTTCCTGATGGAGAAAACCAATATCATTTGGCCCTGACCAGAGAATGAAACCTATGCCATTGACAGATGAATTAACATAGAAAATTCCAAGCTCATCCAGACAGGTTCGTTACTTTCTATCTCTACGTTTAGTCCACCAGTGAATGCTATAGACATGTAATATGCATAACAATGGCGGTGGCAACCGTGAAGCTGACATCATGTCATTATCATGATTACAGAGCCTTATACCAAAGGATTAAAGTTCAAAATAGATGAACATTCGTGTCGATTAATTGTACCGTTTTTGTTGGAACCTGCACAAGCGTTACTACATGTACCAATAATTCATTCAATGTAGTAAATTCGTCTGTTTCATCGTTTTTTTTTGTCCACTTAGTTAACGTTTGGGATGCTTCTTTATTTATTTTGGTGCGAATCACGTCAATTTGTTTACTATTTAATCCCTTTGCTGTTTTATCTGGTTGATTTACTTTTTCACAGCTTTGACATCACTTCTCTGAAAAGCGTTCGTTGCTTCGAACAGATTGATAGAACTTCACGTAATTCACATGATTTCCATGCATTTATCTTCCGAGAAAATCAAATCATGATTTGATAAGCGGTGCCTATATTTGTGTTTAGTCTTCCTCAAGTTTTGAAAGAACGTAATGGGCATGATATACACTTTTGTCAGTGAATCCATGAGCATATTTTCGACAAGCCCAATTTCAGAAGAACGTGTTAGGTGTCTCCCAAATTACAGTGTTGGCCTCACGTTAACTGGATGGATGCATGCTTTTCAAAACCGCTACAAACTTTGCAATATTTTATTTTCATAAAACTGTACACATTCAATTCAAACTGTACGTTATATTTTTCTCTAATTTCCCTCACAGGAATATTCAAAACAAATCCGCTTCATAAATCTCCATTCAGCACGCGTTCACCTGCGAATTCGCGTATGCAATATGAGATCGGTCTTTCAGCCATTCTGCTATCAAAGCCTATTCAAGTCGCGACTATTTCAAATATGACCTAAATAGTGGACGCGTACGTTGAATATAGAATCAAGGAGCGAAGGATGCTGCCTGTGCGTCCCAGGACGATGAGGGGTCCTGGTTTGTAGCCTGGTAATACTGTTAGTATTTGTGCTAGGACATAATGATTGGTATTGTTTTGTTTTTGTTTCCGTGGAAAGCTGTTAATGTTTTAGTGTCATGATCCTTCTTAAAGTGCAGTGTAGGCGAGCGGATTAAAGCAGAAGATTAGCCAAAGTCAGGTGTCCGCAGTGAGTCCAAAGTCAGCAGCGAGTCCTGTGTCTGCAGCGAGTCCGGTGTTCGCAGCGAGCCCACAGTCCGGTTGGCGATTTCACATTATCTGCTAGAGTCCAGAGCTTCGTTCGCAATTTGTGCGTGCCGATATTAACCAACCTCTAAAGTGGTTCTCTAATAATAATTCATTTAAATATTTTTTAAAGCAGTAGAATACCGCTGAAAAGCAAATTATTTAATAAAACTGGAATAATAGAACCCAACTTATCATTACGCCAGTAATACTTCAGCGTTGATTAATAGCCGATGTTAATAGGCCAATAAAAGTAAGAGTTTGACTCGAACTGACATTAATTAATGCTTCCTTCGTACCCAACACGACCGCGTTGCGATATTATCGCTGTTTTCAAACATTCATTTTTCTTTTCTATGAAAAATGTCTTCTGCCAGAACCGTCTGCTGCTGAAGTGGAATCTTCGTGACAGACTTATTATTAATGATGATTAGAAGACTGATGATTGGTAGTTTAAAGTGACTAATTGCATCAAGATTCTCTACAGAAGTAGCTCAAAACACTATTAGTTGTGAATGTCTATTAAAATGTTTATGTATTGCAGCTCTGAAATTTCAAGCCGAGATAGCAATTAAAATCCTTCACTTTGGCATAATAATTCTTAAAAAATTAGCTACTGGTTTCAAATAGGTTTTCCAGTCTAAAAAGCGCTTTCAGATAACCAGTGTACACTTTGTAACTACCAACAAACCGGTGCTACTATATTGGGAACACACCAGCCAGCATCCAAGATCAAATTACCAACATCACGAAATCCTGTTTCGCCTTGATACTCCACCTTTATTCATCCAGCCCGAACTGCAGTAACCCTTTCCTCGTACACCGTCAAATTTCCCGCCTTTTCGACATTCATGGCGTCCGCTGTACCATAAAAGGGGACCAACGCGGAACCAACTGTACCGTGTAATATTATGACGTCATCTGCGATGTTCTTTTTTTAAATATCGGTGTTTGAATCTTTAATGGCTTGTTTGATAAGCGCTTTTGTGTCTGTGTGACTTTCATGGTTTATTAGGTTAATGGGTAAGGGTGGGAGTTTGAAGGTCGTTTCAGACGTTTAAAGGACTTCTTGGTCGTTTAAAGTCAGTTTGAAGCCTTTTTATTTGTCTTCTTTTTCTTTGAGTGGTTCAAGTGTCGTTTCTGCCAAAGCATTAACCTTTTTTACTTTTAAATGCTATCTGTTTTGCTATGAGGTCAATTGTATTCTTGTTTTTTTTTTGTGTGGCAAAGTTTATTGTATTGTTTCAATAGACCATTCAGTCATCTTTTATATTTTCAGCTCATTGGCGCAAACAATAACAACACGTGTGCTTTGTTCCTTCCAATGGCCTGATTTTAGTAGCTAGGTTAATGTCTATCGTTAATTTGGTCTATATCCAAGTCCATATTGGATGCACATTTCGCATCAATTAACCGATATCTGATTGGAGTGACGTCGAGATTTCATTAATTTCAATCAATCATGCACTGCGTCGCTTGATTGATACACTGGTGGTCTCTAATCGGCTTGGTCCATCTACTGATTCATTAATTAAATGCAGCACAGTTTGTAGGTTAACTAGTATTTTGATCTGACTTCCCTCCAATTTAGTCATAACGAACTGCGGCCCTGTATTTTCTGTTTGTATTCACCTATTTGTTATTCAATCTTAATTTATAGTCTTCGGTACTTAAGTAGTACCTTCTTGAACATTAAGCATCATATATTTTTTCCGATGGACTTACTAAGTACCAGGTCTTTTTAATTCCTGCAAGCCAGAAATGTACAGTAGCCCTCGACCAAAGAAGGACAAAGCTAGACAATAAAGCAGTCCAAAATGTAGTCAATAACCACCATATTTGACAAGTGAATTGACCCACCTTTCTTAGTTCATAAATTAAAAAATGTTGCTACCCAATGAACTACCTTCTTATTTCAAGAATGAGAATAGCTGCATATGCTCACATATAAATGATCTGAAACCTCACTGAATAGTCACCTTGAAAATCTTCTGCATAATATCTAGACTCTTCATACCTCAGCCTTCATGCAAAATTGATCTAGCGGTAACAAGCCCGGCTTTGAATCGTTAATTAGACGTAAAGACTATCTAGGTCGACCTAAATTGGATTCTGGATGGGAAAAATATTCGGTTAAATGCCGAAATTGGAATCAGTAGTAGGATTAGAACCTCACAACAGTAGGGATGACATCTTAAAGAGAAAAACTTACGTACATACAATACACACGCCTGTAATTTCCGAAGCGTTAGGCAGAGCTGTACCTAATAGTACACCCACAATTCGCCAATTACGTATAAGTCCCACGAAATAAGGGGCGAGGCGATTGCAATCAACTGGGAAATAATCCAGACTACTTGGATGTTACAGAGCAAACCCAATAACACTTTGCTACGCCTGAGGATCGAACCAGAACCGCATGCTTAGCAGCAGCACTTGCGACTGCTAGACCAACGAGGCACTAATAGTTCCTATAAGGTTCTGTGATAAAATAAGAGGCGGGCAATAGGGCTATCGCGTGTGAATTCACCACTAGAGGCGCTAGTGTAGTACGAGGGCATTGAAATGTCAGATGCCAGAAAGTTCACGCGTTGCGTGCTTTTTTTATCACGTATTTTTACTAATATTCACGATTGTGGTCTAGATTGAGCTATACCTGATTAATTAAGACTTGAAGATTTTAAGTAGCAACTTAGGATCTTTTTTGTTAGTACTTGGAGGTAAAATGATTTTTAAATGTTTCATACTTCGTAGTCTATTCTAACATATTGTATTCCTGGGGTGGCGCGGGAATTTCAATTCTTCTCCCTCTAGAAAGTGCTCAAAGAGCAATTCTTTAAGTTGCTACCTTCCATCCTTTTAGATTCCCTACACGCCAGCTCTATAAAGCATGTAACGTACTTAAAGTACGGCAATTATTTATTCTTCACATAATACGGCACCAGCACTCTACACTCCCCTACAACCCAGTTCCTTCCGATAGAAGAAGGAAGGACCTGGTTTGTACAAAACCTCAAACCAGACATGCGTTTGCGAATCGATTTTATGTGTTTTTAGGATCTTTTCTGTATAATAGAGTCAACAAGATATTGACTTCTATAGCTTAAGTTATAAAAATGTAGGTTTGTAATGTCGGATTATTTAGCGATACACAGACACGGAAAAACTTCTTGAAGTTGTGGTTTGATTTTATGTTATCCTCTCATATCTATTTGTACATATATATTTAAGCTAGTTATAGTGGTTCTTTTTGTACCAGTTTGATTATACTTATAGTTGTTAATATATTTATTTTATTTTATAATTTTACTGACCTAATTAAATTCTGCTATGTAAAGTGATGACCTGAAACACAGGTTTAATTTTTTTTTATTTTTTTATTTCTGTTGCAGCTATAACAACAAAAAAAAACAGATTAAAATAAATATTTAAGGGGGGCTCCCATAAAACAAACATGTTCTTTTTTTTAGGTTATGATATGGAACTCTTCGTGCGCGAGTCCGACTCGGGTCGGCGTCCCGTCTAACTGGGTGCAGCTGAATACCAGTATTTTACATGGAGCAACTGCCTTTCTGACCTCCACAATCCAGTTAGTACTGAGTAACACGATACCCATTGGTAAGACTGGTTGCCAGACTTTCAGGCCACTGACTACCTGTAACGACTGTCAAAGATCTACAAATGACAGCTGGGACCAACGGCTTAACGTGCTTTCTGAGGCATTCGGTATTTAATGGGTGATCACTCATCCACGGACCAACCTAGGCAAGTGCAGCTTAACCTGAAGATCGACCCAAGCGGCTGTTATTATTTACCCACGAGCTCCTCATCAATACCAATCATAAGAACCCAAAGATACAATCCCACTTACGTATTTATAGACCACAGATATAGCGATTCAAGCTCTACTTCACAATGCCATAAACTGAAGAACAAATTGAAAAATGTGATCGTCTACGAGGCAATCTGCATGCTCCTATGCGGATCGGTATTGCCACTCCATTTTAATACCAGACTTACCATGAATGAAAATGGATTCAAAATAGTTCAAACACTATTGTTGTATGTAGTTGAGCGTATAAATGGGGGTTATTTGCTTATTATTCTCTGCTAGATAATATGCAGTTTGTTGTCTGCCATGTGGCAACATAAGCTTACGATAGTGCCTTGAATAATATCTATATTATCTTCATTAGAATGAAAGTAGTGCATTGGAAGACTCCTCCCTTTGTATGTTTGTTGAAAACATAATAGGAATTTATCAATAATCTAAATCTATTTACTGCTCAGATCTAAGCTCCTTTGTTTGTTGATAACAAAGGAGTAACTCCGTAGAAATCAGGCTCCTAATCAATCATAACATCGTCCAAGTAATTTGAGTAAAGTAGTACGTAGAAACTTACTAAGTATACCAAGACAATGAACTAGGGAGATAACTAAGCCAGACTAGAGAATCTCAGATGTACCAAAACATAAGCTAGAACTTGTATTATTCTAACAAACATGTCTCAACAAATCTGACACCGAATTCCACGGATAACTTAGTGTATTGTTGGAGGAACAAACTCTCGACATACAAGAGCATACGAGAGCATACTCCTACATGTTCTGCCTCACAAACTATGTTCGAACCAGATTTATAGCGTCACAGTGTTGAAAATTGTATAAAACTTCAAAATTTGATACGACTTGGTCCAAAGTTGTGCGCTTAAAAGTTAGATGGTATATTCTTAGTGAGTTTTAGAATTGATTTTTGTGCCTACATGTTAAGGGTTTATTTTATTTGCTCTGATTCAGCAAGTCTGTTTAAGGTACTGGAAATTGAATGATAGAAAAAATAAATAATAATAATGTTGAAGATGTGAAGATGTGTGTGTGTGATGTGATGGTGTGATGTGTATTAAACTTACTTCAGCCACCATAATGAAAATCCATCCATTCTACTTTCTCTAATCTTTTGCTACAACTCGGAAAACTACTCCCCCATAAAATAAAGGTGTGAACATTAAACCTCGTTCTCCCGAAACGAGCTGAAAACTAGAACGTTTGACCAACACAGTGACAAATGTAGTACATTAGTGGGGAATAACGAGGGTAGTCACGAAATAGTTCCTATGTGGACAATGATAAAGAGGTCACTGAAAATTTCACGCTCCATGCACGAGAGAGGAGAGGACGAAAAGAGTACTGGTTTATTTAAACACGTTTCAAATGAGTTTTCTCCACTTAAACGTTTGAGCAATGGAAATTAAAAAGATAGTATACTAAATACGGTCTACAAAGAACAGACGACCCGAGAGACTGGCTTAAATGACAATATTCAATTCAAACAGGAACAAAGCTATGCTTGGCGGTAGAACTAAGTATGATGATAGTACCCTAGATAACTTTCAAAATGATGACTTCCTGACTTTCAAAATGAGAGCTGCTTCAAAGAATTTAACGCAAAGTGTGGTCAATATGTCTACATCTTCAGTATCAATCGCTGCGGTAACCCGAACCCGGGCAAACAAAACAATAAAAGCAATCGATGGAAGTCCGAGGGAGGACCATTTTTTCTCCGTTTATAAGAAAAGTTTTATCTTTTCCGGATAAACCATTATCGCTCCGTAACTATTATAAGGACCTTTTACTTTTACTTATTATTATTTAGGTACCGAAGAAATTGTTTAACGATTTCCGCTGTATGTTATGTTGACTCTGACCATTGTTGGTCACCATAACATAACCTATGTAGTTTATCGTCTACGAACATATGGAGTTGAAGAATATGACATATTCTTAGTATCTATTAACCCTTCGTGTGCCGGGAACGTGGATCTACGCGAGACACAAAAGCTTTTTAATTGTGTCTATATACTCGGCATACGAAAGGTTAATTCATAATTCATTGTATACCCACCAGATAATATAATTCAAGACTTACGTAGTCTTGAATTATAATTAGTTACTAAATAATTATATTTATTATTAGCTTGCCCGCGGCTTCACTCGCGTTAATTTAGAATTTGACAATTAAAGTGTGTTATGACACTACTAAAGTTTCTATAATAATATAATTCAATCACGATTCGAAATACACGTGGCGCCTTCTATTCCCTGTACTGTTCCCGATTAAAACAACAATAACGTTCATGAGAACGTTATTGTTGTTTTAATTGGGAACAGTGCTTTTTTCAGGATGAAAGGTACCCTATTTCCGTTTCTGTACAGCTGACAACGTATATGCAAAATTTCAGGATGATCGGTTCAGTGGTTTAGGCGTGAAAAGGTAACAAACTTACTTTCGCATACACAATATTAGTTAGGAAGTTAGGATTTATCGGTCTGTTATCTGTAAGTAACTACACGTGTCCAAGGCGCTCATTTTGCGTACGAGTGAGAAAATTGCTCATTCCGTCCACCCCAACTCCTGAAGAACAGCAACGCCGCCGTGGTGACACTGGCGATCTCAGGGAGTACTCTTGGCATAAACCCAGCTACTCCAGGGTTACCAAAATACTTTCCCATTAGAATCTAAGTCTTAAAATATCTCCAAAAAAAATAATGACAATGCCATGACAGCCTCGACAGAGAAAATACCTTTCAACCAGCACAATAAAGTAATGTCGTCACAATACCTCCGAGTTGGTCCTATTGGGAGTTGTCAGGATATGTGGCATGTTCGGCTAACATTCAAATAGGATCGTGTACAGGTCTTTCGGCATTGTTCGTGACAACGGCATCTTGGCTCGATTTCAACGTATTTGTTGAGTCGGGTAAGATTCTGTCCATTGTGGCAAAGACGTAGATTTACAAACGTATTTTTCTAAGGTTTTTTTTTCTTATTTTTGCGTGACATGGGTGTTTTAATAATAGGGTGACATTGTTATACTTATTTATTAGCAACTGTTATTTGCTACGACAACCTTGGTCTTCCAAATTCTCTGAAAAGATATGTAGAAATCCTAAGGTAGTTTAATTACGAAGATTCTTGACTGCTCTGTAGTCTGGAACTCGAAAGTTTATTTACTTTCATCTTTTTTTCTTATGTATCGTAATAGCAAATTTACTTATTTGGTCTTGGTAATTAGCAATAGAAACCTAACGTATATAAAAATGTATCTACCTACAGTTACACATATTTCTCGTCTACCTTCAATATGCTTTGAAATAGCAAAATAAGACCGTGTTTTATATTTTCCTTTCTGGCCATCAATTTCTATCAGGACTCTGTAGAAACATGAATATGGCTGGAAATATCAGGTTGTTTTTCCAAAGCTTTGCCTATTCATTCAGATATAACGTCGCCGTCTGCTGTCCTCGGTTCCAGACATATGCAAATGTTCTCAAATGTCACTGTTTGTAGTCTGTTTATTATTTAGGGGATTTGTCAAAAGTATGCAAATGTTTGCATGGAATGTTAATAAAGACATTTGGAATTTGGTAGTTAATGATGGGTAAGCAAACAGTTTTATCTCAAAGCTAACAGATATTTCGATAATTCTTTTGGAAATACGATATTTTCCTCATAATTAATTTGAAGGTAAAAAAGTCTACCATTCTTCTGCATACAACCCCGATTTATACCTTAAATGGCAAATTACGTAATTACCTTGGCAACCTCGTCCCTTCTTCTCCAAGGAAAATAATTTGCCCTTTGAATTATTTATTTAACAGTACAGGAGGGATATTAAAGTAAATATGCGTTATATTATTTAATTAAATCGTTTTATGTTATTTGCCTTGGGGGTTCGAGAAAATGGCGCATTACTCAAGCCGATAGCTCGGTCCTTGGATACTCGACTTTTAATTATTAATGAAAATCTTCGTTTGGTCTTTTGGGTGTTCTGAAATGATTTTGATGTCTTGAACGATGAGTACATAACGATTTAAGATGGTTTCTTCACAATTGATTTAGTACATATTGTTGGTATGTTCTAGAACCATACATTCGATGGCAGGTGATATTGCAGATACTTTAGCGATTGCGAAACGAAACCAAACATTGATCTGGATCATAATACTTATTGCAAATAATCATTTATTTGCAATAAATATTGGTACAGTACTAGTCTGAAAGTCAATAGTTGAGGTTCACAATACATGGTCATATATTATACATATAGATGCAAAAATATTTAATGCTAGAGTTCTCAAATCTTAGAGCCAAAAATTCAAAGAAATGTGACATCCATCAACCAAAGACTGTAGCAGGTGGCCCACGACCCACTTTCTTTCACAGGGACGAGGCCTATATCCCAGCTGTGGGAACATTGTTCGCTGATTATGCTTACACATTATTATAGTGTACACTAAAGCGGAAAGTTCACATTGTATTCAATCGCGATAATGATCTTTCGCGGCCCTTAGTACCTTTCACTTTCACATTCTTGATGTATCTGTTCAATCGTCCCTTTTCTGAGGCACGTGCTACGTTTCCGTATGTTAGATACAACTAATTAGATAATTTGTTTATTTTGTCACTTTGCTTTTTAAAGAATATTAAATAATATTATTAGTTACTCAAGTTCCACGTGGCTCCTGTTTCAAGCAAGTCAAGTCGATTGCTGGACATAGGCTCTCTTGGGGCTTTTAGGCACAGAATTTGATTCGCGACCGTTTTCTTTATTTTACAACTGAAACCACACGAAAACTGTTAAGAAAATGCTTGGCCGTTGCCATTGTAAATAATATATACCACTTTTTGCTACCAAAAATCTCAAGGCCAAACTTACAAGTTCATTCTTTTAAAATAGCAGCAATTCTTGCAAATAAAATGTAACAAATATGGCTTTACTCAGTTATAATAATTAAAATCATCAACACAACCCTGTAAGTTCATTTAATCCCATTGAATGACTATTGCATTAAATAGTCATAGTCATTTGTTACGGTTGTACTTATGGTTACCTGACAAAGACATGAAAATTGCAAAAAACGTAAGAAATTTTGAATTTCGCGGGCTAACCTGATGCTTCCACTTTAACTAATATTAAAAAGAAGGTTTGGACGTAGGAGATAATCTCCGAAACTACTCATCCAATCTCAAAAATTCACTGATACATAGCTAAACTATTACAAAGTTTCATAGATATATCTCCTAGGCGGACGAAGTCGTGGGCTTAGGATCATTCCCACTAGTTCTACTACACAGTTCTACGGTAGGACTAATAGGTTTTTTTTTCCCCACTAGTCCTACGATTCAAGGTGGCACAAAATAGTAGAACTAGTGGGAACAAAAAGTCCCACTAGTTCTACTGTTAGAGATTTTATAAAACTCCACGTAACAAAATGAACCTATCTATACTAATATTATAAAGAGGTAAAGTTTGTGAGGTTGTAGGGGGTAATCTCTAGATCCACTGAACAGATTTAATAAAATTCACTAATAGGAAGCTACATTATCCCCGAGTGCCATAGGCTATATTTACAACGTGCCCGTGGGATCATTTCCGACCGACGACGCGAAAGAAATCGCGGGCAATAGCTAGTCCATATAATTACTTGGAAATACCCTACTTCATTATTAACAGCATAGGATTACCTACCGACCTGTTATTTACTAAACTTAATTAGCTTATTGTGTTACTAGTCGCTACCTAAAGCCTTAATTATTTTCAGGTAACGCAAAGTTACTAAGACTTCAGTATTATAAATCAAATTATTATCGTATCATAAATGCTAAATTTTCTCATCTACAACTGTTGCTCTAAATTTAGTTTGTTTTAACGCAATCTGCTTTCTTCAGTTTCTTGAAATAATTGAAAAAAACAAGGTATGGGCCTTCAGAGGCTTACATAAAAGCAATTATACGAAATTAATTCTTTGTACGAGTACTGTCTCAAAGATTTGTTCAAATTGTTTGATTTACCTTACATATTTACATTCATGGAGTGCAGACCTATATTTAATCATTTAATTTAGTAACATTAATAGATTAATCAAAAAAAACCCAACTGGCGTGCGTGTATGACCAGATGTACAACATTTACGAAACCAAAGAAGTATATAAGGATCGTAGCAAATAGCGTTCTGTGTGGTTTCTGCCTACTCCCATCAGTAAAAGGGCGTACCTAAGTTTATATATGTAGATGTACGTTATCAAAACAACGAAATGTCAAATATTTCGTTAAAGTCTTAAAGTGAGCATCTTATTTAAATTCTCATAACCATAAAGCTCAAAGAGTGTTCAGGAAAAACAACCACGTAAGTCAAAAAAAACTATTTTGTAATCTGTAGTAAAACCGCCACACGAAGCCAAGTTCCTGGGAGCAGTAAAGTGGAAAGCACACACGATTGTGCCTTTTTCAATTAAGTTAGCCTTTCTTCTAATACTGTTAGAAAGTAACGCGTCGCGTCGGTCGGTCCGGGTCGTGGCATGCAACACTTGGGTAGTGGCCTTTGTTTGAGAGATAGCGAAGATTGTTTTGATTTATTGGATTGGATAGGTTACTAAACGTTTGCTAAATGCTTTGCCTGTCTCATAGATTTAAATGATGAATCTATTTAGTTTGCCGTGTGAAACTAATGCATCACGAACATTTATATTTTCAAAGAAAAGGTCTTAGGATGATCTCTTTTTGATTCTAATTTATGTTGAGTGGTTATCAAAATTATAATTCGTACATTTATTAGATACATAGGTGATATATAACTGTGCATTAAAAAAATAACAGTTACCTTATGGTTATTGAGAAACTTACACTGAAAAAAGTAGTATTTTCTGTTTTAGACCGCGAAATTGATGGGGGCTCGTAATACTAACCAGAGTTTGCTAAAGTTACCTAAATCGCCTCCGCTCATGCCTCCATACGCTTCCACCTTCGCTTCAATTACGTCACTGAGGTAACGGGGGTCGTGTGAAAATTCAAGTGTTTTCCGTGAAAACTCGCAGCTAAGTGTGCCCCGTACTCGTGTTAATGTATCCGTTACGTAGCTCCTGCGGTCTCAACGACCGAACGCCATCTGGATTTTTTTAGCTTGCTTCCCTCTTTCGGCATTTTCGTGTTATGTGTCACGGGGGGTTAAACCCTCTCATGTGTGGAAGGTTAGTGGACTTTTAAGAGACATTGAAGCAGCCTTTTTTATAAATACTAAACAATGCTATCCCAGGCCGCTGGTGTGGGTATACCAGATGTACCTATGAACGTGGACGAGGCGAAAAATGTATGTAAGGATCGTAGGAGATGGCGTACCGTAGTTTTGCCCACCCTTATGTTAAAACAGCATGAGTAACTCACGGTGAGTTTATGTATAATGTCGTCCCATCAGCCATGTAGAGCTTATGTGTCATAATTACCTTCCACCATAATGAACCAGCCCACCACTTTCACCAGAACATCGGTTTTCTTGGACATCTGTAACAAGAAGTCAGGCCTTCATAACAGCTGCTCTTTTAACATAGTCAACGCGCTGTCAGCTTTCTAGAAGTCCAAAAAGACTCGAATCTAAAATTCAACACTTTCAAAATGGAATTTCTTCATTAGTTAGTATTCTCCCGCATCTCCGTGACCTGAATGACCTCACAGACGTGGAAAAATCAAATAAACCCAGTCCGTGTGGAATGAAATTTGAAAATATTTTTCCCTCCAGCCAGCGCTAAGTATTTGGTACATTTGTGTCATCGCAGTGCTCCGGGACTTTTGCGGCCACCTCCAGTTTTATTTGCTACCCGCAAGATGGCATCATTTCACATTACAGTGGGTTCCGTACTTCTAATTTTAATTAAAGCAGTATTGTGCAGTTGTGGGTATGTGACTAAGGTGTCAGGGTTTTCCAAAGTGTTTGTACAATTACGATTCGGTCCGTTCATATTATGATGTAAACTTGTAGTCTGCATTACTGCAATAGTCTGACTTTAATCTGATCTAAATTCGGTCATACTTGCGTTACTATGCATGTTTACTACCTATCCTGTAGCAAAGGGACCAGCTTTTAAGATATCTTTATTACGTGGTGCATTGGCAGCGTATAGCAATAACCATAAACTTTGCAAGCGCAACACCTACGCAATTGTATAAACTCGTTTGTATATTTGTACTCTCACTTTCCTTGCATTTGCAAATGTATCTCTTAATTTCTTTCATAGTTCACACTTACTACAAATTTAGCTGTTTAAAAATACGGTTTTCAAAGCTATAATGATATTTATTTGCATCTTTCTCGGTTTGATGATGCAGAACAATTCTTATTATTGGAAAAATATTGAATTGTGACTGAAAGTCCAATTTGCAAACAATTAATTTTTATCACAGAACCCTAATACCTAATTCGTGTACCTAACGTGTGAAAAAAGAAAAAAAAAGCGCGAACGTCGGCCATATTGGACGTAGGTGTCACCAGTGGACCGGAGACCGGAGATGAAGTTATAGGTCTGCCGTCGGATGTGTTAATATTTGATTTAAATCGATTTTAAATTACCCCTGCTGGCAGGTATTATTCTTTGCAAGATCCAAGCTCTTTGAGTTTGATTCGGTTTCCGAAAACATATTTATTCAATTCCATTATCCCCGGGCAACTGTCACGCTATCATTTGCTCCTTTTTCTTTCATACCATTCCTCATACAATGAATCCATCTTTTCTTCGGTCTTCCTTTAAATGTATTCAATCCTTTTGTAGTATTTTTGGTTCACAGTTTATTTAATGGGAACTTTTTTACGTTCTTGCCAGTGTTTACCACGGGTAGTTTTTTTTTTACCTGTGTTACACTCGGGATTGGTATACATCAGATCAACAATCATAATCTCAACATTGAAAATCTGAACACCATAATCTCAAGGATTCAAAATCTTAACACTTTTAAATATTAAACGTTTAATAAATCAACAATTCATAATCTCAACATATTATAATCAACATTAATCATTTAATTTTAGTACTTAGTTTTCGTTTTTTCGAAACCATGTTTAATATTACCCTGTTTGCGAGCAGGCTTAATTTTAGAGTTACAGTTTGAAAAAAGAATTTAATGATTAATGTTTTTAAAAGTGAATATTGTTGAGATTATAAATTGTTGGTGGTACTACTGGTAGTACCACGGGCAACAAACGGTAAGAATTACCATAGAAAGAAACCTTTTTAAGTGAAATTCCTTTTTAGAAAAAACTCTTATTAGAAATTGACTCAAAGCTTTGACCTTTCTCTTCACATGCTCGCTTAGTAGCCTTTTAATTACCCACGGCACTCTTTGAAAGTAATTGAGAGCTCTTTATTCGACGGGAACATGAGAGAGCTATTTACCTTATATCTTACACGCGTTTATGTTAATTAATCAAGTTTTCTACGCACATTTTACCTATCCTTGAACACGTGGATAAAATATTGATGATACTTTTATTTTGTAAGGCACGTGTAACCTAAGAGAAGCATGAACTTAAACATTAGTCATCATCTAGGCTGCCTAGCCTTTTCCCAACTAAGTTTGGGTCGGTTTCCAGTCTAAGTCGTCTACCAGTATTTTACACGGCATGTTATTATTTAGCTACGAGCTCCTCAAGTTAAGTTACTAATAACTCGTTAGTATTATATTGTAAGACTCTTAAGTTATCTGCATAATCATCATCGAAACACGTTAGAAGGGAGACCGTGTAACTATTGTTTTTAACCGACTTTCTTCAAAAAGGAGGAGGTTCTCAATTGTTTTTTTTTGTTTATGTTCGTTACCACATAACTCCGTCATTTGTAAAACAATTTGAAAACATATTTTTTCATGTGAAAGGATATATTTCCCGATTGGTCCCATAGAAATTTCATCAAAATCGGTTTAGTAATTTGGTTGTTTTCCTCCCGTTAATTGTCACATCAATCGCGATGCATCAGCGACGTCACGTTAAGGCGCTTTGTTGTTCACGCGACGTCGCGTGATGGTGCCTCACAAAATTGTGTGCGAGCCATAAAATAGCGGCCGCAGCGTATTGGGTTCTGTTATTTGGTTTATGCCACTAGGGAAGACATTCATCGAATTTTTATTTTGGCCATCTAAGTAAGTTCAGCATTTTGACTGGGCAATGAACGTGTTAATACGTATTTTTTCTTCTTGGGCTGTTTATGACATGATGATCTCATAATAACTTCTGGTTAAAATGTAAAAATTAATTCATGACAAAGAATTTGTGTGGTATATTACAACTAAAAAGGGTAACATAAAAAACTTTCTGCGAAAAAAAAATGACTTTCAAAAAACCAAAGTCTGAAATAACTTGACTTTCAGAAGTCAGTGGCAAAAAAGTCAATGAAACAAACAAAGACACCGTCTTCCGAAAGTCAGGTTATTTTAGACTTTTTTTTCTTGGAAGGTGGTTTTTTTGTCGCAGAAAGTTATTGTGTTTGTTGTTTGTAACATTGGCGGATGTACTAAGGGGTGAGAGCAGTGGTGGCCCAGTGGGAGAGCAGTGGTGGCCCAGTGGTGGCGGCCCCGACTTACGAACAATAAGTCGTGGGTTCGAACCCAGTGAGGCGCATTACTTTGTGTAATTTATTTTCATCACCACTGCTCTCAAAACGATGAAGGAAAACATCGAGAGGAAACCGGCATGTCCTAGACCCAAAAATTCGAAGACATGTGACATCTACCAACCCGCATTGGGCCCGCGTGGTGGATTATAGCCCATTCCCTCTCATAGAGAGGAGGCCGAGTGTCCCAGCAGTGGGAACATTAAAGGCTGATTATGCTACTAAGGGGTAAACTATAATATTATTAAAAAATTATCGTACTACGCCATTTTGATGTATTGTAGTCTTTTCATACACAAGTACCACTACAACTTTCAGTGAACGACAGTTCTGGTTTGAATATACGGTATTTTAAGTTGGTCATCAGTATGCGTAACTTGTCTAGTAGGCTTCATCTACTGATGTATAAGTACATACTAATCCTGTTCACACTCGCGTCATAATACGGCTACATAATAATTTCCACCGTGACACAATACTGCCAGCTTGTCTTGACAAAGCTTCTTCATTAATTATTTTAGAACGTTATTTTACGCTGGTACACCCACTTCTTGCGCCCTATTGATTTTGTTCCGCGCCGGTTGATAAAGGGTGTCCATTAGTTTCTCAGTTTTGCGTTGAACCTATGCTCTCCGATACTGGAAAGTTTGTCCGCAGTAAGTTTGTCTGAATTCTGAATAATACTAGACTTGATAGAGACTCGGTTTGGAGTATTATTATTTAACTTGCGAGCTCCGCCTGCTTCGCACTGTTTCACAATTTGACATAGTATTGATTGATTATTGATTTGTTTATTATTATTTAAATATATTTTGTATACGTTGCGTTGGAAGGCCCCGGGACTAGGTGGACCGATGACCTGGTGAAGCTTGCGGGGATCCGCTGGATGCGAGTCGCACGGGACCGGTCAATGTGGCGACACTTGGGGAGGCCTATGTCCAGCAGTGGACGTCTATCGGCTGAAATGATGATGATTTTGTAACCATCTCAAAACTTCCTGAATTAATTTCTAAATGATAGTAAAATCGTATCGAAATCCATTGCGTTGTGAAAATTTTGAGTGTTTTTATTCACTGTTACTTACTTCTGTATTTGAAAACGTGAATCTGATGAATTAATCTGGAGAATACACAGGCTGAGAGCCACACGCAATGCATAAACTAACTCCTGAAAATGAAATCTTTCCGGCGACCCGACAGGAATTATCTCCACTTTGCACAGCAATAAACAGAAACGGCTTCACATAGAAACCCACCATCAAAGTCCCTCTTACATTATTAAAGTACGAAGTACAATCAGAATTCAAACCCCGGTGTCCGAGCGGACTCAACGGACGGACGGACGAAACTTAATATCCTGTTAGTGTTTGGGTTAACATTAATCTTGCCGTGACGTGTTTTGGACCCGGTAGGGTTATTGTGGATGAAAATCTACTCTCTGAAGTGGCATGTAGGGTTCGGGTGTAGTCGGCGCCAAATCGTTTTGTAGAAAAGGTAAACAATGACATCGGAAGATATATGATTTTTTCATAGAGAAAGTAGTTTTGAATATGGTAGTAATCTCCCCCTTTAATTTGTAATTTATTTGTATTATTTGTAACGCCAACAGAAATACACATTCTGTGAAAATTTCAACTGTCCACCTATTACGGATCATGAGATACAGCCCGCTGACAAACAGACAGACAGACGGACAGCGGAAGCTTAATAATAGGGCCCCGATGGTTTTCCGATATTAGTCTTAGGGAAAACTCAAAGTGAAATTTTATTTACCTATTTGTTCGTTTCCATATGCAATTAAGCGTTTGTTGGTATTATGTTTGACATTTTATTATGTGTTCAGAAATAAATCATTTTCACTTGAGTAAAATTGTATGGTGTTGGAAGTTGTAGTTTATTTATTCAGCACACGTATGACAAAGTTGGCATTTTTTATTTTTAGATTAATGTTAGCCATTGCCTAGCATTTTTTTTTGCCGTTTAACTTGCATGGTCTAGATTTGTGCTCGGTTGATGGCAATAAAGATAAAGATAAGGTTTTATATGTTTATTTAGTGTATTCTATTTATGAGCCTTAGTTGCCTGGTAATAAAATCATTATATTTTTATTTATACTTTTTTTATCAATCCTCGTGCCTTCTCTGTTGAAAAGAGGCCTTTGCCCAGCAGTGGGACAGCAATAGGCTGATATTATTATTATTATATTTTTATTCATTTTTATACACATTATTTATATTTTTACATATTTACTAAAAACATTTAAAAATATAAAAAATAGGTTTACGTGGCGTATCGGGAGCAGGGTCCAAGCTACCGGTAGTTAGGGCTCCAGAGACAGGAACCTCAACACAATGCGAGTCGTATCGAGGAGGAGCCTATTACAAATGCCCAAAACAAAACTGGTCTATTGTGGGTGAACTGGTATATAGAACTCTCACTATACCCTTCGGGGACGGGCGTGATGTTATGTTTATATAAAGAACTTTTCTAACTATAAGTTCATGAAGAACTCTGAAAGTTGGAGTGGACACTGGACACAAGTAAGTGTCACTTCACTCTAGTATCTAGAATCTAGATAGTGCTCGAATATACTACAAAGTTTTACCGTCGATATCTTCTCTTTGCGCTATTGACTTTTTCTTTGGCAGTATAAAATTCACCATTTAACTGTACTGCCAATTGACATTGTTTTGTTGAGTTTATGTTGACTATGTTCGAGTGTATATTTACGAAGTTTATAAGGATTGATTGATGTAGTCGTTGGAATACATTTGACTGCCTCAATAAAAACTGAAAACAATGATCCGGATATGGGGCAACCCATATCCGGATCATTCTGTTTTCAGTTTTCATTGACTATATTCGAGTTAATTTTTACGAGTGTATAAAGATTGACTGATTAGTCGTTGACTGCCTCAATGGTATGAGATTCGCAAACTTGATTTGTTAGAGTGTGATTTTTGGTTCGATAATAGGGTCGGGTAAATTTCTTATCCGGGTCAATCCGGCGCTGCTCTTAAGAGGAAGTGCGGTAGGTATTTGAAGAAACTGTCGCTGACGCTCAACGAGCGCTATTTCGACATTGGTGCGCTAAAGACGACTACAGATCCGACAAATAAAAAGTCATAATTCGAAATTTGGCTCTCGACTATTTATTCCCTTCTCCAATATTCGACCAATTTAAAAGATATTTCAAGATATGTTTTTCTTTTTTCATTAATAGTTGTCAAATTTGTACACTAGGCGTCTGTTGACGGCGGTCAGCAATTAGGCAATTTTGAGCATTTTGTAACGGTTCTAGTCCTGATACAGATTATGTACCATCAAAAAGAAAAACGTAGGGACATAGAAGAGGTTGATATTTATTTAACTGCTAAAAAATCATAGCTTTAAAGTCATAAACCAGAAAGAAAATAGGCGAGAGCGTTGTATTGAGAAAAGACCACCCGCATTTCCTCTTAAATGGCGCAGTTTAAACGCAAGTAAAGAAATATCGGTCTACTGTAAAACTCTGCCTACCTCTTTGGTGAATACAGTCGTAATCAAAAAGCAAAGCTTGTTGCCAAGCCAATCCTTCATTACTATCCCACCCGAGTGTGTAAGACTTTGTTTCTCTTCCCGATCAGCATGCAAATGAGATTGTTCTAGTGTTTAGAATAACATTAATCTTGCGCGCATGACGTTCGCAAGCGTGTGTAGTGGGCTTTATGAACACTCGAACAAGCTAGTTGGTATACAGGCAATTTGTAAATACATTCTATACCTAAAACATAATATCATGTCTATATTCCTAGGTAGGTTAAGCAGAAGTGAAACTATAATCATTAGAACCATTTTTCGCTAGTTATATTTCAGCACCATTTAATAAGGGTGAGCATAAATATAGCCTTCAACCGTGCGCAAATCCGGCTGCTATTAAGCAATTCCTAATCGAAAAACAAAAAACTCAACTCAGCAGTTGCGCTTGCGACCACTAGACCAATGAGGCAGGCTAATAAAGTACACACACAAAAAACGAAAAATATCGGTAAATTCGCAGTTTTGTAAAAATATGATTATTTTTGCCTGTTCACCCAACAGCTTGTTTGTCTGTACAAAAGTCTATCATCTGCAGTGGTGGAGGATGAGCTTTCGTGGCAGGTTTAATAAATTTTAGCCGTTTTAGGCTAGCAGCGGTGTACACTGCCGTGCACGAAATATGGGACGAGAAAATTTAGACGGAATCTATGATGACAGTACGAGTTTGGATTTGGACGCTCTGTGCACAGCTAGACCTATTTTAATTGATTCATACTAGGCCTGAACCTGAATAGTGTACCAAAATATTTTGAAGAGCAACGTAAATTACTGCAGATTTAAACACCAGTTTAATGAAAGTGACATTCTATTTAGCGACAACGATGATAGAAAAGACAAAAATGTATAAGAATGGCATAAGCTATCAAAAAGCTTATGTTAATCCTGTTGAAAGTCGTTGTAGAAATATATGAAATAGCCCCTTGTCTAGGCTCTCGGGAAGAGATGGCACTTGAAACGGCTATAACGAAAACGTAGTATAACCGAATAATGCAGCAAAACAAAACTTCTCATGACTTGACTTCAACAACTAGTCCCCGGATTATGACTTGACTTCAATAACTAGTCCCCTGATTATTGACGTTCAAAAGTTACACGACACAATAAACAAACAAACTGTCAAGGTGCCCCGGAAAATTCTAGTTCGCATTACAGACTGTCACATAATCCAATTAGGACAAAGTATTAGGGGCACCGCGATAAAATTAGCGCCAGCGAGCTAATACTCACGTAAGCGACGATTGAGCGGCGGTTACACAATGGTTAGCGTTGTAAACAATGTTGTGGCTTTACTAAACCTGCGCCAGAAATATTTAATTATTTATTGTTAAAAAGTACATGTATACCTACTTAAATGTAATAACGTACAATAGAGAAGAAATGTTCCCGACGGGACCCTAATACTAAGCCTTCGCTGTCCGTCCATCCGTCTGTCTGTCAGCGGGCTTTATCTCGTGATCCGTAATAAGCAGACAGTTGAATTTTTTACAGAATGTGTATTTCTTTTGCCGCTATAACAAATAATAAATTGATTATTAAAGGGGGCTCCCCTACTACGATGGTGCGGAACCCTTCATGTGCGACTCGCACTTGGCCGGTATTTTTAATCATATTTTTTTAAACTTGTGTATTTTTTATCGGCCCTGAGTGTAATGTAACGAAATTAAAAAAAAAACATTGATACATAATTTCACACAACGGTCTTGATGCAGAACGTCCGATTCGCAAAACGTCCTATTTGTATGACTAGCTTATACCCGCGGCTTCGCCCGCATGGAGTTCGATAATTGTCCCACGGGATCATACTACCGGGATAAAAAGTATCCTATTATTTATATACTATTACTGGTTATAAACTATCTGTGTACTAAATTTCATCCAAATCCGTTCGTTGTTTTTGCGTGAAAGAGTAACAAACAACCATAATAATAATACCATCCTATTACTATCCCACTGCTGGGCAAAGGCCTCTTCTTAACAGAGAAGGCATGAGCATTGATCACCACGCTTGCTAAAGACGGGTTGACGATTTCAGACTTTAAGCGCAGGTTTCCTTACTGTGTTTTCTTTCACCGATGACTATGATGTACGAGATAATCTTAGAGAGTACATATGAATTGAAAAAGTCACATTGGTGCTTGCCCGGATTTGAAGGTGAGGCCTTAACCTCTGGGCCATCACGACATCCTCACAAACTTTCGCAGTTATAATATTAGTAGGATGTCCAATTCGCAAAAGTTAGTTTACGTAGTAGTTTACTTTTAAAGTAATTACAGCACAAGGTTTACTTTGAAATTCTGACTTTCAAAAGTGCGTGCTGAGGTCTAATTGAAGTAAATGCTTTGAGTTTTGAAATGCTCGAAATCAGCTGGTTCCAGTAAGTCTTTCTTCATCACGAAAATCAGTCTTTTTGGCAGCCGAGTAAGTGTAACTATAACAGTAGTAAATAATACTGGCCCCTTGCGCAAATGTAATTTAATATCGTTTTATGTGACACTTTCCGGAAAAAACATGGGTTTCCTCTTAAGAAAATGGACGGTGTTTTGACGAATAGGATGTGAGTGAATGTGTTCTATGATTACAAAATATTATTATGTAAGTGCCTACTTGGGGCCCAATTACGAGTTGTAAAACTGAGCTGGATGTTCAGGTTTAATAACAGACCATAACGATTGTCAAAGATGGTCATTACGAATATTAGAAGCGTATCTATTAGGGCCTCCATGTGTAAGGTGGACTGTATCTGTAAGGTGGAAGCGAAAAAGTAGCCCGCGAAATTTTAAATTTTCATACGTAATAACTATTACATGAAAAAGTCACTCAATAGGGTTAAATAGTAACTTGGAGGGTTGTAATGATGATTTGAATTATTATAATTCTGTAACTCCATACGTGTTACTGGCACGATTCATGTTTTCATCAACATACAACCTGACACTGACCTGCAAATTGCAATAAATGTAAGAAAATTTAAATTGCGCTTCCACCTTAACGAAGCCGAAAAGCAATTTTTCTCCCCGTCATTGCGTTATTTTTTTTTCTAGACCATACCTGGGAACCTTAGTAACGGAGATATTGGGGGTCAAAGTTACAACTTTTTCACAATTTTTTTTTTAAACACTCCTTTCTTGTGTAAGATTTATACATTAAATACCTCCACGACCCCCGTACGATTCAATCTATCCATCAGCACAATGTTTTGAGTGCGTGACATTGAGTACTACCGTAAAGAGTGATTGATTATTCACTCAAAAAAAAAAGTCGGGTGGTACCCAAAATAAAAAGTCGTTTCCCAGCAATAATTTTTGCGTAAAGTTATTAAGTTTGATGTATAGAATGCTTGGTTGACGGCTTCGTGAAGGGTTGGTTCGTTTACACCCAGTATACAAATCAGGCAGGCGTGGTATATAACCTCTCGAGATTTTCCAATTTGACCTCATACACAAAATAAAAAAGTACAAAAAAAAAAAAAAACAAAAACCTCATCATAACACACCGACGAGCTCAGGTAAACCTACTCATCAAAACGCTACCAAATCACCATGATTATGAAGAAAACGCGTATATTTTCATGAAAATCTCGTGAAAATTGAAACGTGTTTCAGCGAACGCTTGAAATATGCGCGGTCACGTATCGGCACTCAGACCGACTCAGCCGGTACCCGTATAATAATAGCGTTAATATACGAAGCTATTGAAATAACATTATGTTTACCTAATGCTGGATTTGAATGGAAGCTTTATTTACCGACTGGTTGGGAATAATTCATGTGAGAAGTGAAAGGAGTGCGTGAGTGGCATTTTGAGAGATTCGAAAGAAGACTATCTACTACATGGCACTTAAAAATAACAGCCGAAACGTGAATATACTGTATGAAGTATGTGGGGTATACTACCTCTAACTTATGCTTCGAGGATTACATGCCTGATGGTATTATAAACCGAAGAAAAGTGGCTCGAAAAGCACGTTAAGCTGTTGCAGATGGTCCCGGCTGTCTTATGTAGATCTTGGAAGTCGTTACGGGTAATTGGAAAGAAAGAAAATATATTTATTTTTCGCAGGCACATGACGTGCATACAAAATTGTTAGTTCGGAAGTCTGACATCCAGTCTTACTGAGGAGTTATGTTAGTTGTGTTATCCAGTAACTAGGTTGTGGAGGTCAGATAAGCAGTCGCTCCATGTAAAATACTGGTGTTCATCTGCATTAGGTTATACTGGAAGCTGACCTCAACATAGCGCAGCCCCAAATTGGGAATTCAGTCCTCTTAGTCGGTGGGAAGGCGACCAGTCTGGGACGAACCTTACAGGTGCCGTGCGATAATGGCGGGGCGCGGCCCTTTCCCCTTCGGGGGAAACCGACACTAATACTAATATTTACACGATTTTAGTTGAGAAAAGGCTATTCAGATTTATGTAAACAGTAAAAGTACGTGTGTAAAGATTTGCGATCAAACTGCACAATTAAAGTGTTTTGGATTATCATAATCTGTAAAAACGACTCAGTTATCCGTCAATCTTGTTTTCGTTTCTGAAACGAAATCTTTCGATTTAAGCCTGAAATTGCGTAATTATTTGTCTTACCTCTTTCGGTCTCCAATTAAAATAACTCAATTCGAATTCTAATTTATTTATAGCCTGTTTACCACGTTCTATTTTTAAAACTTTGAAGGCGCGGCTATTTATAAAACGGGTGTCTTAACTTGAGGCCAAAGGTCAAAGTCAGGATTCAACCGTTTATTGAAATTATGTATTTCAGATTATTTCAATCACTGGTTTATAAACAAACACGTTTTATTGCTTGATAAAGATGCAAGATATAATATCGTTTACACGTCGCGCGAACAGGCAATCGTTGCGTTAATTTTATTCGGCTAGCCTGAACGCACGCTAGCGGCACGCGTTTCCGAACAAATGAGTGAAATGAACGCAAAGGGCACATATTCGACTATCTTTTTGGTTAGGACGCAGCAACAATAACAAACCAAAGCTTCCCTCAGACTATCGAGTGGAAGTGCTCATAGCTTACAAAACAAAGATCGCGAAGTGGAATGATTCCCCCATAATATCTGTTTGCTCCCCACAATCTATTGGAGTAATTCCGATTGCTCCAGTTTTACTGCTGTTTTATCACTCTTCCTTGCTAGGCGAGTGGGGGGTTAATACTGGGTAGGGTTGCCAGGTATAAGTAGGGGGAGTGTCACTGGGCATTGCTGGGGAAATGGTTGAAAACCAGCGCTGTAGCTCTGCTACGAGCATGTGCATCAGTTTATTGAACGACGTCCGATTCAGCGAATGTAATTTCCACATCAGTGGTAGATTAGTAAGTGTGACGCATGTTTTCCCAATTGCTTCGTCAAATTGTTATTTTACTTGGTAATGTCGGTCACTACCTTCATTCAAAGAATACACTTTCTTGAGAACGTGAGATTTGTTTTCAGCAATAGATACGTGAAATCCAAAGTATTATAGCTATTTTTGCTTCAAACTGAAACATACCACATTTCTCTGACAACCCTAATCAAGGGTAGAGAAGCAAATTGAACTCTTTATGCTACATTTAAATAGGTGTTTACACTTGTAATACATTCTGTTAATTTCGTTGAGTGATGCAAACTGAGGAGAAGGTCATAGCTTCTCTGAGATATGAGGAGTTTACTGCCGATGGAGGTATTCGATCCGCGACGGTACGAGAGCCGGTGCAGGATTATTCGTGTAATTAATTAGTTTATGCCTGTGTTGTAATTAATTTTAAAAGCTTTCATGATTGAAATTCAATATTTTATTATATTACTCATTTAAGGATCCTTGTAGAAAGTTAATTCCATTAAAAAAAAATGTTCTGGTAATATTAGGTTATGATTTATCCCGTGTGTCACAAAAATATGAGAGAAGTGTGATAATGAATGATGTAACCAAGATCTTGTAACAATATTTTGATTGAAAAGAGTGTCCATGGAGTTTCTTGCCCATTCTTCTCCATAGAGATCTACGCTTTGGAATTGGCAACTACAGTACTTTCACAAGTTATTATGCCTTGTGTCTGTGACTGTAGCTTCACCTTTGTTTTTCTGACTTTCAAAAGTGCCTGCTAAGGTCTAATTGAAATAAATGCTTTGAGTTTGAGTTTTGAAAATTTTTCTGTTTCGCTGAAGTGTCCTCCAGAAGCCGAGTGGTGAATTACGTGTGACCCATTCCTTGTAGCCCTAGGTCTCATAGGTCTGTGTAACGATGTCCAATTAGTAGGAAGACTGGCAGATTATGTTATGTTTGTCACGATGGCGCACAAACGCCAATAAAACTCATTCGTTTTCAAGTTAATCTCAGCAGAGGCTTAAAGTAAAGTAAAACATCGTGTAATATCCTGTAGTGAACACAATCAAATGGTGGACGCTTCCGCCAACAGGGTATTGCTTGACAAACAGTCCACTTGAGGAGACAAATCGAGATATAGCAGATCTTTTCCAATCATTGCCTCTGACTCTCTGACATTACAAAGGTACTGTCAAGCTCGTTGGTGAACTTTATTTATAGGCTTTTGCACTTCTTGGAAGCGCTCTTCTTAGTTACTTAACCGAAAATTATTTAACCCATCATAAAATTACTTTTAATATTATAATTGCCGTTGACGTGGTTCAATGACAATAAATTACTCCTCGTTTGACCCTTGTTTTATGAAAAGATTGTGTTTGATCTTTTTTTTCTTTGCTATTGAAAGACGACTTCCATGGAAGTTATGGGAAGAAGCATCAGAAGCTAACGGCATCAGTATCCACTATCTCACCTTAAGGTAAGCAATGATGATGATGTAACAAATACGACGATTTAGCCTGGATATTCATTTTGTCTTTTGTTGTGCTCTTATCCAATTTTCCGGCCAGCTGATTCGCCAGTATTTGTACCTTTAAATCCTGAATTCTAAAATATTTCACCCGCTGTTTGTGTACCCAAAAGGATTCGCGCACCTGTACCGTTTTACTTGCCAAAATTAATCATCTGCCAAATGCCTCCTTTGTCCCCTTACGGTGATTAATTATTTTTGACAAATATCATCAACAATGGCAATAAACTTGAAGCCCTGTTAAGTCTATTGCTCATTTGTCTTCATTTGCGATTATTAAACTGTGATGCTTTATGTTCTCCTGGTAGTTGACGACGGATAAAAATGTTCTTAGATTTTTTATAATTCCCTTTAAGAAGCAAACCATGATTGTTTAATTAAGCTAATTAGAGCCTTTTGCAGTGACAGTAAGATTTTTATTTGCTTTAGTCTTGTTTGAAAAAACTCAATTTGTTTTATTTCTGTTTCAGGTAAGAATCCATTCCGCTTCCTGGAAGATACTACTTCTTTACAAGATTTGCAAGATGACGTAAGTAGACTTCCAGAAATGTTTGATTCGATATATTTCGCAGAAAACCGGTCCCAATGCTGTACCTAGGTGTATCATGCTGAAAAGACCTGGCTCATTAATAAATACGTATCATATAACGTATGTAGCCAAGACAGTAACTCAATAAAAAGAAAACTTGGTGAAAGTTTATTTAGTCTAACTGTTTAACCGAATCATAATATAACATAACATTATGCCTGTAATTCCCGAACGGTTAGGCAGAGGTGTACCTAATAGAAGCTATACATTTAGCCAGTTGTTTAAGTCCCTTGTAATAGGGGGCGAGCCTATTGTCATCAACCGGGCACAAATCCCGACTCCGTGGTTAATACTGAGAATTCCCTGAAGGATTAAACACCCAATAACAAATTGCCCGACCCAGGAATCAAACCCAGGACTTCACGCTCAGCAGTCACGAAACCGAATCATACACGTATTCTTAATTATTTTTATTTTTTTAATTTATTCTCATTTTAATTTATTTTTAATTTTAATTTTGTGTTTGATGCTTTTTTTAATGTTTAATCACTTGTGTTTTTACTTTTTTTTTTTTAATTATTGATAAATAAACTTACATAAAAAAATATGACATGATGCGTGATGTATTTGACATCAGACTGTTATTAATAGAGAAGGTACTTGAGTATTCTACGGGTTATAAACTATAACAACAAACACTATTCCTACTACCTAAACAATATCATCACAATCACTCGAACAACTTCATGACATAAGCAAACGTTTACCTAACTGAGTTGTCTGTCGAATTAGCGTCATCCAATAGTTGCAGGCCATAGCTATACGCGTTAAATCGGCTTAGGCCTGGATCACTTTTGGGCCACTAATCTTATTAGTGGGCTGGATTCAGTTCGGACTGTTTGGTCATTCGTCTTCCAGGAATTAGACGGCCGTCAGTGAATTTACGTTGGGTTGAACTTGGATTTTTGTGTACGATGAGATCCTTTTTGAGGAAAATTTTGTGAGGAAAATGTTGAGTATGAATGCAGATGACTATAAGAGTAGAGGAAGACCAAAGAAACGATGGATGGACTGTGTGAAGGATGATATGGCTAGAAAGGGGGTGACTGCTGAGATGACTAGTATTGTTATAATATGTATTGTCTTTGTATTTATAAGTATGTTAGTATATTCATAAATGGTATAAGTATTAGATTTAAATAGTTCTGCTTTATGTTTTGTATTCCATTTTCTTTTCTTCTTTTAGACACTATGTCTACATCTCGTTTTTTTAGATACTCCTTTCGCAGGTATGCTGGAAGAGATTTCTTTAGAAATACACCTTTGTAATATTTTCACCATTTGCCTTTGTAATATTTTCTGTTTCTTTCTTCTTTTCTGTATTTAGTGTGTACATAAATTGTCAAATAAATAAATAAATGACGAGTAAAAGAGAAGTATGGAAGAAGAGGACATAATGCGCTGACCTCAAATGAATTGGGGTAAGGGCAGGAGTATGATGATGGAGTTGAGTTCCTTTTCACGTGGCTTTTGCGAGAGGCTTTTTGGCTTTTTTTTATACGTTGATTTTGAGAATCATAGGAGTCTTTTCCTCGCGTTTACGCATGGTTCGTTCAGTTTAGTAAAGAAGTAGGTAATGCTAAGTTAATTTGTAGAGGCCATTAGTGACATTAATTGGTTGAAGACGTATCTGCAAACCCACCAGGCAAAATAATAATAATAATAATAATAAAAATTCTTTATTTCAATACAGTGACAACATTGTTACAGACATCTTAAGATATAACATACAGATTATGTCCCACAGATAGGTCCCCTGGCTCCCAAACTAGGTTTTCACCTGTGACATGGGAGACAGTGTTTCTCCATTAAGAAAGTCGTTATGCATGTCATAGCCTCATAGGTGACCAAAAATGTATTGAAAAAAGTAGAAATGAAAATGAACAAAAGGTATTTCTTTTCTATGCATAATACAAAAATCACACTCATTAAAACACGAAGTGCATGATAGTGTGTTGTGAGAGGGTGTGTGTGCCTGTGTGAGTATGTGTGTGCCTGTGTGAGTATGTGTGTCTGTGTGGGTGTGGTTGCGTATATCTGTGTGTGTGTGTATATGTGTTGATGGGGTGTAAAGTGCATATGAAATGGGCTATCAAGTAGGGGAGAATAGTAAATCTTCTATTTCGTCGTAGCTTTTTTTTATCAACCACGTTTTTACCACGCTTTTGCATTGGTGCATGTTAAGGTTATGTATCGCGAGCAATTTGTTGATGGAGTTGTACATCTTTTGGCTGAGATAAGAGAACTGGTGTTCAGCAAAACTGGTATGGTGTCTTACAGGTGGAAAAACAATATCAGCTCGACGTTTTTTGGTAGTTTTTATTGGCACACGATGTTTTTTCAGTATACATTGCAGCACAAACAGTTTCCTTACTGAGAGCACTTCGCAGTCCTTATAAAGTTCCTCTGTAGGGTATCTGTAGGGCTTGCAATGCATTACTTTAAGAACTGCTCGTTGTGCTCTTTCTAATTTAAGAAAGTGGGTCTTACAGGCTCCACCCCATACTGGCAGGCAGTATGCAAGAAGTGATTGACAGAGCGACAAGTAGACAACTCGGAGAGTACTTGCATCAGCTGAGTAGCGTAGTTTTTTAAAGATGTAAATAAGTTTCCGTGTCCTTGCTACCAAGTTGTCTACGTGAGTATACCAGTTGAGATGTCTGTCTATCAACACGCCCAAGTACTTTATATTTGTTGTAATTGCCAGTACAGGGCACGTACATGAAAGAAGTCTTGAGTGCTCTGGACATGAGTGACCTTTTATTAAAAGCGTCCTATTAGGCTGAGATTTTTTACTTATAGAAAATGGTACTATTTTAGTTTTTTCTGAATTTAACGTTAAAAGGTGTTTCGCGAGCCAAAACATTACCGCGTCCAATGCCGACTGAGCATGCATTTCCACTTCTCTCCAGTCCGCGCCATGCACAAGCAGTGCTGTATCATCCGCATATGTAAAAACTGAGCAATTTGTGAGGGATAGAGAACACAGGTCATTAATGTAGATGAGGAACAGCGTTGGGCCCAGAATGCTTCCCTGTGGGACGCCGTATTCAATGTTTGCCTTATCACTGACTACCTCACCTATTTTAACATGTTGGTATCTATTTTTGAGGTAACTCGTGAATATATCTAGGGCAACACCACGTATACCTATGCGTTCCAATTTTGATAAGAGTATCGGGACAGGGACAGAGTCAAATGCTTTGGATATATCTAGAAATATGCCCAGGCACTTCTCCCTGCTATCCATATGTCTAGTTGCTTTTTCAGAAAAAGCCACAACCGCATCTTCAGTAGAAAAACCAGTTCTAAAGCCATATTGACTGTCTGAGAAAAAACTATTTGCACGAAGGTAGCCACGCAAACGCTTGTTAAGGATCTTCTCTAGTATCTTAGACATAGATGGTAGAACGGAGATTGGTCTATAATTGTTTACACTATCCCTGTCCCCCCCTTTGTAGATTGGATGAACGAGGGCTATTTTAAAGGTGTCAGGGAAGATACCAGTTGAAATTGCTAGATTGCAAATGTGGGTAATGCAAGGGACTAGGCTCTTACGTGTCAATTTCAGAATGCTGGTGGAGATACCATCAATTCCTACTGCTGAATCTGATTTCAGGTTGTTTAGAATTCCTTCCACCTCTTCGTCATCGGTTTCCAAAATACACATCGAATTCGACGCTGGCAGTGGACTGTGAGGGAGTGACGATTTTGAACTACCTTGTTGTATTTTAGTGGCTAGGTTATTACCTATGCTTATAAAATAGCTGTTGACTGCGTTCGCTGCTCTTCGCTCGTCTTTTTCAGTTTTCAGGAGATTTGTAGGTGGGTTGGTGGAGAGTTTGGTGTGTGTTATTGTTTTTATTAGGTCCCAGGTAGCCTTAGGGTCATTCTTCCTTTTTTTAAACTCGGTTTTTTCGTAGTTAATTTTTAGTTTTCGTAACAAGGAGTTGCAGAAATTACGGTATCGTGAGTAAGTTATTTTTAAAATAGGATTTCCTGGGTCAGATTTCAGTTTTTTATGCATTTTATCCCTATTACGGATACATCGAAGCAGACCGGGAGTGATCCATGGCTTTATATTTCTTTTTTTCTTTGGGACATTAATTAATCGAGTATAGTTATTAATAATTAGACTTAAAATGGACACCAGAATGTTAGCAGCATCGTTTGCGTTATTTGCCATGAGGACGGGGGAAAAATCAGTAGCATCTATTTCATTTTTGATGCTTGTAATGTCAACAATTTTGGTAACACACGTGGATTTAGGTTTAGGTTTGTCTAGATTGATGCCCAAAAATACAGGTAGATGGTCCGTTATTTGTGTTTCTATCACAATGGTGGTCCCTGGCTGATCTGTTCGTAATAAGACATGATCGAGGCAGTTTTCAAGTCTGGTAGGATAAAGGTGAGCAGGTAACAAACCGTGAGAGGCAGCGAAGGTGAGGTATGTATTTGAGTGCCTATCTTTATTTCCAGATTTTATGTCGATATTGATGTCTCCTACTAGGGCAACATGGTTCAGTTTAGAAAGGAGCGTCAATGTAGCGTCTAGGCTGTTAATAAAGTTGTCAATGTGTTTGTATGAGGGGGGGCGGTACACACCTAAGATAGCAGCATTGTTCTCGACTACGCAAAGTAGACAATTTGCATCAATAAGTTCAGGTTCAGAAACTGAGCACTGAAGTGAAGTTTTAGTGAACATGACAACACCGTCATTCTGATTTTTTGTATTGTTTGTAGAGTGGGCATTGTAACCATTTAAGGTAGGTATAATGGTAGTTTTCCGTAACCAGCATTCAGTCAAGACTATGATATCGCAGTTAAATTTTAATTGGTGCAAGAAAGCCACCAGGCCATCGAAGTTTTTGTTTATGCTGCGAATATTAAGTTGTAGTACTGTTATTTGTTTAGTTGTTTTGTTTAAAAACCTTGAGCAGTCATCTACCGAGATTTTATATGATTTACATACTTGATATGCATCCAAGTCTGTCACAAGTTGATCTATATGATTAGCCATTTATGAAATGAGTTATGCCATAATGCGATTGATCTCTGAGATTAACCCTAGTTTGTCCCCATGCCGAAAGTGGTAGTACGAGTATAGATGTTTTTGATTTATATTTAGTTTGAGTTTTGTTTGTGTTTATGGTGATTGGAAGATATAAAAGTGTATTTGCAGTGTTTCGAGTGAGCGTGCATCTTGTCTTATAATGGTTACAGTTAAAGACAGTAAAAAGTTTAATTAAAAGTAAAAAATAAAGTGGTTGATAAAAAGCAAAAGAATAAATAAATAAAAATAGTCATTGCGGTTTTTTGAGGTTTTCAAAACATTTCTCAGATTTTATAAGAATCTGCTTATCACCCTCAAATTTACGTAAAAATATCTTATTATTCTTACACCAGCAGAATTTGTAATTGTTTTGACTAGCAAATTCTCTTGCAAGGAAGTACAATTTTTTGAGGGATGGAGACAAGTATTCGCTTACATATATGGGACGGTTTTCACAGTTGAGTCCAAGTTGTGCAGAGTTAAGCTTTTGTTAAAATAGTGAGCATTTAAAGATACATCTAACATCAGTAACCTAAGAATGATAAGGCAAAGGTGTACCTGTACCCCCAAATTTCGACAGGTTTGTTCAAGCCCCATTTAATAGGGCAAGAAGGTGCGATAGGCTTGCTTGCTTAGTACCGGCCATACAAAAAAAAGATCGCGAGCAAATTCAAACAAAAATTCATAATAGATACTTTAATAGGCACAGTGATATAATATTCACCATCCATCTACCAGTAGAGGGGAGTGCACACAAAGAGGCTTATTAAATTTTCGATGTAAAATAAAAATATTGCCAGACGAGCCTCATTACTTATTCCGTTTGAACGATTTGTTCGCCGTTGTTATGCCCGTACGATTCGCTACGAATTCGTACGATTTAATGTATGGTAATCGAATTTTAAAAATATATTTATTTGCATGTAGCTGGGTAGGTATGTACTTTTGGGAGTGGCTATTTGGTTTGGGGAGTGCGAGATCCAGAACTTAAACGAATGCTTACGTGCCCCCCCCCACGTAAGTATTCGTGTAAGTTCTGGATCTCTCTCAATCAGCCCACCGCTGGACAAAAGCTTTTACCAAGCTGGTCCACAGCGCTCGGTCCACCTCCACAGCCGAATACCTACTGCGGAACAAAATACCATCACACCCTTTGACAAGGTGGTCAAACTGTGCTGAAATGTCAAAACCCCAAACTATAACAGGTAATTCTAAAAAGTTTTTCTGAATGCAAAACTTTATTTTGTCCGACAGTTTTTCCAAAAACTGTCAGAAAAAAACAGTACTCGCAATACAAAAGGATAAGTAAATCTGTATGGCAATTTCAGAAAAATACATCCATGTTAAAAAGGCATTTGTAACATGCTAACGCGTTCAATATTCTTCTATAATTGAATGATACGTGTCAGTGAATTCAGGCTAGAACAGCTCAGCTGGCAAATACAACTGATTGCTTTTATTTCCATACATTTCTATTTTGTAGCTTATTCTGTTGTGTCTTTTCTACGACTTTCCAGTATCTGGATTTAGTTTTCAGGATTGCAACGCTTAAAATGATTTCATAGTTAAATAAATCAAATTCGAAAAAAAAATCAGTATCGTTTTGTTCTACTGCGTATCGGATAGAATTCATAATTATCACACCTCTGCCTAACCGGTCCGGGATTACAGGTTGATGTTATGTTATAATAATTGTCTGTATTTTTATTTTTAAATTGTAAATAAATACTTTTATAACCGGACTCTTAGCGTATTTTAGACAAATCATTCACCTCAATGTCCACTCCATCATGAATATCAGTATAACAGACCGCCCATGATGAATATTTAGTCAATACCTAAGTCAACTCATAAGCCCATACAAAATACCACAACACACACACAATATACTTCAAAACAACAACAAAACAACGCAAAAACACGTACAAGGTAAAACCATACCCTTCAGTTATCTTCTGAACCCGCTTGCAAATATATCACCGAGACGCGCTACCCCATAAATATTGAATTTTATATGGAAACTGTTTTACCTAACGTGTGCTCAAGTCTCCGACGGAGATAGTTTGTTTGAAGACTCGCCTGTTATTTTTGGATGCGAAGATATTGTGTCCTTCAATTGTTTTTATTATTGTTAAGGATTATTCAGTAAAGATTGGAAGCCTAGCTTCTAGTGCTTGTCGTGTTAATGGCTTCAGTTGGTCCTTGGGAAATTAGGCTTTGTTAGCGTTATAAAATCGTGCTTACGGGTTGTATTAGACCCCCACCCCCAATTCACCGCACCGGCAGAAAAAATACCCCCTGGTCACGAACTGCAGTGGCCGATTTGGAAATCTTTGAACCGACTGCGGGCTCAAGTTGGTTACTGCCTATCCAATTTGGCTAGTAACCGATTATACCCAATCGACCCATATCGGACATAATGCGAGTGTGGAGCCCCAACACAGGATATGCCACAACTTCTCTCCTGCCCGTTTTGCACAACTAATTGCACTCTCCCGGACTTGAATGAGGCCAACGACAGAGCTGTCCAGGTTGCTACGTACTAGTCGGATAAAATCTGAGTCATCGATTCGGGAAGAAGAAGAAGAATATTGATTTTATTTGACTTTCGGAGATTAGTCCACGGTATAAAACAATCTCCTTTGGGAACATATTTTACGTCTTATCAACACAGACAATAAATCTTATTTTTATCCGACTACGGCGAAGCCAAAAGGAAAGGTTATGATTTTAGCCGTCTATGTATGTATGTATTTACGTATGTTCCTCCGTAGCGCCTAAACTATTCATCCGATTTTGATGATTAATGTGTCAATCGATTAGTTATTGTGGCCCGGGTAACATAGGCTACAACCCGAAATAATAATAAAAAACCCCGATTTTAATTAGAGCGTGATTTTTCAGTAGTCGTGTTTTTAGTGGTAGTACTCGTATACCACACAAATTCTAGTTGTTCAATGAAGAGTTCCTTTCAAGATAAATCACTTTAAAAACCTCATTCTGTTGATACAATTTATTAAAAATTCATATATTATATCCCCATATATGTAGGGCCGATCGCCGCTGAATCACTTTCAGAGGGCGTCACACTCCACTGCTAGGGAGTGCCACAGAGGGGCTACCTCTTGCCGCTGCCTGATTTATTGCAGTCTTTATGGCATATTGTACGTTTTTAACTCCTCAAGATAAACGACTGTTAGTATAATTAGATTGGGCAATAAAAAGATTAAGAAAGGTTTTTAGAGGGAAATTCATTTTAGGTTTTATCGGGGATTTGGAAAGAAAAATGTGCCGTGTTATTTATTGTGTTATTTCTGGACCGGCCTGACATTAAGTTCACAAATTATTTCTAGACTGGCCTGAACCAGTAAATATTTATAAACAGATAATTTATTTAAGCTTCATTCTATCCCATTAATGTCGATTCAATACGATAAACAGAAACACGGTTTTATAATTAAGTGCATGCTAATTTTCCCGCTAAAATTAAGTGGAAGCTAGTAGTAAATCTGCCAACAACGGTCCCACGGTTGGGACACACACGTCCACTCTGTGAGAGCTCGGGCTATAATCTACCACGCGACCCCAGTGTGTGTTGGTATTATTGCATGAGCTTTTCAGAGTTCCTAAAAGTTATTAATATCAGGAACACCCAAGTATACTAAGAACACTAAACAAATCAAACTAAAAAACACTACGATGACGAACTTATTGTCTGTTTTGTCAAGCAGAGAAACCACAAAGTCGCAGACTTTCATAGAACGGGATTGTAGTCAACTCTTTTTATCCTATTTTATTTCCTCCTTATTTTGCTGACAGACTTGCGAAGGAACAGTCATCCTTTAACCTTTCGTATGCCGAGTATGTAGACACTATTAAAAACCTATTGCGTCTCGCATAGATCTACCAGACTCATATTTGCCTCAACAAAATTCATTCACCGATAGTCCTCCTACATTCTACCTGACAATTTAACGAACCTCATCTGTCTCCCTAAATTTGAACAACCATTGCGAAAATTCGCACAAAACTCCAGACCCCTAACATCTTAATTCAAATTGGATCATGAGACGAGAAATTACCTTAATTCGGGAAAAATATACAATGTTCTACTTACAAAATGGTACCGTCAGGGGGTAGAAAAAAACCGGGAAATATGCGAGATTGGTAAACGAGGGGTGTATTATGAGGTCCACAATTTATTGCCATAGCGATTGCACCTGCCGCTATTTATAGACTCGTACCCGTATTTCTTTTAGATTTATTTGTTATATTTGTGAGGATAATTGAAATTCTAATTGAGTTTTCCAACGGAGTGATAGATATTTGTTTGAAATAATGAAGACGAATTTAGAAGTCAATCTCACAAATAATATTGACTTAAAGAGGGTTTCTCAGCTCTAAGGGCCTCGGTCTCAAATCCGATATATTCGTAAATATGGCCGGCCATTACATGGCAACATTTTCCATATTAGAAAAGTGTAGAATGTTCAAGTTCCTACTTAATGTCTAGCTCTGTCCGATCCGGTAATAAAGTGCAATATCAGCTGATTGTTTCCGCGAAAAACAGAAGGAAACGCTCATTCCAGTGTCGGTAGTCAATGAACTAATCAACCGTTACAAGTAATACGTTGAGACAAGACTATTAAAAAACCGGCCAAGTGTGAGTCGGCCTCGCGCACAAAGGGTTCCGTACCAATACCTTAAAAAACAAACTTCTTTGTTGTAAAGAAAGAAAGAAAGAAAAATGTTTATTTGGGACAAGCACAGGAACAACAAAAATAACAATAAAAAAAAGAATCTAAAACTAAATAATAAAAAAAGACCTGTGCGAGGCCAAAAAGGCTCCTATCTCAGCATGATGTATGGGAGCCCCCTTAAATATTTATCCTATTCAGTTTTTAGTATTTGTTGTTAAAGTGGCAACAGAAATACATCATTTGCGAAAATTTCCACTGTCTAGCTATCACGGTTCATGAGATACAGCCAGACAGACAGACGGTGGAGTGGATGCTTAGTAATTGTTCCGCTTGTACACCTTGGGTACGGAACTCTAAGTACGAACACTTTTTTTACCATTTACATGCTGACCACTTTAAAACTGAATATGTTTACATAATGTTACAACAGAAATGTATTATTACGCTGTTAGATTGCTAAAATCGATGCGAGGCATTTACCTGAAACAATATGTAACAAATACATATTTAAGGATTCAATAATAAAATTCATTTGAAAAGTTAGCCAATTATACACTATCACTATATAAAAAATATAAATATAAATAAATAATATAAGATATATATATATAAATACGAACTATATTACACACTCAGTCTGTATTTGGGCCGAGCAATTTCCTTATCACTAGTTCACAATATAATGCCTGTTAAAATTATTTGCCTCTCTTTGTATACACTTAACCGCCATATTCAAATCAACTGTCAGCTACTCAATATAAAATCAAATAAATGACTTGTGAGAAAATAAATACAAAGAATATTATTTAGATATTAATGACAATATTTAAAAGTATTTTAGGAATAACTAAGCAGCTACTATGTCATAACCGTCGCGTATCTATTTGGTACTTGTTAACACAATTTAAAATTAAAAGCAGAAGGTTAACCTTAAAAGGAAGCAAGAAGCAACACTGAGTTATTAGAAAAATCACCGCCGAATAAGTAAATTAGCTATCATGAATTCCAAACTTTCCACACACAATTACAAATTAATATTCTAACCACCATTAAAATCAAAACAATAATACTGTGGGTCGAAACGGGATATATGAAACAAGTCGTATTAGGTGAATCATATAAATTTATGGCCCATTCGGGGAGGTACGTGACGATAATGTGTCCCCAGGGTGACGCTTTAATTAAATACGAATTTTCAAGGGTTGGTATTTCATGCCATCGGATTTTATTGAGTTTGAAAAAGTCCATTTTCGAAATTTAGCCTAATGGGTTATTTTAATGGAGAAGGCCGATGGGCTAGTAAAAGGAAAAGGTTGAGTCGTTTTTAAACTTTTCGGTCTCTTTTCTTTGTTTTTACGATTCTACAGCTTTGTTCACGTTTGTACCTTGCTACGAGTTTCTTAGTATCTACGTTTTTTGCTACGCACCAACCCCTACTGCTACGCGTCTACACCTCTTGCTACGGATCTGCGCCTTTTGCTACACTGCTACGCGTCTACCACAATTCTACTCCTTATGCTACGCCTATCGTTTTATACTCGGTAGCTAATAAATTCGTTCTTATCTCTTTAGAAAGTTGGCAGAGAATTCTCTTATTACATACAGTCAGACCACATTAGCGATGTAGACCGATGGAATACTTCTTTTTTTTTTTGTTAGCCCTTACTGGGCAAAAGCCTCCCTCAATGCCTTCCAAGAGCTGTATACCCTTTCCTCCTCAAAGCAGCCCTCGCGGTACGCGTTCAGATCGTCTCGTCACCTCCGCCGTCCGTCTTCCGGCACCCATCGTGTGGTGACTTGCCCAGAGGTCACCGTGCATGTGGCTGACGTGACCCGCCCTATCTCATTTTAGCCTAGCAGCCTTCTTGCCGACGTCCACTATGCCCGTTTTGGATCGCTGCGTGGTGTTTTAAACGGTATTGTTTTAAATTATGGCAAATACAAAACCGTAACCGTAAACCGTTTCAAACCCTGTCTTGTCTTTTGAGTCAAAAGTTTTGACACCCAGAATGCTGCGATCCATTGCTCTTTGGCCAGCTCCAAGGCGGAACTTCTGCGACTCGGTGAGCGACCAGGTCTGAGCGCCGTAGAATAAGACGGGCAGGATGTACATGTCGATGAGTTTGCGCTTCAGGGAGATCGGAAGATTACCCTTTATTAGCGTCTTCATGGACCAGTAGCTTTTCTACTTCTACGACATACAATTAGACGAGTTTGAACTCAAAGCATTCAGCAAATGAAACGATAAAACCAACACCAATAAAAATCGAACTTTTAATTACCATTTCAATTCCGAACAGTTAGTTACACCCAGACTGTATGATGGGTCCGTGTAAATTCAATTAACTTTGAAAGTTAACCCGGTGGGGTACACGTTTAACTAACGTACTCACTCGGACATGCAATTTGCCTCGAAAGCTCTTAAATGTCATGTCATCACATTCTCGATTGCTTTTTGCATTTATTTTAATGATGCTGTGCTTCTGTTATTTTTTACCTGTTTTTCGCTGGTTTGTTACCTTCGTGCGATAATGCGATAGGTATGCTAAAGATCTGAAACAATTTTTGATACATTTAATTGTTAAAATCGTAGTTATGCAGCGTCTTCCTATTTTCAGGAAAATCAAACCCTAATAATATTGCACAAATAGACTGATTGATTAATTTATTAATTACTAGCTGCGCCCGCGACTTCGTCCGCGAGGACTTAGATCGAAATAAAAAAAAATATTAATTAAAAAAGTATCGTATCTCCGTTTCCTGGTTCTAAGCTACCTCCCCACCAATTTTCAGCCAAATCGATTCAGCCGTTCTTGAGTTATAAATAGTGTTACTAACTCGACTTTCTTTTATATATATAGATTTTCACCTGTAGGGTTCTACTACAAACATCTAAAAGTACCTTTTTTTGCTTAAATTAGAAACAAAGTAAGTAAAAAGTAAAGTAACAAAGTACTGAATCTATAAGAAAGTGTTCGTCTCGACTATTCTTGCAAACAGATTTTCATAGTCCGCTGACAAAGGTGTCGCTCCACAACAGCCCACGGCTAAGCTTCACACGTGCGCTTAGATTCGCTTTGTCTGAAAATTTAGGCTGGATGGTCCTCTACGACCCACGGACACGCTGCGCTCGAATGCATAGCTAGGAAAACAAATGAACCGCATGACATATAGGGTTGCCATGGTAGCTGCGCGCTTCAATTGTTTATTTTTTCCTAGCTGCGAACGGGTTCAGTCAAAACGGTATTGACTAATGGGGATGACAACTTGTGAAACTAATGGCGCTAGCATCGCTGGTTCATAGCATTTTTCTTTAGGATACCTAGGGTATTTCTTTTAGGTCGTATTTCCGAAACGCTAGAATGATGTGACACGTTTTCGTAATCGATTTATAAATTAGGCCTTCATTTTTACAAGAAAGGTATACTACAAATTATTTCGGAGAAAAATTTCCTTATTAAATCAAATTACTGGTACTACTTGATATCACCTGAGCAAATCGACACTATAACTTAAAATCTCGCCAGTAATCTCAGAAGGGTGAGGCAGAGCCTTTGGCCCCATTATGTCCAATTTGCAAAATGTCCAACTGTCCAATTCTAGGTGTACCTAATTATAGTAAACCCACATTTCGCCAGTTATCACGATTAATAGGGGGCGAGTCTATTGCCATCAACCGGGCACAAATGCAGACTCCGTGGCTGGTACTAAGAAATTTTTGCTCGAAAAACTCAATAACACATTGCCCGACCCGGGAATCGAACCCAGGTTCAGCGACACTATAAATTAAGTAAACAGTTCGTATCCACAACAAATAAACTTTACTGTTTCTCCTATCACAGGTCACAAGCTCTTATTTAAAGTAACCCATTTCCCTTACACGTGTGTCACATATCTCCCAAACAAAATCCTCACATGTACAAGATTCCCCATCTCGATTTCCTATAGCGACACAACTTCAGTTCGAACCCGGCTAACGTACAAACTTACCATAACCCGCCTCAGGAACTTTCCATTGCACAACAGACAAAATTAAAGACGCCATTTGCATCTGATTAAAAGTTTTAAATTGAATATTCTCTCTTTTAAGAGATTTAAATTAAAACGGGGTTGCGATACAGATTGCTGTTAGTAAAACATTTAATTTTGCTAAATGTTTCCGATTCTGGTTTTGACATGTCGAGTTCTGGGTTCGTTTTAATTGTATTAGTTTGGTATGTAATTAGTTAGTCGGCTCAGTTTTAAGTAGTTTACTCGTCAAATGCTTCACTCATCTTGTTACGCTGCTCTGCTGTCTGTCCTTATGTGGCAAAAGTTTCACATAATAATATGGTTTCTCAGCCAGTTAGCACGGTAGACAGGTGGCCTAATCAACATAGGGACATAAGTATGGCGTGTCGTGGAGGTTATTGAAATGCACTCTATGATTCAATTGCGTCAATATGACAAAAAAAAAAATAGTTAAAATTCCTAGAATTTCTTTAGGAGCGTAAACTTTCAAGTATTTTTTTTTCGAAATTGCTGAACCGATTTTAATGAAACTTCGTACGCATAAGCAGGAGACATATATCAAAAAATTTGAGAGAGAACTTTAAAAAAGATAATTAGATTTTAGATTTTCCATAGATACAGAAATTTCCAATTATCTTTTTTTTTAAAGACATTATAAAAAGTTATCTCTAAAATTTTTAGTGATATGTATCCTGCTTATGCGTATGAAGTTTCATTAAAATCGGTTCAGTCATTTAAAAAAAAAAATTGCTTGAAAGTTTGTATGAAATGCCGTACGACGTTAACGCTCATAAATGTAAGGCTATAGAAAGCGTAGCCCAAAGGTTGACTGGTAGAAATGACTATGGCATTAAGTCTGCCACTGTACATTTGTAGTCCCAAAGGATTAAATATATAAAAAACGTAATCCTCAGTAATGAGCTGTAGCAACGTATATGTGATCATTAAAGATCTCATTCCCCTCGACAAAATCAGAAGGTATCATCCCATCTTTTCTCTCACTCTCTTGAGTTATAAGAATTGCCATAACAAACAGTAGACAGCGATGGCGGACATCACGCTGTCTTATCTCGGGGACGGCGGCAGATCCCCAAATACGGATCCCCCGCAAGCCTTGATGGAATAGCTGTGGTGCAAGGTAGGCGAAAGTTTTTTTTTAAAGAGGTTTTTCATTTCTCTTTTGGTAAAACGGTAAGTGTGACATACAAATGTACTCAGCGCCCCTTTGTTTAAGACATTTCTAGTTTTTTTTTTTAAACCTTTATTGTCAAACTGCTGGGCGAAAGTCTCCCCCATTACCTTCTACTCTTCTCTTCTCTTTTACTCCAGCCAATCTGTCTCAAGCGCCTCTAAGTCGTCACGCCAGCGCCAGTAAAAAGTATAACGTATCTGATCTATCTAAAATAAATAACGAGTATAATAACAAAAAAAAATCTGTTTACAATTATCGTATAATATGTAGATGTTTAGAATGTACTATGCATGTGATTTAATACTTTACCAAAACCAAAACTTAATTGGTGTGAGAGTAGGAGATGGCTAAAATAATCAATATAACTGTTTCGCAAACGGTGTATTTTCAATGCAATTGTAACTCAATGGATATTTTTTACTTCATTCACAGTCACGAGCATCATTAAAAATATATACACTTTCCTAAATTAGAATTAGTGATGAATATGGGTTCAAAACAATTAAATAGGCGAATACTAACATCATGACATCTGTCAGAACTGTGAAACGCATTTCCCAACAACAAACCTACAAAATTGTGTGCTTCTAATTTCGTGCAAATTGAAGCCCGCTCCCGCTTATGCATTTCGCCACACATCACGGCTCAACCGAGTTGTCCCGCTCAGAACCTGACGGACAATAGGGCTAGAAATAGGGACGTCGCGGACGCCATTGTCGCCGTGTAAAACTAAACGTGTAACCCTACGTCCAGGGAAATTGGACGGGTCCATACGTGTGACTATACTAGGGCGGAGATTGAACGGATCTGTTGTGGGTATGTAAAATGTAGCTGAGGAAATATTTGTCAACATTTTGGAGACGGAAATCTATTTTCGTTTTGACACCGAATGGATTTCTTGGTGAGATTGGATTGCTCATTAGTTATTTTGTTTTTAATTGTATCTATTCTAATATTCATCATCATCTTCTTGCCCTTGTCGCATGTTACTTGAGGTCGGCGCAACACGTTTGTTTCTCCTATTCTTCTCTGTCAACCGCCACGCTAACATTTACTCCTTTATCTTTAATATCATTCCTCACACAATCCATCCATCGTTTCCTCCGTCTTCCTCTCCCTCTCCATCCATCAACATTTATATACACTCTTTTAGTGACATGCGATTCGTCCCTCCTCATCACATGTCCAAAGCAAGACATTCGATTCCTTTTCATCTTTTCTGTTACTGGAGCAACTTTTAAACATCCTCAAATATACTCGCTCCTTACCATACCATTCTTGTCTTTTCTATTTTAATATTAACAAAAGGTAAAGTTTGTATGTGAGGATAATCTTCGAAACAACTGAAATCGATTCGGAAAACCCTTTCACTAATGGGAAGCTACATTATCTATCTCCGAGTGACCGTGTCCCGTGGGCAAATCACCGACTAAAACGCGAGCAAAGCTAGTTAACAATAAAGCCTAGTTAAACATTTTAAATTGTTCAAAGAGATTGCCTTAAGCATAATAAGTTTAAAATCAAGTGTAAACTTCACCACTACGATTTTAAAACAGATTCTTCTTTACATTTCATCGATGTTTTATGCAATAAATGTGCTCTGAACTCAATTTTAAAGCTTTTATGAAATTGCCAAGTGAACTGTCTTTAGCCAACGCAATAAACTTCAGTTAGTAAAGACCGCGAGCAATTTCAAGTACCTTCAACAACTACTGAACTATTTAACTTTAAAAACTTGAACAGATTCAACACTATTTTTGCTCTCTTTCTTTCCCAATAAACTTCAACAGGCTTAATCGAATTTCGTGGAACAACCGCACACAATATGCTCCCGTATGTTTTCTCTTTTATGAGGCGAACATGCTGTGAATTTTGATAGTGTGGAGTTGTGAACATAGTGTAAAATTGCATTTAGTTGTACGCCTTAGGGTAAGGTGGCTCATAGTTTTGGTTAACACTAGAGACATGTTATAGGGTTCGAAATAATGTTGTATATATAGGGTAATTGGAGTAGGTTTGTAGAAAGTTTTAGACAGGTATTTCTTCGACCGAATCAATCTAAAATATAGAATACTGGAAGTTTTTTTTCGTCTGTTCATCTAAGTACACAACACAAGCAAGCGCAGCCTTGATCTGATTTGCATCAAACTGTTTGTCCCATCTCGGTCCCACAGGCAGGCGCAATTGCATCATTGCATAGATATGAAATTCATAAATCAGTGCAGCTTACTTGGCGAGGCGTACACAAAATTAGAAGTTGGTCAACAATTCAGTGGGATACTGACTGATCGGCTGCCACCTGGCAACAGTTTGTTTTAGAATTGTAATTCCCTTTCAACCTGCGTCTCAACGCACCGTGGGTATATCAGTTCTGAAGCAATCTTCCCCCGCACGTCGTAAAAATAAACTGCGAGCGAAGGGTTGCCATGGCAGCCGCAAGGGACAAGTAAAAAACATCGTTACTTAATTTAAACTGTATTGCAATTTTTATGCGCGATAGATAGAATATGCATGAAGAATCTTTAATGTTTTCTTAAACTCAATATCCTTACCGCGAACTTCACCGTAGTTAAAATAAACGTACCCCCGCACGTACGGTACGGATATCCGCCATCTATTAGCAAAGAAACACAATTACCGCTTCGTCTCCTCGCCGATAGATGTCGCTACAAATCAAGACTCGCAAGGTAATGAGCGGGAGTAGGAATCCTATCAATCGACAAATTGCCCGGGGCCCCAGCGTCTGATTGGACAGGTAATGAAGCTATCGCCGGCTTCGAATTAGTTACGTAGATATTTGGGGATGATCACACTAGTTGTTAGCTACTTGTTAAAGTTAATATGTGTGGGATATTCTTAGGATAATAATTGTATTATCAGAGCAAATATAGCCAGAGATCAGTTAAAGACAGAGAGGTTTGGAAGGAAGAAAAGGACAACATACACTACGCCAACCGATCTCCTCCGATTACGTCCATTATTGGTGTACGCCTACGCACTTGCTGTCTTTCACATGTTTATATCTGCTTAGATTGTTCGAGTTAGGACGGCGACGTACTCGTCCGAGCATAGTTCGGCCGATGACAGATTAAGTGTACGCAAGCAGATAAGCAATCGTATTTCACAACGAACAGGGCTCAATTTACGCTAAAGCACCGGGTTCTCCGTACTACTTACTGCCTCTGTAAACGATACAAACATACTGGTTATGGAAGACGGCAACGTCACCTTCAGATGGCCTGTCAACCTATGTAGTTGTAGGGTGACATGTTTCCTGACATACGGCGTTTCATCGTCGCAAATTGGTGTAAGTATGCAGTCCTTTTGTGCCATTCCAAAACAGTGCAACTAAAGCACCATCTTATGAGAAGCAAAACTTTTGCTTTGGCGTTCCTTCAGCAAGACCATTGCCTACTTACGAAAAGCATTGTCCTTGGGTACTGAGTCTGAAAAGAATGGACGAAAGTTCTGCTTCCATAAGTTTGCTCGTCCTTATTTATGTAAAAGCTTAAAATTTGCTTTAATAGACAAACAGATGGCTGAAAATATTTCTCCGTTTACAGAAGCACCCAAAAGGCATAATTATAAAAACCACATCAAATAACTGAAACAAACATTTCACCCCCGCGTTTCACCCCCTAATCGGAACATCCTTTGCGGTTAGCAGCTATCTTTAATTAACATCGGTCCAAACAACATTACCGTATACAAAGGGAACTCAATTTTTTTAGGTAAGTATTTACATTTAATTTCAGACACCCCGTAATTTTGGAGGCTCATCGAAGATACCTTATCGTTTGGGGGTGATAGGGAGGTGCGGTTTTGTGTCGATAATTTTCTTGCTGGAAAACATTTTCGAGTTAGGGAGCCAGTTTTTTTGTACTTTCCATGATATAAACTGGGAGATAAACAGAAGTTTAGTTATTTTGTTTGTGCTGAAGCAAACCATGTTTTTACTAAGTAGTTAGAAGATTGCGAACTTTAAAAAAAGTCCTTTTATCTTTTACTTTATGCTAATTAAAAAATGCTTCTCAAAAATTGAGAGTGTTATAAAAACTATGTGCTATGAAAGAGGACGGTAGCTTCAAGGTATTTACTTATTATTATATTAATGCACCCCTAAGATGGTCTGTAGAGATAGGGTGTCGTGTATTTCACATGAAAGGGAGACCCGTTAACGTTCACTTTGAAGATTGATCGTGATAGAGCTAAGAGCATTGTCACCGTATAAATGAGCCACAATTGTCAGTCTAAACAGTAGGGTTCAAATCAAATTATCTACTCGGAATATTGTTTGATAGTATGCTGCTGGAGCTTTATCAGTTTGTAATTTTACAAAAGGGTTAGATAGGAAGTTTTCTCTGTCATAGCCAGGTTAGTTATTTGTCGAAATAATATAATGAAGTTTACGAACAGCTCATTGCGTATCACATAAACATCATACATGGCCCTACTTGCAAATGAACTGTTTTTTATTTTTTTGTAAAATATACATATCGCTGGACATTACACACAACGCCATCTAGGTGCCATACTAAGCAACGAGGCTTGTGTCGTGGACACCAGATAGTTGATAATACTACTTTAGATATTTTTTTTGTAAATACATACTTATTATACATATAAACATCCATGACTCGGAAACAAATGTCCATGCTCATCACACAAACATTTGCTCCTACCGGGATTCGAACCCGGGATCCTAAGAACGTAAGGCAGCCTCACTACCGCTGCGCCATTCGGTTCGTCAATATATGTCTTTAAATATCAAAATATGTCCATGGATTATGAGGAATATCTCATTACAGTATTTTCGTTACATTTTACATAAAATACTATAATAGTAAAATAAATCAGTAAGTAAAATAAGTCATATATGGCTGTCACGGCTCCATTGGTTAGGAAAATGTCAGCCATATGTGGCTGACGAGGCATTATATGGGGTATTCAATTTCAAAATACCTATGTAAACAGGGTAAGGTACATCAAAGCATAAACTGTTACCTTAAAATTCAGCATAATATGATACTAGACCCCCAGAATTCTAAGAAATCTTCTCCATAATCTATTACAAACCTACCCGTAACATTTTACAGTCACCAAAGACAAAAAACCAGTCACCAAAAGTAAAATATCGTCATACTTTAGCTTGTACCAAATCGGCCCTCGGAATAATCCTGCATCGAATCCCGACATTGACACGGGCGCCCTATCCTCCCTTCTTCAACTCCAGTAAGTAATTGTTATTTGTTGGAGACTATCTCCTTTGTGAGATTTCCCTTCTTCAAGATAACGCACCTGAAAAATTTCGTTATTTTTCTTCGCGGAGTTCGGTTTTGTAAGAATGTTTATTTTGTTACTTCTCATCTGCTTGTGATACTGGGTTTTGGAATTCGAAGTTGTGTTATGTCTTTTCGTGAGATAGGTTTTGTTGTTTATTATAAGGCACAAAGGGTTTTAGGTTTACTGAGAATTTCTGAAAAGATAACATATCTTTCTATCTTTTTCCCAACTATTTTGTCGTCGGTGAAGTCTCTTCGGAGGCAGCTGAATATTTGTATTTTAAATTGAGCGACTACTTAAGTACCTATCTTTTCTCCATAACCACTGATGACTGAAAGGATAGGAGATAATTACCAACTATGCGTATGATTTGAACTGACTGACTTGTCATGAAAAAATGATAGCGCATTTTCTAATCATCGCCATAACACATCAATCCACAAGGACATCCAATAATAATACCGAATCCCGGTATTAATCATACGTGCATACCAATTCCGCTTTTCCCGAACGTTTCGTAAGTAAATAGGTAACGCAATAGAAGGCTAACGAAGCCTGGATCTAATTACGTTTCACATAATTCCGCAGTATTGTGCGATCGGCGCCGGAGCGCAATCATATGGTAAATGGAACAAATGGGATCGTTCGAACCCGCAACCTTTGCAAGGGTTCGTACCTCTATGGAGTTGTTGCAACCTACCCTTCGATTTGAATTTATCCCTTTGATTTGACGTTTGATTTTCCTCTTTTTTTAGGATTTTACTTAAGTTTGTGTTGATACGCTACTATTTTAGTAAAGTTTTCTCTTCTTGATTTAGATTGAGGTTAGTGTCGGCAAAGTCATGGTGCAATGCTTTGATTAAAGAAGCCTATTTGACCCCGTTTTCTGCTTTTATGATATTTTCATATCGGTATGTAAAAGGCCGCTGTTGCATTAAAGTACAAAAGTATGTTCTGGTAATTAACGTCTACATCTACGAATACAAACCTACATTATTTTCACATAATATATATCTGTAATTTAACTTAATAAAAGGCCTGCTAGATCCAGCTATCTTCAGCCTAAGGCCTAATACTTACGAATATTTAGTAACAACAAACAACACAGTATATTGTATTCCAACGCGTCTAATTACTAGCGTTATTAGTTACGTTGTAAGTAAAGGAAACTGCTAATTATTTTAACAGGATACCTACACTTGTCTTAATTGGGCGAGTTCGTTCGTCTGGTAAATTGTTGGTAAGTACGTCTAGCCTAGTCACGTACAACCTACGTCGTTATTATAATCATGTGTAAGATAATATAAGACAGCACCTACCTGTAATTTGCGCTCAAAGGCTTATCATTCATTAAGTAGATACCTACCTTATGAAGCGTAAAAGGTGCGCTTCCCTGGTGCGCAGGGTGTGGAGCAGCACCAACAGTATCTTAAGCATGATTGCCAGTAGCCTAGACTGTGTTTATGTGGGTCGCCGCTGTGCAATTACTCATGGGTTGTCGCAGCAGTGATCCACCATTATGTGTTGTCTTGTTTGTTTTATCAGTGCTTACTAACATAGTCATAAGTTTTACTAACAGCTTTTGAGTCATGGATACTCGAATAAAGAGACATTCTATTCTATTATAAGCTTTCTTTTTTTTCGGATGGGAAATCATCAAATAACTCCTCCCGCTCTGGGCGGAGCAGTAGGGAGTGTCAGACTTTTACTGACTAAAACCCATCCATGTTCCTTCTTTTGCCCTTTGTGTTCCAGGGCCGCGGTATCTCTTTCGAACAGTCCCGCAACCCTGGCAGGAATCTATTATAACCCTTCAGTATTCTTTTGCCATAATCTCAGTTCTCTTTGGATCAGTACAATATCTCGCTTTCTTCTATGCACTATCCATCTATCCATTCATCCCTTTTGTGGCCTGTTACTAAATTCAATTAGTGGAACAATTTTTTCTTATTCTAAGCATGGTGTGACCGTCATCTGTGGTTTTAGAACTACTTTATAATTCATTTAAATGTTTTCAAAATGTATAGTCTCATATCAACTCTATATAGATCCCTCAAGTGTATGGACTTGTGAGTAGTGATGGGAATATCCTGAAACGGAATAAATAATGTCAATCATTCTGTAACACAATTATATTGAAATGAAACAAGAAGTTTTATTGAATGTATGTTTATATGTTGTGTATCTCATTTACACTTTGACAGTACGTAAATGAATCTGCATAATACCGATGTGCTGAAATACGATGAAAAAATAAAACAGCCTGCATTGAAATAAGGTCTAATTTTGTGTTTCTGTTAATATCTTCAGACAAAAAGCCCGTGAACCACGGGTCGAGAAATTGAAAAAAATATTTCTACAGTCTCCTGTTAAGTCTCAGTTCGCGAAATCTCCGAAAGGTTAGGCAGAGATGTACCTTCAAGTACACCCACACATTTTGCCAGTGAAGTTTTAAGTCCCATGAAAAAGGGTGAGCCTATTCCCATCGACCGGGCACAAATCATAGACTCCGCGGCTGCTACCAAGAAATTCCTGATTTAAAAACCCAATAAAACTATTCCGAAATTGTATTCAAACCCAGAACCTCATGCTCAGATATACCAGGCGAGGCAGTACTTCTTCTAATACTGAACTCATAGATAGCTGTCACAAGTACAATATACCAGCATGGTAGGTAATGACACAGACCACATTATCATAGTACGTACAGGTGCATGGAACCATGAAGGTTGTAGAGCCAACAATGAGATGCGTGCTATTCGTGGCGGGATGAGAGTCAATTACGTATTAGGTAATAGGCGAATAGATTGGCGAATATTCCGTCCGTTCCGTAGTCCGTACCGATTTCATCAGGGTTTTATCAAACGATTCCAGCAGAGAGTCTGGATTTGTGGTCGTTTGATGGAAATAGGCTCACTCGCTTATACCATAAGCACGACATATGGATGAGCTAGTCACCTGCCTAACCTAACCCAACTGGGAACAGGCGTTATATGTATTGGAGTGTCGGGATTTATTCCGCTAGGCTTCTACATCATGTGGGCAGACGATGGGTTTCGTGCTATAAAAGACACAGAGCGATACACTGATTCTAGCAACACTAACGAATTACTTGAGATTACAACATAACAAAATAACACTGGGCACAATGAATCGGGTACAGTTCCAAGATATAGATAAAGCCATATTAAATTGTCTCCCGTCTGACCACAGCGGACAAACTGTAACTTTCAGGTGTAACACACCATTGCAAAAAGTTGAGATTAAATTTAGACCTATAACTACTAGCAAATTAAATATATACTTCCCTACAGAACAAATTAAGTGTCATGAGTCATCATATAGACGAAAATAATATAAATCAATTGTATGATAATTTCTTTTCAATAGTTCACACTGAATTCAACAAAACATTTGAAAAGAAGACAAAACGTATTTGCCCTAAATTTATATTTAGTGATTGGGCAACTAGAGGTATCAGGAAAAGTAGGGAAAGACTGTTTGAGCTTTATGGCCTTAAGCCTTATATAAACACTGAAACTTTCAACAAGTATGTTGCTAAGTATTCAAAAATCTTTAGAAATATATGCAAGGTTGCTAAAGCCCTGCACATTAGCAACAAGATCAAAACTGCTGAAAATAAAATAAAGACAGTTTGGAAAGTCATAAATGATGAGACCAACAAGAAGAAAATACGTAACACTAGCTATACATTAGATACAGCATGTGGTCCTAAAACCTCTAATCAGGAAGTAGCTCAAGAATTTGTAAATTTCTTTACCGATATACCGTTAAAAACTACGGAGGCTCTAAATTCCTCAGCTGAAGTCTCAATTGGTTTATTAAAGGCAAACGTGTCGGGGTGCCCGGCTGAATTTAAATTTAAACACATAAACCCTATGATAGTTATTAAAGCTTTCCGGCAAATAAAAATCAAACTGACCGAAGATCTTTGGGGAATGTCTATCAAAGTTTGTACATCCATAGTTGAGACTATAGCACCATACTTGGCGTTAATTTTTAATTTGTGTGTAGACCAAGGAGTTTTCCCAGATTTAATGAAATACAGTAAAGTCATACCTCTTTTCAAATCCGGGGACAGTAAAGATACTAATAATTATAGGCCTGTATCCGTGTTGCCAGTTTTTAGCAAAGTTTTTGAAAAAGTGATGCTGAATCAAATGCTCAATCATTTTAACACCAACAAAATCCTACACGATCAGCAGTATGGTTTCACCAGGGGACGTTGTACGACTGACGCTGGTGTAACCTTATTAAAGCACATATTTACTGCGTGGGAAGAGTCCCAAGACGCCATAGGAATTTTTTGTGATCTCTCCAAAGCATTTGATTGCGTAAATCACGAGACATTACTCTTGAAACTTGAGCACTACGGACTAGGTAAACTTGCACTTAGTTTGGTAAAATCTTATTTGAGACAACAACATGTTCAAATAAATGGTGTCAATTCACAGGGTTTAAAAGTAAAAATGGGGGTTCCACAAGGCTCAATATTGGGTCCTTTTCTCTTTCTAGTATATATAAATGATCTAGCCTATTTATTGAAAAACCAGCCTCAAAATATGGTGTTATTTGCTGATGACACTTCCCTAATTTTTAAGATAAATAGACGGGTCCAAAATCTAGATGACGTGAATAATGCGCTAATTCAGGTCCATAATTGGTTCACAGCAAACAATTTAGTATTAAACGAAAAAAATACTAAATGCATAAGATTTGCTTTACCGAATGTTAAAAGTAGTGATTGTGATATAATATTGAATAAAGAGAAACTAGAATATGTAGATAAAACGGTTTTCCTGGGGATTACGCTTGATTCAAGGCTACAATGGAGTTCTCATTTAACATCTCTTGCGGGGCGGCTAAGTTCAGCAGCATATGCCATTAGAAAAATCCGTCAATTTACTGATGTAGATACCGCTAGACTGGTCTATTTTAGTTATTTTCATAGTATAATGTCTTATGGCATTTTGTTATGGGGACGGGCTGCAGACATTCAAGAGCCATCAGAGCCATATATAATCTTCGTAGGTGCGACTCTCTAAGGGAACTGTTTAAGGACATTAACATCATGACGGTACATTGTCAATACATCTATGAAAACATAATGTACGTAAGAAAAAATCTGCATCTTTTTAGTAAAAGAGGTGACAGACACAGTTACAGTACTAGAAATAGGAACCAATTAGTTCAGCCAGGCTTCAGACTCGCTAAAGTAGACTCATCTTTCATGGGGTACTGTTTGAGATGCTATAATAAAATTCCACAAAGTATTCTTGAACTCAATGAGACGAAATTTAAAACATGCATTAAACGCACACTTTGCAAGCAAGCATATTACAAGTTGAACGATTATATCGTTGATAAAAATGCTTGGCTCAATGCCGGTCCTGCTCCGCAAGGACAGGGACGCACAAATTGATAACACTAAATAGTATTGTTGGAGCTGCTGAAGATTGTACAACTATCTTTGCATTGTATAGAATCAATCTCTTTAGTATTATATAAAGCCCATATTGTGTGAGAACTATGTGTTAAAAAGCTATCGTTCACTGGAAACCTACGTCCTTTCTTGACCTGAATGTGCCCTGGCGGTTGAGAGTATGTCATGCTCACTCAAATGTCTCGCTGATGGTGGCGCGTGTGTCGGATCATTTAGTTCCCTTCAAAATGGTTGAGTTGAATGGTGCTGATCTATGCGTCATGTTCGTGAACGGGCGCTGTCAGTGTGACTGGTCATCTCTTAGTTGCCACGGCTTATTTGAATTAATTATTTTTATTTTTTTAATTGTCTTTTTTGTTTTTACTGTGGACACTTTTAATGTGCACATCTTGCTACATCGTTCTCACATAGTGTACCATCTCAACATGAATGATGTAACCAAGATTTTGTAACAATTTGCTGATTTAAAAGAGTGTCCATGGAGTTTCTTGCCCGTTCTTCTCCATAGAGATCTACGATAGGGAATGGGCAACTACAGTACTTTCACAGTTTTTATGCCTTGTGACTGGGACTGTAGCTACATTTAATTGTTATCTTTGTTTCGACAATTCAAAAGTGCCTGTAACTGGCCTACTTGAAATAAATGCTTTGATTTGAAGAGGTCTTAACTCGGCCGCGATCAGACACTGACTGACTGTCGTCCTGGCTCAGAGTTTACCATCAAGACTCTGTAACAAGCACTGTGGTGTGGGTAGACTGGTAAGTAGGTCGCGTGATGTCACCACCGCGTACTTGTGATTCATTTTAAGCCCGTACCAATGACCGTCTCCGACATACGTATTATTTTATTGTGCAGAAAGTAAGTTGAAAACCAACAATAAAACCATTACAATGAGTTGATGGTTCTCTACCCTGTCCATGTAAAAAAAGAAATATAGGAAAAATAAGAAATATGTTGGATTGGCATAAAGTACCCGAAAGCATAAATAAGCTGCAATAAGCTATTAAGCATAAAGTAGCTGTTAATCCTGTTGAAAGCCGTTTAGTCCAGTCATTTTATACATTCATGCGAACCGAGAAGGCTAAATTTTGGATATTACGTCGAATTTAAATTATTTTCCAAAAATATTGGTAAATCACTAATTAAACGCGAAACGGAACAAACATTTCCCCATAAACCAGGTTTATAATTTCAAAAATATTACGAAAACAACACCTCAAAATGAGATTTTAATTTTTTTATAAAAAAGTACCACTCTACAACTCCAGAGAAACAAAAAAGTATAGTTTCAAAATGTTCGTATCTCAACAGAGAACTCAGTTATTGTAAAAAACTGAATTTAACCCTTTTTTCAAGATGGCGGAAAATGCACATAGGAAATCTTGATCGACAATTTGAAGTTAAACTTTTCTAGACCTCCCCATGTAATATCCAAAATTTAGCCTTCTTAGTTCTCATGCATTTCTAAACCGTTTTTTCTATCGTAATGACTGGACTAGTTGTAGAAATATGAAACACTTTAAAAGCAGTTGGTTTCAGTTATCTAGCTTTAAGGAACTCGATCTCAAAAATAAACTGCCGAAGTGACAATGTTTATCAAGATTTTTTACCACCATTGATACCAGTTGCTCTAAGAATTTAATAGAAAAAAAAACCGCAAACTGTTTATCAAGCTCAAGCTTGTTAATGAGGAAACGGATATTAATTCTAGTAATGTATTCTCTCTCTACTTATTCACTTCCAAGTGCGTCAGAAACCTTAAGACGTAGAATGAAGAATAAAACTATTTTATTTCGAAACACACGAGTTGCTAGTTTTTTTCACGGGAACAAACTAAACAGCAAATAACAATAAATGCTGAGTAATGCTGATAGCATCACGCCTGTAATCCCAGAAGGGTTCGGTAGAGGTGTACCTAATAGTAAACCCCACATTTCGTCAGTCTTGTTTAGTCCCATGTAATAGGGGGCGAGCCTATTGCCATGAACCGGGTACAAATCCAAAAACACAACAAAAACAGTCAATTAATTTAATTAATATAAATGGACTATAATGTCCAAAGTGTGTGTAATTACAGAGATTACAGATATTTGTAAACGTTTTACGGAACCCTTTTGTGGTAAAATAAATGGAATAGAAATTACAGTTGTTATTGAGGCTATGAACAGCTATCAAAGTACCATTACTGGAAATACTATTGTTTACAAACTATAACAACATAGTGAGCGTAGTGTTAGATACTGTAATTTCAGCAATTTCCATAAATAAACTACGAACTGTTTGTAAATGTTTAACAATTTAATTACTGCTAGTTGAACAGTAGAGCTCCTTGTGAAATAATTTGTACATGGAAATACTAAGACAATAAATATATGAATTCCCATTTGAATTTCCATTTCTGACACTAAGTAGCATTTCTGTGGTTCACAAAGGTTCTGTAAAGGCCAAGACAATTATAAAGCATTCCAGTCGTAAAAGGCCGAACTTACTTTAGGATCAGCCTATTCTGTCATTTGACCAAGAACATATAATTTGCGGTTTCCAGTATATTTGTTAATGACCCCTCGCCTAATTCAAATACGTCAGAGAACTGACCTTAGGTTTGTGAAAGTTTACTTTAACCCACGATACAAACAATCATCTTCACATATAAGTCTAGTAAACTCTATGGCCACTTTGAGGTCCAGATAGCTGATAGCCAGACCTCTATTATGTAAACTTGTTATTGGTACACACTTAAACAGACTCCTCCCGTCTTCATGTTAGTGAGGCTACGTAGAAATATTTACATGTACTTAACAGAATAATTCAATAACTGACCTGTATATGTGTGGATGACTTTATAGGTAAGCCGATAGGTAGCCTTTAGCGGCCTTAGGCGTCAGATTAGCTAATGAAAGCTTGCTTTGGCTTCGTATTGATCAATGGAAATGCTGTATAGTGCATCCCTTTGACCACTTTGGTCTATTCATAGTTTAAGTATTCGCTTTAAATTCTTATCATCTTATCAAGTGACATTATGTGTGCAACATTCCTAAATTCGTAATTTAAAGTTCCGTAGTTACTTTTTGGTCAAATTAACAAATGTTTCGGTTTAAAGATATTTATTTCTCATAAGAACTTATAAATAACAGTTCACTTATAATGAGATACAGAGTTATTTCTTAATAATAATATAATATTTGCCTCTGGGGCCTTGTTGGTGACGTTATAGGTTACATACATGTTTTTTAAGTTTACTTTTAAATATGTTAAAATTATCGCATTTCTTTAAGTCTTCTGATAAATCATTGAACAGTTTTGCTCCCTCCACTAACACTGTTTTTTTGCTGTAATTAGTCCGTGCACGGGCAGCCCTAAGTTGGAATTTATTTTTACTTCTTGTGTTATTGTTTTTTTATGGATTTGTATGTTTGATTGCACGGAGTTTGTAGTGATTTTTTTTTATGAGAATGCAGGTGTAATAAGTGTACAGTTGTGTGAGATTTAGTAGTTTAGTTTGTTTGTATAGTTTTTTTGTTGGATAATCACTTACTTCGACTTTTGTGAACTTTGACCATAACCGATTTATTGCGTCTATTTCTTACTGTGCCAATCTGGGATTTAACAGATAACGGGATTAGAGTTCAGCTTGCATAACAGGGCTATCTGCACAATTACCATCGTCTATTTGGTAAGGAAAAACTCGTCAATTTTGATGGAAGATAGCATAATGGGTGTAAAAGAGGCACTTGTTCTCCCCGTCATTGCGATATTTTTTTTGTACTAAACCATACCTGACCTCTCTGAACCCCGTACTATTTATTCAATGCACAATGTTTTGAGTGCGTTACATCGAGTCCTACCGTAAAACGTGATTTTTCACCACAAAAAAGATTGTAGTTTCCCGGCAATAATTTTTGCGTAGACTTACTCAAGTATTTTGATGTACAGAATAATAACGTTTTCGTGAAGGGTTCGTTTACACCCTGTAAAGATATGTACTGTTATGTTCCTGAAGATTGCCTTGGGATATCTTCATGTTCCTAAACGACTTTTTCAAGCACACCTGCACCATAAACACTTTCTCATTTCCCCAAAACATAACAAAAATATCACCTTTTCACGCAGTTTCCCTTCCTGCCCCATACATAGTTAACCTTACGGCCTTTAGCTCCTAAACAGGCTGGCAAAGATCCCCACCCTTAGGGAAATCCCCGAGTAACGCACTCATACAATTTGCATGTAATGTTCGAGGGATGATATAATTGCCTGCATGGTTTGAATTCAATGTGAATGGGGAATTTTCATGGAATTTTGTGAAGGGGAGTGTATGAGTGTGATTGTTTCTTGGGAATATGTTATTACTGGCGCCAGTTCGTAGTTATGAAATCTTGCATTTGATGTGTTCGCGGATATAAGGTTGGCGTAGATTTGGATTAAAGATTAAATCCTTTTAAGAACACAAATATTAAAATGAACAATGATTCCAAAAATATTTAGATGTATTCTGTGCTCTGTTTTAGTTTGATAACCCAACGAACGATATTAGGTACACATTTTGTCAATAGAATTTTGGAGTTGGAAAAATATCAGAGAACGACCTTTCAACAATGTAAAGAGGGTTAATTTAATTTCCTAACCTTTCCAAAAATAAAGTTAGATGCCTCCAAAGGCTTTGGAAATATTTAGATCTACTTATACATCTTCTCGAGAGAATTAAATCTTCCGTAAAATCTCATACAAAGAAAGATCTAACAAATACAATTACTATAAATAGCTTTACAAATAAATCTCAAATTACGGTACGAGCCTTCACAAACAAGATAAGAAAGTTAGGCTATACAAACAGGCCGAGCCTAGCCCCACTAGCCCGAAATACCAATTTCATCAGCGAAGAATAGAAACGTATATTTCAGTAAAAGTAAAAACATTTAGTTATCAAATCGCCATAAGGATCGGAGTTAGGGCCGTTCCGATCGAAATTGAATAAATTTATCCTTTCTTGATATGAAATCGCAAAGCAGGTGTTTCTTTGATCCGCCAAAGATTGGATTGTTATGAGTTTCAGCCGATTTTATTTGTTTTCATGCGGGTGAGGGAAACTTATTAGTTATGCCGTTTTGGTTCGCTTTTATTGGTTTTTCACTTACCTGTGGGTAATGGCTTTATGAGTAGGGTGTGAGCTTGCAATTTGAGACTTATTATTTACTATAGCGACCCGCCCCGGCTTCGCGCGGGTTCAATTTCATACATATAAACCTCCTCTTGAATCACTCTATCTTTTTTTAATTAAAAAAAAAACCGCTTTAAAATCTGTTGCGTAGTTTTAAAGATCTAAGCACACATAGGGACAGACAGCGGGCAGCGACTTTGTTTTATACTATGTAGTGATTTATTTATTCAAAATCTGTAATACAATAACATATAAAAAGTCTACCAAACCTGCAAAACAGAGAGGTTTTTGCTAAGCATTGGTCAGCAAAACATACATAACATCACGGCTGTAATTGCCGAAGGGTTAGGCAGAGATGTATCCCACATTTCGCCAGTTATGTTCAAGTCCCATGTAATAGAAGGCGAGCCTATTGCCATCAACTGGCCACACGCCGTGGCTGCTACTGGGAAATTCCTGATGGAAAACCCCAATAGCACTTTGTCCGACCCGGGAATCGAACCAGGACCTCCTGCTCAGCAGTCGCGCTTGCGATCACTAGTAGACCAACGAGTCATTGGTGAAATGTGCTGATAATTATGTAATATAACTCAATGAGGTATTACCGTCTTAGTTAAAGTTTTCTTTATTTATAACTCCCAATAGAATCCTTGCCTACCTATATTATACAATATTATTGCAACTGAATAATGATATTGATAACACAGAACTATCACATAATGCTAGTACTGAATTTACTTTTGGTTCAACCGACATTCGTGTGGTGTATTGTGCAATAATACGCAGCGTATTGTGTTGTGGCACCTACTTTGTGTACTATCATATACAGCTATACAGTATTCTGTTCAATCCTACAACCCCCTCTTATCTTAAAGAACGTTTCAAGTTCCTTCATGACACACATAATAGATATCTGAGGTCATCGGAAAACTTAAGACTAGAGATGCATTCCACCAGTTTCTATGACAAGTCTTTTACAGTTCAAGCAGTTCGTTTATGGAATGCTTTGCCAGTGGCTGTAAGGCGTGCTCAATCTCTGCCAATTTTTAAAAGCATGATAAAAAAACTGTATCTCTCTCCTAAAGCTTAATTTTTATTAGGTATTATAATTTAGTTCTTCGCACTTGTTTCTTGATCATAAAAAATAATAATAATAAAAATGTATTTAGGTATTTAAGTGTAATATGTTTTATGTATATATATGTATGTATTTATTGTGTATATGTAAATGGTACACCACAGGCTACCTGCAGTATTGTCTCTCCTTCCCCCTTAAATCCATCCAAAGGTTGTCTTTAAAAGATCGCTTTTAGCGATAAGACCGCCCATTGTGTCACCCCTTTTATAATGTTTTACATTTATATCTGTAATTTTTAGGGTGTACATAATAAAGAGTATTCTATTCTATTCTATTCTATCATGAGTGCCAATATTAAACACAGGCTCCTATTATGCTATCATGATCAACTCTGTATTCAGGGAGCATTGTTGAGCAATGTACATAATATAGCGTTGCGGGAGTCTTGATAAATAATTTGTTTTCTGATAAATGTCATATGAATTTTCCGACTTATTGCATGACTTTTTCATGAAGTAGATACAGAATAGGGTTAAATGAACTTAGAGGATTGTATTGATCATTTGAATGATTATATGTATGTGTATGTGTAACGGTGTTACCGGCGCGACTCATTTTTCATCAACATACAACCTGACACTGACCTGCAAATTGCAAAGAAACGTAAGAAAATTAGAGTTTCGCGGCCTACCCCGACGCTTCCACCTCAATGCATCTTTTCAATTTCGTATCCAAAAGATAACAGTATTAATGTTGATTTTCCAAACAATGAGATCAAGAGTTTAAAACCATATCTTAAAACTGCGTATGATCCCCAACCGTCACCATTTGCCTAGTCGTTTGCCATCTATGTAGGGTAGATATTGATGTAGCAAACCACGCCTGTAATTGATCCTTAAAGGGTTCAGCAGAGTTACCTCCTACTACACCCACATTTCGCCAATTATGTTTAAGTCCCATGTAATAGGGGGCAAGCCTATTGCCATCAACCGGTCACAACTCCAGACTCCGTGGCTGCAACTGAGAAATTCCTGATAGAAGAAGCTAATGACACTTTGGCCGACCCGGGAATCGAACCCAGGACCTCCAGCTCAGCAGTCGCGCTTGCGACTACTAGACCAATGAAGTAGTTCTCTTATATCTACATAATATTATATACCAGTCCCGAAGGCACCTAAGAAGCCGATTCAAGCCGGCTTCCCTTCGGAAGCAACGCACTCGACGTAGTGACTAGGTGTCTAGTATGTACTACAATATTCTCTATACCACCACCACCATCAATGCCATTATACCAACCTACACCATATCCATACCACCTGTTCCCTATACGTTCAACATGCGGTTACCCAAAATTCGAGCGTTCAAAATTAATATGCAAATAAGCCGTGTATTCACTGGGCGACAAATGTACGGATGTACAGCGGCATGCCTCGTCTGATGTTGTTGTGTTATAGCCAACAGAATGTTGTCTGGAGCGTGTACGTCTGTGTGTTGTTATTTACTTGAGTATCCTTTGTTTATAAGACTTAAATGGGGACTATCGCGTATGAATTCGCCGCTAGAGGCACTACTGTAGCGCGAAGGCACCGAAATGTCAGATGTCATAAAATGTTCGCGCACACATTCTTTTATAACACGAATTCTTACTAATATTCACGATTGTGGTCTATATTGAGCCATTCCTGATTAATTAAGACTTGATGATTTTCAGTAGCAACGTCAGATCTTATTTGTTAGTACTTGTAGGTAAAATGATTTTAAAATGTTTCATGCTTGCCAATTTTAGGGAGACTATTGTAAATAAATGTATCTGAACTTTACACTATGTTACACATAAACTGTCACTTACGGTATATCTCCCGTGATTGTCTTTAATTTTGAGCTCCCGATATTTCGACGCTGTTGCAAGCGCCATGATCGCGGGTTGACTGGAGAATGCGGATACGGGATATCGGAAGCTCAGAATTAAAGACAATCACGGAAGATATCCCGAATCTTAGGGAGACTATTGTAAATAAATGTATCTGAACTTTACACTATGTTACACATAAACTGTCACTTACGGTATATCTCCCGTGATTGTCTTTAATTTTGAGCTCCCGATATTTCGACGCTGTTGCAAGCGCCATGATCGCGGGTTGACTGGAGAATGCGGATACGGGATATCGGAAGCTCAGAATTAAAGACAATCACGGAAGATATCCCGTGACAGTTTATGTGTAGTTGTAAACCATAGAAATATTAAAAAAAAACAGGAGAAGTGGCTAGGGGGCGTGTCGATGTCTCCACGACCGGCCCATGTTAAGCATGCCATAGGCAAATGGCCGTCTCTGCGAACTAGTGTGCTTACGGCCGCGATCGTGACAATTTATAAAAATGCCGTGTTGTTCAGTGGTTTCTTGTAAAAACCGAAGCATAAACCAAAACTTTGTTAATCATAGAATCACTTTCTACAAGTATTTTACTATATTTGTCTTTAAAACCATGAAAAACAACAAATCGTAAAATATTTCTAGCTCTTACTAAGTTATTTTTGTTTTCAAATATCACAGCGACTGTACTATTTTTGCAATAAATACATTGCTCCTTAACCACTACCAAAGTTTATTGCTAAGTGACTGGACAAGCAATTTAAAAATAACTAATCGATACTTTTTTAAGCGGATGCATCGCGTAGTACGGTCGCAGCTTCTTGCGACGAGTAAGTGATGTGCTTGTGCAGATCCACTAACCTAGGCTATCGACAATGTCGATTGACGAATGAAATATTACTATTATAGTTTGTTTTTCAATTTATCAACCGTTATAACCCGGTTGGAAGATCGAAGTCGTATAATGTTTTTTTCATATTTTGATTATTTTACAGCTTATTAGAGAAATGTGTAACCAACTTTCGTAAAGTAAGTTAATTAAATTTCAGTTTAATAATCGGTGGAGTGTTTTTGGTTTTGAATTATCATAATATATTATGCCTTATCTTCGTGCTATTTCCTTTTTTTTGTATTTTACTTCCATTAAAGCTTAGAATGCCCTATAGTAATCGGCATGGTTCAGATAATATAATAGTGACTTTTCCTTCAAATAAGTCAACATACTCATGCTATTTATTTGTTAAGCTTGGGTTTGTTTTTATTTATTTAACAATCTTTTACTTACTAGGGTTTTTTATAACAAAAATCTATTACCCGCGGAGTAATTGCGTAACACACTTATAGTAGGAATTGATTTCATTATGTCAGTACAACAGCATTCATTGATTTACATATTTACTTTGTTGCTCAGATAAATTTTTCGAACACATGAAAATTCGATAACTTTCCGATTTAGTCAATCACTAGCGTAGGTATTAAATTAAAATGCTTTTGCACAGCACAACGATGGCGACCGATGTTTTTGTGTGGGTAAGTTGTACGGTGCGTGGTAAATACACGCTTTCCAACAATATTGGAAATAAGCTAGCAAGAAAGGCTAGGCAGATGGTCTTGAGGGTCTTTCTGAGGAGAAGGTTCTTTGCCCTGTGTCCGCACGATGAAATCAGCCGTAATAGTTCATTCAGAAGGAAAAGTATATCCTAATTCTACCTTAAACTGAGTCCAAAAAACCTTTTTTTGACCCCGAAATTAGGTCAACGTTGTTCCAGGCAAAATGTGACCACTGGGCCCATAAGCCACCACACAACCCACGCACCGAATCATTTTTACCACAAAAATAATTTTATTTCATGAAAAATTTACCCGAAACCGGCTTTCAATTAAATTTTTACTTTCGGCCAGTTATTAAAAAGCGTTTTATTATTTTTTTTATTTTAATTTAGGTTTTTTTTTCTCAATTAAAACGAAAAGGCTTACCCGTTGGTCTTTTATGTAGAATTTTATTTTTACAAACATTTTTATTTTGTTTCAGGTAATCATCGTTTGTTGTGTAAACTGAAAGGGATCCGGCATTGTATGGAATTAAACCAAAGCACCATACACCACCACACCACAGCTAATAATCGTAAGTTTGTTGGTAAAAATATCAGAAACACACAGGGACAGAATGATTGTTCTTTGCCTGGAAATGCTGATTTCGGAAAGCATGATATAAAATTCTCCACCAACTGATTTTCAGTCCGAAAGCCAGACAGCATTTACGACATTCTACCTGTAACTCAGAAACTTAAACCTCACTAACGCTGTAAACATAATTTTACCGCGGCTGTATTCAGCCTTTGTCATTTTCCACCACCAGGCTATAATGACAGCGTAGGTACTAATACAAACTTGCCGTCGGCAGGCTATAGTTGAACACAATTACGGCAACAGACTGAACCGGCCGCTGAAATACATTGTAATTATAGGTGCCAATGTTGGACAGCGCTCGCGTAATTTACCGTTTGTCTATCTAGGTATTATAAAATTATAATATCAGAACGTAAACAGTAACTGATGAACATGCTTTTCAATAATCGTGCAATTATTAATAATTATTTTTTATTTTTATTCAAACGGAACAACAAAATGCTGCCATAAAAAAAAAACAGAAATACACAATTAAAACTCATAGACAATATTGCAGCCCACAACGCTGTTCACAGATTAAGTGAGATAAGATACTACACATACACGCATACTATACACAGATTAAGTAAGGTAAGATTGTAGGATACGTTACAGTGAAAAGTAAAAAAAACTAATGAAAATAATCGCTAGGGTTACAAATAAAAATTAAAATAAAAAATAGTAAAAAACTGGTGTATAAATATTCAAGAAAGCAGACTTTTAAACTTCTAGGGAGCACATGCAAAAATATCAATATCTTGAAAAGTCCTAATATAGGAATCGACTATTCTGCAAACAGAAAATTATCTGCCAGCGCGCACCTTTCGCTTGTGGACCGTCCTAGGAACCGCATAGCATAACATATTGAACAGTTCAATACAGTCAAACTTACGTCTATTTTCAAGTGTTGCGAGCTTAAACTTAGCAAGTAAATCTTGGTATAGCAAATAATAATCGTAGCGTCTAGAATGCATAGTACGCAAGAATTTGTATTGGAATGTTAAAAGAGTACTAGCGTCTGTTCAGAAAATGGAGAACTTTACTTTTTAATATTTAAGTTTGAAACCAATAGCAAGCGCTTAGCGCTCTATAACTAATTTTAAACATCTTTCAGTTTTTGTCAATGTTTTTGTTTGAAGATGACAGGGACAGAGTGATGTTTTAATTGATGACGGCACGGTTGGTGCAGTGGCTGAGCTGGCTGCTACGCTGCTACAGTACTGCCGCGCAGTACTGCTACTGTCGTGGGTTCGATCTCCGCACGGAACAAATATTTGTATGATCTACAGGTAGTTGTTCCGAGTCTGGCCGTTTGTGTATATGAGTTTAAATGTTTGTAAACGCACCCACGATACAGGAGAAATTCCTAGTGTGAGATAACGTTTTAAAAAAAACAAAAACAAATATTTCTAACATAAAAGTATGGTCCAAGTAGGCCTAAATGTGGCTACATTCCGATCGTCCTTTTGCGAATATAGGCATAGCCAGACGCAACGTGTACCTACTGAATGTACGTGTACCTACTGATGTAGATAAGACTGTGCTGCCTCAGGACAATTACAACGTATCCATCGAGATAGTGCCCGATTGGAGGCTTAGAGGCCGTGAATGGCAATCCACCTGAGTACCGAGTAGATATCTACCTTTTTGAGATATCACCACTCACCAGTGTAATAGCTAGGGTATCTCTTAAAATAATCATCCCTACGGCTCATTGGCTACTGAACAATACACCGAGGAAGGCGATCTAATTCCGAACAACATTAAGTATGTAAGGCATACGCGGCGATCACGCATAATTTATGCAGTATTTACCTTGCCCGGGCAGATTGTTTCTTTGTAGCGTAAATCAAAGTAATGGGTACGGTATAGTATAAAGATTTTTTTTTATGAGTTCTAAAAACTTTATTTTTATTTTATATTTTCGCATTGGTTGGACTTGCCCGCTGCCTTCACGGATTTGATTTCAAGAAGGCATTGTATCCTGAATTGTACGTTCTTTACCCTGTAATCGTAATCATCAACCATAGCCCGACTTCACCCACTGACTGCCCAGCCTCATCCAGATTTTACCAGCGATGGCAATCTTTACAACATAGTACCAAAGTCAATACTGTAGATACGAGTAATATTGATTGATACTTTATACCGTCACACCCTCAATATCCGAGGGGTTAAGCAGGGCTATGATTGGGGGCGAAACCTTTCACAGTACCAATCACGGACCAAAAGCGAGAAAATTTGAACGGAACACCCCAATTACCCTTTCCGACCAGGGTTTTATTTAACCTAAGAAATGAATGAAATTGGCCTGTATTGTTTGTCAAAAAGTTGTAACTTAATGATCAAATAATTAATGAATAATCTTTGTCATCTTATCTACACAATGCACTTTGTTCTTACTTTATTATTAATCAGTAAGGAGCCATTTATCAATTTAACGATAGCGATGATTAAAATCATAAAGAAGATGGAACAAATATTTTGACTATCATTCAAAATAGATGTATTTATAGATTGTGATGAAATAATCAAGAAAGTAAGTTAAGTACCTGAAGGAAAGAACAAAGATGAAGAACATCTGGGGGCATTCCAAATATTGATTACGTACCTAGATTCTAAAACAGTTAAGCATTGCATACAAGCATGACGTGATCCCGAATCCTTTGATAGAATCACTTTGTCGAATGCAAGGAATGACGAAGTGGGCTATTCATAGACGATGCGTCAAAAAAAATGTCGCTACGCAGTAGGATACGTATTGTGTAATCGTCACAAAAATTTAATCGGTCATAGTAGTATAGTAAAAATGGGAAGCCTTTGCCTAGGCAAATCTTAGGGCCTATCTTGTGTCCCACTGCTGGCAGTGGGACACAAGATAGGCAAATGAAAAAAAATTAGTCCTAGATCATATTCTAACTTCTTCAATCTTTAGGTTGCTCGGAAAGGTCTAGACTCCATAATAGATAGTCCTAAGCCCTGGCTAGAAATACTAGGTCAAAAGACAATTAGTCTTTCACAACTAGTTAACTCGCTCTGCAATCTGCGACCGAAAGGCAGTTAGCTTTTGTCTTTGAAAGGCTTTTGAAATAGAGACATATACTTCGAAACTATAAGCAATTATCTAAGATAAAATCCCCTCTATCGTTATCTATTTACGTAAAGTAATAGATTTCAATTCATCTATAATAATTTTAAGTGTTTTATGCGCCATGCACATTTTCTGCATATTTCTTACTTCTCTTATGAGGTACGTTTATTTTTTCTCTTGTAAGTTGTAACACAAGGCTTTCACCTAGTACCTCCTGTGCTAAGGGGCTTCACACAATTTTGAACCACTTTCTTGTGTTATATAGATTACTGATTATGATTATCTTACGCTTTCATCGTTTTGACTGTGAGCATTTTTCTTGTTCCATTTTACTCTTTTTCTTTCCTGGTTTCTTTAGTTATTAACACTTATTAATAACATAAGATTGGTAACACTATAGTCGCTGGTAAGCTATGAGCAACTCCTTGATGCTCGGCGTTGTATGTAATTGTCGTACCGTACTCATCAGATAAAAATATCATGATCCGTACACATCACACTTTTATCTCTCGGTTTCTGCAATTTAAGTCGGCTAATGTCTTGATAAATGATTGTCAAGCGCGTTCACGCTGCGCTGCAGCTGTCCTGTCTATGGTTCTTTGAAGCTTTTTAGAGAGGTATCTCTAGTGAAATATTGTCGTAAGGACAATGCGTAAGAAGAAAGATTTTCAAATGGGTTATTTTCTTTATTTGTCGCCTGTTCTAATAGTAACCAAAAAACGTTTTGACTGTCTGAAACTCGAAAACCTACAGTTTCTACAATAAGCCAAAAAACACGAAAATCTACTCTTAGAACAATGTGACGAAAGCTTTTACTTTGCAGTACGTGGTTAACAAATCACAATGTAGCTTATTGTACTCGAAATCCCGTCCCGAAGTCTATAGAACAACACAGGTGCGGCGAAAACTTTCGTAACTTATCCACCACCAGTACAATGCTTTCCTGGCCTTTCCAATTAGTAACGCCATCTAGTTTCAATTTTTCGAACAGTAAGTCAGACCAATTTTAGAGCCATCTATCATCGAGTAGCCGAACTGTTTAACGCCATCTATCGAGCGCTAAAAAGTTAAAAAACAACGCCATCTGTGATAAAAATAGTACAACACTTCACTCACTTGAGATTCAGCTAGCCCTCACTAGATGTCGCGATTAGCAATACGTCATTAGATCAGCAGTCATTTATTTTTTCACTTTGGTTGATCGTTGTACGGATGGTGATGTGTGTTATTGTATTCTAAATAAAATAAAAAGTCGCGAAAATCTGTAAACACTGATAAAAAAATTCAAAAAGTTAAGCTCCGCCATGACAGTGTTAAACACTGCCGTGACCAGGATTCGAACCTGGGTTACTACGGCCACAACGTAGGGTCCTAACCACTAGACGATCACGGCTATCGGAGCGATGGTGTAGATGTCGAAATAGTGAAGTGCATTACACTGTTATGACGTAACCAATGAAATCAATTAACAATTATTATTACATTTATCGCTAGCTTAAAATCTACTGAGCTACCAAAGGGCGATATACAAGAACCACATTTTGAACAGGGATTAAGATTCTTGATTTGCATGAAATATGGTGGTTACATAAGGTGTCTTACAAATAAAAAGGTTATACATATTTCGCTTACTTCCTTCAGCAGCCTTAAAATTAAAATACCTAAGTAGTACAATGTACTTCGAATTTATGTACCTACCTATTTACAATTTAAATTTAACAAATATAAAACATTATCTTTTACAGTAATAATATTCTAAAAAATTAAAATACCCGTGTGATCAAGTACCTACCTAATTAAAATTAAGAATGAGTGCAATGGCAGATTAATCAAACGTTTTGGAGTACATCTCATATTTTTTAATGGTAAAAATCTTCTCCTTGGTAGGTGAGGTAACATCAATATCCTTACTGCCGTTTTCGTTTATACTGTCTTCGCATTCATTCCTTGTTCCTTCACATCATACTTCTACATAAAGGGGGTCAAACCAATGATATGCCATCTACATTAATAAAAGCATGCAACCGAAATACTGGCTATTCTACAACATCCAATACCCAACATAAGAAATATTCAATTCTTCTCGCCCTTTTTATATAAAGATAAATCACAATCTGACCGTTCCGTGCCAGTGCGAGTTTGACACATTTTTTGCGCGGTGTGCAATGAAAGGGAACAATTGGTGCGCGTACGCAGCGACCCCTGGCGGACGCAAATTGGGTGCGCTAACTAGCCGGATTAAAAGATACTCGTTCTGTTACTGTGGCTTAGGATACGATATGTGGCTTGAATTTTGGGGCGTGATGGCACCTTGAACTTACATATTCCCGTTTTTGCAACAAATTGAAAAAAAATCTAAGAATTATAGGTATGTTTTATTCCAGCGGCTAAGCCAGTGGCTAATTTTATTTTTTTATCTTCAAAACTGAAAACAATAAAAAAAAACGATTGGTTATCTCTTCGTCGATATCATTGATTCACAATCACAAAGGTTACAAGATTAATAGGATTACGTGCTCACTGCGATTCTTGTTAGATTAATTATTATTTATCAAAAATCTTATAAGACAATGGGATTACTTATTCATAATTTTATTATTGTAAGTGTCTTATAAGAATTATTTTCCGAGATTTAAATAACCAAATAGTTTTACCTGAATTTCTTCAAAATTCACTAAATAGAATATACTTCCATAAATGTAATCGTCAGTTACCAGCTGCCAAATCTCCACAACCCTTCTCTCAAGGAATTATTCACTCGTCTTGTTTGGTCCTTAGTGCCCTAATAAAATATATCATTTTAAATGCGGATCATTATCATTATTCGTTATGCGAACAAGTTTAGCGGCTTGTTCAACATTCATACACTTCACGAATCACGTTGGTATACTAATAAGAATTATTACTGGAATTGAAATCAGCATGAAGAGAATTATTAATTTGTTCAACTGTATGCTTTGTCATGTTTTAATCTGTTACGGGTGTAAGCTAAAGTTTTAAATGCGTACTGATTATTGGATATTTAATTTCCGGTGGTTTTCAATTATTAAGAACTAGCTGTTGCCCGCGGCTTCGCTCGCGTTTTGGGCGCAAATTATCCCACGGGTACGTTGTAAATATAGCCTATGGCACTCGATGGTAATGTAGCTTCCTATTGGTGGAAGAATTTTCAAAATCAGTTCAGTAGATCCAGAGATTACCCCTTAAATACCTACAAACTTAGAAACATACAAACAAATTTTACGTCTTTACAATATTAGTATAGATTTTTTTCCGCAATCAATGAGTTTGGTAATTTTATTTTAGCAGTTGGACAAAAGTTGACATTGTTCGTTTAGTTCCTAATCTTGTTTCCATAGTACTTGGGATTTTATTGGGAAACATCGCCTTATACAGCGTGTAACAGAAAGGGTATAATCATATGGAATACTGTGGTACGGACCATCAAACTGAACAACTTTCTCTATGGGACCACCATCGAAATCGTAAAAAAATAATCAGCTGTCCTATACAAAATTTCAATACCTACTCGACTCAAATGTATGGGACAGCTGATTATTTTTTTACGATTTCGATGGTGGACCCATAGAGAAAGTTGTTCAGTTTGATGGTCCGTACCACAGTATTCCATATGATTATACCCTTTCTGTTACACATTGTATTAGTTTTCAACGTCACACAATGACTAGACGGGTTGACATTATTGAAATCATTGTAATTCGCTTCCCCACTATTACTCCATACTTGAATTTGTACGTTTTTACCATTGCTCTGGTTTCTCCATTCTCGTCGTTTTTATTCTCGATTCAAACTATTTAGTTTCGCTTCACAAAAAATAGACAAAACCAGCTAACCTTCGTGTACACCATAGAGAATGACCATGACCTCTTTGGAGCACAAATCCTGTTTTTTAACAAAACATTGACAATAGAAGAATATACTGCTGTAAGTACTTGGAGATAGACAACTTGTTCCAAATTTAAATTAATAGATGCTTATGACTTGTTGGCCCATCCTTAACTTGTGTTAGTTTCGCTTAGGGCTGCACCCTATTACCCTTTATGGTCGAATCCATAGACAGTTGGCGTAAAAATCTCTTATGCGTCAGTTAACATTTTTGTAATGCCCCGAAGCTATGTTAGACAATTGGGTTGACCCTTTTGTTGCTCTAATCCTTTCTAATGCAGTTAATATAATAGATACATTGTAATACGGAACTGCATCTGTATTTCTATTTGCCTTTAAGTTTAAGAGTATAATATCCGCAGTGAAGAGGACGTTTAATCAAGGGCATAGAATCGTTTATCCTTTTACAGATGATCCGACGGAATCATAAAATATTGTCATAAACCCTTATTGTAATATATCAGTTAGAAATATGGTCGCCTCGGTACGTATTAGAACGAAGGAAAAAATACCTTTTAATTCTTCATTATTTTCACAACTGAAAGCACAATCAAAATTAAAAAATCATTGAACAAAATATAGTCCCATCCCACATAAGTCTTGTAGGCCCAAAGTTCTTTCAACTAACAATTTGCTAGAATATTTCAGCATTACAGCGAAAGGCCTCAACTCTCATAAATTCACATAAGTTAACATTCTCGGAATGTTTCATTTACTGACTTGGTTTAATTTAAAAGTTTAGTATATGAATTCCAGAGTGTCGGTTAACAGCATGTATTGTTTTCTTTATTTACTTCGACTCTGAGTAAGTTACTAGTACTTGGAGCTAGTTATTCAAACCCAGCAGTTATTCATTAAAATTATTGCCACAGACGATGTAACTTCTGGTAAATGTAAATCTGAAGTGAATAAATTCGCTCTATTGACTACTGCTGCATATGGAAACATAATATTTCCGTTTATTTATAGGTCTCAACTTTTAATGCAATGCAAACATAAAATACGATCTCTTACAAAGTTCCTCGAGGCGAGGGTAACTCCAAACTATAACGTTACAATATTTACGATTTGGGCTATTTTTCTTCACTTGAAAGCACCATTGAATACCGCAAGCCCCCTACTTTATCTAGCGATTTATTAGATCCAATAACACCAACAGTTGATGCACTCCAAGAAACAGTAAACAAAGAAAATGATTCCCTAAGTCAAGGTGATAAAGATCATAGTGCAATTTCCGAAGATACGAATAAATTTGTCAATGCAAAAGTATATCGCAGTCTTGAAATATCGGGGCCGTTGTTCAAATAATATTTTTGGAAACAAGAGAAGACAAGTATTTGATGAGATGACAGATTTCTGAATATATTTCGGTATAATAAGGAAATAGGGAGCAAAGTTTGGGTTTGTTTATTGCGAAGTTTCAAAAAAGAATGGACTAGTTGCATGTAGTTCTGAGAATAATGCATTTGAAGGGAAGAATTTAACCATAGTTTTTTTTTTGTAGTATCAAACATTTGTTTTCGTTGTTGTGTGAGTAAAGTTTTGAGGATAATAACCAACAGTTATCGGATATCCCTAGTGGGCTCGAATAAACTTTGAAGAGGGAAATTATATCAAGTAACGTTAATATTGCAAGTTTGTGCCATGAATCCTTAAAAGGACGTGAATAAGGGTTCATTGTAAAAACATTACCTTAATTAGACACAGCTGATAATGTTGCTATGGCTTCCATAACTTTTGCAATTTGATCCTGTGTGCAAATATTATGAATACAGAATGCAGTAGCTAAGCAAATTTTGATACCTTTTTCAATCTCTTTTGTGCTTTACTTAGATTGTATCAGCATCAGTAGTGTGAATGCTCTCACTATTGCTGCTTTCAATATTGAATGCGAGCGTGAACATACCGATATCACACTGCTGTTCGGATCGCACGTTCGATATAAAATTTTATTTCATTTAACGCCAGACAGTCCACCTGTGCCTTTGTTTGAAGCTACGAACCCCATTAGAGAAGTAACCGATACGCGAATGGTGCTACAACCGGGTCGTGTGAACGCACCTCTCTCTCGCCTGCATTAATTCGAACCTCATCAAACTGCATTTTTACTCTGACATGACTTGTCACGTTGCAAATTCTGACATTGTCATGACAGTCTATGACGAGAACAAGCAAGACAAGAAAGGGTGCAACCCTTGGGTCAACAATGACATTTCATATCGTTTATAGCATTTTGTTAGTTGAAAAAGTTTCTTTGTTGAACATTTTTATCTTGTTTAGATCAAACGGGTTGGATTGTAATCTTAATAGCATTATCGATAATCATATTGCTAAATATTAGATTACGGAATCACCAGGGTATTTTAAGGTCACTGGTTAGAAATTGATTGTGAAACCTGTCAAGGAAATTGAAAGAACTCGCGATCTGTTGAACCCTTTGCGTAACTAGTGATTGTGGATGACGTGAATTGAAGTAATTATGAATTTATGTAACGTGAGAAGCATGCCGTAAATATAAAAGATAAACATTATGATAAAGTTAACATAGGTCAAAGTATTAACAATCTGATTTTGGTACGCTTAGCTATTTTGCACACTTTGTTCTTGTACGAGTATACGTACTGCTTAATGTACCTCCTTCTAAAATTCTCTTTTAGGTCGACTACAAACGTGCAACTATACTTTTTATTCGTTTTATTCTTATTCTCGTCCTGCATATTAGCATTACGGATCAATAAATTCCAAAGCCGACGGATACAAGTCTGACCTCTACAAAACCTTTGATAAATCCATACAATTTAAATCTTGAGCTACAAAACAAAACAAATAGGCATCCATCTCTGACTACATTTTTTCTCACAATCCGAATGTTCCCAAGTGGCCAATTGTTGAATGTTAACATTATTTTTAACACTAAGAACCGGTCTTGCAACACGGAAGTCGAGTCGCACGCCGATTATTCGTATTTTCAAGTAAATCTTGGCTCCAACATCTGTCCGGTTTTCGTATTTGTCGGCAGTCCTATTGTCAATTGTTTGCAGTCCGTTGCATCTTGCATTTTTGTGAAGACGTCAGTTCTGACGTGTTATGATTGAAGCTCCGAAGGTTTTGGGTCAATGATGAGTCTTTTTTGCTTTGGTGTATTCTGAAGTGTGGATTTATTATTCGTTTTCTTCTTTTCTTGTTTGTAACGGATTCATGGTGGCTTTTTGCCTCAATATGGTAGCATCTTTAGCCATAATTTTTAGCTAACAATTACGGGTATAAGCGACTCATACAACTTGACATTTTATTACTATCCATAGCTAACTCGTCTTTTCGATTCGAGATCACCCCTAATAGAAAAAGTCGATCGTTACACACGTTTTTCCATCATCCGATTCTATCAATTTATCAAACGACCCATAACCAAATCTTAGCAGCGAGAAATTATACTGTTACCATAGACCAACCATACGTTTCCTATGATTTATTGTGTACGAATAATTCTAATGGGTTTTACGGCTCATAAATTTGTTTAACGCCTTTGATAACGCCGTCTAATGTCATTGATATTGAGAAATGCTATTGTACATCGTCGTACGCGCATGCCGTGACGTCATTGTTAAACTAAAATATTTTGATTTATTACTCCTATTGTTTTCTTAGGAGAAAAGGATTAAAATTCAAATTACGGCGAGATTTCTTTTCTTTTTATTCGTGGCGTCTTCTTGTTTTCTTTTATTGTGATAATTACGTGAAATTATTTATTGTGTTCGATGTACGGCGAGTAAATAAAATGTTAATGTGCTAGGAGCGTTGTAATTGTTATAAGTGGCATTTCGAAGTTCTATTACGTCATTGTAATGTCTAGTTTGCTCTTGAGTTGCTTTAGAAAATTCCTGCCAACTTGTTTAGAATTCTTTAGAAATGTTTTTAATAAGTACGAAGTCTGGAATAGTTTGCAATGGAGAACGTGGAAATCGAATGTTTTCAAGAACGTTTACGCTCCCTTTTATGTATTCCTAAAGTATTCAACATCAATTTATTGTTATCACAACACCAAACATGGCTACGTTATACGTATTAACATCATCAAATATTCTAGATACAGTTACACCCAAATAAATTCTTAGACTTTATCCTCTGGGTAGGTATCTTCAAAAATTAATAATCTTTTCACAGTCCCAACCCTTACCCGATCCGCCCTTCACTCTTGGGTGTCACCCCTAGCTATTTCTGTCCAATCGCAACGTCTTAAAATTGCAACTTTATTTTGCACCCTTCTTGGATTGCATAAAAAATATATCAGGGGTATCCCATCTTGCAAGTTTAGGGTCTGTCCAATTTTTTCCCAAACGTAATCG